>OX459029.1:35002011-37402011 GCA_949775025.1 Tricholauxania praeusta | reverse complement strand
TTGAATACATTGATATGTACCTCATTTGAAAGTAATTACTCGTACATAGGTTTTTGATCCCCTCCCTTCTTAAGTATGTCAGAACTTGCCATATATACTCGAACCCAAATTGACATAGACTCTCACATTTCCTAACCCACACAAGGGCGTTACGTAATATATGAACAGCCCCTTAAGGTAGTACTGCAATTTTACAGCAAAGTTATAGAATTTGCATACATACATCAGAGGCCTCACAAGTGAAAATATTTGATATTTTTATGTCTCATTGCACAGAAAAAACAGAATTGGTAAAATCAAATAATTGCAATTCTATGAATAAAATTTCTAGAATTCAATTATTCATTTCTTTAAATTAAAGAAAAAATTTGCAAAATCAAAAGACCTTATTTGTTAGATTTTCAAATTCAAATTATCTGATTTTACAACAAACTAATTTAGCTTAATCAGCTAAATGTTTCACAGTTAGTGCAAATAGAAAACTTCGTTACTGAATTAGAAAAATCAATTCAAACTTTGGAATTTTTAACCAAATCTTATTTTTCACTCTAATGAACTAAGTAAATAGTTCTTAAATAGTTTCTGTCTTTTCAATGATATATTCTTTACATTTTAGGTGATTTATATAGAATGTTTTTTTGTAACTTATTCTTCCATTTGCTAAATGGTAAAAATAATTCTTTGATTTATCTAATTCATTCTATGTTTGAACCAAAGTTTTTTTTTTTAAATTTAATGAATTAACTGAACAATTTATCAATTGTTCAATACTGCAAAAAAAAAATTCACCAGAAATATTTATTTAATTTAACAAATTTTAATTTTTATAATTCGTTGAATTTTCCAAATCTTTAAATAATTTTTCTAATTAAAGTTCGTTAATAAAACCAATGAATTAATTGAAGCAAAAAATGTTTTAGTTGAATCAATGATTGACAGAAAAAATTCCTTGAAAATACGAATTAAATATTTGCAATATTTACAAATGTTTTTTTGAAATCAACGAATTTATTTTGAGTTTCAAAAAAAATTGTAGGATGAAAAACAACAAATCACGATTTGATATATCAGACAAACTGTTTCTATGACTGAAACTCATACAAAAAATTCGTTGAAATCGGACACGAAATTGTTTGATATCATAGAATCTTTTTTTCTGTGTGGCTAGGGCTACCAGATGGCATACTAAAGTAACAAAAGTGCTACTTTTGCAAGGCTTTGCTACTTTGCTACTTTTCACTTGAAATGTACTACTTTTGGTTGAAATGCGCTACTTTTCACTACTTTCGAAGTTACGACCTTTTTTTTTGGTCGATAAACAAAATTTTACAAAAAATGTTTTATGAAAACAATGTAAATAAATAAAAAAACACGCAATAATGATGTTTTTATTAGTGCTATGGGAAAGTAAAAAAATGGGGACCTTTTTTTTTTTTTAAGGTTTATTCGGACTTCAAACAGGGACAAATTAGGGAACGTTCCAAAATTCAGGTGTGCAAAATAATAGCAGTGCTTAGCAATACTTAAAAAAACAAAACTAAAAAAAGTATAATTCAGTATCTAAACCTTATTTATATTAAATCTATTAACAATAAGTGGAATGACCTTTATTAGAACGAACGGATGCACATCTTCGCTGTATGGAAACCACCAAACGCTGGCATTTCTCTACAGGAATGGCCTTCCATGCTGCCCTTACAGTATGCCACAATTCTTTGACATTCTTAGGACATTCCTTGCCCACGGCTTCTTTGACATTGGCCCAAAGGTTTTCGATGGGGTTGAGGTCTGGGAACTGGGCTGACCTCTCCATTACCTCAATCCTATTTGAGGAAAACCAATTTTTCGCCAATTTGCTCATACGCTTTGGGTCGTTGTCTTGCTGGTAAACCCATTTTAACGGCATTTTCCATTCAGCGTAGGGTAGTATGGTTGAGCTCATTATTTCCACGTATAAAGTTTCCTTTTATCCAATAAATTGGATCTGTGTCAGAGGGTATGAAAAGCAGACCCAAAAGTTAATTTTTGCAACACCATGCTTTACGGTCCTTGGCACGTATTTCGGATGGAACGGAACTCCCACTACGCTGAATGGAAAATGCCGTTAAAATGGGTTTACCAGCAAGACAACGACCCAAAGCGCATGAGCAAATTGGCGAAAAATTGGTTTTCCTCAAATAGGATTGAGGTAATGGAGAGGTCAGCCCAGTTCCCAGACCTCAACCCCATCGAAAACCTTTGGGCCAATGTCAAAGAAGCCGTGGGCAAGGAATGTCCTAAGAATGTCAAAGAATTGTGGCATACTGTAAGGGCAGCATGGAAGGCCATTCCTGTAGAGAAATGCCAGCGTTTGGTGGATTCCATACAGCGAAGATGTGCATCCGTTCGTTCTAATAAAGGTCATTCCACTTATTGTTAATAGATTTAATATAAATAAGGTTTAGATACTGAATTATACTTTTTTTAGTTTTGTTTTTTTAAGTATTGCTAAGCACTGCTATTATTTTGCACACCTGAATTTTGGAACGTTCCCTAATTTGTCCCTGTTTGAAGTCCGAATAAACCTTAATGTTCAAAAAAATGCTTGTTTAACATTGGTGAAACATAAATGAAGCAAATAAATTTGGAATTTCATTTTTCCAATGAATAATTTTTATTTTTCATAAAGGCAAAGATTATTTCATATGACACTGCTATTTTTTCGCACACAGCTGTATATGTAATATCATTGAAAAACAGTAAATATAGAATTAAAAAAAAAGCCTAAAGAATTTCTTATATTTTTTTATATATCGACTTCAAATTACATCCCAAATAATCTCCAATTAAAGTCTCACACTTTTATTAAAAGTTGGTTAAAGCCCACTGTGATCACTTATCACCTTAGCCGATACCATCCCAGAACTTCTGAGTAGTAGAAAAAACACTTAAGTAGAATTCTATCAATATTGGCAACTCTAATTTTTTTCCCCTCAACAAAGCTTTTCTCTACTCCAAAAGCTTTTTCTCCATGTTCTCTAGACCCCGAAATGTCTAATGCAGCTGCGCTAAGGTTAAAAGCGAACACATACCAACAAATACACTAGCATACATTCATACTACGAACTAAATTTTTACTACTTGCTCCGACTAATAAAGACAAAATAAAAATTTGTTACACATTCATTCTATAGCATCCATGTAGAGAATTCATTTTTCAACGAGTAGAGTTGAACTGAGCAAAAATTTACAAGAAATATTTTACAAGAACAACTACAACAACATGGAGTAAAGAGTTCCACGACCTACCGGCATAACAATTGTTATCTGTGGTTGTGAGTTTCAACATGCGGTGGTGTGGTTGATTTAGTCACACAGATTACAGTAAGAAATAACTTTGTAATATATTTTGGTTAACATTTTAATATAAAGATTTTGTATATTTATTAAAAAAATCAATATTTTTGCTGTAGAGTCAAATTAAATAAATTATTCGCAAGGGAATTTTATGAAAAATCTACAGCAAGAATGAAAGTTTGTTATACCGAACTATAAAGTATCTACTTTGTGGTTGCCAAAACTCTCGCACTCCTTACTCATCTCTTTTTCGCTCATTTTTTTAAGCAAGTATGTGTTCTTTAAAATAATATATGTCAGCATTTTATTTTGGCAGGTGCTGTCAAAACATCACATTCATCTACATATTATATAAAATTAATATTATTAATAATTAAATACCATATACCCACATCAATTATAATTGGTGATAACTTGGAAAATTTGGAAATTTGCGAATAGTTAAGTGAGATACATATAACTGACTTTCTATCAAACTCTCAAAAAAAACTTTTTGAAGGTGTTTACGATATGGATTAATTGCTAGAGGCCTTGATCACTTGAGAATTTCAGAACAATTCTGCAGTTGAAAATTACCCATGTTGAAGTTCTCGACTGCTAAAGTCTTCAACGAAGACGCAATGTAATTTTTAATTGCACTAGTGAACATTTACACAGTGACAGCCAGCGAGAACCTGCAACAACAAAAAAAAGTCCACTGCATCCGTTAGTGCTTGCTAAATGCCACTTCCTGAGCGAAGGCCACAGCGACTGGCCTCGTGGCTGCCTTCATTAACACAGATAACAACGGCCATTGGATCTCTTAAGAACAACAAAGTAGTGGGTGGGTGATCGCTTGGTTGTCAAAATGTTAAAAACTTCCCTAATAAAAATACCAAAAAAGGAGACTTA
This sequence comes from Tricholauxania praeusta, assembly GCA_949775025.1. Lineage (NCBI taxonomy): Eukaryota > Metazoa > Arthropoda > Insecta > Diptera > Lauxaniidae > Tricholauxania > Tricholauxania praeusta. The sequence goes on along the minus strand of OX459029.1, from coordinate 37,397,784 downwards.
TAATTCAAAATCAAAAACTATAGGAGCATCATGATATTGTCAGTTCCGTTCAAGGTCTTAACAAAAATCCTCCTCTCCAGAGTTAGCGGGAATATTGATTTGCTTTTCCGAAAGCAACAAGCAGATTTTCGTCTGAATACATCGTGTATTGATCAAATTAATACCCTTCGAATTATCATGGAGCATATGAATGAGCGGCAGGCGTCGTTACATTTAACATCGACAACAGTGCCGTTTTTGATAGCATCGACCGCAATTGCATCTGGAATGTATTAAACAGACGTGGTGCAGCAGTGCAGCACCCAAGACCATTTACTTCATCAACGCTCAATGCGAAGGTTTCAAATGTAGAGCATTAGATAACGTAAAGCCTTCTGATCATTTTGAGTCCGTTGCAGGTTTGCGCCAAAGTTGTTTGCTTACACCAATTATGTTTCTAATAGTCTTAGCAGAGCCCTGGACTAAAAATCGTACCATTCAATGGACTTTCGACGAGCATCTGTAAAAATGCCACCGAGCATTCAGACATGCAAAAAAGCTCACTGCCGTCAAAACTTCTTCGGAAAAAGTAGGTCTGAAAATCAACAAAAAGCATTTCCATTAGCCCAATCCGTGCAGCAATAGCTTCATGATAGGAGAATCAAGCATAAGAGTTGTGGATAGCTTTACTTACTTGGAGGGCGTAATAGCACCCGATGGCAGTACCAATCAGGACATCCATTCTAGAATAAATTCTTCTACACAATTTACAAATGTTCACCAACAACTTCACCAAGCCTTCGTAGTTTTCTAAGATTTTGGTGGCCTTAGGACGATCTAATATCGATTTGATTACCAGATACTGTCAAGAACCGATTTCCAGGAAAATCAAACGGAGGAAATGGAAATGTTGTCAAAACTATCAACTGAAGTTTGTCGGCAAACATTGGAATGGATTCCTCTGGCTAGCAGAAAACGCGACCGTGTCAAATCATCATCGAGGAAATGTTGAAGAGAAATGAAGATAATGATCGTGCTCATTGGACATTCGACACAAAAAGAATGATTCAGGTTCAATTGATACGGGCATATTGACTTCTTATAAAATGTCTGTTGCTTCTGTCAACATTCTCCCAAAACCTGAATCACTTTTACAGCTTTCACGAGAATATGAATATTTTTCATAAGCATCGTTGATGATGTCACATTTTTTGAATGAAGAAGTTTTGTGAAATTGATTTCGAACAAAATGTTAAACCATACAGCAAAAAATTCAGTAAACTTATTTAACAATTGACTGAGTTTCAATTTGCAAATGATTACCATGTTAATAGCTAGAGTAATTTCTTAATAAATATCCTTGAGTGTATCATGCAGACTAGCTAGTTAAAAAGTATATTAATTATCGCAAGGCATTGATTTAACTCTGCCATTTTAAAGTGCTCATTCGTTTCAGCCTCAAATAAGGTACATAGCGCATATTACGATTTGTTCGAAGATCTTCATGCAAAAAAGGCAAACAAGGTCAGATATTCAAGTCTTCTTCTGCTAAAGACTTTCATATGTAGCATTGTTGCAAGCCCCGAAACATAAAATGGAAGAAGTGTGACTTACTTATGCGTAGATAGCTTCATATAACAGTGATTCGCAACTATGCCCTGCTTATGTAGGTAGCATCCTATAGTAAGCTGGAGGACGAAATTAATTCTTTCATAACGTACTATAGCTAAGCGTATTTTTAAGCAGACAACCTAAAGTATAAATCATAGAGCTATTCATCAGCCTGAATTGCAAGCAATAAAATGTACAGAACAATGCGGTGTTACCTCAGAGGGAGGTATTGGACCACACCTCTTCGAAAATAGAGAAAATGTCACGATTTTTCATAAAACACCCATTCTACCAGTTCGAAGAACCAAATGATCAGTTTCTAGTTGGAAGAGAAGCTTTAGACAGGAACCTATCTATCTAATTATGTAACTGAATCCTTTATTTAAAAATTAGTTGATTGATGAGTTAAGAGGCTAGTGAACGGATAAATTATTTAATTGAACTAAAGATAGCAATCATCTTTGCCTCATCAATTTTATTTGTTATATGTAGTTACTTCTACAACTTTGTGGCAATAACCAAAAGCTTCAGGCTTTTTGAACTCAACCATTAATTGATCGAATTATTGGGTGAAAATCAAATTTTTAATGATAAAAACTTAAAATGAAGCTTCATAATTTTACATTAATACTCAAATCAAAGACACCATGACAACATGATGTAAATCAAATTAAAATCACGTTTTATGTCTCAGAACAAAATTGACAAGTAAATATTTTACGTGTTGGTAACTTTTGATTTTTTCCTTTCGTAACGCAAGTTTCGTGGTAAATATTGATGATGTATTGACGACAAAGGACAAAAGTACAAAGGGCAGACATCGACACAGGCACAGCGACACAAACACATAAACGCAAGCTAAATGTGTATGGCATGTACCCAACGGGAAATAGGAGCATTTCAGAAATGCTTCTGATGCTCTGCCAAAGAAGCTGCTTCCAATATCATTGTCACTGTGTATTTTTTTCAATACAGCATGTCGTTATGGGGTAGCACCATTAAGTGTTGTGGGGAGCAACATCCACGGAAGCACATAGCGTACATTTTTAACGAAATTATAATAAAATACCGTGTGTTTAACATAAAATAAGAATTTGATTTTGCTGGTAGATTAGCAGATTGATACTTCCATGCTTTTGGCGTAGTTCAGTCACCGTTACTTCCCGTTAGGTAGACAACAAAAACACACGGCATGGCTTCCAAAATAACTTTGTCCTACACTCATACGAAGGTGATACAACAGCTCAAAATTGTTATTGACTCTACATAAAAAATTTGCTTCTGCGGTGTGCTGAGAAGTGAAGGGAGAGCTATGAAAACTTTTAGATGCAACAACAATATTTTGAGATATACAAAAATAAATAATAAAGCATACTACCTGCACACGTAAATATTTAATGCACTAATGTACTTAGCATGTTTAGTCAAGTGAAATTAAATGAGAACTTCAAATCAGACAGTAAATATTGATGGACTGTCCAATACACCTTTTTTTATCGAGCTTCTCGCGGTATTTTAATATTTTTTTTAAAAATAAATACAGGGTTAGACCAAGAAAAAATGTATTTTTTAAAGCGATAACATGATAGTTAGATAGTTTGACAGTTTCAAATTGTAGTGTATTAATGTGAATACAGTGAAAATAGCAAATGATTTGAGCTATTAGGTCTACTTGCGTAGAGAACATGAATTTTCTTCTTGTAAGTAGGCTTAAAAATAGCGGTACATTTTTTTCGATGCTTCCTTATGTGTGAATCAGGACAATGAAAGAAAATTTTAGAAAAATATTTAAATAAAAAAACAATTCAATTTCCTTAATTTTTTTATTGGAATTCCGAAAAATTAAAATTTTGCAGCTCTGATAGCAACCCTATGAGTTTTATTTTTTTTTTTAAATGAGGATACACATACTCCGATATGCATATATTTTCGAATTTTAAGCGTTCCTGAAGAATTCTAGAACATGAAGTTTTTTTTACAGTTCTAGTGTGCATATGGGGTAGGGCTACCAGATGCGATACTAAAGTAGCAAAAGTGCTACTTTAGCAAGGCTTTGCTACTTTGTTACTTTTGACTTTCGATGTGAGGACCTTTTTTTTTGCTCATCAAAGTTATTTGAAATTATTGTTTTAATTTGCTGGGGTTCTTTGTTAGGAAGTGAGGACCTTTTTTTTTTTTTTGCTCATCAAAAATATTTGTATGAAATTAAAAAAAAATTAAGGTTTTCATTTACAAAATTCCAATTTTTTGATATGTGCTACTTTTGTAGTAAGGCCATCTGGTAGCCCTAATATGGGGCATTCCATGCCAAATCACCGAGGTTTTGGCCCAACCCTCTTTGATTTCGCTCATTTTTTGATATGCTTTATTGCATATTAAAAGCAACAAGCACACCAATTTCCAGTCTTGTATTCGAAACCGTTATTGAGTAATCGGTTTTTAAATTTTAAGGCAAAAGATTTTCAATTAACGATAGACTAGTAATAAATATCGATATCAATAAAAAATGGGGTATCATTTTTTTTGTATTTAAATGTAGTTCCTGAAAAAAAAAATAAAAAAAATTTATTCGAAGTAATTATCAGCTAGCTATGAACGTTTAAAGATTAAAATCGACATTTTCGAAAAGTGCGACTCCTTCGATTTTTTTTAAAAATTTTCCCAAAACTCTACTCCATATTACACTACTTTTAAGCTATAGTTCAAGATGTGATCACAATTTTTTCCATTTTTTTTTTTCTCGAATTTTGAAAATTGTGTATTTGTTTTTTATGATTATATTATCTACATACTCGTATATGACTTGTTTACACAAAAAAGATCTGGTTTCTCACATACTTTTTTTATATATATATATATTTTCGGTCGTAAATTCCTAAAATACCAACCACTTTTTCTCTCAAGAATCGTTTTCGAGTTATCTCCCGAAAACCCGTTTTATGTGCTTTTCTCATTTATTTGGCGATATTTTCATAATTGTTTTTCGAACTAAGTCAGTTGCACACCGTTCAAAAGGTTTTTTTTTTTCTTACTAACGCTTTTTATAAGAATCGATTAAGATTTGATGGAGTTACAAGTGATAAAAGTCCGAAAAAAGACTTTTTTTCTTACATGTGAGGTGCCACGCCTACAACCAAATTTTTTGTAATAAGATACCTTACAGCAACTATATCTGCCTTATTGAATTTCAAAACGATTACGTTGTTAGTTCTATTAATATAACGTTTATACTATGCCACGCCCTTCTATGAGTTTTTCCAGTCTACTATCTAAGTTGTATTGATGACTGCTTTCAGTATCATCATTTCGAGATATACAGAATCAACTTTTTTAATTGTTGAAAAGTGTCACGCTCAGTTTTAGCTTAATTCAAGATATATATGATCTGTATCCGTTTATCAACGATAAACCTGTAAGAGCCTTTGAAAGCTTGAAACCTAGCCCAATCCTAATTTTGTTCACATGTGCACCAGATCACCAAGTTTCCTCTGAATCTCTGCAATTTTTTTTCAAAATGGACTTGGGCAAATATACACAGAGTATGGGCGGTAGGCGTGTCCTATTTGCCAAATTTGATTCTATTAGCTTTCTTGGTTTTCCCATAAACGTGATTTCAACAGACAGACAGACGGACAAAGCTTCATCGACTCAGGTGGTGACGCTAATCAAAAATATATAGCTTAAATAGATTCAGTTTGTAGTTACATAGATACATACATATTTAGTTGGAACATCCCAGCAAACAATTAAGTATGTATTTTTATGCAAATACAAATATACTCATCGAAGGCTATTATGCCTTTCCACAGCAGATGTACTATCAGGCCGGATATATGAAGCAAAGTAGAAAGACCACATTTTTATTAAATATTTTTGGGTGTGTTTTTTTATTTCATATATTGCAATATTTTATGATTCGATATTACTTTTTTGTCATCTGCATCGTACATATACGACATCATAAGTAAATATATGGTTAGAAGTAAGAAACGGTGTGCATTAGGGGTGGCAATCCTGGAGTTTTTTTGAGTTTCGGGATTTTCCGGATCGAAGTTTCCAATCCCGGGATCCCGGGATCAATCCCGGGATTGATAGTTCTAGTAAATGCATACAGAACTACAAAAAAAAAACTAGAAGTTTATACTATTGTATATGTATATAAAATTAAAATTGCTTTATTTCACAGCGTAACAATGAAGAATAAGAACGCAAAATAATAGAAAAAATAATAGCTTAAAAATTGACTTAGAACACTTCAAGTGTTAATACATCTAAATCACATTTACTAAGTTTGACTAGTAGAAGATAGCCACTATTAAAAGGAGATGATAGAGGATAATCAAGCGTTTATGACCAAACTATCAATTTCATTTTTACATTTAAAAATTCGTGTACCACATTTTGTACTTGATTAATACATACTTTATCACCTTCTTCAAATGTGACAGTGATGGCATTTAGTGGCACCCTTAAGTGTGCTTCATTTAAGTAAGTTGTCAAAATCTTTAGATGATGATTTCAGAAAAAAAGCTTCAGACAAAAGTTTAATTATATCTTAGAACTTAAGTTTTGGTAGGTCTAGGTATGGGTCAAAATTTCAATGTCATACCAAGGTCGGCTGTGGTTTATTTTTTTTGAAGACAAACCTATATTTTTTGTTACAGATTTGTATTTTATTATAAGAAATAGATATGTTTTGCTTATGTTGTTTTTCTATTGCATTTTTAGTATTTCCGTTATTGATAAAAATAATTTTAGTCCAAATAGGTCTGTTTGTTAACTGAAAATTGTACGAATTTGTACAAATTTGTAACAATTGTTACTGGATTGTGTTTGTTAACAAAAAATATCCAGTAACGAGAGAGGCAGTGAGAGAATAAAGTGACAATTTGTTGCGAGAGAGCCTGCTAGTTTTTACAGGATAAAATTTTACCTTTACATTTTTCAAAAAGAATAACATATGATTTTGACGATTGTCAATATTTTTTCATAAATAAAAAAGCAAATTTTTTTGAAAAACTTAAATATTTTTTTCGCTTGTCAGTTTGTACGAATTTTTACTGGATTGTGTTTGTTTACTTTTATGAAAATTTTTTTCTCTGTGAGCAAATACTTTCTTACTCTCTAAAATTTCTTACTGAATAATTGTTACTGGATAGTAAACAAACACACTTAATTTCACATTTTATCATTTTTCTCAGGAACTATCATATTTCAATGCAAATCGCACTTAGTGAAAAATTCTTAAAATTAGTCAAAGTATTAAAAAAGATATTGTTTTTTTTTGCTGTGTGACATTTTTAATAAGAAAATCTTAAACAAAAAATTGCCACAGTAAAAAAAAATATTTTTACTCAATTTAAGGTTCAGACACAATTGAAGTGCATTTAGCAGGTTGATGCAATAATGTTTCATGCACATCAAATGTATTGAAAACAATTATTTTGCAGATTTTGTACTTAAATATGTCATATAAAAGAATATTTATTATATAATATAAAATTTTTTTCTAATCCCGAAAATCCCGGGATTGTCTCTTTGTAATCCCGGGATTACTTTAGCCTATATTTAGAGCAAATCCTGGGATTCCGAGATCCCGGTATTGCCACCCCTAGTGTGCATATTGACAGGTTTGTCTTCTGTTTCATGTTTTATGTTAAGGTGGGTAGAGTTGTGTGTATTCATTGTCAATATAAATTGAGAAACGTTAAAAACAATTGCAAATAACCAACTCAAGTCAGATGACCCGAATGTAAAAAATACAATTAATTCAGAGTCCCAGTCCTTACAACGTATTTAAGATATGTAGTATTTCATTATTTCCAAGTACTTCTGTGAGCTCTGCTACGGCAAGCGATCTTAGAAGGCTTGTTTAGAAAAGGCGTGTCTTATCGGGACAAATTTCATATATGTATAAAAGAAACTACGTTCTGCCAAAGGAAGGAAGGCCTTCTAGAAGCGCTGATTGCTACTTTCTTTGTCTACTGGGATACTTTACAAAAAGCTTGAATTGCATGAATTTTTTTATAAAGTTCAACATTTTTTTAACTTTTATTTAAATTATTTTTATAGATTTGTTTTATGTCGATGTAATCCTGAAGCAGCAATCTAATCAACAACGAGCTAACGAGTTAATTAAATCACGAGTTAAAATGGAAAGACGATTGACGTAATTTTTCAACGTACAGTTCCAACTTATAACGTGCTAAGTGTAAAATACAACATTATAGAGCGAGCAAAAAGCCGATCTATGATAACAACTATTTTTCCATCAGTCAAAATCAATCACTTCACTTAGCACTTTTTGTCACTTACTTAGCACGTTATACGTAAGGGCAGCCTCATACGTAAGAGTCTCTCTTTTAGTCTCCGTAAGAAAGTTATAGTATAACAGAATAACTTTCGAATGAGGCAAAAAAAATATACTTAATTTAGTAGGAAGTAAGCCTGCGAAGTTTTTTTTCTATTATATCTCTATTATAAATAAAAAGGCAAAAAATTCATTTTGAAATATTCAATGCTAATTAAAGATTTATGACAAAATACTCGATGAATCATAAAAAAATATAAATAATTCGTATTTAAAAAAAAAAAAAAAAACAAATTTAAAACGCAAAATACATGTATCTATGTATAAAATTTTAATGTATCCTAAAAATTCTTTAGACAACAAAGCCAGAGTGTTGTAAGTGAGATTCAATGGTTTATAAAAATCCACACGAAATATCAAAAGCATCAGATGAAGCTGAATTTCCGCACGAAAAGCTGCAAAGTAATGAAAAAACTAGAAAAAGTTTTTTAATAAAATTTTTTTTTTAAAGAAAAAAACTTCAACGGAACATAGTAAATTCGTATATGGAACGAATCGTAGCGCACAAGGACGCGCAACAGCATTTGCAGTACAAGGCAAATAGAGAAGTACGAGTATGTAAAAGACGCGCCGAATTGTATGGCAAACAAATGAAATTGCATTCAATTGCAATATGCAAAGCTCTGTCAACAACGAAACCAGCAACAACAATGCAAACAGCAGTAAAAACGCAAACAACAACAACAAATATATAAATATGTATTATGTTAAAATATACGGGAAATTTTATGAAAAATAAAAATATTTTACTCTTTGAAAGGAAATTTACAAATTTTTAGATGAATTGGAAATTTTTTGAATAAATTGAACTTTCTCAAAAACGAAATTGAGCACAAAATAACAGTCAGTTCTGTTAATTTAGAAAAATGCAGATATATCGGGTTTGAAAGAAGAAAATGATATGCGGCTTACGGCATTCTTTTAAGCAAATAACAATTCATTAAAATGATGTAACACGGGATCGGCGGCGAAATAATATGTGGTGATTTTGCAACTTTGTATAACAATATCGGAATTTTTTTCCTTTCAATTTTCAACTTTTTTATAAGAAAAAAATAGAGAAGAATAACTACTCACAGATTTGACTTCCGCGATCAATAATAACTGTTTGAAATAACCAACTGTTTAGAAACACCTTAATATGTTAATTTTTCGACTCCGATTCGAAAAAAAAACAGGTTTATTAATTAAGAAAAATGTAGATATCTTGGTTTTGAAATAAGATAATGATATGCGGTTTCGGCATTTTTTTGAGCAACCAACAGTACATTAATAATTATGTACCATAGGATCGGCGGTAAGATAATACATATTTGAGGTGTTGCAACTAGAAAGTGGAAAATCGGTGCTTTTATACTTTTGTCCGGTCAGCTGTCAAATTTTTTATAAGAAAGAAGAAGAAGAAAAATAAATCCCGGATTTGAATTCCCCGATCGATAGTTTCCCGAAAACCATACCCACTTTGTTGGAAAATTTTATAACCACTGTAACTTGCACCATTTTTTAAATCAATATTTTTGAAAATGGGTTGTCTACTTAAAACAGAGAGCGCGAATCCAGTTTTCCATATTAACCTTAATTCTAGTGATGGGCTTTGCCCAGACATAAAGGCTACTGTAATCCGCTGACACATCGTGAAAAAATCAAAAAGTTTTTATTTTGAACTGCTCTAATATACATACATACATACATATACGTACTCAAAAACCGAAATTTGTATTTCCTTTCGTAAATATTATTCAAATAATTTTAATGGATATTCAAGACATAGCAAAAATTAGTTCAATTCTAAAGAAAAAAGTTATTAAAACTGTGCCCTAAGTAAAAATTATAAGGAATTTTCATGAAATTCCTGAAGTTGAAAGCTGTTTCTATAACAATTATGTGGAAAAATTAATTCAAACATGAAACTTGATGGAAATGAAGAATTATATTGTGTTACTTCTGTACCATGCAGCAATCCAAAAGTTGTCCTTTTTTCGCAAAGTGTACCGAAAACCATGACATTAACAAAGTTGTAGAGAAAAAAAATACGAGTTCTTGTACTGCGGAATTCTATATGAGGTCTGATCACCACAAACATCTTTTAATAACCGCAAAGGCCGGCGCGTCTAGGTCGCACCCTGGCATCAAGGGAGACCACAAAAAGTGACATCCTCGACTTGGATTGTTTCAAATCAAAAACTTTTTTAAGCTCAAAATTATAGAGACGAAATAAATACATTGAGTCTTGGTTCACAAAACTGCCGTACAATAAGTTTTGACTAAGTTATGATTCTTTGGTAATTTCGTATAGGCTCACATTTTCGGTACAAAGTATAAACATCTTTACATACATCGATTTCAAAGCAATATATCTTACAAAAAATCGATTCAATTGTCTTGTTTTGTATAACTTTGGCACATTTTTGATGTAAGATGCTATTTTTCAGGTTTGAGTAAATTTCTCCTCTTAAGTGAAGCACCTTTTCATTAGATTGATATAACATCTCTTAATCTCAAATGAGCAAAATTTACTTATCATACGAAAATCAACAAATTTATTATGGGACATTTTCTTCTTAAATTGATGAGTCCTTTCTGAAATGGATTTATTTTTTATTACATTTCTTTTTAGAGTTTTCATGTCCCGCTTTGTATTTTCCTATATATCACTAACTTGACTTATCCTAAGGACAATTAAACAGGCTATTAATTTGGCGTGAAATTCCCAAATATTGCCCCTTATATAAAATAATTTTCTCATGAATTTGTCCATTTATTTGTGTATGCTGCACAACCACCACAGCGCAGCGCAGTTAACTTGGTTATCACGCTTGACACCATTTTGCCAAGTACGATCTAATGCCGCAGCATTCGCTAGAGTCACGCCTACCCCAAACCATCTCTATTTCCCCACGTCATGTCATTGTTCCTATGTGTATGTACTATGTGTGTGTGTGTTAGTAGCCTCATATTGTTGCTACTAGAGCAAGCTGCCGCTTTTTCACAAGTTGGCAGCAAGTGCGATGAGGAATTGAAATTCATATGCAAAAGGATTTTTTTTTTTCGCTTATTTCTTTTAACAATGATGATGTTCTTTTTGATATTTTCTGCATTTTAGCGAAACGGCATTATGCATAAAACTTTGAATATATAAAAAAATTTGAAATATTGATTGTAATAAAAGCAAAAAAAAATGAGAGCCATTATGAATAAAAAGACCTCAACTTTTTTAAAAACTTCAAAACTTATTTCCGTTATGCATTATGCAAGCGAAAATAGCATAACTTTCATTTGTCATCAAAAAGAATTTATCTTAAAGATTGAAGATACATAGAAAAAACTGTATTCTCTTTTTATTTTTAAAAATTTATTTACAGTATGTACTGTTAAAGCCTTAAAGTAATATAAGTTGTGGTCCTTCTCTATCGAACTAGGAAAATTTATTAACAAAATTGTTTTTGTATGCATATGTGTATATATTTATATGTATATATTTTTAATTAAATTTTGTTTATTAAAATGTACATTCATCTGTCACATATTCGTATCTTTTCGCTCACTTATATCTCAACTGCTTCTTTGAATTGCGCCTGATTTTATGCAGCTTAAGCAGAATCTAAAAAAAGATTACGAACATAACAGCAACATAAATTAATTTATGTTTACGATAGTATGCACATTAGGGTGGACTTACATATAGATATATATTTAAGTGAGAATTGAAAACTAGGATTATATTTTATTTCATTTGTTTCTCCTGTGTAACAAACTTTAATTTAATTTAATTTAATTTAAAAAAACGGTCATGTGCTTTGGCACAGCGTAAATAAATGTTTTAGTTAAGGGGGCACGGGTAGTCAGACGGGTGAAAAATAGAGCTTAGATAATTTTTTTTTTGTTTAATTTAATTTATTTAATAGAAGTGATAATATGGAATCATTTAAAAAAAAAAAATTTAAAAAAAAAGTTATAGCTGGCCGTGTTTGACCCTGTCCCATACAGAGTGTCTTGTGGTGACCATCACAAATCCTTAAAAAATCATCTAAAATCAATCGGATAAGAAAAATTTGTTATTTAAAAAATTATCAGTGCCTGATTGATGGTTTTTTTTTAAATCAACAAAATGGCGGCCTCAGGAAATTTACTTTTCATTCATAAAAAATCGATATATAAAAAAAAAACCTTCGATCAGGCACTAGCTTTTTATATTTTTCAAAAACTGTGTAAATTTCATTGAAATCTATCGAGCGGTTTTCGAGTTACAGTGGTCACCAGTTCCAAAAAACATAGTTTTGAGAAAAAAAGTTCAACTACCGCACACAGACTCACGAGAAATGCACCTGCAGAGAGGGCCTTTTGGCTATTGCCGAATAACTCTAAAAGTAATTATCGGATTGACTTCAAGTTTTTAGGATAGATTTCTAAGATATTATACTTTGAGAAAATGCAAAAAAAAACGATTTCTTGAAAGTTCTGACTGCTCCTGCCCCCTTAACAAAAAACCCTGCAAGCTGAGCTACGGAGAGTAAGGAGCAATTCATCAGCGAAAATTTCATCCCCTTAAGTGTACCGTTTGGTGCAGTACTGCAGTTTCGATCATAGTTTTGCAAAAGCATCCACAATCCGTTCACCGGACTTAACTGCTCCCTACTGTTTGTTTGAACGGTTTTGAAATAACGATGTTCTCAATGAAATCAGTGCTTTTAAATTGAAAATTTTTCAAAGTTCATGTTAATGAATGTGCAAAACAGAGAATGGCCACCATTTGCCAGACGCTTGGGTCAAAAAGGTTACTAATTTCTATATTGCGCTTATGTAAAAAAATATGATATTGGTGGCTCCTGATCATAGATGGGCACAAGTTCTTCTGCAAGTTCTAACGAGAGCGCAATTGAGAGTAACGAGAGAGAATTTGTGCATACGTATACAAATGTGAGCGCACAACAACGATTCAGTTCTACTTCAGCCGGAGTAGAACTCCATATGGTTGTTGTACCACTACATGGAAAGAAAATTTGAGTGCATGTTAGTGCCCATTATTGCACCTGATCCATCTCCGTTCAGAAATTTCATAAGAACAATCGATTTCAAAATACTTAAAATTAAAAACTTTTTTAAATAAGTACACCCCAACACATATTGTCAGTATGTACACAAACAAACAAATGCATTTATATGAATGTATATAACTTTTGTTTAAGTTTACATCATTTTCAACGAAATGAGAAACATTCATCATCAAATATTTCCTGTTTTCTGGCAACACAAAGATGAGAGTTTTCCTAAATTATTACTCTGTTGTTGGATTTCTTGTGTTCTTGATTTTGTTTTGTTTTCTTGTTATATTTTGTGTACTCATATTTTTTTGAATCCCTTTGAGCTATATACTTTTTCGAAGTTTATAAAATAGATGTTATGTTGTTGCTGCTGCTGCTGCCTATGTGTCATTGTGCTTGGGAGAGTGGTGTATTTTACATGGTAACTTCTTATACTAACAGCATTCCTCTCGAATATCTTTGCCCTCACTATCTCAGAAGTAGCATAAATACAAGGAGGAAATTTATATTCAGCGACACGTTTAAATGCCTCACGTTGCCATTGAGTGTCATTCGCGAATAAACGCTCTTATTATGGCGACTCCGCACCAAACGCACCTACATCAGCAGTAACAAGGGCAAGGATACATCGGGATGCTATAGTAGAACATAAGGGACAGACTTTTAGCAGACTTTTTTCAGCGCTGCATGAATTTGCTTGAATGCAGATAAGGTGATAAAATAAAAAGAAGAAAGCAAAAAACTTCGAAAAGTTTTACTTCATATCGTGGCTCTTGCCAGAAAAGGGTTTACGAATATTTCTGTTGTAAAATTGCTACGTAAAAGTTTTTGAAGTGGTTTTTTCTTTTATTTTATATTTTAGCACTACTTAAGGGAACTTTTACTTACAATGGCCATACAAATAAACGGAAAACTACTAATTGGCAAAAGCATTTGGAGTGAACGCTATAAAGGAGGGTTTGTTTTTTGTGTACGGGAAAGAGTCACAATTGATAGTAATCCATTACATTACATTTAATTGCTTGTTTTATATTTTATTTTTCACTTTAAAAATATAAAACTGGAATTTAAAAGCATTACCTTTTCTAATGTTTCGAATATTATTTTGATCATCTGTTTTAATGTAAATTAAATGTTTAAATAGTGGGTCACTTAGGAAATGTACTTTATTATACTTATAAGTCGTTTGGATATCGAAACAATTCTTGTGGCTGACTTTTTTATGCCATAAAATTTAATTTGAATTTGCTTTAATTAGCCGCATAAAACTAACAAAATCATTTATTTTTCATCAGCATTTTTACATTTTCAAATTAATTTTAGAAATTACTATCAATAAAAATTCATGTCAAATAACCTAAGCTCCAACCCTCTTCTCTACATTGATACCAATGCTATGACGACAATTTCTATGTAACACTCAATTTAATCAGCAGCACTAAAGCCATTCATCTAACTAACCTGTACGGAGCACCACCATACCACCGACTGACGCATACCTGTTAAATAAATGAAATTATTGTCGTAATCAAATCTGCAACTTCGTCCGGATATATATGGCAGTTGGTCCAGCAAATTAAATTGAACAAAAAAATGCGTCATAAAATTGCACCGCATCAATGGTTCAGTCGTTTGACCGCGTATGTAACGCATCGTATGATGCCGCAGAAATCAGCGGGTAGGTGCGTTGATGCAGTAATAAATTTAATTAAAAAACCAACAATTTTGCAAGGTAAAATGTGGTTTTATTCATTATAAGAAAAAAAAACTCCCTCTGATGATTTTATTATTTGATTTTACAATATTTTACATGTTTGCAAACAAAATGTTTACATTCACCAGACGGCAAACTTGCAGCACATTTGCAAGAGGAAAACTTCAGTACAATTTTGTGCAGTACTTTTTAGATAGTTCAATAGTACAAAAAAAACTATTTAGGGTGTTATCTTTGGCCTCGCCGAAATTCAATACCCTACACCGTGTTAACAGTTAAAGTGCTTAAGTCCTAAATTTGTATTAAAAGGGTATCTCTTTGACTAAATGAACTCACATTGAATTTGACAACATTTCTGTAAATAGATCTCTGTGTAGCGTTTTGAATATTATGCTCGTATGGAAGGTGCCACGCTCTCTTTTCGAAATTCGGCAACTTTTTGTTTTATGCTAAGTAGACTAAGCCATTTCTTTGATTTGTGCGAAATTTGGTTTCGTGACCTTAAATAACTCTCTCAGTACAGTGTTTTGAAGTTTTCGCTTGCATGCTTTTGTTTTTAAGCTTGATCCGAGCAAAACAGCCAAAAAAAAATTATGAAAATTCTTTTGTCGCGTCTGCCTCTGACATATTGTGTTAAGGGCATAATATAGATACCAAAAATATAAAAGGCAGACGTATGTAAAAAAAATGTATTTATTTTAAAATCTGAATATGTAAGAGGTAGACGTGTAGGATTTTTTGTTTCCATGGAGGCTGCCACATCTACTTTTAGAAATTCGCCTATGTAGTTCTTTAAAAGAACTTTTTCGAATCATTCCTATTATTTGTGTGAAATTTGGTTGCAAGTAGTTTTTTCAGTATAGCGATTTGAAGTGGTTGCTTGTATAGAAGATGACTTTCCGTCCTCCTTATCTAAATTTGCCAAATTTTTGCCTGATACTTGACCGAATCATTTATAACATTTGTTTGAAATTTCTTTCTATTACCTTAAAAAATTCTCTCAGCGTTTTGAAGTTTTCGCTTGCATGTTTTTGTTTTTGAGCTTGATCCGAGCAAAGCAGTCACACACTCTTATTATATGATTTATATATACGTGTCATTGCGATTTAAATGCAATTTTGCATTAACGCATTGCTCGGCGTTAAGGTCCTAGCTAGGGAGCGAGTGAATAGTTTAGGTAAATGTAGTTCACATTTATACGAATTAGAAAAAACTAAGAGTTTAGTTAAGTTAAGTCGCTTAATTTTTTAATTGCAAGAAAAGGTCTATAAAAATCATTTTATCGCGTCTGCCTCTGATATATTGTGTTAAGGTCATAGTATAGGTAACAAAAATATAAAAGGCAGACGTCCACACTGCCGAATTTTTAATAAAAGCAATTTTTAATATTTCTGTAAAAAAACTATTAAATAACTTTATCGTTTTCTTCCATTCATTTCAGTATTGCCCCTAAAATCTGAAAATACAGGGTGTTTTTTTTAGAGGTTTGTTTTTCGAATAGAGATAAAACTGGCATTTTATGGTCAAATCTGGCAACTCTAATGTCATTTATGTTCAGTTTGGTTTGACATTTCATCATGAACAGGTTGACAAAAGAACAACGCTTGCAAATCGTGCAAATTTATTTCGAAAATAATGGTTCAGTTCGCGAAGTTTACCGCAAGCTCCGTCCATTTTATGGTCGACATAATCGTCCATCAGAGCAATTAATTCGGTTAACCATGGGTCGTTTTCGCACTACGTTTACTCTATGTGATAATACGCATCCGCAGAGACGTCGAACAGTGCGCACCGAAGAAACAATTGCCGCTGTAGAGCAAAATGTTGAAGAGGACCCGAATGAATCGATTCGCCACCGTGCACAGCAATTGGAGCTTTGTCCATCAACTTTATGGAAGATTTTGCGCAAATATCTTGGCTTGCGACCTTACAAGATCCAGCTTGTGCAAGAATTAAAGCCGCGAGACCATGCAATGCGTCGTGATTTTGGTGTATGGGCCGAAAATGAGATTGATCTCGATGCTGATTTTCATCGTAAAACTTTGTTCAGTGATGAGGCTCATTTTTGGTTGAATGGCTACGTCAACAAGCAAAATTGCCACATTTGGAGTGAAGAGAATCCACATGAGACCCTTGAGACGCCATTACATCCACAAAAACTGACTGTTTGGTGTGCTCTATGGGCTGGTGGAGTCATTGGGCCATACTTCTTCCGAAATAATGCTGGAGAGTCAGTTACCGTTAATGGAGACCGGTATAGAGCCATGATAACCGACTATTTTGTTCCCGAATTGGATGGCGTGAATGTGGATGAGTTGTGGTTCCAACAAGACGGCGCTACATTCCACACAGCGCACGTCACAATCAATTTATTGAAGGAAACATTCGATGAGCGCATAATTTCGCGGAATGGACCTGTCAATTGGCCACCAAGATCGTGTGATTTGACACCATTGGATTATTTTCTTTGGGGATATGTGAAGTCGCTCGTCCACGCCAACAAACCAGAAACGTTAGGGGACTTGGAAGCCAACATTCGTGGCGTTATTGCCGACATACGGCCCCATATGCTCGAAAAAGTGGTTCAAAATTGGACCTGTAGAATTGGCTTTATTCGAGCCAGCCGCGGCGACTACATGCCCGAAATCATATTTAAACATTAATGGCATAAAATTATCCTTCCAATAAAGCCAAATTGATGGACATTAAAACGATTTTCTTGTGTTTTATTTCAATTCGAAGCTCTATACCTCTAAAAAAAACACCCTGTACAAGAGGCAGACGTGTAGCTCACCGCATTTTCAAAATAAATGGGGTTGCATATGTCAAATTCGACAATTTTGGTGAAATTTGAATATATTTTTTTTTTTTGAAAAGATTAACCCTTTTCCTTCAAAATTCACTTTGAATTATGTAACGATATTTCGGAGAAAAAAAAGACTAGGCTAGTCTCAACCAGTACTAAAAGAAAAAAAAAAGTTCACAAAATGGTGTCCGATTGCACGGTATTATTTTTATATAGATATATTCTAATAATATGCACTTTAAGTGCTCAAAAGCGCGTGCCTTAGAAAAATCTGTGCTGGAATCGTCTGCCTTCTCTATACTTATGTTTTTTGTGAGAAAACGAACCAGTCAGCCAAGAGGCAGACGCAATAAAATGATTTAGTACACAAATGTCCTTTTTTTATGTTTGTAATATTGCAATTTAAGGCAATAAATAAGTAACTGAGGTAATTTCTCTTGTTTCTTATGAGATAATCTTTATAATATTCTCAATCTGACTGACGATAAAATTCCTTAAGTTTAATTACTCTTTAACGCACAACAAAAACGTCTGCCTCTTACACTTAGCTGTTTTTGTGTATAGACACATTTTTTAATATAAAAGGCAGACGCGATAAAATTGTTTATGTTACGTTTTTTACAGTTTCAAAGGGCTCTCAATTATTATTAGATAATAAAAAAAAATCCTTTTTTGAATTGTTTTTCGACAAAAAAAATGTTTTTTCTTGTATCGACTTTTTTTCATGAAAAATAGTGATTAACACAAAAACATTTGCATATTTGCAAATATTAGTGACTTAATCGTGTTCAACGTCTCAAAATATATAAAAAAAACAATTATCATAGCATATTTTAAAAGTTCACTTGATCTTAAAAGCATCAAAAACTGAACACGGTTTGCTTCATAATTTATCAAAATTATCGGTAAAAGCGTTTACCTTAAAATGGCCATAAAACGAGTAAATGACCAGGTATGATTTTAAAAATCTTGTTTTTGGTATCTCCGAACACTAAATAATAATTGTGCATTGTCAGATTTAGTTGGCAATTCTTACCGATTTTGATCTTGCTTGAAACGAACCGTGTCGGCCAAAGTGCTAACCTTAAAATGACCATAAAACGAGTTAATAAGCAGCTCCGATTTTGTGGATTATGTATTTGGAATCTCCGGACCATATATGATAATTATGCATTGTCAGATTTGGTTGACAATTTAATCGATCTTGATCTTACTTGAAGCGAACCGTGTGGCAGAGATTGCTTTTATTATTTATATTAAGTACTTTTAACTTAATGATTTTCAACCTCTGTCACGCAATATAATCATATAGAAATTTAAGTCGGATAAGACATTTTAAGGACCAGCGCATACTTGAGACAGAAAAATTGTGCGACTTGATTGCCAATGTGCCATTCAACTGCTCAACTATTTACTCGCATATAAATATCAGCTCCAAAGGAATGTAGCTTAGGAAAGCTTTTCTTGGGAAATTTTTTGTTCGAAGTATTGCCAATGATTTACGAGATGGGAAGTCGTAAATAAAATTCAGCCGTGTAGCTCAATGCTCGCACCACCAGCATAATGGGAGGATAAGATATCCACTGTTAATCCTAATATTGTTTTGGCAAAAACAAAAAATGGCTTAAAAGTTATGTATTAATATATCGAATAAAAGGTGTACAATGCTCATGTTAATTAACTTCTCGGTAATTCATTGTTTTTGAAATGGTTTCGCTCAGTAGCTAGATTCTGCGAATTCGTGTTTTATTATATCTTCTATATTGAAATCTTCTAGCTATAAATTCCTATCTATTCGAAATATTGAATGTCGTTCAAAATCAGTGTATTAATGATGTCTAGTAAAAAAAAGTCTTGAATTTTGTTATTTATTAAAATGGATTTTTAAATTTTCTCTTAGTTTTTTTGGACCTTGACAACCTTTTAAGTGCAACAAATAAATACCATACATACGTACATGCATAAGTACAAGTGCTATTCAAATTTGCAGCACAACAGCAGCACACATTTGCAGTGGAATACAAACTATAACTACTATTCTCTGTGCGTGTATTATTCCGACACACAATAAGTCAGGGAGAAGCCACTCACAACTGCACACTTAGATAAATGAATACGCACCCAATGTAGCGTATGAATGAATTCATTTGGTTTCGTAAGGGATGCCTACTCATCCCTACATTGAATGCAACTGATGCTTTAGCAAATTACATTCCTTTGTTTCAATAAATGACTTCGTTTGCATATTAGGGTGGTTACATTTCAACAATAACGTTAAGTCTTCAACAGAAATCTTTAAAATGTATCATTAATTTTAGTAATTTTTCCTCATGTTGAGAAATTTCTTTTTATGCACTAGATCAATAAGGAATTGGAAATGAGTTCATGTTTCATTTAAACAATTCAAAGCTGTCCGTCAAACGCTTTTCTTAGTACAATTTCCATTTGGTAAAGAATATTTGTCAAAAATTTCATTGTCTTCAGTATTGCCCTAGTAGCTAAAAATACAAGGGGCAGACGCTTAGCTCACTGTTTTTTAAAATATATGGGGTTGCATACGTCAAAATCGTCGATTTTGGTCAAATTTATTTATTTATTTCTTATTTATTTATTTATTTATTTATTTCAGTCTACGGATTAAGTAATCTTACGGACTAGTTACATTATTTTAAACTGATTGAGCAATTTAAAAAGATTTAATTTAAATTTTTCTATGCTTACATTAAAATTAATTAATGGAGAAAAACTATTACTTAATTTAATGCATCGCGATATTGGCTCATTGAGACCATAATTAGACCTATGTAAGACTTCAACAAATATTCGATTATTTCTTAAGTTGCAACGAGGATTATATACTCTAAATAAGTTGGAAAGATCCTTGCATTTCAATTTACCAGAGAGTACATTATATACGAACATAAGAGAAAAGTATGTTCGTCTATCTTTCAACGATTGCAAACCAAGAAGCTTTCGTCTACCGTCATAAGAAGGAATATTACCAGGCCAATGCAACTTGTAAATAGCATATTTTGTTAAATATTGTTGAACTTTTTCAATTCGATTAATATGCTGGTTATAGTATGGATTCCAAATAACACAGCAGTAATCTAAGTGACTCCTCACCAAGGAAACATAAAGAGCTTTAATTGTTAAATGGTCCTTAAAATTTTGCGTATTTCTTTTAATAAACCCCAACATAGCATACGATTTTGATATCACAAGATCAATATGACTTGAAAATTTCAATTGGGAATCAAAAATTACACCTAAATCTTTTATCTCTTGCCTACGGCATATTGGAAAATTATTTAATGAATAATTAAAACAAATTGACGTTGCACTTTTGGCATATGATAATACGCAACATTTATTTATGTTTAAAAACAAGTTGTTGGATGAACATCAATTATTAATTGCCACTAAATCATTTTGAAGCTTAAAGCAATCACTCATATGCCCAATTGTTAAGAAAAACTTAACATCATCAGCGAACATTAAACATTTAGAGAATTTTATATGCTGCGGCAAATCATTAATAAAAATTAACAAAAGTAAAAGACCGCAATGGGTTCCTTGAGGAATACCCGAAGATGCAACAATTACAGATTCAGATACTACTGAACCGATTTTGACGAGCAGTTTGCGGTTGACTAAAAAGCTGTTAAAAAATTTCAAAAGATGTTCAGATAATCCAAACTTCCTAAGCTTCCACAGGAGAATTGAATGGTCAACTTTATCAAATGCTTTTGAAAAATCGGTATAAATAACGTCTAATTGACTATGGTGTTCCATAGCAGTGACAATGTTATTTGTGATAAGTGTTAAATTTGAACAAACTGATTTTCCTGGAAGAAAACCATGTTGACAATCATTTATAGCAATTTTAATGTAATCAAATAATTTATTTTTAATTATGTGATCAAATATCTTTGCAATCGTAACCTGTTTTATAATTGCGCGGTAATTATTAATATCACTCCTGTTACCAGATTTAAAAATTGGTGTTATTGAACATATTTTCCAACAATCCAAAAATGTGCCTGAATTGAGGCAAGCATTGAAAATAATTGCTATTGGCTCTACAATATTACTCAGACAATGCTTAAATAAATGGGTGGAAAGTCATTACGTCCACTTCTTGCAATGGATTTTAACTCTGAAATTGCAGAGGCAACATCATTTTCAGTAATTAAAAAATTTTGAATACCTTGAAAGTTCAAAGCCTCAAAATCAAGATTTTCTGAACTAGGGTAAGTTTCATAAACGCTTTGAAAAAACTTTGAAAAAAGATTGCAAGATTCCAGAGCATTACAACTCTTGTTGCCATTATATTCCATACCTGTAGGAAATCCATTTGTTTTTCTTTTTGCATTAATATATTGCCAAAAAGTTGATGGATTTGATAGTTTGTAGTTATATTTATTTTACAGACAACAGATTTTTCCGAATATATTTATTTATTATTAAGATAAAAAACTTAATGTTTTGCCTTCAAAACCCACTTTGAATTACTACCTTGATCAAAAAGTTTTAGGACTTTATTTTTAAAATGAAAAATACAAGTTTATTCATCAAAATCGATATTGTCTCCTTCAAAGTACTCCCCATCGACTGCAATGCACTTACGCCAACGCTTGACCCAGTCCTCAAAAGCCTTTTTATACTCGACCGTCGGTATGGCCATCAGGGCCATCTTCGATTTTTCGATGACCTCTTCTCGGCTGCTGTAACGCGATCCGCGGAGCGGTTTCTTCAGGTGGTCGAACAGGAAAAAGTCGCAGGGAGCCAAATCAGGCGAATTCGGTGGATGTTGGACGGTATTCATGGAGTTTTTGGCCAAAAACTCACGAATAATGATCGCATTGTGCGACGGCGCGTTGTCGTGATGCAAAATCCACGAGTTGTTTGCCCACAAATCCGGTCTTTTTTGGCGAACTGCTTCACGCAAACGTCTCAAAACGCCCAAATAATATTCTTTGTTGACGGTCTGACCTTCTGGGAGGAATTCATGATGCACAACACCTCTGTAGTCCATGAAAACCGTGAGCATCGCCTTCTTTTTCGATTGAAAACGACGTGGTTTTTTCGGTCCATTTCTGAAGCGTCCGTGCCAGCGAAAAACGTTCGATCTCGTTAGAGTATCGTCGCCAAAACACTTTCCCAACATTTCCAACGTCTGCGCACCGTTAAATCCGTTTTTAACACAAAATTTAATGCAAACTCGTTGCTGCAAAGTTGATGACATTTTTTTTTTTGTAAAAAATCGAAACCACACACAAAAGTAGATGCACACAATACGGCGTCACTTCAAGAAATGTCAAGCTGTCAAGCTGAAAATTTGACATAACGTCCATGACACTTCTACCAACACAACAAAAAAAATAGAATTGAAATCGGACGAACGAGAGCGCCACACGGTGACGAGTCCTAAAACTTTTTGATCAAGCTGGTATATCGATATCTTTTTTTTTCACTGCGATACTGTAAATTTCAATTTTCTAGTTATTCTGCCGTACTAGAACTTATGAATGATGTGTAATAAATTTTAATTAATAATATTTCGGAGAAAAAAATTTAATAAAAAATAGGTGAAAAGAATATAGAGGCTAATCTGCCTCAACCAGAACTAAAAGAAAAAATAATTAACACAAAAATCTGAGATAAAAAAGCAAAATGGTGTCCGATTTGTTGTGGAATGTCCCATATACACAGCCAGACAAATAAAAAAAAATATAAATGATCGAATAAATAGAATAGTAAATTTTCGATAGCATAATTTGCACGGTATTGGTTTTATATAGATATGTCCTTAATAATAGATACCTTATGTGCTCAAAAACGTCTGCCTTCAAAAAAGCAACGCTGGAATCGTCTGCCTTCTCCATATTTATGTTTCTTATAAATAAAATAACCAGTCAGCCAAGAGGCAGACGGGCTAAAGTGATTTAGAACTGGATTTTTTTACAATAGTGCAATGTTTAAATGCAACAATAACTATGTGGCAATTAATAACGCCGAGACAATGCATTGGCAGAAATTGATTGTATTGCTTATGTGACTCAGATCTTTATGACTTTCAACCTCTACCGCACGATAAAATTATAAAGAAATTTAGCGCAACTGCTCCCTAACTAGGACGGCAAGAATATACTTAATTTAGCAATTGAGAAACATGGGGGTTAATTGGGCAATTTCTCGTCATTTTTTAAATTTCTCTACTTGGTACCCACAGACTCTGTCCCTGTCCTTATCTCCAGCTTCATGCCAATCCCCGCCCTGATCCAGCAGACGTTCTTTAGCCTAAAATTAATCTATTTACTGGAAAACATTGCATTCTCCATACGAAACTCTACGAGTATATCGGTTTTTCGCAATTTTTCGATTTTGCTTTCAAATTTTTTGCAAAAAAAAAAATGATCAAAAATGTTGACTAACAAACATAAGTTTTTATGAAATTCTCAGCTCAAAGGGTAAGCTTTATTTTGCATTGTTCTTCCGAACTCATAAGTTTTGAAAAATCCAAATATTGTGAACTACCCTATTACGTGTACACAAAATGATATAAATTTTGTAACCACATAATTTCGGGAAATAACGTTTGCATATTGCATGCATTTTGGGTGGCAAATTGGATTAAGCGTTAAACCTGAAATCGAGTTACATCTCCACATAAATTATGTTTAGTAAATAACTTCATAAATTCATATGCGCTTTTTGAACAAATTTGTCACTGGAAAATCTTGTCAATATTGTATTCAAAAGGTACTAAGTAAATATTTCTAATTTGTACAAATCAAGATTAATAGTATAATAATTTGTACTTTAATGACTAAAGCCCATTACAAAGAAAATATTGCCCAAGAAATTTAAATTTATAGTATTCTTGTAAAAAATTTTAACATATCTTATAATTAATTGTACAAACATCGTTTCAGTGCTACTAATTCGGCGTTTACACACAGAAATTCTTTCCGAAAATTTTTCTCGTTTGTTTGCCAGAGGGAAGTATAGAATTTGCCGCGCGCAGAAACTTTCTTCCGTTCATTCGTTCACTGATATTATGCTTCAAATTTACTTTTCATGTGGCTGATATAATTTAAACTCTAAAAGAAATCTTCTAAAGCAAGATATCGCAGTGTGCCAAACGGATCCGTTTCGAATTTGAAACAGACTCGCTTCTTCGTACATTTTATCCGAAGCAGATTCCATTTCGGATCCGTTCCGAACTCGTTTTTGTATGAAGTTCCTCTCGAAAAAGCGGAAGGATCGTCGGATCCGTCTCAAACTCGGAACGGATTTCATATACGGATCCGTTCCGGATTCGTTTTTTGTAAATAAAACGTATCTGATCCAGATTCGTTTTTAGTAAATTAAACGGATTAGAGACGAAATCGCTTCCTTGAAGCAAAACCAGCCAAGCTATAACGCTGTTCATAAATTTTCGGGAAAAAGAGATCTTGCATTCAAAACTTTTCTTATCAAAATGGTTGGTGGATCTAGCTATACGTAGCTAGAAAGATGCTCCCATTATCTGACGAAGTATTAAACATTTTATATTTCCAACACCAGCAAAAAGCATCTCATTTGAAAGATCTTTTTTTAGTAGGTAATAAATTAAATATCTAAGTCCTAGAACTCGAAATATGAGACAGTTTTTACTAATTTCAAGCAGCAGCTACATGAATTGCAAATATAAATTTTTTTTTTTTTGCCTTAAATGATAAGTATATCGTTTGAAATGTCGTTTTAGTAATTTAATCTCAATAGAATATCCACCTAAAATCGTTGCCTGGCTTTCGTTCTGTATAGCCAATAGGTTAAATTTAAAAGATTTTTTTTTTAATTATACATTCGTGTAACTTATTAATTTTAGCTAGAACATAAAAAATTAATGTGTTCTTTAAAATCTTTAAACATACCTTTCTTCGTCCACAACAAAGCATCCTTCGCGCACGCGAATTTCCAGTAGCTGCTTTCAATCGAGTAAACTTCTTCTTCCACTGCATTTAGTAGTGGTTGGCGAAAGACGCGAATTTATTGCTCCTTTCTAGCAATTGTAGCTGCATTTAAATGATTAACCGGGGCTCTTAAGGAGCCCATTGATGCACGCTCCTTAACCAATTCTTAAGATGCATTCGTGCATTTTTATTTTATCTATTCGATCGTATTCTTCAGTTCTCTGAACGTTTCACTACTCCTTTATTAATTTAAATTTTTAATGTTTTTCTTTAGTTAAGTTGACTTAATTCCGTTATAAGGGTGGATTGTCATTTGGTGTTTTTCTTTCGTTAATTTATTATTTATATGGGTATGACGGCGAAAACCTATAAGAAATAAAGAAAGTTTTATTAAATTAAAGTAAAACATAAAAGATATGTCCATATATATGTAGACAGATAAATAGTTGAAGACACCAGTGCAAACAGAGGGCAGCTTAATTTTTATAAACATTTCAGTAGTGGAAAAAACTGATTACTTAGGAACAAATTTTATTATCTTGTCTAAACTAGTCTAACTAATATTATCCTTATATGAGTATATCATATATAAACTATTTTTCTTGTTGAAAAGTTAACAAAAAAACTAATTGTTGATCCATCTTTTTGCACCATAAAATGAATAAAAAATATTCTTTGTTTCCACTTACTTACATATTTTTTTCAATATCTTACAAAATATTACTTTATCTTTTCCGTTGAGGACGCCATCTTGAACCGCCATTTTCAAAATGGCATAAGCGTCATTGTAAAGTTATTGTTTCAACCAGAATTTTAAGCCCATGCCTTTTTATATGAAGACTGCGGTGCACGGGTGGGGTGGTCTACTTGAGCCACGTACCGTTCTTTAGGGACAGTAATACAAAAATTGCTTTATTGGGGAAAATATTACACTGCGAGTACATTTGTATATAGCAAGTAACCGTGTTTTTGCATTTATAGGTTAGTATACCTCAAAATCCTGACGTCCAGTTTCAGGTTCCACAGTGTAATATATCAGTATTTTTTATATAATCTTTTCTACAAATTTTTTGAAAAGTTTTGCACCGATTGTGATTAATTTTATAGAAACATAATCCATTATCTTGAAACGCAATGCCAAATTATAAGTTTGCTTTTGTCGAGAAATCAATATTTTTAATTTTTGTTTTCATAGTCTAGACAAAAACCCGAGTAGGAATTCTTATCAGGCAAGCCCTACTCCGTATCAGGCTATAAATGCCGTACTCTATTCGTCGAGTCCTGATCAGTTTTTGCCAAACCATTAACGATGCTGGACGATTCTGGTAAGGACCGAAGCTCTATGTAATTTAAAAAAAAAAAATATGTCGTTTCCTCTGGGGATTGAACCTGTGCATTCCCTGTTAACTCAATTGTTTCATGCGCAGTTAAACGACATCAGCCGACCTACTTTTTTTTTTTTTGACTGGCTAAAAGCATATTACTTGAATGATCAATTGGTTACTATATAAAATGAAAACTCAGTTTTACATTTTGACAGAGAATGAATTAAGTTTAAGTCTCTCGGAAAAATAATCAGAGTAGCTCAGATGGTTAAAATGAGCATCTTTGCACAGTGGCATGACGCGGGGCGAACTAGCTTGAATTCTGATCGGTAATGAATAAAAAAATTTGGTTCTTTGAAGTTTTAAAAACACAACAGAAATAAACTAACAATAAGTTACAATTATAAGCAGCAATAGAGAAGCTATGATAAAAAATTCACATAAAAATTTGGCTTATGTTAACTGCATCACACTGATCAGTGCCATATTAGCTTTGTCTGCTCCATTTAACCTGGATCTATATAGTACGGGACGGATCTCTAATAGGGCCAGCCAAATGTGGAGTGGATGAAAATTCGGGGAGGCTTGAATTTTTTTGCTATAAAATGTGCAAGCAAGTAGTTATTGTTACTGAATTTGTGATTGATTTGGGACCAAACACGACCCACACGCAGACGTTTTTGTGTAGAAAATATTTTATTTTTAAGTTACTTTTATCATTGTAGTATACGTACATAAATGAATACAGTGGTAAGAAGCATTATTATGTATGCGTATTATTATGACTTATAATATTTACTTTTTAGATGAACTAAATTCTGCATACTATGCGTAAAAATTCAAACGAAGCTCATTTTTATGGTAAATATTAATATTCTGTTGAACGAAAAACTTATGCGCTTAGTAAATATCGAATATTTAGTAATAAATATATTAAAAATATAAAAAAAAATTTTAGTAATCAAATGCTTTTTAAAATGCTGGAATGATCTTAAAACGTTTACTAGGTGTTTTAAATGTATGATTATAGTCTAATTGAGATAATTTGAGCCTTAAATTTGCGTAATAACTTTTTTAGAAATTATTTAAAATTATAAATCAAAATGGATGTCTTATGAAAAATGACGTCAGGCTTATTTGTGACCGCATCATATGTTGTGACCGATTGTGTCTACACTGTTACCATTCAGTACAAAACTTATGTTTTGTTACCTACGCAGTGTGGTTAACATGACTTTATCTACACAATTGTGCTCAAACCTACACAATAACTACACTAAGTAGTTATTGTGTACCTTTAAGGGCGAAGCTGTTTAATCTTAAAAATTTCAACGTAACTCATTATTAATTAGAGTGATTCAAAAAAATAATTGTGTTTTTTACTATATGTAAGCAGATATCAATAGCATTACACATCTTGACAACGCGCCTCGAGAGATTGCCATAAATATTGAATACTGGATTAGCACCGCCTGTTTGAATTTGTCAATTCAACCCCTATCTTGTTCGAAAATTCGATAGCCCTTACAACTTGAGCAACTTTTAAAATCAATCTATGTCTTCAAAAGCTGACAACTTCAAACAGGCTGCTCAAATCCAGTATTCAATATGATGAAAATCCTATGAGGAGCATTTTCAAAATATGTAACGCTATAAATATCCGCTGACACATCGTAAAAAAAAAACATTTTTTCGAACCGCTCTACTTTCAAAATGTTATGTACACATATGTGACCGAAATGTGTCTCTAACTAAATTTGTGTGCGAAATGGTCACATTTTGAGTCACTTTTACCGATTTGTGCCTAAAATATCGTGGTTACCATTAGGTAACTTTTAAAAGGAACTGTGTAGTTATTGTTACTAAAATTTGTCCCAAATAGGATCAATTTGGTACACAAAAATTACTGA
The DNA here is from genome assembly GCA_949775025.1 of Tricholauxania praeusta. NCBI lineage: Eukaryota > Metazoa > Arthropoda > Insecta > Diptera > Lauxaniidae > Tricholauxania > Tricholauxania praeusta. Next base: position 37,369,066 of record OX459029.1, on the reverse strand, counting down.
AATGTTACCATAAAGTCAAACTGACCTTTTAGGCATTTTTTCAGTTAATAATCGGTTCATTTTAACAACAAAATTTAGTCACAATAACCACACTGTGGCTCGCACGCAAATTTTGTGACCTTAAAAGTCACAAATTTCTACTTGGGATATATGCCCAGTTTCAACGAGTTAACGACACTTTGAACTTTTGTGAAAAATCAAGCATTTTTATTTTTGGTCAAACCGTTAATAATTTGTTTACCTTTGAGACGTGTGACTTTAATACGAAACCAAAAACTCAGTTTTTGAGTCCGTATGATTTTGTGAACCGGTTTTTGAAATATTTCTTTTAATAATTTCCCTGATGACAGAAGATAAAGAGCTTCTAAAAGCTTAACTCAAGTACCTAAAAATCTGAATTAATGTAAGAGACAAAAAAGTTCTTATTTAGGTGAGAGTCAAACAACAAATTTTGCGTACATATTTTAAGACCTTTAAAGAAAAGTATTTTCGTCATAAACATACATTTATATAATATATGTGTATGTATATAGGCCATATACTGTATACTACTCTGATTTATATTGCGTTCATAAAATTTCTATTAAAGCTAAGGAGATGTAAAGCTTTCAACGCCAAAAGGACATTTAGGATGCTGTAAGGTGAAAGACACCAGTGACATTCTATACTTCCAGCTTGCGCTAAAATAGCATTTATGGTCTCATTCTCGTTTATATTCCTATTAACTGTTTCGTAACTTTTATTTTATTACTTTAAGAAAAAGTATTTAAAAGCTTTTTGCCTGTCCAGATTGCTGTCAAAGTGTCGTCACTACAAGAACGTACGAGTAAGTCTGACATTTTCTTGGCAATAAATTCGTTGGCAAATCTAACACTCTTTAAAAAGTAATACAAGTAAACATATTTAAAGAAGAGATTAAAAAAAATAATTTAAGAAATAATTAAAAATACCTTAAGCTGGAAATACACGGTACGATCATTACGTTAATATTAGCCATTGGATAGAGTATCGGCTAAGCAAAAATTGAGGTATAAGCGTAGAAAGATTTGTTATGTTTTCGATTTTTTCAAGTATTGCACTAATTAACCCATATCGTACCTTTGATTCGTTAACGAATCACGAATCACCTTTGATTCGTTAACGAATCACGAATCACGTTGTAGATTTTCTTCTCCTCGCTATGACAAGGCTTTGGTAGTTAATCAGTGCAATGTTTGAAAAAATTGAAAAAATAGGAAATCTTTTCACGCATATATCTCTGCTTTTGCTTAGTCGATCTCGAAGCTAAAAATTTTCGGGCACTTTGCTCGATGAGTATGACACTTTGATTTGATATATCATTTATTGCTGTAGTTATTTTAAATCCCGTCAACTAAGCCTTACCTTCGAGAAAGAAACTATGCCAAATGAAAGTACTGCTAAAAAAATAGTGTTGCTTTTTGTGTTTCATTAAACACATCTTATTTCAAATCACACCCTTTCTAGAGAAGTTTCACTTTAAAAAAAAAAAATTATGTATAATTATTATAATAAGAAGAATATGGAATTTATTTCAAGTAAACATACATACATATATTGTGGAAAACATATAAGAATAAAAATACAAGTTCTTTCAACTCACCAAACCGTTTTTTGAAAACATTTCTGAAATCTTTTATGATAAGTATTTATACCAAAATTCCTTAAGAAAATTTGTTATTTTCTTCAATTTAATATCAAAGTCTTACAAGTGCTATGTGCATCATTTGAAAATCAGATTTCAGAAAGGTATCATTTGCTAGACGATTTATATGAAGATGGAAAACATGGAAAAAAGACATTGCTACCTTAAAACGGTACCTTTGTTGGGGAATTTATTTAGCTTTTTTTTTTGTAACATTGATAAAATAGTTTTGTAAGTTTTCCAATGATTTTAAGGCTAGGATGTAATACTTCGAGTAAAAAAAAGTTATAATATCATATACCCTTATGTACATGCGTGCATTGAAACAAAAAATGGAACAATCCTTATACTCTCGCCAAAGTTTAATGGAACAGCGTCCGCTTTTAGTTGAAGGGTACAGAAAACAGAATGTAGCAAGGAAGGAAGGAGGAAGATCTTTATAGCTGTATCATAAAAATGTTCTTCGTTTTATTACAATAAGACACAACAACAATAATAAGGGCAAAATGACATTGCAAATAAAATGCTGAAATGGTTGAGCTAAAAATGAAAGAGTAGATTTCATTTATCAATTGTTAAGAGTGTTGCCAAAGAAAATGAATAATGCATTTTGATTGCGCGTTATACGATGACAAACGTTATAAGAACGACACTAAAATTGTTAGGACGCCATAGAGTATTGGTGCCAATAAATGAATTACCGACTTGGAGGAGCACATCATGAGGACTAAAATTGCAATAAAATTCAATTTAAGGCTATAGCACTTACGTCACTGAAGAAAATAAAAAACTTAACAGATTTATGAAAGTGTTTTAATCGATTAATCTATGTGATAAAACTAAAATGTATTTTATTTGATAAATCGAAATTCCATGACATCACAACTTTGGTACTACCGAGGAAGTACTTTTGAGTACAGCTGTTTTGATGTTCCGTAATAACAACGGTTTCTAGTTAAACCTTCATCAAATTTGCATTAAGATGTTATGGGTGGAGTTCATTTATATTCCAAAGTAAGTAAAGTTCTTGAGTACTTCGAGATTATAGCTGTCGAAGGTAAGATTATGTCTTAAAATGTGCCTTTTTATCACTGGGCATGGTATTCTTGGTATTATTCTCCTAGATCGCCAGTTCATCTACATATATGTCATTCATACATATATCTGTCTGTCCATGGAAATCACGATTGCCACGAGATAATTAAAGGAAATTCGGCACATAGGCTACATCTTCAAACGAGATTCTTGGGATGGGCGAAATCGACTAGCGGACACGCCTACCACGCATACAAATGAAACGATTAAAACGCTATATTGAGAGAGTTTCTTGAGGTAGTGTAACCAAATTTTCCATGAATACTAAGAATAAATTAGACAAGGCCTGAACATAAAATTAGGGAATTTCAACAAGAGGGCGCGGCACCATAGAAACAAAAACTTTAAAGCACAATAGGTACTGAGAGAATATTTAAATAAATGAAGTCAAATTTCACACAAATACAAGAAATGGTTTGGTCTAGCATCAAAAAAAAGTTGGCGAATTTCGGGAAAGAGAGCTTGGCGTCAAACATACAAGCATAAACTACAAAACGCAACACAGAGAGCTATTTAAGTAGTTATGGTCAAATTCTATGGGAGTATGTTCAGTCAAACCAGACAGCACATAGTGGGTGGAGAAATATCTTCTTGAAAAAATTTAGACGCGCGCTTTTACTGTAAGTACTGTGTAGGTTATATAATTTTTGGCAAGGGCGAAGATATCACTCTTACTAGTTAATTTTTATTTGTTGACTTGGGAAGCTTTAAATTCAGTTAGCAATTTAGGAGTTACAAGCAGAAATTTTTAATTCCTACTGTAAATTGAATTCTGTGAAAAAACAACATCTATGTTTTCCTAATAAAGAGAGAAAATTTTTACATTTCTTACCTCATCTTTTTTTGGGAGCTACTACTTAGTTTAATATTTTTACATTAATTTAAAAATGATTACCACATTTTGAAGTTATAACATGATATTATCCTCGTCAGTTTTTTAGATGCACATCAAAATAAGTTCTTAAATGCTGCTAAGAAGAATTTTTAATTAAGCCATACGCGAATACTCTCCTCACCATACTTTGTCACAGTTCTTAACAATGCGCTGGCATTTTGCCCATACATCCACCAGCAGTTGCATAGCGACGCCAACAGTAACATTAAATACAACATCAGGAAGCAGCAACATAGAATATCCGTTTGAAATTCACATATTTCGGCTTCTCCAACATGTATCCTAAGGATTCATCTCTATATCTAACTGTATGCATATTTGTGCTTGTGCATGTGCGCGCTATGCTACAGATTGCAGCATAGAAATTGTGGCAGAAACATTTGCTCACAGCAATACTAGCAGATATACATAGATATAATGATTCTACAAGGGATTGGATTGAAATTCACAAGCACCCCAATGAGCTTGCTTGCCATCACTATGATTATTATGGCAAATACATAAAAATACAAGAGCTATGTAAATATGTATGTTAGGTCGAACAGACAGACAGACCGATAGACAAAGTGTCATACAAACACTGGAGTTTATTCATGTAACGCGTTGCAAAACATTCAGAGCGCACACAATTTACAATACAAACAACATTCAAATCGGCGAACATGACATACGATACATGAACTTTTTATGTTTTCTTTTATTTTTTATATCCGAAGATGACGTCTAACGCACGCATAAAAAATTGTAATAATGACATCATAAATTTATCTGTTCCGTATTTCCATTTGCGATTTGGATCATGTACTGAGAAATACAAAAACATAAATGACAAACGCGCTTTCGGCGAAGGACATTTATGCTATGACTACATATTGGGGGCGGGGAGGGTTATATCACACATTTGAAAGTTGTCCTATTTTTTTGGTCGTAAATTGCAGTTTAAGTTAAGATTTTATTGCAAAATGTGGGTATTTACACTGCCAGAAAAAATGACTGCATGATATATATTGGAAAAAATAGAATATGTAAATATTATTTTATGGCATACTATGTATTAGCCGTGTATTCTCATATAAAATCACGTAAGGAAACAAGAAATGATTTCAATTACGTCACCGGACTCGCCATATCAACTTTTCGCGATATTTCATGGTTGTTTCCTCTTTATGAAGTCTTATAATTTATAATTGAAACTGATTACAACAGCCAGCGCCGGATGTAGACATTAGACATTACCATATTGATGGCCAAAAGAAAAGATCATTCCAAGAATTATTTCCCAAAAGCTACATAAAATTACAATGATGAATCATGAAATAAGTAGATTTTGCCACACTGAAACTACACTGAAAAATCGTTGAATCGCCAAGAAAGCTTGCAACGATGCGCCTGCAAGCAGCGCTTAAAACAAGAAATTTGTTTTATTTTTTTTCTTTTAGTCGTCAATATAGCAAAATTGTATTTTTTGTGTCGGAAGAATGTATGAACTTTTTTTTGCTCCTTAAAAAAATAATTTTATGTATGTGTGATATATAACAAAAATCTTCCAATTAACGGCTTGGCCGTGTCAAAAGCGGTCACTTGGCAACCCTAGTTTAATCTCCAATGAGTTTCCAAAGCAAATGTAAACAACGGAAGAAATAATTTTTACTTTGATTTATTTCACTTTTTGCTTGGGTTCTCAATAGATCTATGCAAAAAGGGAAACAAAACAGATTTCGAAATTTTTGCTAATCGACATTAAAGTCACTGATGATTCCGCTTAGCAACGGATGAAACTGGTATGACTAGCTTTTTTGTTGAATTTATCTTTGTTAAGTGCAATTTTTTTTGTAACATACACTGTACTGAACAGTAGGCTCGGTAAAATAATTATAGATTATTTTCTGCTGCAACATACCACAAAAAAAAAGATCATTCCCAGGATTCTTTCTGAAAACTTCATTAAATTACATTGATGACTCATAAAATAAGTAGGTTTTATTACACTGAAACTCAGAAAAGTCAGTTGATATGGCAGTATCGAAGGGGCCCCCAGTAGGCTTTTGTCATGTATATTGACATTGTGACTAAAACAAAAAAAGTTCCTTATGTTTTGTTTCCCATAAAACATGCACACAACACACACCAAACATCTTGCCATTTTAGGGGCCTAGTGCCCCTTCTAGTCCTACCTTAACCCAACGCTAATACCAGAGTCGTACCATAAGTGGGGTGATTGGGGCTACTCAATAATAGACCCGGGCTTTTGTGTAGGTCCTCGCGTCGACAGAAAGGCACTTTACTTACAATTAGTAAGTTGTTGAAAAAGTGACTATCTTTTTACTTCATCACTTTGAGTCGAAAAGACAGTGAGAACTTGAGGCAAGGCTATTAACAGCTAGAGTCTGCAAAGATACAACAAGTACATACATTCACGCTACGGCCCCGCACTAAAAATTAAATTCGAAATTGACGTTTTCAATGCCATGGCAGAGGGAATTGATTCCATTAGAGAAATCAAATCATAAGCCAGTGAGTATAGGGAGAAAAAAACCGTTTCCCGAATTAAAGGTGGAAAATCCAAGATTAAGCATAAGATACGCTAAACGACAATGTGAGTATGAAATTCGAGACGTATTAATTGCAGAAATAGGACCAGAAAAACTGTCTGATATAGATAGTGTTTTGAGCTTCATAAGTAAAAACAAGTTAGAAGATCTTTATCCTAGCGTTTGGATTTCTCTAAGAATTTTAATAACTACTTCAGTTTCTGTGACAAGCGGGAATTAAGCTGAAATTAATAAAAACGTTTTTTGTAATCTACAATGAGCTAAGAGTCTCAGAATTCCCTAGAGATTGTTTTTATCGACAATTTAATGGTTCAAAATATCGATCTTTGAGAAGTCATAGAGCATTTCGCGTGTCTAAACGCAAGAAAAAAATACTTTTTTCCAGTTTTATCAATTTTTTAACTTACCCTTTTTCCGAAACATTATATTAGGAAAGATTGGGCGAAACTTATACAGCTATTAATATTACAAAAAACTTGCACAACTCATTCTATTGAATTAAGCTGTTCAGAAGAAACGATGAATTTTTTTTTAATTAAAAAATATATGTAAGTTATGAAAATGAAGTAAAGAAAAAGGGCGCCCGAAATTTTCTGAATATGGCGCCAACCACCCTCGAGAAGAATTGAAGAATTTGTACAACTTTTTACTTTTTACTGCTGTTATTCGTCAGACTTACAAAAAAAGTAAATAACGGAAAATTCGGGGATTATCAATTGACTCCTTTGAATATACTATTGTTTGCGTACGATCACCAGTTTAAAATAAAATAGCCACATATGTATCGCTTGTATAGAACCCACAATGCAACATATACAGGGATAACCTAGAGTGCACTTGAAACAATTATTAAATGAATCCTAAACAGAACGTGCCCTAAACCTAGGGTCTTACCATGTGTCCTTAATTGCAGAAACGTCCTAGAAATTGATAAAGTATTCACGGTCGCCTTCACGTCCTCGAAAACCTAAAAATATACTCGATATTAAGGTTGTTAACATGAAAATGTGCTCGGTTTATATATTTAGAGTAAGATCCTTTGATCATATATTTTGAAAACTTTGGTGGAATAAACTGATTAAAGTTTCGAGACCATTTTAGTCATTTGATGTAAAAATGTTTTATATATCTGAATGTTTTCGATTTGCCAATTGGTCGCATAGTAAGCCCTACCTGAGTAGTCAAGTCAATAAAACTTTAAAAACCTCGAATCTTTGGAGCCCCCGGAAACAGTACCAATTTTAATGAAACTTTTTTTAAAGTATTTCTTATACTTGAAAACAATCTCTCTAAATCCCAATCTATACTCTTATGGGAAACAAACTCCGTCGGTTACAGATTTTTCTTTATGTTCAATGCTAAAACATAGGCTTATGGGGCCGAACAAAAAATCCATCTTCGGATGCACATGTTATGATGATTACATTTGCAATCACACGAAAAGTGTGGGCTTGGCACCCTCCATAAAACTGAAATATCTAAAACGTTTTTTTTTTTTTTCCATTTCAATTGAATGGGAAACAAATTCTGTCAGCTTAGTTAGAATTGCTTTTAAGGTCCAATGCTATATCTAACATTGGCCAAAAAAAAAATATGTCAAAAGAATTAAAAGAAAGCACTTTAATATACAAACATACATCTGTTGAACTCATTGTTCGACTGATTACAATCAACGCCTGGACCAAACTTTTATCCTGGAAACATAAGAAGTTAAGAAAGGATTTTTTGAATTTCGAGTCCTAAGGGGGTATTTTAATGCATCTAGATTTTCAATATCTTTGCATAATTATTTTCCATAAGTTAAATTGTGAGATTTAAAATTTTAAGAAAACACGTCAATTAAAAAAAAAATAATTAAGACCAATAAGAAAACTTACCAGATACATAGAGCAAAAAAAGTAACCTTCGGTTTTTCACAGCACAGGCATCACTGGCAATCAGTTACTACACAAAAAATACGTCAATTCAACAACATACTATGGGAAACAAGGAAACAATACAGTTTTGATGTTGGTGAAACGACGAAGTCGAATTTTTGCAGAGAGTGAACAACTGAATAAAATCCGAGAGAAAAGTTCATTGGAGCATAGAAGCGTGATAAAATGGAGCATTGAAAAAAAGTAACAGTAATTGAATGAAAGCTATTTCCTCGCATTGGGGGAGCATAGCCGTCAGTCAAGTGAGTGCAAAGTAGCGTATAAAAATCCATATATGTGTACGTTAATCTATCGATTCGTAGCGAAACTTGATTTTATTACCTCCCAGTTTCGTATAGGGCATTTTGTTCTATTGCTCTACGTTTTCTTCAAATTTTATCAGCCGCTTGCTCGCAGGCATATTCGTATGTTTGTTATTATTTTATTTTTCCGTTTTTTGATTTTTTGTGTTGTATTTCACCCCTTATTTTTCGCATTTACACATACATACGTATGTATGTATACCACACATACATGGACGATTCTACGATAAGAGTTATTTTTGGTAGCAGCACAGTAAAACTTAATTCTTTTACGAATTATTCTACATAGTGACAAAATCTCATGATAAACATTGTCAGCTATAAGGCACAGTAAGATAGGTACATACATATAAAAGCTTAATGTTTTTTGATATTTTTTTGAAAATTACGTTACAACTTCAAACAATTCTCTCCTCTGTGGTCTAGCTTCCCCGTTTTTCTATTTTTTTCCTAAGATATTAAATTCAAATCCGTCAGATGTACATATTGTCCAGGAGGTGGCGTCGCATCTTTCATTGTTATTTCCTCCCGCTTAGTTTTTTTTCCAATTGATAGTTTAAGTATGGCTAATAATCGAAATAAGCGTCAAGTGGGGGGTCTGGCTCTGAGAGGCCAGTAAAAAGCTCAGAAAGTAAGCCACAAAAAGAAAAACATGTTCGGACAATGGCACATCGGTTTCATGCCCGAAAAAGCGCCATACGACAATATTTAACTCACCTTTCATCGCCTTTGAGCGAAAAATGCCGTTTTCAGATCCGAACGAGTATTGTTAATATAAAGCTTTTAATAAAGACCGTATTTTTTGCAAATGGAGATGGTCATTCGAAATTTTAAGACTATGTAAGGTGGGTCAAATCTTATCAAACGAAATGTTTTCGGGCATGAAATCAATGTGTCATACGGAACCATATCAGGTGAATACTGTACTTGGTCGATGACATTCGTTGAATTTGTGGCTGAACATTCTTCTTCTTTTGATTAATAAATATATTTATTTCGTTTTATTATATATGTAGATCGAGTATTTCGTATGTAACTGCATACTTTGTTTTTTTTTTAAGTAAATGCAATGGAAACGGAATATCTCAAAAACTATACGGAATAGTATAGCATTTTTTTTTTTTTTTTTTTAATTTGTTTGCTTTAATTTTATAAAGAAAAAAATATTTTCTTTAAAAAAATTTGCTTAAACATTAATTTTTAATTTTAAAAAATTTTTCTCAAAATATCTTCGATATAATAGTCCATGAGCCCAATGCAGAAAAGTCGAGTGTATAAGATTACAGGATGGGATATACGGGAAAGATAGTGAGCTATTTTTTTGAAACAAAGAACTTGCCAAAGCCTGTCCCGATGCCCGAAAACGCCCGAATTTTTGCCAATTTTGTTGTTTTAATTGAAACTGTATAATATTATGCCTCAAAATATATGTCTAATAATAGAATTTGAAGAGGCCTAAATATAGTACACATATCATATTGAGTGCCACGTCGTACGTTTGTGTACGACACCTAATATCGGCCAGTACCGTGTTGTCCAAAAACTAACGACCAACAAAATCCGTTATAAATTTAAAAATAAGCAATAGACTAAATCGTGGATGCCTAAGAAATCATTATATACCACTGTTACACACATTTCTAGTAAAAAAAATGTTTGTTCTCCGGTGACGATTTTCATCAAAACTGTTTGGCAATCAATGTGATATAGGGTTGCATTGTTGTATCTTGTTCCCAATATGGGTTGCTAACGGTTTTTTGGGTCAATTTTTAATAATATATACTAATGCTTGAAATGTGTGCCAAACGATAGAGCTCGAAGAGCCTAAATAGAATATGTAGAGTTGCCTTGTCGAATCCGGTTTTAAACATGGATCGCCACCCATTTTTAGCGCCAATCTGTCTTAAATGGGTGGCAATACATGCTTGGGACAGGATTCGACAAGGCAACCCTATATATTACATTTAGGCTCTTCGAGTTCTATCGTTTGGCACAGATATCAAGCTGTTATCTTCATTAATGAAAACTGACCCAGAAAACCAGTACCAACCCATAGTTGGGACAGGATTCAACAATGCAACCTTGCATATTATATTTAGGCCTCTTTGAGTTCTGTCATTTGACATATGTTTTGAGGTATAATATCATACAGTTCCAATTAAAACAACAAAATTGACTAGAATTCGGGCATCGAGACAGACTTTGACAATGCAACCCTTCTTCGTTAGTTTCACAAAATGGCTCACTATCTTTACCGCACATCCCATCCTGTAATCTTATATACTTGACTTTTCTACAGCGGGCTCTCCGCCTATAACTTTTTTTTGATTTTATTATAGTTTATACTCTTATCAATCTTAAGAAAGTATCTGCCATTAAATCTAAATTCCCATAATAACTATGAGTTACAGGGTGTTAGGCAAAGTTTATTTTATTGCTCCAGCTATATTGCTAAGAAAGTTATGAGATAACCTCTGTTTCTTAGGAAAATGTGTTAAGCACCATGTAAATCGTAGGTTGTTCAAGATAGAGCCCCTCTCATACAATTTTTACTTAAAATGTGCCAGTGAATCTGATTATTTCGGATGACACAGCATACTTAGACCACCTTGTATAAATGTACATATGAATATTAAGTTCCGAGTACTTTTTTTACACAGTGTAGTCTGACTGAAAGCGTTTTTTTTTTAAGCCTTCAGACGTTCGTTATACTCGTACTTGTTTAACTTACAGAAGGCTCATAAAAGTGTTAAGAAGTTTAGTTTTCATGTAGCGCTACGGATAGACGCCCATATCTCCCGTATTTTCGAGCACAGATTTCTATTTGAACGGTATGTTTCCGAAACTTTTAAAGAAAATACGGGACGTACAAATGTTTTGTTTTTTTTTTAGTCCCGTATTTGTACCGTGTTTGTAAATTGTATTTTATTTCTTATGCTTTTCAGAAATTGCAAGTCAACTCGCACGAATTTATGGAAGGATCACAATACATATAATCAGCAAAAATAAAATGACCATCCTGGTTTTTTTTTTAAATGTTGAAAATAGAGAGATTTGACTGGCATCCTTTTTTCAACATCAAAATCTTCACTTTTTTGGCGATTCTGATAGGAAAAAGTACGCTGTATTTAATGAAACAAACGCATGTTTCCAGCTATATTATACATACATACGTATATGTATATACTTATATACATATTACATATTTTACAAATGCGCTTCCAAAAAGAACAAACTTGTAAAAATGTATTTGCTTTTATGATATGTATCATCCAGAACATTGTAATAAAAATGTATAATGTAAGATAGTTGATAAGTTTTTGAAATAAAGAGTATTCCATAATTCTGAATTTTTTCCTTATTCTAAAAGTAAAAATTAAAGTAATAGAAAAAAGAATTTAAAAAAAAGTTAAAATAAAAATAAAAAAAAAAAAGTTGCATCAGCGGAGAATCGAAATAGTGACCTCCTGGATAATGCGCTAACTCGTTAACGGTGCCGTGACATAATCCCCATGGACATAATCCCCATTTTTGCTGTGGGGGTTATGTCCGAAAAAATATATTAAATTATGGGGGCTATGTCCGTTTTTTTTTTCGGTCGTAATCCCCACTTCGTGTTGGGCTTATAACAACTTCTAAGAATGGACATAGCCGGAGATGCATATTTTGGAGGATGTAAGTCCTCAGAAGCCACCATTGGAATTATGTCCGCATGTTCAACACCGGCTTCGCTAGCTACATTAATTCCACATAAAAGTCAAGGTAAGTGGGCGGCCTTCGGCCGCAGCTCAGGATTTAAAACTCCCAAAAATCCAACACCGGTTTCGCGGCGGCCTTCGGCCGCGGATCAGTCTATAAAATCTCCAACACCTTGTTTGCTAGTCACAGTAATTCCACATAAAATTCAAGGCAAGTGGGCAGCCTTCGGTCGCAGCTCAGGATTTAAAACTCCCAAAAATCCAACACCGGCTTCGCGGCGGCCTTCGGCCGCGGATCAGTCTATAAAAGATCCAACACCTAGTTTGCTAGCCACAGTAATTCCACATAAAAGTCAAGGTAAGTGGGCAGCCTTCGGCCGCAGCTCAGGATTTAAAACTTCCAAAAATTCAACACCGGCTTCGCGGCGGCCTTCGGCCGCGGATCAGTCTATAAAATATCCAACACCTAGTTTGCTAGCCACAGTTATTCCACATAAAAGTTAAGGTAAGTGGGATCATAAAAGGCCGCCGAAAGCCGTTGGTGCTGGATATTTTATAGACTGATCCGCGGCCGAAGGCCGCCGCGAAGCCGGTGTTGAATTTTTGGAAGTTTTAAATCCTGAGCTGCGGCCGAAGGCTGCCCACTTACCTTGACTTTTATGTGGAATTACTGTGGCTAGCAAACTAGGTGTTGGATCTTTTATAGACTGATCCGCGGCCGAAGGCCGCCGCGAAGCCGGTGTTGGATTTTTGGGAGTTTAAAGTCCTGAGCTGCGGCCGAAGGCCGCCCACTTACCTTGACTTTTATGTGGAATTACTGTAGCTAGCGAAGCCGGTGTTGAACATACGGACATAATTCCAATGGTGGCTTTATTCAAAAAATTTAATTAAAGATGAAAAAAGCTGGAAATTATCCATTTATTTAACTCAAGTAATTCAAAAATTATTAACAAAACTAAGTTAAAGAAAAATTCAATTTAACAAAAAAAATATTAAGAATTAAATAAAATATTCCTCCACACTTTCCACAATTTGTCGACAAAATAGCCGATTCTTAAACTTAAAAATTTCCTATGACAAAATTATTGCTATGGGGATTATGTCCGCATCAGTTTCGGACATAATCCCCATCTGCTCTCGAAAAAAGGTAAACTTTTTTGTATAAGACAACTATTGGAAAATTTTGAACGCGATTTTCTCGCTTTCCTTGAGAATTGCTAAAAACGGTTAAATATGGGTTTTCTTATTTCACGTGAACTACCATCTGGAAAAACTTAAGCTAAATCGGTGAGGTCACAGGTGGTCTCCTTGTTTATATATTTAATTTATTGTCTATAAAAAAATCGTCGGGGTAAAAGTTTTTTATATTTGGAAAATCCGGAAGTTAGAATGTTAGTAAATTTAAGGTAGAGTTTCTAATTATTTTATTTTTATTCGTTAGATTTTTATGTTATTTCAATTTGCTAGCTTACCCGGCACAATCCAAAAATATGAGCTTACAATAAATGATAAATGAAAAAATGTTGTATAAATGATAGTTTGTAATAAAAAACTATATTTGTATATAAATTCATAAATCTACATACAAATCTCTCCTGTTCATATTATATTCTACCCTCCAAATCATGCCTCTTCCCACCCTGGAAAAATTATAATAAAGTGACTAGCTTTTTTGCAGATATACAGATTGTGATCGTTTAAATAATAAAATGCAGAAAATCTTTGATTTTGTAGCTTTGTATTTTTTTATAAAACCTCTAAGGATGTTGACCTGTTATCGTAGAAACACCCACATTTGTAGCAGGCATTAGCACTCCATGCACCACCCCAATAAACGACAACACACCACCGCAAGCGCTAGAGCCAGCACAAACGTCAGTACTACCACTCCAACTCCATCACCCTCTAGTAGGTCATACAGACACACACACGTGTTCCCTTTACTGGTGCTGCACGCTAAAAAAACAACAACAACAGTCTAATGAAAAAAGAAAGAAAAAATTATGAAAAGCCCAACAACATTGGCACCGAAATTTCTATACACTCAAGTAAATGTCTAGCAATGGTGTGGGTAGAAATCTATTTTGCTCTAACTTCCTACTTTTTGTTCTTGTTTTGTCGTTCTGATAAATGACAAAAACAGTAGGTAAATAAGTTTTTGTTTTGTTTTATTTTTTTTGTTTTTTGGTTTAATTGTTAAACTTTTATAGATTTTTATGCGCTTTTTCCAAGAAGTTTTTAATTTTAATTGTGTCCCACATAACAACGCAAATATAAATAATCAAATGTGTTATGTCGTGGGCAGTAAATATTTTTTATTAAAAAAAAACTAAATTCGAAAAATTCACATTGAAGATATGTATGATAAAAATAATTACTGAGCTATGTATGTACATATGTATAAGGATCCCTCCCACCAAACGTAATCACGAGGGCTTTTAAGTTTGAGTCATACAAGAGTTGCATTCAGAACCTTTTCAAAAACATGCTCCCAATTAGAATTCTAACAAGATATTATTTTTGAAGTGAAACTCTTTTAGTATGGGTGTGATTTGAAACTAGGCATGTATACTGAAACGCAAAAAGGCGACACTATTTTTTTTAGCAGTACTTTCACTAATTAGTATAGTTTTTTCCTCGAAAGTAAGGCTTAGTTGACGGGATCTAGAATAACCACAGCAATAATGTTTAACGACATTACTACCTGCCTTCCCTGTAATCTATCTGCTTTCCTTATAAACCTTTTAAAAGAGTCATCACTTGGACGTTGATTAAAGTTAATTAAAAAAAATCCTATGTGCAGTTCACACGTTGTAAAAGTGAAACCTTTAGAAGGCCAAACTGCGATAGAATGAGACGAAAATGTTTAATTAAAATTATAAAAGTAGACAGGATCTAAATTAGCTACAGCAATAAATGATATATCAAATTAAAGTACTCATCGAGCAGAGTGCCAGATAGTTATCAGCTTTGAAATCGGTTTAACAAAAGCTGAGTTATAAGCATGGAAATATTTTCTATTTTTTTTTTCAATTTTTTCCAGTATTGCACTGATTAGCTACTAAAGCCTTGTCATAGCGAGAAAAAAACAAATCTATTACGCTCCTAACGCTTACAATAACAATTACAACGAGAAAAATAGTAATGGAATTTGTGTTCTTCGCTCTGACAAGGCTTTGGTAGTCAATCAATTGAATAATTGAAAAAATTGATCTTTCCACGCTTATATCTCAGCTTTTGTTAAACCGATCTTGAAGCTGATAACTATCTGGCACTCTGCTCAATTAGTACTTTAATTTGATACATAATTTATTTTATTTATTATCATTTCAATAAAACATTTTCTTCTCATTCTATCGCAGTTTGGCCTTCTAAAAGTTTTCACTTATACTACGTGTGAACCGCACATAGGATTTTGTTTTTTTTATTAACTTTAATCAACGCCCAAGTGATGACCCTTTTAAAAGGTTTATAAAGAAAGTAGATAGATTAGAGGGAAGGCAGATAGTAATATCGGTAAACATTACTCTTGAATCTACAGATCTCCCAGCTGTTGGGAAAAACAAAAAGGAAAATTGCTTCACAACTTAGTCGTGCGACCTAGCTACGAATTATCAGAACAGTGCGATGTGAATGGAGTGATGCCTGA
This sequence comes from Tricholauxania praeusta, assembly GCA_949775025.1. Taxonomy (NCBI): domain Eukaryota; kingdom Metazoa; phylum Arthropoda; class Insecta; order Diptera; family Lauxaniidae; genus Tricholauxania; species Tricholauxania praeusta. Next base: position 37,353,275 of record OX459029.1, on the reverse strand, counting down.
TGGGACGACCAAGTGCTGTGGGAGAATACCTTAACCGATGAAACCAGTTCACGTGCTTCTCGTTTCGATATTTTTAAAAACGTTAAATACCCTAATTTCAACGTCGTTGAGCTCAATATAGCAACTATAAACAATTTTTGAAGCCTCGCCTCAGATGTATAAAAGGTGCTTAGGCCCAATATAAATTAAATACACAGGTCGAAGATTAACTTTTTCACACCGTCTTAGATAACACAGACACTTTGTTATTTTGTTTAAAACACATTATCATATCAAGAGACGGAATAGTCTTTGGATTAAAATTAATTCGATTACCATGATCCTACTTGAAGATTTAAGGGTGTGCCATTCATATACCGCCTTAAGCTTTCAACCTGCGCAGAAATTGAGCGATTATAAAGTAATATCAATGAAAAATTTCTGCTGTCGTTCACAAAAGATTGAATTGAGTCAGAAGTTCATAGATAGAAACAGGGAATGGGGTTGCGGATAGGAAAACTCTGGGGGACTCCAACATTGCTGGAAGGTTTATTTGATGCGAAACCATCTATGATAACATAAATAGAACGACCACTACCCGGCAAGCAAAAAAAACGACTGGAATGAATGAAACGAATGTGCATTTGGTATAGAGCACTTTATTATTTGATTTAAACATTTGGAACAAATAGTGGCAAATGGTTGAACCATTAAATGTTTAGCTATAGGCCAGTGTCAAGCAAACGACCTACACAAAAGCACGCAAACATGTGATACACAATATGACAAACAAAATGACAGCCGAACGTAATCGAGTCGTATCGAATTTCGCAGCGTATACGGCGAGTATACATACACGCAGCCTCTGTTTGAGCTCTGCCGCAGTTGGCCGCGGGCAGCAGAATGCCTGACACTGCTCTAGACAACCATGTAATTGCTCTGTATACATTATACATTTTACTTACATATTCAATCAAATTGTTTTCTCAGTGTAGAAATTTCTAACGCCTTTAACCAAACTTTTCGCACTGAATTCTAACATATTAGCAATTTCTAGTCTCATTGTGAAATATTTCAGTATCAGCTGCTCTTTTTAATTCTTGATAGTTCTTTTTTAAAGAGTGCTTTTCATCATGATGCACAGATAAGCGAAATACTCATTCATTTAACCAATAATAAATTATTCGATGTGAAACTCAAAATCACAATACAAGTGGAAAATAATACAAAATTTGGAATTGGTAGTATATACATAATTGGTATGGAATGCTGAGTAGATTGGGTCGAAAATACGCATTTTCCGATAAACAATAACCTAAGCTTTTACAAATTCTTCAAAGTTATGAATCTAACAAAAAAAATTATTTTTTTAATTGTAAAAAACTACCAATACTAATAAGATGTTTATTAAAAAATGTGACTTTTTTCACTATAGTCGATAAGCGAGATGTCAAATTATAACGTACAGTAACTTTGGCCATCTCGTTCTAAAATCACGATTTCACTACATACAATAATAAATTCTAGTAAAATAGCCTCAGTTAGTTAAAAATTTTGACGAGAATCACTTTTGTAAGCTGTCATACGAAAAATAAAAAAATGTTCGAATAGCCAATTACCTCTTCTTAAACCCACGTCATAGACGTAAAACTGTTTAGTTCCTTATGAAAAAGTTGTTTCCACTACCAACGATTTGTACATTAGGGTGGAGCGAATTTTTTTTTTTTTTTTTATTAATTGTATTAGCCTGTGCGGGGAATAGTTGCCATTTATCATGTATAGTAATCAGGTGGAAGATAGGTCTTGTTGGACTTGATCTTCAGGTGCCGAGAGTAGTTCAAAAAAAATTGCGTTCATACATTACACTAGCTTACAAAATAAAAGATCTGGTTTCTCATAGACTTTTTCCTATGTATTTTGAGGCGTGGATTCGAAAAACGGCAACCATTTTTTTTTGTCTTAAGAATCGTTTTCGAGATATCCCCAAAAAAATTATCTTTCTCTTTTTTTTTATATAGGTCTCAGCACCTCAAGATATTATTGAAAACGGTCACATTTTGAAGACCCATTTCGACCATCAGTATACAACTTTTTACCACACAGGAATAATGATTTTTAAAAAATCGAAATTATTCGCACAATTTTACTCCACCCTATTGTACATACATATGTATATCATTTGAAAGGTATTTTTTAGTAATACATTTACAACTATTCGGACGAGTTATATCTAGTAGAACTAGTGGCTTATTGCTTGTAAGCTTAAATAGTTTGAATTGGCGAGCCAGGTTTCGTTTTACCAGTTGTAATTTACCAGATCGTTCTCTTTTTTTAGAATCTGTTGCCGTACCGTAACTAGTTTTGTGTTGTTGTTTTTCTCTAGGACTTTCAGTTTTTGTGTTATTGATACAGTTTTGGTCAAAATTTCTTCTATTATCATTTTTACTCCTAAACAATAAATCTTCCGTAAAGATTGCACTGAGGAAAACATCTTTGTGACTTTCAGTCGAGAAAAATATTATTATTTTATGAATGAAATAAATGACCTATTTTTGTCATCAATATGTAATTTTATATTTTTATTGCATTTTTAGAAAAAAAATATTTTTTTTATTTCGATATTTTATTCCATGTTGCTCTATTCCAGTTTTTAACCCGTTCCCTGTAAAACCTTAAACCGGCGCTGCAACTAAATGCAGGTAAATAGATTTTAGAATAAATTCCGCTTATGTTTTGGTCTCTTCCATAGAAGCACTAAATTTAATCTAATTGTAAACGCCTATTATCGAACTCGCCATGGGTATGTTTGTGGTGCTTTCAAACACTTGGCGAAAATTGGGCGGAATCGTTAAAGCAAACTGAAATGGCTTAAATCTATGCTTTTCATGTTTATATCCATAATGGGGTGAGTATTACTTACCTAAATTTGTATTGATTTCATTCTTTATTTCATTTCCAAGATAAATGATTGTGCTCCAATATACTGACTTCGTTTTCCCTTCACAACAACAGCATCAAAAAATCGATTGCACGTCGACGACAGTATGCAGCAAGCAGCCAGCCTAGTCTGCTTGTTTCCTCAGTCCGTCCTTTTATTAGGATTTCGATTTGTTTTAATTTCCGTTGATGCTGCAAAGCGCTTCCGATGCTACTGAGCGAACGGAACTATTCCAAATGCGTAAACGGATGGCAAATGTTGGATGGCCCGTACGAGCAGTGACTAACGGTGTTGCGCGGCTGAGATTAATGATGAAGATGTTGTTGCTATTATTGTTGGCGGTGGCATTGGCTGATGCTGATGATGGATGTATATGGATGCTGAAAATGGTCCCGCTAACTGAAGCCCATCCAAACATGGAACTTGCGTGTCGTTGCGCTTATGGGTACTACTTGGAAACGGATGCCTATGGTGCGTTGCCGACTAAATTCTTATTTCTAGATGTGCTGCTCGTTGTATCGTTTCGGTGGTCAGAAATTCCATTGCTTTGATTGAGAAGAAAATAAAAACTTCACGGTTTTGCTTAGGTGATTTCATGTAATTTTGTATTCAATTGGATTTTCATTCTGATTTCCAAACATTATCACTTGAAACTATGAAACACACAGTTGGGAATTTTACACTTTTTCACTGATTTTCATTTAGAATTTTGGGTTTTATCTCTGAATTTAAAAATTTTCACATTTTCACATTTTTTATTTGCAAATTTTACCCCAATTGATTTTTGTGTAGAGAGAATTTTTACAATCGTTTCTTATCGGAGGAACGCGTCGTCCAAGCGGTCGGAAGGAGCTTTTTCTTATGACCGAGCAGCGCAGCAAACCCTCATTGCCGTTGTCAAAAAACAACAACACACAGTATTTCGTATGCGTCGAAAAACGAACGAAACGAAAACGACTACGACGAAAGTGTAGGAATTCGATGAGCGAGTTTTTTGTAATCCATTATTTCGATAGGAGAGTTCGGAATTCGAATTGAAATACAAAACTTATTATTACCAATCCCCGCACCATGTTCTACACTACACTCCGAAAACGCACTTCGTGCAGCAGCGCCAACAAAAGCAGCAGTTAACTGCACCGTTATTTCGACGACTGTGCTGTGTAAACGAGATAGCCTGTATCAGTTTTCATTTAATTTCGGTATAATATCCTGTTTTCAGTTGGAATGCGCACGTGCACGACAAGGATAGCAATAGCGAATGCAAATGCAAGCAGTAGTAAGCGCAGCGCAGTCACAGCACGGGATAAATGTAAAATGGAGCAGGATACACTACAGGAATTGTATACCGTATGAAAGAATGAAAATTAGTATCGAACGAAACGAAAATAGAATGTAAAACAACAACAAAGCAGCACCAATCAATTTTTTCACTTGAAGAAGAAAAATACTTTTTTTCTCGATTAAATAAATTTTCCCGTTTTAAATTCACTTCGCTTTGCTCCCTCTATGAGTATTCGTTAATTCTTTACAATTTTTTCCACAAATTTTTCTGCTTTGGTCCAAAAATCATTTAAAAACTTAAAAAAAACAGAATTCTTTCAATCCTTAGAGTATCCTTTGAGTGTGTTTCTCACCGCACGCACTCACGACACCCAATCGATTCAAAGCCAAAAAGTGAAATGCTTCTTTACTCGCTGGTGTTGCAGTTATCAACTCTGGGCCACGATGTTGTTGAGTTCGTTCCCATTAATAAGTTGATTAAAGTTAAGAGAAGAGAGTTTTTCCGAGGGTGTTTTTCTTCTATTTGACATGATGTCGGTTATGCGGTGCGTTTTGTCAGCGCCATAATGCACGCAACATTATTTTGCTAAAGCGACATCAATTTGTGAGTTTCCTTTTTAGTTGTGTCCATCCGTGGACAATGCAGTGTTTGCTTTACCAAATTGAAATTCGAATTGGATAAAGTGTTGCCAAAAAGTGATAAATTTACCTAAAAGTGGTAATTTTCAACAAGCAACTAGGTAAACAGGAGAAGAAAAACCCAAAAATGGTACAGCTTGCACACAAACTAATTTTAATCTCTTCGTTCAATACTTTATAAGAAAGTCTAATGTAAAAAATTTGAAACCCTTGAAAAATTGCAATTTTGAAAAATTCTGGTCAATAATCATCCAAAAAAAAAATTTTTAAGGCTTAATTAAATACATAATCAATTTTACTCAAGCTAAAAGAAATAAAATTACAATTTGCAATGCCATTTTTTTCTGATTGTCTGCTGTAGCATTGCCCTCAAGCTCATTTCATTTATTTTTAATTCTAACTGCTTACTTATGACTAAGCTTACCATTCGGTGGCTTCTTATTCCACCTTTTCGCGCTACCCACTGGATCCTGTCCATATGCTGTGGAAGCAAGTTTAACGGATTTGTTATCCCTCCATTTGACCACAACAATTTTTTCATCTGATCAGACTCTCCCCTTTCCATACGCTTATCATCTTTTAGATTAATTTTGCGCAAACGGTTTATTTGAATCGTGCCTGTTCCATGCACATTGCTTTCTGCCAATCGCTCCAAAAGCGGTTTTGGACACTTATGAGCGATGTCTTCAAGAGAGTCGAAGAAGCGGCATTCGAATACCTTAAAACGCCGATTTGTCAGCGCTGGGCATTCACAAAGATAATGAAAGACTGAATCTTCGACGTCAGGATCTTTACAGCTTCTGCAAAGATTCCCTACATCAGAAACCTCTAGTCTTGAGGCATGTTTGCCTATAAAATAGTGTCGTGTAATGACACCGACAAAGATTCTCAGGGTTTGTTTGTCTAATGAGACCCCTTTTCGCTTTCTATTAGCATCATAATAAGGCTAGATTGCTCTCGACGTACAACATGTTGTCGTGTTGGACCATCTCATATTAGCCCAATTTATACATTTTGAAAAAATTTTTGCTCTAATTAAGGCTAGTGGTTTCATAATATAAGGTTCTGAAATTGGTCAGATTTAAAGCCTTTTCTAGCAAGTTCATCTGCAGTTTCGTTGTCAATGAAGTCGCTATGTCCAGGAACTCAACACACGGTTAAGTTGCATTTCCCGCCTATTTCACATAGTGATTTCCTGCAATCTAGAAAGTAATTTAGAACCCTAGAAAACTTCAAAAAAACTTCGGAGTGCGGAGACTGAGTACCCAACATATCCTCAAATTCATTTGATGAACTGCCGGATTCAACGTTAGATACATCACAAAGTAATTTTGATGAATTGAGTTAGTAAAATCCCATGCTACACATATGTGTATGCACATATTCTGCTCCCAAAAACACAACAATTCTTTGCACATATTAACATATTTTGCACATAATCTAAGCATTCAATTCTTTACTTACAAAATAATAACAAAATCTTCATATATTTAGCTAAATTTGTACAAAATAATAGCATTTACATTTATTGTCTCTTGCACTGTGAAACATGTCCACCTTCTGCACACGTTTACAAACATATAGTAAAATATACTGCGCAAAAACATATGAGAGAACGAAAAAGAGATAATAAATAATATTGAGACACTTAAAACAGTAAGAAAAACACGACAGCAATACATAAATTTCGATTCAAAAAGACGTTAAATTTGCCTACACATATGTGTAGGCAGGGCCGGAAAGGGCTATAATATGTGCAACACCGGCTCTATCCACAGTGCTTTTGTATTAAAATTAAATTGTATACTTTTAGGCATTGAAATTAACTAGTTTGGCCTTGGAAAACTAGTTTAGCCTAAAAACTAGTTGGCCGGTAACATACATATTTTTCTACACATGCCACGTCCCCTTCTATACGTTGCCACCGGAATAACAAAATTAATATACCCTGAGATGGAGTATGATAAATACAATAATAAATATATTTAGATTGCAACAATTACAAAGCGGTTTCATTAATTGTTCGTAGATATCGAATTTAACCCTTCTGTGCTTGACAGTTTCCATACGTGACAGGGTACCTGGGTACCCCAATACAATTTGTATGAAGATTTCAAACTTTTTGGCTCGTACTGTACAAAATAACGACATTAAGCTAAAATTTTGTTTTGAAATGTCTCGTAATATCTTCGTATGCATTCGGGGATTCCCCTTTTCATAACATTATGTCGGCGTTTACACGAGGAAAGTCTGAGAGACAAATTCTTGTCCATTCTCTTTTGTGATTTTCGTATCGCGTTTGCTACATATGACAAATTTTTTTACTCGTCCCTTTCGCTTTTTCCCTCTTGCCAACAAACAAGGAAACTTTGCGGCAAGACTTTCCTCGTGTAAACGTTGACTATGCAACATTTTATGATGCATGATACAAATTCATTATTAAATTAACTACCGCAGTGACACTTGCTGAAAAACCCGAAATTATTACATACCATAATAAAACTAAAGGAGGAGATGATAATATGGACAAGCTACTGGGAGAATATGCGACCCAACGCACGACAAATCGCTGGCCGTTTTTTAATGTTATTGATATAGCAGCATTAGCAGCCTATATTATATATATGCAAAACATTCCATAATGCACTTCAACAAACCATCGCAAAATTTTTTTGAAAGATCTATGTATTGAGCTTTGTATGGCAAACATAGAACGACGTGCTCAAAATCCAAAGACATTTTCGAAACCTTCCACTAGAACAGCAATACAGGATGTACTTGGACGAGTAATTCGATTGAACATTGAGGATACGTATATTCACGAAGATAATCGAGATGAAATGCAAGCAGCTAGAAATGAATCGCAGAAAAACTAGAAAAGCCTGTACAAGTTGCTTCAATACAGTTTCTAGTGAGAATGCTACTACTCGCCCCATGTGCGCTACTTGTATGCAAGTCAATCAATGAATCTTCATTTCATTATCGGTATTTTTTTTCGCATATATTTTTTTACTATATGAAACTATGGAGAAATTTTTATATCATGCATGTAAATTCTTACATATAGCCTACAACTAAAACTTATAAATTCAGTTACATAAAATAATATTTTTGAAAATGTTTGACGGCAACGAAAACTTCTTATGAACACACTTTATTTTAAGTTTATTGCTCAATAAAGTTTTTTTTTTTGTCAAACAAAAACAAAAATTTCATGCTACTCCATATAAAGTGTATAGAGGGTACCCGGGTACCCTGTCACTCACTTTAAGGTGTAAGCAGAAAATTGGTATGCCAGGCTTCCTAGAATTGATCAGATGAAACCAATCATATGAAAATATAATTTTAACATAATATCAGGAGTTCTCCTGAAGTTTTAGAATTGTAGAGCATGTGCAACTATAAAAAATTTTGAGTTGAAAATGAAATGGGTACCCGGGTACCCTGTCACGCACAGAAGGGTTAAGTATTGCCAGAGTTCAAATTCGGTGCTGCTTGGGAACTCTATCTCGTTGTCTGCTCCAAAACCCACCTTTTATTGCACCGTAATTCTGCCGAATTATTTGCTTCACCTTATTTTTATTTAATTGTAAGATTTACTTTGAAGACTTATTTTTGATTCCAAAATTTAGAAACTTCTGATTTCACTTCAGAAAGTGTACAAGGATTCTATGAAACTTAAGTCAAGTTCGATTATGCCTATAAGTATGCCGTAAATTAATTTTACATGCTAGACAAAAAAAAACGTCGCAGTACAAAGCGGAAATGAATTCATTTATACTCCTATAAGTATGCAGCGAATAGCGACCTGGATGTATGTGCTATGGAGTGTCCATAATACAGGACCAGAAAAAGAAAAGGGTTGTAGTTGAAAGTTGAGATACCATACGATGTGTATTTTGGTGTTCTTAGGATGAATTCTGGGTCAGAACTTACCCATCACCCTTAGATTTTGATATAACCTCAAAATCACACTTTAAAATACGTTAAAAAGAAAGTCCCTCAAAAAAAAAAATAATCAAAATTCAGAAGGTACTTACTTATATTACATATTTAGGTGTGCCAAAAAAATGTCTTACAATAAAAATGAGTTTTAGTTGCCCACTTTTCTCCGAGCCCCCATTATTCCCAAAGTGTCAAAAACTCATTTCTTATAAAAATTCAAAATTAATACATATCCGCAGGTATTTTGGTGTACGAAAACTCAGTTTATTTACACTTAAAACACATCGGAAAATGCATGTTCTCTCAAAAAGTGCACGCTTTCTTCAATTTCTTGACTAAAAATATTCTATGCCACAAATTATTAATTTTTTTTTTCATTTAGTATTATATAAATGAAACCTCGATTTGGAGCATCGTTTTCAATGTTGTTATATTTTACTAAGACCTAATTCACTTTATCGGGTCGCAAAAAGAAATCTTAAGTCCTAGGGGCTTAGAACTTTTTTTATGTGTTGTAGAGGACATAGTAATAAAAAATTGGTATCCACATTTTAAAATTTGGATTTGTGGGCTTTTAGAACTAAAATTTTTGAAATGGTATAAAATGCTATTTCCAGTTGTGCTATTTTTTAAGTTACTTTAACATATCAAAGTTTGAGCAATTTCTTATGAAAACGACTTTATTGAACCATATTTCGTATTTATCTTATTTACTTTATTATTGACAAAAAAAAACTTTAAAAAAATGCGTTTTATAAATAAAGAGTTAACATCAAAGGGACATTTTGAACCCGAAAACTTAATGGACAAAACTAAAGCATCCCCTTTTTTATGGTTAGTAAATACTTTTCAAATTAGTACTTAGTTTCGTACCTTTTATTCTGAACGACATAGGCTCCTCTTTAAGAAATAGAGGATATTAAATTATTAATGATATCCTGCGATATCCCTTCAAAGGATATTTTTAAGGATTGAATAGATCTTTCGTGATTTTGGAATTTTTTGTGTTGATATTCATGTTAAGGATATCCTACAAGATCTTAAAAGGATGCAGGTCAGGGCAAGCTAACCAAAAACTTCTATCCTATCGCTCTGAAGATGTGTCTTACAAGCTTTAAAGGTATATTTCGCATCGTTGTTCTGAAGCAACTCCCATTTAAATGGAATCTCTACATCGGCATATAACAACATCACATCTTTTAGTATGTCATAGTACATGAAGCGATCCATAGTATATTAAGTCTTGTGTATTGACCCAATTCCTTGACTAGAGAAGCAATTTCAGACCATTACACTGACTCCTCTGTACATCAAAAGGACAAACTGGATAGTGCTTTTATCGTTACCAGGATTCTTATTAAAATCCCTTAACAATTGTATCATGCTGAAATGCATCTAATGCTTTGCCCAGAATTAGGACGGGATCGGGAAAGCGGCGACGATTACACGCTGTCATACTTGATCATGTGAAATTGAACAGAATTGCGGCGTGCGACTGGTAACCTGCCGACGGGTACCCGTCGATTTGGACTTAATTATATTTCCACCGACGGATCAGTGTTGCATTTCCAATCAGCTTGTGTCAATTTTTTTGTTTACGTTTGAAATGCGAATAGCGCGAAGTAATTTTAACTTTAATAAAAAAATAGCTAAAAATAGCTAAAAACAACTTATTTGAAATAAAAAAAAAACCGGCGGGTTGCACTCCGGGAGTGCTGACAGAAGTGAAAACTTGAAACAAAAAATTAATTTCACACGTAGAAAGAAGTATGCAAGCATAACAAATCGTTTAATGGCAAGTTAGTGTGTTAATTGGTATGTGTGCGTTTTCGTTTTATAAGGCAATGCAATGGAAGACAAAAACGGAATATGTATTCAAATTTTACTCTCGCTCTCATTCACAATTTGTCAACGCAACAACGCGGAATTTGAAAGAAACAAACATGTAAGCATAACAATCGTTGAATGAGAATGGAATGTGTCAGTTAGTGTGTCTGCTTTGCTTTTTGTCTTCCACTTGGAATATTTATTTAAGAGAAACAATAGAAGATTCAAATTTTACTATCGCTCTCATTCATGACGGGTAATCCCGATGACGGTCGGTGTCGCGAGCTTATACTTTTTTCCTCAGCCGCGAATGCTTTCTTACGGAGGTGCAGAACATAAGTTAAGGGCCATAACAAGTTTTCACTTCAAAAAATATTGATAAAAAATTACAAAATGAATAACGAGCAGCTAATTGAAGAAGTCCGCAAGTACAAATGCTTGTACGATTGGGGTTACCAGATGACATACTTTAGTGGTAAATGTACTACTTTTGCAAGGCAAAACTACTTAACTAATTTTCACTTGAAATGCACTACTTTTGGGTGAAATTCACTACTTTTCACTACTTTCGATGTTTGCATTGTAAAATAAAGTTTATTTCAAAAATTTCGTAGAAAAGGAGTACCTTTTTTTTTGGAATTTTTTCACATGCATTACTTTTGTAGGCAGGGCATCTGGTAAGCCTATGTACGATTTTCCAATGAAGGACTATCGGAATGTGCATAAGGACACGATTTGGCAAGAAATCGTCGTTCGTCGTAAGCCGCAATTGTGTTCATTCAACTACTGGTTTTTTTTTTTTTTTGACAGCGTGTAATCGTCGCCGGTTTCCCGACCCCGTCCTAATTCTGGGTAATGCATGACATAAGTGCTAAGCCGTCACTGTACTCTAACCATTAATTGTGTCATGTCACAAATTAATCCGCTAAAGCCTCAATCACAATGACGACGTCATGACGGGACGAGAGCGCGACGAGAATCGTCCAAAATGTTAAAATTACACGTCGTCATGCTATGAAACACAATGACGGCGTGACAAGATGAAAATTTGTATGTCAATTTAAATTTTTTTGTCAAAATTTTTCGGAAAATAAAGTTTAATCTTTGCGCCAAATAACATTCAAACTTTTTCTTTTACTTTTTTATTTCTAATTTATCTTTTTGAATATGTTGCATAAAAATAAATTCATTCGTTGTGGTTTGCTGGCGTAGGCAAATATGTCATAGTCAGATAGCCACATATGTCAAAACTCTCGTCGCGTGAAAAATTCAACAATTCTGATTTTTGACGTCGCGTCATCACGTCGTCAAGCGTTTCATTGTGCGAAGTTACATTAGACAGCGTGTGTTTGAAATATTTTTGACAGCACGCCTCGCTCTCGTCTCGTCGTGACGTCGTCATTGTGATTGAGTCTTAACATCAAGACATATAGCGAGAACACAATTGGGGCAGCAGCAGCAAAACGCTCAGTGGAACACAATTGGGGCAGCAGCAGCAAAATCTGTCAGAACTCCAAAAATTGTAAATAAACAAACTAATCATAATAAAAATTTTCGCTGTATTCAAAAAGAAAATTTTTTATATAAACTTCATTATAAGTGCTAGATGAATTGAAAAAAATAAACAAAAACATAATTTTTATTCATGCCAGCTTGAATACAACACTGATATTTTGCTGCTTTGCTGCCGGATAAATAATAGAACAATTTCTATATCGGGAGCAGGGCAGCACGGCAGCAAACTGCACGATTTTCTATTTGTCTCTTTCTTAACTCCATAATTCTCTATAATTTTCATGTTGACAGATTTTGCTGCCCTGCTGCTTTGCTGCTGCTGCCCCAATTGTTGTCTCGCTAATAAGCAAATATTTGCGAAAACATCTCTGTCTTTTGCTTGGTAACTGTCTAATGTCAAATTGACAACAGAAACAGGAGACATTTTTCTCTTCTCCAGCTGTTTTGCTGTCGGCAGCGAAAGAAAGAATTTGAAAAAAAAAATTGTTTTCTATTTGAAAAGAATCAAAAATATTTAATTAAATTAAAATGCAATGCGTTTTCAAGTTTTTAATTGTTGTTATGTGTCAAAAAAATATTTTATTTGTTTTTAGTGCCGTTTGCTGTGCGCAAGTCGTCTTCATTTTTACATCAAACGTCAGCGTTGCTGCTACCGTCTCAATAAAGTCATAAAAATCCTCGTTGCCAGGGAAACTGAAAAACAACAACGAACACAACAAGTTACGTCGCACTGAAAAGAATCCTTTGATCCTGGTAATTGAAGTGTATTTTTATTAACATTAAGAATTGAAAAAGTTATAAATTGATTTTTAACTGTTGACCGATTGCTGCAGAACATTCATAAGTAAAAGTGTATTCTGTTAATTTTATTTAGACTTGCATATTTTGAATATAAAATATATATATTTTCTTACCTTTAGCATCACAAAAGTTGGCCCAACTGTTTTAATTCAAAAAAAAAGTAATCAGGAAGATGCATTTCTTGCCCAGCATTGATTGATTTAACTATGGTGACGAAATAGTCTTAGCTTCAAATTTCAATCAACGACCAATGGTTAATAAATTTGGTAAGTTCTATGGGTAGCATAACATTTTCATTTATCTGCCATAAAATCCACTCATAATCTCTGTGAACTCTCGATAACGATGCGATGTGCGTCTTATATAGTTTATAAACCTGGGTTTCAGGCTATGGAAAATCAATTTTTCGAACATCTTAAGTTTTTTTTTTTAAAAAAATTAAAACTCACTGAAATTGCACAGGCGCTTAAATAATAAGCGAACATTTTTGCTCATCGTTTTTGACTTCAGATTTCATACTTATTGTAGAAAGTACTGAAATTAACACATCCTTAAAAAAGTACTGTTAAATATTTCATTAAATCGCAACATCTTGAAAACTATTAGGGATACTAAAAGCCTGATCAAAAACTTCTTACGGTAAAATAATTACTTTTGAAAAACCAAATAGCGTATATCCTGAAATTTTTTTCGATCTACGCAAGGTCCGCAGATCTTGTAAACAAGAATGGGAAGTAAGGGGTACGGAAAATTATGCACACCCGTTGGCATTCTGCCTCATATTAGTTTTCTCATTGCACTGTGATAGAACTCATTGGACTTTCACTTCATTTCTGTGTACTTAGAAATATTCTAAAGAATTGGTAATGTAAGTACAATTACACGACAAATATCGATGTTTTGAGCTAATATGAGCAATATTTCAAAAACTAAACGTGGTAGGAAAAATTAACACCAGATTCGAATTCTGCGTCGAAAATTAAATAGGAAATAAATAAAAAAAAAAACTTTAAATTACATACTTTCAAAAATTCATATTTGATGAAAATAGTATTTTTACGAAAATCGGTTCAGAAAAGATGTTTAGTAAAAAAATATGAAAATAAGTATAGGCAACAAACTTCAAACTTAACATGAGTCTCCCAACTAAACAGTTGTGGAAAAATTTAAGGCAGCTTGGTGTGCTGAAAATCAATAAATCAGTGTGTAATGTAGAGCTTAATCCTTTGAATGAGTTTTTGATATCTTAGAGTAGCTTTCACAATAGCTTCTCGTTTGAGCCAAACTCTTAACTTTTGTGACGCTGAAAACAGCTTTTAATTTCATGTACTGGATGAATTTGAAGTCATCATGAAAATTAAGTCAAATGCAGTATATGAGGATGGTATATCCATGTGCAATACGAATTTCTTAAGTTTGTTCTACCTTATATACTAAGTACTATAACGCACACTTTTAACCACTACATAACAACTTCAGGCTTCCCTAAAATGTGGAAAGTAGCTATTTTCATACCAATAGCAACAAAATCCACAGCTTCTACTGCCATCTACTGTTTCGGGCCTATGGTCATAGTAACTCCACTGCTATGGTTAAAATCTTTTACGACATCCGTGTGACTTGACTTTGATGTATTGATACTACTCTGTTGCTTAGATTTTTCCAAGGCATTTGTGAATCAGTGTGAATCATTCTATATTATGCACAAAATTTGAATTTTGTTTTGAATTTTTTTTTGAGATATCTCTATGTGTTTAATTAAAAGTTATTTGCATGATAGGCTTCAAAAGGTCAAAGTGGGTGATTTGTACTCAGTGTGTATTACTGCTTTTCCTCAGGGCTCCATTCTCGGCCCCCCGTTGCTTATCATGTTGCAATTTGCAATACTGTAAATATGCATGCTAATGCAAATGATATTCTAATTTACTCGTTTCGTATGATCAGCCTTATTGAAGATCTATGTTTTAGAATTTATAAAGACCCTTCTGCCATTAACAAATGGGCTTTAAGCAATGATTTGCATTTACGAAATAAGCGTCAGTCGCCAGAATCGTGGTAGAGCTGGTTGTGAGAACTGACAAAAAATATTCGCTCTGTAACTCGGAAAGTAGGCAACAAGTAGAAAAATATATTAAGACCAATGTTGTAGAGGAGATGAAAGCACATCGATTTTATGCCCGAAAAATCTCCATGCTATAAGATTTGACCCACCTTTTACCGTTTTAAAGTTCCCAATAAATACTAAAATTTTGGTCGAAAAATGCCAGCAGTGGTATCCGCTAAGGTGATAGTTGACTGTCGTTTTTTTGATTGTCGTTTTTGATAATCAACTTTACTTTCCTCTCTGTAAGATGATCAAAAAAAATTGTTTGTTTATTGGCAGCACTTACAGTTTTCAAATGTCATTTAATTATAAGCTCTGTTTCTTTTGAATAATATTTTCAATATTTTGTGTAAATGTGAAATTTTTTAAGATGTTAAATTTAAAACGATTTGTTTCTTCTCTTGTAGGAGTTATGCAAATAAGGAACAGGTCAAAACGCTCTGCTCATTTATGGAGCAGCACCCGGAGCTAGCCAGATCGTATAATACGTGATATAAAATCTGTTTCCAATACATTTCTTTCATGAATTTAGCGCCAAACAAAGCTATCATGAGCACTTCCACCATACCTCGCATTTATGGCCAAAATTTCTGTGCTCTCATTGCAAATCTAGAATAATTTATAAATCATTTTGCTAATGATATTTTATAATAAACCTACAACCATGGCATTTATACTTTGCCGTCCTTTTCGATTAAAGAACATACTCTCATTTTACGTTGGCCTAAGAATCATAATATGACTACCATCAATGCACCCTATAACTGCAATAGAATCTTAGGATTATTAACTCGTAATTTTACTAAAATCGTTTCGTTATTTCTGCCATTAAATATTTCCAATGAAGTAAACATGGTTTTTATAAACTTCAGATAAATTTATATTATTATTATAGAATAAAAAAACTACACAGAATAAAAAAACGACACCTAAATTTATCGGTTTGATCAAATGTTCTTTTGCGAACGCGATTCTTCTTTTAATATTTTTTTGTGACCCAAGTGGCTTATGTTGGGCTATGCATCCACGTATTTTTTTTTTTTTTTTAAACGCCTTCTTATGGTTCTGGAGGACACATTTATGTCGAATTCTGGCGAAACTTAATTTTTAAGTTTATTGGAGCTTTTAAAAGAGTCTTTAGGTGAAGCTCTATGAATTAAACTGTCCTCTTTCGCTGTTGTTTTGCGCTTTCTTGGGCACTATTTTACATTTTTAGTGCTCCCATACTGCTGTATGCGTTGTAATGTATTCTATACCACTTTTCTGGAACATTTAAGGGACCGACTGATTTCTGCAACTGTGCTACCATTATTTTTCATTTCATGAAATACCTGCAGGCGAATCTCTGAACACCACTCTCCTTTTGCCATATCTTAAAATATATTTTTTGTTAAAATTAAACTCAAAATTATATAATTGAAGCATACCATACGAAATAAAACAAATCAAACAAAATTTAAAAAAAAAAATCAGCGATATTTTTAAATTGTGCTAAATTCGTGGCCAACTTGAAGGGCGCCTTAATTTCAAATGTTTGTAATATGTGGAAAATTAGAGTAAAAACAACCATTTAAATTAACGGTACTTCATCATCTTGTTGTAAGCAACACTCACGGAAAAATATTAGTTTACAATTCTTGGACTATAATATTAATATTTTCAATATGAAGTTACCACTGCAGAGTGTGTTAAATTCGTGGCCACCACTGTTCATATTTCAAAATTGACTCAAACTTGCTTAAAAATGTTTTAGCTTTATAAAAAAAAAAAAATTACTGTAAATAAATTTGTTTAAGCAAACATATATTTTTTTATTTATAAAAATGTTTCTCAATATATGAGTATCTACGATATAACATCTTTTTTTTATGGTATTCAATCAATCCTGATTTCAAATCGCAATTCCTGACATAACTTTGGAAAATATGAGGCACGCACCATTTTAATTGAATGAATTGTATGATATATTCCAAAGTTATGTTAGAAATATCGATTTGCAAGCAAGTCATTCTTAGGATTAATTGAAGAATAACAATAAAAAAATAAAAAAAAAAACCTTATGTCTAAGATACATACCTAATGATCAAAAATGAACGACTCTCGAACGATTCGGTTATCTTTTTTTTTAAGTTAGTAGAGCCTATATTGACATCTGTGTGTAACTTGAGCGGGATAAGATGATTAGTGTTTGTTTGTCAGCTGTTTACAATATACAAATTTTTGTGTTTTGTCGCATCTCGTTTCAAAAATATTTGAAACTCTGGAAGCAATAACACAAAATGCGACGAAGGAGCTGAAGAACGTTCCAGTTTCGGCCTTCCAAAAATGCATGATGATTGGGTTAAGCATTGGCGCATGTGTGTTCCTTCAGAAAACTTACACGAACTTGTTCTATAAACAAATTCCCGCTACTTTTTGATCATGCTGAAATAAAAATTTTAATATTTAGACAAATTGATAATTAAGTTTTTTTTAAATTTTTTTTTATAAAATTAAAGCATTTTTAAACAAAAATTATAAAATTTTTTATTTTGTTATATGTATTAACCATAGGTCTTGAGATATTTAATTTCACAAATTGTTCAAAAAATTTCAGAAAAACAAAGTGTGCAGTTATATAAAGAATTCCCGAAATTTATGCATAGTAGTAGAATTACAACTAGGTATGGTATAACAATTTTATTTATTAAATTAAATTTCATAAACATTGTATTGGTATTGGTTTTGCAAAGACATAAATCCTTCCTCTTTTTTGGTGAAATTTGAATTTTATTATACTACTAGCAAAACCCGGCGGATTATTTTTATTAATATTTTATCTTAATGCGATACCATTTTTTTTGAATTTTCCATTTGGTGCAAAATGAACAATTGCACCTTTGAATGAGTCTAATTTGGTTATAGTCCTTGGCTTCTATATATATACCGAGTCTCATTCATCTGCGTCAAATAGTTGCAGAAATATAAAAAACTAGCATTACCCTGTGCGCATCGCCTCACCTCAACCGTGGTGTAGATTCGAGGTGCGGTCTGCGTGAAAATTCTATTTAAAAAATAATTTTGTATGAGGACCACCCTTAGTATGCACCCAAAATAAAATTTTTACAACCTAAGCAGTGCCTCTTAATATAAAAACTACGTGGTGTAAATTCCATGAGAATCGATTGAGCGGTCTTCGAGAAAATGATATCAAAAAATTGTTGTATAAGGGCCACCCTAAATAAAAGTGTTGAAGCCTTAGATATGACTCTTAATATAAGAGCTACGTGGTGTAAATTCGGTGTGAATCGATTAACCTGTTCGTGAAAATGATATTTAAAAATATTTTTGTGTAAGGGCCACCCTAATTTTGCACTTTAAATAAAATTGTTACAATGTGGTCTCTGTCTCTTAATATAAAATCCATTTGGTGTAAATTCCAAGAGAATCGATTAAGCAGTCTTTGAGAAAGCGCTATTTTTGAAATATTTGTGTATGAGGGCCACCCTAAATAAAAGTTTTGTGGCCTAAGCTATGCTTCTTAACATTAGATATACGTAGTGTAAATTCGGTCTGAATCGATTTATTTGTCTTCGTGAAAATTATATTTAAAAATATCTTTGTATGAGGGCCACCCTAAGTATGCACCCTAAATAAAATTTTTACCATCCAATCTGTGCCCCTTAACATAAAAGCCATACTGTGTAAATTTCATGAGAATCGATTTGCCTGTATTTGAGAAATCGCTATTTTGAAAATAATTGTGTATGAGGGCCACCCTAAATAAAAGTTTTATAGCCTATGACACCCGCCGATCAATACTAACATTCTGTAAAAATTTCATCAAAATCGGCTGGATAGTTCCGCGTGCATAAGAGACAGACAGACGGACGGACAGACGGACGGAAAGACATAAAATTAGTTTTATATAATAGATGTGGGTCTTTTCTCATTTTGAATCTTACTTTTGGCTTTCTTTTATCTGCAAACATATGGGCATTTCCACAGAAAAGTCTACCCTGACCGAAAAATGTAAAGTTAACCAACAGTTTTTTCTTACTTGCATTATTAAAGAGAGATATTCAAATTTAATTAAATTAAAGAGTTCAAAGCTTTCCTTAGTTAAGTACGATGGCTATATATCGGGCTATAAAGTTCAAGTTCATGTTTTCGTTAGTTTTTCTTATTTCTAAGAGCATCTTCTCATTACAATTTACATTTCTAAGAGCATTTGTGCAATTACATTCTTATCGCAAAACCTAGCCTAGAACGACAACTAACCGTAAATTAAATGCAAAAGAGCAAACAAATATCAATTAATGGTAAAATTTTGGTTTGATTTCAATGAAATTATAAGATAACGTAACGCCAGAAAAAATCCATTTATTCTCATTATCTCTACTCTGACGATCGCAAGTCCGTGAAATTTTGTATGTTAACAAAGGTTAATAAATTGAACTAATTTTAATAAAAAACTCGGTTACTAAACAAATAGTTAATTTTATAATAAATTTCGAAAGTGCGTAACGTAACGCCAGATTGTCAGTAATTTATTTGTATGATACTTTGTTTATTTCAAATTTTTCGACTTTTAACTTTTTTTGGCGTTTTTTAACATTTTCCATATTTTATCAACCTCTTTCAACTTTTTAAGTGTTTTCCATATTTTTTCTATATATTTAACCATAATAATATTTAATTCATACTATTCAACTGATTTCAACATATTTCATATTTTTGCGACTTTTTCAGCCTCCAAACGAAATACCTGTCTCCTGGTAGTAATATATAATAGCTAAAATTGATGTTTTATTTGCGCTAAATAATTTTCTTAAAACAATTTTTGCTAAAAATTTTCCAATGGAAATTTAAGTAACGTAACGCCAAGTAACGTAACGTCAGATACTAAGGCTAATAACTAATAAGCCGAGAAAAGTTTTTAAATTTGACAACTTGGAAAATAAACCTATATTATATCAAGTCCTACTAAAAAAGGTTTTATACTAAAAGCTTTACCCAATTAGCAGAGTTTTGCAATTTTGTAATCCAAGTCAAAAACCCACTTCTGTTTTTTGTAACGTAATGCCAGTGCACATTTTTGCTTATATCTTGAAATCCATATGGTCGATTGTTGTCAATTTTCTTACTTAATATACTGCTACTTAATTACTATGCAAATATAAAAAAAAATTTTTAAAAATGTGACATTTTGTATTTTTTTTTAAATATTTTTTCGTACGAACGTAACGTAACGCCAGAATGGAAATGCCCATATACCAAGTTTCATTTATCTGCGTCAAATAGTTCATGAAATATGATGAATTTAATTCTTCTCATATATGGGAGGGCGTAGCATTGCCCACTTTTTCCAAACTAAACTAAGCCTTTCACAAACTATATGAAACATATATATCAAATCTTATTCATCTGCTTCAAATAGTTTCTGAGATATTAAATAGTTGATTTTTTGACATATTGGAGGCGTGGCACCGCCTATTTTTTCATTAAGTCGTACTTTTACCTCTACCTTTTATATATGTTCCAAGTTTTTACCATCTGCGTCAAGTAGTTGGTAAGATATGATGAATTTTATTTTTCTTTTATATGGAAAGCGTCGCATCGCACATTTTATCCAAACCATAAGAAACATTTGCCAAATCTTTCGGCGATCGGTTGAACAGTTTAGGAGTCCATATGCAAAACACATACAGTGCCGGTAAATGAAATAGCACCGCGGTGTCATTTATGAATTGAAAGAAAATATTTCGAACAAATGACGTTTTTTTCTTCTAATATTTTAAAGTATAGTTACTTAATAAGTACACAAGATAAGCACATGACATTTTTTTCCAAAAAAATAACGGTATTTTCTAGAATTGCTATTATATAGAGTAATTTGTAATTTCGAGCGGTAAAAATAATAGCACTGTTCAACTCCTTTACTTCTCAATATTAGGTATTTACTCTTATTAAAAAAATTTGATCGTAACAAGTAAGTTCCATTATTTTTGTATAATACTCCAATGATTTTTTCGAGTTTTTGCATTTTAGTGGGCCGTGGAAAGCATTCTACGAGAGAGCAAAGTAAAATTATTGAAAATTCCATTTCGCAAGGTAAAATTTTTCAGGAAATTTAAAATTTTATCGGATGTTCTGCGAAAATGGTTTCGAATACGATAAAATACACAAATAAATAAAAAAAACACGAGACCGAATGCCTTCCATGTCCCCCCGGGACGTGAATTGTTCGATACGGCTTTCGATACATAATACGTTTTTGCCAATGGTCCGTGATCAGTACTCAAATACTAGACAAATTGAAAGCGAGTATGCCTAAGAAAATACACTTCACCACTAAAGCCAAAAGCGGCCACATAAAATATTAAAAAATTATTTAAAAAGTTTTTATTACTTTAAGTCACAAAACTGTTCACAAAAGACTAAGTATAAAAATAACGACCCAAGTTAAACAAAATGTGAAATATTTTAGTTTTGATTTTTTTTAGCTAGAATAAAGAATTTGCAAGTTTTCTGCATACTTTTTTTAAAACCTTTTTTACAAAAAAAAAATACAGCCTTAAAACTAGAAATATGTTTTTTCGTGAACAGTTTTGTGGCTCACTGTATTTCAACAAGGAAATCATCGAGCTTATGGTATATGTTTCTACCAGAGTATCACCGATAGTAATATCTAGAGAGCCTTGGGTTACCAGATGAACCAGAGACCAACTGGCGATGTCCAAAAAATTTCAACTTTTTACCCTGACTGATAAAAAAGTACTAAAACCTATAACCTGTTTTCTTACCCAATGTCTGTAAAATTGATCGAAGGCATTAACAGGCAAATAATCTTAAATCGGGGACATTTACTTGCTTTCGATGACGTGGAGACATCCAAGAATCATTCATTAAATTCGTGGACATAATTCTAAAAGTGGCTTGTGCTTCATTTTAATATCTTTACAATCAATTATACAAACGTGTTGAAAACACTGGATTGACTTACCGATTGGAGACGGAAAGACTGAATGTTAAATTTTCGGTTAAGGACATCTAAACATTGTTATTGTTCACTAATGACAATCTTCGTAGATGTGATAAAATCATTTGCTACGATTTCAGCAGTAGTTCTGCTTCCACTGAAGTTAATGAGCATTGTGATCTCTAAATTAGATCCAACTACACTAACATCTGAAAACTTATTTTCAGTGTCGATCTATTGAAAGAATGACATACCAGTGTGCAGCAAACATATTATTCATCAAAAAAATAATCTCCCGCGCTCAACTAAGTAATTATTTCTCATTCTGCATTTACAACATACATACTAGGGGTAGCAATCCCAGAGCTTTTTTGTGTTTCGGGATTTTCGGGATCGAAGTTTCCAATCCCGGGATCAATCCCGGGATTGATAGTTCTAGTGTAAGTGCATACAAAACTACAAAAAAAAACGAGAAGTTTATACTATTGTATATATAAAATTAAAATTGCTTTATTTCACAGCGTAACAATGAAGAATAAGAACGCAAAATAATAAAAAAAATAATAGGTTAAAAATTGCCTTAGTACTCTTTGAGTGTTAATACATCTAAATCACATTTACTTAGTTTGACTAGTAGAAGATAGTCACTATTAAAAGGAGATGATAGAGAATAATCAAGCATTTATGACCAAACTATTAATTTTATTATTCAATTTTATTTTTACATTTAATAATTCGTGTACCACACTTTGTACTTGATTAATACTTTATCACCTTCTTCAAATGTGACAGTGATGGCACTTAGTGGCACCGAATGGCTCGCTCTCAGTAGACGCACCCATAAGTGTGCTTCATTTAAGTTGTCAAAATCTTTAGAAGCTGATTTCAGAAAAAAAGCTTCAGACAAAAGCTTAAAACTTAAATTTTGGTAGGTCTAGGTATGGATCAAAATTTCAAGGTCAAATCAAGGTCGGATGTGAATTTTTTTTAAGACAAACCTATGTTTTATGTTGCAGATTTGTATTTTATTATAAAAAATAGATATGTTTTGCTTATGTTGTTTGTCTATTGCATTTTTAGTATTTCCGTTATTGATAAAAATAATTTTAGTCTAAATTTCACATTTTATCATTTTTCTCCTGAACTATCAATTTTCAATACAAATCGCATTTAGTAAAAAATTCTTAAAATTAGTCAAAGTACAGTGGAACCTCTATAAGTCGAACCTCGATAAGTCGAAAACCTCCCAAATTCGAAAAAATTTTGTGTTCCCTTCCCTTCAAGCCCCAAAACCTCCATTGCTCGAAATCTGATCCCTCTATAAGTCGAAATAATAAGTGAGTCCCTACAAGTAAATTTAGTACATATTTTCCCTCTATAACTCGAAAAAATAAATTTGACCTCTGCATCTCGAACATAGCAATGTTTGATTTGACAACCTTTAAAAATCGATTATTTGAAACGAATTACCTCTATAGCTCAAGGAAAAATAAGATACCGACTTTAAGAATATGCCGACAATGTACATTATTGTTTCTTAGAAATCAATGTAAAAGCCTACTTATACAATAAACCAATTCTATGAAATGATAAAGGAACTTATCGAAGTTACTTTATTGCTGCCGATTGAAAAATGATCAGAAATAGTTTGGTCCTACTGCAATACACACCAATGATTAACACCTCTATAACTAGGATTTTTATTTATTTCACCTCTCTAACTCAAAATTAGTTGGAATAAATCTTAGCCTCTACAAGCCGAACATTACCTGACAAAATTCGCAGTCGAAGTTCTCCGTAAGTCGAAAACTCTATAACTCGAATTGTTCGCCGTCTCCTTTCAACTTCGACTTACAGAGGTTCTACTGTATTAAAAAAGATAGTTTTTTTGTTATGTGACATTTTTTTTAAGAAAATCTTAAGCAAAAAATTGCTACAATAAAAAAAAATATTTTTACTCAATTTAAGGTTCAGACACAATTGAAGCGCATTTTGTAGGTTGATGCAATAATGTTTCATGCACATGAAATGTATTGAAAACAGTTATTTTGCAGATTTTGTACTTAAATATGTCATATAAAAGAATATTTATTATATAATATAAAATGTTTTTCTACTCCCGAAAATCCCGGGATTGTCTCTTTGTAATCCCGGGATTACTTTAGCCTATATTTGGAGCAAATCCAGGGATCACGTAATCCCGAGATTGCCACCCCTAATACTTACCGTCGATATACATACGTGGTAGGTCAGTAAGGTTATCGGTATGATAATAGTAAATACAAAATCATTACATTGGAACAATTTTGATTTATTTATTGAATAATGCTAAATGATAGATACAATTATGTGTGAAAATAATATCGGCCAAATGCTTACCACGGCTTCGGCGGAATGTTGGTTGATATCTGTTTGTCCATATTTAGAATGACACCGTCACTGAAGACAATTTTCTTTGAAAAATCACATCAAGTGGCACTTGCTCATGCTTCCAATAGACTAACGTACGGCACTTGAAATGGTCTGGAGGCTTCGCTTCCTGCGTTAACTGAATTTTGTTAGCGTGCATACTCAAATCTTTTGTTAAAATTCGGCGTGACATAGTTTTTGAAAGTGCTTAGACTCTCGGCCACACTTTCACGTAAGGCTTCGATAATTTCAATACGGTATGCCATCGAGTATATATCTATGACTAACATTGTTCATAACTAATGGGTACCATTATTAAATCTATTTGAAAGAAAAAAGAAACCCTAATATGCACATTCTTAATATTTTTACTACGAAAATAAAGAATTTTTTTTTTGAGTCTGCATGGTCTCGACAAAACGGTTTTTTTTTTAATGTATCGAAAACTAAACCTGATTGAGACTAATGATGGTCATTTTTGATATCAGTGGATTAAAAAAAAAGCTATCTTACCTTTTTTAGAACAGGTGTTATTGTAATAAATCTAAAATAAAAAAATTAAATTCAAAATTATTTGAAATGCCGTAAAAATATAAAAGAAAAAATAACGTTTTTTACAAAGGAAAAAATTTGAGAGTTTTGCCAATAATGTATATGGTGGAAATCATTTCAGAATGTGGGCAATCTCACCAAATCTGGGTCATATGGACACTTCTTGTATATATTCATTTTTTTATTTATATTTTTTAAAATGGCGCAGTCCAAAAAATTTTTATTTAATTTTATTTTTGTTTGCAAGAGAGTAAGCTGAAAGAGGACGTCGTGCTGACTTTTGTGCTAAATGTAACATCATTAGTCCAACATGTTCTAGTTTTTTCTATCGGCATTTCAAAATCAAAAGTAATGAAGAGTAGTCTTTACTCCGCAGGTATATAAACTTGAAGAGGTTTGACATCTGAGATGAAGTTATATCCTGTAAAAATAAATATTTTTCTGTTTTTTCATGAACATGATACAGTGCCGGCTCGAAGGTAGTGGTTGTCCTATTCAGAAATTTTTGGGCGCTCTTTTCTATACCTAGAGAGAATTTTAAATCAAAAACAGAGCTTATGATGCCTTCTGAACAGATTTGTTCAATAGAACTAGTTAAATGAATTTCTTGTGATACTAATTGCTGTATTAATTCAATTCGATTTTTCCTTATGCCCTGTTCGATTGAACGGCTCGAACACCCCTCGAGCCGGCACTGACACGACACCTCTTGTTTTGAAAATAAATTTTTATATAAAGCACAGGATTGAGAAAAACTTATAGTGCCTTAGAAAAAATACGACTTGCAATAAGTAAACTCAAACGGAAAAATTTAAATCTTTCAAATTTCTAATTTTTTTTTTTTTAAGCGATGGTTCTGCGGTAGTTTTGTTTAGAGACTGCGACTCTACATTTCGAAATGGATTACTTTTTCCCATTGACATGCTCTCATTACTTTACCCCACATAGAAATTTTCTAAAAATACCCAACTATAATATTAAGAAAAGCGGGTGGGGGCTCATGTCACAACAGGTTCATGGTAGAGAAAGAATAACTTTATTTCATGCATCAAACCTCTAGCTCTTTAGGTCTACATATATATTTGCGACACAAATATCTGATCTTGAAATTCTGATAAACAAAAACTAGGAAGTGCTGAACTATAATTTTATTCTCAGTAAAATGATCAGCACAAATTTCTCTTGCAGGATACTACGGTTACTTCGTTGAAAAAAACACGGCTGTAGTATGTAATCAATATAATCAAAACCCATTACAATTACATAACAATATTAGAAATAACGTATAGATCGAAGATCAGTGAATTTAAAATCCTCCGGCGGTATTATTTTAACAGCGGATAATCGTTGACGATTTCACGTCCTCCTTCCGTATTCTGTTTAACGCATTAGGCTCGAATTTTTATTGAGTAGATGTTGCGGAGAGTATTAAAGGGGTTACCATAAACAATGTAGAAATTTAAATTCAAAATATTGCTTATTAAAATGTTTTTTGAAAATGCGTAATTACAGCTTGCACATACATAGGTACGTGGCAACTTAATAGCAAACTCATCAATCCAAGTGATACAAATTTTCGTATACTAATTTCTCCACGTCTTTTCATTTATTTTGTTATATTTTATTTTTCCTTGCTGTAATATAAGACAAAAACTTAAAATCTTTAAAAGCAATTAAAACTTTTTGCTTATCTAACTGATATCAAACTTTGTGCAAAGCCAAATTGGGAAACATTCCCAATTACTTTCTTGAGTAATTGAGAAAATTCTGTGACTTTATAATTCAAATAAAATGATTTTAGCTAAAAAAGAAACTCGTGAAAAATTAAAACTCCCACGACACTGGGTGGTTGGTCTTTGATGAAACGCTACGCTTTTGTAACTGGGGAAGTATAGCATATCTGTGTGAGTACAATTACCACCACTACCAGCATCACTGCTATCACTTCTATAACACATCAGCATTGAACCATGTGCACAGCGGTCTTTCTGCTGTATGGAGTGTGCCGTCGCCGCAACCACGCCAGGTGTAAACGCGGTTCCTTAACATATCATGTCCATTTGATGAAGTCTGTTGCTTTTCGCTTGACTGATTTTTGTTTTTTGTTTTGTACAAAATATTAAACGCATATAAGAGAATAAACTGTCCAATGACATCAACGTAATAAGCCTCAATAGGTAATAACGCTTACTATTTATGAACTAAATGCGCTTCATTTGCTTTTTATTTTACGAACTAGAAACTAGATGTCTTTTGGCATAATATCCAGCTGTTACAATTCAACTTCTGCTTCATAAATAAATATTTTAGTTGTTGCACTAAAGTGGCATGTAACAATGGCAAACTTCATAAATTGAATGTTTCTTCATCAATTTTAAGATTCTTAAAGTGCACATCAAAACTTGGATTTTCCAAAAACTTACTATCGCACTCGTGTTTGAAACTTTTTTGTTGCATAGATTAAGCTTAGCAGACGAAAATTTCATCAAAAAAGTTTTGAAACTGCCAAATATTTGCAAATATATGTATACCCTTAGTGCCGGACACCTCATTATATATTGACTGACGTACATATATTGCATGTTGTATTCTTATGACAAGGCCTAAATATATGTTTAATCAATCTGCTTACTGCTTGAAAAAGATTCCACCTCGTAGACAAACTTATTGATTTTTTACGCAGATATTTTTTCATAGCTACGTTGATGTAATTTTTCGCTGATCCTTGCACATTTATTCCTTCTGCGCCGATAGTCGTGTTCCTCCTAAGTACATCTCTCATTTTGTCATGTTCACTTCCATGTTCTAAATGTTAGTGATCTTCGGATTTATAAATCATATCGTCGCGAAAGCGTATTATTTGCCAATACTAGATTCAGATCTGCAGTATCCTTAAATTTTTTTTTTGTAGCTTTAAGCTTATGAAACGAGTAGCTGCCGGGTTATAGATATTATTGAAAATTATAATTATTTTACTGAGCTTAATGTACAGTGTGTATCAATACCAAAAAAATTACACAAAAAAAATATTAATACAACAAAAAATGGACTAAAGCAAGTCGTACTAGTTTCATCTATTGGTAAATGGAATCATCAGTGGCCTTTAAGCCGGGCTCTTAACAACAAATCTGTGCACAAAATTAAACGTCAAAAATTTTTACTAATCGGCTTAAATATCACTGATGATTTCATTATAATTGAAAAGTAAGTGTAATTGAAATTAGAAATTTAATTATAATTTGAAATGTAATGCATTTGAAATTTTGATATCAATCGAAGTTTTAACGATACTGAAAAAGTAATTATGTAAATATTGGTAATTGACAATATAATGGTAATTGAAAATCTAATTGTACTTAATTAAAATTTTCGCCGTTTATTATTGAGTATTGCAGTAAGAGTCCGAACATTAATTATGTAATATGTTATTTTGAACTTAAACACCCCCTCCTGTGTAAGAAATCGTAGTCCAAAAAATATACCCATTATATTATATGCTCAATCCAGAGTCCTATTGCAATCATCCATTTCTCCCAAACAATAAATGATTACAAAAACTAGAACAAAAGAATATAACTCATAAATCCGAAACATACATATTTCCTATGAAAAAGATTACACGAATAGGATACTAGAACGCTCAAATCCTCTTCCCATGCGGCGATCTTCATCACCGCGTCCTCGAATTTCAGTGCTTAAAGCTTAATATCTTATGGCTAAATGAATGCCGTGGAAGGAGGGAGGGGAATACACTAAAAACAATAAATGTTCCTATCAAACTTATTGACGTTATTAAAGCGCACGATACAGCTTTAATTGCAGCATCATCCACTGCGGTCAAGCATAGTTGTTTTGTGTGTTATGTATTATGTCTTGTTATTTCTAAATGTGCAGGAAAAAAATAAATGGTTCTTATACAGAGGATCACGGGATCCTATAGGAGTTTTGAGATTATCTTGAAGAACTGGGTTATGCCGACAATATTTCTCTATTGCCATCAAAATCGTCTAATATACAAACCAACCTTAAACGGCTTAGAGAACTGAAACAATAACAACAGGAACGCTTCCCCCAAACTTTTTGCTATTTTGGCGGCGTTTTTGTTACTAAAGTCGGTACCACGAAAGACGTACATATGTTGCAGCAAAAATTTACATAACAACTTACGTATTCCAAAGAATATTTAAATCAAATATTCAATCAATATGTGCTTGTGAATCGTTGTTCCGTAAAAGCGCACTGTAACGATGCAAACCTTTGTAAACTCCAACTTCAGGCGAATATTGAGAATTTAATGGCACAGCACGATCTCGAATCACGTTCTTATTTCGGGTATCAACCATAATTATATATTTACTGAGATTTTAAAAAACGCTGGCAATAATAGGCCACACGATTAAAAATGATGCTAGAAAAACTAGTCGATCAGCGCTTTGGTGGAGTCCACTTCTACTGATGCTTAAGGACATTAAGAAATAGGAAAAAGTCGACCTATGTAGTAGTTGCAATCCCTTTGCGACGACAATTCAACTAACATAATTTGGTTGTGTGCCTATGTTATTGCGGTTACTTAAGTACTTACCTTCGGTTTTATTTTTTTTAAATACAGAGTGGTCCATGTAGCGTTTTGAACTTGAATTACTATTCTTTTTTTTTTTTTTTTTTTTTTTTTGAAGGTGGCAACTCTAATGACATTCGTATTATGACAGAAAGTTAGTTTTATATCTTTGGTTAAGGAAATAGGTCGATCTTTTTCATTTTCGGTTCGCTAATTGGGACGTGGAACGATTGGAAGAAGATTAGCATTTTTATGGAAAAATAATCATTTCTGACAAAGCGCATTTCCATCTCAGTGGTTATGTAAATAAACAAAAATTTCACGTTCTGGGGCGCAGAATCCACACGTTATTGTTGAGAAGGCAATGCAGCCTAAACGAGTAACTGTTTGGTGTGGTTTCTGGATCGGGCGTATCATCTGTGAAGATGAAGAAGTTCCATTTAATTGTGAGTGTTACCGCGCATTGAAAGCTAATTATTTGTGGCCTATTTTCGAAGATATGGACTCGGACAACATTTGGTTTCAACCGGATGGCGGTCACACAAGTCATGAATCGATACTTTGCGTGGGAAGTTTGAAAATCGTGCTAGTATTAGCCGTCCTGGTGATGTGCATTTGCCACCGGGCAGTTGCAATATGATCGCTGTGACTATCATTTGTAGAGAACCGTTAAAAATAAGTGTTACGCTAACCATCCAGCAATAATTGAGGCTCGTGAGGCCAAATAGCAAATCGATCAAACAGAGCTTCTCACAGTCGAGAATGTACTGACAAATTGGGTTCATCGTATTGGCTAGCCAAGCAAGTCACTTGAATGAAATAGTTTTCCATAATTAACCGTTAGGATTGTATTTTCGAATAAAAAGAAACACATTTAAAATAAATTATTCGTATTTTACTTATAGGAAAATTAAATTCCAAGTTATAAATGACACATCCTACATTTCAATTCATTGAATTTGGTTTCGCTAAGCAATGTGGCTCCTTTAATCAGGTGAAGCTTAATTTGTAGCTCTTTTAATCAGCTCCCGAGGTAATGTTTGTTCTAAACTATTGAAAGGACTGTCCCAAAATTATGAGGATAGTTAAACTCGGTTCGATTTTATATTGCACATTTTTGGTCGCAACCTGCCAATGAACCTAAATTGCTTTGTTATTGTATTCAAACATATTTTTTTATCCTTTTAACGCATGTAGGGTTTTTAAAGAAAACACAAAATGCGCAGGGTGGAAAAGGAACTAATTTGAATTTTTCGCTGCTTAATGAAATATTTTGTTGTTTACGAAATTTCCATGTTGAATAGAATAAAGAATTGTATGGTTATAGGGACATGCTAAGAGTTTTTATGACTAAGGGGTTGACATATGCAGCCGACCATGTTGTGTTGCCACGACGCTGCTGCTGCTGCCTTCGAGCATAGGCGATATGCACACAATTTTGAGAGTTGCATTATTAAATTTTGTTTTTGGCCTTTAGCTGCATTATAACCAATAGTAGATAAATTGGT
The DNA here is from genome assembly GCA_949775025.1 of Tricholauxania praeusta. Classification (NCBI taxonomy): domain Eukaryota; kingdom Metazoa; phylum Arthropoda; class Insecta; order Diptera; family Lauxaniidae; genus Tricholauxania; species Tricholauxania praeusta. Next base: position 37,322,255 of record OX459029.1, on the reverse strand, counting down.
AGTAAAAATAGTGGTAGTTGTAGTGGAACCAAATTACACCCAATTCTAAGCCTGTGGTGAGCCTGCAGGATGGTGAGGTGCTGAAGTCTTTGAAAGTTTCACAATGTATTAGTAGTTCTGTTTCGTTTTAGCTGTACGAATGCACTCGTTTTTACAAACAGCATTGTGGCAACTTTCTTTTTTAAGCAAAACTATTGTTGTTTTTGTTGTTATACTTCAAGTGGCAGTTGACGCTTCAAACGCCGCTTCTCTTGTCGTTGCAGTTATTTGATCAATATTTTGAATTTCGCTGTTGAAGTTTTGTATTTGCGCGCGCAAATTTTCGTTAACGACGGAAGGATGAATTATCGTAAAATTGACTTACAATAGAATCGTCTTTTTTTTGTTTAATTTTGGTTTTTGTTCAAGACGGAATCAGCGTTAAAGAAGTGAGTGTTTGATGCGGTATAAGAATGAAAAAATATCGAAAATAAAAGAAAAAATATGTCGTTGCTGGACTTTTTGCCTGTCTAAAATCTTTGAGTTTCGTGGCTTATTGCAGCCAATGTGACTGTTATAAAGTAAAAACTGTAAAGAGTGAAGTGTAAAAAAGTGAGTTCCTTGCTATACAACACATGTGGAGTTACATAACCTTTGCGATTAAAATGTTATCTGCTGTTAGCAGTCTGGAGAATTCATACATATATTCGATGTCGAACTGCTTTCTGATAAAAATTCATAAAGTAGGCGTGGCACTTTCCATACTGAATACTGAAATACTTAGCTTGTAATTTAAAAAGCGAAGCAGTTTTAAAGAGAGTCCCAAAAACTTGGCTTGATTTACTCTACACTGAGAAAAATATATGTATTTTTTTGACAAATTCCAAAAATATTTATTAAAATAAACGAATTTTGGTAAGTAACATTACGCCCTGTTCTTAAAGTGTTGTTTATTTGATCAAAAATTATATTTTTTTTTAGTGAGATTGTTGGGATTTGGTTGGGTAAAATAAATTTTAAAAATCTTATATTGATTTTATTTCGTTTCGTTATATCAATATATGGAACAGTTTTAATTTAGCTCACATTGCCCATTTTTTTCATAAGGGCTTAAGTGGGTTAAAAGCAACAAAAAATGAAAGGAACAAGTGCCGGTCGGAGATGCCGCTGTCGAAAGTTGCTGATGAAGCTTTTGTAAAAATCATTATAAGTTGACAACCTGATTGATATCCAAAATATGGGTGTCATAAGAAAGATAATTTATTGAGCTTCCACATTGATATGTGCAACTTAGAGATAGGACAGTTTTTCTGAAACTTTGACTGATTTTTTTTTTTTTAAAGCGTTTTTATTTTGCAAAACTTATCTTACATATTAAGGAATCCTAATTTCTTCCCTTTAAAATAATGTATCGTTTGTACAAAAAATTTTCGTATGAACTCTATATTACCGAAAAAAATTAAATCACTAGTGAATTTTGGAAGTTTTTTATATTTTTTTATATGATGATATGATTAAAATATATGATAATTATTTACTTTAACTGCCTTACTCCCAATTTTCTTAATGAAAAACTCATATTTTTCAAAGTTATGGCGGGAATTTCGATATGAAAGCAGATACATTCAGGGGATTAAAAAATATCATAAAGAAAATAAAAAAAGTATGTTGTATCGAGGATATTTTGAGAAACATAAAAACATTTACTCAGCGATTCGGAACCGACATTAACTTAAATGAATGTGCAATTTCATAGCATTATCATAAGCACCATCACTACTTCAACCTCTCCTTCCACGTTGGTCAACATTGTTCCCGTAAAAACTTTTAGCTTCTTATACTATCTATAGAGCATTGACTAATGTTTTATGTCTTAAATAATTTAGAGCTTAAGCAACTGCGACAAGGATACAATGAAAATGAAAAGCAGTTTTTTTTAAGACATGCTATATTTCAAGCTTTGAAACGGTTTCTTAAAACTTTCTTCAAGCCTCAACATACTTTAAAACCCTGTACGCAGAGTATACTCTTACCTCGCTATACGGCCCTCATACGTTCCTGAAAAGTTGGCCGCATAGCAAAAAGCCGTATAACGAATCCATACTTTTGGCACAAATCTATATAAACTCAATACACGGTTCAAGTTGTGTTATTCAAATCATTTTATAACTTAAAATTGTAAATAAAAATTAGGTATCTGTTCCAGGACTCGAACCCTTTCTGCGTACCAGTCAAACGTTCTAACAACCGACATAAATATACATTTTTTTCATTATCGTTAAAATTGAATATAAACTCTTATTATAAAATAAAATTTAAATGACATTAGCATTACCCTGTGCGCATCGCTTCACCTCAACCATGGTGTATATTCGATGTGCAGTCTGCGTGAAAATTCTATTTAAAAAATGCTTTTGTATGAGGACCACCCTAAGTATGCACCCAAAATAAAATAAGAGCTACGTGGTGTAAATGCGGAGTGAATCGACTAACCTATCTTCTTGAAAATAATATTTAAAAATATTTTTGTATGAGGGTCACCCAAAGTATGCACCCTTAATAAAATTCTTTTAAGCTTATCTGTGCCTCTTAATATAAAAGCCATGTGGTGTAAATTCCAAGAGAATCGATTAAACAGTCTTTGAGAAAATGATATTTAAAATATATTTTTGTGTGAGGGCCACCCTAAATAAAAGTTTTGTATCCTTAATTATGCCTCTTAACATAAGAGCTACGTGGTGTAAATTCGGTGTGAATGGACTAAATTGGCTTTGTAAAAATTATGTTTAAAAATATTTTTGCATGAGGGCCACCCTAAGTATGCACCTTAAATATTTCTTTAAAGTCCAAACTGTGCCTCTTAGTATAAAAGCCACGTAAGTTTCATGATAATCGATTAAGCGGTCTTTGAGAAAATGATATTTAAAAATATTTTTGTATAAGTACCTACGGATATGCATTAATTTTGAATTTTTATGAGAAATGAGTTTTTAACCCCTTGGGGGTAAATGGGAGTGCTGGGGGAAAAATGGGCAGCTAAAACTCATTTTTATTGTAAGATATTATTTTGGCACACCTAGATACGTAATATAAGTAAGGTCTACCTTCTGGATTTTGATTATTTCCTTTTTTGAGAGATTTTCTTTTTAACGTATTTTAAAGTGCAATTTTGAGGTTATGTCAAAATCTAAGGGTGATGGAACAATTCCGACCTCGGATTCGTATTTAGGACGTCAAAACACATGCCGTATGATACCTCATCTTCCAACTACAAGACCTTTTTTTTGTGGTCCTGTGTTATCAGACATGCTACATAATAACTTAAATCTATCAGTTCTTTTTTGAATTAAGTCTGCAATAAGGCTTATTTTATTTATAAAAATGTTTCTCAAAATATCTTCCAGAAATCTTTTTTTTTTTTGGCTTTTTTATGAAGATTCTGCACATGCAAATTTTAAATTTAAGCAGCTTATGAGTAAATTACCGTTTAAATTTACACAATTAAAATTATAATTCTGTTTTGGAATTAATGCGTGTGTAAAGCTGCGACCATTAAAGGGGCCGATACCTGTAGAATATTCAAGAAATAGAATTTTTTTTTTTTTTCATAGTTCGACAAAAGGACGTCGGAGTCCGCATACCGTCGTATCATATCGTATTGCAACTTTAAATGCGATTATCTCGAAACTGTATTTGCAAAAACTGCTCGTGCTGTAGCTCAAAAAGTTATTGACCGATCAGGTTGAAATTTGGAGAGGTTTCTTGCTATAGTATTAATATTTTTTTTTGGGGTCAAAACTGTCAAAAATCTGAACTTTTGATTAAACAGCCGATATAAATTTTAATTGTTAAGTTTTTTATAATTTTATAAATTTGTCCTTCCCTTCAACATATCAGTAATCGATAAAAAAAACCTTTTAAGTTTTAGATATGCTTATAAAAAGATACACTAAAGAGATACTCTGCAGATCCGCCATTTTGTTAAAAAAAAAAAAACCGGTATGTCGTGAAATTCTGTTTAGAAAAACCTCAGAAAACATATTGACGAAACCTATTAATTTATTTTGTAGCTTCTTCTCTTGCCTTTAATTAAATACCACTTAAATGAAATTTTCGAAAAATGTATCAAAATTGACCTTAAAGCGTCTATTTCCAATTAACCTGAAGTAATATTTAAGCCTTTTTGCATTTTCTTTGCCTTAGCTTTTTTTTCTTTATTTATAGCAACGTGTTGTTGCTGTCTTCTTTGTTTTTGTTACTGTCTCACACCCCGCGTTAGAGTAAGTTTATTATTTATAAACAACTCACTCACCCGATTTATGGCGAAACGCCGTAGTAAGTAAATAACAAACAGGATATTGTTCCAAATAGTGTTAACACGATAGTACCTCGTTGTCAGAGGCTTTTATTTATGTACAGACCTAAGTTCTTTTAAGTCAACAGCCGGTGCACTCGCTCGCCGTTGCAGTGGCAACCGAATTCTAAACTTGAACTGCGACTACCGTATTGCATGTGTTGATAATTTAAGAAAGTTTAAGTAAAATTTCAACCACTGAAAATAGTTTTTTATCTCTAATTGGAAATACATCACGTGTGTGTGAAATATTTGAAAAATATACATTTATCCGTAAACATTACATTCTTCCAATAACTGAATATGTTCTTATAAAATTATAAAAGAAAGTTAACAGAAAACTATTTAAGATGTTGAAAGAAACGGTGCTACAATTTAATAACAAAAAAGTTTCTTGAAGAGAATATTGAAAAATGTAATGCTTCTTTTAAAATTTTTTTATAAACAAAAATTCTGAAATCAAAGTTTTTTTTTTAGTGTAATATCAGTGAAAGTGTTTGAAATTTAAACGTTTACGGTTAGACCACTTCCCTTTTGTAATGCCTCGTTTATATGCTTTTGAACAAACAATAAAAACCATTCATGATTTTCAAATAATTTTCGGAAGTAAACAGACCAAAAACCTAGAACTTCTCTCGATGAGAGTTTTGATCAAAAACTGAGTGAATATTACATGGCAGTATTTCAGTGGCATAATTTTCGACATTGGACCACATTTTTTACTATCCTGAAAATTTTTTCTGCCAAATTACGCAGAACGCATCACATTTTATGTTAAAACTGTGATTCCTATGATGCGAAATGAAAACGTGGGCTGAGGACATAATTGAAAAAAGAAATTTGTTCGAAATCGAATCGAAAAACATTTACATGGAAAGTCGAAATCGTAAACAAATTTACAAGTGATATAAAAAAATGTTTGTTATTCAAAATTTCAGTTTTTCGTACTTGCGGCACATTTGGTTTCACTGTGAAAAAGTTTATTAAGACATTTGAAAAACTTGTATCTGGGTTCAAAGTTGCGATAAATTGATTTACTTGAGAATCGTCAACCAAATTGTTGGTAAACCATCTACCGTCGGCAAATTTGCTGCACATTTGCAAACAAAACTTGTTTGTAAAACTTAATGCTTTTGCAAATGTGCAGTAAATTTCCAGTGCCAATTGGAAAGCCAATAAAGATTTATAGATAAGTCGAACAATGTTAAGTGGTTCTATTTTCATATTGTTTCTGAAATGCTTATGAATTCTGAATTTCGAATTTTTGTGTAAATTTTTGAAATTTCGAGTTTTCAGACAAATGAACATTAGACCGTACCACTCGTCCTTCGAGATGCTGGGCAACGGCTCGAAGACACTTTTTTGACACTTTAGTTGAGATCTGGTAGATAGATATATAGATATAATGGCCTCCTCGAGACAAAAACATCGAAACATCATGTTTTAAGATCTTTCTCTAAATACCGGAGATATGACGAAAAATTTAATAAGAAAACCTCTACGTTCGGCAAAATATTAAAAACATTTTTTAAAATTGTTCTAATAGTCCAGGAGAAATAGGGTTTGAACAACAAAATAATTCGTTACAGCAATCTGACAGCGGAATATTGTTGGACAAGCTCTTGTAAAAGCGGACAAAAAAATCGAACCGACAGCAGCTATCCGGGGTGGAATGGGGTGCATTTTTAGAGGTCGAACACAGTTTTTCACGATTTCTGGCTAAACTGTGCATCATATCAAATAATATTCAATGCAAAAGTTGTAGGAAATAATAAGATCTACAACCACTACATAAATTTCCATTAAAAAAATAAATGAGAAAAAAATTTTTTTCATTTTTGGTCCAAGAATTATCAAAATTTTTTTTCTCATTTAATTTTTTAATGGAAATTTATGTAGTGGCATTGAGAATTTCAAATTATAGTGTATGAAGGTGAATACAGTGAAAACAACAAAGGATTTGAGCTGCTACATAAGAAACATCATAGCTCTACTCATCGGAGAGACCACAGATTTTCAATTTTTCGGTAATTTTTTCCATTGCAGCATACCTTTTTTTTACCATTTATCAAAAGAAGACCTAACAGCGAGTAAGTGAGCCAAAACAGAACTCTTTAGGAGGTGTAGTTTTAAGAGGAATCTCAGTTAAAAATTTCGGGTTATTTAGCTTAAAAATTAAATTTAACAACAACCTCTAAATATTTCCGCCTGAAAAAATTACTGTCTTTGTGTAACACTGAAAAGTATATTTTGTCCAAGTTTCAGCTCCATAGAAATTTTTTTGTCATAGAAAATAATTAAAAACCAAAAAACCGGTTTTCAGCCATTTTTTCGAAAACTTTTGAGGTTAAGTTGAAAATGATCAGTACAAAAGTTGTAGATCTTATTATTTCCTACAACTTTTGCATTGAACTTTATTTGATATGATGCACAGTTTAGCCAGAAATCGTGAAAAATTGTGTTCGACCTCTAAAAATGCACCCCATTCCACCCCGGATAGCTGCTGCCGGTTCGATTTTTTGTCCGCTTTTACAAGAGCTTGTCCAACAATATTCCGCTGTCAGATTGTTGTAACGAATTGTTTTTTTTTTCTCATTTTTTCGTCTAATTCTACTGGACTATAATGGAATAATCGAAATACTTCTGTTGGAAATGTTTAGTGATTTCTTGCAAGCTTCAATTTTCTGACACTAGAGAGGCACATTAAAATGGTAGGAACTGAGATTTGGTGGGTAATTACTAGAACGGCGTTCTTGATGTCAATGACCTCTAGATCAAAAAAATTGTTTTACTTGAGACAAAAATATTCATATACATGTAATAATTTAAGATCGGACTGTAAATGCCGAGATCGTTACTTGAGACAAGAATATTCATGCCGAGATCCTTTGCTCCAATATTATGAAATTCCGCTTGGTTCTAGATTGCAGGAAATCACTATGCGAAATAAAAGGGAAATGCAATTTTACTGTATGTTGGATTCCTGGACATAGCGTTTCATTGGCAACAAAACCGCAGATGAACTTGCTAGGGAAGACTCTAAAATTGACATAATTTCTGAACCTTATATTATGAAACCACTAGCCTTAATTAAGGCGAAAATTGATTCAAAATGTATAAATTGGGCTAATATGAGATGGACGAGGGCAATCTGACCTTATTATAATGCTAATACAACGCGAAAAGTGATCACATTAGGCAATCAAACCATGAGAATCTTTGTTGGTGTTTTTACAGGACATTATTTTATAGGCAATCAAGCCTCAAGACTAGGGCTTTCTGACGTAGGAGATCTTTGCAAGAGCTGTAAGAATCCTGACGACGTTTCAAAACATTCGAATGCCACTCCTTCGACTCGCATAAATTGAAAACATAGTTATAAGCCAGGTATACAATAGGCCCAACTGCGAAATAAACTGTGACGCTCTCTCGGCGGCGCTGTACATACTGCAAGAAAATATTTTGGATTTTCCAAGGAGCACTTTATTTAGCGAAATCTAAATCTTAAAAAAGCACAAAGCTTTCTGCAAAATATTTAAAATACGCAAACAAAAATTCGGATAATATGTACTTGTACGAGTTCAAACATACCTACTTAAAATTTGTGTCTTCCTGAATTTCTTTTATCAGTACATGTATTTCCATTTGATTGTACTTAATACCAAATATTTCAATTAAATTTTAAAGCGAAATTTATGTACTGCACAAGTGTTCGCGAATACATAGAGTTTACGTCCTTAGTTACTGTGCCTTGCCATAGTAACTTGAAAAGGTGAACAGAACGCAAGGAATGAAATAGAAGCATAAGAATAAGAATACCTGTGTAGGTTTTATATCGTAGCAACACCCTAGTCGTTTTTTCTTCAATCGCAAATCACCAAAAAATCACCGGCAATAATACAAATGCCCAACAACGCGCGGTATTAACAAACATACGAATGTACAGACATAAATTGAAGCGTGTTTCCTAATTAAATATCACATCAGAGAATCCACGAAAATTCTTCTTAGATTTATGTTCATACGAATTATTCTTGAAATTGTATACCATTATTCAATGCTATAAAAGATGTTTATATAAAATGGCTTCATTCTAAAAACTTAAAAAAATTGTAGTTTGAAAATTATATACAAAGTTCAATTATATTAATAACAACAGTTTAGCAAAACATCCCATACTTGGCGTTGGCCTAGCATTGGTCCCTATTATGGTTGCCAATGAAATCGTCTTGACAATTCTCCCTTATGAGAAAAAAATCAATATTTACTGCAAGAAATATCTCATTTCTTTTATTCAAATAACAATGTATTTGCCACAGAGTAACCGCGATATAATCCTAAAAAAGGACGGTGATTTGATCAATTTTGCCGAACAAAACACTTCCTGATCTCCATTTGAAAATTAAAGAGGTCATATGAGCTTAGAGAGATTCAGAGATCGCAATTGTAACTACTTCTATAAGTAGTATGAATTCTTTGCAAGTAGACCACTCTTGGAAGGTACTTATAAATCCATGTTTTAAAAATCAAGACTTATTGGCTTTTTACAGGACTCGATATGTTACGATACTAAAAATCTGAACAGTCCAGTTGAATACCGAACAACTGGCAACCTTCATTAAAGGTGTAAGCACATTTTATTTATATTTTCTTCTAGGAATTTTTACTGTTTTTTTAGTTTTTTTGCACATAATGTTATATTCGATGCATGCACAAAACAAAGGACCATAACCACCTATAATTTTACGTTAAAATGTTGCTCTAGGGTGATTCAAATTTGTTTTTTTTTTTTTTGCTTCAAACAGGTTTAATATTTGCAGGTACACGAAAGAAAAATTCTGGTGCAATTATAGCTCATAATATTAATATTTACTGGTGGCTTATCGAGCTTTTTAGTTTTCCATACGATTTATATGGGACAAAATGCTATCATATATATCTCGTGAAAAAAAAAAATCTTACATAAACGGGACTAAGCATGAGAACGAAAGGTCTGATCAAAATTTCGTTCTCGACGATAATGTAGTGTTTATCGAACGTGTAAGCACTACATTGATATCGGCCAGACTTCTCGTTCTCGTCTTCGGTGATGCGAGAAATATTTTTTTTTAATATCGTCTCGTTATTTTTATCGATATCGGCACCGAAAACGATATTTATCTGTTCTCGATGAAGCACTACTTTTAGGCCATTGAATTCGTATTTACAGTCAACATTCACCTTTTTGTATTTAATAGCTCTATTGCTATTTCTCAACAAATTTTTAGACTGGCTAAAAGGGGTATTTGAACAATAAATTCGATTTTAAGTCATATTTTAGAAACCAACGATCTGAATTTAACAAATAAGTTCATTTTCTGCTTCTGATAACAAGAGGCGTGTAAAATTATTCTTGTGTAAAATTGTCCACTGAGTTCGAAAAAAAAAAAAAATTCTCGAGCCAATCCCCCTCACGAATTATACAAAGGATAAGTATGTATATGTATTTAGAAACAAAAATTGGATTTTTTAAATATTTTGGTGAAAAGTGTGTGGAAAATAGGGAGCTTGGGGAATTGGCTCGACACTTTTTTTTTCGAACTCAGCGAAGAATCTTACACACGAATAAGTGGGTTTAGTTTTCCGACCCAAACTTTTTTTTTTTTGTCGTCATGTGATATTATTTCATTTGATGATTCGATTTTGCAACAACATATTGAAGAGCGTAGCCTTTACTTGTTTGGCAAGTAAAGAAAAAATGAATTAATATAGCTCTTAACTTCTAGACGATCTTAACGCTAATAAATATTATTTTTTACTTGATTTATTTTCAGAATCCCACAACTTATAACAATGTTTGAATAAAAGAAACATAGCCCTTATTGTGAATTTAAATCTAGTCAATTTTTTCTCATTGTGTATAAGTAACTAACTTTGCAACTAAAAGAATACTAACGCGGAACTTAAAGCATTTAGCATTTAAAAATCTATACCTATTATGACAACTAGACTCTTATCCCAAAGAAATTTTGTGATAGCAACATCATCCAACGGATCAGTGGCCACAGCGGTTACAGCAGCGGCATCAACAACCTCAGCATCATCATCGATATCAGCAGCCACGGCAACAGTTAGTGCTGTCAGCTCTCGTATAAAGAGTTCAACAGCAAAAGCAACATCAACGGCAGCACTTCTAACATGCAATGATATTAAACATGAAGTGATCAGCATTGAACGCTCCTTATCTCCCAATGGAGAACAAATTGAGTTTGTCAATGAGCAAGAGGTTGTGGATGCCCATTTTGATAGTGACATGACCCAGGTGAATAGAAACTGATTCCGATTTTGTTTTCCAACTAAAATATAATATTTTTTTTCCATAAGAAAGCGACAAACGATAGCGGAGAAATCTCTGTCATCGGTGTCGTAGTGCCTATGGATGCTTCCGATTCCAGTAACGAAGCGAATGGTAGCATGCCGAGTTTAAGTGCAATTAAAAATGATGTTGACATTGCTCAACAAGTAGCTAATGGGCAGGTAGCTGTTGTTCAAAGTGCCGATAACGAGGAAGGACCACCCCAATTCATTACCGTTACAGGTAAGTGATTAATTTTATTTAAAAAAAATAGGAGTGGAGAATGCATCCTTTTGGCGATCTATCTATCATAATTTTTTCGTCTATGAATTCTCCATTAATCTGTGTGGCCTTTATTCAAAGTGACGGAGAAAAAAATGTAAATTCTTTCAATCTCTAAGAAATATGACACACAGAGGTTTTATGGGCCCATAGTTACAAACATGATGTTAGTTTGATAAAACTCAAAATAGCGGATACAATATGGCGACTTTAAAACTTAAATTTATTAACCACTGTGTGATGCTTGTATTTTTTCTCCGCCATTTTGAATTAAGGGCAAACAAATCCGGCTGCACAGATTAGTGGAGAATTCAAAGACGAAGATTTAAGAAAAAAAAAATTTTTGCGATCGGCTCATTATTATAACCAGAAAGTTGATTTTAACAAAAAACGTCACTTTTTCGCCACTGTGCGCCATGCGTGTGGGGCAACTGGACACGTGCTTGGAAATAGAAATGGCGCTTGACACATCAGCGTTTTGACACTGTCACAAAACAATTCTTTTTTCCATTTACACTACCGTAATTATTCCAGAAATAATGATAAAAACAATGCATGCGCGTGCAACGAAACTACATCTCAGATGCCGGTACACCATGCCGCGCAGCAATATTTTTACTATAATTTCTAAAATAATTGCGGTCCCAAAATTTTGTTATCGGATTTGGATTCCTTACGTATTTCTTTCAAATTTTTAATATGCGCAGAACAAAAAAAAAATGTTCAAAAATGTACTTGTTTTTTTTTTAACAATATAGACTTGTTTGCCCTTAAAACTTTGCCTAATAGAAAATGTGTTCAAATAATAATAATGTTAAAAATATACTAACAAAATAGTTATCTACTTAAATCAAGTGCTTGGAAAAATTATTATTTTTGAAAAGAGCACAACTCAAATATAAAAAACAATCAAAAACATTATAAACAATCTCTCTTACTTTGTTAAAACAAGTTTTATGCGAAATCTGCTTTGATCAATTCAAATTAAAATTATAAATATCACTTGTATAAAATGCACTGAAGTATTTATTCAAATTCAGCAATGTTTACCAATATCAAAACTATGTTTTTATTTTTTTTTTAATGAAATGCTAAGCCGATCCGAGCTGTTTGGAATTAAAAGTTTTTAATCTCCCAAAAGCAAGCATAGTAAACATAAAATTAACCACCAGTCAAAAAAAATTCAGCCATGTAACGAACAACCCAAATTACACCAGAAACATTTGCAAACAAAATGAGTTTAGTGCACTTGCACCACCCGCCTGATGTCAGACATACTTCGGCAAAAGTATCTATTTCGTTATCCGTTTCATTCTATTGTATATATCACAATTAAAAGATTTAATTTGTAATAAAACTAGGAAGCAAAAGTGTGCTTCAATGAATTTCATATCTCGTACCTGCTGCAACAGTCAATGGCTACAAGCACGTGTCATATCGTAAATATCAACAACAACAACGATGACAGCAACAAATCTGAAAAGGTGTATAATGACAAGCCCGATTCACGCCGTACAAATTGCAAGGGGTGATTGAACGGTTGTATTTGCCCAGACGTGTGCGTATCATTGCCATGCAATTATTTTATTTTAGAAACTTTACATTTTTTTTCATTTACCCCGCAGTGCGATTGTTGCTCGCGCTCACCTTTGTTACATTGATTTTGTTGTGATTTTTATATCTCATGATGATGATCATACAAACACCGCCGATCCGTATTACTCGTTCGACCCTCTTTTACCACAGAGTATTAAATATTTGTGATTCAATAAGGGTCTGTTGAAGTGTAGCCAAAGTTGTTGCTTACGTTCATATTGTTGTTGTTTCATTTTAATGAAAATGATGATATTAATGATACTTGATTTTATTACAAATTACAACCCCATCCCCAAAATAAATACACTAATCCGCGTATTAAGTAGGTAAGTAACTGAGGAAGCGACCAACCGACTCACTAATAACCGCCCGCTGTTTTTGTTCCAATAACTACTGATTAAGATGAGTGTAGATTGAACAGTACAGTATTGTTATGAAATGAGCCACACTCGGGCGAGTTGAAAACAAAATGCTTATGTATTGAAGGTACATATATGATAAAGAGGATGTCTTTAAACTTGGAATCTTAGCCCCCTCCCTCGTGGGTATCCCCCCCCCCTCCTTAGATTTTTTTTTCTTGTTTTGCTCGGATTTAATAAACATTTGATCCTAGGCCTAATGAATAGGTTTTTCGTTATTGCATTTCCTTGAGGAAATTAAGCTTTGACAAAAATTAAATGCTAGATAGTTTCCGACAAAATTGTACGTATTCGGATCGGTTTCTTGTAATATGAAATAATTTTTATATAATATCTGTATATTGTTCGCCCGTTTAACGAAAGCTGAGTACGAAGTATTATTATAGTCAAAAACTATGTTTTTTTTTTTAATTTGAAGCTGATAGCTTTTTCGGCAAAAAATATATTATTTCTTCGTTGTAAACTTTCTAAATCTATTTCCGAGCAAAAGAAAAACAATACTACTGCTTTACTAAACAAAAAATTCCAGAGTTATAAGCTCAATTTCTTGGGTGATTTTTTTCCCCCAAAAATTACTTCAATTTTTCAATCAGATCTGGCTTTTAAAAAATTGCAAAAAACTGATTTTCAAAAACATGCAAAGACTCAAAAAATCCGAATTTATCATTTTCGCCATAAAAAAAATATTCATATTATGAAGTTTTGCTTTGTAACTGAAAAATAAAAAAATATATATCAGAAAACTAATTTATTAAAACTGTGCTGAAAGCAAATAAAAAAGACTCGATTTATTAGCCAATATTTTAAATTTTTTAACGTTCGTAGAGTCGTATCAAAAACACTTTATATTTTCGAAATCCCTAAAAAAAAAATGAGTTGACAAACTAGGTTGGCCCCTTAAACTTACCATCAGAAACGATAAATTAGCTTCTGACGAACGCATTAGACCAATAAGTTATAGGTTTTTTTGTGTGGAAAAATTAGTTCATAATAAAACTTGTTGATAATGTTTGTATGACTTAGCTCCAAAAAGTAAAATCTGACGATGATTTTCGTTAAAACATGTCAAAATAAATCGAAAATGTTGAGTAAAAAAATTCAATATTTCTCGCGATATCGTTTCAATTTTAGCATGCATGGCTCTGCCTAATTACTTCGCCTTTATTTTTACACCACGCTCACTGTTCGATATGATGTGATGTGTGTCAACACCAAAGAAATTACACTTAACAAAGCAAAACTTAAAACAGAAAAATGGGCTAAATTTAGTTATACTAGTTTCATCCTCGGCTTGGGGCTTGCAAGCCTTATATGTTTCCTTTCTTGCATAGATCTGTTGAGAACCCAAGCAAAAAGTTCAACAAAGATGCAAAAACTCTTTATTTTTGTTTGCTTAAGTGTAATTTCTTTGGTGTTGACACACATCACATAGTATATTGAATATAACATAAAATAACATTTACAAAACAAAATTATACTTACCTACAACACGATCGTATCTTTGGCCAGCCACGCTGTACTCTTGCTCGGTTCACAATAAGCTCTACAAGTTTATTATCTGAATTTCTAAGTTAAGTAAAAACTTTTACTTAAAACATATGTTGGGCTTCTTTTGATTGTCCGTCACCACAGTCAATCAAATATTATAATGTTTTTATTTTTTTCTATAAAACTCTTTGTTTGGCAACCCCTAAACCAGTGTTTGTATTTGCGAGTGTTACTCGTATCCTTGGAAAAAAATATTTATTTTTTAAATCTCTATCTCGATTAACAGATGCTACGACGAATTGACTGTGGACACAACAGAGAACCCATATAAAGTCTTGTTTATCTGCTATTTTCAAAGGTGAATTGATGATGTCATCTCCTGATAACTTTCGTGTGTATAAAATTTGTTATTGTCGATAAAATCTCAGACGTTTCAATGTAACCTCTATGACTTCAATTGTCAGTGCAATTTTCATTGCAACTCGTTTGAATTTATTATCACGAAATAAATAGCCCTTGGGGAGGAAAACACGCATAAAAGGCACTTGTTTGTTTTCCCTATTAATGTAGTATTTATTGCCAGCATTTAGAAGTAACCTATCTGGAATTAGAAATCTTTGGGAAAATATGCAACTTGTGCGTTGTAATCTTTTATGCTTATTTAGAAAAACAAATCACTTCTTGTTATTTTTACTGGACGAACTTGTGAAAAGAACCTTAAAGAATAAACTTTTAAGTCTCTTGGCTATGATTTTTCAGTCACAAAATATAGTAACAGGAGTTCGATTTTTCGTTTTGAGGTTGAAAAGTCGAAAAAATATGCAAAATTTTGAAAAAGCTAAAGGAGTATAGAAAACTTACCAAATATTTAAAAAGTTGAAAAAGATTGAAAAAATCGAAAAGCTTAAAACTAACTGTTATAAAAAAATGCTGAAAATTTAAAAAAGCCAAAAATATATAAAAAATGTTGAAAAGCCGAAAAATGTGGAAAGATTGAAAAAAGTTGAAGGAGTTTGCAAAATTTTTGAAACAGGTGAAAAATGCCGAAAGACTTGAAAAATGTTGAAAGAGGTTGAAAAATTATGAAACAGTTGAAAGAGGTGGAAGAACTCGAAAAAGTTGAATGCTGTTAAAAAAGTCGAAATAAATTGAAAAAGTCGAAAAAAATATGAAATATTTTCAAAAAAGGTAAAAGAGATTGAAACAGTTGAAAAAGTTTGATAAAGTCGCTAATATATGGAAAGCATTGAAAAAAGTTCAAAGAGGTTGAAAAGATGTTGAACGGTTAAAAAAAGCTGATAAAGTTGATAACATATGCAAAATGTTGAAAAAAGTTGAAATAAGTTAAATAAGTACAAAAATATGGAACATATTGAAAAAGTTGAAAGAGGTTGAATAAGTCGAAAAAAATGGAAAATATTTAATAAGTTGAAAAATGTTGAAAAGTCGGAAATGTTTAAAAATTATTGAAAAAGGTTGAAAATGCGAAAGAGTTTAAAAATGTTGTAAAAGACAAAAAAAATGGAAAATATTGATATAGTCCATTGAAATGTTACATTGACCTTGCATTTTGTATAGGACAAGATTTTTTTTTTTTGTGTTGTGTAGAGGGCATCAGTGTGAGTATAAGTCTCAGTTTTCGGGATTGAAAGCCCCCCCATTTGGCCGCCATTTTAAAAAATGAGTGTAAATAATTTGTCCACGATATCTTAACAGCCGTATGTCTCACAAAATTTTTTTAAGACTTTTGAGTAGAAAATTGTATTTTCTACAATATTGATTGACATAGTTTTCATCGTAAAATTGAAAATGAAAAAGTTATAGTTAAAAAACGACTAAAATTTTCGGGTAAAATATCATTTAAGAACTATAACTTTTTTCTATTGATTTAATTAAAAAAATACTTCAGACGTTTTTTGTAGACCATTTTATTCCAAACAACTTCCCATACTCATTTTTTCAATTTATTTTTATTGAGAAGCGTTAGGGTGGTTCGAAGGGATCAAACCTAGAGGTGACTTGTACGTTATAGTGATTCAGACACAAAGAAAGCTTATAAAAATCGTTCTTCTTTTAGCATATTGTTCTATATTGTCTCCGAAATTAGTATGTCTTTTTTCAGAACTTTACGTACATTCTAGAGGTCGCTCAATCCGCCACAAGCATTCAAGACTATTGAATACGTAGTTGTGGGTGTTAAAGATGATTAACGGCCAGAGACTAATTTTATTATCTCTATAGATGTGGTCTTTGAGCCGCTGATTACGAAAACCAAGGTCCCAAAATCCTAAGTTACTTGCAACACCCACAAAAATACAAAAAAAAACCCTATTAAAGGTATTTTTCACGATAATTTCAAAAACAATAAAAACACATCCAACGAAATTCGCCTTTTTTAATAGTAATTTGTACATGTGGTTCGTTTATGTAAAATTTTATAATAAGAGATAGTTCGAGACGGCAGGGCCAGCCTTAGGTAGTGCGAGGCCCATGCAACCAGTAGGTGCGAGGCCTCTTACAACCAGTACACATAATAAAATCCTCTCCCTTAACTCTGCTTTTATTTTTTCTTTTTTTTTACACCGGCATTAGCTTTGTTCTTCACATTCAGCAATTGCAAAAATGTAATTGAATAAATTTTATGCACTGAAAACAAAAAAAACTCAAATCTTAGCGCCTACAACGCTATAAAAACAGTTCAGAAGCGTTTTATCGGCGCTTTTCGGAAAAAATGAGGCTCGCGAAACCTACTGCAATCGAATTAATTTGGCGCTCCTAAGGCCGGCTCTGGAGAAGTTTAAACTTACTCCTATAGAAACTTACAATAAAAAAAATTGGCAAAAATTTGTCTTTCTACTTCAAATTTTATTGAATGGACATTGATTGTTAGGCAAAAACAAATAATTTGCACCTTTAAGAGGGTCAATTTACCCCCTACATATAGTTGTATTTTATTTTGATTTAGGTGTGCGCTCACCACCCGAAACGTTTGGCACAAATTCTTCAATATTCTTAGAAATACTTTACCAAACAAAAATTAATATGGTAAGAAATTAACTCATATATCAAATTCTACTTCAATTTAGGGGAATGAATAAAGGAGGAACTTCTCCCAGAGCCAGCCTTAGGAGCGCCAAATTAATTCGATTGCAGTAGGTTTCGCGAGCCTCATTTTTTCCGGCCGTTGTAAAAAAAAGAAAAAATAAAAGCAGAGTTAAAGGAGAGGATTTTATTATGTGTACTGGTTGTAAGAGGCCTCGCACCTACTGGTTGCATGGGCCTCGCACTACCTAAGGCTGGCCCTGCCGTCTCGAACTATCTCTTATTATAAAATTTTACATAAACGAACCACATGTATAAATTACTATTAAAAAAGGCGAATTTCGTTGGATGTGTTTTTATTGTTTTTGAAATTATCGTGAAAAATACCTTTAATAGGGTTTTTTTTTGTATTTTTGTGGGTGTTGCAAGTAACTTAGGATTTTGGGACCTTGGTTTTCGTAATCAGCGGCTCAAAGACCACATCTATAGAGATAATAAAATTAGTCTTTGGCCGTTAATCATCTTTAACACCCACAACTACGTATTCAATAGTCTTGAATGCTTGTGGCGGATTGAGCGACCTCTAGAATGTACGTAAAGTTCTGAAAAAAGACATACTGATTTCGGAGACAATATAGAACAATATGCTAAAAGAAGAACGATTTTTATAAGCTTTCTTTGAGTCTGAATCACTATAACGTACAAGTCACCTCTAGGTTTGATCCCTTCGAACCACCCTAACGCTTCTCAATAAAAATAAATTTAAAAAATGAGTATGGGAAATTGTTTGGAATAAAATGGTCTACAAAAAACGTCTGAAGTATTTTTTTAATTAAATCAATAGAAAAAAAGTTATAGTTCTTAAATGATATTTTACCCGAAAATTTTAGTCGTTTTTTAACTATAACTTTTTCATTTTCAATTTTACGATGAAAACTATGTCAATCAATATTGTAGAAAATACAATTTTCTACTCAAATAGTTTTAAAAAAATTTTGTGAGACATACGGCTGTTAAGATATCGTGGAAAAATTATTTACACTCATTTTTTAAAATGGCGGCCAAATGGGGGGGCTTTCAATCTCGAAAACTGAGACTTATACTCACACTGATGCCCTCTACAAAACACAAAAAAAAAATCTTGTCCTATACAAAATGCAAGGTTCAGCCAAAATTTTGTAACATTTCAATGGACTAATATACATAAGTTAAAAATTGATTTCAGCTGTCCAATATGTTATTGTTGATAACGAAAGTGCAGAGTCGCCGCAATAATCGTCATTCAATCCGGTGATGATCTCATCGTTCGTTTTCTCTTGCAACAGCAAGTATTCCATCACTATACGATATTCGATTTTAGTAATTTTTGTAAAAATGCAAAATTGGTTCGCTTTCAATGCCTGAAGGTTAATATTTACGAATAACAACATTAATTTGAGCACTAATCCTCAGTTTAGTGCTTAAATTATCCGGTGGCGTACCGTGCCCATTCGGCGCCCGGAGCAAAAATACAATTTGCCGCATCCCTACCTATAAAATTGTCACCGTGAAAAATTTTTATTTACTAAAAAAATTAAAAGATGAGAAATGAAATCAGATATTTTTCACGTTACAAAACCTCATGGGGCCCTTACACCTTACAATTCACTGTATTCATTTACTAGCAAGAAAAACAGGTCGACATATTTAATTTAATATATGTACTAAGAACCAAGAACCATTTTGACGTCCCCAAGCTGTTGCGCCCGGGGCAACCACCCCCTAGGTACGCTGCTGTTTTAAGTCTAAAAGAAATTCATGGAAAAAAAAATTTTACAAATATTATCGCTCACAAAGTTTTTCATGGCAATTATCCAAATGTTTTGCCATCAGATTCTTTTGAAGATTAAACTTTATTCTCGGTATAAGCCACTGATTATGCTTATCATTAAACACTGAGCATTTCACATACAGAAGAAAAATTAAAATCAAAATAATTTTAGTTTTTTTTTTTTTAATAAAGTAAAACATTTTTGTATTTGCTATAAATCTGAAAAATGTTCGATTTGGTTAAAATTAATTGAATGCTTCAAATACTTTAAGTTCTTTATAGTACCATATATTTACTGCATTTTGCGGATAGCCACATAACTCAACATAGAATGACCGCATAAACTTATAAATACATACGTACATATTTTTTGGTGAAGGAGCTGCATTATTACAATAAACAAATACACATACATACATATGTATTTAATATGCAACCACATATAATCACACACATTTGTATGTGTGTGTGCTCGTATAAAGTCAAAAAAACATCAAAACTTTTTAATGCGGATTCAGTGGTATTTATGCGATATATTGTTTGTAGCTTGGACCCAGAAATCCGGTAAAACGTAGATAGAGCGCTGGTTGGTTCCTCGCGCAATGGCGACTTAGTACGCACAAGGGATGAATGTGTCGAGGATGTAATAAAATTCAGTGTGGGTGCCGGTGCAAAAACATTCACTCAGTACTCAAACCTATAAAGCACTTGACATTTCAAAATACGCGTGCGAGTGAAGAAGTAAAAATAAAAACCCACAAAACTTACAACCCTCCTTCCGGCCAACCACCCAACAAACTAGCAGCAGTAGCAACAGCAACAACAACAATAAGGAGATCCATGTTGTTATTTACGAATGTCAAATAAGGAGGTGCTTTCGAGCGCAGCATCCGAGACGATTGGTTGCGTAGTTTCCGCATTTATTTTGGGGGTGCTTCCACCAATTGTTTGTGGGCTTACTTGCTGGTGTTGTTGCTTTTGCTGATGTGTATTCGTACGCACAAAATGGGTGGCAATTTTATGTTGGAGGATGTTATTATGTTTCATCATAACTTGAACATTTGGATTGTGGTGCAAGTTTTTTCGTTTTGCTTATTATTTTTTCTACAATAAAAGTACATGTGGGGCATTATATGTCAAATCGTAAGGAGTTGAACCTTAAGATATCCGGTTTTTCTACTTTCTTTTTTGTGTGTGTAGTTAGCCCCGCACGCCATATGTATTTTTCGTTAAATTTTGGCCGTAGGTTGTCTTTGATCCCTTCGACCTGTTATTGTGCAAAATGTTAAGAACTCAAAGCTTCGTCATTTTCAAATAGATTGTATGGTTAAAAATAATTTAATGTGCTAAATTGAAAAAACATGTGTAGGTCAAAAGTCAGGACTAAGACCATACACCAATTATTGATCTCATCAAGACCAACAATATTACTCAAGACTGCAAGTATTTTTCTCTTTTAGTTTGTTGACATTTCTTATAAAATCGGCCCAAATCGAGATCATTTTTTTACAACTATGTATATATAACTCGGGCATGGCTTGCGAGTGCAAGGACTTTTATATATCGTTCAAAAGGTATTGAAATGGGCTTTTTGAATCTGAAATGTTAATGAAGATCTAATGTTAACTAACATTGTACCACAAGCTACTAAAAAATGCCCAGAAAAACCAATCTACAAAAATCCGCACAAATCGAAAACTTCTTACCTATCCCTCATTCTATTTGACGTGAAATCATTCGGCATAATTCGAACCATTAATGCGCTACAATTTTTCAAAAGAGTTTTGTTTTCAAATTTGTCTGAATGCGTCAACTCTACGAAAAAAATTTTAGCACATTAAATCTTTTAATTTATTTAACCAAATTTATGCTGAAAACACATGTGCAGATTTTCTGCTGCAGCAAAATTCAAATACATTGATTCAAATAGCCATAAACACATGGAAACTCTGCACTGCATCGCAGCGCTGCAAATAGTCTTCAAAATAAAATTTGCTGCGCAGAGGAGTCAGGGCTTCCACTTTTCAATAGAATTTTATTCATATCAAAAATGTCAAATAAATTTGTTATGTCAATCAATATGAAGCCTACTATCAAAAGAGATTTGCACATCTATTTTGCCTGCAGCACTGCTGCAGATATCTTTCTATGCTGCATGCAGAAAATCTGCACATGTGTTTTCAGCATTATTTTATCAAACCAGGGTTGCCAAGTTGAAAAAAGCAATTTTCGGCCTTCTCGGCTATTTCAGAAATTATTGAATTCCTACCAGGTTTTAACATGAAATTCTGGGGTTGATTGAGTCAATACCGGTCACTTGACAACCCTGTATCAAACTGAAATTTAAGTCTGTGCCTACTATTTTTTCTGAATTATTGAACATTTTTAAAAAACCCGAAATCGGAATCAAAACCAAAATGGATCTAACTTTGATTCTGATACATTTACTGAGCAAATTTAAAAAAAAAAGAAACAAAAAATGTGTCGAAATTTGCGTTTTGACCAATTTTCAAGCTTAACTTATAGTATTTAGTACCTACTCTATAAACGATAAAAATTTGATATTTTTTTTTTTTTTTCAAAATGTTGATGTTTTCAGGGATAACAAATATTTTAAAAACCAATTTTTTTTTTTTTTTTTTTATTATTTATGGTTAATCAATACCAGTCCAAAAGAAAAAATTAGCAAAATTAAAGACCTTAAGATCCCAAGTCCTTTCATTTTGACACATAATGCCCCATTTTTTATGTATGGATGTTTGTACACAATATACACATTTCATTGTCTATATGTACTCGTAGTTGTTATTTTTTGTATGATGCTAATAAATGCTATGATCCTTGAATTAGCTTTTAAGGAAGAATTGTTGATATGCCAGCTAAAATGGAGAAAAGCATGCAATGTGAAGCTGAACTCAAGTGGGATTTTCCATTTTTTGTGTTGCGACTTATGTTTTGGTTTTTCTGTTTGTATAAACTCCCGAGTAGAAAATTATATACTCGATATCATGATGATTTTAAAAAAGTTTATTTATAGAAAATTTATTTTTAATTATAGCTAATATGTCGTAATTCATCGCGATTTAAGTTGTCAGTTTAGGATAAGATAGGAAATGACTTATCGATATTAAAATCAATTGCCCAGCACCACAACAAATTATCCCGCACCCCATATTCCCTTACATTATATTTGATAAGTGAAATTTTTCTAAGTGAATTTAAAGTACTGAAGCAGTAACGACGAAATAGTTTCAAATATATCTCAAAATCAGTCCTTTGGGATCATTAAGATCCCAATATTATTTCAAAAGCAAAATTTTTAAACTAATTTGTTCATACACCAAGTTTTACTACATAGCTGTCAAAAAATATTATTTAATATAAATCAAAATATTCTGAGTACCTGGAGCTACGCCCCTTAAGAATCTAATTTTAAATATAATTTTCCTAATTTTATCTGTATCGTTCAAAGAACTTTTATTCCAATTTTTATGTTTCTAGGATAAGCAATTTAGGCAGGGAAATAATTTCTACTCAATCAGTTCCGTGGTTATTTTATATGAAAAACTAAATATTTGCATATCTAGTTTATGTCCAATACTAAAAGAAAAAAAATTTAAAAAAAAAGTTCATGTATCCAAGGAAGAAAAAGAAATGTTCCCGATATGAAGAATTTGGTCATGAAAATCCAAAAAAGTATAAACTGAAAATGGAGGCCGTTTTTCATGTTTAAAAAATTTTGTTTCTATAGAATTCTATTCATACGTAAGTACCAACCTTTTGCTGCGATAATTTTACCCAAAAGTTTGAAGAAGAAGTCAAAACGGTATACATATGTCCATGATCGGTCATTTGGAGTTTTTTGATAGAATTGTGTTCATTACACTAAGCTTCAAATAATTTCTATCTCAAACACTTCAAAAAGGCACTAGACGTCATACTTTTTTGATATCAAAGTGAAGGTTTTCCTCTGATCAGTTCAGAGACATAAACAGTTCTTTTACGATTTCTGAAAATTTTTGGCAACTAAACATGTGCCGTTCCGTTCGCCCGCTCCTCAAATGACTTCTAAAAGTCAGCCTTTCCAATATGATAATAGATGGCTAATCTTCTGTGGAGAATATTTGAAGAAAATAACGTTGCTCATTTGTTGGCTTCATTTACGATGATTCCGACTAGGTTTATTGTTGTTTTCGGATAAAATATTTATCCTTGCCAGTATGCGTAACTGCGTATCTGCTTTTTTTGCAACTTCAACTTTTGACAATAGGTGGATAGATTGCGGGGTTGTGCCAGACATGCAGGACGTGCAGCTTTTAACGGATTGGTGGTGTTGGCACCATAGCAGTAACAGCAGCGAGTACGGCCGATTTTTATCGTACTTATGCTTACACTGATGCTGACACTAACGGTAGTACGGTGGATGGTGGTGGTGAAATCATTGAATCGTACAAATCATAACAACGCATCCCCGTATTCTCAACGACGACCATTGAATGTTTCTCGCTTTAGCCAAGCAACGCAGCGCAGAGCTGAAACAGAGGACCACTCACGGAGGCATATTGCTAGGATAATATTTGATTTCGGAATCAGTTGTAATTTAACCGTTCGTCATCGTTGTTATCGCGTTTTGTCTCGTTGCTAAGCGAAAATTGCCAGAGTCTAGGTTTCGCAGTTCGTTTCCAAGGCTTACACCAAACCACCGAGACTCATCGAATTCCTGCATTCATCTCTAATGGTCCAGTTCTCACCAACCGGATATCAGAAAGTTTTCTTGTTGTCACATTAAGTTAACTGACTGACGATTCCCATCAACCTGAAGATAATTTTGCTTCCGGCTGTTGCTGCTTTCACTTTCACTATTTACCGGTGAACTTGAGTTCTATTTTACTTTGCTTTAGAGTCGGTTGTGTCGTATCAACATTGTTGCCATCGTCCTCGGTTGGTCGCTTAGTAAATCGTTTAGTTAGTCGGTCGGTTGGTTACTTCGTTGCATTAAGTTGGACGCTCGGCGAGGCGATCCTCGTCAACCTACTCTTACTATTCCTATAACAAAGTGCTATACTGGTGTCATTGACGCTTCTTTACAATTTCATTTTCCGTCACAGTTCCCGTGAACATCGTGCATCTTCTCTTAGTGGTATACATATATACAATAACATTATGTGACGTAATTTGTGCTTCTTAGAAATTGATGCTAATTCGGTCGTTTCCATTAGTGATGCCCCTTATTGTTGCGCGTATGAACTCATTGTGTTCGATATAAGTGTCCAAGTATGAACCAACCTAAATGAATCTATGTCAGCTGTAAAATTATAGCCAACATAATATGCAATTAAAAAATAAACTAACAGTTTTCGCTTTTTCTCGTAACGAATGACAGCTCTAGCGACTTTTTTATTTGTAAATAATATTCGGTATTACTCGTAAAGTTAAGCCTTAATAGGTTTTTTCTGTAGTTCGGACTTTGTATTTCATCTCAAGTCGCATTTGCACGGACAACAATACGCAAGCAAATTTTTATCAATTTGACGAATGCATTCAAAAGTTACTTTCGATAATCTTCACCACCACCATTATCATCTACAACAGTCAACGACAGCATCTGCAACTAGTGGAAATATTATAGAAAAGTGCCGTTGTGTACGTCATATAGCACATAGTTGTTACCAACTGGATTCGCCTATACAACAACCGACGACACCTCAAACTTTGCAACATCATTTCCATCACCATCACCATCATCATCAACATCAGCATCAGCACCAACATCAGACATTTGTTGCTGCAACGTCTACTTCAAATTATTCCAGCTACCCTTCAACGCTGTCATCGGCACCTCCAGCACTGTCTCCAGCAGGAACTATGTACAGACGACATAACAATTTATCCTACTGCGGCGGTAAATATTTTGGAAATTTAATTTTCGTTTCTTTAAATATTATGCACACGCTGCATGAACTAGTACGTGTGATAAGCCCAATTCTCAAGGTATGAAAAATTCATCCTTTGAACATCGCATTCGTCTACTTTTTCGATATTGCTTTGAAATTAAAAGGGACTTTTTCCCTCTCTTCCCATAACTTTCATTTTTTTGGATAAAAAAAGCTTTTTTCTAATCACGCAGTTCTGGTTTTATTATTAGACACACTAAGTTAACGAAAAGTGCACCAGATTATTAGATATAACAATATACAGTATTACTACCTATATTGTCAATTCCGATGGATAAAATGGCTTAAGTTCCGGAAAGGACTTCCCACTGATTGTAATAACTACCTCAGTAAAATGGATATTTGTGCAATGTATTTTTTTAAATTTAATTTAAGCACTTAGATTTTTTTCTTATGAATTATTTTTTTTAAAGGCTTTAGTAAGTAGAGCATAACAAAACAGATATATTTAATTCATTACATTTTAATATCTAAAAAAAATTAATATAAATTTATTTCATAGAAAATTGATATTTGTGCCATCTAATTTTAAGTGAAAGTTTAACTTCAATCTTCGAAAAAAATTTAATTTAAGGTCATTTTAGTATGAGATGGTGTTGCTCTTTTCTTTATCAAGTAACTACAACCATCGGTCGTTGATTTCACCAAGTTTTATAGAACCGACAAATCGACCACTCCTTAGCAATATCTTATTTTAGCTGTTTCAAAAATTCGTACTGCTTTATAGCACCAAAAATTTTAGAAGAAAGTATGCCCCATAAGTCTTCAATTGGATTTAAGTCCGGACTTAAAGCCGACCACTGCAACAACGAAATATTTCTAGACCTAAAAATCGCCATCATATGCCGTGCATGGAACTCTTCTGCAAATGGTATAAGTTTACTATCCAGCAATTCAACATACTTTTCTGCATTAATACGACGGGGCATAAAATAAATTGGTGACTTTCCTCTAGCACCAAAACCAGCCCAAGCCATCAGAGATCCACCGGCATAATTGCGCCTGTAGCAGGTCTACCTAAAATGGCACATATCCCTCCAATATTTATGATGTTCATCTGGGCCGTCTACGTTGAACTTTTTTTCATCAATAAATATCACAGTTTTGAACTCATCATCCCAAAACTTGTATTATTCGTAAAACGTCATGCACGCATTTTTGTGATGTTTTTTAGGCTTGGTTTGGGCACTTTCGATTGATACTAAAGATCACACTTCTTTCTTCCAATTTGTTGTATGAGTTGTCTGGTAATTGACAGACCTAGTTCTGCCTTAATATCTGCGCAGCTCATCATTTCGATCGTGGATAGAGTCCGTATGTGTCGATTGGTACGCTCATCTACCTTGGATATAGCACCTTTGCATTTATTTACGCTATTTTTCTGCGGGTTTTTCAAAAAATTTGTAATGGTATTACGATGGCGATTTGTTGCACCAGCAATTTCACATATTTTTATCCCAGCTTCATGCATTGTTTTTTTTCTAACTTTCTCTTCGTTAGTTAGTTCCTTTTCAAGAGGCTTCTTGAACTAAAATATATATTTGCCACCACATATAAAAGACAATTATATTTTTATATTAATGACTATATACCTCCTCAATAATTTTGTCACTTTATTTGTATGGATAATGACGCTGCAGTATTCAAAACTCAAATAAATCAATTTGCACAAATATCAATTTTCTATGAAACGCAGTATTTGACGCGCTTCCTTAAGATAACGGTACCATATATTCTAATTTGGTAAAAATTAAACAAACGACAAGGATAGATGAAGGATGAGAGAACAAAAGTGCAAACTCGAAATAAAATTTCCGTAATTATTTTAAAAGGAATATCGAATAACATTTTTGCACAAATGTCAATTTTACTGGGGTATTTTCCTATTTCTAAATAAATAATCCCTTAAAGACTTCTTGCGATTTTCAATATTTTCGGTTGAAAAGCCATCAGAAGCATAGAAAATAGAAATGAATTTATTTTTTTAATGAAAATTTATGCAGTGGCATTGACAATTTCAAATTATAGTGTATTAAGGTGAATACAGTGAAAACAACAAAGGATTTGAGCTGTAACACAAGAAACACCATAGCTCTACTCGTCGGAGAGACCACAGATTTTCCATTTTTCGGTTATTTTTTCCATTGCAGTATACCTTTTTTTACCTTTTATCTAAAGAAGACATAACAACGAGTAAGTGAGCCAAAACTCCTTAGGAGGTGTAGTTTTAAGAGAAATCTCAGTTGAAAATTCCGGTTTTTTTAGCTTAAAAATTAAATTTAACAACAACCTCTAAGTATTTCCGCCTGAAAAAATTACTGCCTTTGTGTGACACTGAAAAGTATCTTTTGCCCAAGTTTCAGCTTCATAGATACTTTTTTGTCAAAGAAAAAAAAATAAAAACCAAAAAACCGGTTTTCAGCCATTTTTTCGAAAAACTTTGAGGTTAAGGTGAAAATGATCAGTACAAAAGTTGTAGATCTTATTATTTCCTACAACTTTTGCATGAAACTTTTTTTGATATGATGCACAGTTTAGCCAGAAATCGTGAAAAACTGTGTTCGACCTCTAAAAATGCACCCCATTCCACCCCGGATAGCTGCTGTCGGTTCGATTTTTTGTCCTCTTTTACAAGAGCTTGTTGTACAAGCTGTCAGATTGCTGTAACGAATTATTTTGTTGTTCAAACCCTATTTCTCCTGGACTACTAGTGCTTCCAACTTGAAAATTTCCAATTTTGAATCAAAAATATAGCTTTCACATTAGCGCTGTTCTGTTTCTCGGAGTGTATGGTGAACCAATTCGATGTTTTGACCAGTCAAATATTTTTACTATTTCGGCCGATGTATGAGAAGCTCGTATTGTCATGGTGAAGGATTATCTTACGTTGCTTGTTGATTTTCCTTATTTCATTGAAGAGTTTCTACGATTTCCAAGCGACACCTTATGTTCATTAATACCCAAAAAGCATGCTTCGAAGTATTTCATGCATGAACCACCTTTGTTGGGCTTGGCTCTTCTTGGAATACCAACACAGTCGACGGCTTCTTAGTTTCTGGTTCATTCGTCACCCGTATGACTTGGTAAAAAAAATTTTTCATTCAAATCGGAAAAATACGTGTCGTCCTCGTATTTCCTCTGAAAAAGCAAATGTTTTATCGACAACCAATTTCTCAATTTTAAGTCAGTCAAGCCTGCATGATTTCAAATGAATTCGATCTGAATAAAAAAGCATTAATCGATTTGTAAATTCACAAGAACATCGACCTTTAACAATGACTGTAAGTTCAATTTAAAATAATTGGAATTAGAATTTATATCATAACAGGGTAGAGCAAATTTTAATGCGATCAAATTTTAATACGGATATCTCAAAAACTTTGTCAAACTCAGCGGTTTGAAGGCCAAATACGAATTCAGTACATCAGAATTCCTTACAAACATGTACTGATGAATATTCTTAAACTTAAAACGACGTGGTCCAAGGGACAATGTATGGTGTCGTTTGTTTTCGTACGACATGTCGCACGTTATCGTATGACGCGGAGCTCCACGTGTTAAAATAGCATTTTTTTAACAAAATTTAAATGAATTTGTTGCGTTTAGACTTTTCTATGAAAAACCTGAAAGATGAATTGAATTTAAGAAAAATCAGCGACGTTATAGACATAAAAATTGATTGGAACTGTTGATCAGCTCAAAATTACTTTTAAACAAATATATATTTTATTTCTGTCAGTTAAA
The DNA here is from genome assembly GCA_949775025.1 of Tricholauxania praeusta. Classification (NCBI taxonomy): domain Eukaryota; kingdom Metazoa; phylum Arthropoda; class Insecta; order Diptera; family Lauxaniidae; genus Tricholauxania; species Tricholauxania praeusta. Next base: position 37,293,253 of record OX459029.1, on the reverse strand, counting down.
ATCTTTTACAAATTGTTCTACAGACATACAAATAAAGCAAATAAAAAAATACGTAAATAATATTTCGAAATAATTTCTATAATTTTTTTTTGTCAAAATTGCCCAAAGGCTTTAAGTTTCAAAGCGTAATAACTTGGCTCAGTCATGCCACACGGAAATCTATGTTTTTACTTCGCTATAACTTTGTACTTGATATATTTTTTGATTTGAGGCATACTTTCCAAACAAATGAGCAAACACTACAATTTTAAATTATAAAAAATGTAAAATCTAATGAAACTGCTGCCCACCCCTATAAAACACCCACAGTGATAAGTTGGTATAGAAAGACGGCCATAAATAGAAATAATAGCGCTAGACTCTTGAAATCGGGTACCGATATTCTTAAGGTCAAACAAACAATATATGAATATGAAAACATCGGCTCACAGACACGCTAATCTTCCATACAAAAGTAGGATGTGGATGAAGCATTTTCTTTAAAATGGGTATCAATTACCATTAATTCGGTAATGCTAATTTCAAAAATGTTAAAAATTTTGCGATATCTTTTATAGTGATCAAGTTATTAGAGAAAAATCGCTGCGAAGGCTTATCTCATATGTTTTTCAAAAGCATTCGAAGTAATATCTTTTATCCCAAGAGGATGAAAAGGCGAATAACACCCCTTACCTGTTCCCCTTCCATTAAGGAAACTCCCTTCTGAATTTAAGCATCTCTCCTCACATTGTAAGCTTTAACAATTGATACAATTATTGTGACGGATTGCATAATGTGAAGAAATAAACGGAGAAAATAAAAAATTCATTAAAAAAAGATGTGAAAAACTGCAACTGGAACTTTGGTTTTTTATTAACCATACTTTCTTACGCAATTATATAAAAAAATTAAGGAAATCCGAGGATACTTTTTAAGGTCTTTGAGCTATTTGCCAAGGTGCTACTTCAGAAAATTTCGATAGAAACAAATTAATAAAATCATTTCATAAAAGTCAATATATTTTGTTCCTTCTAAAACTACATTAGGAAAAACTTGATAAAAAAATTGTGAAAAATTGCGTAAAAATTGTAACCTTACTTTTTCACACAATATACTTATAAAAAAATTTTCGATCTCCGGTGATATACACATAGTATACAGTAAATATTTTTTTTTTCTGTCAAACCTTAACCGTTTTTCATTGTTATTTTAGAAAAATTCGTACAATTCATATAAACGCGATGGATAAAAAATTAATTTATTTTTATAAATTGGAAACAATGTACTTTCCGCCAATGTTCTACATTAGCGTACCTCATTTCAAAAAAGTTAACTAGAGCATAATGTGACGATAGATTAATGATGTGCTCTATCCAACAGTTGCTTATATAAAAAGTTTCATAGAACATTTTTGGTGTTTAAAGTTCAATTTTCAGCCCACTGTGTCACTAAACCCAAAATCAATATAGATCTTTCATAGTTTTTTTTTTTCCCTGAGTATTATCTGACGATTATTTTAAAAAAAATGTATGTCCCTAGCACTTTCATTTGCTGTGTATTAATAGCCACGATCTCCCTTTTTTTTGTAATAGGAAACAATGTGGATGCGCCGTTCGCCGATTCTATTATGTAGACATATAGAATCGCAAATAAAAACAAGTTAAGGTGTTATCTTCGGCCAGGCCGAAACTCACATACCCTACACTGCGTTGAAAATACCTTTTAAATAAATGTTAAAAAGGCGTTGGAGAGGTTGAATAAGTCGAAATAAATGTGAAATGTTAGAAAGGTTGACAGAGGTTGGAAAATGTTGAAAAAGTCGAAAATATATACAAAATGTTGAAAAAAGTTGAGAGAGGTTGAAAAACTCTAAAAAAGTTGAAACAACTTGAAACAATTCAAAATGGATGAAAAAGTCGAAAAAATAAAGAAACTAATGAAGAAAGTTGAAAAAGTCGAACAAATACATATAGAATATATTGGAAAAAGTTACAGGGTTGAAAAAGTCGAAAGAATAAGGAAAATGTTGAAAAGAATCGAATAGAAATGAAAAATTAGAAATATGCCACGCCCACTTGTCCAATTCCACCCACTTTTGGTTCAATAAACTATATTCGTGATCGACATCCTCATATTAAATTTCAGCACAATATCTTGTATAGTTTGCGATATGTGACGCAGTTAAATTTAAAATTTAGGGCGGTGACACACCCACTGGTACAATCCAGCCCGGTTTTGATCCAGAAATAGCTTTCTATAAGCAAACCTCTTACAACAAATTTTAGTATGATTGCTCACATATTCCGATAAATATGCCACTTACCGTATTTTACTTGTATGGGAGGTGCCACGCCCGCTGATGCTATTTCAGCCAATTTTGATTCAGATATACTCTATATCCAATTTTATTAAATTTCATAGCAATTGCTGCAATAGTTCACTTAAAACAGCGCTTACAAATTTATGTTTATATGGGAGGTGCCACGCCCACTGATGCAATTCTGTAAAAATTCATTTATTTTTAAAGCTTATAGTAACTGACATCTATAGACCAAATTTTATGAAGATTACTCTCATAGCACACTATCTATAACAATAAACGTTTTTTGCTTATATGGGAGGTTTCACGCCCACATGTACTATTGAATCAAATTTTTGTTATAAGAGACCTTATGGGAAGTATATCTACCTCATTAAATTTCATAACGATTACGTTGTTAGTTCTCTTTATATAATGTTTATAAATATTGTGGGCGATGCCACGCCCTTGAGCGAGTTTTTTCAGTAAAGTAGCTGAGATTGTATTGATGACTGCTTTCAGCGGCATCATCCCCAAAATTTTTATGGAAATCGTTTGTGCCAATTCTGAGATATACAGAATCAAAACTTTTAACAGTTGAAAAGTGACACGCCCATTTTCTCGATTCCGCCCACTTTTATCTCAATTCAAGATATATTTGATATGTATCCGTCTACCAAATTTCATCGCAATATCTTGAACGGCTTACAAGATATGGTAGTTTAAATGATAAAATTTAAGGCTGTGCCACGCCCCTGTACGACCTTTTGGAAACCTAATCCTAATTTAGTTCACATGTGCACCAAATCACCAAGTTTCATCAAAATCGCTGCAACTTTTTTCAAAATTGGCCTGGGTAAATTTACATAGAGTATGGGCGGTAGGCGTGTCCGTCAACCGATTTCGCCCATTTTCAGTAGCAAGATGCCTGCAAGAAGATGTGACCTGTGTGTGAAAGTTTCATTCAATTAGTTTTCTTAGTTTTCCCGTAAACCTGATTTCAACGGACAGACAGACAGACAGACGGACATCGCTAAATCGACTCAGGTGGTGACGCTGATCAAGAATATATATGCTTTTCCATACCTGCTACGCCCCCTTCGAGGAGTTACAAATGGAGAGACAAAGTGAATATACCCTCGGTGTAGGGTATAAAAATTAAAAAACCGCCTTCGGGTGTGTTTTGGCCACATTTTCAGCCACACGAAAAATGTGAGCGTGGTTTGACAATAGTGGGTGGCATCTCCCATACAACTAAAATACCTAAAACGCTATATCTTGGCACCTAAAGCAGAATTTTTCTTCGTTTTAGTAAGTCGGTTTTTTCGTTAAATTTCAGTGAAATTAGACATAAACTCTGTTCGCGCCGTTTACAGGTTTGAGCTAGGAAGCTCAAATGTTGGGACAATTATTTTTATTCCTGAAGCTAAAATATAGGCAAAAAAATAAATAAAATATATCTCCAAAAATTTCAAAATAAACACCCTAATGTCTATACGTGAAAAATTTGAAATGCGTTTTTCTCAAAATGACTACCACGATTTATATGGCTGTATATAAATGATTTTCAAAAATTATTTTGAAATGAGCTCGTTCTCACTGGCAAGAAAAAGTTGACAACAATTTTTTTTGCTTTTTTTTAGTTGCTACCTAGTCGGCAATAAAATGGCGTTTGAATTTTTTATTTCTGACGACTTTTTAGAATATGTTTTTAGGACTGACTCTCTATGAATTGCACAAAACAAATAAAATAAAAAAAAATGTTATGTATTGCTTCATCAGAGAAAAAAATTTGATCCTGACTTATAAAAAATGAGTGAAAAAAATCTTAAAATGTAAATTGTAAATTGATTAAATTGATGTAAGAGGCCACGCCTTGTCTGGCAATAGTGTTTTTCATAATTTTTCTTTTCCACTAAGCAATTACTTTTTCTTATACAATTTATTTTTTTTTTTGTAATCCTGTAAGTTAATTTTAGTTTAAAAAAAATAAATTCAATAAAGTCTTCTGAAAAGACTTGTTTTGTTGGTGCTTTTAGTTGACCATTATAGCTCGAATTGAGCTTTTTCAAAATAAAAAAAGGGTGGTTATTAATGAATTAGCACTCCAAAAATAGATAATTTTACTAAAAATGGTGGCTATCTGAAGAAAGAGCTAATTTTTTCTTAAAAAAACGACGTTTTCCTGGTAATAATTAATTGAAAAAGAAAACAATAAAAAATATCCATCGGATAATCCTTAGCTTAAAAAATTTCATGTGATCGATTCAAAAGATCACATAAGGCAATTTCATACATTGACACTTTACATAAATTTGTATAATATGATGTAAATTTATTTGAATGAATATTCTTTATTGTAATCTATCCAACCATAATTTTCAGGTTCCAATTCAGTTAGATCTTCCAATTAAGCATGACTTCAAACAAACATCCTTAGAAAATGTCGTATAGTTCTTATTCACGAGAAGTTGCCTTCTTGTGAATAAGAAGCATCAAATTATATATATATAATTAAATGATAATTTTCTAATAGTAAAGGAACTGCAACGTTGAGCACGTATAGCAAAAGCGAACTTCGCGCGCGTTATAATAAATATGCCTTTTTTGTCAATTAGCCTCAATTTAAACTTTTGCATTGTAAAGTTGTATTGCAAATTTGCAGTAAATAATTTTGCAGAACTATATTTTGTGAGTTAAATTTCAATTTATAGTTTACTGCTTTAGCGCTCCTGGAACAGTTACATACTCTACTGGAAATATTTTCATTCCATTTGTATTTTCAAAATGTATTACAAGACCAATTTTCAGAAATTTATTTGAGAAAACTTAACACCTGAATCTTATGAGACAAAAATGAAGACTACATGCATAAGTAAGTATGTATGCAGTGCAGTCTTACGTAGCCAGCTCTTTGACTATAAGAGATGATACTAATTTCTGTTTTGGAAGAATCGTTTTATTAATAATTTTACTAATTGTTTATAAACAAATAACTTTTTATTGTGTGTTATTCCTGTCAAGAATTCTAAAAAATATCGTCATGCATCAAATCCTTAAGGAGTCCAAATTCGTCTAAAAAATTAGGAGTCGTAATTACAGAAATTATGATGAAAACAATGTGCGCGCGGGCAACGCAACTATTACGTATTCGGAATGAATTCCGAACACATTTTGTACGTATTGTATAAAATGATCGTGGAACTTACATTAAATACCTTCCATTGCAAAGAAATAACTGTACATTTTACTTATAATTTGGCATTAAAACTATAGCGGTGTGTTTAAATTCAGTTGGCAAAATCTTGTTAAAAGAGTAACAGTGTCGGAAATTGATTTGCGCAGAAAATCCAAATAAATACAAAAGTGTGATATTACACCATTTTAAACACATGGGATTTATAAAAATGACTGTATATAAAACGATTGGACTATTAAGAAATAAGAAAAGCATAAAAGAAAACAAGTTTCGGAAAAAAATGCATTTTACAAGACAGCAAACAAAGTTCGTGCTCAGCTGAAATCAAATATTGTAAGTTGCAAAGGAAAATCTTAAAGCCAATTACGAAAAAAGTACGAAGTGAATGAAAAGACTGTTGATAGAATCAATGGATATTTAACTGAAAAAAATAAAATTAATGCCAGCTACTTCGGACAAACAGTCAAAATTAATTAATAATCAAAAAGTAGGCTGCGCGTGGTTTCTGAAAAATACTTTGCCCCGTCTACTTCTTATATTTGTGTGATGAACGACGAGAGTTACTTCCCAATGGAAAGTACCGAATGGTATCCAAAACATTATTTCGAGTCTGAAAACCACAAAGCACTCGACGAAGTGAAATATATGTATATCGAAAACCAAGTCTCCAGGCAATGTATTTCTGTGGTTGGCAATCAGCGAGCGTGGTGTTAGTGATCCAAAGGTGGCTTAACAGTTTCAGCACAGACTTATGCAGAAAAACATATCCCTGTACTTGAGAAACTTATTCAAAAATATCATCGACGTGATAAAATTATTTTCTAGCCAGATATAACATCATCCCATTATCCAAAGTCTTCATTAACTGAGTGTAAGGCACGAGGTATTGATTTTGTACCCAAGGCTTTAATTCCCCTAACGAGTCGCAACTACGACCAATCGAAACATTTTAGGTCAATTTGAAAAGAAATGCTTACAGCAATGGATATACAGCAAAAAATACTAACAAGACTCTAATTTTTAGCTTATGCATCGAAAATCGAAAAAAAACGTTATAAAAGGTTTATTGAATGGTTATAAAGAATTAGCTTTTTTCAAAAAAAAAACTTAAAAAGAAAGAGATTGAAATTATTCGGATTAGCAATTTGGGCTCCAGTACTTACGTATTTCAAATGAACAGCTCACAATCTCAATCATAGTCGACAAGACTTACATCTATGATATTTACCTATTAGATATTTATGTAAAATTTCTTTTGAAAGTCGGATATATCAATGACACACGATAATTATGAATATACCAAACTGAATTGACCAAGATACCAAAAATTGTTGTAAAAACAATGCAAACATAAACGCTCGACATCTAGAATTCTTCGGGAACGCTAAAAATTCTAAAATGTACTCCATTTTGAGAAAGTCCTTGTAGAGTTTTTTTTTTTTTTGAAATTTGAGTCAAAAAATTTGCAAAATTATATTTTTTTCTTTTATAAATTTTTTTATTAACTTATTTATATTTTTTATTTTCCTGTTGTACACATAAAAATAAACCGATAATTGTTTTCAGTATTTCTTAAATCTGTATGTAAGGAAAAATCCTCAATCACTGCTCAAATTAAGCTCTTGTTTTTCTTCTTTAATAGCTCAAATCCTTTGCTGATTTCATTGTATTCACCTTAATACACTATTATTCGAAAAATTATAAATGAATAAATGAGAAAACCTTGAGACAAAGTTTAATAAAAAAAATATAATTTTTAGTCAAAACAATATCATATGTGCATATTTTTTTACTCGAAAACTTTTAGCTTAACAGAAAAATTACTTAAACGTCTTTTTCTTTATCTTATGAGCTTTAAAGGAAAAAATAATATTATTTGTTAAAATTTCGGAGATGAACTTTTTTTAAGGCATTTTCTGTTTTCTTAAAAGCATATAAAATGATAAACAAAAAAGATCCAACCCATTTTTTTTGGAAGTGTTTTAGTTTTCGAGTATTAAAATATATAGAAAACAGTTTTAAATGCTCGGTGGCGCGCTGTACTGAATTAAAATAAAAAAATTTTTAGGTTATTCAATTTCTATTTTTCAACAAAAATATTTATGTGCCGAGCTACTCAATTAAAGAAATTTGTGTCGCCGAGTACTGCCACTTTTTTGTTAAATATTTTTTGAGCTTTTAAGAAAAAAAATAAAATACGCTAAACAAAAATCATTTGTAAAAAATTCGGGCTAAACATTTTTTTTAGAACCTTGGGAAACTGGCTGTCGAATATCCAAGGACTAACCTCAACACTTATAATTATAAAATAAATCTCTCTAGCATCTTCAAGGATATTCGATGAAAAATTGTACTTTTGACTTCATTTTGTTCTAGAAAAAATCTGCTTTGATTTAAAAACCATTGACCTCTTTCATTTTATCACATATCGTTATAACAAATGAGTTGTGTTTTAATGAAACCACAATATTCTTAAAAATTTTAAAGACCTTTTAAAAAAACTAGTAGTTTAAGCTAGGAAAACAGTACTCGTCTACTTTCAATAACATACGGATTTTCCACGTGTCTGCCAAATTATCTCAACAATTCGTACGCAGCGCAGCCTATTAGTCTTTTTGAAGATTTTAAAAAATATATATAACTGAGGGCAGCATAGTCAGAAAATTAAAATGACTTTTATTCAGCAAAGGTATTTCAAGGAAAAAAATTATAGCAATGCAAACATTTCGTTGAGAGGTGGCAATGTATTTAATATAAAATTGCGATTTAATCACCTGAAAGTGGACCAAAAATATTTTTTTAAAATCATGGAAAAATGAATTTTCTGCAACAATATGCTCAAAAAGCTTTCTATACAATTTTCCTTGCCCATTAAAAGCTCGAAAATAACATTCAAGTTTTTATTTTTACAGATCATTGGCAAAATAAATGCTTGAAAATCTTCTTTTAGCTATTGCTTGTACATTTTCTAGTCACTTTAAAACCTAACCCAAAGAAGCGGCTCAAAAAAATATTTGGTCAAACAAAATATCAAAAAAGTTACAAAATCAATTGCATATAAAGGGGAAAAAATTTAGTTTTGGCGCATACCAAGTACCCGTTCGTACAAATTACTCAATATAATAGCAAACCTAGAAAGTACCGTTATTTTTTTGAAACGAAATGTCATGTGCTTATCTTGTGTAACTATACTTTAAAATATTAGAAGAAAAAAAACGTCATTTATTCGAAATATTTTCTTTCAATTCATAAATGACACCGCGGTGCTATTATTTTTACCGCAGCTGTATATGTATCCTAAATTGAAGTTTATTACACTAGTCTACATACAGATTCATGTAGAATACATAAGATCCGTTATTTTATGGCATGATAATTGAAAAATTTCAATTTACGATATTTTGGACAAAAAATAAGATATCGGTGTCTGGTTTTGTAGGGGAAAAGTAGTACTTTCACACCACTGTAAAAATTTTTATGAGAAACCTGAATTCGCAGTGTAATATACTCTCGAATATAAGAAATGCTACGCATCCGGAGTATTTTAATTGTTTTTTTGCAGGAATGACCATCATGAATTTTACAGAGATGAAACTTTAAGGTTGAATCCTTTTCCAGCAATCCGTGATATGTTAAAAAGTGCGTTTTAATGTCTAGTAGTTTTTAATATTTTGCTGCTTCGTGATGCGGGAGAATAGCCTTTTTGCATAATCTCTGCAACGCTACTATATCTTCGAACGAAACATTATTTGCATCTGCCCAAGTCAAATCGATTAAATGCCACTAGGTTTTTCGTTTTTATCTTTCCCGGCAAAAATACGCAGAAGAATCGTTGGTGTTAATATAATCGAATGTAAAAAACTTTGCTTGGTACTTATAATCGATTGTTCAAAGATCGATCCATACAAAGTTTCGAGGATCCAAATAACTAAGTGCAAATATAATCGAAAGTATACTGTATGTATTTCCAATGACTTGCAGAAATATGAATTCTAAGTATGTGATTTTCAATATTTTGCGGATAAGTTGAAGCTATATAAAAATGAACAAGGCCAATTTTATAGAACATTTTAGTGAGCACATTTCTGCAAAAAACTTCATGTCTTCTAAATGATATTTTAAAATAAATATTTATTGAGCCTTCCTTAGACCATTGGCATCTTGTTTGTCTCTCTGTGTAATTCTAAGGGGGAGTTGAAAAATTAATTAAACTTCGGGAGTGCCAAAAAATAAAGTCTTTTTAGCGGAAAGCTCGAGTGGGGGGTAGGGATATGTAAATTGATCAAATCTGACCCCGGGTTCGTAATCAGCGACCCCGAAAACCCCTATAGTCACATTTTCACCGAATTTTAGATATTTTTTTTTAACAAGCACTGAATTTCTCAACAAATACGCAATTAATTTCAAATTAAAATTCTCGGTTAAATTGTGTTCTTTTGTTTATTGTATTTCTTGTTTGACATTTCTGTACGGAATGAGCTGATATGTTTCGCTTTGTGAAAAGTCAACGAAACTTAACTTATGCCCAGCAGAGCCTGCTATTGGTATTCGCTCATTTTTCGATATAAAGTAGCAACGAACAGCTACTAAAATAGTTCTACTTTTAGTCTATTAGCTGCATAGCTTTGTTTTATTTGAATGAGAAGTGAAAACTTTCAGTGTTTTTCTTATTTGTTATTCTCCCACTAAAATGCAACAATAAAAATGTATGTAAATATTTCAAATATCAGTTTCAGCTCAAGATGCCGGTCAAAATTATCAAGTGCAATATGTAGATACTGAATTGTATCACAGTAACTCTAGTCAATCACAAATGTAAGATCTGCCTGTCACCGGCAATGCACACAATCGCTTATATCATATTTATTTTTGTTTTAGGACCTATCCTTTTTGTCCTGTCGGTGATTATCAAACGAATGGGCAGTCATATTACTCCACAACAGCTGGCGGCAATTATTCAGCAGCTGGAGCTGCCAACACGCCCTCAACACATGTATCCACATTGCCTTATTTAGTTCCTGTCGACGAGAGTCTACTGCTAAACTCGTCTTCTCAATCGCACAGTCGTGATTCGCCGCACAGTTTAACGGTAAGTTTTAAGTTTCGGAAAAAAAATATAAACCGTTTCCCTATTAATGCGGATTTAATTGCAGGAAGTGACGTATATACAAGAAACACAGAGTACACCGCAGACTCCAACATCCACAACAACTACTAACTCTGTCAGTGGCACTAGCGGTGGTGGTGCATCGCCTGAAAGTGAGCAAAATTCATTGGGAAACGCAAACAAAATTGCCTCGGCAACGGTAAAAAACGCCCCACTTTTTTTTTAGAGTTGCCTAGTATGAAGTAAAGAATTTTAAAATAAGAAAATGAAATATCTGAAAAAATTGTCAATAAGTCAGTCATATCACTAAAATTCGAAAAAAATCATGCTCTCTATTTTAATGAATATTGTTTCTCTTTATTGAAACAAAAAAAAGAAAATAATTTTTCAAAAGGCATCATCAAGTATTAGTTAGTGTCTTATCAACGCATCTTCACTTGGCAACTCTGTTTAATAATATGAATGCAAATTGCATCCCTTTTATTGCTCTTCTTCTATATATTAATGTCACTTTTTCAGATTAAATGGCTCTCGCGTAACTATGAAACTGCTGATGGAGTCAGTTTGCCACGTTCTACCCTTTATAATCATTATATGCATCACTGCAATGAGCATAAATTGGAACCAGTGAATGCGGCCAGTTTTGGTAAACTTATACGTTCGGTGTTTTCTGGATTGCGTACCCGTCGGCTTGGCACACGCGGCAACTCAAAATATCACTACTATGGTATTCGTATTAAACCCGGATCAATACTAAATCAGGCAATGGATGAAAAAGTACCTTCGAATTATCATTCCCCAGCACTTAGTACAGGTGCTGGCAATAATACAACTCTAGGCAATCCTTCAAATGGAGCAGCAGCAAGCACATCAGGCATTTCATCATCATCATCCAGTGGTAGTAGCGGAAATAAAGGCCCCAAAAAACATGGTGTTAAACCTGAAACATACGAAGCTTGTGCACAAGTAAGCGAATAAAAGTTAAAGTTTTTTAAATTGAATAGATTATTTAAAAGAGACTCAATCACTGATTTTGCTTAATCGATATTTAAAGTGTTTTCATGTCTTCCACAAAAATGGAATGAATTACGCATTTAATTTTAAATACATATGTTAAATATGTTCATTAATTAAAAAAAAAACATTAGTCTTATAAAATCGTAAAAAATTACGAATTCAAAATGGTTATTGTTCAAATGAGACGTTTCTGCCTTTTGTATTAAAAAAAACATAGTTATTCTGTAAAAACGGAAGAGTGAAAAATTTGCGAAATTATTGGTATTTATGATATTATTTTATAAAAAAAAAAAAGACTGTGAGTTTGTGTGATTATTCCTTTGTTTATATACTTATTAAGAGTGGGTCTACGAAACCAATTTTAAAACTTTTTCATAAAAAAGCTTCAGTTCCAAGTGTTATAGGATATAATTTATTTATTTTTTTTTTTTTTTGGTAATAAGAGGTATCAAATCCAATGCCAGCAAACTTGGTGTTGAAATGCTTAGTAACACAAGCAACCACTGTACAAAAAGTGGGCGGAGCTAGACGAGAAAAATGTACACATATTTTAGGCCTTATTAGTTTTTTTTTTTTTTTGAAAACATCGCAAATTTATTTTTTTACTCAATATTCCATACCAAATTCACTTTTCTCTATAAGCTTTCTATATACATATGTATGTGTGGTGAAGAATAGACATGTTCAATATAGGCTCAAAAACTCTTCGAGATTGCCTAAAATCCGAAAATTTCTTCATTTCATTTTCATTTTTCAAAATTTGATTAAAAAATTAAAAGGAAATTGCACTTTTTTCTTGTTTAAATTTTTTTTCTATTTTCCTATTTTTTATCCTAAATTTTTTATTATTTACATAAAATGTTTATAATAACGGTTAAGGCAGGTTTCTATAGAAAAAGTTCTTAATTTTAGGGCTATACATACATACATACAAATGTACATATATAACTTTCCATGAAGTGTAAATTTACTTATCTATCGTATTTTTGTCGTTTGGGACAAAGAAGAACTCTCGTGACCATATGCTAAAAAACTTTAAAATTCAAAATATTCGGTTTCAAAATAAAAATCTATTTTTTTAGTATCTTGGTGACGGCGCTGGTGCTTTACCATCATTTCCACAAATTGAACTGGATAACACATTCAGTAGTGAATTATCTGCCGAAGATGTTGAAACATTCCGTGCAATGTATCGCGAACATTGTGAATCTTTTCTAGATGCAGTGCTCAATTTAGAATTCAGTACAATCGAGTTTTTGTGGCGCGACTTTTGGCGCGTATCTGATAATAACAATCTGGATGAATGCGAGGAAGAGAAGTATCTTAGTAAAACAAAATTGTATTTACTTTGTCATTGCGCTGAAGTCCAGAAGTTCGTCAAAGAGGTAGAAAAGAAAAGTTATTATAACCCCATAGTTGGTACTTATCATTTTTTTTTTTTTTTTTTTAAATTTGCACTCTTAGGTTGACTATCAGTTTTATCAAAATATGGTCGATGTAATAATTCCTGATGTACTACGCTCAATACCAAATGCATTAACGCAAGCCATACGTAACTTTGCTAAAAATCTTGAACTTTGGCTTTGTGAATCTATGACAGGCGTACCGGAACGTTTAATGCAAATTAAATCTGCCGCTGTATCAGCATTTTGTCAAACTTTACGACGCTACACATCCTTAAATCATTTAGCACAAGCAGCGCGTGCAGTCTTACAAAATAGTTCACAGATATCACAAATGTTAAACGACTTAAATCGTGTTGACTTCCATAATGTACAGGTAAGATCTCTACTGCTACCAATATTTTTTAGGACATTTCAAAATTCAATTTTTCTATAGGAACAGGCCGCGTGGGTTTGTCAATGTGAAACTTCTGCGGTTCAGCGTTTAGAAAACGACTTTAAATCAGCTTTGCAACAACAAAGCTCCTTAGAGCAATGGGCTTCTTGGCTGCAATTAGTTGTTGATTCCGCGCTAGAAGATTATCGTGATAAACCAAATTATGCAAAAGCGGCTCGTCAATTTCTGCTCAAATGGAGCTTTTACAGTTCAATGGTAATACGTGATCTCACACTACGTTCGGCCTCTAGTTTTGGAAGCTTTCATCTGATACGTTTGCTCTATGATGAATACATGTTCTATTTGGTTGAGCATAAAATTGCGGAAGCACAACAAAAAACCGCAATTGCTGTTATTTGCGACCGCATGGTAAGTTAAAAAACTAGAAACAACAGACTAACCAGAAATAGGTTAAGCGCTTAACTAAATTTAGACTATATACTTAAAATAAATTGTTAACATAAATATTTTCTAAAGTAAGTTCGGAAGTGAAATAGTATTGCCTTGTACTATGATTTGCAATTTTATTGCCGGAAAATATTGTAAATCTATTTTTCAATTCATCAGTGCTTTGTAGTTGTACTGCAGCTAAGCCCTTAAAAGTAACTAACTGACAACGTAAATATCGGATCAAATAAATACTAATCGAAAATATATAACTTATTATCTGGTTTTGGGCAGTTGTTTTAGTTGCCTTTACGGCAACTTCGCACAAAGTTTTTCGCACAAATTATATTGGCAGGGAATCTATTCTTTTTGTAAATTTATTTATGATTCCCTATCCTTTTATATCCATTTATGGGATATTTCAGGCGCGATTTTCATTTTGAAAAACCCTTTCTGATTCCTTTGAAATGTTAATATGTTATTCTGTTCAAAAAAAAACAATATGCGTATTTTTTGTTGTAACTTTTACCCAAACTTTGCCACCTATAAACACGGTTATTGAACATATGTTTTTGTTTAGCGCCTTGATACTTTTAATAAATCTGTTTGTTTACTGAAAGTTTGTACGAATTTGTAACAATTGTTACTGGATTGTGTTTTTAATAGCAAATATCCAGTAACGAGAGAGGCAGTGAGAGAATAAAGTGACAATTTGTTGCGAGAGAGCTTGCTAGTTTTTACAATAAGAAAAACATATGATTTTAACATAAATATTTTTTCATAAATAAAAAAATAAATTGCTTTGAAAATTTAAAATATTTCAAATTATTTCTTTTGTCACTTTTTAGTTTGTACGAATTTTTACTGGATTGCGTTTGTTTACTTTTATGAAAATTTTTTTCTTCGAGAGCAAATACTTTCTTACTCTCTCAAATATCGTTGCTGGATAATTGTTATTGGGAAAGTAAACAAACACACCTAATATATGTGTATACCTCATTTGAAAAGTACCGCTCGAAAGTACATATTACTCAATAGCAACTTAGAAAGTACCGCAGGCTCGTACCAACCGACTTTGCGTGGGGGAGGCAAACAAATTTAGTTTTGCGAAGAGTAAAGCAAACGGTCTTAGAACGTACCTTCCTAATGATATACATATTTATGTATGTTGTCATTGGTCATATAAAAAATTAAAATATTTTGACATGTGGGTCCTCTGACAAAGATCTTATAACATTATACCCTTAGTAAAAGTTGTAGAACTAAAAAATACCTTTCAAGTGGAGTACATATTATATGTAGGTATTGAAGATAATTTACGTTCATGGAACTTCATTCCAAATTGAAATTGAACTTTCTAATCTTCATTTCAGCTTTTTTAAAAGCCTGCAACTCCTGAATAAAGTCCCTCCAATATATCGTAATTTAGCTACCAAATTTTTTCCTTATCTATTATATAAAATGAATTTTTTGTCTGTAAGTCGGTCTGTCTGTCTGTATGTCCTTTATGGACGCGAAAACTATCCAGCCGATCTTGATGAAATTTTTACAGTATGTTAGTATGGATCAGGCGGGTGTCATAGGCTATAAAAGTTTTATTTAGGGTGCATATTTAGGGCGGCCCTCATACACAAATATTTTAAAAATAGCGATTTCCCAAATCGATTCTCATGAAATTTACACCGTATGGCTTTTATGTTAAGGGGCACAGATTGGATGGGAACAATTTTATTTAAAGTGCAAAGTGGCCCTCATACAAATATATTTTTAAATATAATTTTCACGAAGACAAATAAATCGATTCACACCAAATTTACACTACGCATCTCCTATGTCAAGAAGAATAGCCTCAAACAAAACTTTTGTTTAGGGTGAAACTCATACAAAAATATTTTCAAATATCATTTTCACGAAGACAGGTTAGTCAATTCACACCGAACTTACACCACGTAGCTCTTATGTTAATAAGCATAGCTTAGGCTACAAAACTTTTATTTAGGGTGGTCCTCACACAAAAATATTTTAAAATATCAATTTCTCGAAGACCGCTTAATCGATTCTCATGGAACTTACACCACGTGGTTTTTATATTAAGAGGCACTGCTTAGGTTGTAAAAATTTTAATTTGGGTGCATACTAAGGGTGGTCCTCACACAAAAGTTTTTTAAATTGAATTTTCACGCACCACGGTTGAGGTGAAGCGATGCGCACAGGGTAATGCTAGTTTGATATAAATTTTAAAATCATTTGAAAAAATCATGCAAGGAATTCTTATTTTCCTGTATGTATTTATTTTTCACTGAAAGTTCATAAAAAACCAAACAAAATTATAAATGTATCATAAATGGATAAAATTACAACAACAAAACTACTGGTATATTATCTTTTCATACGGAATAACATTGCAAAATTTTAAATTTGAAGATTACAAAATAAAAATTAGGCCTGAAATACTTCATATATTATTGTTTAACAGCTTCTAAATTAAATAAATCGAAAATTATTACAAATAACATAAAATTTTTTCACCTCCAGCGCAACAATATGGAAATGGAATTTGATTATCAAATGGAATTCATTGAAGGCAATGACTCAGCTGGCAGTGCTGCTAAACGTATGAAACACGAATGAGGGTGTCCTAAAACATTGTTTTCATCATCAGTACCGGAAATGAGTCTGGTTTTAAGTATTAATAACCAAAATAAAACAAAAAATCATTTGATATTTTTGAGTAGAGAACGTGCTGAGTACCTTTATGAATTGAATTTTATATAAAAACTTATAACTATCTAGGTACGCGCTAAGAAAGTTTACTGTAAAAATTTCTACATAATTCACAAAAAAAAATATTTTTAATATATGAATAAGTACTTTTTTTTACAAAATGAGCTTATGCAAATTCATTTTTGTATGTATTATATGTATTGTACTGTAGTTTTGCATAAATGTTTTTGTTTATATTTGAAATGCCATAATATAGTAAAAAACCGTCCATAAGGCATGAATATTGTATTGCAGATTCAATAGGCAATGGAACATAAATGAAATGTTAAAGAAAATAGCACTCCTAACAGAGTAAAATTACGAAAAATTTAATGTTTGTTTAAAAAAAAAATATTTTATTAATAGCTCTTTTAAAGTGTTTTCTATAAACATTATATAGTAATGTATTGGATAATCTTTAAACAGCTCAAGTTTTTGCACAAATCACCAGTTTTGTACGGTTTCAAACTAACTCTTGCTACAAATTTACATAATGGGAAGCTAACAAAAATGTGTCTCTATATTTCCCGCACAAATATCGCTTATATCTCTATATAAAAAACTTTCATAGGATATTACAATTTTTTTATTATATTGACAGGTTTATTTATCACTACTAAAAAAATTTTAATTTTTCTACCGTTTAAAAATTGTTTGGAACTTAAGTCGTCAGTTGTGGGAAAAACGCTACATCTCTAACAAAGAGATAATAAGTTAAGAATTACATAAACAGATTCTGTAGACGTTTTTATGAGCTCTTGCAATGCCAATGCAAAGAATGCACTGAACTTTTGCCATGATTCTTAAATTCAGCTTTTTATCAAAAGCTAGTAAGATTGGTCTTACATTACATGTATAGATCAAGTGTGTCACTCTTGGATTCAACCCCCAAAGACAACCAATTATTCTTTTACTAGCATAGTAGTGATTTTTGGCCTTCTTTATACGTTCTTCAATATCGTGGCGACATGGCTTCTCTTAGTACGGGTATAGTAGGGTTATTGACGAGTTGAGCTTCTACGTTCGTTCTTCCACATTAAACAAATTTGTTATTCTTAAATTAGTTTATTTTTAACTTTATATAAGTTAAACCTAATAAATAAATTATTACATGATATTGTGGGTTTACGTTTGTAGCTGACGGTACATTATCCGACAAGCAAATAATATGTTTGTATATTTTGTTCCAGAAATTGTGTGAAATCTCGCGTCCCTAGACTTTGTAACTTTGTATTTTCTTGTGAACATAATAATGCGTTG
Source organism: Tricholauxania praeusta (assembly GCA_949775025.1). Taxonomy (NCBI): domain Eukaryota; kingdom Metazoa; phylum Arthropoda; class Insecta; order Diptera; family Lauxaniidae; genus Tricholauxania; species Tricholauxania praeusta. Next base: position 37,275,403 of record OX459029.1, on the reverse strand, counting down.
ATATTAATGGCTTTACTCCAAGTTCATCTAAATATGTCTGTGAGTGTACTTTGAAGTAAATCACTTAATTCGTTTAAAAATGTTCCTTTTACTAAAATTACTACATGGTTTGCATAGTTGACCCCTATGTTCTGAAGAATTGTAAGTATGGGATCAACTACAAAGATCTACAGCACGATAGATAGAACTCCGCGCCCTCAATCAAATTTCATAAACCTTAGTATTATTTTGAAACAAAACTAAAAACTATAAAACTTTATATTATATAATTAAACATTATGAACTTACAGTCATTTTAGCAAAGACCAATATTGTAAATTTTACTTATTGATCAATGCTATTTTTTATTCAACAAACATGACAAAGATAACAAATGGAACAATTTAACCTGGTAATTGGTGACATATGTTTCGGCTATTACCACATAGCCTCATCAGACCAGTTTTTTGGTTAATGTTGTACATGGAGTCGATCCCCTGACCGTACATGCATTTCAATTGCATATCTGTCGACGGCCGCTCTAACAACTGAGCTACTGAGGAACTGACCTTGAACTGTACAAATTGCGTATATCCATTTATTATCTCTTGTCACTTTCTCGCTTGTTTTCACAGCTGCTAAGCCATTGGCTTAGAGACTTGCTATGATTTTATTTTTCGAAAATTGTGGTGTTGCCAGCCACATATTTTTTGAAATTGGCGTGTTCTTCCGTATGGTTTAAGAAAGTTGATTTTTGCGACTGGTTATTTTTATTATAATTAAACATTATGAACTTACAGTCATTTTAGCAAAGACCAATATTGTAAATTTTACTTATTGATCAATGCTATTTTTTATTCAACAAACATGACAAAGATAACAAATGGAACAATTTAACCTGGTAATTGGTGACATATGTTTCGGCTATTACCACATAGCCTCATCAGACCAGTTTTTTGGTTAATGTTGTACATGGAGTCGATCCCCTGACCGTACATGCATTTCAATTGCATATCTGTCGACGGCCGCTCTAACAACTGAGCTACTGAGGAACTGACCTTGAACTGTACAAATTGCGTATATCCATTTATTATCTCTTGTCACTTTCTCGCTTGTTTTCACAGCTGCTAAGCCATTGGCTTAGAGACTTGCTATGATTTTATTTTTCGAAAATTGTGGTGTTGCCAGCCACATATTTTTTGAAATTGGCGTGTTCTTCCGTATGGTTTAAGAAAGTTGATTTTTGCGACTGGTTATTTTTATTATAATTAAACATTATGAACTTACAGTCATTTTAGCAAAGACCAATATTGTAAATTTTACTTATTGATCAATGCTATTTTTTATTCAACAAACATGACAAAGATAACAAATGGAACAATTTAACCTGGTAATTGGTGACATATGTTTCGGCTATTACCACATAGCCTCATCAGACCAGTTTTTTGGTTAATGTTGTACATGGAGTCGATCCCCTGACCGTACATGCATTTCAATTGCATATCTGTCGACGGCCGCTCTAACAACTGAGCTACTGAGGAACTGACCTTGAACTGTACAAATTGCGTATATCCATTTATTATCTCTTGTCACTTTCTCGCTTGTTTTCACAGCTGCTAAGCCATTGGCTTAGAGACTTGCTATGATTTTATTTTTCGAAAATTGTGGTGTTGCCAGCCACATATTTTTTGAAATTGGCGTGTTCTTCCGTATGGTTTAAGAAAGTTGATTTTTGCGACTGGTTATTTTTACATTAACATTAACCAAAAAACTGGTCTGATGAGGCTATGTGGTAATAGCCGAAACATATGTCACCAATTACCAGGTTAAATTGTTCCATTTGTTATCTTTGTCATGTTTGTTGAATAAAAAATAGCATTGATCAATAAGTAAAATTTACAATATTGGTCTTTGCTAAAATGACTGTAAGTTCATAATGTTTAATTATAATAAAAATAACCAGTCGCAAAAATCAACTTTCTTAAACCATACGGAAGAACACGCCAATTTCAAAAAATATGTGGCTGGCAACACCACAATTTTCGAAAAATAAAATCATAGCAAGTCTCTAAGCCAATGGCTTAGCAGCTGTGAAAACAAGCGAGAAAGTGACAAGAGATAATAAATGGATATACGCAATTTGTACAGTTCAAGGTCAGTTCCTCAGTAGCTCAGTTGTTAGAGCGGCCGTCGACAGATATGCAATTGAAATGCATGTACGGTCAGGGGATCGACTCCATGTACAACATTAACCAAAAAACTGGTCTGATGAGGCTATGTGGTAATAGCCGAAACATATGTCACCAATTACCAGGTTAAATTGTTCCATTTGTTATCTTTGTCATGTTTGTTGAATAAAAAAAATAGCATTGATCAATAAGTAAAATTTACAATATTGGTCTTTGCTAAAATGACTGTAAGTTCATAATGTTTAATTATAATAAAAATAACCAGTCGCAAAAATCAACTTTCTTAAACTTTATATTATATATATAATTTTTTAACTCATTAGGAAATATGGTTCTAGAGACCTTAAGTATACTATACTTTTGACATTGTTCTTCCTTTTTTGCAAACATAAAATATTCTTAGAATAAATAAATAAATTTATTTTCGTAAAGTTCAACTTAGTTTGAAAAAAACCCAAAAAAAACTGCATAAACTTTTTTGGATTTTTATTTTGGCAATATTTTTTTGATAAATTTTTAAATAATTATTCGACCTTTTTCGTTTAAGTATATTTTGATAAATTTTATTTTGGCTAATAGGTAAGTCCTAAGCCATAAAGTCCTGATAAATTTTATTTTGGCTAATAGGTAAGTCCTGAACCAAAATAAAATTTATCAAAAAATAATTTTTTAATAGAAAGGGAAAGGGAAAAGTTTTTAAAGTTGCATACAATTTCACAAGTATGTATGTACTTGCATTACGAATTATTATATGGTCAGAGTAAGCGATTAAAATCTTTAAATAAATACGTCTATGAAAAATACGAATACCGATTTTTTTATATGTTTTAAAAAATAGCCAAAGGAAAAACAAATTAAATTCCAACATAAAAAATTTGATCTAAAATAAAAATTGTCCACAACGAAATTCATGTTCTATAGCCTAATAATATTAAACGATTCACACTGGCATACAAATCAGCACGGTTTTCTTTTATCTCGATTTTGTTTCGCGATTTAAGAAATTGCTTTCGTACTGGCATTATCGCACTCTTTCTGACATACGCTTTCTGCTGAAGTTACTTAACTTTTTTATTTGACATTATTTCCGTTTGACTCTTTTTTATTTAACATTCTCTGTAAATTTAACACATTTTATTGAATAAAACTATTCTTCAATACAAAAATATAGCTTTAAAATTTAGTTTTAAATTTGGATATTTTTCCGACAGTTTATCTATTTTTCTCTGCAAAATCAAACAAATGACAATCTTAAGATTTTGATTTTAATTGAAATATAGAAATCTCTCCTCTCTCTCTCTCTCTCTCTCTCTCTCTCTCTCTCTCTCTCTCTCTCTCTCTCTCTCTCTCTCTCTCTCTCTCTCTCTCTCTCTCTCTCTCTCTCTCATTAAAATCTCTTTACGTTTTGGCTTTTGAATTCTAAAAGTGTGATTTTTTCGAAGCTAATATCGAAGAAATGATTTCGATGGAACAAAAAGGATGATTCTGTTAATTGTGTATTAGATTGTGGTTAAAGAACTGAAAAATAGCTAGAGAGCAAAATAATAATATTGTGCTCACTAACAAATGCCTAATTATTATTATTTAAATAAAAGTACTGATAATGTCAAAGTTTTTCACTTCTTGGAGCGAATCCTTCATAATCCTAACAAATTTCCTTTAAATACTCGTAAAATCTGCAGGAAAGCAAATCAAAAATCAAAGTGCGAATAATTTTTTCGAGAATAAACCTATTCACTAAAAATGTTGCCATGGGTTTATTCATGAATAAACCGTTCGTGCGCGAATAAAATGCTGCAAGTGATTATCTGGACAAAAATTATACGGACAATGCCTATCGCTTATTGATTCGAGTAAGTCCCTGAACCCATCTTACAATATACCATCGGTGAAGAATGTAACTTCGTTACCACTAAATGTCATAGCTATAAAAGTTTTGTGGAATTAATCATACTACATATATAATTGTCACCATCAAAATTGGTATGCCCGGGTCTACTTTGTATTGGTTCTTTAACAATGAATTTTTGTATCATTTTAATTTTTTACCAGAACTTAAATTTTTAATTAGGATGCCATATAATTTTCTGATGTAAATATCATTTTGAATTACATTTTAGTATAATGAATATATGACCATACTTAAAAAAAAATTCATTTTATTACCTTTATAAGAAGATTTTATCTATTTCCAATGGAAAATCTAAAATTTTTAATGTTATAAATTATGAGTGCACAAAGCGTATTGTATAATAGCTATAAGTCCGTTTAAAGCTTATTTTGCTCATCTTAGTATTGTTATTAGAATAATAATTTATTTTGCAATTGAAGCATCACCACAAGAAAAGCTGTGAACGACAAATTCCAAATTATTCACTTTAAAAAAAATTGTTTTATAGATAATTATCTATTATAATAGACACTTTGTTTTAATTTTTTATTTTTAGGGCAGAAAAAATAAATATGCTTTATTATTATTAAAAATTAAATTATTAAAAAATCTGCTCTTCGTTGGTTTTCACAGAAGAAGGACATTTGGAATTTCTGCGAATACTCAGAATACACTGGTATATTTAATTTTTAATTATGTCGGTAGACCGAAACTATTATTTTGCCAATACCTATGGATTTTGATGAAACATTTTCCATTTTTAGTCTTAAGCTTTTAGTTAATTCGTTAATATTTACTAAATCTTTTGTTTTGAAATCTTTCCAATTTTCAAAGTTCACTTTTCTGGCTCCATTAAACTGCATTTTAGAGCCGACACCTACATATAAGTATGTATTTATCTAGTTTTTGTTTAAATAATCAATTATCCAAAAACTATCACAACGTTTTGCGCGGTAATGCTTCAATTATGTAGGTATCTATAAAGAAACATTGGTAAACATAAATAAAAAACTATTTTGAAATGACAATGAGTAAAGTATTCTCGAGTGGCGCATGTTGAAGGATGGGTTTCTTGAATTTTTTTGAGAAGTTTTCAAAAGCTCAATAAACTTCGTTTTTTTTTTTTAATGCTATTTTCGAAACGAATGGAGGTTTGACGGCACAATGCGCAAAGTATGCATGTATGGTGGTTTTCTTATTTATGTCATCCCAACTTCAAACAAAATGAAAAAATTTACACTAGACTTGAAAACCAGTGTTCACACAGGTTATACGCTTGGCAGGGTTGCCAAGTCAAACAAAAACAATTCCCGGCCTTCTCGAAAAAAATAATTTTTCCCTTAAATGGTAAAATTGTTTTTTGGGAAAAAGTAGATACTTTTTTTTTTTTTGGTCAGCAATATTAATTATTATTCATTTCTAAGGCCCAACTTTTTACATCGATACGTCCTACTTATGACAGTTCACTTTTTTAAGTTATTTTTCGTTTCCATAATAGGAGCTCGAAAAAACGAAACTTTTAATTTCTCAACACAGAGCCTTAGCTACTTCTGATGAGTGTCTGTCATCGGTGTTAATTCAGGCGAATCATCACATCGGGCCCAGGAACGTTTGATCTTTTTGGTGCATATGTAAAGTTTCCTAGCAGACATAAGCATACTTTAAGTGAAGTACAACAACTTTTTTTAATTTTTCTGTGAGGAAGTGTTTTTAAAACGGCCATTAAAATAAACTTTTCACAAATTTCATATGATTTAATAGCCAGCAAAAAAAATGTTTCCAAGTATAAAATTGTGAGGCATAAAATACAAAACAATAAAATATACTTTTCGAAATATTTAAAATTCAGGGAAGCAATACACAAGCCCTACAATCGCGATCAGCTGTCTCCCTCTCTGTTTTGAAAAATTCATTTAAAGAAAATAAATTTATTTGAAGTTTTAACTACAGGAAGGCGATTTCAACTACAGGAAGGCGATTTCAAAGTGAAACTTCGAGTTTTGATATAAAACTTTGAAAATACGTTTTGACTATTATGAATTTTAGTAAAAAAATCCAGTTTATACTGGTACATCCTTAAAGAGAAGTACGCCACTCATCATGATTTTACTATACAAATTGAAACACCTTTAAAAGCTCAATTTAAATCCTAGGATATAGTGAGTTTCTTGAAAAAACTTTTTACATAAAATACATATGTAAATGTAAACATTGGCGTATTCTTTTTTATATATTTACCTTTTACTAAACAATAAAATGTAACTCAACAATGAATGAAAAAAGTGTTAAGTCAAAAGTAGGGTAAACAATAACAATTGAATTTAAGACCAATAATATTGTTAGAAATATTAATGATGTGCAATGTTTACACTGAGGAAAATTTAACAGTTTATCGTTACAAATCACAGATAAACAATTTCTAAATTGTTGTTTAAGTCAAATAAAAAATAAATGTGTAATGTATTTATCATAAACAAGTATGAATTTATAAGGATTATAAAACTAAAGAATAAAGTATTCATAAATAAAGTACGTGTTTTTCATTTTGAAATAAATATACATACATCGGTTATTCCAAACAATGGTCTTTTGACTTTTTTCTCTGATATTTCTTATTTTTATATGTATACATATTGCTTAGTGCTTATCTAAAGATGAATTTTAAACATATTAAATTTCAATAAATTTGAGTCAAAAATTTTTTGAGACGGAATGTCTCAACTTATCTCAAACTATGGGGAATTGAAAAAAAAAAATCTGAATATTTTTTGCATTAATTTTATAAAAAAAAATAAAATTTAAATAAATGTGTTTACACGATCATATTTTTCCCCATAAAAATGGTTATCAAAATATATTCTATATATTCAATCAATCCTAAGAATATGTCTGTTTTCAAATCGAAGTTCCCGACATAACTTTGGTAAATGTGGATTTTTTATGAATGCGCGCACCAGTTTAATTGTGTGAATTCTATGATATTTTCCAAAGCTATGTCGGGAATTTCTAAGCTTACATTATGTTGTCTCTTGCGAGGTAGGTAATGACAAGATAACACAACCTTTTTTTATTATTCTTATTATGACGTTATTAATGCAATATTGAGATCAAAGGCAGAGATAAAAGTTGCTGTTAATATCTCGTTTTCTGTTGGCCAAACAAAAATCATATTACACTATACTAGTGTGAAAACTCTATAACTCTACGGAACTATATATAAGGACTGTACCAGAAAAAACTTTCGGTTTTATTTTGTTTGATTTTGTTCTACCTGAAAATGTTATAGGTCTAAAAAGACATAATATTTGTTCTATATAAAGTGATGTTTAATATGATATGTAACACTTGGTGATAGCACTTTTAACGACAAAGATGTCTAGCAAGCTACAAAAAGTCAATTTGTCTACATACCTGCAAAATCCAGAGTTAAAATATTTAGCTATAGCAAAAATATTTGGTGCATCGGATAGAACTGTTTTGACGCTTATTTCTAATTATAAGAAAGGTATATCTGTTTCACGAAAAAAAAGGTTCAGGCAGAAAACCAGAATTTTCTAACTCAAAGGTAGTGGCGAAGGTGAAGGGTTTTTTTAGGCAGAATCTCAGCACCTCAGTGCGAGATATGGCGGCTAGACCAGGTACATCAAAATCTACTGTTCAAAGGATGAAGGAAAAAGTGAGTGGAAAATATCGTTCCGTTCTGTCGATGAAACAACTGGACAAAATTTAATAAAAAGCCTTAAGACAAAAGTAAGAAATTTTTATGTAAAAAAATATTTAATACTAGTTATTTATATCTGAACACTAGCTTTTATTTATAAAAAAATAAAAGAGATCAAAAAGTTTATTGGATATTTTTTTTTATAACTGAAAAACAAACCGAAAGTTTTTTCTGGGACAGTCGTTATGTTACCGGCCAAACTAGTTTTTAGGATAAACTAAACCGCTTAAAACACTGAATTTGCATGACTTACAAAAATCTAGTTTTTTGATTTCGATCAACACAATTTGCCCGCATGATGACCCCGCGGATCCCAGTGTACCCAGGAAGCGTTTAACATAGAGTAGGTGGCTTTCTGGTCCACGTCCGACCGATAATGGTCAGCGGTATAAATAAATCCTCCCGAAGGTCATCTTTTGTGGAAAGAATTTATGGGACTAGCGACCATGGACGGTGGACATGGTGGTTGACCACGACGATATTTACTTATACACTTTCTTTTGCTTGACCTATGAATGGTATTTGTTAACACATGGTATTTTTAAAAATTTCACTAATATGATAGCTCAACGTGCAACTTCTTCGATCACGCCCATCCCAATAAAATTTATTTTTCCTTACCTAAGTCGGTGTCGAAATTCGTTACTCTATGATCATTCCTTCTGTGCGTCGTCTCAAACTATCGCAGTGGCAGCCAATCCATTTAGCTAAGATTTTGAACAAATGTGACCCGTGCCTAAGAAAGAAGGTTAGTGTCTGAAAATCGTTTTTTTTTTTTCTTACAGGAAATTTCGTGCTCTTTCACGTGGGAGTGATCTCAAGTTGATCCCAAGCTTCCTTTTTGAGTTATAGGCGGTTTAAGTCTGAACAACAATGATTATCATTTCAAAATTTGGTTACTTTTAGACTTTAAACGCGTTTTTCTCAAAAACCGATTTTAGACACTAACCGTCTTTCTTGGGCACAGGTCACAAATGAATATTTGCGCACCAGATTATCGGATATATACAGCAATCGGTCACAATTTTTGGACTTTTTTCAAATCAATCCTTTACACAATTTAGCATGAAATTCACTGTACCTTGTCATGTGGAATCCGTGTCGTATTTCATTCCAATTCATTTGAATGGAGTTAAAAATTATTTTATTCTTTGGATATAAAAATCGATTCCTAATTCCAATTCCCTAAATGGAATTAAAATTTTTCAGCTCCAAATTTTAAGTCCTTGAAAATAATATTTACAAATGAATCAATTCCTTTAGCCGTATAAAGAAGTTCAAGAACAAAATAGATTTTCAAGCATGAAATCGGCACAAGAACATTTTGAGAAATCGCGGTTTCAAGTTTTATCTAACAATTGTTTTCTAAAACTTTTAGTTAATTTCTGTTAATGAACAAATTTCAATGTAATGTAGTTTTTTTTATTTTATACCAATTCAATTCCAATAATCCCCCTGGAACTTTCCATGTTAATTTGTATCAAATGATCTGTTTATTTAACTGAAGTGAAGACCTATATTATCATGTTCTAAACATTAGTTGACAACCGTTTTTGGGGCCAACTTTTCTTAAATGAGTTGCAACCCATGTTAGGGACAGGATTCGACAAAGCAACCCTATATATTCTATTTAGGCTCTTCGATCTCTATCATTTGGCAAAAATTTCAAGCTGTTATTGTGGCGGACACGACCAGAATGCCAACAAAATATTCATCTAAGCAAGAGTAGTACCACTTTGTCCATGTGAACGCGCCACAAGGATATGTTCAGAAGATCTTTTAACATATCGCAAGGGCAGCCAACTGCGAAAAAAAAAAAAAAAGAGGGATGGATTTCCGCCTGGCGTGTTCCGGCCTCTATCATTTTGGACTGTCAACGTGGGAACAACTTGCAACTATAAGAAAAGGAATATAAAATAAAACAGAAATAAAGAAAATTGCCAGCTTTAAAGAAAAAAACAGTAAACAAAAGAACAAATCTGGAAGAAACATAAAAGGACGAAAAATTTATCAAAATTGCGAGTCAAAAGCAGAGTTTCTCGTCTCTGCCATTTTTGACCAGCGGAGCACCCCCGGGAGCTGCTACCCAGATACCTGAAAATAAAGAGAAAAAACCTGCAAATAAAGAAAAACAAAAATATATTTGAAAATAGAAGACAATAAAAACAATAGAAAACCTGAAAATAAAGGGTTACTTCCAAAAATTAAAAATTTTTAAAATAAAATCTAAAATTGTGTAAAAAGAATAAAATACCTGAAAATAAAGAAAAGACCTGCGAATAAAAGAAAAAATATCTAAAGATTAAAAGCAATCGAGAACCTAAAAATAAAGGGTGAAATACAAGAAACAAAGGAGGAGAACCTGAAAGAAAAATCGAACACCATTGATAGAAGCAGCGATATCGGACCAGTGCATCCAGTGAGGTTTCAGCCCAGTACAACGATCCAGACCACAAAGCAAGTATAAATGAAATTATTTATGCTGAAAAATTAATATTTAAATTACTAGTTAAAATCAAGAAGTTGAGTAAAGTTATATAAAGTTCATGTAAAAAAAAAAAAGGAAATAATATTAATATTTTCGTCGCTGTTAAAACAAATAAGATAATTGAAATTTTCGAAAAGTTTTGTTTAAAGTAGAAAGTAAGAAAAGTTAAATTAAGATAAATTTTTTCTCAGAATATTTCTGTATTCAGTAGTACAAAGATTTATTTATGTATTTGTATGAGAATGCAAAAAAAAATACTTTAGGATTTCTGGCTGTGTTTGTCAAACTGAGTTTTTTCCAAATTTTTTTAAAAAAAAAAGAAAAACAAAATCGTGACGTAGAAATACGTTTCCTTGTGTAAATACCCTGTAGGGATTTTGGTACCATACCCTGTAGGAGTTAAAAAAAAACAAGTCATAATATATAAATAAATCTAAAATTGGAAATCGTGATAGGTAAAAACTATATAATAAATAAAGAAAAACAAAAAAAGAACAGAAGAAAAAGAGACATCTAGAAAAAGTAAAAAGAAAGATAAAAAAAAAATATAAATAATAATGTTCTATATAAAATGTATTATTTACCTATATACTTACCTAATAACTTAACCTAAAATACTTACCTTAAGACCAATGTATAATGTATATTAACCATAAAATTTGTAGTTTTGTGAATTTTGTAAGGTGTGCGTGTTCTTTGTGACTCAGTTTTAGTTTTATTTGAAGTTTGATTGAAGTTGTTCCTAAGCAAAGTTAAAATTAAATCCATTGATAAGTGTCGTCTTCATAAATAAAAATCAAACTTCAAAGAAAAATAAAACAATAAAATTAAAATATGAGTTTGCATTAAGCAGAGTAATTTAAATTTAAGCTATCATTAAATTTAAATATACGTCTCTTAAGCAAAAACTAAAATAATAAGGAAATACTGTAATTTAAATTTAAGTCATTAAATTTAAATTTACAGAAATGTTGTGATTAGTAATAAATAAATGTTAACCTAAAAACAAACAATAAGAAAGTAAATCAAAATTAAAAAAAAAAAAAAGCAAATTTAATTTTGAAATAAAGATTTAATTTAAAATAAGAATTTAAATTAAAATAAGAATTTAAATCAAAATAAAGATTTAGTTCAAGAAATTTAATGTATAATACAAATTTGATTTAAGTTTGTTTTTGGCTAGTATTTAAACAATAGCTTAAGTAATTAGAGATCTAAGTATCTAATGTATTTTGTATATAAATTCATTTAAAGAAAAAAAATAACTTTAAAATAAAAATTATATGTTTATATTTTATGTTAAAACGTGAATGTCTTTTTAATTAAAATGGAATAGGTTGTGTTTATGTAAGTTAAGGTTGTTGCAGTAGGAACGTAGTGAAACAGTAAGGGGCATATCCACAAATAACCAGTGAACCAGGAATATGCTGTAGGTTGACTTTTAGGTCAGTGGGCGGGATGCAGTGTGCAAAAAGAGCAGCACAAAGTAGGTTCATTTGAAACTGAGGTGCTCGGGAACTGTCAGGTCATTTTCTTTCTCTTGAATTTCCTTTTCTATCTTTTTATCGTAAATTTTTGACACGCTTTTAAATTTTAATGTAACGATTTTAGAGCTAAAACGAACCACCATTTTCCGGCGAGTTCAGTCGGGCAAAAACGTTCACGCGTGTCACGCTCAAACCAACATAGATCGTTATATTTGGCGCCCAACATTCAGGCAAATGAAAAAAAAAGTCTGACTTTTCTATTTTTCTTTCCCTACCTCTATCTGTCCTTTCTAAACTATGTTGTTCACACAACAGTGTCGTCTTTTGGCACGGTTCGCTGTAATTCGGGCATTTACTCGCATTTACGTCGGCATTGAAATATTGCTGTCAAAACACAAAAAATTGGTTTTTATAACGTAGTCGAAAATAATAACAGATTTTCTTTTTTATTTATATTTCCTTTCCTTTTTTTGTAACAAATAACATTCGCTTAACGTTTTTTTTTTCTCTTCGCAACATTTGGTTTACTTCAATATAAATTTATGCATTTTACATTCATATTTCATGTCAGACGTGCAAGGCCCCATTCACACAACAGTGAACTTGAGTATCGACTCATTATACCGACGTAGATCTACCAAATTACCACTCTGGTACATGGTGCGTTCACACAGTATTAAAAATCGTTGCTCGAATCCGGTGTGTGTGAATAGCATAGATCTTTCGCTTGCATCAGTGTTCAAAACCTAAGGTTGCCGTATGTCCCGGAAAGCCACTGGCTATGCCTGCGTAGCGACGGTATCCGATGGTGGAGAATGCTGATCTAACCGATAGATGACGCGGTGAAGGGTGAAGTTCGGAAATGTGTTTGTGGGTACGTCGTGGTCCAGGGTTGCCACACCAGAGTCCATTTGCGACCCACAGGCGGGTTTCTTTTCTGATCCTGGACTCTGCCATTTTCCTTTTTCTCTTTCACTATTCTTTCTTTTTCTTGAAATTTTGGTGGTGACGTTTCGGTCCTGTCGGTCGGTATGTCAAGTAATTTGTTGACATTATAAATACTTTCGCGACCACCGACAGAATTGAAGTTGTCTAAGCTTGATTTCACTCTGTTTATCTTTCATTTTTCTCCCTTTCCTTTCAGCGTGACAGTTCAAAAAGTCGTTTGAGCAGAATGAAGCATTGGTAAATGCAACTTTTTCTGAAAAAAGTTGTATTTTGCGAAATGCCTTCATTTTACAAGAAAATTTTGTTTGTTGTTTCTTCCTTTTTCTAAGTAAATATTAGAAAAAGAGAAAGAATACAATCTTATAGATATAAAGTTTCAAATGAATTTATTTTTCTTTCTCTATGTTCCTTAAATGCTGCAAATAACACCTTAACTCACTACAATTTCGTTATTTATCATAAAATCTGTTACATTTTGTTTTGTGTTTAGTCGAAACGTATTTGCTAGTTCTCTTTTATAAGTAAACTTTTGTGAATAACACTAATTAGTCATTATTGGTTTAGTTAAGATTATATAAATTATACAAACTATTGATTCATTTTTTTTTGGTATAGTTACATTTATTTAAATTTGCTTTTTGCTGCTTAATTCAATAAGCTGAGTCGGCTTTAATAACAGGTCTTATGAACCTGAGATCGGGCAACAGAGGCAGATCATTAGCGATTAGACCACCAAGAGGCAGAGGTCTTTCTGTCCATACTTCTAGAGATAGACCACTTCGGGGTAGAGCCCATAATAATATACCAACTCAAATGTCTTCCACAACCACAAACACGACTGTCACTACTTCTGCACCAATCATGTCAGTGCAGCAAAACAATCCCGTTACCACCGCTAACATAAATCCGGTAGGAGTTAATGGTGGGGTAAATGCAGGTAGTAGTACAGGCAACACAAATACGGTTACGTCACCACCTTACAGCAGCATAACTGCACAAAGTATCCGAGAAGAATTTGGGCAGTCAAATAGGCATATCTCTAATACACAACGTGCTCCTCTAATGTTGACCCCTAGTACTGTCATAAATGAGCAGGGCCTAACTTTGCGGGAATATGTTAGTGCGAGTTCTGGTTTGGCGCAGGCTAGTATGATGCAAGAAGTAGAAGCTTGCATTCTTCGGCTCGTGCCACGAATTGTTGCCGAGTCAATGCAAGCCGAAAGAGAGCGTCACATGGGTAATGTTACTTCGCCATCATTGAATTCATTCTTTGATCGAGCGGGCGCGAATAACCAAAACATTGGCCCAATGAATACTGACCCTGTGACAAATAATCTGCATCAACAACAACCACATACAGAACCAGAAACCCAATCACGTCAAAACACGATCCCAGTTCCAGAGCAGCGCCCATATCTCCAACAACAACCTCATACCCAATATTTTCATCATCAACCGAACTTTCCAAATCCGCAGTTAGTCCAACAGCAAAATCCAACAAATTTTTATGCCCATTATAGTCATCTGCCCCAGCAGAGATATCTTGAATTAAGCAAATGGGGCATAAAATTTGATGGGTCTTTACAATCAAATACGGTTGAAGACTTTCTGTTTAAGGTTGAGGTGCTCCGTCAGGATTTTAATTGTCCATGGGATGAGTTGATCAGAAATTTTCATCAATTGCTCTCAGGTGAAGCTTCTGAATGGTTTTGGGGATACAGGAGGCAAAATTCGTGCATACAATGGGAGTCGTTAAGTGCAACCATGCAGCGCAAGTTCAGGAGATTCGAGAGCGATTATGAGATTCAACGAAAAATAATGGAGAGACGTCAGTCATACAACGAGTCAGCCGAAGATTTTTGTAAGGCGATCGTTGCTCTAAAGAATCAAATGCGCGAACAGATCCCTGAATTTGAGCTCGTAAGGATAGTCAAGGACAATTTAAAGGAAGGAGTATCCCAACTCGTGTTTCCGATAACAATTAGTTCAATTGATAGGTTGTTAGAAGAGTGTAAGCGGGCGGAAAGAAATATAGCTAAGCGTCAAAAAGAGCGCGACCACTTCCGCAGTACACCGCTTAGAAAAGTACACGAATTGGAATTCGAAGATCCGCAACAGGGCTATTTTGAGGTCGAGGCAATAAATGTTCCACCAGCGGCATCTAGACCTAAACCACAGCTAGTCTGTTGGAATTGTCACTTGGTGGGACATGGCTTTTTCGAATGTACCTCCACTCAGAGAAACATCTTTTGTTATAAATGCGGTGCGGAAAATGTGATTACCCCTAACTGTAGTCGATGTCAGGGAAACGGGCAAAAAAACATGAGACGAGCTGGAGTTTCATGTCAGACGCAGCAAGACCAGCAAAATTAAATTATAATTTCGATAGTAGATATATAGAAAATAGTAAAACGAGCATACTAGGGAATAAAAACAAGAAGGTAAATTTGGTAGACGATAAGTTTAAATTAAGAGAAATTATTCCATATCATATTAGGTTAGAAAACTATGAACAAAAAAGAAAGCAAATTTTTGAGCAGAATAATAGGGTAACCAGTAAAAAGATCCTGGCTACAAGAACAAGATATGGCAATAGGAAAGTTGAGCGTAAGATTATAGCTTCTTCAAGTATCCCAAATACATTAGACGTAAGACCATATACGGACGTGTTAATTAACAATTTCGAAATGAAGGGCCTGATGGATAGTGGTGCAAGTGTTAGCTGCCTAGGAAAGAACTGCCTTGAACTTGCCGAAAAATTAAAACTAAAAATATTGGACTACAAGTCCATCATTAAAACAGCTGATGGCAAAGGACAGCAGATCATAGGCAAAATAAAAACAAAAATTACTTGTCAGAAAAAAACTGAAGACATAACATTGTACTTAGTGCCATCTCTTTCACAGAGCCTTTATTTGGGTTTCGACTTTTGGCAAAAGTTTAATATTATTCCCTTCATGGTAAACAGTCTAAAGGTCGAACCCACAGAAGTTGATACTGACACTCCAAAAATGCACGTACTGACAAAAGAACAAAAGCAACAACTCGAACTAGCCAAAAGCGAATTCAGATGTTACACAAAGTATGGTCTAGGGAAAACAGCATTAGAGGAGCACAAAATCGATACTGGCGACGTGCCACCAAAAAAAATGAGATATTATCCTACTTCACCTGCAGTTCAAAAATTAACTTACGAAGAACTGGATAGGATGCTCAGTCTTAATGTAATTGAGCCAGCAAATCAAGCCAGCTGGAATAACAGAACGACTCTTGTTATGAAGCCAGGGAAAAATAGACTTTGTTTAGACGCGCGAGAGCTTAATCAGGTTACGGTAAAAGACGCATATCCATTGCCTAATATTGATGGTCTCCTAAGTAGGCTGGGTGACACGATCTTCATTTCGGCGGTGGATCTAAAAGATGCCTTCTGGCAAATTCCGTTAGAAGAGTCCAGTCGACAAAAAACCGCATTTACCGTGCAGGGACGGCCACATTACCAATTTACGGTAATGCCTTTTGGCCTATGTAACGCTGCACAACGTTTGTGTCGACTTATGGACAAAATTATACCGTCTGAACTGAAAGATCGGGTCTTAGTCTACTTAGACGATTTGCTGATAGTTTCTCCTGATTTCAAAACTCACTGCGAAATTTTAAAGACCGTAGGTAAAAAGCTCACAGCTGCAGGCCTAACTATAAATATGCAAAAGTCTAAATTCTGTTTCACCGAGTTGAAATATTTAGGCTATCTTGTTGGAGGCGGCAAACTTAGAACCGATCCCAGTAAAATTGAGGCCATAGTTCGAATAACTACACCTAAAAACGTGAAGCAAGTAAGGCAATTCCTAGGTACTGCTGGCTGGTACCGCAGGTTCATATCGAACTATGCCACTCTAAGTGCGCCAATAACAGATACTCTGAAGAAAACCCCAAAGTTTCAATTTACTCCTGAGGCTCAAAGTGCCTTCGAAAAACTTAAACAAGCCTTAATTTCGAGTCCTGTTTTAGTAAGCCCAAATTTTGATAAACACTTTTTTGTTCAATGCGATGCGTCTGATGTAGGCATAGGAGCGGTTCTTTTTCAGGAGGATGCTATTGGAGAAGAGCACCCAATTGAGTATTTCTCTCAAAAGCTGAATCCAGCTCAAAAAAATTACTCAGTAACTGAAAAAGAATGCTTGGCAGTTGTAGCCGCGATAGCCAAATTCAGACCATACATTGAACTGATGCCCTTCACGGTGATCACGGATCACTCAAGTTTAAAATGGCTTATGAAACAGAAGGACTTAAGTGGCAGACTGGCTAGATGGAGCTTAAAACTCCAAGGTTATGCGTTCGACATCGAGCACCGTAAAGGTTCCAAAAATATAGTGCCCGATATGCTTTCAAGGTTCGATATGGAAGAGTTGGTCTTGGATAGTCATGTATCAATTATAGATCTGAATTCAGACGCGTTTAAAAGCGAAAAGTATAAAAGTTTAATTCAAGCGGTCATAGAGAATGAAGAAAGACTTCCAGATATCAAAATTCTTGATGGATACGTTTATAAACGAACAAATTTTTACGATGGTGACCCATTAAACGAGGATCACTCGTGGAAATTATGGATACCATCTGAGCTGACTAATAATATAGTGAAATATGCGCATACATCAAGAGTTGCGATACATGGAGGGATAGCAAAAACTTTGGGTAGGATTCGTGAGTATTTTTATTGGCCTGGTATGTGCACAGAAGTGCGCGATTATGTCAGAAATTGTGAAGTTTGCAAAGAATGCAAACCGGTCAATAAGATACTCCGTCCACCTATGGGTAATGAAGTTTTAACCGTAAGACCATTTCAGAAGCTCTATATAGATTTTCTTGGACCTTATACACGCTCAAAAAGTGGCAACTCTTTCATATTCATCGTCTTAGACCATCAGACAAAGTTCGTCTTGTTGAAAGCCTTAGCAAAAGCTTCAGCGAAAGCCGTTGTTAAATTTCTAATGACCGAAGTGTTCCATAAGTTCGGCGTACCAGAAACTATCCACTCCGATAATGGGCCACAGTTTATAGGGAAGGAATTTAAAGAACTCATGGACACATTCGGTGTTAATCACATGAAGTCAGCTTTTCACGCTCCCCAAGCAAACGCAAGCGAACGGGTAAACCAATCTATATTGACTTCTATTAGAACATTTTTAGACAGTGACCAGTCGACTTGGGATCAGAATTTATCAAATATTGAATGCGCACTTAGGTCGTCTGTACACGCTTCGATAGGCATGACACCATATTTTGCATTGTTTGGCAGCAACATGATCACACACGCAAGCGCCTATAAAATTGCCAGAAAACTAAATATCTTAGAAGATATAGAAGCGAATATCCTCACAAAATCAGAAAAGTTAGAGCTTATCAGAAACAAAGTGCAAAAACAGCTGCACAGAGCTTACGAAAGAAACGTGAAAACATATAACAAGCGTAGCAGAGAAATTGCATACAAACCAGGGCAAGAAGTTTATCGCAAAAATTTTATTCAAAGTGATTTCAGTAAAGGAATCAATTCTAAGCTGTGTCGTCCCTGGCTAAAATGTCGCGTAATTGGCAGAATAGGGAAAAGTATGTATGAAGTGGAAGACATGACTGGTAAGCGTATAGGCGTCATACATGCTCAACACTTAAAGCAATAGGTACCAATGTTAGCCGTAGCATCTGAACAAAGGGAGTTGATGATAAAAGTGTCTATGTAAACATCACCAATTGCCTTCTGAACACAATTTGGTTGAATAGTAATGTTGCCAGATATTACCAACTTTGACCAATTTTAGTTCGCCGTTTACAAAGGATCAATTAGTTGTACCTTGCGAACAAGTTTAATAGTTTGAGAATCTGGTTTGTACTGATGACTGTCAACCCGATCTCAGGTTTTTCATCGGATTTACTTTAAAAATGGACATGAACCATTAAGAAAGTACTCATTTTGCTATGCGTGACTACAGTAAGAATTTAACAAGTGTAACGATAGAAATAATCACATGTGAACACCAGTACATTTTGTTCACATGTGAAATTTGTAGCATCATTGTAGGAATTGAGTTTTATGGTGGCTTTGCATTGTATAAACAAATTGTATTTTAAGAAAAATGCTTCAGTTAAGTAAGCTATATAACATTCCATACTTAGGTTACATTTGTAAGTTCGACCAAGATGAGTTGCGTAACACCAAGAATTTACGAAAACCGCAATCAGCATACTTTGTATGTAAAACATGCTAATCTGAGCATGGTGGCACCTCAACCCAGATGGCCGCGTAGAGGCGTCAAACAAGACGATTGGCAGGCATGCAAAGAAGAAATAAATAAGAAGGTGAAAGACCTGAAAATGATGTGTGCGTTTTACGATCGATACGTCGATGCTCACCCGATGTATCAGATCCAGTGGCAAGCGTTCTGGATGCGCCACGTGGAAGACATGAACGAGGCTGGCATTGACTATAGAAAATACGACCACCGTCCAAAATGGCGTCTGCATTTTGAATGGTTCATGAAGAAATGGTACCTGGAAATGGTCGAAAGAATCAAAATCAGAACTAAAGAACGATTTGGCCTACAATGGCAAATGTTCGATTAAGCAGTGTCCTGCATCGTATAGCACCATTGTGCGTTCAAATATCGCACGCAAATATCGTTCTTTCATTCAGTTGTCAGGGTAACAAGGACATACAGATAGAAAACCTTTTATTTTTGTGACATATAAAAAAGCACACATTGCATTTGAAGCTTGCTATAAACACCCTTTTTGGAGGCTATGGGATCTTCCATTTCAACCGCAACAGTCGTTTCGCAATTTATTACTGATAGTTTCTTCAACAGTAGCGGCTCTACATATCATCGTGTCCGGCCTTCGGTTATTCCCAACCATCCGGACCTTGCAACGCAAATACCGAATGGCTGGCTTTGTGGCGGACACGACCAGAATGCCAACAAAATATTCATCTAAGCAAGAGTAGTACCACTTTGTCCATGTGAACGCGCCACAAGGATATGTTCAGAAGATCTTTTAACATATCGCAAGGGCAGCCAACTGCGAAAAAAAAAAAAAAAGAGGGATGGATTTCCGCCTGGCGTGTTCCGGCCTCTATCATTTTGGACTGTCAACGTGGGAACAACTTGCAACTATAAGAAAAGGAATATAAAATAAAACAGAAATAAAGAAAATTGCCAGCTTTAAAGAAAAAAACAGTAAACAAAAGAACAAATCTGGAAGAAACATAAAAGGACGAAAAATTTATCAAAATTGCGAGTCAAAAGCAGAGTTTCTCGTCTCTGCCATTTTTGACCAGCGGAGCACCCCCGGGAGCTGCTACCCAGATACCTGAAAATAAAGAGAAAAAACCTGCAAATAAAGAAAAACAAAAATATATTTGAAAATAGAAGACAATAAAAACAATAGAAAACCTGAAAATAAAGGGTTACTTCCAAAAATTAAAAATTTTTAAAATAAAATCTAAAATTGTGTAAAAAGAATAAAATACCTGAAAATAAAGAAAAGACCTGCGAATAAAAGAAAAAATATCTAAAGATTAAAAGCAATCGAGAACCTAAAAATAAAGGGTGAAATACAAGAAACAAAGGAGGAGAACCTGAAAGAAAAATCGAACACCATTGATAGAAGCAGCGATATCGGACCAGTGCATCCAGTGAGGTTTCAGCCCAGTACAACGATCCAGACCACAAAGCAAGTATAAATGAAATTATTTATGCTGAAAAATTAATATTTAAATTACTAGTTAAAATCAAGAAGTTGAGTAAAGTTATATAAAGTTCATGTAAAAAAAAAAAAGGAAATAATATTAATATTTTCGTCGCTGTTAAAACAAATAAGATAATTGAAATTTTCGAAAAGTTTTGTTTAAAGTAGAAAGTAAGAAAAGTTAAATTAAGATAAATTTTTTCTCAGAATATTTCTGTATTCAGTAGTACAAAGATTTATTTATGTATTTGTATGAGAATGCAAAAAAAAATACTTTAGGATTTCTGGCTGTGTTTGTCAAACTGAGTTTTTTCCAAATTTTTTTAAAAAAAAAAGAAAAACAAAATCGTGACGTAGAAATACGTTTCCTTGTGTAAATACCCTGTAGGGATTTTGGTACCATACCCTGTAGGAGTTAAAAAAAAACAAGTCATAATATATAAATAAATCTAAAATTGGAAATCGTGATAGGTAAAAACTATATAATAAATAAAGAAAAACAAAAAAAGAACAGAAGAAAAAGAGACATCTAGAAAAAGTAAAAAGAAAGATAAAAAAAAAATATAAATAATAATGTTCTATATAAAATGTATTATTTACCTATATACTTACCTAATAACTTAACCTAAAATACTTACCTTAAGACCAATGTATAATGTATATTAACCATAAAATTTGTAGTTTTGTGAATTTTGTAAGGTGTGCGTGTTCTTTGTGACTCAGTTTTAGTTTTATTTGAAGTTTGATTGAAGTTGTTCCTAAGCAAAGTTAAAATTAAATCCATTGATAAGTGTCGTATTCATAAATAAAAATCAAACTTCAAAGAAAAATAAAACAATAAAATTAAAATATGAGTTTGCATTAAGCAGAGTAATTTAAATTTAAGCTATCATTAAATTTAAATATACGTCTCTTAAGCAAAAACTAAAATAATAAGGAAATACTGTAATTTAAATTTAAGTCATTAAATTTAAATTTACAGAAATGTTGTGATTAGTAATAAATAAATGTTAACCTAAAAACAAACAATAAGAAAGTAAATCAAAATTAAAAAAAAAAAAAAGCAAATTTAATTTTGAAATAAAGATTTAATTTAAAATAAGAATTTAAATTAAAATAAGAATTTAAATCAAAATAAAGATTTAGTTCAAGAAATTTAATGTATAATACAAATTTGATTTAAGTTTGTTTTTGGCTAGTATTTAAACAATAGCTTAAGTAATTAGAGATCTAAGTATCTAATGTATTTTGTATATAAATTCATTTAAAGAAAAAAAATAACTTTAAAATAAAAATTATATGTTTATATTTTATGTTAAAACGTGAATGTCTTTTTAATTAAAATGGAATAGGTTGTGTTTATGTAAGTTAAGGTTGTTGCAGTAGGAACGTAGTGAAACAGTAAGGGGCATATCCACAAATAACCAGTGAACCAGGAATATGCTGTAGGTTGACTTTTAGGTCAGTGGGCGGGATGCAGTGTGCAAAAAGAGCAGCACAAAGTAGGTTCATTTGAAACTGAGGTGCTCGGGAACTGTCAGGTCATTTTCTTTCTCTTGAATTTCCTTTTCTATCTTTTTATCGTAAATTTTTGACACGCTTTTAAATTTTAATGTAACGATTTTAGAGCTAAAACGAACCACCATTTTCCGGCGAGTTCAGTCGGGCAAAAACGTTCACGCGTGTCACGCTCAAACCAACATAGATCGTTATATTATCTTCATTAATGAAAATTGACCCAAAAAAGCGGTGAAAACCCATGTTTGGGACATGATTCAACAGTGCAACCCCATGTATTATATTTAGGCGTCTTGGAGTTCTACCATTTGGCTTACATTTCGAGCTGTTATGTATGTACTACAACTTTAATTAAAACAAAATTGGCCAAAATTCGGGCAATTTCTGCCATCGGGACAGGCTTTGGCAAGGCAACCCTGGTTGGTTAGTTCCACCAAAATGCATTACTATCATTCTCGTAAATCTTATCCTGTAATCTTATACACTCGACTTTTCTACAGCGGGCTCTTGGACTACACGCATTGCTCCCATTAATGAGTTCACCTTATAACGGGTGATTTTTTTGCTATTTGTTTTTTCAGTGAAAATTTGTTGACACCTCACGTGTGATTCGTAACATGTGTCAATGCAAAAAATGGTAAGTAACTAAGTAAGGTTTGCCATTTCACTAGTTTGAGAGCTGCCAATGCCCCCTGAAAAATGCACTGTTTGATGCGGTTTGTGGGCCGGCGGCATCATTGGACCGTACTTTTTCAAAAATAATGAAAATCGCAACGTTATAGTCAATGGAGCAAAGTACCGTGCGATGATTACCGACTTTTTTCCCCCAAAATGGAAGAATTGGACTTGGTTGACATGTGGTTTCAACAAGACAGTGCTACATGCCACACGGCACGCGATACCATGGACCCATTGAGAGGCGAGTTTGGTGAGCAACTAATCTTACGTTTTGGAGCAGTCCATTGACCGCCAAGATCAAGCGATTTGACCCCACTAAACTATTTTTCTGGGGCTACGTGAAAACTCTCGTGTCCCTGGAAGACAACATTACAGCTGCCATTGGTGAGATACCGGCCGAAATGCTGGAAAAAGCATGCGAAAATTGGAGCTTACGGATGTATCATTTACATGAAATAATCTTTAAAAGTAAATGGCAGGAATTGATGTATGGCTCCAAATAAATATTGCATTCATAATTGAAAATTTTGTTCTTTTTTCAAAAACCAAACGCTTAAAAAAACCCACGCTTTGTTAAGTGACCGAAATCCGATAAAATTTGTTCTATTAAAGTTGTATAATGTTCTACATACCGCCGGAACAAGGTTTCCAATAAAATCAGCATATTTCATCAAAATAACATTAAATTTTGTTTCAAAATTGTATCATAAAAGGTTCTTAACGCAGGAAATCGATGTTTTTGTCTTGTCTACAACTTAAAATTTTTAGAACTCAAAGTTTCTAAATTTTTGAATAGAAGAATCTAATCACAGCTAGAATACTTCTTTTCCTGTAAAAAGATACATTTGTCGAAAATATCATGATATAAGACAGTTATTTTATAAATCAAACCCACATGCTTAATTTTATCATTTTTTTATTTCTTTTTTTAAATTTTTTCTTGTTTTTTTTTTTTGTATTTTTTTTTTATAAAACTGAACTGCTTTTATTTTGTATAAAAAACCCAAACAGTTGTCCTATATTAAGGAAAATATTAAGTAGGAATATGTTATGTTTTCTAATATGCTTTACACATTAAATTATGTATTTTATATAAAAAGCGAGATACTTAATTTTTAGGTAGGTATACAAAAAAACTTCTTAAATCAAAGAAGAGAAAGTTGTTTCTTTAGCGATATTTTTTGTTTTTGTGTCTGTGTAAAAATATATAAACTAGTTTCTAAGGAAATATTTTTTGATTCACTTTTAATTCAAAACATATTTAATTTTTGTACTATTTCTTTTGAATTATTTTTATCAAGTCTTTCTGTAAGAAAATTAAAAAAACATCGATGAGATATATGGAATATATTACACAAATAGTTGATATATTTACAACAATATTTTTAACTGAAAACAAAAATTTATAATAATTGACTGCTTTTCTATGTATATTTGAAAATCTTTTTACATATTTAACTGATAAATTTTGTTTTTTTTTTTTTTTTGATTTTTTTTTTTAATTTTATAGTGTATTTATATTGCAGCTTTTTTTCTTAACTTAATAGTAACTTATCTTCATAGTATGGCAAAATTTTGTATGAGAATATAGCCACAATACTGGCAACTTGAGAAGATAAATCACTTAAGTATGAAAAGGTGCAATGCAAATACACTATTAAATACTGTATTGGCAAGTAATTTATTGAAGCAAAATATGCAAATAAAAATTATCAACGCTTAAATAATCTTAGGAAAATGGAATGCATTATTATTTAAAAAAAAAAATCAAAACTCGCGACAAACTAATTCAAAATGTCGTTGTTTAAAAATTCTGTGGAAAGATATATAATTAATTTATTTTTTTTAGATGTAAGTTGAGATATGAAACTTGAGAGATCACATTTTTATTAAAAAACTGCATCGTCATGAATTAAAACAAAACAAAAACAAGCTGTTAACTAAATTTGTTGATAACTTTTTTTCGAGTTATTTGTCACTTTCAAAGTCATTACGTTTGAACTAAAACTGATTATTTATTTTCTTTTCACATTTTACATTTTATATATGCATTAACAGAAAAAAATTAGCAGCATTTCTTACATGCAACTTGAAATTTACAGCAAGTACATATTTCATTTCTTAACATATTCTATGGTTGTACGATATAAATGTAAGTCTAATGTAATAAAATTTTTTTAAAAATCTAATGCTTATCTTTTTGATAACTTATTGCAAAACTAGATAATATTTACAACAGTGGACTTTTTACTTGTTTTTTTTTTTTATTACAAAAAAAAAATAGAATAACGGAATTATTATATAAAAATTCAAAAACTAAAAAATTATTTCTTATTTGTTTGTTATAATAAAATAAAAAAAGAAACCATAAACAAATGCAATACAAAATTACTTAACTTCGTTGCTGCCTATATTTAAAAACTAAATTTCCGACAGTATTTTTACTTAATTTTAAAATAAAATAATTATATAAAAACAATTTAAGCGTATGTAATAAGAAAATACGTTGTCGTATTTATTTTTTATTTTTTTAAGATCAAATATTTGATACCAAGATCTAGCATTTTTCAACAAAAGTTTTATATGCAACTGATTGATTTCAGGTTTAAATATTTCAAGAATAACATTAAATTTTAAGGATCTACTTTTTGAAACTTTTCATTTCACATTGAAAACATTGAAAGACATTAATGGGCTAGGCTAGGAAGCACGGCTTCTTCTTTAGTATCTTAATCTAAGCTTCGAATATTCAAATTTGTTCTGAAAATATATGTATGAAAAACTTGTATTTTTTTCAAGAATACAATGTTATTACAAAGTATCGATTCGCCAATATGTTATAAGCAACGGTATTGCCAGTTTCTAAGGTCTTTTTCTTCTTAATTTTTTAATTTTTTCGTTTTATCGACTTGATAAGAGTGATTCTATTTCCAATAAAACACCCGTTATCGAAAAAAAAAAAATGAAGTTTTAGATGCACTTTACAAACTTCCTTGCATAGATATAATGGTTAAAAACAAATGAATTTGCAATTTTTTACATTTGATTTCAAATAATGAAACGTAGAATATCTTTCAAAAGAAATTTTTGTATAATAAAACAAAATTTCAACTTTGGCACTATTTTGTAGTTCCAAGAGTAAAAGTTTGTAATTGGTGAACGACTTTTTGGTACCACCCACAGGAATAGCTAATGACGATTTATTACAAAAAATCACAATTGTTTCCTCACAATAAATAGACTAGGTTTCTAGAAGATTTTTCGTCGTGAATTCGAATCTTCGCTTGCTATATTTGCATCAAGTTAAAATCAGATAAAAACAAAAAATTGTATTAAATTTACAGAGAAAAAGTTCACCAAATTTGCATTCAGCGACCAAGAATCAATCCATTGGAAACATATATCTGGGTCGAGTAAACACGATAGAGAAATCCGTTGTTCTATGTCATCAAATCATAATAGAAAAGAGATAATAAGCAGACGAATATCCCGCACTAGACATAGTGTCTCGTTAGTTGTTGCAGTCATAACTGGCTACTGCCTTATCGGCAGACATGCGGAGAGCCTAGGTGTTCGGTCTTTTGACTTTTGTAGAAGTTGTAGGGATGTGGAGGAGGAGCAAAACATTAATCATTTTCTTCTCTCCTGCCCCGCACTTGCTAGAAAATGCCACAAAAAACTTCGATCGTTTTTGTTCGATGACCTGGATGACCTGAGACATGTTAGAATAGGTCAGCTATTTAGTTTTATTACGAAACCTGGTTGGAACAATGACAGGGTATAGTCAATTACTTTGTGGTAGCACAATGGATCAACAATGGATCGCTATTGACTGACTCCTACCTAACCTAACCTATT
This sequence comes from Tricholauxania praeusta, assembly GCA_949775025.1. Taxonomy (NCBI): domain Eukaryota; kingdom Metazoa; phylum Arthropoda; class Insecta; order Diptera; family Lauxaniidae; genus Tricholauxania; species Tricholauxania praeusta. The sequence continues at coordinate 37,248,909 of OX459029.1, read as the reverse complement.
TGCGAAGTTTTTTTTTTTCAATTTTGCAAAGTTTTAAATGGAACAAAAATGTTTGAGTTAATTTTGAACACTGCGTTTGCTTTCATATCCCTGCCTAATTACCTGAGTGATAAACATTTCAAAATTGACTTCTTAATTGACTTAGCGATTTCAGACCGATATTAAGAAGAATGGCCGTGCCGTAACCCCCAAACGTGGTTTAAATAAAATTTTTATGTATATTTTTCTCAAAATAATAATAAAATTATTTAAAACAAAACAAAAAATTATTTTCCTGATATGAATCGATACTTGCATGAACTATGTGAATCTTACAACTTGGTATGTACATACAAGCGATCTCTGATTAATGTGATGCGATCTGCATAGAGTTCTTATCTTTAAAGGTGAAAATTGAAATTTGAAATTCTTATAGAGCACAATATAAGCAATAAAACAAGCCCTTATTAAATTTTGTCGTTTCAAATCGACGTTGGTGCACCTTTGAGTGTGGATTTTGGTCTTAAACTGAAACTATACTGCGTAGCATGATACCCAGTGTAATGGGCATAGCAATTAAAATTCAAAATTTCGACACTGAACATTTTTCACTCTCCTCAATATTTTGCTCTGGAAAGATAAAGTCCGATCACGCAGATCGCATCACACATGTTTGTGTTCTTTATAAATATTTCATTCAATTTCATTTAGGTTTTTAAATGCAATATTAAAACCAATTTTGTTTCTTTTTTTTCAATTCTATAAAAGGAAACAATTTTTTAACGGTAAATTTTAAATTCACCTCGGTGCTTTATATTCTTTTAAGCTATTCTGTTTACTAGTGGCATTTTTCTTCTATTATGATTTGGCATAGGTGTTATTTGCTGAAATTGTGGCTGTAGTGACGACTGCAGGTGATGTGATGTATTAGCTGCTGCCGGAGCTTGAATAGGTTGTGGTGAATTTCCTCTACGACTGCTGCTTAAAGTTTGTACAACAATATGATGTTGTTGTAGTTGTTGTACCTTGATTGCCTTAAAATTTTGAGATTGTTGTAAGTCGACAACATTGCCACCACCAGCTGGGCGTATCGAATAGTTGACGTTAAGTCTCGCACGTTTCGGTGATTGATAACCAGTGACTGTAGCATTTTGTGCATTGATAATATCGGCGGTTCCCATTTCAATTATATCAGATTGACTTATAGCCATGCGAACGGCTTCTTTGTCATCTTCCATATCGATAGCATCGTAAATATCCTCCACCTGTAATTGAAGAGATAACATTGATTTTAATTTAATATAAAAAAAACTATTAGGAGCACTATGCATGTGCTACGACAATTATATCATAAAATAAAAATATTGGTCTAAAGCAGGGTTGGGCAAAATTTTTCGAATCAAACAAAACAAATTGCAATATTATAAATATCCACTACAAATTATTAGTACAGTCAGTGCCCCTATCAATCGTAAAAACTACAAGTATGTGTTTAGTGCAATACGAAACAATATACTTTCACGAAGGAACAACAAATAAACAAAATTAAGCAAGGCAAAAAAACAACTAAAGTTAAAAATCAATTGAATGCAAAGAAAACAAGAAACTATTTGTCAATCTGTGAAGGCTTTGAAACTATCTGGAAAATGTTCTTATATAACACAACTCAAAATTATCTCAGAAAATGTACATATGTGACGGAAGGAAACAGGTTGGATCTCGTCAATTGACCGTTGGAAAGTCTTTACACATTGACAATTTTTGATGGTACTATATTAACTAATTTTACTTGATATATTATACTCATGTCTTTTACACAACGGAAATAAAAATACCTAACCAAATTTAAGTCCATTTGTATTTAATTAATGAATGAGCTTTCCAGCAATTGAGGTTACATAGTCTTACTATTATTTAAGTCTCCAATATAAACGAGAGCAGAGAAAGGGGGTTTAACATTAAAAAAAAATATTTCTTAAATTTAAGATTACTTCACGAATACAGCAATGCAGTAATTAAGCAAATCGAGCGAAAGTTAATTGACATTAATTCTTAATGACAAAAAACAACTGCACAAAAGAAATCAAAAGGAAACATAAAGCTAATGATGTACCTTCTCATATAGCATGTTCTTCTCAATCGTGTGCGTCTCCAAACTCACCTCAATATCGAAGTCTCTATGCTGCTGCGCCAATCCCACTCCATCATCTTCAACACTAGTATTAATTACAACATCGCTCATATCACTGCCGTTAACCACCAACATGCCGCCACTGTTGCTTAATATACTTAAATCATCTTCTTCGATTTCCTCTTCGACAAACATGTTCTCAACAATAGTTTCATCCAATTCATGATCCTGTTCTGAATCAGAAGTTTCTTCTATTTCCGACTGACTGTCTAATTCAACATCAGAGTCACTTGTGCTGCCATGTTTCATTTCCCCACGTTCAAGAGCTTCTAAGTGCTCTGGAAATACCATTGCATTACGTATTGCTAACGGATCTTTCCGGGACCATTTTTGTACCTCTTCATCCATTTTGGTAATACGTTCAGGATTCATTGCCCAGAGGCAGCCTTTGCGTTGGTTGCCATTTGTAGCAGGTTTTTCAATCTTTTCAAAACATTTATTTAATGATAAATTGTGCCGAACACTATTTTTCCAGCCACTTGGTGCTGTCTTAAAATATGGAAAATGTTCGCACATAAAGCTATAGATCTCAGAGACTGGTAAAGAGCCGCTGCGTGAATTTTTCAATGCCAATGCAATTAGGCAGGAATATGAATAAGCAGGTTTTGGGTACTCAGACTCAATAGCCACAGGTTTGACTTTCTGTATCAGTGGCTTAACAGTTATGGGTGTCAAACGATGGGCTGTTGTCGTTGTTGTCATTGGCGTAAGACCTGCGCCAAAGTTGCTACCATTTGAGGATGATGAGGGTGAACCTATGGAGGAACTGCTGTTGCTGCTGCCGCTACTAATGCCCATACCGCCACCATTGTTGAGACCGCTGTGCTGCAAAAGTGGTGACTGTGCTGATGCAATGCTCTTCGGTGTAAGACCAGCAGAAGTATGTACTACATTGCGGCCCAAAATCTTTGTGACATGTTGACCTCCGTTATGGTGATAACCATTTGTGATTGAACTGCTACTAACTGAACCATTCGGATTAAGTGTGGTCATATTATGCAATGGACTAGAGTCACGATCGCGCTTTAAGACAATGGTACCATTTGATGTCAATGGTGAACCATTTGGCGATTTTGCAGCAGATTGTTGCTTTAATTTATTATATGTAATGCTGTTAGCAAAAGTGAGACCACCAATGCCCGGTGCTAATTTAATAAGATGTTTGCCATCGTCTCCAGATACCGATCCCGTTCCTGATACTGTTTTGGAAATTTCAGTTGATAGATTTTTTTTTATTGCGTCAAGTGCTGCAATATTTTTACGCTGCAATACAGAATTTGTGGCCATTGTGGCTGGTGCCGTTGTAGCGGATGTCACAGTCGATGAAATGGAAACGATCTGTTTGGGAATATTTGAGGATTTTGCCATAGAAGTGGTATTTGTCATAAACGTTTCGTTACGCATTGCCTTTGCACTTATTTTGATTTGCGCAGGTGAAAATGTTAAGTGTGACTTAGTCTCAGTAGGGCTGGGTGGTGGCGGTGATGTAGCTGATGAACGTAGCCCATTGACATTAAGATTGATCTTGGGCGATTGATGTAGCATTGATGAAGAGATTAACGGCATAACTGATATGGGATTGACGCAGGCACCGACATCCGCATAAAAATCATTAGAGGACGACCATGTTGGTCCGGAGGTGGCACCCAACCATGCTGAAGAATGTAATAAACTATTACTGCTACTGCTTATTGAAGAGCTATTATTCATAGCAGATATTGCATCGATGGCATGATCAAACGATGACGGCAAATCACTAACAAGTGATGCCAATTCATTGCTGCCCCCCACAACGGTTGCGATTTCACTGCGGATATCAATATCGAGCATATCCTGTAGCGAATCTGATATGTAAAAATCCAGAGTGGGGCCAGAAGAATCCTGAAATAGAAAATAAAGAAATGGTTTTAAATTTTACGTGAATAACAAAAATAAACGTTTTTAAAACTTATACATAAACGAGGGGCGTAGCGAAAAAATACTGCTTCGAAATTCAATATGCGTGTATTATGAAGTTGCCTTTAGATTCATAATTAAATTGTGAGAAAGCTAAAGGTCATCGGACTTCATTTCAGCTGCCGATTTTAATTTTAATCGAGTGCATTACATTTAACAAAATTAAGAAAACAAACTTTTGCCAACCAACCATTAACCATTTCTTATGTTAAATAATGCGCGCGAGTTCCGAAAAACACATAGAGAAATTTTTCTCACATGTAGTATTTGAGCTATGGACATATTAGGTTTATGCCTATTTTTACAAAAGCCCCACTTAGTGCTGATACAACTAACCAATAACTTTAACTGAACATTTTAAAAATTTTTTTAACAAAGTACTCCTCAATCGACACACACATACATACATATCGCTCACTTACTTCAAAACTGGCATAACTCAAAAAACGTGATTTTTGAGTTAATGATGCAGAAATATCCGCCATTTCATGTTTTATTTTGTGTGAAAAAATCAGAAATGTATATCATAAACTTGCCTTGTGAGAAGAGTTTATGTAGACATACTTTTCATCATTTTCATATAAAAAGTAAGTTATTGAAAACTTTAAATGCGTTTTTCTCCCACTTTATGCTTTTTGAGTTATGCCAGTCTTGAAGTAAGTGAGCGATATGTAGTAAGGCAAAACAGATACAGAATATGAATATGGCGAATCGAAATTTTAAGAATAAAAACTTAACTAAATGTTGTGACCCTATTAAAAACACAATTTAAAAAAAAATGTTGTTTTAATTGGACCCAAAATATGTTCACTTATGATTTTGGGCCGCTGAATCCAAATACTTATCCGGCTCCGACTCGCGCACCTCTTTAAGGCATAGAAAAAACTAAATTATTAATGATATCCTGCGATATTCTTCCCCAGGATATTTTTAAGGACTGAATGGATCTTCCCTGGTTTCGCAATTTTTCTGATGATATTCATGTTGAAAATATCCCACAAGGGTAGTTTTCATAAAAAAAAACATGATTTGAAAAAAATGTACTAAGGGGGTGCTTAAGTTTTGGCCGACACTGTATGTACGTAAAAAAAATATTAATATTAAAAATTTCAAAAATACACAGGGTGGTCTGGTCAGGAACAGCCATACTCTAGGATTCGATTCTTTTGTTTATTGTGAGTAAAAAATTGTATGAAAGGGCGTTCACTCTCGAACAACGTCTCGTATATTTTGTATATTTTTCATAATTTAAGTACTTGCAATTAATTTATATATAAATATACTATTACCGTTGTTTAAAAAAAAGCACAAAAAAATTTAAGTTTTAGTTATAAAATTGAAAAACAAAACAAGTGTTTCTATTATTATTTATTATAATGGTTGAAGAGTGTGCTCGAAAAAAAAAAAAGACGAGGTCAGCTAAAAGGCTAATTCTGGAGGATTTGCACATATATCTCCGGATTTTTTTTAATTTTTTTATATATTATTTAAGACCGTATCGTTAACCAAAATCCAAAGCTTCAGCTGCCTTTTTTTACAATTTATTTTTTTATGAATTTTTTTCTATTGCAATATCTGAGTGAAAAAATATTTTTATTTCTTCATATTTTGCAATCAAACAACAAAAAACATTTCAACACACGAAGCCTCAATTACCTGAATTATTTGAACATATATCAACATTTAGTTCCAACACAAAAAACAAGGAACAACAGGGAATATATACATACAGTATTGGCCAAAACTAAAGCACCCCCTGAGTACATTTTTTTCACATCATAATTTTTTTATGAAAACAACGTTATTGAACCATATTAAGTATTTATTTTATTTATCTATACCTTTATTATTGACAAACAAAATTTTAAAAAATTCTGCGTCTCATAAATAAACAGTTAACATTAAAGGAACATTTTAAACCCGAAAACTTAACGGACAAAACTAAAGCACCCCCTTTTTTATGATAAATAAAAACTTCTAAAATAAGTACTTAGTTGCGAATCCTATATTCTGGACGACATACGCACCTCTTTAAGGCATAGAGGATATTAAATTTTCAATGATATCCTGCGATATCCCTTCCCAGGATATTTTTAAGGACTGAATGGATCTTCCGTGGTTTCTCAATTTTTTCTGATGCTATTCATGTTAATATCCCACAGGATCTTAAGATGATTCAGGTCGAGGCAGGCCAACCAAAAACTTCTATCCGATTGCTCTGAAGCCAGCCCTTACAAGCATTAGAGACGTATTTTGGATCATTGTCCTGATGCAACCTTCATTCAAGTGGCTTCTCTGCATAGGCATATGGCAGCATCACGTCTTTTAATATGTCAATGTACATGAAGCGATCCATAATTTCTTCAATCCCTTGAATTGGCCCAATCCCTTGACCAGAAAAAAAATTTCAGACCATTACACTGCCACCTTCACTCATTACAGTGGCTTTGCAATACTTAGAATTCAACCTTTCTCCTTTTGGCCTGCGTATACGCCTTATTCCACGCCCACCTCAACTGGAGTGTCTAAAAATGGGAGACTATATTGTTTTCTAACAAATTCAATTATAACTTGAATGATGCGGATGAAATAAGGACATCTAAATGGGAAAATTCTGAACCCAGATTCGTTTTTAGCATACCAAAATACATACCGTATGATACCTCAACTTTCAACTGCAAACTTTTTTTTTTTGTGGTCCTGTGTTATTCTTGTAATGAAGTCAACAAAGGAATCATTTATTTTGCCATAGAATTGAAAAATTCAGACAATTGGAATTTAGAATCAAAAAGTATTTAATACTACCCAGCTCAGCTATTTAGGTCCTACAATACTGAAACATCAACAAAACTTGTAACGAATACGCATATCAAATTTGTATAATTTACGAGATAAGATTTTTCCCGCGCTGCAGTTTCTTATATGGAGATACTCATAAAAAAAAATAAAAATACAAAGTAAAATTTAAAAGAAAACAAAAAGAAATAATGAGTTATGTATGAAATCGCACAAAACTTGTTTTTCATAGGGTTGTTTAATGTTACGAATAGAACTATAAAAAAAATAATGAAAAAGATACATATAGCACGACTAAGAACCAGTGTAAGCAATAGTATATTTTCCACATATGTATACATTAGGAGTTTTCATCGACAACTGGAGAGATAAAAAAATGAACTCTGAAATTTTTCCCGCGCAGCTTTTTGCACAAAATAGCAAAGCCGGTAATATTTTCTTTTGATAATTTTTTTTTTTGTTTTACATAGATTCAGCATACATACATACATACATATATGTACTTTATTTTAGAATATTCATATCATTTAGAAAACGTAAATAACTAACTTTATCATTCTGAGGTTGGAGTTAGTGAGATCTATTGATAGTATTAAAATAATGAAACCCAATCCTATCCTCTCTGAGTATTGTGCATAAAATATTTAGAAATATGGTCCAGGTATGTGCTCTAAAGTATTCAATCGATGGAGATAGGATGAAAATGGATTTTTGGATCTCTTCGGGATAGCCCCTGACCATGGAAGGCTCAAAAACGGTATTTTCCAAGGTCCGAAGTTTTATTTAGAAATGTCCAAAATCCATTTTAAACCTTTCAACAACAACATTGTTTGTCATAGACATTTTTTTCGGATTTGAGTTAAAAAACGGTCCCAAGAAATGTCCAAAATTCATTTTCGACCTTTCCCTATGAAATGGAGCAAAGATAATATTTTCAGCCAAGATCTCTAGCTATCCTAAGTACACTAAGGCCGCGATTTGCATCGCAAATTGGAATCGGATTAAGACGACACAGATAGAAAGCGACGCAAATCGAAACAATTGCTCCTATGGTCGTATATCATCAAAGTGTTGGAGCTTTTTTAAATTTTTACCGCACTCAAAAAGGCCCTTTGGCCCTCTGAAAAAGATTTATTTTATCTATTGTGGTATTTGAGATACAAGATGTTCAAGTTTTTAAAGTTATTTCATTAAAAATTACAAAATAGTTTTTTGCCCGATACATACATTGTACCTATCAATTTTTTGTACTGTATCAAAAGTAACATTTGGGAAAAAAGTCATAAAGAGAAGGCATACCCCATTTATGTAATTTAAAGTATTGACACCTTGGCTTCGTTATTTTTAACGGATTGACGAATTGAAAGTCAGCGTTTACACGAGGAAACTTTTGCTGGAAAGTTTCCTTGTTTGTAGGCAAGAGAGGAAAAACGAAAATAGAATTTTCGGTACCCGCAAATTCTCTTTCGTTCTGTTCGTAAGCTTATATTTTGCTTTGACTCTACGTTTGTTGTGGTGGATCGACACAGTAACTGCTTTGATATTCACAAGCAGAAAGAAATTCTAGTTTTCGTGTGTAAACGCAAAACAAATTCACAAAAGGGTATGGACAAGAATTTGTTTCATCGAATTTCCTCGTGTAAACCTTGACAAACGAAACTTTCGACTAAAATTGTGCACAACGACAGGCCACCCTGCGCAATTATCAAATTGGCCAAACAACGACGATGAATACTTCTCCATAGAGTTCGAAATGGTAGCTTATACTTACATATTTTGTTTTATTTCAGTATAAAATGCAACAGCGACAAAATGTTGCTGATACACGGAAATGCAGAGTACACAGATACAAAAAAGTATCTAAAGTTATGTTCCATATACATACATACATGCTAAGTATCTACCATCAGCAATATCAGGGAGAAGTTTTTCTACACACAAGAACCAATCTAAAATATTCCCCTTCAAAGGTATCGTTTTTTCGAAATTAAAACAAATTAGTACGAATATTTCGTTGGGAGAATCTGTGTTTTGGCTGCATTAGTGTGCGTATGCGTGAGAGCGAGAACATTTTGTTTGTTAGTATTTCACCACATACAATTTCGACGAGCAGGCAGGCAGGCAAGCCAAGCAGACAGCCGATAAAACCAGCAACGAATGGACAGTCAGACGACGGAAAAAAAGGAATAAAGCCGTACAAAAACAACAACAGAAAACTCTCATTAGGGAAACATTTTTCGTTCGCTCGCTCGTTTGTTCGTATTTACATTCGGGTACAGTTCCGACAAAACATAGATACACAGAACATACACATATACTACTCCCTGTATATTTGTTTTGCAATATTCGGACTAACTATATTTACTAAGAAACGAGGATTTTATTTTTAAAAATCCATAAAATATCAAAACGCTATTGTGTTAATGCAAATTGCGATTATAATTTTTGTTAAGAAATCTTTCTAAATCAATTGCAGTGGGTCTGCAATATCGTGTTCCTCTGCTTTATGTGTATGTACATACATAAATATGCATAATATTTAGATGTTATCTTTTGGCTGGAGCATATGTGATTCCCCTCATCCTAAATTTGGTTTTTATTTGTATATACAGACATGGGCTCCTCAACAGAAACAACACTTTTACTTTGACTTTACAGTAGTACCGTTCCACATTTGTCAATAGTTGGCGCGCTTTTCATTGACAATTTCATAAAAAATATCCTTTCTTTCGAATACCTTCATATATGGTGTACATACATACATATGTAGGTACATCTAGAGAAAACTTTCCAAGGGAAAACAAGGGAAACAAGATTCGTTTTAGAAACAGGATTTCAAAACAGCAATAGAATACAGTAAGCTCCTCTATAACACGGTACTCTTATAATGCGTTTTCATATTACGAGATTTCACGTCTTTCGTAGAACGCGTTTTTCTATAAAGCTTTTTCGAAACAAAACTTTTTACTAACTAATATCAAATTATACAGGTACATATGTATATACCTATAATAACCCAATGTGCACAAAAATTTATGCGGATCCGTTGCGAATCAGTTAAGAGACCGTCAGAGCGGGTTTCGCTTTTTATGCTTCCACAGACAAAGAACGCACAGAACATAAAATGCAGTTTTCTTTTATTTTAATTTTAATAGATAAGGGATACGAAATACAGTTCTGTACTCATTTTTTATTTAAATACCTTCCTTGTATCATTGGCCACGTGCTCCTGAACCGAATAGAATTACTTGTCAGAATTTCTAAATAATTCTGATGAGTGCACAAGATATTTTACAGAAACTTTTCTAATTGCGTTAAATTTGTACGCTTGGTCATTATAGCAGTAAAAGATATTGCAATGTTTCAAGAAAAGTAATAATGATTTGTTTGAAGATATATGTAAGTAGGAGTTTGCTTCAACTCACCAATATAAGCATAATTTAAAAAAAAAAGTCCAACCCGAATCCGTATTACTTAAAAAAAGAGTCCGTATTGAATCCGTATTATTAAAAAAAAAAAAAAGGAACCCAATTTTGAGACGAATCCGAAAAAGTGAAAATAGCGATTCGCGTTTTTGAGAGGAATTTCATAGGAAACGAAGAGATTGTACTTTTAAAATCAATTTTTTTTTTTTTTGTTTTTGTTGATGCTTGCTGTAATATTTATAAGTTTTATTTTAACAACCGTGTAAAGGTCATTTTATGGACAAAATAAATTATAAATTATAATTATAAAATAAATTTGTATAAGAAACACGGGTTTCAAACACCCCAACCCACTTAGCTTTTTGCTGGACGTGGCTTATGGCCAGCTTCATATTAAGTAGGTTTTAAAGAGTTCACATGTCTTTATGCAGAACTAAAATTGGCACAGTGGGGCGCTTGCCATTTGCTAAACTCTAGAAAAAACTGTTAAATTTCGCTTGGTTTTCGAGATATTGAAGTTCAAAATTTAAGTTTATCAACAAATGGCCATGTGAATATAAGTTATGAGCTAATATTTGACGATAAAATACTATAGATCTCGATGTTCAATAATTTAACTTACGAGTATGTACTACATATACATATGTGTTCGGAATTTAATGCTAAATATTTCAAAAACTAAGGCATTTGTATGTGAGAAAAGTTTATTCATCCTTTGGGAAAATTTAAAATATCTCAGATGATTAAGAACTTTCAAAAATATCTGCAAGTTTTCATATATTAAAAAAAAGTAGGGGAGGGTGGGGCTAAACCGGACGTGGGGCTAAACCGGACGTGGGGCTAAACCGGACGTGGGGCTAAACCGGACGTGGGGCTAAACCGGACAGTCGCGATTAATGAAAAACTACTTTGAATATCGGAACGGCCATATGCGCGATGAACGCACCCTGTCATAAGCTACTAACTTCCGAAGTGTCGATGATATTTCATAATTCAGTTTAGCGTCAGTCGTCGAAGAGTGCAGACACATGTATTTTTTCGCTTAAAGTAAAATTTTTTTTTTTCAAAATTTTTGGATTGTGAAATTAATATACAAGTGCGCAAAATATTCGGTGAGTATTTTTAGGTAATTAAGATGTGCTGAATCGAATGGTGTTAGTGGTTTTTATGTTAAAATATTTTTCATCAATGTTTTTAGATCGAGTTATAAAAATGACACGATGGGGCTAAGCCGGACACTTTTTGGTGGGGCTAAACCGGACACCTTATTTGTCATTTTAAACTCGTGTTTCTTATTCATAAACACTTCTGAAGCACATTGAATGTTTCTACGACATAACTAAAGCACAATAAACATTGATATTAATTATTTTAAGTTATTCACAGCAAATGGTGCGTAATTACAAACGTAAAATGCCTGCAGTCGATAAGGAAAAATGAAATCAGCTGTTATTTCGGTGATTCGTGATAAAACGTCGATTCGAGATGCATCGGAATTGCATGGTGTCAAGCGAGCAACATTGACAGATTGGATCAAGTAAACCAGATGAAGATTTTGAATGAATTTCAATATTTTCCGATTTTCCGTTAAGTTTTCGTTGAAAAAAAATATTCTCATTTTTCTATTCAAAATTTTTTTCATAATCATTTGCTTTTAGCACTTAATATCAACATTTTTTCAATCAAATACAATCTTTTCTTGTACGAAACACATCGAAATACATCGATAAAGATTCAAACATTTAAACATAATATGCCTTCATGTTTGTTATTCATTTTGGTTTTGGCACGACTGTCCGGATTAGCCCCACCCCCTGTCCGGTTAAGCCCCACCATTTTTGGCTTTTTCGATTTCGAGGTTGGTATAGTCTGAACGAGCTCACGCCAAACTGAATACATATTAAACCATCAAACGATATGCGATTTGTATCTAAAGGATGTAGCTTTCGAATGATATATAACACCCCAGGATTCGAATAATTTGTTTACATTATTTTTGCAAAAAGACAAAAAGTGTCCGGTTTAGCCCCACCTTCCCCTATTTTAAATCTCATTTTGGAACGACTGACCTCAAGAATATACGTGATTTGAAAATAGTATAGTATGCCATTTCATAGAAGTCATAAATTTATTGCAAATGCCATAAATATAATATTTGTAATTTTATGGAAAGAAACAGCCAACGTACAGTGATTACGCCGTTGAATTCTTTTTTTAGCATATGGAGAAAAACGGATGGGTAGGTAGGATAGAATTTTTATACTAATTTAGAGATCTAAGCTCTGACTTAATATATGGTAAGCAATTTTACAGCAATTGCCTAAAATACTCGTAACATAACAATATATATTAATTATTGAAGCTGAAAATGGACCATCCGTTCAAAAGCCTAATGATTCGCAAACCAACCCATAGAATTTTTTATATCTTTTAAACACCTAGTGGAATTATGTTCTAGCTTTTAACAAATATATCTTCAAATTCCTCCTCTGGTTCTGGCGAAATAAAAAAGTAAAATGGCGGTTTAATAAAATTTAAGTACAAAGACCATAGTATACGTACAAAAAAAAATGTATTTTATGCAAGAATGATATTGCTCTAGCACAAACATTTCATTGTCCTACTTAAGGTTGTAGCAGTTGGCAGGTGTTAAATAACATGAGGGTAACTGCCAAAAAGTATATTTTTTTTTTATTTTATTTTACTGTGTTATTTAAGGTAAAATAACGAATATTATCTGCTTTCTGCGTGATCAGCAGCTGGCACATGGCTATAGATAATATCGAATCGTAAGCAAATGTACAATAGGGGTCTTCACACGTGGTCTTGCTTTTACGTTAAAATGATAAATGGGAATGTGAGCACACTTTTCGATTTTGTAGCACATTTATGTCATTTTTAATGGTAAGCAAGCAAATCGGAAAATTTTACAATGCAATGTTGCGTTCAGATACAACAATGCCATAAGTTTCTTACCAATTTTTACGATGCTAGCCAACAATAGAGTTGAGGTATCGTTAAAGCGAACAAGTGCTAAAAAGTGACAGGCCTTCTAATTCATTTTTCGTTTTTTGGCAATTTAACACTTCAACGCAGAAACAAGACCATGTATGAATACCCCTTATAATTAAGTAATTGTGCAAGAAAGAGTTAGAAAATAAAACATCAATATTAGCATATCATCTATGTAGAACAAAAAGTCACCATCTATGTACATTTTCATGTTTGCGAGTTATGCGACTTTTAATATACAAATTTATCATTGAAAATTCAATATGACCGAAAAAAGCCTTATAAATTGAAAACATGAAAATATAATAGTGACTTTTTGTTCTACATAGACGATATTATAATGTCAACGTCATATTAGTTTTAAGAAAATCGGGTGCAAATAAAATAAACTTGGATTCTACGATTTGAAAGAAAGCTAACTAAAAACATTTTTTAAACGTTAGTTTTTTTTTAGGATTAGGACATTGAGACTAAAAGACTTATTGTATATTTTTGGTAATCAAACTCCATTCGTAGCAATTTGCCAATTTAACTCGCAGGTAAAAGTTTTATTACAAACGTTGAAGTTTTTCAAGAACGTAAAAATTATCTTAAACCATCCAGATGCTATGTTAACAACAGCATTGAACATATGTACATTAGGGTGATTCAAAATTTTTTTTTTTTGTTTTTTTTAAGGTGCTGTTGCTTAAAAAGTAAGCTTATGATATGAAGAAAAAGTTTACGAAAATTCAGCTCGTTAACCCAATTTTATAAGGTGGCGCCGGAGCCTGTTAGTTTTACAGGTAAATTGTATGGAAAAATTATTTTTTACAAAAAAGGTATCTAAATGAATAGGTGATTAGTGTTGTTGAGCTGAAAAGGGTCGTTTTTAACGTAATTTTTTACGCTGAATCCGAATATGGCCCCAGAATTGACTCATCATGTCAGACTCCTGAAATATTTGAGGTTAATTACCTGAAACATGATGTTTTTTGTCTACTTTCGAGGCCATGTATGGGAGTCAAAGAAAGTTGATCAGCTTATTTTTAACAAAAGCATCATTTAGTACCATCCTTGTCCTTCTAAATGAATAGGTGATTAGTGTTGTTGAGCTGAAAAGGGTCGTTTTTAACGTAATTTTTTTACGCTGAATCCGAATATGGCCTCAGAATTGACCCATCATGTCAGACTCCCGAAATATTTGAGGTTAATTACCTGAAACATGATGTTTTTTGTCTACTTTCGAGGCCATGTATGGGAGTCAAAGAAAGTTGATCAGCTTATTTTTAACAAAAGCATCATTTAGTACCATCCTTGTCCTTTAAAATGAGCTTTCAAGTGGTGATCTGTGATGTTTCCTTGCAAAGTTACAGCCATTTCAATGTGACATGAATTTGAAACCATACAAAGGGTTGCAACCCAACAATATTAACCAAAGGGTTTCAAATTCATGTCACATTGAAATGGCTGTAACTTTGCAAGGAAACATCACAGATCACCACTTGAAAGCTCATTTTAAAGGACAAGGATGGTACTAAATGATGCTTTTGTTAAAAATAAGCTGATCAACTTTCTTTGACTCCCATACATGGCCTCGAAAGTAGACAAAAAACATCATGTTTCAGGTAATTAACCTCAAATATTTCGGGAGTCTGACATGATGGGTCAATTCTGAGGCCATATTCGGATTCAGCGTAAAAAAATTACGTTAAAAACGACCCTTTTCAGCTCAACAACACTAATCACCTATTCATTTAGATACCTTTTTTGTAAAAAATAATTTTTCCATACAATTTACCTGTAAAACTAACAGGCTCCGGCGCCACCTTATAAAATTGAGTTAAAGAGCTGAATTTTCGTGAACTTTTTCTTCATATCATAAGCTTACTTTTTAAGCAACAGCACCTTAAAAAAAACAAAAAAAAAAATTTTTGAATCACCCTAATGTACATACATACATACATGTATTTGTAAGTGAAGGCAAACAGAACAAAATTTTACAAACTAATTTCCCTTTAATATCCTTCATAAAGTACTCGCTCACAATATGTAATCAAGATCAGTACAAATAAAATAAAAAGGGCACCAACCAAGGCAAAACGATACCTATACAAAAACTGCAATGCAAGCTGCTCGTAACACAGTTTGGGCTTGTGTAAGAAATAATTTTAGCTTGAAATATTTTTGTTTTATTTCTACTTTATGAATTAAATTGGGTAAAGTTGTTAACTTTTATAAGTTTTCAAAAAGAGTGTGAGTTTTAGCTTGAAATATTTTTGTTTTATTTCTACTTTATGAATTAAATTGGGAAAAGTTGTTAACTTTTATAATTTTTCAAAAAGAGTGTGAGTTGTTGCAATCTTAAAAAATAAATTGATATCGGCTGTTGGCAAATAAAAAGCACTAAGTCCACGTACTCCTTCGAAAGGCAAAACAATAGAAGTCTTGTGCATTGACATAACGACTTATACCTTTGTCTTGGGAGCACAGATGTAGTGCTGAGTTTCGGAAAATTTTATAGCCTAGGAGATAGCGTTACAAAAATTAACTTATCTTTATTTATTTATTTTATTTATAGTTCATGATCATCTGAACACAATGCCGCCGATATGCGACTCAGTTGTCCACTACAAGTCTTTTTATTAAAACAACACTCTATCCAATATGACCGCTTGAAATTGAAATCAATATGCATTAGGGCGGATTAAATTGTGTGGAGAAACATTTTTTAGTACGGAAACTCTATTTTTCTGAAAGTTCGTCAAATTTTAAGCAAAAAAGTACTTTACACCATATGGCTACAATAAATTTCGAGCCCGCGAGTTTTAATTTGAAGTAGTTAAAACTATTTAAACTGCTTATAGCGCCATCTGGTGACAGTTTTCAGAACTTTACAGTTTTTCCTTCTCTTCCTCAACTCGTTAGCAATAAAATTACGTTTTTCTCATTCAAATCGATCTATTAGTTTCGGCGTTATTCAAGTTTAAACAAAACCGCTGAACAACTTATCCATTTAGTTTGCCTAATGTTTTGTGAAATTTTCAGTATGAAAAACTGAAGCTCGCTCGTAACAACAGCAGGGATAAGTTGTTCAACAGTTTTGCTTAAACTTAAATAACTCTGAAACTAATGGACCGATTTGAATAAGAAAAACATAATTTTATTGCTTAAGAGTTAGTTGAGGAAGAAAATGAAAAATTTTAAAGTACTTAAAATTGCCATTAGATGGCGCTATAAGCAGTTTGAATAGTTTTAACTACTTCAAATAAAAACTCGCGGGCTCGAAATTCATTGTAGCCATATGGTGTATGGGACTTTTTTGCTTAAAATTTGACGAACTTTCAGAAAAATAAGAGTTTCCGGACCACTTAAAAATTTAATCTGCCCTAATATGCATATTTCAAATTTTGTCCATTTACTTGAAAAGAATGTCATGCGATAATAAAGAAAAGATTTTACGGAAATTTTATTTTTTGCCAGTAGCTAAATGGTGAAAGAGTAGCAGCAAATAACATCATTCTTCACGTGGCAACCGTTGGGCTCAAATGCAATCGACCAGCTGTAATAAGCAGACACGTTAAATACTGAGCTTCCCATTCAACAGATAAGTTCTTAATTAAATTTAGTTTTATATTGTTATTTAGTCCGAGTCAGTAGAGATTTTTGCATTGTTAAGCATGGATCAAGTTCGGTTTTTACATAGATAAGTATGTTGAGTTTTAAACCCAAGATTCAAAACTTATAAGCTAATGGCCTTACTATAAGAAAGAGTATCGTAAACTTAAAGAATCAACAATCCCCAGATTTACTCAAAGTTGCTTAAAATTCTGGGATTTTAATGATATTTACACATATTATTAAGCTATTAAGGTTTGAAAATTATTTCCTTCAGGACACTTTTTTCAATGGGATTTCCAAAGGATCAGAAATGTATCCATTAATTAGTTTCTGTGAAAGGTACATCATCGCTCTTTGCAATGATGTATTTGGGCACCTTTGAAACTTGAATTTTCTATTAGGATTTCGACCTCAATAAAATACATATCGCTCATTTACTTCAAGACTGGCATAGCTCAAAAAACTTGATTTTTGAGTTTATGATGCAGAAATATCCGCCATTATTTATTTTGTGTGAAAAAACCAGAAATGTAGCTCATAAACTTGCCTTGTGAGAAGAGTTTACGTAGACATACTTTTCATCATTTTCATATAAAAAGTAAGTTATTGAAAACTTTAAATGCGTTTTTCTCCCACTTAATGTTTTTTGAGTTATGCCAGTCGTGAAGTAAGTGAGCAATATGTAAAAATTGACAAACTTTTGCAAGGAAAACTAAATTTGACATTATGAATATGTTACTCGGTTTATTTATTCGGTTTTATTTCAAATTAAAATATGTTTTTTATTAATTTATTTTTGTCGTATATTTCGAATTCCTTTGAAAGTTCCATGAGATGTGAGGTCCTACAGATGCATATAAAAACATACGACTTTTTTGAACCCTACACAACGGGGTGTACTCATTTTGTCATTTCGTTTGTAACGCATAGAAGAAGCATGGCAGATATAGAAAAGTTTATATGTACATATTTTAGGTCAGCGTCATCTCCTGATTTAGCCATGTCCGTCAGTTTGTCTTTCTTGCTCAAAAAACCTCTTCAAGATGAGATAAATGCTAAATGGCATAGAATTATCTAGCTAATAGAAACAAAAATTGGGTCATTTGAAAATTTTTTTGTTTTATTTTAATTTGAAACTACGACAGTAAAAAAACACCTTTTATATGTATGCTGTTTTTATTTGAAGTTTTAAAACAAAAGAAGTTGAGTCAAATATTGTACTACGAACTTTGAAATCAATATGCTTTCATCTCCGTTACAACTTTAGAATTACATATTACAATTTTCTATTTGAGGCATACTTTCCGAGATGTTGAACGTTTTAAAACGGGAGCAACCTTTTCATATGTACATACTTATATTATGAACCGTAAAGATAATGATAACATTTCGCCGGGTATTAGAAGTATGTCGTCTACTTAAAATTTCAATAGGAGAGTTTTCGCGAGCTAAGAACTAAATGTTTGATAAAATTAATAAGAGAGCTCTCATTATATTTGCCTGAGGATCTGATTATAACATTTTTGTACTAGCTGGGCATATAGTTGAACCGAATAGCCAGCGTACACAATGAATATACGTACACGCAGCCTATGCTTAAGTTCTGCCGCAGTTGCCCGCGGGCGGCAGAATGCCTAGCATTTAAACTGATATTTATTTGGTACCAAGACAAACCAAGTCTGAAGTCAATAATGTGCACAACAAATCAAACCAATTTAACGTACGTTATTCAAATGCCTGTGAGCTTTCACTCAAAATTTCTCAGAATTAAATTTTATGAACGTTATCCATTCTGATTCTGAACGCATGATACATACGAGTAGCCCTGTTAGATGGGGTACTACATATAAGTACAGAGTTTAAAATTATCAACATAATTATTTCAGTTTATAACGCAGACCTATAAAAAAAACAGTTTTTAATCTTACCCAGAGATCACACCAGGTGCTGTTTTGCGGCATATCTGCAGATATCTATCACTTACAGGAAGTCGTTTTGTTATTTTTTCCTAGTCAATAGACAGCAAGAACTTTTTGAATAGCATGCTTCCTTCCAAGATATTGTCCATTGAAATAAAGAGTTTTTGACACCATGCAAAGGACATCATCTTAACTCTATTAAAAAGGTAAAAAAAAAGCAAAATTCGTAGAGGAAGGTTATTGCATGAGAAAAAATTGACAAAACAACGACCAATCAGTGTAAGATACATATCTTCAGATATGTCTTAAAACAGTGCTTTTCGCACTTTTAAGGAGGATATCTCAAAATTCTGGCGTATGTATGAATCTCAATTTTCGGAACGTTAACTTGCCAACATCGACAGATATCGTTAATTGGTATTCTCTTTATCTATAAAGTTTGACAGTTCGGTATTTGTTGTGAACATTGCGATAGATATTCTTAGGACATAGTCAGTAGCGAAAGTAACATTCGTCTTGTGTTTAACCCTTCTGTGTGTGACGGGGTACCCGGGTACCCATTTCCTTTTCAAAACAAAATTTTTTACGTTTGAACATGCTCTACAATTCTCAAACTTCACGAGAACTCCTGCTATTATATCAATATTATATTTTCATATGAGTGGTTTCACCTGATCAATTCGAGAGATATCATTATTTTGTACAGTTCGAGATAAAAAAATTTTACTTTTCATACAATTTGTGAAGGGGTACCCTGTCACCTGGGGAAAGGTGTATTTTTTGTCACGCACACAAGAGTTAAAAGAATAGAAATTAAGTGAGTTTTTTAAAAGTATATGTATTGCTGAAAAAAAAAATGTCCAACTTTAAAAAAAAATATAATAACAAACTAAGCGGAAACATTTAAATCAGGAGTCGACAAGGATTTTATTTTAAGAGTGCAACAACAACAAATCGTTGGATACGGTACCATAAGGATTTATTAACATATAAAAGCAACAACGCGCAGGCCGGTAGCGCACACGGCAGCGCACCAGTTCGCAAAATTACCAACAACAAACAAAAATTACCAACAACAAACAAAGCATAGCAAGAATTGTGCGCAGTCGCAAGCGCTACGTATTTACCAACAACGACATGCAAAGCAACAACACGCAAGGGTTGAATTGTTTTGGTGCAGTTGCGCCTGTCAACGATTCGGCGAATTACAACAACACGAAGTTGTTGTAGAAGAGTGCAAAGAGTGGAAAGAGTTAGGCGCTGTCGACCCCTGGTATAGTATGTTCTTGAAATTTTCGATCAAGATGATTCCATAAATTCTCTACAGGATTTATGTCTAGACTTTGGGGCGATGATTCTATAGCGTGTGGACTGTTATAGAACAGCCAGGATCGCACTTTGTTGGCTTTGTGCTTAGGATCATTAACTTGAAAAAACTTTCAGTCGATTCTAAGGGGAAGTTTATTCACCGTTTGTGACAAATTGGTTCTACATGTATCGATGTACATTTTGGTCCATTATTCTATCGATAAAATTCAGATATTCTGGATCAGCGACTGAAAATGAGCCCTACACTATGGCAGAACCTACTTACAAACAAAAAAAAGATCAAGCTATCAGACTAACGTGACCAATATATTTTTCGGCAAAACGCGGAATAGCAAAAAAATCCATACGTTAAGATCGAAAAATTTTTCGGAAAACTGTGGTCTATTTTTTTTTTTTGGGTTCTAACTTTTACATTGAAAATATATTTCAACAATGAGATTTATTTCAGTATAAAATATTTCCGAAAGTTGATTTTTGCGACTGGTTATTTTTATTATAATTAAACATTATGAACTTACAGTCATTTTAGCAAAGACCAATATTGTAAATTTTACTTATTGATCAATGCTATTTTTTATTCAACAAACATGACAAAGATAACAAATGGAACAATTTAACCTGGTAATTGGTGACATATGTTTCGGCTATTACCACATAGCCTCATCAGACCAGTTTTTTGGTTAATGTTGTACATGGAGTCGATCCCCTGACCGTACATGCATTTCAATTGCATATCTGTCGACGGCCGCTCTAACAACTGAGCTACTGAGGAACTGACCTTGAACTGTACAAATTGCGTATATCCATTTATTATCTCTTGTCACTTTCTCGCTTGTTTTCACAGCTGCTAAGCCATTGGCTTAGAGACTTGCTATGATTTTATTTTTCGAAAATTGTGGTGTTGCCAGCCACATATTTTTTGAAATTGGCGTGTTCTTCCGTATGGTTTAAGAAAGTTGATTTTTGCGACTGGTTATTTTTATTATAATTAAACATTATGAACTTACAGTCATTTTAGCAAAGACCAATATTGTAAATTTTACTTATTGATCAATGCTATTTTTTATTTAACAAACATGACAAAGATAACAAATGGAACAATTTAACCTGGTAATTGGTGACATATGTTTCGGCTATTACCACATAGCCTCATCAGACCAGTTTTTTGGTTAATGTTGTACATGGAGTCGATCCCCTGACCGTACATGCATTTCAATTGCATATCTGTCGACGGCCGCTCTAACAACTGAGCTACTGAGGAACTGACCTTGAACTGTACAAATTGCGTATATCCATTTATTATCTCTTGTCACTTTCTCGCTTGTTTTCACAGCTGCTAAGCCATTGGCTTAGAGACTTGCTATGATTTTATTTTTCGAAAATTGTGGTGTTGCCAGCCACATATTTTTTGAAATTGGCGTGTTCTTCCGTATGGTTTAAGAAAGTTGATTTTTGCGACTGGTTATTTTTATTATAATTAAACATTATGAACTTACAGTCATTTTAGCAAAGACCAATATTGTAAATTTTACTTATTGATCAATGCTATTTTTTATTCAACAAACATGACAAAGATAACAAATGGAACAATTTAACCTGGTAATTGGTGACATATGTTTCGGCTATTACCACATAGCCTCATCAGACCAGTTTTTTGGTTAATGTTGTACATGGAGTCGATCCCCTGACCGTACATGCATTTCAATTGCATATCTGTCGACGGCCGCTCTAACAACTGAGCTACTGAGGAACTGACCTTGAACTGTACAAATTGCGTATATCCATTTATTATCTCTTGTCACTTTCTCGCTTGTTTTCACAGCTGCTAAGCCATTGGCTTAGAGACTTGCTATGATTTTATTTTTCGAAAATTGTGGTGTTGCCAGCCACATATTTTTTGAAATTGGCGTGTTCTTCCGTATGGTTTAAGAAAGTTGATTTTTGCGACTGGTTATTTTTATTATAATTAAACATTATGAACTTACAGTCATTTTAGCAAAGACCAATATTGTAAATTTTACTTATTGATCAATGCTATTTTTTATTCAACAAACATGACAAAGATAACAAATGGAACAATTTAACCTGGTAATTGGTGACATATGTTTCGGCTATTACCACATAGCCTCATCAGACCAGTTTTTTGGTTAATGTTGTACATGGAGTCGATCCCCTGACCGTACATGCATTTCAATTGCATATCTGTCGACGGCCGCTCTAACAACTGAGCTACTGAGGAACTGACCTTGAACTGTACAAATTGCGTATATCCATTTATTATCTCTTGTCACTTTCTCGCTTGTTTTCACAGCTGCTAAGCCATTGGCTTAGAGACTTGCTATGATTTTATTTTTCGAAAATTGTGGTGTTGCCAGCCACATATTTTTTGAAATTGGCGTGTTCTTCCGTATGGTTTAAGAAAGTTGATTTTTGCGACTGGTTATTTTTATTATAATTAAACATTATGAACTTACAGTCATTTTAGCAAAGACCAATATTGTAAATTTTACTTATTGATCAATGCTATTTTTTATTCAACAAACATGACAAAGATAACAAATGGAACAATTTAACCTGGTAATTGGTGACATATGTTTCGGCTATTACCACATAGCCTCATCAGACCAGTTTTTTGGTTAATGTTGTACATGGAGTCGATCCCCTGACCGTACATGCATTTCAATTGCATATCTGTCGACGGCCGCTCTAACAACTGAGCTACTGAGGAACTGACCTTGAACTGTACAAATTGCGTATATCCATTTATTATCTCTTGTCACTTTCTCGCTTGTTTTCACAGCTGCTAAGCCATTGGCTTAGAGACTTGCTATGATTTTATTTTTCGAAAATTGTGGTGTTGCCAGCCACATATTTTTTGAAATTGGCGTGTTCTTCCGTATGGTTTAAGAAAGTTGATTTTTGCGACTGGTTATTTTTATTATAATTAAACATTATGAACTTACAGTCATTTTAGCAAAGACCAATATTGTAAATTTTACTTATTGATCAATGCTATTTTTTATTCAACAAACATGACAAAGATAACAAATGGAACAATTTAACCTGGTAATTGGTGACATATGTTTCGGCTATTACCACATAGCCTCATCAGACCAGTTTTTTGGTTAATGTTGTACATGGAGTCGATCCCCTGACCGTACATGCATTTCAATTGCATATCTGTCGACGGCCGCTCTAACAACTGAGCTACTGAGGAACTGACCTTGAACTGTACAAATTGCGTATATCCATTTATTATCTCTTGTCACTTTCTCGCTTGTTTTCACAGCTGCTAAGCCATTGGCTTAGAGACTTGCTATGATTTTATTTTTCGAAAATTGTGGTGTTGCCAGCCACATATTTTTTGAAATTGGCGTGTTCTTCCGTATGGTTTAAGAAAGTTGATTTTTGCGACTGGTTATTTTTATTATAATTAAACATTATGAACTTACAGTCATTTTAGCAAAGACCAATATTGTAAATTTTACTTATTGATCAATGCTATTTTTTATTCAACAAACATGACAAAGATAACAAATGGAACAATTTAACCTGGTAATTGGTGACATATGTTTCGGCTATTACCACATAGCCTCATCAGACCAGTTTTTTGGTTAATGTTGTACATGTTTGTACAGTTCAAGGTCAGTTCCTCAGTAGCTCAGTTGTTAGAGCGGCCGTCGACAGATATGCAATTGAAATGCATGTACGGTCAGGGGATCGACTCCATGTACAACATTAACCAAAAAACTGGTCTGATGAGGCTATGTGGTAATAGCCGAAACATATGTCACCAATTACCAGGTTAAATTGTTCCATTTGTTATCTTTGTCATGTTTGTTGAATAAAAAATAGCATTGATCAATAAGTAAAATTTACAATATTGGTCTTTGCTAAAATGACTGTAAGTTCATAATGTTTAATTATAATAAAAATAACCAGTCGCAAAAATCAACTTTCTTAAACCATACGGAAGAACACGCCAATTTCAAAAAATATGTGGCTGGCAACACCACAATTTTCGAAAAATAAAATCATAGCAAGTCTCTAAGCCAATGGCTTAGCAGCTGTGAAAACAAGCGAGAAAGTGACAAGAGATAATAAATGGATATACGCAATTTGTACAGTTCAAGGTCAGTTCCTCAGTAGCTCAGTTGTTAGAGCGGCCGTCGACAGATATGCAATTGAAATGCATGTACGGTCAGGGGATCGACTCCATGTACAACATTAACCAAAAAACTGGTCTGATGAGGCTATGTGGTAATAGCCGAAACATATGTCACCAATTACCAGGTTAAATTGTTCCATTTGTTATCTTTGTCATGTTTGTTGAATAAAAAATAGCATTGATCAATAAGTAAAATTTACAATATTGGTCTTTGCTAAAATGACTGTAAGTTCATAATGTTTAATTATAATAAAAATAACCAGTCGCAAAAATCAACTTTCTTAAACCATACGGAAGAACACGCCAATTTCAAAAAATATGTGGCTGGCAACACCACAATTTTCGAAAAATAAAATCATAGCAAGTCTCTAAGCCAATGGCTTAGCAGCTGTGAAAACAAGCGAGAAAGTGACAAGAGATAATAAATGGATATACGCAATTTGTACAGTTCAAGGTCAGTTCCTCAGTAGCTCAGTTGTTAGAGCGGCCGTCGACAGATATGCAATTGAAATGCATGTACGGTCAGGGGATCGACTCCATGTACAACATTAACCAAAAAACTGGTCTGATGAGGCTATGTGGTAATAGCCGAAACATATGTCACCAATTACCAGGTTAAATTGTTCCATTTGTTATCTTTGTCATGTTTGTTGAATAAAAAATAGCATTGATCAATAAGTAAAATTTACAATATTGGTCTTTGCTAAAATGACTGTAAGTTCATAATGTTTAATTATAATAAAAATAACCAGTCGCAAAAATCAACTTTCTTAAACCATACGGAAGAACACGCCAATTTCAAAAAATATGTGGCTGGCAACACCACAATTTTCGAAAAATAAAATCATAGCAAGTCTCTAAGCCAATGGCTTAGCAGCTGTGAAAACAAGCGAGAAAGTGACAAGAGATAATAAATGGATATACGCAATTTGTACAGTTCAAGGTCAGTTCCTCAGTAGCTCAGTTGTTAGAGCGGCCGTCGACAGATATGCAATTGAAATGCATGTACGGTCAGGGGATCGACTCCATGTACAACATTAACCAAAAAACTGGTCTGATGAGGCTATGTGGTAATAGCCGAAACATATGTCACCAATTACCAGGTTAAATTGTTCCATTTGTTATCTTTGTCATGTTTGTTGAATAAAAAATAGCATTGATCAATAAGTAAAATTTACAATATTGGTCTTTGCTAAAATGACTGTAAGTTCATAATGTTTAATTATAATAAAAATAACCAGTCGCAAAAATCAACTTTCTTAAACCATACGGAAGAACACGCCAATTTCAAAAAATATGTGGCTGGCAACACCACAATTTTCGAAAAATAAAATCATAGCAAGTCTCTAAGCCAATGGCTTAGCAGCTGTGAAAACAAGCGAGAAAGTGACAAGAGATAATAAATGGATATACGCAATTTGTACAGTTCAAGGTCAGTTCCTCAGTAGCTCAGTTGTTAGAGCGGCCGTCGACAGATATGCAATTGAAATGCATGTACGGTCAGGGGATCGACTCCATGTACAACATTAACCAAAAAACTGGTCTGATGAGGCTATGTGGTAATAGCCGAAACATATGTCACCAATTACCAGGTTAAATTGTTCCATTTGTTATCTTTGTCATGTTTGTTGAATAAAAAATAGCATTGATCAATAAGTAAAATTTACAATATTGGTCTTTGCTAAAATGACTGTAAGTTCATAATGTTTAATTATAATAAAAATAACCAGTCGCAAAAATCAACTTTCTTAAACCATACGGAAGAACACGCCAATTTCAAAAAATATGTGGCTGGCAACACCACAATTTTCGAAAAATAAAATCATAGCAAGTCTCTAAGCCAATGGCTTAGCAGCTGTGAAAACAAGCGAGAAAGTGACAAGAGATAATAAATGGATATACGCAATTTGTACAGTTCAAGGTCAGTTCCTCAGTAGCTCAGTTGTTAGAGCGGCCGTCGACAGATATGCAATTGAAATGCATGTACGGTCAGGGGATCGACTCCATGTACAACATTAACCAAAAAACTGGTCTGATGAGGCTATGTGGTAATAGCCGAAACATATGTCACCAATTACCAGGTTAAATTGTTCCATTTGTTATCTTTGTCATGTTTGTTGAATAAAAAATAGCATTGATCAATAAGTAAAATTTACAATATTGGTCTTTGCTAAAATGACTGTAAGTTCATAATGTTTAATTATAATAAAAATAACCAGTCGCAAAAATCAACTTTCTTAAACCATACGGAAGAACACGCCAATTTCAAAAAATATGTGGCTGGCAACACCACAATTTTCGAAAAATAAAATCATAGCAAGTCTCTAAGCCAATGGCTTAGCAGCTGTGAAAACAAGCGAGAAAGTGACAAGAGATAATAAATGGATATACGCAATTTGTACAGTTCAAGGTCAGTTCCTCAGTAGCTCAGTTGTTAGAGCGGCCGTCGACAGATATGCAATTGAAATGCATGTACGGTCAGGGGATCGACTCCATGTACAACATTAACCAAAAAACTGGTCTGATGAGGCTATGTGGTAATAGCCGAAACATATGTCACCAATTACCAGGTTAAATTGTTCCATTTGTTATCTTTGTCATGTTTGTTGAATAAAAAATAGCATTGATCAATAAGTAAAATTTACAATATTGGTCTTTGCTAAAATGACTGTAAGTTCATAATGTTTAATTATAATAAAATATTTCCTACAAAAAAAAAAGGTCCTCACTTTCACATTCCGAAAACCCTAGCAAAATGAGATATATTTCATAAAACGAAAACGCTGACCACGCGATACGCAAAATCTAAAACGCGAACTTGTCCGCGAAAGACGCATCACATGGTCACGTTATATTAGACTGAAGTTTGCAAAACAAAATGAAAATAAAGATTTTTGTTACTGGAATGTCTTGTTTACTGATGAAAGTAAATTTAAAATTTTTGGATTAGATGGACGACCAAATTTTTGGAGAAGAGCCAATGAACAGTTATATTTAAAAAAACTAAAACCAACAGTGTTAATTATGGGGGTGGGTCAGTAATGGTGTGGGGCTCATTTTTCGCCGCTGGTCCAGGATATCTGCATTTTATCGATGAAATAATGGCACCTTTGAATATCGCGAGGAATCGCATTCATGGAAGCACAAAAATGTTGGGGAAGCAAATCACATACCTTTTTAAAGAGTTACACGAAATTTTGATAAAATGTATATGTTTATAAGCAGATGAATACTTCCATTCTTCTAAGCTAGTTCTTTTGGAAGCCGCACCCACTACCTCCCGTTGGAGATGTAGACGTGAGGTCTGATTTCTTTCTTTCAATTAAATTTTCGAGACAAACCTGAATGATAAATCAACAGTCGCCATCATTAACTTATCCATTTTGTACCGTCATTATTTAACAAATATTATTTAAATTATCAACATTATCGTCTTGGTGGTTCTACAAAATTGGTTGCCGGCACATGTAAGTATTTGCAGGTTTAAAGAGGCCTATAAAATGCATAATATAGGTATGTATGTACCTAATATGATCAAGCTGCTCTAAATAGAATTTAATAAACAAAGGGTTGATTCTCGCTGAATTGAAGAAACAAGTGTGATATTATATGTAGACTCAGCAACAACTGGGAGTTCATACTTAAAGGGTAAGTACAAAGCAAGGTGGTGGTGACAAAAATCGGGAATGGAGCACAGCAGACACAGACAGACGACAAAAATCGCATTGAAAGCACAACGAACTTGCTTGCAACTTGGAACTCATGGTCTAAAAACGTTCACCCCACATTGTTTTTTCAGCAAAGCAACCACTGCACGTTTTGTTCATTTGCTTTGTGACGTTTGTTCTCTTGACATTGGAACTTATTTTACGTCTTCCGACGACGCTGCTGCGACGAAGCTGCTGCAGATGTTGCCTCATGCGGTTAAAGTCTTTCACTCATTGTGTCTACATATACATATATACAGATACATACTTGTCATGTCTGGTGTGCGATACATACATATCTATGGATCTGCAAGATTGCAGCCGCATTTTATACGTCTGCAAAATCTGTTAACTATGTATGAATATCACAACGACGTCAGTGTCAACGTTGATGTTGTATGCATTTTTATATTTTGCTTACAGTATGCATGGAAAAAAAAATTATCCAGCAACAATGAAAACATGGCTACCAACATTTTCTGTATACTAAAGATACACACAACATTGTTGATAAGGAATATGAGAACTTTGCGCGCGCATCATTTTCATTCACAATAAGCTGGTCGCCAATGTTGCAGAGACTGCACCCAAAACGATTTTTCTGAGGAATCAAAGTTACAGACCCACCCCGAAATGTACTAAATTACAAAGTAAGGTCCAATTTTATTTGTTTTTGCTCATTAGTTTAAGTTTAAACCAAAAGTTATCCTCTTTTTTTATAACAAATTAAAAACGTTGGAAAAGAAAACGGGCTTCGGAAAACTGAAAAAGTTTATAACCCTTTGACTTAATTATGGGAACATGCTACTGAAGTTTTGCATTTTCAAAATTTATTGTCAGATAGTCAAAAATACTGCCCTCAGAAGCGCAAAAGCGGTATCTCAAAAAAATGCATATTCTTGATTTTTATGGCATCGGAAGCTTATGAACTACGCCAAATGCCGGTATTTAGTTCAAATATACATATGTATAAAGAAACTCCGAAGAGAATTTACTCTATTTCAATTTCAGAGGTATTTCAAGAATACGACATAAACAAAACATGAATTTTCTCGAAACTCACTTATACTAAGATATCGCTTTTGTGCTTATGAGGGCAGTATAGGTGGCTACTGAAGACTCGATTTCGCATCCTTGCTATTATGATTGACTGATTTGCAAATCTCTCCTTCATAGTGTGTACGAAATCGGTTGAATACCTTAAAGAACGTTTTCTCAACGTACAGCTAAGCCTTAACTGGAACTTTAACTTCCAGTTAAAAAAAAAAAACAATTATACAAACTTGACATAGATGTTTCAGTAAATTTTCCTTAGAAATGTTGGAGAGAATTAAGTATTGCTCGTGCAGTTGCAAAAAAAAAAACACGACTTAACACATGTCAGGCATCCCTAACGAACGCAATCCTATTGAAAAAAATATATAACACATATTAAAAGATCTTTTATAATATTTTACTATAGGATTCAATACTATACAATATTGGTATGTTATGCCATTTGTACTTAGCCACTGTGTTGTTAAGTAACTGCGTTGAAAATGTTCTGAAGTAAGCTTTCAAACTGCCTAGTAACCGGTAAACTTTTTGTACGTGATACTTCGTGATTCATAATTCACCCGTTTAAAATGCATGGGAGAAGATTAGGTCCCTTTCATTTCAATATGCAGAGGTTAAGGAAAATAAATTACGAGGATATTTCTCAGCTGAAAATGTTTCTGATTACATCTTTAGAGCCTACAGAACATATCAGAGCAGTGGTACTGATAAAAACCGACGAAACATACCCGAATAACTCTTTTTAACTGTTCTGTAAAACTATTTCTCGAAGGAAATTTTAATTTTTCTATGGATCACAAAGAAAAAGAACTTGCCTTGAAAATATTTTGAGGTAAGCTTCGTCCGTATTATCTTAAAACTAGATCTTTTTAAAAAAAAAAATCAAGATTTCATACTCCGCAAATTTTTTAAATTGGAGACAATTTGGTTTTAAATTTTATCTACTATTAGAGAATGCAATAAACTTAGCTTTGGCTAGAATGAAGGCAAGTACTCAATCAAAGACTGTTCCGAAACTTTTCAATTGGCAAAGCTAATGTTTTATATTTTGATATTTCGGTAGAAAAGTTTCAAACGCAGCTGTGCCGTGGTGGAAAAATTTAACCATACATTCAATGATTCGAATAAAATAAGAATAAATTTAAGACAAAAAAAAAGAAAATGATTGGGTCCCCAACCTCTTAACGTCTTACATAATGTACAGCCTTTAATATATAATTAAAGCATTAAGCTTATAAGCTAGCACCAAACGCCTTCTCGCTTCGTCTAGTTTTTCAGTGCAGAATTAAAAACCAAAAAGGTTAACGTTTGGCCTTCAACGCTGATGAGAATCACTCTAAATGTTAAAATATTAAATTGTTTGCAATACATTCAAGAACAAAGACAGCACAAAAGATATTTTGCAGTACATACTTGAATGTATTTATGTCAATACATATAT
This sequence comes from Tricholauxania praeusta, assembly GCA_949775025.1. NCBI lineage: Eukaryota > Metazoa > Arthropoda > Insecta > Diptera > Lauxaniidae > Tricholauxania > Tricholauxania praeusta. The sequence goes on along the minus strand of OX459029.1, from coordinate 37,218,330 downwards.
GCATATATACATATGTATGTATGTATTTGGCCAAAGTTAAGTACAATAAAACTAAAATAAAATTGAATATAACAGAATCAAAGTACGCACATACCTATGAGTAATAACTTTTAGTTATGTACATATGTAGTTATTGAACTTCTTTTAAAAACAATTTTTCTAATTAGATAAATAAAAACATAATACATATAATTTAAGAGAATGTAACGTACAATCAACAAAACTTTTATCGTATCTAGTGGCTCAAAAGTATCGCGCAAAAAAAATTAAGCCAAAACACTACACATATAACAAAAGCAGAGCTTCACTTCTATATTTCAACGTTTAAAAGTTCTTTTGAAGAAAAACTCAAGCAACCATAACTATAGAAAATGTCATAGACCCCAAAAAAAATGGTAAAAAACAGAACAAAAGTTGAGATGAGCTTTGCTAAGAAACAAGCTAGCAAAAAACAATACGATTGGTATCTACAATCGAATAGCACAAGAACCAAAAAAAAAAAAGAAAACTTTGCTTCAAAGTAATGCTATTTTGCAAGTTTCCCACAATTCAAAAACAGCAACAAAAAAAAAAATCATAATTAAAAAAAAGAAACTAAGTAAAAATAAGCAGTTTCGTAAAGAGTACATACATATATAGTACATACATATGTATGTAAAACGGTTTGCTATGAAACATGTCTTTGACAAGAGCGCGTGCTTTTTCTTAACAGTACAGCTTACATTTTCGAAGATGAAAAGACTAAACTTTTACATACCTTAAATCGTGGTCTTTATAAAACTCGATTTGCTGATAGCTACGTTAACATAAGTACCTAACATAAAGTTACCAGTGAAATATTGTCGCATTGCTGAATGTTAGATTATACTTAATACATAATGGAACTAAAAGTTCTGTTAAAGTAAAGAAGATAAAAACTACAAGTTACTTTGCAAAGCTTATGGAAAGACAATAGAATTTTCGAAGTGACTGACAGAGCCATTTTAAGTAGACAGCGTATATATCGTATAAGCTTGGGGTTAATAACTTGGATACACAAGTATGTACACATGTAGAAAGAGAGAAAAATACCTGGAACTGTTAGTTTGTTCGAGATGTATTGAGTCAGAGAGAAAAATATGCAGAATTTTTATTTTATTTGTGGGGCATTAATGCTCCCAATCTGTGTTCATCACAATACTAATTGAAAACATTAAACTGTTGACTCTTACTGTTAGTTGAAAGAATTAATCAGAGGGCATGAATTTCTCATACTAACAAAATTTTGTTCCCATTATCCACACAAAGAAGGAAAATAAAGACTTAGAAAAACTGAGTAAATATAAGTACTTAAACTAATTGAACTGACTTTGATTACTTTAAAATTTAAATTAATTTTAATAAATTATAAATATAGTACCATAAAAATGTTACTTAATAAGCTAAATAGTTGAGTGTTAGATAAATTCTAAAAAAATTGTTTAGATCATTTTAATGTGTTAGAGCTTAACCACAATGCCGCCAGACGACGAAAAAACCGTCAACGGCAAAATCTGTTCGATTACACACAGTCACGACGAAATATTATTTTTTGTTTACAAGAAAATAATTGTGATCGTGACTAAGTGAAACCTTTTTTTTCTCCGATATTTTTAATTTTTATGTTTGTTTAGTGCTATCTAAAGGTGAATTTTGAACATATTTAAGTTTAGAAAAATTTATTTGACTCAGACAATTTTTGAAACAATATCGCAAAAGCTATGGAACTAAACTTAATATCTTTTTTGTCTAAAAATGATTTAATTTTATAAAAAAAATGATTTATTTTTATAAAAAAAGAAATGATTTAATTTAATTTTATAAAAATAAAAAAATTATGATTTACTTAAAATAAATTTGTTGAAAATTTAATTTTTTTTATTTAACTACCATAAAATACATTTTTTTTATTTATAAAATTCATTTTTGTATTTATAAAATTAATTTTTTAACCAATTCCCGACATAGCTTTGAAAAGTATTGAACCCTTAGAACTACGATTTGATTTCCGTGGCACCCCAATCTGACGTGTAACGTGATGTTTTTCGATAGAGCACCTCAAAATAAATCGAAAATGTTAAATAAAAGTTTTCCATGTTTCCATTGGTTTTCGAGATATCGATACTTGAAAATTTTAGCTTAGTGCTTTTGCATTAAGTTTTATATAAAAACAAATTTTTAAGTATCGATATCTTGAAAACCATGCGATATCGCTTTTATTTATTTAACATTTTCGATTTGTTTTGACGCGATCTATCGAACACCATCGTAAGATCGCAGCGCAACAGATATCGTAATCTCCCCAAATTTTGAAAGCAAATAAAATAAAAACAAAGGTTTCAGAAATTATTTGGTACTGAAAAAAAAAACTGACTTTATGAAGTTATTGCATGTCATATGATATGAACTACAGTGCCTTACTACTTTACGAAAATAAAAGAAATATTCACAATTATTGTATTTAATTATTATAGTTAATTTAATTACAAAGTTGCAGATATTCTTTTGGTTGCAGACATGATAAAATTATCATGGTAGCTAAATGATACTTCTTCTTTATTTTAAGGACTACCTTTCCTGTGAAAATCAGCTTGTTTTGTTTAGTTTATTCTTGACATTCTACATTTATAATTGTACCATGGTTGTACAGAAAATAATAAGTGGAAGATTTCAAGCATTCGGTGGTAGAAGCCATAATTTACTGAACATTCTGGTAGATCTACCACAATTGTGGAAGAGTCCAATCACTGCTCAAGAGCATAACATTTTAGTTTTCGCTGTTTTAGCACTTATTCGTATGAGAGAAAAAAAGAAACAAACGATAAAAACACGACCCCTTAAAAATTTGAAACAAAGAGCGCGCGCAACATGCGGGAAACACAAAAAAAACTTTACCGGCCGGCAACACGATTGTGAATTTGAATACAAACAAAAAAAATAAAACATGAATACACAACAAACTTGAAGAAGGTAAGACCAAAAGGGGAAGAAATATAATCGATAAATTTTACAAGGCTTGCGAAGTAAATAACGAACGACTGCGTAAAAATAAAAACTGAACAAAAATGAAAAGAATCAAAGTAAACTTCGTTTCCGATTATTTTGAATTTTACCGACATCATCAGAAACGACTACAATCACTCGGCAAATTATTAAAACAGACGGGAGGCAAAAATTGTACAAGCCATACCATCATGACAAAAATTTGTTCACGTAAGTTTGAAAAAAAATTTTAAAAGAATTTGTGTTGCGTTTACCCCATTTTCTAAATATTTAGTTCACATTTAACGGGCCATTTGTAACGCCTAAGAATTGTTGGACAGAGCACGAAGTGAGAACACATCGTACACGAAACACTGGGTGCGTCAGGCCTTTACAAGAAAACGGCCCATAGGGTTAATATTTGTTTGACTTATTTCCAATATTGTAGTAAACATATCAAGAGATATATTTTAATTTTACGTGGCTGAATGTTTAACGTTTGCCACTATTTGAATTTGTATTACTTGTTCTATTCGCTCAGCGATCATTTTTGTAGTGTCACTTACAAGAGTTTAGCCTAAACCAAAATAGACGAGACATAACGAGTAAGTTCGAGTGTATGTAAACCAATGTTGATAGCCAAAATGAACCTATGATCGAACATTTTGGGTTAAACGTCAAAACAGACGAAACGAGTGCAAACGTTCGTTCAATTCATACCATCTCGTCACGTCTATTTTGGTTAAGGCTTTTGGCATAAGTTTGGCAATTCTGGTCAAAAAGCTCTTTGTCGTATCTTGCTCTAACTTATAGGAAAAATCATGTTGTCTCGTCTTGTTTTTTGACACCATCGCTCTCGTCACAATTATGTTTAGAGCTTTAAGTTCTATATACAATTGGAACGAGATGCGATTTCGAGAGAAGAAAAAAACCGAGATAACATGTTTTTCTATATGTTAGAGCAAGATACGCAATGGAAGCTCTATTGCGTATCTTGCTCTAACGTATAGGAAACATCATGTTTGCTTCGTTTTTCTCGCTGTCGCATCTCGTTTCAATTGTGTCTAGAACTTAAGCTAGTTAGCAGCTGTTATGATTAGTAGTGACGATTTGAAGTTCGGTTCAATGTCTAAAACGTGGTACACGTTAGCGATCATGTTCGTCGGTTTTGCTCAAATTTCTCTTGTTTGCGTGTGTGACCGTTCTTTTTCGTCAGTCAACCACAAAAATTTTTGTGGTTGAGTGTCAGTCTGCGGCCAGATTTTTTTTTTTTGACTGACGAACATGATCGCTAGTGTGTAACCTCTTTAAACAGAATTGGGACGTGCAATATCGTCCAGATTTTTCGTATACGATTTTACACACAAGATCATCCTAATTCTGTTTAGACATTAATGCACACAGGAAAAAATCGTGAATGCATTTTTTTTTTTCAATGTACTTCAAAAGCTTACGATATTTTGTTGTACATATCTAATTTTTGAGTAAAATATATTTAAAAAAAAAAGAGTTGAGTGCTAGTGACACGCTACATTACACGACATTTAAATAGTGAATAAAAAATTCGAACCATGTTTTCTATTTGTCAATTAGTTATCGAATACAAATAGTATGTATAACAAAATTTAAGTGCGGGATGGCACGGTTAAATGGGCAAAAATATTTTTTTATTTAAACAAAAACATAAACACAGAGTTACTGGGTTAAGGCAACTTCGAAAATAATGGACAGCATATATTCAAAACATGTTTGCCATTATTATGGTTTTAATAATAAAAGTTGATGGCAAGACTGCTTAGCTAATTCTATACTAACAATGGGAAAAAGCAATCAGACGTTATACCGCATATTAAATGTGTCTGCCGTTTAGAGGAAAATCTGTATCAAAAAAGGCGGGAAGTTCATCAATTATTGCACGAAAATCTTCAAAAATTTTAAAGGATTTATTTTATTTCTTACCGCATATTTGTTTAAAAATCCATCATGAAATCCACCAGTAGAATAATCTTCTAACTCAAACATTTTGTTTGTTCTGCTCGATTAATTTTTTTTTTTAATTATAACGGAAATTAATTATTGTCGCAGAAGAAAATAAATTAAAACACCGTTGATGACAGTTGCTCGATTTTTGAATTTTTATTTATCTGCTCTTGTTTACCATTTTTTAAATTTATTTTTGTTTTTTCCGTTAACTTAGTTTTTTTTTTTATTTTTATCGTGTTGTTTCAAAACTTGCTCTATTCGTTTTAGGGTATTCGCAATTTATTTTAGAAAAACCCTTGCAAGCCTTGTTACCTGCACCAGAAGCACTTCACATACAACAAAAACACAGCCGCCAAGGAATAATTTTACTTTTTAAGCGCGCTGTTTTTCTACACTATGTTCAAATCTCCAAGAATATTTTTCTAATTTTTTAACCGGTCTGCTTTTTCCTTTCCTGTAAGTCGACGTTTACACGAGGAAAGTCTGAGAGACAAATTCTTGTCCATTCTCTTTTGTGATTTTCGTTTCGCGTTTGCAACATATGACAAATTTTTGACCTCGTCCCTTTCGTTTTTCCCCTCTTGCCGACAAACAAGGAAACTTTGCCGAAAAACTTTCCTCGTGTAAACCTTGACTAACCAGTTTTTAATTTTTATTTCTTCTGTTCTGTTGTTTCTTCTTTCTGTTTTGTGTCAAAAAACGCGCGCGCTAAATTATCAAACACAACACACACATCTCATGTACTGATTCTGACTGAGAGAACGAGTGTGCAACACCGACGTAGACAGCGAACAGTCAGAAGAAAACGACAGTGGTAGCAGCAGAAACACACACACACAGCCACACGTGAGGTTGGGGAAATGCAGTATATAAAAGCACGAATGCATGCTCTTTTTCTTCACTTCGAATTTCGCAATTGCTCATTTTTACACAATTTTCTACAGGGAGTGATGGGGAATTTATTTGAATATTAACGTATTCAGCCGGTGTGCTGCCTGCAGAAGTGTTACCATTTCAATGAGATGTTTTAAAATTGTTCAAATTGATATGGCGAAAAATATCGATACTTTAACTCTTTCGGTTTGGTATATGCAATGCAATGCTGTTGAAAATTTATTTGATATTTTTTTACGCCTTATAATCAGTTAACGAATCAACGGAATCGCGTCAATCATTTTCTTGAAGTTTTATTGTATTATATTATTTTCAATCATCGTAACGTGGTGGAAGTCCGACAAAGGCCCCGCTGGCCCCTCGAGAAATCTGGACCTGAACATATGTATGTATTAAGATTTCAAGAAAATCGGTAAGGTATCCCTTAAATTAATCTCTTACCTATAGAACTGTTAGATCTAAACATTTTCTTGCTCTGGTGTTTTTCTGTTTAGTAGATACAGTGTTCCAAAGTCACCCCTTTTGAGTGCTTTTGAGTGCTTTTTTGGATTTTTTTTTTTTCAACTTGAATGCTTAATATATAATTTTTAATGCAAGATTGACCCACAGAAGACGCATATGGGCATTTGTCTCATGTTGAACGGGACGGAAGTTTTTTTTTAAAGTGGAATAAAAGTCAAAGTAAAACACTTTTATTTTTTTAAGTTACTTTTTAAGTTATATTGAGTGGTAAAGTTAATGCCAGACGTAATACTGGTTCCAAGATAGAGGTAATAAAAAAGTCTTTCGAACGGGACATGACCATCTATAGAAAAGCACAAGTCAACGAAACCTGGCAACATTTTTTAATGCGAATAATTTTTAAATGTTATGGAATAATAGCCGTGTTTTATTGGCTTTGGTTAAACCTAAAAGTGCTCCATGTTATACTGCATATGGGCATTTCCGCCAAAAGACCAACCGGTAAAAACCAGTTCAAAACGGTAAAACCATTTTCACGTTTTTTTTTGTTGAAAAGGTTGTGAAGAGAAGGAGGGACATGTATACAGTTTTTTTTTAATAGTAGGTGGTGCCACGCCCCTAACGAGAAAAAACGTTTCTTTCCACAGCTAAACTAACGAACCGATTTTGATGAAATTTTGTTTAAAGATAAATTGAATCATACGAAAGATTATTAAAAACTCTGATTCCTTAAAGGGGGCGTAGCATCACTCGAAATGGGAAAAAACGGTATCATAGCTGTGCCATTACCCCGATTTTGATGAAATTTGGTATGTAGATAGATTGAAACTTGAGTAAAAATATTTTTTTTTCTGGGCGGTGCCACGCCTCTTCCAGGAAATACATTTTAACAGCAAAAAGACAAGTCTTATATTCTTTTAAGAAAAAAAATTTACTTCTTCCTCTTTTCTTTGTTAAAATTGATCTCACTATTTAATTTGATAAACATAAACATTAAATTTATTTTATTATTTACTGTATATATCTTAAATAAAGTATTTATATAAATATTAAAGTCGTTTTGAAAATTGCCCAAGTTAGCCAAAACGGAAAAATATGTCCTGTTCGAATGTCCCGTTCGAATGGAGTATTATGCATTGTAAGAAAAAAAAGTAAATAAGATATTTCAATCAAACGAAATCTATTAAAAAGTTATATTATTCCATAACATTTTAAAATTAGTCCCATTAAAAAATTTTGCCAGGTTTCGCTGACTTCTGCTTTTCTATAGATGGCCATGAAAACCACTCCGTTGCCTCTATCTTGGAACCAGTATTACGTCTGGCATCAACTTTGCCACTCAATATAGTGCTACCAAAGGGCAATTCCATAAAGTAACAGCGAAAAATAAAAGTGTTTTACTTTGACTTTTATTCCACTTTAAAAGTGTACTTCCGTCTCGTTCAACATGAGAGAAATGCCCATATGTTAAATAAGTTGAGTAGATACAGTTGAAAAAGTCGAAAAAAATTGAGAGGTTAAACAAAGTTGAAAGAGGTTGAAACAGTAGAAAATGGCATACAACATCGACAAAATATAAAAAACGTTCAAATCGAAAAAAGTTGAAAGCAGTTGAAAATTTCAAAAAGAATTGAAACAGGTTCAAAAAGTCAAGTTGAAAAAGCTTGGTAAATTCAATTTATTTGAAAGACATTTAAATAGTAGAAAGGGTGCGGTTCACTATACCTGTATTTTATTATATTTGCCATGGAGCTGCACCTCCATGTTTTATAGTAGGTTCATTTGAGTCAAATAAGTTGAATTTCGATTCATCCACGAATATTGCTGAATTCCAGTACTCAGGGGGACGATTAATCCCATTTCTGACTAATGAACGATTTTTGCGAACTACTTGACAGTTAAAATCATTTTTGGTTTGGGCTATCATGTCAGCCGCTGGTACCGGAAATTTGACTTTTATAGAAAATACCATAAATAATACCATAAAAAATATCAATAATATAAGTTATATGGATATGTGCCTTCAGGTTTAAAATGACAATTTGGTGTAGAGTGTCGAAAATCTGGGCATACAGGCGAATTTCCGGTTTTATCAACATAAGAACCTAAAGCACAGAACGGGTATAGTTCGGTCCTGGTAAATATACAAGTGCCCGAATTTGATGAAACCGCCACCATAGTCGCCAGACTTAAATGTGATTGTAAATTAATTGGCGATTTTGTAAAAACAACAAAATTAAAAAAAAAAAGGCTTAAAAGAGGCACTTTTTAGAAACGCTAAAAACCTTGCTGCTTCGATGCCAAACCTTTTTTAACCCGTAGTTGACTAAAAAGGTTACCACACTAAATATTCAAAATCACAAAATCATTTGTGACAATGTTTTTACAGCTTATACATACATATGTATCTGCATAAAATAAGCTGTGACTTGAAATTTAGTACTTTGTTTTGATTTTCTATTTTTAAAATTTCAGATAATATTTCTTAACGATAAAAAAACTTATTTCTTAAACTACAATTTTTTCTCTTTCAATACCTTACGTTACCTTAATATAGAAAGGCCCGAACTAACATTTTTTTCAAAATCGAAATTTTTATAGATTTCGGTAGGTCACCCATTGACAAAAAAATGTGTGAGCTACGATTGAAAATAAATCAAATACAAGTAAATAAAAAAAGCCATTACTCACAAAAACTTTAATTTTTATTAAGTTTTTTCGTTCTCCTGTAAAATAATAAAAATGTAAGATAGGGCCTTTCTATATTAAGGTAACGATACATACAAAATTTTTTTTTTTTTATATTTCATTTAGTTTAAGAATTGTAAAGCGCTGAAGTTAAAAATATGAACTGCATAAATAAGCTGTGAGCCACTGTATGTACTTATATTTTATATTAGCGGCCAAACTAGTTACCCTTAAGCCTAAAAATATGCAATGAAATCTTAATGCAAAAGCTTTGCGGCTATCGCCACGGATCATGGATTTGAGCATAAATTACTCAAATGCCCGAAGTTCGTTCTCAAATCCACGCTAGTATTATTTTTACAGTAATATGTTATTTGAAGTTATGCAATGGAATGTTTTAATAAAAATAATAATTTAAACTTAAGTAATTTCGCTACTCGTATTGATCAAATTAATACCCTTCTCATAATCGTGGAGCAGATAAATGAAACTGCTCACAGTTTGAGCCTGATTGTAAAAAGAAATAATTAAATATTGATATTCTTTCTTGGTTTAACAAGATTCTCTTAATTTTTTAATAAAATTAAGTTTACTTACTCGTAGTGAAATATAATTTCTGTATATATTTTTTCATTGCATGGATTTTATTTTCTATTCATTATTACTATCACTTATTGATTGGTAAAAATCTAACAAAAGTTTTCAGCAGTGAAAGAAATTGTCACATATGAAATTTTTGTTAAACAAAATTTATTTGTATTTAATGAGAAAAATGTATGAAAAAAATAACACAAAACTTAATTCGGAAGTAGATACATATAGTCATTAAAAAAAAATAAATCATAATTTCAAACATAAATGTTTGTTATTTTATACTACTACTAAATTTTACAAATCATATTATGCCAAGGTGGTCGATTCTGGTTCTGTGAAATAGCAAAGTGAATAGTCATTTTACGATAATAATTGTGAAAGAAACTTGTTTCGCATAACCATAGCCGACTCTCAAAAATTTAAATGCAGAGTCTTAAACAATACAAAGAGACACCTTCTTCCTGAATCCATTTATTTATGACTAAAAATATATATATATTTTTTAATATTTTCTTTTAATTGAGCTTATTTTAAAATTTATTTCTTTATTAAATCCAATGCCATTTTCGACACTCAATCTAGTATTCATATGAAGGATATATAATGATAGTGCAGTAAGTCACATTTTTTCGAAATTGTGTTTAGCCTAAGATTTGTGTACCTCATTGATACATCTATTGAGAATAACAATGGGGCAAGTCACTGTTTGGCAATTGTGTACTAATTTGAGTTTTATGTCGAATCTAATAAAACCTTTGTTTTGAAAAATTGTAGTCGCTTGTCTTACTCCAGTTTTAAGTCCCTCAGGTCATGCATGGTTTTTGAGATAAATGTTTTAATGCGTCAAAAATATCGATTTTAACCATTTTTGTGCACTTGTACCAAGGCCAAAAATTCTTTTGGAGTACATATTTCTAATTACACAAAAATTAGGTCATGATCTTTCTCTTTTAAGTCTATTTAAAAAATATAAATTAACTTTACATATAATATTATCATAACACCACACTCAAATACATAAAAAAAGCAGATATTGTAACCAATGGATACAAAAACAATGCTGATCAGTGATGGCATTTGGGCTTTGTGGAAATGGAACTGAATGGAGACTTGAAATGTACTTTTTAGATGCCGAATGTCCTTTTTCAAAATGAACATGAACATGTTACTTAATTTTAACTTTTTTACTAAAGAAACATAAAGTTCAGTAAAGTTTACTTCAGTACTCCAGGCAGATTTCGCGGTAAATTTGCTCAAAATAAATAAAAATAGTCGAAACGAATTGAAAATGTTCCGAAAATATACTAAAAATGCGCCGAATGTACTGAATATGGGGCAAATGTACCGAATGTATTAAAAACTTGTCGAATGTACTTACGAAGATTTTTCACTACGCAAATGTACTGAAAACAGTACAAATGTACCGAAAATGCCATCACTGATGCTGATACTGATTATACGTATACTACTTTTAAAAGCAAGATAAAGGACAAACTAATATTTTTCGGGTACACAATTGATTTAGTAATTACAAGACAAAAAAATCAAATCCGAAAGTAATAACGGACGGAACAAAAGTTAAGTACATCAAAAGGCCTATCTTTTTTTTTAAAAAAGTACAGGTGGTCACCACAACATAGATGTGGATACATTTATATGAATAACAAAATCCGCAAGGAAAACAAAATTTTGATTTTATAGAGAAAGTCTACAGTCAAATTTCTGTTTGCTCTAAAATGCTCTAAATTGGTGTTGGACACATCAAACCTCGCTTATTGAAAAAACCTTACGTGATTGAAAAAAATTCATATCAGATTCGGATACAGCAAATTACATAGGAAATAATAATAAAAAAATTATGTTTATGTTCATTGAACGTTGTATTTTTTCAAAAAAGCGTTGTTTTTAATAAACTCTATGAGATATTTAAAGCATTTTTTTTAAATTTCAACTCTTAAAAAGTCTATATTTCTTCAAGAAGTACTAAGTTTTGGGGAAAAATTTGGGGTACAAAACACTTTCATAATAAATGGGTTCAGGACAGAGATGTGCTAGCAGTTAATAATTAAAATTTGAATAATAACAATGAAATGATAAATTAAATTTAAATCTAATATGTATAAGTAAGGATAGTGAGGATATTATGTAACCTAACGACCCTTCGAGTGTATGGCTTATTCTAACAATGAGGTTTGCGTTCTTTTCGCTGTAAAATTTCACGTGAACTTTCTCTTGGGACATTATCACGAAACAAATAATTTTTTTTAAACTGTAATGCATTACTAAGTGGTGCTTCTGCATTTTTAGATGACACAAGATTTTTAGCTTTTCGCGCCCTATTTAAAACGCTCACAAGAAACTGTGTAGAACCGGAATGTTTTATAGGTCGTGAATTCAAATCCTCTTCAATAAATACACCTGATTGTGTCCATTGCGGTTTTGGTAAAGTTTTTTTTGGATCTTCATAGTTATTTTGATCACGGTTCCGTTTTTTGCGTTGGCCTTCTGATGCCATTTTCGGCAGCGCATCTTGTCCAGCAGTAAGCATTTTATGCACCTTAAAGCCAAGTCTTCGCGGTGTCATAGGACTTTCATGAAAACCGCTCAATTTGTATTGTTTTGTTGGTGTAACTGGTTCAACACAAATGGTACCGGTCGAAAGTTCAATTTTAGTTGTACGTGTTGGTTTTTTCAATTGCTTTTGAAGGGGAATTTCAAGCACTTCCCCAGCTGAAGATTGAAGTACATTAGCATGTTTAAGGCCTTTCCCATCGTTAACCAAAGTTGTAGTAAAACCTTAAATATACATTGAAAATATAGTTTCAGTTCAATGAAAAAATTAATAAAAAGGAGGCAATGTTTGTAAAAAAGTGCAATGATTGGGTTGTCGATTTATATATACAGCTACGGTCAAAATAATAGAAACAGGGTGTCATTCATGAATTGAAAGAAGATATTTCGAACAACTGACGTTTTTTTTCTTCTAATATTTTACAGTATAGTTACTTGATAAGTATAGTCCAGTAGAATTAGTCGTAAAAATGAGGAAAAAAAAAATAATTCATTACAGCATTTATTTTTTTAATGGAAATTTATGTAGTGGCATTGACAATTTCAGATTATAGTGTATTAAGGTAAATACAGTGAAAACAACAAAGGATCTGAGCTGTTACACACGAAACACCAAAACTCTACTCGCGGAGAGACCACAGATTTTCAATTTTTCGGTCATTTCTTCCATTGCAGTATACCTTTTTTTTACCATTTATCTAAAGAAGACATAACAAAGAGTAAGTAAGCCAAAACAGAACTCCATAGGAGGTGTAGTTTTAAGAGGAATCTCAGTTAAAAATTTCGGTTTTTTTAGCTTAAAAATTAAATTTAACAACAACCTCTAAATATTTCCGCCTGAAAAAATTACTGCCTTTGTGTAACACTGAAAAGTATCTTTTGTAAAAGTTTCAGCTCCATAGAAACTTTTTTGTCAAAGAAAAAAATTAAAAACCAAAAAACCGGTTTTCAGCCATTTTTTCGAAAAATGTTGAGGTTAAGGTGAAAATGATCAGTAAAAAAGTTGTAGATCTTATTATTTCCTATAACTTTTTCATAGAACTTTTTTTGATATGATGCACAGTTTAGCCAGAAATCGGGAAAAACTGTGTTCGACCTCTTAAAATGCACCCCATTCCACCCCGGATAGCTGCTGTCGGTTCGATTTTTTTGTCCGCTTTTACAAGAGCTTGTTCAACAATATTCCGCTGTCAGATTGCTGTAACGAATTATTTTGTTGTTCAAACCCTATTTCTCCTGGACTAGTACACAAGATAAGCACATGACATTTTGTTCCAAAAAAATAACGGTACTTTCTAGGTTTGCTATTATATTTAGTAATGTGTAATTTCGAGCGGTAAAAATAATAGCAGTGCTCAACTCCTTTTCTTCTCAAGACTATTATTTACTTTTATTAAAAAAATTTGATAGTAAGTTCTATTATTTTTGTATAATACTCCTATGATTTTTTTGAGCTTTTGCATTTTAGTGGGCCGTGGAAAGCATTCTACAACAAAGCAAATTAAAGTTATTAAGAATTCCATTTCGCAAGGTGAGACTTACGGAAACTTAAAATTTTTTCGGATGTTCATTGGAAATGGTTTAGAAAACGATATTGACGAGTGCCTTTTCCACCAAAAAAACTATCTTACTCTCATCGCTCCACATAATGCTTATCTACTTTGCAAGTGGCCATTTTAAGTACCCGTGCGCAAAATCCGATCCCTTTGTGATAAGCATTTTTTTAAACAATAGAAGTGGTTGTGGATTCTCAAATTGGTTTGCCTGAGTTTTCTTTTAACGTTTTCTACACTCGCTAATATATTAAGCACTTTCTTTATTTCCGCAGCAGACAAAAAAGGATTATGTATCGAAAGCCGTATTGGACAATTCACGTCCCGGGGAGACATGGAAAGCTTTCTTCCTCGTGTTTTTCGTGTATTTGTGTATTTCATCGTTTTCTAAACCATTTCCAATGAACATCCGAAAAAATTATTATTATACAAAAATAATGGAACTTACGATCAAATTTTTTTAATAAAAGTAAATAATAGTCTGAGAAGAAAAGGAGTTGAGCACTGCTATTATTTTTACCGCTCGAAATTACACATTACTAAATATAATAGCAAACCTAGAAAGTACCGTTATTTTTTTGGAACAAAATGTCATGTGCTTATCTTGTGTACTTATCAAGTAACTATACCGTAAAATATTAGAAGAAAAAACGTCAGTTGTTCGAAATATCTTCTTTCAATTCACGATGACACCCTGTTTATATTATTTTGACCGCAACTGTATATATCAATCTCTTGTTATGACCGAAAATTCAGGATAAAAATCTAATATTTCAATTAAAATATAAAAAAAAAGAGGTTTAGGTCCAAGTTTTTATATTTAGTTTGCGTAAATGTTCTGTTCCTTTGGACACAATTTTAATGCGAGTAAAAACAATCCCAGATGATACATACCTTCAGTTTCCTTATATTTTATATTTGACGGTTCTAAGTCCGAAGATTTCGAAAAATGTTTCCATTCCAGAGTTGGATGTGACAACTGCATCAAAGTAAATTAATGTATGTGATAAAAATTAAGTTTAACTTTTTAAGATTTTTTACCTGACACTCTGCTATAGATTTTTTCGTTGGTTTTCCTAAGAGCAAGTCTGTTGCAGCCTTTATGGCTTGGTTAATTTGACCTTTTTTACGATCATCTAAAAAAAATTGATTTCGTAAAATAATTTAAAGCAAAGTATTTATTTTACAACAAACCATTTTTATTTAACTCAGTTGGGCTTTGAATTTTTTCAACATCATCTATTGCTTTTGGTGATATTTTCAAATTTTTAGCTTTACGTTTTTTCTTCTTGCTCTGTAATTTTTTGCAGTTTTGTTAATTAAACTTCAACTAATAACTTAAAATAATATTTACCTTAGTGTTACTTTGCTTGGCTTCTAGCTTAGCTTCTAGCTTAGCACGATTCGCTGCTTCTAAAATTTCTTCACATCGCCCCAAAATGTGTTGTAAGTTATTATCTCTTTTATTTTTTCCTAGTGGCGTCGAACTATTTACATGTTCGTTCTGAGAAAGTTTAGACTTCTTATTTAAATGATGAATCTGATCTCCAACATCTGTATCTAAAGAACCACAAAGAGAAAAACTTTTGGAGTGTCTTTTTCTTTTTTTAGACTGATTTTCAACTATTTGATTGTGCTCTGCTACTTTTTCAAAAAATGATGCAGAAGGATTATCTTCAATGTTAGAGTTTGTCATACAAATGCTCTTATGAATTGACCTGTCACTTAAAAATAGATCTGGATGTGTAGTTGGACTTTCTAATGATTGACGCTGACTTGAAGTCTTAGAATGTTTGAGAATATTCTTTGTGTGTGATATGTTAAGTTGTTTTACTTCTTCATTACTTGATTGCTGTTTAGTATTTGAAGTAGATGAGCTACAACTAACACTTCCATTCTTCTCAACAATTTCATCAACAGTTTTGTTTCTTTCTTCTTCGGTTTTTTTTATACATTTTAATGAACGGTTTAATGATTTTGTCATTTTACTGTCCTTTTCTTGGTTAAAATATCCAAATGAGGTAGACAAATGATTATTTTTTGAATGTTTTTGCTGAACCCAACCAATATCTATTTCAGAAGCACCATCTTTCTGATCTATTTCATTGTTCAGATTTTCAGGTTCAGTAGTAGATTCATCACTAGAGAATTTTTCTACATGACTTGGTTTTTTAATACTAGTTTTTTTATTTTTTCTCTCTTTTTTTGTCTTACGTTTTGTTGTGGTTGACAAAGGTTTGCTTGTAGCTTGTTCTTCTTCTTCATCGGAGTCTGTTTCATATCTTAAAATGTTTATACCACTGCATCCACTAGTTGATTTTTCAAGAATACCTATTCCTTGCTCATCCAATATTTTACCAGAATTGTTTTCTTCTTTTTCGCTACTATCATCAGTCTCGTTATCAGTGTTATTGTTATCGCTTGCATCACAAATTAATTTTTCAAAACTTGTGCTATTCGAAAGCTGTACAGAATTGTTAGAAGTTATTGATTTATTCAATGAAACTCTTCTAGAGTTTTCATTTGTATAATCGTCAACTTCATTTTCTATTTTCGATGATGTGTCCTGCTTATCGTTTTTAAGTTTATGTAGAGTTTCATTTAAAGTATCCGATTGATTAAGATTTTTGATAGATTTTCTTGTAGAACTAAGGTGCTTTTGGTTGACTCCACTTTCCAAATCACTAACACTGGCATTCACAGCATCATTGCGTTCAAGTAGTTGTTTAGCACAATCACTTAGTTTACTAGTCTTTGCACCGGAATTATTGGATTGACTCATTTTTATTTCATCTTCATCGCTATTTTCTTTAACATTATGATATTCAATTGATGAACCTAATGAGCAATCTTTAGTTTCTTCTTGTTTTGATTTGTTTAATGATTTTCGATTAGGTTTAAAATTAGTGTTAGAAATTTGATTTCTATCTTCTTCTTCAAGTATAGTTGAGTCTACTACTTCACAGTCCTTAGGCAATTCTTCATTGTGATGTTTATTATGGAATTTATTTAAGGATGAACGACCGAATTCGTTACTTCCATTGGCAATTTCATTAGAATTCAATATTATTTGATTCATATTATTACTTTTTTCTACATTCTCTTGTTCACCTTGATTCTCTTCACTATCACTACTATCTAGGGATATTATTCTTTTGTAATTTTTTTTATTTCTATTTTGTACAGTTTCTTTTATTTTGATGTGTTCATCATCTGAGGAATTTTGTACTTCTGAGTCATTTACAATAAATGAATCTTCATCATCATCCTCTACGTCGTCACCAGTTGCTTCTTCTGTATCTTCACTTCCTATCGATTCACCATTATCATGTATCTCATTTTCCTCTATTTCATGCCGTTCTTCGGAGTCCAATGAATCCCCACTTTCATAATTATCATCCACCTCCAAAGCTTCATCTTCAACAAATGGGTGTTTTGTATAATGACTTTCGTCTTCTGCTAACTCCACCATTTCTTCATCATCTTCCTCGCCTCTCTTAACAATATCAGTACCTATATCATCTTCATTATCGTCTGATTCATAACGTGAGAATTTATTTTTCTCAGATTCTTGTGAAGTATCCTGAAAATTTATTATTGTTGTACGTTGAGAGACATCTATGCATTTTTTAACTACATCAATTTTAGTACTTTCGTCAGCTTTTCCACTAACAATGTGTGACCAGGAAGTTACAAATGATGCTTCTTTTATATTATTCTCTTTATCCGTAGGATTATCGGCGGCAACTATATCTTTTTCATTTTCATGCGGCTTCATCGCACCATTATTTTCAGGTGAATTGATTTCCAAAACTTGCGTAGTCTTTCGCTTTTTCGGAGTATCAATTATTGTGGTTGTTGGTGGAGAGTTTCCATCCGTATGGTTATCGGCGGCAACTATTTCATTCCCAAATTCATGTGGTTTCTGTGTTACTGATTTTGAAGTCACATTATTATTTTCAGTTGAATTTACTTCTAGAACTTGCGTAGTTTTTCGCTTTTTCGGAGTATCAATTATTGTGGTTTTTGGTGAAAAGTTTCCATCCGTAGGATTGTCGGCAGCAACTATATCGTTTTCATTTTTATGTGGCTTCTGTGTTACTGATTTTGAAATCGCACCATTATTTTCAGGTGAATTAATTTCTAAAACTTGCGTAGTCTTTCGCTTTTTCGGAGTATCAATTATTGTGGTCGTTGGTGTAGAGTTTCTATCCGTAGGATTATCGGCGGCAACTATTTCATTCCCAAATTCATGTGGTTTCTGTGTTACTGATTTTGAAGTCACATTATTATTTTCAGTTGAATTTACTTCTAGAACTTGCGTAGTTCTTCGCTTTTTCGGAGTATCAATTATTGTGGTTTTTGGTGAAGAGTTTCCATCCGTAGGATTGTCGGCAGCAACTATATCTTTTTCATTTTTATGTGGTTTCTGTGTTACTGATTTTGAAGTCGCATTATTATTTTCAGTTGAATTTATTTCTAGAACTTGCGTATTTCTTCTCTTTTTCGGAGTATCAATTATTGTGGTTGTTGGTGAAGAGTTTCCATCCGTAAGATTGTCGGCGGCAACTATATCTTTTTCAATTTCATGTGGCTTATGTGTTACTGATTTTGAAATCGCATCTATATTTTCAGGTGACTTTATTCCTAAAACTGGTGTAATGCTCCGCCTATTCAGATCAATTATTGTGGGTGGAGAGTTTCCATATATTTTACCAGATCTAAGTAATTTATCCGGTGATGGTAACAACTCTTCTTTTCTCGAATTCGTCTCTTTGTCCACATTATTACTCAGTGTAATTGAATTTGAAATATTGGAACAATGCTTGGGAGTAATTTTTTCATTTATACTGTTTCTCTGTTTTATTGAATCTGAGCCGGTGTAACTTCGTCTGGGAAGCACAATAGGTGTTGAGTTTTTAAGTTCCCCCACCAACTCAGGATTATAAGGTACACTTGCTTCAGGTAATACCTCGCAATTTGAACGATTATCTTGTAAAGAAAAAAAACATTGTGAGTATGTATTAAGTTTGTTTTTAAGGTAGGTAAATAAATTGATAAAAACAAAAAAAAAATTTGGTTTATTTAAAGAATAAGGTTTTAGTCTTCTTAATTAGTCCGCCACCAATGTACATAGGCATGTTTAAGGTCTTATTTGGATTACACAGACTTGGTGAATAGGCAGAGACATTTGTGAGCTATATTGCCCCCAGAAGCGCAAAAGCAGTACCTCAAAAAAATACATATTCTTGATTCTTACGGCATCGGATAGCTTAAAAAATG
Source organism: Tricholauxania praeusta (assembly GCA_949775025.1). Lineage (NCBI taxonomy): Eukaryota > Metazoa > Arthropoda > Insecta > Diptera > Lauxaniidae > Tricholauxania > Tricholauxania praeusta. The sequence goes on along the minus strand of OX459029.1, from coordinate 37,199,302 downwards.
CCAAATTAGTTCAAACATATTTCCTGTACCTCAATTTTAGTGCTATTTTAAGAATTCGACTTAAACAAAACACTAATTTTCTCAAAACATACTTCCACTGAGATACCGCTTTTGTGCTTATAAGAGCAGTATACACGGCTTAATAAATACACGGAAATAAATAATCAGTTCATATTTTTTTTGGGAATTGTTAGGAGCTATATCTGGATCGATTAACAGTAAAAATAAAAATCCTATCAAGGGTTTAGCATTTCTTTGACTTTTGAAAAATATCCTCACACGAAACTGGGACAAAATCGAACCACTGAACCCAAAAATATGAGCTGCTTTAAACAAATATTCTGAAATTTAAACACCATCAGTATTGTTTAAGTCGGTGCAGTGAACCGTTTCCGCCCCTTTTCAATCCCATGAGTTGTGTCTGAAGATGTAGTCTGTTCATCAAATTTCATTCAATTAATTGAATGATTATTCCATCCGAATCTCTCAGGTTATAATTGAATTTGTTAGAAAACAATATAGTCTTCCATTTTTGGACACTCCAGTCAGGCGCGGATTCAAGGGGGGGGTCACGGGGGTCATGACCCCCCCCAAAACAGCCCGCATTTCAAAAAATAGAGGTGAAACAATATTTTGCAAACCGAAAAACAAAAAAAAAAACAAACGAACAAAACCTAGTTATGCAAACTTAAAAACCTGAAACTAACCAAACGACCAAAATTAACTTATTTTTTTGCACTCTGAAAAAATTGGAATCAAAAAATGACTAAATCCACAAATTTGACTAATTTTCTTAAACAAGACTGACTTTTTTATTATTTTTTCTATATTTGGATTGTAGCTTTACTTGATATACTATCATCTGTTTACAATCTGTTTACAAGTTCCAACTAAAAGCATCATTTATAAAACAAAATCCAATCTTCTATTTTGTTTCGCAAATCTGTTAATGATCGCATCGATGTCCAATGAAAATTCGAAATAAAAATATTCATCAGCTAAGACATTTCTTAGTTTTAAGAGTACATTTTTTATATAAAAAAGTTTATAATTTTATATAAACAATAAATATATATATACATGTAATGAATTTTCAAGTAAAACAAATTGGACAAGTTTTTCATTTTTCATTTCATTTCTTTATTAAGCCTTTGGATTACATTTCCTTACAGACTAGAAGAGTCTTTAGACCAGGGGTCGGCAAAACACAATGTGTGTGATGTACTTCAGCTCAATTGAGCTATGAAAAATCAAATTTTGCCGACCCCTGCTTTAGACATCGAAAAATCAAATTCATTTATGAATGACAATCTATTGAATAATGAGAGAGCTCTTAATATAGGCTCATTCTGAGCATAATTAGTTTTATGTTTTTTATGAGGAATAAATCAAAATGACGCAACTGTCTAGGTGGGATATAAAAACCAATTAACTGAAGTAACTCCGGACATTCAATATTACTATTAACTATATCATAAATAAATATTAAGGACATAACCTTCCGGCTAGATTCAAGGGTATTTATGCCCAAAAGCAGGCAACGTGAATTATATGATGGCCTTGAATCACCAAAATACAAAGAACGTAATGTAAATCTAGAAAAAGTTTTCTGAATTCGTTCAATTCTAGCACAATGATTTGCATAAAACGGATTCCAAACAAAAGAGGCATATTCCAATCTAGATCTTACAAATGCAAAGTAAAGGCTCTTAATGGTATGTGGATCCATAAAATCAGAGCTGTGTCTACGAACAAAAGCCAACATTGCATAAGCTTTAGGGATGATAAAATTCAAATGCTCAATAAATGTAAACTTAGCATCGAAAACTACGCCTAAGTCCTTTATAAGATTGATTGACTTAAGAAGTTTACCCTGAATTGAGAAATAACAATCGAGTATATTATTTGATTTTGCAAATGTGCAGGGAAAGCATTTCCCAATATTTAAAGGTAACTGATTAAGTTTACTCCAGTTACTCACATTGGACAAGTCACGTTGTAAGGATTCAACGTCACCTACATTCCGTATACGACTGAATAATTATAAATCATCTGCGTAAAGCAAAAATTTTGAGCTCTGAAAGCAACTATGAATATCATTCATGAACAAAATAAAGAACAGAGGTCCAAGGATACTACCCTGAGGTACTCCAAACGACTCTACAAAATTATAAGATTTAGTATTATTAACAAGTACAACACACAGTCTATTACTCAGATAGGATTTAATCCAATCCAAAAATGAACCATGAAATCCAATTTTAGCTAGTTTAGCAATTAAAGCACTATGCTTAACCTTATCAAAGGCTTTTGCGAAATCAGCATAGAGCACATCCACTTGATAACCACGTTCAAAAGAGGATACACAATAATTAGAGAATAATGATAAATTTGTTATTGTGGATCGACCAAATACAAAGCCATGTTGCTCTGGGCAAATATGACACTTAATTAAAAAGTAAAGCTTATCTTTTATAATGCTTTCAAATAATTTAGAGACAATTGTTAATTTAGAAATGGGACGATAGTTCGCGACATTATTTTTAAGCCCATTTTTGAAAATAGGGTAATACATGCTACCTTCCAGGGCTCAATAAAAGTTCCGGAATTTAAAGATTTATTGAAAATCAGACACAGTGGCTTACACAAAGCCTGAGCACATTTTAATAATACTATAGAAGATAATCCATCGACATCCAGTTTAGCAGAAATCTTCAACTTTTATAATGCGTTAAAAACGTCTGTTTCACTCAAAGTAATAGAACCAACATCCTCGAAAGAATTGATGTTTTGCAGGATAGAGGGCTCATACCATGGAGCATCTTCAGTATAATTTGATTTAAAATAGTCGGCAAATAAATTAACTGTGTCTGCAATTGTACACGAACTAATATTATTGAAAAACATAGAAGTGGGGATGAAAGATCCACACTTTTTCGATTGTACGAAATTCCAAAACGATTTCGGATTCAATTTGATATTGGTTTCCGTTTTCAAAATAAACTGCTTGTATAAAAACTTATTCAAAAAGTTGAATTCTCTCATGTAATGCACATATTTCTCCTTATACTCTAAGTTCCCAGTGGATTTAAAAAGTTTTAGAAATTTATTGAGCATATTTTTCAGTTTTTTAAGGCCAGAATTATACCATGGAAGCTTATATACCTTATGAGGGAAAATTGGAATATGGTCATGACAGATTTGCGACACATTAAATTTAAACAAATCAAAACAAGTTGCGGCATTTTTACCATCAAATAAATTTTTCCAATTGATATAATTTATATTACTATTTAGAAATTCGAAATCACATAATTTACAGTTAGATACATGTTTAGCAGGCTGAGGCTCAATAAATTCATAAAATTCTATATCGAGAACAATTGGAACATGGTGCATATTAGATGGTGAAATTGGGCAAAAACATTCAGACAAATTGTATTTAATATTATACGAAATAAAAATTAAATCCAAAATTTTTCCAAGATTATTAAGTATTTCGTTAATTTGAACTAATTCAATACTTAAGAAGCTATCAATAAGATTGATTTCATGAGGATGATTGATATTTGTTGGTGTCAACTCATCGGCGAGGTGAGTCCACATAATTTTGTTCAAATTAAAATCCCCCAATACACAAAGCTGGGATATACGAGGCACAAATATATAAAGAGCCTGATGAGCCAGAAATGGAGACACTTAATTGTTCGTACAAACTGTCCGCATTCTGAAGGATGCAAGCTGTTGTACAGAAAAAACGTTTGATGGCAATTAGAACACCACCTCCTCGACTACAACATGTTTTTATAGCGTCACGTTCCCTTCTGTATACTTATTTTGTATCAAAGAATTCTCCATCGAAAAATTCATCATTTAGCCAGGTCTCAACAAATACGATGACATCAAAATCTCCAGCCGCGGTATAATAATAAATGGAATTGGATTTAGTTCTGATCCCAGACATATTTTGGAAATAAATCCGAAATTGTGAAGTTTTACCTAACTGATTGTTAGGCTGAGCAGATGAATATTTAGTAAAATTAGCTAAGTTATTGCATTGATGTTAAGTTTTTTATATAATAAAATATTCGACTCAGCATAAACACGTCCGCACCTTTTGAATTCACGACTAGGAGTGAATTCTGGCTTAGTTTTTATTCATTGAAGAAATTTGGCTTGCTTTGTTTATTTGGTTATTCTTGTTATTTTTGATTTTTTTCTATCCTGTGACCCCCCCCAGAAAAAAATTCTAGATCCGCGCCTGACTCCAGTTGAGGTAGGCGTGAAATAAGGCGTATACGCAGGCCAAAAGGAGAAAGATTGAATTCTAAGTATTGCAAAGCTACTGTAATGAATGGAGGTGGCGGTGTAATGGTCTGAAATTTCTTCCCTGGTTAAGGGATTGGGCCAATTTATAGGATTGAAGGAATTATGGATCGCTTCATGTACATTGAAACATTAAGACGTGATGCTGCCATATGCCTATGTATAAAAGCCACTGAAATGGAGGTTGCATCAGGACAACGATCCAAAAGATCGGATAGAACTTTTTGGTTGGCCTGCCCCGACCTGAATCCTTTTGAGATCTTGTGGTATATCTTTAACATGAATATCAACAGAGAAATTTTCAAAAACCGCGGAAGATCTATTCAATCCTTAAAAATATCCTGGGAAGGGATATCGCAGGATATCATTAAAAATTTAATATCCTCTATACCTTAAAGAGGTGCGTGTGTCGTCCAGAATATAGGATTCGCAACTAAGTACTAATTTTAAAAGTTTTTATTTACCATAAAAAAGGGGGTGCTTTAGTTTTGTCCGTTAAGTTTTCGTGTTTAAAATGTTCCTTTGATGTTAACTGTTTATTTATGAGACGAAGAATTTTTTTAAATTTTAGATAAATAAAATAAATACTTAATATGGTTCAATAACATTGCTTTCACACAAAAATTATGACGTGAAAAAAAATGTACTAGGGGGGTGCTTAAGTTTTGGCCGATACTGTATGTATATATAGGCAGTTGCAAAACAGTTAGACGAACGTGACCAAGGATCCGTGTTCTTGATTTTCCGTTCCACGCGGTCCGCGTCATTTCATGATATATTAACTCATTTTGTTAGGGTTTACGGAATGTAATGGTGAAGACCTTTTTTAGCAAGTATTTTTATATAATTTTGAAATATATCTCATTTTGCTAGGGTTTTATGAATGTGAAAATAAGGTCCAAAAAAAAAGTCAACTTTTTTCGAAAAATTTTATGGTTTTTTTTTGCCGTTCCATGTTTTGCCGAAAAATATTTGGTTACGTTAAGTTAGACCCATTTTTAACTGTCACACACAACATAATTGCTTAATTTTTTTTTTGTTGGAAAGATTTTGAGAGGATTCGAAATAAAAAAAAAAAAGTACTCGTATTTGAAATATAAAAGATTACTCCGTGCCAATGACACGCAATAGTAAAAAAAGAGTAAAAAATACATGGGGCTCGATGAAATAGGGAGTAATCCATTACTCCTCTTGGATTGCTCCAAGGTTACCAAGGGTTCATCTTTCAAACTAGGCGCTAATTTGATTGTTTTTGCGCTATTTAAATGTAAATGTAATCAAAGGTCTAAACTGTGATCATTTCCACTGACAAAATCGAAAAGTGTTTATAAATGACAATTTTAAATTAAGATTACGATTTTGGATGAAAATCAAGGAAAAATCTCAATTCGAGGTGGAAAGTTTTGATATTACATTATTTTTTCCTGAGTGTACCTTCAATTACAGCCCTTCTGGCACCATCCGCATCTTCTTCTGAATGTTTATTGCCATTATTTTGTATTGATTGCTTCTTCTTCTGAAATATTTTTTTCTCATCTTCTTTCAAAGATACTTCATCCACGTAACTATTGATTTTGCTACCACCTAGTGTTCTTGGATGTGTTATTTTTAATTTTTCTTTCTTGCCCGATTCATTAAATTCAACGACTTTCAAATTTTCTAGTTCATTTCTCTTTGTATCAAACGGTGTATGGGACGACCTCTTTGTAAGGGAATTGTTTTTTTCATGCACATATGTGCTAGGATCGTCTGAAATGCTTAATCGCTTTAACCATACTGTAGGCGTTAACTGTTTTTCTTGATTTATATTATTAACACTTTTATTTACTTTTTCTAATTTTTTTTGTTTTGAAGTTAAATTTACACAATCATTTTTACCTTGGTTAAGTTCTGCATTGTTACCTTTTTTGGCAACTTCTGACGCTTTGTTGTGGACTTCTACTGACTCTTTTTTCTTAGGTTCGTTAACATTTTCTTTGTTCATTTTTGTTGATTCTTTTTCTGCTAAATTTTTTTCTGCAATTTTCGCTAATTTTGAAGAAGAGTTATCAGCTTTTGTTGGATTTTCAAATAATTTTACAGACATGTCAAGCAAGCTTTTAGTGTCAGACCCAGACACAAGTTCACACATATCTTGTTTGCTCTTTTGACTATTTATTATTTTTTCTTCTGATTCAGTTTCATCACCACTACCTAGAACTACAACTTCTACGTCGGATATTGCACCATCACTGGAGCCGCCATTTATATCTCCTGTTTGGAATTTCTCTTCTGACGTGGATTCACTTAGTGAACTGTTTTTTGGCCCTCCATTTTTTTTTGACTCTACAGGTGACTTTGATGAAGAACCTTGAAAAGACTTATATACTAATGAAGTACTTTCTTCTTCTGGTAAAGCATTAAATTGTAGTTTAGGCTTTGATGTGTGTAAAACATGATCATCTTCTGAAATTGAGACACTGAGTCGGCGTGTCAACCGACGCATCGAACTATTAACAGGATCAGGGGTATCAAGACGTTTTAATGCTGTTGACTTGGAAGGTGTCTTGGCTGGAGTAATCGCTTCTATTATAGAGTTTCGCCTTGTCTTTCGTGTGGAACGTGATGGAGAATCTATGAAAAATAATATTCATAAAGTCATATAATCGTAAAGTAAGAATTTTTTGTACCTGATGTAATGATTTCGTTAATGGATGTTAGTTTAATTCCAATTGGTGTTCCAGGTCTACTTGATGTTTCGCTGTCCACAGATGACATACGCTTCCTTAAAGAACGTGTGACTAAAAAAAAAAATTAAACATTTTTTTGTACTGATAATTAAAACAAGAGTTTAACATTTTAAGAAACTAAATTTAAAAAGCTCCGCACGAAAAAGTTTTCGGGTTGGTTAACCAGGAAATTGCTTACGCCGAGACGACATCGGACTCCTCAGCACAGGTGTCTCAAAACACTACTGAACTGGCTGTCTGTGCAACCTGAACAATGTAGCCTTGCTTCAAAAGCAAAGCTAGGAAGTTGACTATAGCTTTATTTTATTCGCAATTCACTGCTAGCTATCCATAGCTAACAACGATATTTGGATGGGAAAGCTTAAAACAAAATAGCAAACTTAGCGAGTAAAATTATAGTTACTTTGTCATAGCAAGTTGCTTAAGTGCCAGTGTTACCCAGCAGATTTGTATTTTGTTTGAAATGAAAAAAGGAGAGCTACTTTGAGAAAAACAATTATTTAAAATGTTAGGCGGCAAAAAAGAAGCATTGATTTATATACTAAACTTGCACTGAACAAATACATTCTTATGGTTATATACGAATTAAACGCTGAAGTACAAAGCGACAACAATAACCTCAAGCACGTTTTGGGACATGGCGTCGGTACTTACTCAGTTGCTTAGCCACACAAATAGGAACATTATTTAAGCTTAAACTATTTCTATAAAACCCATAATATTGCCTCCGATTACAACATCCTTTTGGATTCTACCCCGCTCAAGATAATTTATATACAGTACATACTTAAAAAAATCATTGCAGTATTATACAAAAATAATAGAACTTACACTTCACGAACAAATTTTTTTTAATAAGATTAAATACCTAATCTTGAAAAGTAAAGGAGTTGAACAGTGCTATTATTTTAACCGCTCGAAATTACAAATTACTCAATATTATAGCAAACCTATAAAGCACCGTTATTTGTTTGAAACAAAATATCATGTGCTTATTTTGTATACTTATCAAGTAACTATATTTTAAAAGATTAGAAGAAAAAAAAAAAAAAGCGGTGCTATTATTTTGACAGCAGCTGTATATTATCCTTCATAAAGTAAGAACATACTGCAAGAGATTAACGAGAAATGACAACATATCGCAGTCAAAGGTCTCCTCAACTTCCTTCGGACGGTTTATGAAATAGCACGCAAAATGACTGCCAACAAACTCGAACAAAATAGTAACAAAATAGTAAAAAAAAAAATCGGAAACCTATTCAACACTACATATTACCAGCTAATCCGTTGGAAATAACATTTTTCGAAAGCCATCAACAGTCACCTCCACCTAAGATTAGGTTTGGGTGGCGGCTTTTAACAGAGCGTCACATAGACCACAAGGGTCCATAGTGTTACCACAAACTCTCCACTAGTCTTATTGGTAAATTCTAAATGAAGATGCCTGTTGTTACAGCGAATCTTTTGATTTCACTCATATGGACTTTAGTTAGTTCCTTCAGAGGTATAAAGAATGACTGCCCAAAGTATTTTAATATATTACTTGCCAAAGCGGAGCAATAGCAAAAAAGGTGTGCCATGGTTTCCTCTTCATCGGGTTCATGACAGTTTCTGCACCAGTTAGAATACTGCGCCCAGCTTGAAAGCTTGATGATTTGTTTTGTACAGAGATTTTATGTTCAGTACTTTTAGTGCAAAAACAACAAAAAAATTACAAGCTCAAAATGCATTAAAATGGGCAACGAGCTGCTTAAACTAGTTTCAATGACCGCTATGTCATATCATCAGTAAGCTTTGTTAGCCGACGTTTTAGAATCCGAAAGCATACTATGTTCTATTTCTTGCGTAGATCAGTTAAGAATCACAGCAAAAAATATGAGCATGTGCGCCAAAATTCTACATGTTACATGCAATTGCTTTTGTAATCTGGTGAATATCGCACATTTATTGACGAGCGCTCCGTTTTCTGGCGATACGAAGTTGCAAGTGCTATATGTAAATATCGGTGTGCTCACCAAGAGCATGATGCCCAATGAGGCAGTGGCCAGTCACAACCTTGATCAATAACCATCACCTTACAATGGGAAAATTATCCACTTTCATGGAAAAGGTTTTTGTTTTGTTTATTTGTATGGTGAGGGTAATCTCTGGAACTACTGGACCGATTCTAAAAATTATTCTACTAATAGAAAGCTATACTTTCCCTGAATATCATAGGCTATATTTTATTTCGATAAAAATAAGGTGCATGGCACCTTCCATATAACAAAAACACATAAAACGTTATATCTTGGAGCCTATGGTAGTATTTTTCTTGTTGCACTAGAGATTAATTAAGTAGATAACTACAAATAAATAAAAAAAAAAAAAAAAAAGGAAATAATAATTGATAGGATACAATTTGAGCATTCTTAATATAATATGTATGTAATAAGATTATATGTAATAAGATAATATATTTTTCGGAAAAATTCCGTTTTATCCTTTTCAGACCGTGATACATCGATTGTGCGGGTAAGTTTCAGTCCCAATATCTTAACTTCTATTTCACGAATGTGAAATTAATCGATATGCATCGATTGTGCTGATTGTTATTTATGTTGGCTTCTCACATGATTTCATTGTTTTACCGATCCTTGAATTTTCGGGAAATTCTCGAGCTACATTTCAGTTTTGTAAAAATGAGCCGCAGAAGAAAGTTATATTTTCAATTACTAAAATACTAATATTGACTAATACTGAAGTGTAGACATTTTAATTAACAAAATACTCAACTTTAATATTTCAAATGAATTAAAGTCATTTGGTGTAACAAAAATTTGTTTTAGCTATAATTTTTAACGAGTGCATCAATTGTGCGTATTAGGTCTCAAGTCACTAAAAATTAGTGTTTTTTCTTGAATTTCGTTCCGAAGAATAGTTTTCGGATGAAAATATTTTGGCTGCGCTGCAAGATTGGGATGCGCTTGATCTTAGGAGTGCTGATGAAGAACGAGACAAAAATTATTATATGTCGTGGGAAACCACTAATAGTGAAGGCGATAAAGAAGTAAAACGTCAAAGTTTGCCCAACAAAGCAAGAGATGTTTGCTCAAAATATGAGGTATTGAAAACATCAGAAGGACTGGATCTCGATTTTAAAATTTATCCAGGCAAGATATTCTCTCCAGAGGAAAACATTGGACTTGGTTCAGCGGTCGTTCTCCTTCTTGTCAGACATCCTTATCGTACACAATTCTTTTTGAAAAATATACCACATCAATTGAAAGACCATATGCAAACATTTCCAAAAGGAACAACCATATTTGTTGAAATGTATTTTACAACATTGCCCCTATTGGACAAGCTTATGGCAAAAGGAATTTAAAGGACGTGTAAAAAATCGCATAAAATATGTTGATTCGACTGACAATAAAAAAAGGAAATTTGGGAGGGATCTATAGTCAAGAGATAAGGTTGCCATTGTCCAATGGAAGGACTCAAAGCTAATCTTATTGGCATCGTCTGCATTTGGATGCAGTACCGTGAATGGCATTCTAGTTGGTGCAAAAAAGATGAAGAAATTCTTCGAAGTTGCACGTCCAAATATAATCCGACTATACATTAAGTCAATGAGAGGTGTGGACATTTGTGAGCAACTATTGAAAGCAGATCGGACATTTTTACAGATCTGGAGGTGGGCATTGAAAGCAATCGTTCATTTCATAGACTTTGCAATGCTTGGAATACCAAAAGGATTGTTGGCAAAACGGAAAGCCACCAAAAGTATAACTACGGTTTGGCGACTTGCGTTAGCTGAAGCGTTGGTGGCAGCGCAGAAGACTAACAACGAGAAGTATAGCTCTGGATGAAGTTGAAACTTTCACTTTTCAAACAAGGGGGCGTTCAAGTATTACGTAACGCAATTTTTAAAGATCTTTGAAAGTAATGCGCTGTTATTTATTTATATAATAAATATAATATTTATTGCTGTAGCTTGTCTAGAAATCGTTTCATTATGCAGACCTAATTTCAAATCACCCGTTGTTCGACACCTCCTCCCGCCCCAGTACCGCATCGCATCGTTTTACAAATTGCGTTACGTAATACTTGAACGCTCCCCAACACCTTTCAGCTATGTCCCGAAAAACGACAGCATGGCTTCAATCACTATCCGGAAGAACTCGATTTGAAATCAGCCCATATGTGCCATCGCTAAGAGTGTAAGTCACTTACACGCACACGAAGTACCAAATGCAATGTATTTTTATGTTTCTGCAAAAACAAAAACTTGTTTCAAACTGTATCATACTAAAATATTAGAATAATTTAAAAACAATAATACATGGAGCTTTGCTTTTTTTAAATGAAACTAGACCGAGATGCATCAATTGTGCGGGTCCTGAAAATCCTTGAAGAACATGATCTTAGCAAAATCTAGACATTGGATATGTTTTCATATCATATAAATACTATTTTGCCCAAAAATCATAAAAAAAACTGCCGGTAGTTTAGTGTCAGGTAGGGCTACCAGATGCGATACTAAAGTAGCAAAAGTGCTACTTTTGCAAGGGCTTTGCTACCTTGTTTTTGGTTTTGCTACTTTCCATGTTTGCAGTGTAAAATAAAATATTTGAACTGAAGTGATGACCTTTTTTTTTTTTTTTTTTGCTCATCAAAGTTATTTAAATTATTGTTTTAATTTGTTAATTTGCTGAGGTTTTTTGTTAGGAAGTGATTACCTTTTTTTTTTTTTTTTTCTCATCAAAGTTATTTGAAATTATTGTTTTAATTTGCTGGGGTTTTTTGTTACGAAGTGAGGACCTTTTTTTTTTTTTTTTTTTGCTCATCAAAAATATTTGTATGAAAATTAAAAAAAATTAAGGTTTTCATTTACAAAATTCCAAATTGATATGTGCTACTTTTGTACTAAGGATGTGCTACTTTTGTACTAAGGCCATCTGGTAGCCCTAGTGTCAGGTCTGAAAGGGTTATAAAAGTATTGGTCACACATTTAGAAAAATCATAACATTTATGTATCTTGAAAACTATGGTACAGATTTAAGTCCTTTATCAACCATTATCATATATGTATTTAATTTTTCAGAAAAACTTCATTAATAATTCGATAACCATATCTCCGAAACTAAGCCACTCTCCCAATTTTTGATTGCACTTTTATTATATCCAGTAAGTTTACTGCCCTATCCTACGCGTTCCGAAAAAAAACAAAACTACGAGATCCTAAGTGGATACTCATTCGAGTATGATTTCAACGCATATTTCATTGCACTTTATCGAAAGTATGAAAATAATTTGTTCCACAACTTTGATTATTGATATCAAGTTAGTGCCTTATAACAAGGCTTCCGCGGTATAACTAGGGTGACCATTCGTTCTTTCGTTTAAAACAAGTCCTTTTTTTAACATTCGGTCCTTTAATAAATATTTTTTAATAAGGATTCTTCTCCCTTCTTCTTCGACCGAGCACGGAAGGCCTATCTTTTTTCTTATCTTTAAAAGCGAGCACAACAGGCCTTGAATCCCAATTTTATGAAAAAAAAAAACTAATTTCTTTAGTTTTCTTTGAAAAACATGTCCACCGTGGGTATAACCGGAAAAATGTTAGCATTTATAAAGCCAATAAAGATCTTCATATTATTTCAATATTTTTTTCCTGCTGAAAACTGTTATTTGCCGTGATGGCCGACATTCTTTTTTTATCATAAAATGGAGCGAGGTTACTTTCTTCCAATAGAAATAAGAAATTTCATCAAAATTTAAAATAAAACGGCAAATTTTGAAAGCAAGAGAATCAAATTTTATACATAAATCGAGCAAACAATTAACAAGCTATAGGAATGCTGCGATGACAGCATCAATTCACACCAATGTTTTCACTTACCACGTCCACCAGTTTTATCATCCAGGCTTTCCATCTATAAATGCTTTACAACTTAATTCCTTTTTAATAATTTATAAATTTAACCCAAATGCAGTCACGTTGCTTTCTCAAATTATTTCCGTTTAAAATTTGGCAAGCGTGGTCATAATTCAAAAATAAAGGTTACTGCATGGCTCAATTACAATGACAGTATGATGCAAATGCTTATGGACTCTCATAAATTTGTTTACTACAGGAGCAGTAATTTTGACATTTAATGGGCAGAAGTATTTAGTTTCATGGATGAGTTTAGCATTATATACGCTATTTACACACAGCCTTGATTGAATAAATGTCAAAGAATTGGGACGTGCAGACTTTTCCTATACGTTTGTAGTGAGTACAAAACTTATCGCAGAGAAGAAATTCTGTTTGTTGGTGCGATTTGACACAGAGTATAAATGGAACGTCTCATTTCTGTTTAGACATTAATATAGGTTCCTGCAAAAAAATGCTGTTTCTTCCAAAAGTTTACAGTCAAAATGAATCAGATCAACCAAAATATCTTTTTCTACAGCGATCAATTGTCAAAGTGTAGCAAGGTTTTTCTTTTGTTTTGCTTTGACTATCTATTTTGACATTCGGTTGTTCATAACGTATGTCATACGATCAGTATTGATAATTATCAATATATAATAACTTCGTCAGTAATATCCGATTTTTCCATCAGTCATCAGTATCGTTTTTTTTATACTGACAGTACATCAGTACTCACCTCACTCGATCAATAATACTGTCAGTATGAAAAATACTGTCAGTAATATTGATCGTTTGAGGTCCGCTTTAGAAGTTAAATCATCCACACATTGAACGCCGGCGTATCACTTACTGTTCAACCTAAATTGGAGCGCCAGCGTCGTTTTGCTGTCAAAATTCTCTCATGCACATACATTTTATATGAAGCCAACCGAAATAAGCAACGCTCTAAAGCCCAATTTCCATGTGATCTTATCTGATCTTATTTTATCAAATATCAGGGAGGACATCACATGCTATAAAGATAGCAAATGTATGCTATTCACTCTCGCATTCTCCAAGCGCATTAGGTTCTGTTCGCATGCTTTTTCTTTCTCAGAAAAATTTGATTTGATATCCCTGATATGGGATAAAGAAAGATAGCATGGAAATTATGCTTAACGCCAGCGTATTCGATTTTCCAATTTTGACAGAGCGTTGGCAGCTAATTTTTTATTTTCATATGTTGATTTTTGTTTTCTGTCACAAACAGTAAACAAATAAACTCTACATGACATTTAACGCTACGCTCTTATTTAGGTTCAGCGCTCAACTCCAAAGCGATGCGCTGGCAAAGTCAACGCCCAACGCTCCAATTTAGGTTGAACAGTTAGGATTAGTTTTTGTGAGTTGAGGTTGTAGTTCGATCTTTCTACGTCGGCGTAGTCAATCGATGTACAAAGCGGCCCATCCACTCGCAGCCAGAGTGCACAAAATTTAGCAGCTTCACAAAATAATTTGCCATCCGATAGCACGCATGCATGATTTAACTATTAGGGCGGTTCACATTATCACACATGTTGTCCTTCTTTGCTTGACAGCATGTGTGACTGTCAATATTGCTTTGCGTTCACATTATCGAGCATGCCATCAAACATCAATTGCAGCACAATTTATTAGCGTCCACATCGAAGTAAACAGCCTGAAATCTTATTTAAAATGAAAAATGTTCACTAGGCTTGACAGTCAGTTCACACAGGTTGTATAGTTCCACAAGCTAGCAGAAAAATCAAAAATTTTTGAAATCCATCCAACATGTGTGTCAAGCGGTCCATCCTACCGTTCACATTATCGAACATTGATGTTCTCACACCATGTTGGACAGCATGTGTGATAATGTGAACTGGGCTATTGACTACATGTGTGTCAAGCGGTCGTTTCGAGAGTTCACTAACCGAACATTGATGTTGTGAACTGGTCTATTTTAAACACTATTCACACACACCGAATTTGACCGCAGTGTGTGAATGCGAGATAAGTCGGAGTTCGGTATTTTTACATCGGCGTGGTACGAAATTCGGAGATGAAAATTTCGCAGAAATTCATTAAGCCCAATTTCCATGTGATCTTATCTTATCTTATTTTATCAAATATCAGGGAGGACATCACATGCTATTAAGATAGCAAATGTATGCTATTCACTCTCGCATTCTCCAAGCGCATTAGGTTCTGTTCGCATGCTTTTTCTTTCTTACAAAAATTTGATTTGATATCCCTGATATGGGATGAAATAAGATAAAATAAGATCACATGGAAATTGGGCTTTAATCTAGTTCACTTTGTGTATGATTCAATTTCATAACATGATTGATTTTGTTCATTTGCGCTCTCTAATTGATTTTGGCCAGTTGCACTTTATTCGCCAAGTTAAGTGGATTACACAAATTTTTTTGGCTTCACAATGGAGCCTCAACCATCCGAATCTGATAAACGAAAACGCCAGAGGACCGTTCTTACGATTGAAAAAAAAAAAAAAAAATTGAAATCATTAGAGAAATCTATTTGCTATTACAACTTTGAGCACTCAATTTGGTATTCCGCGAACCACAATTAGTGATATAAAGAAAAATGCTGATGTGATCGAAAAGTATGTCTCTCAAATGGAATCATTGGATGGTCGCACAAGACTACATCACCATACAGAATCAATACAAGATTCTGTCATACATTCGATTAGGGGGCGTTCAAGTATTACGTAACGCAATTAGGGGGAGGGGGGTCTTGCAAAACGTTACGATGCGTTACGGGGGAGGGGGGTTCGAGCAACGCGTTACATAACATTGTTTTTGAAGTGAAACTACTTTAGCGGGTGGTTATTTGAAATTAGATGTGTATAATGAAACTCTTTCTTAATGTGTATGTTTATTGAATAGCTACAGCCAAAACATTTTATTAAAATGATGAAAGATGACGGGATCTAGATAAGCTACAGCAATAAATGATTCATCACATTAAAGCACTCAACGAGCAGAATGTCCTTAAACTATCATCTTCGTGATTGTTTAACCAAAACCTGAGATATAAGCGTGGAAAGATTTCCTATTTTTATCATTTATTGCTGTAGTTGTTCTAGATCCCATCAACTTTTATCATTTTAATAAAATATTTTCGTCTCATTTTTCGCCATTTTAACATATTTTAAACTTAAGCAAATGTGATTTTTTATTAAATAACAATATGAACAAGTTAAGGTGTTATCTGCAGCCAGGCCGAAACTCACATACCCTACGCTGCACTGAAAGAACATGTATTTCAATAAATGTTAAAAAGACGTTGAAGAGGTTGCATAATTCGAAAAAAGTGTGAAGTGTTTAAAAGGTTAACAGAGGTTGAAAAATGTTGAAAAAGTCGTAAATATATGCAAAATGTTGAGAGAAGTTGAAAAAACTCCAAGTCGATCAAAAAGTCGAAAAAATAAAGGACAAAGAAGTTTCATCACAATATCTTGCAGGGTTTACGAGATATGGTGGTATAAAGGTTAAAATTAAGGGTTGTGCCACTGGAATCTTTGGAAATTTGAAACCTAGCTTAATCCTAATTTAGTTCACATGTACACCAAATCACCAAGTTTCATCAAAATCGTTGCATTTTTTTCAAAATGGGATTATACAAATATACATAGAGTATGGGCGGTTGGCGTGTCCATAAACCGATTTCATCCATTTTTAATAGCAAGATGCCTGCAAGACGCTGATCAAGAATATATGTACTTTTCCATAACTCCCACGCCCCCTTCTATATGTCACAAACGAAATGACAAAATGAATATACCCTCGGTGTAGGGTATAATAAAGAAAATAAACATCGCATGTATTTCCGGTACTTTTCGCAACATAATTGTGACTTATAGGTAAATATGGTCACTTGAGTGTTACGTAACGTTTAAGAGAGGGGGGGGGGGGGGGGGTAAAGGAAAACGTTACGGTGCGTTACATGGGGGGAGGGGGGTCAAAAATCTTCAAAAATTGCGTTACATAATACTTGAACGCCCCCTTATCCATCTATTCGATTATACGCGGTGCTGCCCAGAGAACGAGCAGGCGCTCGATGAGCGTAAAAATGAGATCGATAAGACGTTTAAAGAGCGCTAAATAGCGTCAAAGAGCGTAAAAAACCGTACCAGAATTATCAACACATGTTTATCGTTGCTTGTGGTAGTGGGCACCACTGATTATACGTCAGGCTGCTGGTCACGTGCCTGACGGATAATCGAGGTTCCACTGTATATTTAAATTGACTAAAATGATGTTAGTTATATTGCAGTCAAAAATCAGTCGTTGATAGATTCGCGAGAAATATCTCAACAGTAGAAAAATGTTTATTAAAATTCTGCTCATTGCCTCGTTAGTTAAGTGCGTTCACTTGGATTGCGGGTGCAATAGTTTTGAACGATTGGATGAGGAGTTGAAAGCAAAACAAGAACGAAAACGGGCTGCAGGAAAATACCGTGATTATAATAGTGAAGATGGACACACAAACAATGAAGATATAGAAGCTGATGAGCCCGAAATGTCCTTTATTCCGGGTGGCAAATTTTGGATGGGAACTAATGAGCCTTATTTTCCAGAAGACAACGAGTCACCGGAACGTGCGGTAATGTTGTCAGACTTCTACATTGACAAGTATGAGGTATCGAACGCGAAATTTGAAGAATTCGTCATGTCTACAGGCTATACAACGGAAGCGGAACGTTTTGGAGATAGTTTCATTTTCAAGGCGCTGCTGACAGAAGAACAGCAATCAGCTCACGTCGATTTCCGTGTGGCAAACGCAGTATGGTGGTATAAAGTGAAAGGCGTCTCTTGGCGACGTCCTAATGGTCCAAATAACAATTTAGCAGGTTTCTGTTAAATCTACGTTTCTCTAGAATCAGAAAAAAAAAATGTTTTTCTTTTCGTAGATCTTATGAACCACCCAGTGGTGCATGTATCTTGGAACGACGCAGTTGCTTATTGCAAGTGGTCAGGGAAACGCCTGCCCACAGAGGCCGAGTGGGAGGCTACTTGTCGTGGAGGAAAAAAAGGAAAACTTTTTCCGTGGGGAAATAAATTAATGCCACGAGATGAGCATTGGTAGGTTTTAATAAACTAAGGTAATATTATATTCATTCATTTTTAAAATTCCTGTTTAGGCTAAATATTTGGCAAGGTGAATTTCCAGATGGCAATACCAAAGACGATGGCTACGTCACCACCTGTCCTGTTGATAGTTTTCGTCAAAATCAATTTGATGTTTATAATATAGTTGGAAATGTTTGGGAATGGACGCAAGATCTTTGGCAAACAGATGATCAGAGCACAAACCCAAATCGTGTAAAGAAGGGTGGTTCGTACTTGTGCCATAAATCATATTGTTATCGATATCGTTGTGCTGCACGTTCTCAAAATACTGCGGATAGCTCTGCAGGCAATCTGGGCTTTAGGTGTGCAAAGGACTTAAAGGCTTAGCAGAGGAAACAAATAAAATTAGTTTTAACAATTGCAACGCTAACGCAATGGAATGAATAAAAATGGATCTTTAAGACTATTTATTAATATGTTTTACATCATTTCCATTATAGCGGTCCCAGTTATCAAATTCTAAGAAACACGGATGTACTTCTAAACTATTAATGACTACGATTTTCCCTTTGGAGTCGAAACATTTTTAATGACTTGAATATAGTTTTTTACTCTTTTTTCAGCATGTGCAAAAGCTTACACGAACAAATAGCATAACGAATCCATTGGTTTTGATTGACAAAGCAACATTTTTCTTATCTATACTATTATATAAAGAGGTAAGGTTTGTTTGTTTGTTTGTTTGTATGTTCCGGGTAATCTCTGAAACTACAAAACCGATTCCAAAAATTCTTCTACTAATAGAAAGCTACACTATTCCTGAGTAACATGGGCTATATTTTATTTTGATGAAAGCAAGGGGCGTGGCACTTTACATGCAATTAAAACCTTTAACTCGCTATATCTTGGTTCATATGATAGTAAAAGTCTTGAAATTCGGTGTCAGGATGCACATAGCCTATGTTAAGCACTTCACAAAATATGAACGGGATTAGACACCAGGGGCGTGGTGGCTATAAAACTTTATTTTAGGGTGGCCCCCATACGCAAATATTTTTAAAATAGCATTTTTACAAAGACCACTTAATCGATTCACACGGAATTAACACCACATGTCTCTTATATTAAGACGCATAGCTAAGACGACGAAACTTTTATTTAGGGTGGCCCTCATACACAAATATTTAAAAAAAAGCGATTTCTCAAGGACAGGTTAATCGATTCTCATGAAACTTACATAGTATGGTCTTTATATTAAGGGGCACTAATAATATTGTAAAAATTTTATTTGGAGTGCATACTTAGGGTGACCCTCATACAAATATATTGTTAAACATCATTTTCACGAAGACAGGTTAATCGATTCGATACACCACGTATTTCTTTTGTTAAGAAGCATAGCTTAGGCTACAAAACTTTTATTTAGGGTGGTCCTCACACAAAAAAATTTTTTAAATATCATTTTCTCGAAGACCGCTAAATCGAAACCACATGACTTTTATATTAAAAAGCACAGATTAGATAGTAAAAATTTTATTTACGGTTCATACTTAGGGTGGTCCTGATACAAAAATATTTATAAATATCATTTTCTCGAAGACCGCTCAATCAATTCTCATGGAATTTACTCCACATGGCTTTTATATTAAGAGGCACAGATAAGGCTGTAAAAATTTTATTTAGGGTGCATACTTAGGGTGACCTTCTTACAAAAATATTTTTAAAAATAATTTTCACGAAGACAGGTTAGACGATTCACACCGAATTTACACCACGTATCTCTTATGTTAAGAAGCATAGCTTAGGCTACGCAACTTTTATTTAGGGTGGCCTTCATACAAAAGTATTTTTTAAGTATCATTTTCTCAAATACCGTTTAATCGATTCTCATGGTCTTAACACCACATGGCTTTTATAAGAAGGGGCACAAATTAGATAGTAAAAATTTTACTTAGGGTTCACACTTTGGGTGGTCCTCATACAAACATATTTTTAAATATCTTTTTCACGAAGACAGGTTAATCGATTCATACCGAATTTACACCAAGTAACTTTTATATTAAGAGGCGTAGATGAAGCTTCAATACTTTTATTTAGGGAGCATATTTAGGGTGGCCTTCATACAAATATATTTTTTAAACATAATTTCTCGAAGATCGCTTAATCGGTTCTCATGGAATTCACACCACGTGGCTTTTATATAAACAGGCACAGCATAGAATAGAATGGGTGATGCCACGCCTCCTTATCTAAAAGAAAATAAGATTCATCATTTCTTATCAACTATTTGATGCAGATAAATGAAACTTGGTACATATAGAAAGGGTAGAGAAAGAAGTTATAGTCAATACAAAAATGGGCGGTACCACGCTTCCATAGGTGAAAAAATCAACTTTCTTATATATCAACAACTATTTGACGCAGATGGATAAGATTTGGTGCACATGTTTCTTATTGTTTGTAAAAATTTCTTAACATAGTTTGGTTTGGAAAAAATGAGCCATAAAGAAAGAAAGTAAGATTCAATAAAAAAATGGGTAGTGCCATGCCTCCAAAATAAGAAAAGACTATGACTATGAGACTCGGTACATATATAGAAGACAAGGACTATTACCAAATTAAACTCATTCAAAGGTGCTGATTCTAGGCATTCCATTGATTCCCGCCAAATCAATTGTTCATTTATGAGCCAAATAGAAAAACATACAACGTTGTTTATCCACTCGCAATAAGATAAATATCAACAAAAATAATTTTTACTTATTTAATCCAACTAAAATAAAAACACTTTATATGTTATTTGTTGAGGCGTAGCAACGCCCACCGGGTTTCGCTAGTCGTTTATAAAAAAATTGGTATGCAGTTAATGGATTCGTCATGTCAATGTTAATTGTGTTTTCATGTACATTCTTAGTTAAATTTTTGTTTAAATCCTTAAACACTAATTTTGATTGCACTATAAATAACTCATTCAGAATATCGTTTCAAAGTTTTTATTCATATGTTAGGTGCGACGCCCAGTATTCAAAATGTGTCATCTTTTTTCTGGTGCTTGTCTGAAGCATTTCTAGCATTTATGTGATTAAGCCTTAATAATTTCCTCAGTACAGCGTTTTGAAATTTTTGTTCTTTGGTAGGTTCCACGCTTACTTGCTAAAGTTCGCTTGGTTCTCGTCCAGAGTTTATAATCTTTCCTACTGTTTGTGTGAAATTTGGTGTCATTACCTTAAACAACTCTCTTAGTATGGATTTTAGAAGTTTTTGCTTGTACAAGAGGACCCTCGCTCTCCAATCGAAATTTTTCTTTTTTTGTCTTATGCTAGGCCAAACCATTTTTTGTAGTTGAAAATTTTGCTTGTATGGGAGCTTTTCCAATTTATTCCTAGTATTTGTAAGAAAATCGGACTCATTACGTCAAATAATTCTCTCAATATAGCGTTTTAAACAATTTATTTGTGTCCGTAAACCGATTTCGCTGATTTTCAATCACAAGAACCTTTTTTGTAGGTAAGGCATGTGTACCGAATTTAATTCATTAATCTGGATTGGTTTCTCCGCAATCGGGATTTCGACAGACAGACCCAGACGGATATGTCTAAATTAACTTGACCATTTCCGCGCGGTTCGCGTTCTATTTCAAATAAAAAAGCAAAGGAAAATAGAAGAAATTAAATGGTTCTGAAGTGTTGTGGACCTTTTTTATTAGTGAATAAAAATCAATAAACAATTTTGTTTGCATGTTGAAAAAATAAATTTAATTGTTCCCCGGGGCTCAATGTGGACGGTACGCCACTGTTTGTTGAACACAACGTGTTTTGCTGAAAAAAGTTTGATGAGCTCCGCGTTTTGCCGACAAATATTTGTTCACGTTAGGCTAAATCAGCTCAGGAGGTAACGTTGATCAAAATATAAACAATTTTCTATACCTGCAACGCCCCCTTATATGCTTTACAAATGGTAAGAAAAAGTGTGTATACCCTGAGTTTTGTGTAGGGTATAATAAAATTAACCGAGATATAGCCTGGAACCCACGTACTAATGCAATTGCATAACTACATGGATGATAAATGTGATAGTTGTATTCATATCTAACAAAATTTAGATGATCTGCCCCACGTACTCACGATCCTTGACTTGTTTCTACACGTTGCCAAAGTCAAGGAACTGATACGAAGATTTTATTTTTAAGTAGTCAGTAAACTACTTTTTTACTTATCTGATGTGCCGCTGTGGTGATTTCTATTGAAAAATAGACTTAACTACAGAATATCGTACGACATGTACCATGATCGTACGATACATTCCATTTTTCTGATATCGCCTCTTGCACTACAAGCTTATTGTAGAAAGAAGGATCAATATGAAAATTTTAGCATGAAACCTTCTACAAGTTCTACCGACCCCGAAGTTCACACTTTTTTTTTGAGTTACTTTTTTTTGCCAAATGCATAAAAATAAAACAATAAAAGCATATAGTATTTTTTTTATAGCAAAAAGGAACGACGGCCAATGAAATAATAAATGGATAGAGTATTTTTTTTATAGTAAAAGGAACGACGGCCATACTTTCCTTTATATTTTGCAGAAAACACCCAAAATTAGAATTATGGGAACGATAATTTCACAATGAATATTTTTCAGTTTGGATAGATAATTTGAAGGATTTAGACTGAACGTCTTTGATTTTTTTATGTTATACAAAACGATATGAAAGGAGACTTTGCAATCGCAAACCCCATTAAGATATCATTTGCCAAGAGTTAATACAAGTAATTTCACAAAACAAGATCAAAAACATCGCTTTAATTCAAAAGTAATAGGTACACACTCTATAAGCGCTAAATAACTTGCAGCTAATGTTTATGTTTATGTTAATCGTTATATTTATCAATTACATCATATTTTGTTTTGCGATCTCCGGATTAAACTGACTGTTATACTTTTGTACGATGCGAGGTGTTGCTGCGACTGTCGAGTTGTTATTCGGTGGTTCTGCTATTGCTTCCTTAGGAGCTAAAAGTCTTTCCTGACGCACTCTTTCTGTGGCCTCTCTTCTCAAACGTTCTTTACGTAACTTTTCCAACATATCTTTTTTCTGCTGCTGCAATTCAGATTCTCTGCTATAATCATGTTTTTTCTTTGTCTTATTACTTCTTTTTTTATTCTTATGTAGATCTTTTTTATGTTTCTTTTCTTTTTTATGCTTTTTGCCTTTGCGTGGCTTTTCCTCGACAGTCTTACGTCTTTTAATTACATCTTCTAACAAAAGCGGTGTTGAAGCAATAGGAGGTGATGCAGGTCTATTCCTTTTTAATGGAAGTGTATTTTTTTCTGGCGGAATTAAAGTATTTATCAGTGTTAAGGGATCGTTTTTCAGTTTGGTTTTTAAGTCGTTTTCTACTATTTCTCTCTCTCCTACTTCAACACGCTTCGGAGCTAATTCATACCAACTACGCAACTTTAGCGCTTCATTGGTGTCCTGACCTAAATAAGTTAGATATCCAATCTGTTTTTCGTATTTTTCTTGTTCTTCTTTTTTTTCCTTTTCTGAATCTTTGTTAGTTTGTTTAATGTGGGATTTATAATCCGCAAAGAGATCTAAATGCTCTCCGTCATTGGCAGCCGTGAGTTTAGTGGCATTTGACTCCTTTGTCACAAGTGATTGGCGGTCAGATAGCCCAGATTTATTCCGCAGAAAATTAATGCGAGCTTCACTTTCCTACAATTAATGTTGGCAATAAAAGCAAAAATTTTTTAAGAATAATGATTTTATTGTACCCTACCGCAAGCTCTAATTTTCCTAAACGTTTACACTCCTCTTCGCGTGCCGCTGCCTCATCTCGTCGTACTCTTGCGATGTTGTCTTTGGTACGTACATGCCACCTTCAAGATAATTGTTATTTATAGTTGTTAAATAATGTATTAGGTATTTACCTTTTCTTTGGCAAAATATTCATATTTTATTTTTTGGATTTATATAAGTTGGCTGCAATTGGCTGATTGATATAGCCAGATCATGTAAGTTTTGTAGTATATTAACCCACATACATGTATGTATATTATAATTTTAATGTTTTATCATTCGCACTGAAAAATTCTACAAGACAAGCTTTTTTATAATATTAGTCTGATGTGTTTTAAAATTTGGTGGCCAGCATGAATCAATTATGAAGGCTAATACGATGGTAAATGCTTCTTGTTTCTCAGAAACTTTTTTACCCATCTAATGTCAACCTATCTCATCGACAATAACAATGTACATTTGTGGAATAATTTTGAGACTAGATGGATAATAGCTTCAATTTCAAGGGCGAGTTTGACAGATAGAAAGAATCTTTAGGGTATGCGCATACATGAAAAAAAAATAGTCGCTTGATTCCTATAAACACTTTGCGTCTTATGAGAGTGCACATATCCGCAATCAAATAGTTGGTCGATTTTTATTGATTGGAATTGTCGAAATGAAGCGAACTCAATGGGGCGGTTCACATGATCACTCATGTTGTACAGCATGGATTCACAACATCTGTGACTGTTAATGACACTTTGCGTTCACATGATACAGCAAGCCATCAAAGATCTATTGAAGAAAAATGTATAACTCAGCGTTTACACACAGAAACTATTTCCGCAAATTGTGTTTTGTGGGCAAGAGGGGAAAAACGAAAGGGACGAGGTACCAAATTTGTCATGTGCGTTTGTGAAATCACAAAAGAGAATAGACAAATGTCTCACAGAATTTCCTAGTGTAAACATTGACTAAGCGTACATTGCTGTTTTCAAGCTTTGTTGTTCTAAGTGAGAGATCATGTGAGCTGCCTAATAGTTGTGTGTCTATTGACCATAACTTTGAAAGTACGTAATCAATAATAGCAATAGTTGCATAAATTATTTATTTGTCAGTATTTTATGGCGCTTAAATGCAGGCGTTGATATCATAGTGGAGTGCTAATGTACATGGTCTCGTGACGACGGGTAGCATATGACAGTTCTGTAAAATAGAATTCATAAAGCCCCGCTTTGAGCCCAATTTTCATTAAAAAAAATAGGAAGAGGCCGAAAACGAATTTCCAAAGTCACCGTTTGCTGTTGCATTACTTACTTACTTGGGTGGCCATAACAACCCGTTACCGGGTTACGGCCGACCTCAAAAGTTCTCTCCAGGCACCTCGGCTTTGTGCGTAGAGCTCGTACAGTTCGTGGTTCATTCGAATACGGTAGTCGTCGCCGACGTGAACAGGACCGAAGATTTTGCGAAGAATTTTTCTCTCAAACACCCCAAGCGTGGCTGCATCAGTCTGCGACACAACCCATGCTTCTGCGCCGTAAAGTAGCACGGGTAAGATGAGCGTCTTGTAGAGCAGGGGTCGACAAGGATTTTATTTCGAGAGTGCAACAACAAAAAACCAACAACAACAACAAATCGTTGGATACGGTACCATAAGATTTATTATCATATAAAAGCAACAACGCATGCCGGTAGCGCACACGGCAGCGCACCAGTTCGCAAAATTACCAACAACAAAAAAAATTACCAACAAAAAACAAAGCATAGCCAGAATTGTGCGCAGTCGCAAGCGCTACGTATTTACCAACAACGACATGCAAAGCAACAACACGCAAGTGTTGAATTTTTTTGGTGCCGTTGTGCTTGTCAACGATTCGGCGAATTACAACAATACGAAGTTGTTGTAGAAGAGTGCAAAGAGTGCAAAGAGTTAGGCGCTGTCGACCCCTGTTGTAGAGTGTCAGTTTTGTCGGGCGAGAGAGGTCTCTACTACTCAATTGCTTACTGAGACCATAGTAACACCTATTAGCAAGAGTTAGTCTTCGCTTTATCTCCAGGCTGACATCGTTTTGAGTGTTCACGGCGGTGCCAAGATAGGTGAATTCCTTGACAACTTCGAAAGTATAGTTGTTCGCAGTAACAAAGGATCCAATACGCCGCGTCTCCCTGTTTGTGGACAGCATATACTTTGTTTTGCCCTCGTTCACCGTCAAACCCACTTTCGCTGACTCTTTTTCGATAGCAGAGAACGCAGCAGTAACATCTCGCTTACAACGTCCAATGATATCAATATCATCGGCATATGCAAAGAGCTGGACACTTTTGTAGAAAATAGTGCCATTACGATGTACACTGGCTTTTCGCAACACCCCTTCCATCACAAAGTTGAAGAGGTTGCAGGATAGTGGATCGCCCTGTCTGAAACCTCGTTCGGTATCAAATGGTTCGGAGAGGTCCCTTCCTACTCTGACGGAGCTGGCTGTGTTGCTCAACGTCATTCTGCAAAGCCGCACTAGCTTCGCAGGTATACCGAACTCAGACATGGTGGCATACAGGCAATCCCGTATCGGGCTATCGAAAGCAGCTTTAAAATCGATAAAGAGATGATGGGTATCGATCTGTTTTTCGTGGGTTTTTTCCAGGATTTTACGGAGTGTGAAGATCTGGTCTATGGTGGACTTACCAGGTCTAAAGCCGCACTGATAAGGCCCAATTAGTGTGTTGGCAAACGGCTTAATTCTTTCACATAGTACAGTCGACAGGACCTTGTAAGAGATGGCAAGAAGACTGATTCCCCGGTAGTTAGGGCAGATTGTCGGGTCACCTTTCTTCAGTACAGAACATGTAGTATGCTGTTGCATACTACACAATTAAATGTGCCGAAAATTTTTTCGCTAAATATTCAAATTGCTGCCATCTCCTAAATTGGGTAGGATTTCTTCTAATGGACTGGAGCATGAAAAGGGGATCTAATTTTTATCACATGACTTAAATTTTTGGTGTCCTATTTTCTTTCTCGGACAGTTCTTCATAAAATTCCCTACCAATGTTGTCTTAAAATTTTTCTTTAAATATAATAGCTCTCTTAACCAAGTAGTA
Source organism: Tricholauxania praeusta (assembly GCA_949775025.1). Lineage (NCBI taxonomy): Eukaryota > Metazoa > Arthropoda > Insecta > Diptera > Lauxaniidae > Tricholauxania > Tricholauxania praeusta. The sequence goes on along the minus strand of OX459029.1, from coordinate 37,172,362 downwards.
CACGTTGTAAGTTTATGGCTAATACAGCGCATTTCCAGCAAAAATCATTGCTGAATTGCTTTTCTTGCTACTAGGTATTGATCAGCTTAGAAAGCGCTTCTGGGAATCAGAATTTTGCATTTCACATATCTTTACAGAAGGAAAAAACAGCCCCATTGCTATGCCATAAATTGTCTCGATTTTAGAAAAGGATAGAGTAAGACCATGTTATAATTGTACCATAGAGTAAGACTATAGTCTTACTCGCTGAATAAAATTGAAAGGTAAAGCTTATTACATTTCGAATTTTTCATACCTGGGGTAAATTACTGCTGCCATTACTTGATGAAGATACAGTTCTATTTCAACTTGTTGCAGAAATACCTCATGTGATTATTGTACAAGTCAGTTCACAGAGCCTACAGTAAAATTACAAATTGTATTTCCAGCTAGGCTGCTCATGTACACGGCTTTTGATTATTCAACAAGATATTTTAAGCCAGCGTTTACATAAGGAAATTCCGTAAAAAATTCTTTAACGAATTTGCTCTGCTCTTACACACGAAAATAAGAATATTTTTGTGCTTGTAAATATCGAAGCAATTACTCCGTCAGCCACTTGAAACGTAATATCAAAGCATAATATCAGCGATCGTACAACAAGAAAGAGAATTTCCGAGTATGACAAGTTCTATACACCATCCTTCCCCTATTGCCAACAAACAAGAAGAGTTTTCGGAAAGATTTTTCTGTGTGTAAATGCTGACTAAACAAATTTTGCAGCGAGATATCCTGCAATAAAAACTTGAAATTGACTTCTTGCCTAGTATATTACATTATAAAAAGAAAATCTCTACAAAAATTTGACAGTCAGAATGACCAACATAAGCATAAGAAAATGTGTTCAGTGTTTACATTTTTTTTTCTTAGAATCTCGTCATAGCTCTTAGCAATTTCTCTGTAGTGCAAGTAGACTAGCTATATAAAGTACATTTTCTTTCGCATTTCTTTCTACACACGTAAAGTTAAAAGAACTGTCAAAAGTCACTTTTTTTTTTTGTTCTACGATAATTTTCACTTTGATGGCGGATATCAGTGAAAAAAGTGTGCGGAAACCGAAAAAGTCTGTGAGAAAAAGTGTATAAAACGCCAAATATTAAATAGAATTGAAAAATATAAGTTGGAAATTGTGATTTCCACATTGAAGTAAAATAGCCAGATGAAATTATGGCCGCGGAGCACCGTATATTAAAGCAAGATGGCTATTTAAATATAGGCAGTGGCAGCAAGAGTGGAAATGGCACAACGGAGTCGCGTAATATCACATATCACCCGAATCTGAATGTGATCCTTGTCTTTGACTCACAAAATCAAGTAAAAATTCTCGATGTGCACTCTGGAGTAATTTTGCAAAATTACAATTTAAATACAAATGGTTAGTGAAACTCCAGAAAATCGAAAAATTACAAGCAAAAATTCCATAGAAAAACGTAAATTGCGTTTTTATTTAATTGTGAATCTTTTTTTACTTTTGCAAAAATATGTGTATGTAAAACGTGTGTAAAGTATGTGAGTTTAATTACACATGCAAAACAAAATGAAATGTGGAAAATTAATTTTCTGTTATTGTGAAATTGAAAACATAATTTTCTGCAAAGATGGGCGGTTGAATGTACTGGGTTTGCGGGAAGAATTTCTTAATGTACTTGAACTAAAACCGTTTGATGTGCCCCAAAGAATGAGTTTTTATGGTGTGAAAACGATTCGTTTTCGTTAAAAAAAATATATTTATAGATCTTTATTCCTTCCTGTTGATTGATTTTTTTGCATGTGAGCAATGAGGATAGTGCCTGCATTTAAGGTTATGGTATTGTGCATAGTGTACTTTTGGTGCGTTTTTGTGCATTGATCTAGCTCAGGATTTTTAAATCTGATTTGGTTTCGTTCCTCTCAAGTAAGGTTTATTTTTGGCATAAGTACTTTTCTTAAAGTGAAGGCCCTTTCCTTTTTTTTATTAAACTATACTCTCAATACAGACAGCGAATATAGAATCAAAAGTTGGAAGACGCATTTGGTTTCGGATAAATATAAATGTAATTTAATAAACAAATAAGAGTTTAAAACTGTGCCATATTTTGTTTGTCATAATATGACGATCTTTCTAAATCTCTGACCAACTTTTTTTTTTCATAATATTTAGTACCAACATACATATATCTAAAAAGCTCTTGTTAACTATGTATGTATGTATATCCTTTTAATTTATGTACCACTTGTTGATAGTTTATCTTAGCTAACCCATTTTTACCCGGAAAATATTAACGAATTAAAGAAATTTTCCTAAAATTTTGGAATTCGTCGACGACAGTAAAAAAAATACCAGGGATGCCAAGTGACCGTTTTTGACCCGGCAAAGCCTGGAATTGCATGGCCTTGTTGGAATTGAACAATTTCAGAAAAAGACGTTAGTTGGATTATTTCCGTTTTCTGCACTTATATTTTTTGTTTAACGAACAAAAAAAATGTCATCAAATTTTTTAACGGCAAAAATTTGATTTGTAGTTCCTTCTTTTTAAGTTGGCAACCCTAAAAATACAATAAGAACAAAATTAATCAAAACAAAAACCACAATAGAACAAGAACAACAACACAACATGAATATCAACCTAACAACAACAAAATCACAACAGTTTTCACAAAAAATTCAAAATTTTTTATAAAAAATCGCGCCTATGCGATTGCCTTCGGGAGTTCTTTTTCGATAAAAAAATGAAAAATCACAAAATTTTTTTTTTAAATTTTTGCCTTCATCGCTATTGTTTTCGTGGAAAAATTTTATTAAAATTTCTCAAAATATATGTACCTGCAGTAGTGCAAAGCTGAGGAAATCGATGTACTTTCCCACTTTTTAAAGTAGTTGTACAACCTAGGCTGAGAGCCGGCTGTAGAAAAGTCGAGTGTATAAGATTACAGGATGAGATGTATGCCAAATGATAGAGCTCAATGAGCCTAAATAGAATATCTAGGGTTGCCTTGCCAAAGCCTGTCCCTATGGCCGAAAATGCCCGAATTTTAGCCAATTTTGTTGTTCTAATTAAAACTGTAGTACATAACTGCTTGAAATGTATGCCAAATGATAGAACTCGAAGAGGCCTAAATATAGTACCTGGGATTGTATTGTTAAATCCTGTCCCAAACATGGGTTTTCACCGGTTTTTTGGGTCAATTTTCATTAATGAAGATATCAGCTTAAAATTCGTGCCAAATGATAGATATCGAAGAGCCTAAATAGAATATATAGGGTTGCCTTGTCGAATCATGTCCTAAACATTATTTGACACCCGTTTTTGGGGTCAACTTTTCTTAAATGAGCGGCAAGTCATGTTTGGGACAGGATTCTACAAGGCAACCCTATATATTCTATTAAGGCTCTTCGATATCTATCATTTGGCACAAATTTCAAGCTGTTATCTTCATTAATGAAAATTGACCTAAAAAACCGGTGAAAACCCATGTTTGGGACAGGATTCAACAATGCAATTCCAGGTATTATAATTAGGCCTCTTCGAGTTCTATCATTTGGCATTCATTTCGAGCTGTTATGTAATACAGTTTTAATTAGAACAATAAAATTGGCTAAAATTCGGGCATTTTCGGCCATAGGGACAGGCTTTGGCAAGGCAACCCTAGATATTCTATTTAGGCTCGTCGAGCTCTATCATTTGGCATGCATCCCATCCTGTAATCTTATACACTCGACTTTTCTACAGCCGGCTCTTGGACTAACCCTATTTCATCGGAAAATTAAGTTTTGAATGGTGACTGTTGATTGAGAAAAATATTTAAAATTATTATATATTAAAATTTTTTCGGCAAAAATGAGCTAAAAAATAAAATTCTGGTTCAACCGATATCCCAATTAAAAGTAAATAAACTGAGCTTTCTTAATATCACGGTGGCGAACGTCACGATGATTCACCGATGAGAAATAGTGGCAATGTTAAATCATAGGTGACAAGCGGCGACATTTGTACGACGTCATGCATGAACTTTTCGAACAAATGTCCAGAATATCACTCATGACTTATGCTGATAATGTCATGCAGCCGTCAACGTGCTAGCGACTCAGCAGACAGTATCAGTATGATTCACTTGTGCGTACACTACCGAGTGACTGTTGGATTCAATTGGCATTTATCATTCATCGATGACAATGTCATTTCAGAGTCAGCATGAAAGCGACGCTTATAGGAAAATGTCAAAATTCTAGAAATCAGCTAATGTTTAATACGCTAAGGGTTAGGAGTTGCGGAGTAAAATAACGAATTGCCGTATCCAAAGAAGGAATTCATTTTCTAGATAAAAAATTGGTGAGATGCAACGTGATTTGCTTGCTGTCACAATATAGTTGTCCAAGCAGGAAAACACTGCGACCTTTATCCAAATCTTTGAACACAGTTTGTAGCTGTATCCTGAATCAACCACTCAGTTTCTTTTTTAACAAATCTATTAATGATTGGATAAGGATTGGGGGATGGGGCTGCTTGTAGAAGTCCACGTAAGTGGGGAAAGTCCTGATCGCCACTCACTTGGGAGTGGCCAGAGATGATTCTTTTGCAAGCAGTTCAAGCAGCTCACAAACTTCCGGCCTTTTTTGGCCAAGTATCCTCTGGAGATCCCTTGGACACCCGTCCGGGGGTGAGCTAGTTGTGAGAAGGCGGGTCTCTCCTAGACTTAAAACTTGGAATGTGTGCGTAGGGTTTGGGTCCCACCACACATTATCATCATTTCCAATGAAAACCAAATTAGCCTCGGATAATAGCCCCCACTACGATGACGACCACTGCAAACGAAAAACGGACAATGATTTACGGATATGCACCTGGAATGTCCGGACCCTCCATAGGGAAGGTGCAACTATCCAACTGGCGGAAGCCCTCGTAAAAATAAAGGCTGACATCACCGCCATCCAGGAGATGCGATGGAAAGGACAAGGCTGCTCTAAACGGACGAACTGTGATATCTACTACAGCGGCCATGCGGAGAGGCGCGAATTTGGTTGCGGATTCGTTGTAAGTCGAAAATTACGCCACCTAGTTTCCCGGTTCACGCCAATAAACGAAAGGCTGGCTACGATCCGTATCAAGGCAAAATTCTTCAACATAAGCCTAATTTGCGCGCACGCCCCGACGGAGGAAAAGGACGATGCCACCAAGGATGATTTCTACGCGAGCCTAGAGGACGTGTATGACCGTTGTCCGACCCACGATGTAAAAATAGTCCTCGGCGATTTTAACGCGAAGGTCGGAAGAGAAGGCATCTTTGGCGCTACAGTCGGTCAGTTCAGTCTCCACGAGACCACTTCAAACAACGGTCTGAGACTGATCGACTTCGCCGCGGCGCGAAACATGGTAGTTAGTAGTACCAGATTTCAACACCTCGACATTCACAAGGCCACCTGGCTATCCCCGGATCAAAAAACGAAAAACCAAATTGATCATGTTGTGATCGACGGAAGGCACGCTTCAAGCATTCTGGATGTGCGTACATTTCGGGGGGTCAACATTGACTCCGACCACTATCTTGTTGCAGCTAAGATCCGCATGCGGCTATGCAATGCGAAGAATGTACGCACGGGCATGCAACGAAAGCTGGACGTCGCCAAGCTGCAATCACAACGGACAGCCGAGGCGTACTCCGCTCAACTCTCGGTTAAGCTCAACCAACCAACCTCTGGAACCGACGACGCCGGTGGACTTTGGGCACACATCTCCCACTCCATGCGTGCTGCTGCCGAGGAAGTCATTGGTTTTCGACGCCCACAACCTCGAAACCAATGGTATGACCAGGAGTGTCGCGATGCGACTGCTGAAAAAAACGCCGCATACAAGAAGACGCTGCAGTCAGCCGCAACGCGAGCTGTGCGAGAAAGCTACCGCGAAAAGAGGAAGGAAGAGAGGCGCATTTTTAGACGTAAAAAAAGGGAGCAGGAAAAACGTGAGCGTGAGGAACTTGAGGTGTACCAGGGCAAGAAGGATGCACGAAAATTCTATCAACAAGTTAAGCGTCTAACTCAAGGTTTCAAGCCCGGAGCATCCACTTGTAGAGACGAAAATGGAAATCTGGTTACAGATACACAGAGTGTACTGAGGTTATGGAGGCACCATTTCTCCAACTTGCTTACGGGCGATGATCCCACCAATTCCGCCCAGAGAGAATGCAGTACGATACCACCAATCGATGATAACGCAGTGGAAGTACCATCACCTAGCCATGAAGAGGTTCGAGTTGCTATCCAGCGACTCAAAAACAACAAAGCAGCGGGTGCTGACGGCCTGCCAGCTGAGTTGTTTAAAGCTGGTGGCGATGAATTGATAAGGTGCATGCATCAACTCATCAGCAAAATATGGCTAGCGGAAAGCATGCCCGACGATTGGAATCTCAGCGTGCTTTGTCCTGTAATAAAGAAAGGAGACCCGACAATCTGCGCCAACTACAGGGGTATCAGTCTTATTTCCATCGCATATAAGATCCTCTCGAGCGTATTGTGTGAAAGATTGAAGCCGTATACAGAAACGCTGATCGGATCCTATCAGTGTGGCTTTAGACCTGGTAAGTCCACCATAGACCAGATTTTTACACTACGCCAAATCCTGGAGAAAACCCATGAATATCAAATCGACACTCACCATCTCTTCGTCGATTATAAAGCTGCGTTCGATAGCCCAGTGCGGGATTGCCTATACGCAACAATGTCTGAGTTCGGTATACCTGCAAAGTTGATAAGGCTCTGCAGGATGACGTTGAGCAATACGTTTAGCTCCGTCAAGGTAGGGAATGACCTCTCCGGAATTTTTAATACCGAGCGAGGTTTCAGACAAGGCGACCCGCTCTCGTGCGATCTCTTCAATTTCATTATGGAGGGGATCGTACGAAAAGCCGGTGTGCATCATAATGGCACCATTTTCTTCAAAGGTGTTCAGCTCCTTGCGTACGCTGATGATATTGATATTATCGGTCGGAGTAAGAGAGATGTTACTGCTGCTTTCACTGCTATTGAAAAGGAATCAGCCAGAGTGGGTTTGACGGTAAACGAGGGCAAGACGAAATACATGATGTCTACTAACAACAACAAGAGAGCACGGGATCTAGACTCTCATGTTACAGCGGGCAACTGTAAATTAGAAGTTGTCAAGGAATTCATCTACCTTGGCACTGCCGTAACCAGCAACAATGATGTCAGTCTGGAGATTAAGCGGAGAATAACAATTGCTAATAGGTGCTACTACGGTCTCAGTAAGCAATTACGTTGCAGAGCTCTCTCTCGATCGACAAAGCTAACACTCTACAAGACGCTCATTCTACCTGTGCTTCTTTATGGCGCTGAGGCATGGGTAGTTTCGACAACAGACGCAGCCGCTCTTGGGGTGTTCGAGAGGAAAGTTCTCCGCAAAATCTTTGGTCCTGTTCGAGTTGGCGACGACTATCGCATTCGAATGAACCACGAGCTGTATGAGCTCTACGCCGACATCGACATAGTTAAGCGTATAACAATACAGCGACTACGCTGGCTGGGTCATGTCCATCGTATGGATAAAGAAGCTCCAGCGAAAAAGGTATTCGAAGGGAAAGTCCCCGGTCAACGACGAAGAGGGAGACCATGCCTCCGGTGGATAGACCAAGCTGAGGAAGCCCTAACCGCGCTTGGCATTAACGATTGGAGAAGGCGCGCGCAAAGCAGAGGCGCCTGGCGAGAGCTAATGAGGTCGGCCGTAACCTGACAACGGGTTGTTATGGCCATCTAAGTAAGTAAGTAAGTAATTAATGATTGGAAGCAATCTTTTATTAGTTTAATTTTTAAGAAAGGATTAAAAAATTATAATTCTAATTGCAGGCCTATAGCCAAGTTATCATCAATACCGAAGCTTTTTGAGCGAATTATATACATATAATCTAGTTAGGATGTGATGTAGTGAAATCATAACAATTCGTCAGCATGGTTTTGTTAATCGCAGATCAACAGTCTATAAACCTTCTTGATTTTACTTCATTTGCTTTGATTCAATTGATTATGGCTCTCAACTTTAGTTAAGCTTTTAAAAAATTACCACATTATTTGATTTTGTTCATATTAGGAAACTAGGATTTTCTATAAATTTTGTTAAATGAATTGAATCTTATTTATTTAATCGTTCTTATCGAATTAGATTTCGAGGGGTGTTGTCTTACCCTTTTACAGCGTTTTCAGATGTTCCGCAAGGAAGTCACATTCGGTCCGCTCCTGTTTATTTTGGCAATCAATGATGCTACTCATATAATCAAAAACTCTCATTTGCTAATATGAGGCGATGATATGAAAACTTACAGGACTGTGAAAGTAGATGATGACTCCTTTGCCCTTCTGTCTTGCTTGAAATCATTTGAGGTTTGGTCTTCTAAAAATAGCTTATATTTAAATCCTGATAAATGCCAAACTATGATGTTGATGTTCATGTTGTTGTTCATACATGTTGATGTTAAATTGATGTTTAATGAACACATTAACATTATCTGTAAGAAGAACTTGTCATTAAATACTTGGATTTATTAAGCCGTGGGCAGAAGGATTTCATAACCCTTTAACACGCTAGTCAAGTATGGTCTCCATATTAAAATATACATATAGATAGAGTGGAAAAAGTTCAAAAAAATGTAGTTCAGTTTGCTCTCAAAGGCTTAAATTGGACTGACCTTTCAATCCTCCTTATGAGGATCGTGGAAATATTGTGGGTATACTTTACTTGCATCAGCTTGTAACTGAGTCGCTTGCTTCTTAATTATATTCATTCTAACACTAATCGGAGGAGGAATCGTAAATCTTATCAGTTATTTTACCAACCAGTCTGTATAACTAATTTTATAGCCACAGCTCCTTTTAATCGCATGACTGCTCTCATTAACAATTGCCATGTACATATATATTAGCTTTTCGAAAGGTCTACTCAGGCTGGATTGAAAAATAATTATATAGTTAATTCTGTAGATAAATAGTTGTTTCTGTTGTCCGAGCTCCACACCATATAAATAAATTCAGACAATTATATTCATGCAGTTGCATGCTTATTTATATATGTACAGTGAAAGCTCCCGTAGGCGGACACCGACGGTTCCAACAAAATCGTCCGCCTACGGGAGATGTCCGCTTGCGGGAGCTGTCGAAGAAAGAACATTTCAATAATACAATTCAAATAAAAAAAAAATTTACATTACGTATCTCTTATGTTAAGAAGCATAACATAGGCCACAAAACTTTTATTTAGGGTGGCCCTCACACAAAAATATTTTTTCAATATTCTAATTTTCTCGAAGTCCGCTGAATCGATTCTTATGTAATTTACAATACATGGCTTTTATGTGACACACATTAGATTATAAAAGTTTTATTTATGGTGCATACTTAGGGTGGCCCTCATACAAAAATATTTTTAAATATCATTTTCACAAAGACTGGTAAGTCGATTCACACCAAATTTACACCACGTAGCTTTCATGTTAAGAGGCATAGTTAAGGATACAAAACTTTTATTTAGGGTGGCCCTCAGACAAAAATATTTTTTTAAATATCATTTTCTCGAAGACCGCTTAATCGATTCTCTTGGAACTTACACTACATGGCTTTTATATTAAGAGGCACAGATAAGCTTAAGAAAATTTTATTTAGGGTGCATAGTTAGGGTGACCCTCATACAAAAATATTTTTATTTAGACAGGTTAGTCGATTCACACCGAACTTACACCACGTAGCTCTTATGTTAATAGGCATAGCTTAGGCTATAAAACTTTTATTTAGGGTGGTCCTCACACAAAAATTTTTTTAAATATCATTTTCTCGAAGTCCGCTTAATCGATTCTCATGGAATTTACACCACGTGGTTTTTATGTTAAGAGCCACTGCTTAGGTTGTAAAATTTTTAATTTGGGTGCATATTAAGGGTTGTCCTAATACAAAAGTATTTTTTAAATAGAATATTCACGCAGACTGCATATCGAATATACACCACGGTTGAGGTGCAGCGATGCGCACAAGGTAATGCTAGTTTTATATAAATTGTAAAACATTTTTGTCCTATCACGAAAATTTCATTAACTTTCTCCCAATATTTACTGAGAAATCGCAATTTAAAAAAACACCCACAATTCACTTGTTCATAACTTTTTAAAAAATCCAAATTTTGCAAAAAAAAATTATAAGGCGTTAATATTGATCAATAAATCTTCAAAGTTATGCAAAAAAAGTTTAAGTATAATAAGTTGGTTTTTTCTGTGCCCACTTGAGAAAACTTTACTCTCAACACCACACAAAGAAATAGATTTTAAAGAATAACAATCGACAACCTGAATGACAGAATAGAATGTCTTTTTTGTCCGGCAGCAGAGATGAATTATATGAAATGTGTATAAATGTAGTGTCCGCGTCCGGTCACCGGAGCGTCCGCCCACCGGAATGTATTTTGTTCTAAAAACATAACGAAAAACTTGGGACCAAGAAATTCGTTCGGCTACGAGAGATGTCCGCCTGCGGGAGCTGTCCGCGACGGGAGCTTTCACTGTACATATGTAGGGCAACCAGATGGCCTGCCTACAAAAGTAGTGTATATCAAAAAATTCGAATTTTGTAATGAAAACCAAAAATTTTTGTAGTCCCATAAAAATGTTTCTAATGAGCAAAAAAAAGGTCCTCGCTTTCTACGAAAAACCCCAGCAAAATTAAAAGAATATTTGAAATAACTTTTATTTTACAATGCAAACATCGAAAGTAGCAAAACAATCGAAAAAAAGTGCATTTCAAGTGAAAAATACCAAAGTAGCAAAGCCTTGCAAAAGTAGCACATTTGCTACTAAAGTATGCCATCTGGTAGCCCTATACATATGGTCTGAGTGGGTATGTTGAGAAAGTGCCTTAAAACTAAGTAAAAATTATAAAATATAGAAAATTAATGTACATGTATAATTTTATTATTTCCATCATTTATTAAATAAGCTTTTTATTTGGTTTAAAGTTTCAAACTAAGTGGCTAATAAAATGTAGTAGCTAAAATCTGTTATTATTATTATTTGCATTGATTCTGTAGCAAAACTGAATAAACTTATCGCTCTATGGACACGTAAATGACACCGCTGCGTATAGTTTGCAAAGTGATGTGTTTCGAGATGTCCAAAAGCAACTTAAAAGAGTAGCAAAAACTACCAACAAGACTGTCTTTTCTCAATTCTTTTCCTTTATTTTATCTATCTCTAAAATACATTCAACGGTTATAGTTCTTATCTTAAGCGTAATGATTTTGAATATTTCTTGCGCGGTTTTTTTGTTAGAACTTTTTCTAATACTCAATCTTATGAATACTTCTAACAAAAACTACAGTTTTAAGGACAGCATCAATGACACATTTTGGGTAAACAGCGGAACGGAATCAAGTCCTGTCAGATTAATGAACTAGATATATTTTTGAGAATTCTGTTATTTTTTAAGCAATTTAATTTAATCAATTTAATTTTAATCAGTTGTATGTAACTTTATTATCGCGATATACTTAGTTTTAGTTGACGACTTTTCGTCGAAAATAAATGCTTGGATGGATTTCCACCCACTTCAATGTACCAATAAAACATAAAATATCGCAAATTGTGGTATACCATGGGCAATAATGATATTCAAATCAAATTCACTTAAAAAATGTGGCATACATACAACCATTGGAAGCGCTATAAAACTCTAAAATATTTTCAAAGTCTTACTCTTATGGAAAACAAAGTGCTTAAAACAAAACTGATAAATTTTCGACTGTGTTCGATTCCAAGCAAGCGGCATAGCGTTCTATTAAACAAAAAACTTGTTTGTGTGAAAAATCCTTTGGAGTGCCCAAGTTTCAGTTAATAATATTCATTCCGTCTTACAAAAACACTTCACATAAGAATACCTTTTTTATTATTAAAAAATAAAATTAAAAAAAACCCTCCAAAGTTCACAAAAAACCCACGCCAAAATCGCACCAACCATTACCATTTTTATATAATACTTTTTCTTTACCGGAAATAGCAACGTAACTCATTTTAGCAGTCATTCGAGTTTTAGATAAGTACATACACCTAATTCTATTTTTACGCGATAAATACGTTCTCAAAAAATCCGCGTAAAAAAAGATACAGTACCCATATAAAGGTAGGGGATTGGTTCCGCATTTGAAAAATCACTTAATCTAATAATATTAAAGTATAAAAAGTTATCGTTTTTACGTTTTAAGTAGCTTATAAAGTACATATGTTTATTGATAGACTACATAGAAAAAAGAAAAAATGCAATAAAATATTAATTAATCCAAAAGAAAATTCATACAACATATAAGAAATCAAACAAAAAAAAAAAAAACAACATTTAATAAAGCACAAACAGGTAAAAATATATCACCAAGCATGATTTAATCGGTAATAGGTGCGTTTGTTTACTTTCCCAGTAATAATTATCCAGTAACGAAATTTGAGAGAGTAAGAAAGTATTTGTTCTCGATGAAAAAAATTTCCACAAAAGTAAACAAACGCAATCCAGTAACAAATCGTAAAAACTGACAAGTGAAGAAAAATAAGTTGAAATGTTTAATTTTTCCATAACAATTTACTTTTTTATTTATGAAAAATTATTGACAAGTTTCAAAATCATATGTTTATCTTGTTGAAAATTTTTGCTGGAAAAATTTTATCCAGTAAAAACTAGCAAGCTCTCTCGCAACAAATTGTCACTTTATTCTCTCACTGCCTCTCTCGTTACTGGATATTTGGTGTAAACAAACGAAATCCAATTGTTACAAATTCGTACAAACTTTCCGTAAACAAACAGACCTATTATTTTCTGATAAAACACGCATTCGTTTTTGAGAAACTTGAATGCCACTGTCATCGATCAGAATTTCAACTTCATTTTCAAGCGTGGTTTGTTCATAAAATCCGTTATCAAATGTTGTGTTTTGTTTTGCTTTTTGTCAATTTCTTATACAATTCGCTATAATTTAGCAGGCAGTTCGAGTCCTCCTTTAATTAGGTTTGCATTGAGGCTAAGAACTTCTTCGTCATTTCACTTATTTCTTGGACATCGATTGTCTGAAGCCCAAAATCAATAATTTCATACATGCCTCATCTGATAATAATTCTTCTATGTCATTAGATGATAGGTCATCAAAACCTTCTCCACCTACTTCATGAGCTAAAGAACTGGATTCACATTTGTAACGCATTCTGGCCAAAGCGGTCTCCAACATCCATTTAAAGTCGAAGTTTTAGATCTCTCAGTGCTAACCCAGGATGTTTGATGCAGTCATTAAAAGAAAATTGCTTCCATGCCTCTATGACTGTTAATTTATCTCCATTCATTATTTTGCCTAAGGTATACTGGAAAGTTTGCTTTATATAATAGGTCTTGAAAGTTGAAATAATTCCTTGGTCCAGAAGCTGTAACAACGAAGTCGTATTTGGTGGCAAGAAACAAAATTCAACATTTTCGTGTTCTATATGTGGATTACCTAGTGCGTTGTCTATGATCAACAGAACCTTAAATTCAAGACCCTTATCGCTCAGATAGCGTCGAACTTCTGGAACAAAACATTTTAAAAACCATTCTCTAAACGTTTCGGTTGTCACCCAGGCTTTTTTATTAGCTGTTCGATGAACTGGCAATGTTCCCATGTTTGCATCTTTCATTGAGCGTGGTTTTAGAGCTCGATTTACAAGTAAAGGTTTTAGCATCCGATCCCCCGAAGCATTAGCACAAAGTAAAAAGGTAACTCGATCTTTGGCTACCTAAAACCCACTAGCAATTTTTTGAGACTTAGCTACGTATGTTCTGGTCGGCATACGTTTCCAGAAAAGGCCAGTTCCATCTGCCTTCCATACCTGATCTGGAGTGTAGCCTCCATCTCTAATTATTTAAGCCAATTTTGAAGAAAATGCTTTCGCTGCGGTCTCATCTGCAGATGCAATTACTGCTACTTTTGCTTGAAATGTACTACTTTTGGATGGTTTTGCTACTTTCGATGTTTGCATTGTAAAATAAAAGTTATTTCACATATTCTTTCAATTTTGCTGGGGTTTTCCCCAGAAACGAGGACCTTTTTTTTTTTTGCTCATCAAAAATATTTTTATGGGACTAAATAAATTTTTTGTTTTCATTCCAAAATTTGAATTTTTTGACATACACTACTTTTGTAGGCAGGTCATCTGGTAGCCCTATCTATACATACTTATTACAAGACTTCTCCGTTTGTTTTTTTTTGACTATATCTCGTATGTATGAAGTCTGAGCAGCTATATTTGTTCCTCCAGCAATTACAGATTTTCTAAGAGCCTCTTCATTTTTTTTTATAGTTCTTATAGTAGATTTTTTTTAAATTGAAAAATTTTCCAACACTTGTGGCTCATTCTCCTGTGGCTAGTTTATCTAAAATTTTAATATATGCTTCCAAAATAATAATTTTTCTCTTCGTTTGATTTCTATCTGACATTTTTTGTGAAAATAACGCCTACAAAAATTATTTATTTATATAATAAATGAATGAATTAAAATCTTTGAATTACCGATTTTTTGAATTCAGGAAAATCTATAATTGGTTAAGCTCTAACCTTCACATACAATTGATAGTAAATTTCGATAGTACTCCGAACTCCGAACACTGGTTTTTCATATATACTGCTCACTTTGAACATTAATATCAAACTGAAATTTCGCACTATTTTTCTACAGAACGCACATTTTGAAAATTAGGAGTGGAATTTTTTGAATCGCGTTATTTCAAATCAAATCGCGCAAAAAAAGAACGCAACACTTTTTTTAAATCGCGTTAAATCAAATTCGCGTAAAAACAATTGGATGTAGACTCAAAACCATGTAAGCTTATAAGTATGCATCAAGAATTTTTGTAGAATCGCAAGGCGCGCACTATACACTCCACTCTTATTCTACATCGTTACATTTGTAGGTACACATACTGAAATAAAGTGTTTTAAAGCGCCTTACCGCTTGTGGGGGAAGCCATAAGACTTATTTTATCCTTTTTTAGATGCAAAACTGCTTACCGCTGGTGGGGGCAAGTTTTGCTTGAATAAAAGACGATCTTTTTAGTTTAGTAGTTGGCAATGATTTATTTAATTAATTTTTCTATGGTTTTATACAATTATTACTTGTAATAAGTTGCTAAGTCAGCAATAAATTTTACCACAAAAAATATTCAACTTAAATAACTCCCTGCTCAGCAGATGCTAGGGAAGCAGTAATAAATTAATTTATACAATTGTCTGCTTAGCAAAATACTGTGTAATACGATATACTAATCAAAATACTAAAATAACTTAAAATACTATAAAATATAAAATGTGTAAATTTTATATAAATGCTTGATAAAATATTAGAAACAAAAATTACTGAGAAATATTTCTGTGACGTCTAGTGGTCTAGATTCTCAGAGAAGTGTGATTACGCCAATTCGTAAGTTTCTAAATAAACCGGAAATTGTATAAAAACGCTGCAAATCGTTGTACTCAATTAAGGGAGGCGGTTAATTTTTCATTAATTTGTTTTCGAGGTGATAAAATAATTGGATCATTTTTAAATTTTAACAACGTTTTATTACAGTGTTAAAGTGTAAGAAAACATGATTTTTTTTTTTAACAAAATGGCGGATCTGCAGAGTATTTCTTCAGTGTATCTTTTCAGAGGCATCGAAAACTGCTGAAGCCTTAAAATTTTTTCTATCTATCTAAAAAATAAGGTTTTCTTTTTTCGATAATTGATATTTTGAAGGGAAGGACGAACCTATAAAATTATAAAAATTAAAAATTAAAATTTATATCGCCTGTTTAATCAAAAGTCCAGATTTTTGACTATTTTTTAGCAGTTTTGAACCCAAAAAAGTTATTTATCTACGCGATATCTTTAAACTGTTAGATATATCCTTCCGATAATACTATAGCAAGAAACTATAGTCAGCATCTATTTGAGCTACATCACAGTTTTTGCAAATACAGTTTCGAGATAATAGTGTTTAAAATTTCAATACGATATGACACGAAGGTATGCGGACTCCGACGTTCTTGACAATAACTTATTAAATTTTTCGCTTTGTTCTTTTTACAGCATTTTCTTAACATATCATACATTCGAATTATGAAAAAAAAGTCTTAAGTTGAAGTTTTGAGGCTTAAGTTAGTAAAAATCGGTTTTTGTAAATAAAATGTTTTAATTAAAAAATGTAAAGTATAGCATAGAATTACTTTATATATTGAAAAAGTACGGTGCAAGGACAGTAGTATGCATTTGAAACAAATGAGACTGTGAGCATACTTCATGATTCGGCCTAGGCTTACATTGGATCTTGAAAGGAAAACTCTAAGGTATACCAATGTTGAGTTACCATTAGACTTTGACCGTGGACCAGACCCAAAATTGGCAAACGTTTCCATAAGAGCGATGCCAAATTACACACAACATTTCATAACATGAATTAATGCATTTAAACTTTTTTTAAATTTATTTCAGGAAGTGAAAAATGTGTTTGCGGCAAATATATGCCTCTTCAAGAGAAGGTGTTGTTTTGGGATGGTCGCAACTTAGGATTTCGTGGCGACTACAATAGTGTTTTATTGCTGGACACAATACTGCAGCCTCCAATACTGCAAAACGATGACTTGATTAAATTGGAATTGTTGCTTTCTGAAGCAGTTATATTTCAAACAATTCTCAAAGAACTTGAACAAGAAGGGCTAGAATGTCCAAATGATGTTAGCAATGAGTTGCTAGAGAAGGTAAAGAATGCACAAGCCAATGCTAAAAAGGGCATAAAAGCGCAAAGGGTGAGTGCAATAGAAATTAACGCTAGTTTAATTACATATTTAAATTTATTTATTTTTTTTAGTGGAATACCATTTGCTTGGAAGTTTCGTATTCAAGTCTTAAATTAGTCGCCAATAATGTTGTAGTTATGCTGAAACGTTTAGAGCGACATATTCCTGCCTTAGCTATTGCATCAGGGATAAATGAACGTCTTACTGATTTGCTAGCTGGATCACGAATACTTGATATAAGTTGGCATGGTGGCAACTTTCAGCGCGTTCTTATGTATTCTGAAGCTGTTCGCCGTCAAACTTTTGAAAAGTGGCCACATATGGATTACAAGTGGGCACTGCCTGATCAAATGGCGCAGGCTGGCTTCTATCATCAACCGTCTTCGTCCGGAGAAGATCGAGCTATGTGCTTCACCTGTAGCGTTTGCCTGGTGTGTTGGGAAAAAACTGATGAGCCATGGAGCGAGCATGAACGTCACTCGCCAACATGTCCTTTTGTAAAAGGCGAGTATACGCAAAATGTTCCTCTTTCTGTTACTTATGCAACAAATCCTGCTGTCGTTGCCCCCGCACCCGGCTTTGATGTCATCTCTAATAGCGATTATGCAAACGTGCTATGTACAAGTTGTTCGGAAACTGGTGAAATTGCTATATGGAGCATTGAGCGGTATTTAAAGCAAATGCATTTGTTCAACATTGCCACACTAATGAAGGATATCTGTGATGATTGCTATGAATCAGTTAGAGTAACCGCTATTTGTGTACTACCAAATTCTAGAGCACAAAACAAAATACGCGCTTCATTAGGCTCAGCACAAATGGTGTCGGCTAACGGTGGAGGCAGTGCAACTACACAGTGCACTTCTACATCTACATTACGAGCGGGAGTGGTGGGTTCAAAAATTGTGTTAGGATTGAGTATACGTCAGAGTAGTGGACAGCATGACATGCGTTTGGTTGTTCTCAATATTATTGAAAGTGACCGTTCGTTAGAGTGCTTAGGCAGTGGCAGTGTAAATGGTGGCGTTGGAAGCAACAAACAAATTAATGCTGATAATATCAGCAATGTTGGCGGGGGTGGTGATGGAGCAAGTGACAACCAATGTGATAAATTCGATCAACGCGATGATGATAACAAGTCATCATCTTCGTTTTTTGAAAAATATGCAGATAGCTTCGACAGTAATGGTTTTATGTCAGATCTAGTATCCATCAAAAATAATGGTAGCGTAAGTGGATCAGGTGATAAGTCTGATGCAGCTGCAGCTGCAGCAGCTCTAAATGATTTGCTACTTGAAGGTGAACTAATTAAAATCGATCCTGTTTGTGACCTTTCCGACTTATCACAATTTTTGGATAAGTCTCAAGATGGTTCTGGCGTTGTGGGCAGTTATTTTAAAGATAAACTTATAGCTGCCTCTCAAGCAGCTAGCAATGCCTTGCAGCAAAATAATAATAATAATAACAACAACAACAATAACAACAACAACAGCACTACGACGATAACAAAAACTGTAAGCGAAGAAATCGATTGTGTTGTTGAAAGTTATACGAGTGTCGACCGTATGTATGCAATGTCGTCTAGTAGGGCAGGACGTGAAATTATAGAAATTGCAGAAATCGTTCCTACCGATGGAAATTGTAATCAGCTATTAGTGAAGCTAATAAAGTCAATTGTAGTTAATGACTTAGATAGTCAAATCATAATCGCAACTGTTGAAGACTTAGAGGATGAACGAATGGAGGGTGAGTAAAATACACATATAGTACTATCCCATCATATCTTTAATAAACTTATGGTGGCCAAGTAAGCAGTTTATTTTGATATAAATCTGTTTTTGATACTTCAAAGAGTGCTATGGAAACTATTTTCAATGGAAATTACAGTCATTAACATGAGGGTTTCTCCTCTATAATTTTATAACTAAATATTTTTCAATTTAAGCCATGCTTTTCGAGTAAATGAGCAAAAACCATTTTTCGACCACTTTCAGTGGCCATCAGTAGAAACTACTGAGGATTTGTGGACTATGATAGTTTTAATTAAAAAATATTTTAAATTGATATACACAGTGCGACAATTTCTCACCCAGACTTTATGCCTTCCGCCTGAACGGGTAGCGTCATCTCTCGACATTATATATCGTTGAAAAAGTATTATTTCTTCTGTTAACGCGCTCAAGTTGACTACGCTAGCTTGCCAAATGGGTGAGCTATGCCTTCTCATCTAACATCCCAAATTAAATAGTGTGAAAATTAAGCAACGCACTATCATAAAATTCCAAGTTAAATCAGGGGCTCTACTCTGCAAAGCGATGCAATCCAATGCATTTTAGAGTACAGTAGGTACGGAAGAGGAGTATTTACAAGCCAATTGACCAAAAATTGTTTGAGTTATGCGTCCGGCCAACTTGAAAAGTGTTGTTTCGAGAAAAATGGACTAAAAGCTTTCACTACGGATCAGTAGGTATTTGCAGCGGATCGGGTCGCCAAAATTGAAAATTTGAACTCATAAATATTTTTTCCGCCATAACTCTCTTAGTATGTAGTTTTTAAGGTACTATAGCAACTTTTAAGCCAATAGCATAAATATCGATTTCGGAAAATTTCTACTGTGGCGTAATCCCTTAAAGGAAAATTTTTATAATTCGCGAAATTTAATTTTTATTATAGAATGAGTCTTTTGTAAGAGTGAGGAACAATTTCAGCCCAAAATAAAATAATGACTCGAACCTTAAGGCAAGTTACGTAGAACTTAACAAGTGTGGCAAAGTGATCACTTGCAAGAAGTAGTAGTTAAAGTATGCCAGATAGAAAAAAAAATGGATAACATGTTTCATCTCAACAAATCAACTCTTGGCCTTAAGGCATGATAGAATTACGAGCTGTGAAAACAACAATTTAGACATGAAGAAGGGTCGCTTATCACTCGCATTTTTGCTCCAGGATAATACGAAGAGTGACTATATGATTCGTACATGAGCGAATTGTATTGAAACTTGTCTGCTCTATGCTCAAAGTATTAGTCCACCTATTTTTTTTTTTGTATTTTGACGAGTAAGCCTTCAAGTCTTTCAACAGGTAGTCCCTCTTTTTAAACGTGATTTCTAAAAGGCGGTACTCCTGTAAAGCGCCATGTTTCAAATCAAAATTTAGAAATTATTACGTCATATGCATACTTAAAGTTTTATGTTAAAAGTCGCAAATCAAAATTTTTGACCATGAATTACAAAATATCTCCGAAACTGTGACTGACATGAATTTCCTATCATGTGCATTGCTACACGTACTTTTATGGGTTTGTTCGCTGTACCGTGGCAATGCTATTTAAAGTACAACCTTAAAATTTACAAAATCCTGAGATGCGCCTTCTACGACACCAACAAGGAGATGAGGCATTAATGAAACAGGAAAAAGATGTAGCTGCATACATATATGTACCTCGTTACTTTATATGGCTTACCAATCCATGTAAAGTTATGGTCTGAACTAAAGCATCTTTCCATCTTCCTCGATCCTGGGTGGTCTCTTTCCAGTTTTGTAGGCCAAAGGCTTTGGTGTCGGCGATCATCTGGTCTCCGAAGCGAAGCGAAGGTTTAAGATTTTTTTAATCTGGAAACAAAATCATTTGTAAAGACCTAAACACCCCTACTCCAAACTAAAATATATGTTTCTCAAACTTTAGATCTTAAAATAAACATGACACGGCATAAATCAAAAAAATGAAAAAGTAAAGACTACTGTCTCATTCAAAAAATGATTTCCAATTCAATTCAAGTTAATCTTTATCCGTGAATCTTTGATATTATTATACATGATTTGTTAGAGACTTAGCTAATAAGTTATTCCAACTAGGGCAGACATTTTTTAGATTTAATAGTATTAATGTTTAAATTCTTTGAATAAAACATGTTCTTTAGAATAAATAGACTTAATTAAACAAACTTAACATAATACAAATAACACAAGTTTTATAGTCTAGAGCAGTGGTTCCCAAACTATTTTGGTCGTGGAACCCCCAAATTTGTTGCCGATGATCGCGGAACCCTGAATATTTTTTAAGCAACGACTTTTTAAAATTTAATACCTGATATTAAATTAAACAAGTACTATTTATGTATTTCAGACTTAATTGAATTAAACAAAACTTAAAAAAAAAAACAATTCATCAAAGAAATAATTAATAAAAATATAAGACTAAAATAAATAAAAAAACTATAAAGCGAAGAATGCACCTGCTTCTTTGATTCCAAGATTTTCTTAAAATTAGGCGTTATGTTTGATAACTGTACTCGCATGTCCGGTGCAGCATCAAGTTTATTACGGTATTTGGATATTTGAAAACCCAGCTTCACACAAAGTGGTTATAAACGGCGATAGAATTGGAATAGTCTGTTTTGATAAATTTGGATATTCATAGAATACATCTGAACGGAATTTTGTAATGAAACTGCTCTAAGTTTGGCTTCTAATCAAATTTTTATAATCCATGAAACTAAATCCTTTTGGTTTTTGTTCTATTTTGAAATGATTTTGTACCCAGTAATTATCTTAATTCTCTAGGTTTAGAAAGTAATCACTGAGTGATTGCTGTAAACTGGACAGATGTGTTTTTATACCATCACGGACTTCCATATCTAAATCCATTTCAGATTCTTCGAGAAAATCACTAAGCGTCTGGTAACACTCGAAGTTATTTTGCTCCCCAGCTGTCACATAAAAGTATTTTACGTATTTTGGTGAATTTCGATTTGCTACAGATGCTTGTGTTTTCAGTCGCCTTATTTAAAAATCTTAAATTTAATATGGTGGTCGATTGTAAACTTTTCGAGGAAAATGTGAATATATTAAAAACCATTTTTATTTTTTTAATAAAATAAAATTTGTCATACGGAACCCCTAAAATTTTTCGTGGAACCCCAGGGTTCCACGGAACACACTTTGGGAATCACTGGTCTAGAGATAAAGCGGGTGCTTTTAATTGAAAAATATTCGCTTAAACGCTTAATTCCAGCATCTCTATGTGCAGCTTCTGTAGACGACCACCAGTAACGATTTAACCCTTGTGTCTACACTTGGATACAAACGTATCCTTTTTAAACTTTGAACAGCAATTTCTTATATTTCTCATGCTTCCAGCGATTTCATATTTTAAGTTATCCTGCATGGTAGTATCCTAAATATAATGCGATAATATAGAAGTGTGTGGGGTGTGGGTGTGCATTTTATAAATTTACTACGTTGATACATTTGTACCCCGAAGCATTTAAGTGCGAACAATTTATTTAACGTGTAAGAATGTAAAAATTATCTCAGCAACCTGCAAAAACTTAAATAACGACTGAAAAATTCAAAATTAATACAGTTATATCCGGAAAGCTTGAATTGCGATACTATAAGTTTGGCAGTCACTCAAATCGACAGAATTTGATGGATTGCTAGTTGTGGCCAGTGATGACAAATGGGTTTTGTGGAAATGTACTAAATGGAGAGTTGAAATGTAGTTTTTAGATGCCGAATGTACTTTTTTCGACATGAAAATGAAAAAGTTATTTACAATTGTCATATATCCCGTTTCATAAGTTCTGATAACAGTGTTACATGAGCTGCTCGTGTGGGAACCAAGGCAAGGTCAAATGGAAAACTCGGCAGAACTGTTTTGATTGCCATAAACCAGTTATGTGGATTCATGAAGCCGACATCAATACGAATGTTTCAAATGCCAACATGCAAAATATCAGCATTATTGATACATATTTTAACTTTTGGTTTTACATACCATTTTAAATATTTTCGAAATTTCACTATAATTTGTGGTTAAAATTTTTTTTTATCCATTTAAAATAACAAATATAAATTGGACTCAATAATTAAATATAAAATTTTAAGATTTATGCTAAAAAATTAGACCTATCCTCATGTAAATGTACTAGGGTACAAACAAACAAACGTATCCACAGGTATACAAAGTAGGTATTGACACAAGGGCTAAGCACATTTTAAGAAGTTTGTTTTGTGCAATTTGTAATTTTTTTATGTGAGTTTTTGCTATGTTGTTAAATATTGGACATCCATATCATAGAATTGGCCTTAATACAACTTTGTATAACAGTATTTTATTATTTTTGCTTAAACTAAAATTCTTATTAATTAAACTATATAGCATTTTAATCGAAGTGTTAATTTTTTCCAGTGTGTATTCGACATGGTTTTTGAAAGTTAATTTTTTGTCAAAAACAATACCTAAATATTTGACTTCAGGCTCCCAATTTATTAATATGTTATTGATGCGAAGAGGTCTTCTGGGGACTTCAATAGTCCTTCGATGCGTAAAGAAAATTTATTTTGCCTTAGAGACATTTATTTTGATTTTCTATTTTGAATAATACTTCATGTAAGTAGATAATGCATTTCGAAGTGCATCAACAATTGGGGCTCGAAAACTCGAAGTGGCGAAAAATGTAGTATTGTCAGCAAAAAATGCTCGAAAAACTATTTGTAAGATGTGGTGCGTCAGAAATAAAAATGTTATACAACATTGGGCTAAGCACTGCTCCTTGTGGGACTACAAAGGGAATATTGCGGCGTTGGGACTTCGTTTGCTTGGTTGTCACTACAAAAGACCTGTCTCTAAGAAAATTATTGCATATATTAATTAAATATCGTGGGAAACCATAGTTGATCATTTTTATTATAAGACCAGAATGCCAAACTGAGTCGAAAGCTTTCTCAATGTCGCAAAGCACCATTCTTGTGGATTGTTTCTGTTCTAAGTGATTCTTTATATGGTTCCGGATGCGGTAAAGTTGGTGAATTGTCAATTTTCCTGGCATAAACCCATGTTGCTCAGACGGAATAATATCATGTTGTTCAATGTGATCTTGACTTCGTCTAAGTACATATAATGCGCTCAAGTATTTTATTTAGAGAACTTAATAATGATATCGGGCGATAACTTTTTGGATCTGAAGCATTTTTATTAGGTTTTAAGACTGCAATTATGTTTGCTTCCTTCCAGGATTTTGGAAAATAGCTTAGCGAAAGGCATGCAATAAGGATATGGTGTAAAAACAATATTCTTAGACGAGGCAATTTTTTTATTAATATATTGTTAATGCGATCTAATCCGGTTGCTTTTGAATTTTTTCACCTCTTGATAGCTACAATAGTCTCTTCAACCGTAGGAAGATTAAGTGTGGTTTCTACTATTTCCTAGTGTGTGAAAGCGTGCACTTTCTCTTCTACTTCAGAAGTGAATGCAGGATTGTCATTAGCGAGGGAATTTTTAAAGGTCTGTGAAAAACTATCAGCAAAAGTTTCTGTTTTCTCAGAGGGTGTAGTTAAGAGAATGTCATTACTTTTAATAGTGGGTATATTATGACTTCGCCTTTTGAGAAATTTTGTTACATGCCACATATCTTTATTATAGTTGTCGTGACAAAAAACGATTTAATGATATATGTACATAATTTTGCTCTTTCTATTCATAGGTGATTCTGAGTTGAACATCGAATCTGCATGTGCTCAAATTCTCTTATACGATTGCAATGGTTTTGTAATATCCGATGATTATATTGCAGCCGTATCCTTTAGCTTAACAAAATGTCCGCGGCAGCTGTGTCTGCTTCCTAGTTATAATCTATTTGAGCGTAGAATGCATTCAAATGAAAGAAGTTCTTTTGATTCTGGTGCGCTATGTGTGGTTTGTGCAGATGGTTCATTAGAACTATACTCTTTGGATGATTTACACACTATCACAACAGTTAATGTCGAAAATGAACATTTCGTTTCTGTCGTCTACTGTAAGAGTCTTGATCGATTATGCGGCTGTACACGAAATGGATCACTAATTTTCTACTCCCTGAATGATACGGACAATGAATCTGGTGACGAATTGATTGAATTAGACGATGAGTGCAATACTACGCTCGTTCAGATAACACAAGGATCTTCATCATGTGATCAGCAAATGACAGAAATAACAGAAACAGATGGTTCCGTGGCGAATGCATCAAGCACGCAGGCTGATAATAATCTAACAACATCATCATCATCGGTTACAATGACAACAATTAAAGTTGACGTAGGTAATGGGCCACAATCTTCACCATCGCCATCCTCATCGTCAACAGTGACTGCTGCCAATTTATTAGCATACAAAACTGGAGATCTAACAATGGATGATTTGCTTACATTTTATGCACTCACACAATTTGATGAAATGTTAACACCTTATACGGCTGAAGTGCCCAGTTGTTGGAATGAACTTGTACAAGCACAAAAACAGCGTAAACAACCGCAACATTTGCGACCTGGTGATGATACGCACTTGACAAAAACTTGGAGATTACATAATGATGCGTAAGTATATTATATATAATGTCAGCATTGAAGTTTAATTAAAATTTTGTTTATATAGAACTACATGGGATGAACACATAATTGAATTAAATTTAGCAAAAGCTGTGACCTTAGGGCACATTGATATGAAGTTTACGTTATATCAACAGTGCTCCAATCCTGCTGCGATACAAGTTACACTTTTGAAACAGAATACAAGTGGTTTTGGATACCGCATGAAAGGACCACATTCAGTAAATATGGCCTTTAAGCAATCCTCAATTGATGACAATATTGATTTTTCACTTAATAATAGTGACGGTAAGTGAAGAGCATATAAATAATCTTCGATAAGTGGTTACTTTTCTTATGTATTTTGTTCACGCTGAATTAATATTTTTTTATATACTGTTTTTCCTTTCAAACTTAACAATTGGAATAACACTAGTTTTCTCAATATACATATGTATGTTGATTTCCTTGAATTTCTCTTAGCAAATGAATTGAATGCGTTTAAAAATTGTAACGTGATATAATAAAATATCACAATAAAATAACAAAATTGATTAAATACAATTTTATATGATATTTTAGGCTCGAATGAAAATCCAGTCTTAACTGAGGAATATTTACAAACGCATAATGCTGAAATTCTAGCGGGGCCTATCGAACTGTCTTCCTGTATGGACTTATGTGATCAGGGAGGTACCATTACTCTTACATCGCCAAAGTTGTTTAAAACTCGCACGCGTAACTTTTTACTTCATATCAAAACTATGTCTGATCCGTCAAAAGAGGGTCAAGGAAAAACACGAGGTAAATACATGCTTGCAAAAATAATTTTATTACTTAATTACCATAAACCGGATGCTATTTTCATTGGACTGGGCTAAAAAAACATTTTGTTTTGTTTTATAAATGTCATTAATTTTTTGATTCCTGTAGACCTTAATCGAGACGCCTTCCCATATTAACTAAAAACATACTTTTATATGTCGCTGAATTCCACGCATTTTTGAAACAAAGATAAAAGAAAATATATTCATAACCTTTTAGCGTTTTAAGCAAACTTTAAAAATTATTTTTGAGCTGATATGGAGAGACGTCTCGTTTAAGGTCAAAAGAAACTAAAAAAGGGATGTATGAAAAAAAATCAAAAAAGTAATATTCATTTTAGTATAAAATCTTTCATTTGTTTAAACTTTCATTTAAATTCATTTTTCTCTCCTCATTATTTTATTTTTAAAATCAAAATAAAACCATTTCAGTTCCTGTACGCAAGAGAGGTGTTATGCGCCTCCTAATTTCGTCATTTGCAAACAGTTCATCACATAACTTCATTAATAACAACACAACTTCTTCCTCCACAAGTTCATTTCCTCAGAACTCTACATCAAAACAGTCACGAAATGATTTTTACATAGGTATGAAAAAGAACATAATTACCTTCAAACATAGAAATCATTATGTTAATTGTGTACAAATAAATTACATAGGTCTATAACGATTTAAAGGCAAGACTGTTCTATATTGCTTCTATTGAATCCGTGGGTGTAACTTGCATTTACAGATTTTTCCAATAAGTCACAATTATGAGAGAAATGCATATAATTGTTTGAAATAAAAACGCTACATTGAAAATTTATGTTCAATAAAATTAATTGTGACCTAAAGGAAGTAATGTGTTAATGCAGTTCCAATAATACGTAACGCAAACGTTTATTTTGTAGACCTATGTAATCGTTTTCATTATATTTGTCGTTTTTATGTAGAGTTTGTTTTTATTGATATAATTTATTTTGTTCGTTTTAGCATTTCTTCTTAATTTTACTGTTAGACAACAAATAAATTTGTTTTGTATTTCATTTACTTTTCTGCAGATTGCTAAAAAATAATTTATTTGAAATGTTTTAAATTTGAATACTTTTAGGTTGTGACTGGCTTCATGAAATTTCTATTACAGTACGTGGTGTTAAAACACACAATCGTATTCCAAATGAACGACTTCAACGCATTGCAATGCTTGAAAGTAATGTTGTATTGGATAATTTATTCAAAATAGTCAGCAGTGATGGTACAGCCACGTTATCAAAAAATCTTGCATTAGATATCTTGAATTGGATATGTACAATACGATTAAATCGATTTAGATCACCAAAAAATGAAAGATTTAAGCAACAGCAGCATCAGCAAAAATCCACAAATGCCAGCGCAGATAAAAATGCACCCGCGTCGTTATCAACAACTACCGATTTAGTTACACAGCAAGCTGAGTGTATTGCAATAACCGAAAAGTATTTGCAAGATACTATTTTAAATTGTATCGTTCGTAGTGATCGTAGCATGGCACACAAATGCGTTAAATTAATACTAATTTTAACAGAGTAAGTAAAAATAATTATGTTGAATGTATTAATATTTAAAAATGCTATTAACAATTAAAAGCTCAATTTTAAATTTAGTGAGTCACAGTGAATATGGCCATCCTAATAAAATTGATTTCACTAAATTTTCAGCAAAGTAAGGTATTATTGTCTCCCATTATTCAAGTAAATCCTGCTTTGAGCCTTTTACGTTAGCAATGTTCTCTTTTTTTTATTTCAACTTCGAGGTTATGCTACAAGTTATCAATAATGTTTAAATACGGAAATTTCGAAGGAGCTTTTATATTACTTGAACAATTAAAGAAAATAGGAACAAAGTCGGCAATTTTCCCTATTTTAAATTATACAAAAATTGGGAAAATTAATTATATCTAAGGGCAAATTAAGAATGAAACTTTTTCATGCAGTTTGAGGGATTAAGTAGAATCAGAATATACTAAACAAATTCTCCCAACAGCTTCCGGTAATCTCAAGACATGAAATTTTGACGTAGCTGTTTTTTTGTTGTTGTTGTTTCAATCAAATAAGGTTCGCAATATTTGAGATAAAATTTGAGTAAAGTACACATATAACTATGTATGTACTTCTTCAGCGTTGCCACCTGGTCATTAAAGATAGTCTCTTTTGTTTCAACCGCATATTTTAGTTTAAAAAAAATCGATAAATGCTACTTTAGATCGACTTAGAAAGTGACTTATGAATGTGGAAATAGACCCTACCAAAAAAGGAAATGTGAGCGCGAACAGACCTCTTTCAACTAGAAGCGGACGTGAGTTTTGACTTTGGCAGCGCTGACACAAAAAACAACGACAGTTGTTAGGTCAAACGAACGAACAATTTGAATGACGAATACAGTACAATTTTGGCCGACGAAGTAAAAAGACGCAGTACATTATTTTAAAAGAATATACCAAATTAAAGCTTTCATTAATATTAAATTAACATTTTATATTAAACAAAATCGTGGTTTTTATTTAAATCCCACATGAATATGTATTTTTTCTATACATGCCATGCCCCCTTCTTTAGGTTACACGAAGAAAATGAAACTACCCTGTGTGCAGGGTCTAAAAACGTCACTAATTGATAAGCACTACTTTTGCAGGTGCAAAAATGTTCAATTAGTTTTTCTCGAAAACTTAAAAAACGCCCTCGGGAACCTAACGTATTTAAAGTGAAGAAACGTCAGCTTCTTTCTAGAATTTAAAAACAAATAAATCAAAAGTATCCATCTTCAGAAAGAGTTAAATTTATTTTTGATTTTGAAAAATCAAGGTCAATTCTTAAAATTTTCGAAAAATAATTACGACTATTCAAAGGCCATTAAAAAAACCTATCAAAACCACTTGAACTAAGATTTTTCTAGTTCAGGAAACAAATTATCTACACGATACAGAGAATGCCCACCAAAAATCTCAAATTCAATTCATTTCAAATTCAATCCTTATTAATATGATATGAGAGTATTTAAATCATAAAACCACATTAAGAATGTTAAAATCACAAAATGCAGACATATTGTAAGAATAAACGTTGTTTTGAAAGTAATTTAAGCTTAGCCATTTTCAAAAAATGATTTTGAAACCTTTTACTATTATTATTTTTTTTCAAAATCCGCCAAGTCCCGAAGTTTCACTTTCAAAACCAGCCAAGTCCACGTTTTCAATTTCAAACCCGCCAAGTCCACATTTTTTGTTTCAAAACCCGCCAAGTCCAAACGTTTTTTTTTTATTATATTCCTTATAGATTAGGTCATAAAATGTTAAATTTCAGTGGAATACAGTTTTTGCGTTTTTCTCTAAAACGCAAAATATGGACTTGGCGGGTTTTGCATCTCAGCTTTTCAATTTATTTATTTATATAACAAATTTCGAATTATATAGTATTCTTCATACTTAAGGCGGTAGTAAATTTTCAAACAAAGGATGTAAAGTTTTCAATAAGCTAGTATTTAAAGTTAAAATTTTGTAAAACTATTGAGCATCAGGTTTCTGTTGGCAAGAAGTTTCATTTAGTATAAGTTCTTTAATACATGACCAAGCGTAAGGAAGATGCTAACTTGATGTGATTCGTCATTATGTTTCATATAAAAAATTACCCACACATTTTATTGACTTAAGCAAAAACTTTTTTTCAGTTTCTTTCTAAAAATCAATTATCAAATTAAATTTTCTGAATTTTAGTGGCGTTTGCAATTTACCTATTGACATCCAAACAAAATCAACACTTGATGTGACGATTAAAAATGCTGTAGCGACTACTCTTACGGAATTGCCGAAAGCGAAATATTCCAGTGTTGTACGTTGGTTTACAATGCTTGTATGTTCAACATCAACACCGGATTCACATAATGGTATTTCTGAAATATGTATTAAATTACTATCGGATATAGTAAAAGAGATTGACAACCGCTGGGATCCTTATTGTTCCTTGTTAGGCACCAGGTTGGTAGCTAAAATTTTTAAATTATGATGATTTATATATTAAAAAATTTTAGTAAGATATTTCAATGTGCCTCAAAGAGGTTGTTTTTGATGGGATATTGTATAGAAAAAGTAAAATTTTAATTTCAACTCATATAACTCAGTTGAAAAATGTTTTAAAATTTTATAAGTAAAAGATTCATAGAGACGAAACTTTTAGCTTTAAAGAACCGTTTTACATATGTCAATACATACTTTTATATTTTCAAAAGTTACAGCTATTTAAAACAAAATATTTTTGATAAAATAGTTGATAATACTCATATGACCCGATATCTGCAATTATTACACACAGTAGACCGACTAGCACTGCCTTTGTTGTGCATACCTGGCAGGTTTATTACTCTATCATGTCGTGATTTCGTGATCTGTAACTAATCCATAAGTGCTGAAACTTTAATTTTTTATATGATTTGTAAATCATATAACTAAGCTGCACAATATTCAAAATTTGTTGAGGTAAGAACAAAGACAAACAAAATTATTCAATCAAAAATGTCAATATTTACATTTGTTAAAGTTATATATCTCAAAATCATGACGAGATGGATTAAATAGGCTGCCATATTTAGCACAGCAAAAATCAATAGAATGGTGCTATTGCGTCTACCGCACGTAAAACACGTAATGCGTACGAATAACAGATTATATGAGTAATATACACCATATTTTTTTTTTTTTTTCAGAAAAACCATTTTTCTCAAATAGTGGTCTTTTTTGCAAAAAAATTGAAATGTGTAAAATCTTTTTTTAAAGCCAAAAAATTAATAATAAAAAAAAATTTTAAAACTTTTACTAAATAAAAGTTTTTCTTAAAAACTTATAAAAAAACTTGTGCTTACAACTTTTTTAAAAAGCTTTATAAATAAATTGTTTTTTTTTTTTTTTTAGTTTTAAAAGTTTTTCTTTTATTCTTGGTATATTGAAACAAAGAAATACGAAAAAAATATTTTGAACTAATTATAATAAATTCCAAATGGAAATACTTAACAATTTTCTCAAAGGAAACAATTCAAAAATATTATGCACACTCATTTTTACAAAAATGTATTATACACCAATCGAGGTCAAAATTGGATTTTTCGAAAAAAAATGTATTCCACCAATCGATGGGATAAGATCGAAAATTAATTTTGGAAGTCACAAGAGGTGTCCCCGACCCTCCTAAACGGGTATCTTGTACCCATTTTTCGAAAAAAAAAAATGACTGCACCAATCAATAGAAAAAGGTCGAAAATGGATTTTGGAAGTCTGGGGGAAGTCTGGGGGAAGTCTAAAGTGGTGTCTTGGATCCATTTATAGAAAGAAAAAAAAAAAAAAAAAATACTGCACCAATCAAAAATAAAACTTAATAAGTCCCGATTATTTTAGGAAGGTCGGGGACCTTTCTAGTGGTTTCCAAAATACATTGGTGCAATACATATTTTTAAAAATGAGTGTGTATAATTTTCTTGATTTTTTTTTTTGAAAAAATTGTAAAGTTTTTTCCTCTGGATTTTATTATGAATAATTCAAAATACATTTCTTTGAATTTATTCGCTTCAATAATCTAAGATTTATTTTATGTTTTTCATTCCACATTTAATGAAAGAACTTTTAATTTCGATTTTTAAAAATAAAAGTCAAAATAAACTTTTGAAATAAGCCTGTGACTTTTTAAAATAAAAGTTCTAAAGAAATTTAATTAAAAATAATTTAACCGAGTTTTTTTCAACTTTTGTAAATATTCGTCAAAAAAAACTTATAATTCACCTTCTAATGATAAAGTTTTAAGTATACTTTTGCTATATAAAGCTTAAAGTTATTTTTCAACTTTTGTTTTAAAAAGAAACAAGTTCATATTTAAAGTTTAACTTTACCGAAAAAAACTTTTTTAAAAACTTATTTCAGTCTCTGCTTAAAATTAAAAAAAGAGTTTTTTAAGAACCACTCTAATGCATATGTTATTTCTAGATTTGGCTTATATGGATTTCCTTTTGAACCCGAGATATTTGATTTTGATTTGCCTAACTTAAATAAAAGCAGTATGACTACCTCTAACACACTTGCTTATATAATACGCTCACATGCCGGACTGTTGCAAACTACAGGAATGGACTTTAAAAAGTTAAGCTCCATAGGTGAGGATTCGTTATTAAATATTACAACACAATCTTACATATTTGCTTGTATGAAATAATTTAGATGGCGTAGAATTTCGATCATTTCCACATTTAATCAAATGCAAAGGTGTTAGCAATCAGTTACGTGGTCTGTTAGAAGTTGAGCAACTACATTTTACATGTGCTGCCACTTCGGAAGCAACGCGCATTGATAATATGGACTCCGTATCATCAAGTAGCGCTTCTAATATTAATATGGAAGAGCTAATTGTGCCTCCAATGCAATCAAATTCAGTTGATGTACAAAAGGAACAAGAAAATGATAAGGTTTGTAGCATAGTTGAGCATAATGCATTATTTTTTCAATGCATTGAATCATTGAATGTATATTCCAAAAATAATGCATTGAATTTGGGTGACTACATATTGTGAATAAAAATGAAAATTTGATATATAATGCAAATAAACATTTTGTTGCAATGATTTTTTCAAAAGTACATACATTACATTGAAAATGTAATGCCTACCGCTCAACTCTACTCCACAACGACGAAATATGGTCGTTAACTTAAAAATTTAATAAAAAATATTTCAGATGAATGACATTGTAAACAATGTAAAGAATATTCTAGTCGATAAGCAAATGAAAATTGGGAACTCAAAACAGTTGGAAAATGAAGTAACGAACGGATTGACACCAAACGGCTTTGAACTTGGACGTAAGAAATTATAATTATATACCCTTAAATAACCTTTACATATATTTTTATTTTCATAGCTTCATTTAGTTCATCAACGCCTATACTGCCAAACAGCGATGAAAAACTTGACGCTAAATTTAAATACAACAGTCATAAAGTTTTGCCTAAATTTAAAGCTATATGTCAGTATATTGAAAATTGTGATGAAATTGGTTCGAATGGTTCTAACAACACAACAGACGGTAATCAATCCGATGCAGAGTCAAAGCTCACATCAAAAGTACAACGCTATTTAAATGAGCAACAGCAACAACAGGATGATACTGAAAATATGAGTGCTGCTTCCGGAAATGTATATCCTTGGCATAAGATACTAGCTCCTCCGCCAAAACAAATGGTTGTTATTGACCGAATGCATTCGGGTGCTAGACGCTTTGTCGTACTGGATTTCGGTTCACCAATACTTTTAACAGATTTAGTTATTCCCGCCTGTGATGAATTGGCATCTTTGCATATTGATATTTGGTGTTTTGAAGAGGAAGCATACAGTGTAAGGTTGGTTGTAGCACAAGATATTGGCACTAAAACGTTAGTACTAAGTGACATACAACCACCACCTATATGCCGTTACATGAAAATAACAATTATTGGACGCTATGGCATGTCATCTACAAAATGTAAAATTCCAATTGGATCATTTTATGGGCATACTGTTGTTTTAGAAAATGACGGCTATGGAGATCCATTGTTGCGTTACATGAAGCATCCACAAAATAATATACAAGCGCAAATCGCAGCATTAAATTCACTTTACGAGGATGTACATTGTCGTTATAGTTTGTCTAGCTGTAAGCTTATGGAAATGTTGGCACCAATTTTAAATTGCGATCTTTCAAATGTTGCGCACATGCAAGCATTTATAAATAAACAAAGAGAGGAAGAAAATAATGTTGTAGATAATAGCAAAATTGTTACAATTTACGAGGTATGTATATACTTTTTTTCGTATAAATCTAATGAATTTTAAAAATAGAAAAAAAAAATGTAAACGTTGTGAGTACCATGGAACTAATGTCATATACCCTCTAATTCATATTTAAAAAGTAAAATACAATTATGTTATACCATCTAGCACTCTCTTCGTTTTCAATATATGATTTTCCAGTAAGAGTGATATGGTTTCAATATCTTTAAATTCAGACCATAAAAAGTGCGTTATCATCAATCTGTACCACTCACCATTGAAAACGCTTTTGAATCGATAAATTTGGGTCTTTATCAACACCTGCCTGAACAGCAGCAATATTCTCGATCGCAGGCGACCATTTTGCAACAAAAGTTTACTATTCATAGTCAGACGAATAGTGAGCACACTAAGCCAATTATGACGACCACAAATTGTAACATTTTGGCCACATTGTCGATTTGAATATATATCACCTTTAGAAAGATTTTTAATATGAAGTATATAAACTATGTGTAAAAAGCATTCGGAATTTTTAATCAATATGAAGCAACATTACTTATTCATCAAAATTTATTTTGTCGCCATTAAAGTAGGCCCCACTGCTAGCAATACAACTATATAAACTATCGTTCGATTCAGTCTTCTATACATTTTTGATAGGCTGATTTAGGAATAGCCTTCAGCTCCTTCCGAAGAAAGTATGTATCATTGGTAGAAGAAATATTACTTTCCGAGGTCTCAGAATCGGGTCCTGCAAAAAACCGAAACGTGACTCACCAACCAGATTTCGAAATTAATGGTTTGTGGTAAATGCACAGCAATTGTTTGTTTCGCCTTTCGTAGTACCATTTTTTTGCCGATAGCACTTCCTGTTCAAAAGTTATTGTAATTTATAGCGTTTTGTATACTTACCACTCAATATTTAGTTTCTATCAATTTTTATCAATTATTGCAGGAGTGTATTATGCTACAACATCAAATAAATGTAATACGCAATGTAGTTTATCGTTTGGAATCATCATATCCACAAAATAAAATACCATCCCCAAATCAAGTCTTGAAATTAGCATCCAGAGACAAACTTCGAGTGCTAAGTCAAAATATTGTGGAAATATTATTGCATTTCTCAATTGAATATGGAATAAAGGTAACTTTGAATCCAGTTTGTATATAACAGAATTTTAATAAATATTTTTTATTATTCATATTAGAATATATTACCACTGCATGCACATTTCAATATCGATGTTGCCAACATGCTATTTAACACTTTGGTCGTATATGGTGATGCCCACATACAACTTGCAACATGCTCTTTACTAGTGCGAATGTGCTGTTTCCAGAATTGGTGGGGAGATTTTCTAGCTGATATATTTTGCAATTTGTTTTCTTCACAAAATAGTAAAATTTTTCCACAAGATCGGTATACAAAGAATTAGCTTAACGTATTATATGATTTTTTTCAATATATATGTTTTCTTTTAGTATTTTTTTCCTACTTACTTATTTGGGAAGGCGTAGCATTGCTATGGGAACTTGTCGATCGATTGTAATTGACGCTGTTTTAAAAACATTAGCAAAATTGCTTGCGCCAATTTCACCAAGGTATCAAGAAGCTAACCAAAATCTGAGTAACATGTGTCGAAACGAAACTAGTGGTTTGTGGTCAAAATCTGACTTGCAATTAATAACCTGGCTGTTGTTGTTCCTTTCCGTATGTTTGGATGATAACGCTGAACGTAGAGATAAATGTAAGTGTGTATAAACGAAAAAAATGATACTGCACGAAATGAAATTGGTATACATGTTTGTGATTCAACAATTTCTTAAATATTCTGAAATTGATGTGCAACTTTAATTTAAAATTTTAGCTTCCAACCGTTGGGAGTTTATGTCATGTGAAACTGATTTTACCAAAACACGCTCGCAATCTAACAGTAGTTCAGGAAAGCAATTGCGTTGTTTCAAAAAACGTATAATTCAACAAAACAAATATAGTGTGCAGCCATATACAGACTGGGGCAAAAAAATTTTTATGATACAAAACGAGGTAAATTTATAAATTAATTCTTAGTTAAAAAAATATTTAACTTTCATTCAATAGCATCCTGGAATATTTATGGAACTAACTGGCAAACCGAAACCAAACAAATCGAGTAAATCCAATACGCATCCAAAAGTAGCAAAAGAAGCAGTTCAAGAACCTGAAAATAATTTTGACAAGGGCCTTAAAGCAATACGCTTTAACAACATTTTGATAGTTATTCGAGGTCTAATAGCACTTCTTTTAGAAATGGACTTTACTTGCAACATGGATTTATTTTTACTAACATGCAAGGTAAAATAATTTTGTTTTAAGCAGGGAAGATAGGGAAGTTCTTCTCATTTAATTCATTTGATAAAAAAAAATATCTCGAATAAATAATATCTGTGTCATTTTGTAAGATTCGTTTAGGTCATAAACATAAATGCTGTATCGATGTGATCACTACCTGTCTTAAGCAACTCTTACAAAATACTACATATATAATGAAACTCAGAATGATTCTAGGCACAGTACTAGCTTCATTTTGCACACGCTGTGCTGGAAACAAATTTTAAACGAAAACATTGAAGATCATTATTTCAAATATTCTTATCCTTGATTTCTGGATCTTATTATATTGAAAATCTAAATATAGTTAAAATTGAACCATTGTCAATAATTTAAATTGATAATTTTTAAAAAAAACATACACATCTGTATACATACATACATATGCACTTGTAATTTATTAAAATACTTTTTGATAGTTTAATTTTTGTTTGTAAATTGTACTTTTTCTACAATTCGATGCTCGATTCAATTCAATAATTTTCATTGTTTTTCAATACCGTTTGATGCTTTGCAACTGTAATAGAATTTTTCGTCAGGGGTTGTACATTGAATCTTTTGCCTCAGAATTTTACTATCTCTACCCATTTTTACCGAAAAAAAAAAATTATTGTTTTAAAATTTATTTGTTTGCTGAAATATTGTTATTCTATCATTAAGAATTTCATTCTCATGAATTTAATTCTATTTAAAATCGCACAATTTTAAATTGAAATTTGGAGTTCTTTTCTGAAAGAACAACGCAAGATCTTCAAAATGCCATACTGAGAGAATTGTTTAAGGTAATGCAACCAAATTTCACACAATCATTAGGAATGATTCGGAAATGCTTTGAACAAGAACTAGGCGAATCTTTACAAGTCGGCGTGACATCCCTCATAGAAACAAAAACTTTAAAACGCTATGCTGAGAGAATTTTCGAAGTAATGGAACCAAATTTCACACAAATAAAAGTGGGTCCCAAATTCAATGTAGGTTCGTTTAGTCAAATCAGCATATAGAGTATTTAATTTTTGGCGATGCCAAAGATAATAACTTTGCTACTTTTTATGTTGATAAGACTAAAAAAGAGATTCCCATCAACAATATTGCTACTTGCTATTATGCATTATATAGGAAGTGCCACATCGAAGATATAGCGTTTTATGTGTTTTTATTGTATACATAGGTGGTGCAGCGTTTCTTATGTTTTGCCTGATCCAAAACATAGATTGTCTATCTAAGAAGTTTGACTGAAATCCACTTGGCAATAACGCCGTGAAATAATAGCAACAACGAGTACTCGTATAAACAGCGAGTAGGAAACTCAGCACATTGGTCGTTTTATTCACACATACACAAAAATTTTAATTTTTTTTAGTCGACTGAATATTATTAATTAATTTGAATTTTTTAATCGAATTTTACAGTCAATCGAGCAAGCCAAAAGTGTAAAATTTATTGCTTAGACAAATAAGAACTCATGTAACGATATGCAAATGAACATTTCCATCAGTCCTACCTATTTTTGAGTTGTGTTCTCATAAGCCTACTTGAACTTACGTAGCTCCATTAAAATGCAATCTACTGATGAAATAAAGGACAAATAATGTTTTTAATTTTTTTTTAAAGAGTATTTCCTTAACAAAAATCGCTGAGTCAGTAAATTATTTTTTATAAAATCTACATCTATTGTAATAGTAAAAACTTCTACCAAGTTTTATATAATCTCAGTTTGTTCTCAAATTGTTTAATTTTACCAAACTGTGTATTTTAATAAAACAAATAATTTTAACACTTGATTATTGTTACACTTGTGTTAAAAAATTTCAAACTTTCATAGGTAATTGCACGTTTGGTATCAGCATGCCGCCCTTCAATTCAACTGTCTAAAATTGTTACAATTTCACAGTTGGAGCAGCTTATACGCCTTGCTGTTTGGAATGACCAGCAACAGCCATGGGCAGTACATGCAATAACGTGTTTGTTACAAGTAACTTTAAATATTTTTTATTACAATATTTCAAATAAAAAATAATTTAATATTAATTTTAAACATAGGATTTGCTTGACGCTGATAAACATTATAAAGATAATGAAACCACACCATGTACAGATGGAGTTCGACCTATGGAGGGAGTACAAGAAACTAAAGACATTTTTGCTGATTATCCTTGTGATTATTTTCATTATTTTTATATATTTTGCTGTGCGACATAATTTTTAACAAATGTAAAAACAATGTTTTCATGAAAGTAGATTTCAAATGTAGTGCAACTGTGAAGTGCATTTTTCTCTATCTAGTTCTGGAAGACTTTTTTGACTATCTAAAATATAGTGCAAGAAAAATATGCTGTTAAAACGGCATAGATGGTAGAAAAATTTCAGCATTCAGATAGGGACGTTTTTGGGCTGTTTTTCAAGAAGATATATTTACATACATACACTATTGGCTTCAAAAAAATTTATAAAAGATGTTAAAATACAGATTTAGGGTGCTAGCTTGACTTAATAGCAAACTGCAAAAAATCGTTTTTCCCAGTTGTGGTACTATTTTCATGAATATGTCGATAAAAGCAGTTAATTTATGTCGCACGCTATTATGTGTATATTGTATATTTATACTTATTAAACCTTTCCCGCAGCTCTGTATATGCCACAAAACTTAGGCTCACTATCTGGAACAACTAATGATATCCAATACAATGACGGTGATTATCATGGTTTCAATATATTTATATGTTTTATGTGCTTAAGTTAATATATATTTATATATAGGTGTCAAGTATTCCTATTTACCATCACTTATCGAATGTGAAGATACTGAATTTGATGAAATTTTAAATGACATCGATATAATGGATCGTTCGAAAAATATCACGAAAAAGGATAGCCTAACACAGAATAAGAATAACTTCAATTTCTTTTGTAAATCTATTTCAAGCGCAATGGATGCTAGGTTGGACTTTGGCATCGATACAAATGTTGAAATTCATATGCGGCGTTTGACAATGATTTCATCTCTAGATATGTATGCATCTTTGCCGCAAATATTAACAAATGAATTCATATCAACCCCTGCTGAGGCGACCGCTTGGCCCGAATATATAACAGATATTTGGTCTGGACCAGAATATAATTGTGGTCCAAATACTTATCAAATGTTTAAAAATGTTTTTGACTGTATATTTGCTGATTTACATTTGCAGGTAAATGAAAATTATAAAAGTATGTATATATCTACATAGTTTCATTTGTAGTATTGGATGGATTAGGAACTTGTGCATATTTGTTTTAAAGTATTTTTTTTTTATATTTAATATCTAATTATTTCCGTTTTTTTTGCGTTATCATTTGACTAAATTTTGGGATACGAGAACAAAATTAAGTTAAGTTTAGGTAACAAAATGTACCTAAGAGAACCTTTAAGTGATTATGAGGACAAAGCTATTAATATGGCTGATTGTTGAAAACGTAGTTTTGATCTCGAAATCTCTATTTATATTCTTCAAATTCTCTATTTTTATTTATTTCTTTTATTGATTTAAGCTAAGTTTTGCTCACAACTGCCAACTTTCTCGCCTAACATATTGTTTAAGTCTAAGGCCTTATTATATGTTACATTATGAATTCAAAAATTGTTTCAATAAATATTTTTAGGATACTTGGGTACATTTGGAACAAGTGCTTCAAATGTGGATGACACTAAATAGCGAACTATCTGAAAAACCATACAATGCAGGCTTAAGTCAGACTGATATTCCGAAAATACCATTTGGTGCAAATGCTGTTCAAGGGCTTTTACTTGCCTTAGCCTGGCATAATGACATTAAACTTCGAACTTGGTGTTTAGGGTTTCAATGTTTGTTTTTAGCTTGTAATTCACAAGTGAACGCTGACGCTGTTGACGAGAATGACAAATCAAGCAGAATAAATGATATTATCATAAATGATGAGAACTTCGAAAAAATGTTACTACGATTCTTTTCTGGTTATGGAATGAGTTCGACAATAATAACCAATAGATGTGTAAGTAAAATGATATCAAATCTTGTTCCATAAGTTCACTTTCCTTGTCTTAAAAGGCTGGTCCAACAATTTGTAAGCATTTGCATGAGCTTCTCTTCTGGCTGCACAAAAAAGGAGAATCCAACGTAACTACAACTACCACAAAGAGAAAATTAACGGACACCCTACTGAATGTTATACTACAGTTGGTTCAACCTGGCGGGGCTATTAGTAATCAACAAGGACCTATAGATGCACAAAGTCAATTAGTGCGTGACTTGTTGTTTATACCTTACGATAAAGCAGATTTGAATGTGTCTTTAAGTATAATTGAGAGCGTCTGTAAGTAAAATGATTGAAATTATTGTATTAACTAAAACTATAGCAAAAATTATTATTTAAACTATTTTTACAGCATTTTTGGTTTATAACAATATTGCTAATGGCGATAAGATTCAATGTCAACGTTCATCAGATGCTAATAATTCCAGTAATACATTTAGTAGCTTGTTTGCAAATGTACTTGGTTCCGAAAACTCTAAACAAAATACTTCTATATCGGATAATTCTTTGATAATAAGTCTACTTAAACTCTCATCATCCCTTATACAAACAGAACTGCCGAGATTACCGAATGTATGTTTCTATATTAGTCCATGAATCAATGATATACAGATTGAGCCATCAAGAACGCAAAAATTTTAACCCTTCGATTGAAAGCCATGTGACAAATGCATGACAGCTGCGTGAAAAAGAAAAACCGGAATAAGTTCTTAATCTTGGTTATTATAAAACAAATAAGTGTTTGGTGCTATAATTGTAGCTGAAAAACAATAACTAATTATTATTCTCGGATATTGTGATACAATTTGGTGCTGTTTTTGTAGCTATTTTGTAACTTTTCATCAATTAAAAATTAAAAATATTATTAAAAGATCTGCCAAACTGCTGTCAGCAAATCAAAACAATAACAAAATTATGTCAAACAACTAAACAAACTTAGCATGCGTTAAAGTAATGGGGTTTTAATAGAAGATAACGTCCATATAAAATACTAAATTATAGTCAAATGTTGTTCTTTATTTAAATCCCTTTATCAAATGAGGATTACGTTTCTGTGATGGTCGCGAATAACGTCCCAAAATATCGGCAGATTTGCGTATGGCGAAACCTGGTTTTTATTGATTCATGATTTTATTCGTATGTAATATAAAATTGCCTAAATGTTTTTTTAAATCTTTTTTTATGTTTTGGTGGTGCAGGACGCATGCTGCACAAGAAAAAAAAAATAAAAATAAATATTCATATTCATACATATAAACAATTTACCTTAAACTTTTGAGAATCGCTATTTCATGAAAGTTAATGATTTATTCCTGAGAGAGTAGCAGAAGATGTCTAGGTTAAGAGAAATTTTATATATTCGATGGTTTTTTATGTTAAAAATAATACAATTTTTTTTTTAAATTTTAATTTTAAAGCAGAATAGATAGTAATTGTGCATGGATAAATGTTTTTGCATTTAAATTTAATCAGAATCTTCGTCCATGTATTCCTCGTCTGATTTGTTTTCGATTCGTTCAGTGCCACCTCGAGTTTCAACAAAATACTTGTCATTTACTTTGATTTTCCGCAGCATCGAAATCAATGCACGACATGTTTAAATTGATCTTAGCGATCAGAATGGCTTTCAAAGTTTTTACTTTTAATTGATATCTTTCATCTGTCTACGTCTTGTTCATGGAAGCAAATACTCTTTTCACAAAGGCGGCAGTGCCGCAATTCTCAAATGAGTAAACATTTGAACCCATCGTTTCGAAATCGAAACTTTTTCGTCTTTCCAGCGCTTGATTTTCGCCTCCGAATAAAAAAATCTTCATACCTCTTGACATTTTTTTGTGATACTTAACACTGAATTTGAATTTTTCCATTTTGTTTGAAATTGAGCTTATAATAAAAAGTACCAGGAGACCGACCATAGTTCGGTTTTTCGTTTTGCGGTTGAAAAAGTCGAAAAAATGTAATGCAATTGAATGAGATGTCGGAAATATTTAAAAAATATTGAATATGGTTGAAAAGCCGAAAATATGCAAAATGTTGACAAACATTGAGAGAGGTTGAAGCAGGTGAAAAAGTTTGATAAACTCGATAGTATATTAAAATGTTGAAAACGTTGAAAGAGATTGAAAAGCTCGAAAAAAGTTGAAAGTCTCGGAAAAAGATAAATGAGGTTGAAAAGCCGAAAAAACTTGAATGTGGTTGAAAAAGTCCAAAAAATATGGAACGTGTTGAAAAAAGTTGAAAAGGTTGAAAAATATTGAAAAAGTTGGAAGAGTTTGAATAGTTCGGAAAAGTTGAAAAATTCGAAAATATATGGAAAATGTTGAAAAAAGTTGAAAAATGTTGAAACAGTTGAAAGAGGTTGAATAACTCGAAAAAAGTTGAATAAGGTTGAAAAATTCGAAAAAATATGGAAAACGTTGAGAAAAGTTGAAAGAGGTTGAAACAGTTGAAAAAGGTTGAAAAACTCGAAAAAATATGGAAAATGTTGAGAAAAGTTGAAAGAGGTTGAAAAAGTCAGACAAATTTGGGAAATGTTGAGAAAAGTTGAAAGAGGTTGAAAAACGTTGAAACAGTTGAAAGAAGTTGAAAAACTCGAAAAAAGTTGAATGAGGTTGAAAAAGTCAATCAAATATTGAAAGCGTTGAAAATATTTGAAAAATGTAGAAAATCGTTGAGAAAAGTTGAAAGAGGTTGAAAAATAATGAAGCAGTTGAAAGACGTTGAAAAACTCGTTGAATGAGGCTGAATATATTTAGACCAAATTTTATTAGGATCACTCCTTCAGTTTAGTAAATATGGCATCAACGTTATAATTTTGTATGGGAGGTGCCACGCCCACTAATGAAATCCCATCAAAATTCATATAATTTCAAAGCTTATAGTAACCGACAATTCTACACCAAATTTAAAGAATATTACTCCGATAGCACAATAAATGTAGCCTTAAACACTTTTTGCTTGTATGGGAGGTGCCACGCCCACATATACAATCCCGTCGAAATCCATTTAGTTTCAAAGCTTATGGTAACCGACATCTCTACACCAAATTTTAAAAAAATTACGCCCATAGCACACTAAATATAACACTTAACATTTTTTGCATGTAGGGGAGGTGCCACGCCCACTGATGCAATCCCATCGAAATCCATTTAGTTTCAAAGCTTATAGTAACCGACATCTCTATACCAAATTTAAAAAATAATACTCTCATAGAACAATAAATGTAGCTTTTAACTGTTTTCGCTTGTATGGAAGGTGCCACGCC
Source organism: Tricholauxania praeusta (assembly GCA_949775025.1). NCBI lineage: Eukaryota > Metazoa > Arthropoda > Insecta > Diptera > Lauxaniidae > Tricholauxania > Tricholauxania praeusta. Next base: position 37,128,854 of record OX459029.1, on the reverse strand, counting down.
CACAGGTGCCGTTTAGCCTACTTTTGGTTACAAGATACCCAATAGCCAGTATATTTGACATGTCAAATTTCATAACGATTGCGTTGTTAGTTCTCTTATTATAACGTTTATAAATATTGTGGGCTGTGCCACGCCTTTCAACGAGTTTTGCCAGTATAGATGCATAGATTGTTACAATGACCTCATTCAGCGGTATTAACTCTAAAATTTTTATGAAAATCCTCGGTGCCGTTTTCGAGTAATATCGAATCAAAGTTTTCAATTATTGAGATATGCCACGCCCACTGTTCCGATTCCGCCCACTTTTGATAGCATTTAAGATATTTGTGATATGCATCCGTCTACCAAATTTCGTTGCAATACCTTGAATGGTTTGCGAGTTATCACGAAATAAAAATTAAAATTTAGGGCTGTGCTACGCCCCTGTTAGAAGCTTGAAAAACTTTAAACCTAGTCCAATCTTAATTTTGTTCACATATGAACGAAATCCCGAAGTTTTATCAAAATCGCAGCAGCCGTTTTCGAAATAAAGTTCAGCCATATATAAATAAATATATAAATATACAATTTTAGCTCGTTTAATAATAGTAGATATATCAAAAACTAAGTGAGATATAAAAATTGTTCACAATTGGGATGATGTTTGCTTGCTCTGCCATCTACAACTATTTGTTACTATCTCCCTGCAAACACAAATTTTAGGTATTTGCTAGCAATTAGGTAAAAAAGTTTTTGTACAAAATTTTATTAGAAATATTTTCTTCTCAAAGGTAGTGATTTGTAAAATAATTGGAAAAAAAACCTGAAAACCCATTTGGGTCTTTTTTCTTCAATTTTGGGTATGTACCACTAGGAAAATTTCGCGTAACTTTTGATAAGTTTTTTTTGGTGATACACTTATGGTCAAAATTGGTTGCATCCGGTAGTCTTTCTGTATTCTGTAAATAATCGAGTGTTTAGTGTAAATGGCGTTCATATTTTTCTACTAAATGCCTACCCCTAGGGTTATTATTTTACGATGGATTTATCAAATTTTCTCTTTTTTAGGCGGGTCACCTAAAACGTGTAGAGTACAACGTTGTGATTAAAAACAACACATTCTACTCGAATGCTTTATATAATCTTTACAGTTTTTGACGGAAAATATCAAAATCAGTCGTTTGATCAGGCGATGTAGCTCACAATTTTTAATTCCATAATTTTTTTGATGTCCTGATTTTATTACTTTTTTCATACTTTTCTTTGCTTTGGGCACAATCTTTATTGTACGCTATATCAACATGATTCATTTTTTATTGCTCGTAGAGAGACGTTTCTGAATTATTTATACCTTGCTTCCGTTTTAGCACCGATTCGTAAATCAAAATTGCGGCATCTAAAATAGAACTCCGCTTTGTACTTAGTCTTAAATTTCCTTAAAAAAATTGACTGAAAAAGTGACTTCTACATAGGCGATACATCTTATTTTAATTTGTGAATTAAATGTTAAATATTGCCGCAACATTGTTAGAATTACGTGACTTCAGGATTGTCAATATAAAAATACGGTACGAACCAAAAAAAATATATAGAAATTGAAAAACTAATTCAAAAGTTTAATTGTATATTCGTCGACCCTCAGAAATCCTCAGCTGAACATCATTATTTTTCATCAAACATGTTTGGAGAATGTAAAACTAAAGAGATTCTCAAAATTTTTTTAGGATGTGGTTTTCATGCGTCGGCCTTACCGATATATAAAAAAAGTTTTTTAAAGTAATAATATGATTATTAGGTGTTTAATTTTATGATTATATATGATTTTAATTATTTTTCTTTAGGAGAGTATACCGGAAGAAAAGGGAATTATTGCTGAAAGCCAAACAGATGAAATAAAAGCTGAACAACTGAATATAGAAGGGAATAAAGTGAAAACGCCATACATTGCTGATACAGGTATTAGTAAAAACAAGAAATGTTAAACTTTTTCGAGCAAAAAATGTATAAACTTTTAGCAAAAAAATTTTAAAATCGCTTCCTTTTTTTGCCATCTATTTGATCATAACGTTTTATTTTCAGTTTTACGTCATTTCCCCACTATGAAACGATTGCTTGGCTCATTATCTCATTGTACAAGCATCTCATTTACTTTGATGGCTTCGTATACACTATACACAGTAAAACCAACAGATTCATCGTTCCTTTTGGATGAGCCACAAACTACAGCTGACGCAGTATTTTATTTGCTTATTAGTTTATGCGAGAAAGCGTCCCATCAACGGCTTATTGTTGCTCCAATTTGTCAATACCTAGAAACGAGTAGGTATTAATTTAATAATTTCTTAAATTTACACTGAAACGTTCGTGTGATTCAGGTACTTTGCAACGTAATTCATTGCCTCGTTTGCAACTGTCAGAACCATTCCTTTACTATATTTTCAAAGTTTTGGAAGTGCCAACAGCTGTACAAATTTTCACACAGCTTGGAGGAGTACAAATTATATGCCAAAATCTCGTAAAACTAAATAAAATATTAATCAACATGCAACCTGGCTTGGTAAGTTAAAATTCAAAATAAATATACAATTTCAACGTTTTATGTCTATTATTTTTTACTTAAGATTTCTCTCATAATGCAACATATGACTAAGAATACCAAATTGAAGTTACATTCTCATACTACATCAAATGGTAATGGCAAAAAATCATCAAGTTCCTCTACTCAAGCTCAACGCAATCAACAGGATGGTCTTATAAACTTTGCACCATTCTGTAGCATATCATCAGAAAATGATACTGCACAATCTGCTGACATATTGATTGTAAATCCAGTTGCTTCGCATCGTCGTCCACGAACACCAGCATGGAGTTATATGTTTTATCCAAATGAGTCACATGTTGACTTGACCATAACATTACCCACAGCGATTTTGCTGAAGGAAATTCAACTTCAGCCGCATTCACCTACACTGGCATCATGTCCCTCAGCTGTAGCACTAGAAGTATCACGAGACTATGGGTTAGGTCCCATACCCTTTGGACCTCCATTAACAACAACTGGTATGACTTGCATACGATTAAAGTTAGCAAAACCAGAAATAGCAACCAGCGTAGTTTTACGTCTTTACAGGTATATTTAATATCGGTCATATACAAAGGTTCACAATCATATATATTTTCTTTTAAGGCCAAAGGATAGCTCTAATATTGGTCTGACGCAAATCGCAATTTTAGGAAATACGATATTTTCTGCAAACACAAATATTTTAGGTGGATCTGGCAGTTTTAGTGGAAGCGGCCTTTTGTATGATCAATCTGTTGATGATGATTCATTTGCGAAAACCAGTATAGGTTGGGTACGGATATTGGCACGTTGTTTCAACATGGCGTCAGTAATGTCCGATGAGAAACTAACAGCCGATGTTATTGGAGCCTCGGCAGAGTACTCTGGATTTTTGGAAGCATGTTGTTCTCTAATGAATATAATGCCAATGATACCAAACGCAGCACTGCAGAATCTAGAATCAGTGCTGTTAAAGTTGGGTGCATATAATAAAGAGTTATGCTTGTCACTTATACGCATATTGCTTTGGGGAACAACACCACAGAGTAAGTATTACATGGTAACAAATGAGCTTTGTTATATTCTATACATGGTTTTATATTTCAGCTTACAAATTATCAAACGAAAGTATATGTGATCTTTTGTTTGAATTGGCTACATCAAGAAATGAATACATCACCGACAAAGTTCAGGTTTTGCTTGATTGGATTGTCAAATTGCGTCAGAACTTTAGTAATCGTACTGCTCGTTGTACAAATCCACAAAGTGGTTTTATAAAGTGTGTTGCCTCAATTTTATGGTCCATACACAGTAAAAATCAAATTGCAAATCTTCATGAATTAATTACAAATGAAATTTTTGATGCGTGCATGTACTGGATTGATGCTTTGGAAAATGAGGAGCCGCTAAAAGTTGCTTTTGATTCCTTGCTTTGTTCACTATGTTGTATTAAACCCGAATTGTTCAATCAATTACTTTATCGGCTCAATGTTAAACTTATGCAAAGCACTGATTTTGAATTAAATTGTGGAGAAAGCAGCAACAACTCCGGCTCACACTACGATGAAAAGTGTGGCATTACAGATGATAACAAGGGTATCAGCGGTAGTGAATGGTTTAGAAATGTTGCGGCCGGTAATCTATCAACTATTTTACGGCGGCCAGTCTATCTGTCAACACTATCAATGGCTTGTCAATCGCCGCTAGCTGTTTATCAGCTAGTTGACTCTGGATTGCTGAAACTATTGGCTTATGCACTTTTTGAGTACTGCTGCTCATTATCGCCTGAAATTGAGCGTGCTTCAATGGAAAATGGCAATGCAGATGCAAATCTTGGCCATTTGCCATCAACAAGTTCTTTTCACTCTAACAGTACTTCATCTAATAGTGCCAGATGTCTCACTGATGCAGATAAAGCTGAAAATAATGAAGGTCGTCATTCAATGCCACCTTTACTTACAGTTGAACATGTTCCAAAAATTCTTGATTTCTTTTCGGAATGTTGTGCCGAAGGCCATGTGCGCGATTGGCTTGGAACTCAGCAGGGATCAATATTTTGGCGTCCTCTGCTTGAATTGCTGTGCAACTATCGTCCTATTGAATTAGGTGATGAACAAATGCAGCAAGCCTTTATAAGAATGGAGCGTGCTACAATAAATTTCTTTACTCGCATCACTGCCTGTCACCCTAGAAATCAGGATCATTTAACGCTTCTGCTTATTTCGGTTATAAAATCTCCAAGTAGCAATGGTACAGGTGTGGCATCTGGAAGTAAAGGGATAATATCTGGCTTCACGCGTCAAATAGTACTTCAATTGTTGTTGGAAAATGAACGCATACTAGTATCAGTTCGAAGTAAACAACCGCTACAGAAAAAGGACGTTTCTACAACATTTGCTGGTACAGGAACGTCAATTGCCTTAGTAAATCATCATCCCGCGAAGAGAATAAATTCCCATCACTTGTTGTTTTACGTAAACGCAAACACCAAATGTCAAGAAATATTACAGAATTGTGTATCAGGTGTGTTATATTGAATATTAAAATATCCCAGTTTATCCTTTATGTATTTGTAATCAGTCAGAAATGTTGTTTTTATAAAGCTCATAGACTGTCGTCCTTAAATGAAATTTAAAGTATTAAAAGAAACCACCTGAAGTGATGTGAAGGTTTTTTAAACTATCAAGGCATAAATGATAGCGTGAAAGGAAATTATTTCCTCATTTTCTGTCCATGTTAAGTTAATACTTCGGAACCCGACAACGCTTTGCCCAAGTTTAGGGTCAATCGATTATGCTGTTGGTTAATATTGTTTGGTCGTAGGTGATCAAATTCATGTCTTTTTCAAATGGCTGTAACTTTGCGAGAAAACAACGCAGATTACCACTTGAAACCTCATTTTAAAGAGAAAGATCGGAACTAAATGATGTTATTATTAAAAATAATCTGAAAGTAGTAGTATCACAGATGGCTTGGCAGGGTTGAAACAAAAATTTAAATATTTTTCTTGGAAAAAAAATTCTCCTAACCTCAAATGTCTTTAAGCGCGCATTAAACTCATGTCATCTCTTTCTTATATTAGTGCAAGTCCAAAATAAAATTTTAATCGAAAAAAAGGTTGGGCTTTTCAGAAAATTAGCTTTGTTTTTTTCTCATAAAAAGTGCTATAACTCTGCCAATTCTCAACTATTTTGAAATTTTTTCCGACAGTGGATAAGAAGTTCTATTAGAATAAAAGACAAAAGTAAATTATTTCGATTTGGATGGAAACACCACTTTTTTGAAAAAATGTTCAGCCTAAAATGGGCATAACTTAAAATGGGAATGACTTCGTAAAACAATTTTTTTAATCAAATCGGGAAATATGGGTCTCCTTATATCCTTTAAAAATCAACATATTAAATCGGCATCCAATCCGTAACATGAAATAATCCTTCTGCATGGTTTGAAATGGATTTGGTCTTTAATACAGTTAAATTTTGGGAGTATACCTTGATAAAAGATTAACGTGATGAAACGAAATAAATTCAAGCGGGACCACTCAAATACGACATCGAAAAAGATCAGTAGCTTCTAGGTCCTACATTAGAACTAATATTGAAGTAAATAAAAGTTGGACTTTATAAAAGCATTCTCAAATCGGTTTCGACTTACGCAATACAACTTTGGGGTACAGCAAAAAACTTGAATGTAGAAATATTACAACGTGACTAATCAAAAAAATGAAGGCCATGGTTAAGACCATAGAACTCTTAATTATAGATGCCGCCATATGCGTTTTGGCCGATACGATACCGATATTCCTAAAAACTTACTATTTTTATCTATGCTGTGTCGTTTGTTTGCTTATATTATTTGTTGTTGAATCGTTTTTTTATTTTAAGTAATGTAATTTCCCTTATTTTTTCTATATTTATTTTTTGTTTATCGTAGATTCATCAACGTCTGAATAATTTTAATGTTTTTTTTTCTGACACTTCCTTTATCCACTTGGTATGGTATCTATTGTGAATTTAGTAGTGTTGATAGTTTTTTTTTTATTGATTTAACTCTTTGGGACAGAAGCTTTTTTTGTATGTATCAGCAAATAAATATCGCCGATATCGATATATCGGAATATTTCGATTTATCGGTAATCGTATCGGTATCGGTGGCATCCACAAAACCTACATCCTAATGAAGGACTACAAAAATAATTATTTATATAGGCTCATCAGGAAACAGTTTTAATTGCTTATGGGGAAAACGTTTATATTTACGTTCCATTTACACAAATGTAGAACCGATAAAGCTAAATTACAGTATAAAGGGTGTTTCAAAACTCACGCAAAAATAAATTTTAATGGAAAACACAGACTTAATTGAAATTTTTTTTTGTGTTATTGATTCATAAAGTATACCGTATGGTGTTATTTATAGAATAGCATACCGAATAAGTAGCCTTTACGGTTTTGTTGGCACATACGCACTCTTTTATCGAAATTTTCCATGATCTTGTCCTTGACCATGTCCTACGATCGGTAGTATAATGTATGCACTGCTTAAAGCAGACGTCAGTTTTTACCACACTACTGTTGAAAATCTGCGTCCCTAGTAGTCGCAAGACTTTAATGTTTCTGCATCTTCGCCATAATCCTTTTAGATAAAAGCAAAGAAATAAGAAGATTAAATTGAATACATGTTTAAGAATTGCCATTAAGATAATATCTAATTTTAAATAGCCTTATCTAGTGTTTTATTTTGTACATAATATTATTATGCACAGTTATCCATAGTAAAATATGTTAGTTTCTAATATAAAATTTGCTTCAGATTCCAAATCAGAAATAAAAAAAAAACAAAATAAGAAATTTCAAGTTGAAATTTAACAAGTGAAACGTGGTTGAAACCAAAATCGGAACATATTTTAAAAGTTATAATATTGAACTGGAAATTTTAGGAAGTTTAATTAATTAAAGAAATTAATTGCAATTAAAAAAATTTGTTATAAACACTTTAAACATGTATAGGATTTTTGAGTCGATGAATAATAGCTAATACTTCAAGTACATAACTTAATCAGGGATAGTAAATATTTTCCTTTTTAAATTTTTTGTTTCTTTATTTTTATGTTAATTTTTTTTTTGTTACAATTCTTTGTTTTGTATAATAGTTTACAGTAACATTTTTTCATCAATGCATTCAGAAAACAAACAAAACGATGGAGCCACCTCTTCTACTTCAAATATAACCAGCATTACCAATAGCGAATTGAAACCTGATAATAATGAAAAATCTTCCTCTGACCCGTACGGTGGCATTTCATTAAATTTCAATGGCTTAGAACATGGAATGGAGTTCCTTAGTGTAGCTGCTGGCGTTACGGCAAAAGATAAGCGTATTAAAGATGTCAAAAATCAAGTTGCTGCCATCAAAGACAGCAAGGATATATTTCCGAATTTTTCAAGTAATTGTTTTTCATACAAGGAGTTGTATCGTTGTTTTAATCGTAATAAAATTAAATTTCCCATGCAGAGTTCTTTAGCATTGAAGATTTCTTAACGCCGTCAAATTCATCAAGTATTACCAACTCTGCTCAGTTGGTACACCCTGACTGTCCTGAAGTTTTATTAACAAGCGATACAACAATATCTCAAGTCTTAGCGACTTTGCATAATAAGGGTCAATCTCTATCTACACCCTGTATAACATTAAATTTGGTATGTTACTGTTTTTGTTGACGCCATTTATATAGTATGTTGAGTAAAATTTTTTTATGAAATATCCTCAGATGCCTGTAAAGAATCATAATGATGACTACGATGATTCTATTATAAAAGCTGCTAATATGGAACCGTTGCCTTCACCACTACAACGTTTTTCTAGTCGAGGTGGTCTATCACTACTCGCTCAATATTTGCCCACTGTTTATCCAGACAGTGCTGGTCGTAAGTCTCCGAATTCTATGCCTGAAAAGGAAAAAAGTCCACCAATGACTGATTGGGTTAAGCTAGAACCAAATGATGAAATATATGAAGACTTAGAAGACCCTATAACAGAACCACCATCAAAAAACGCTGCAATTACGTCAGTTCCACAGCATTCGCTGGCAGCATTTGGATTATTCTTACGTTTACCAGCGTACTCAGATGTCCTTTTGCGAGATAAGCTACGTGCGCAATGTTTACTTCGTTTGGTCTTGGGTGTTACTGGAGATGGAGAAGGAAGTATGTTTGAAAATTAGAGAAATTGTTAAAAAATTTATTTTTCTGTTTGAAATTCCGTTTTTAAGACGATATATATAGCTTATCGCTGGCTCCTACATTGCCTACTTTGCCATTTGAAGTATTTCGACAATTGCTTGACAGTTCACCTCTTACTACAGATGATGGCATGTTGCTTCGACGTATGGTAATTGAAGTTGGCGCTATGCACTTGGTTTTGAATTGTTTGAGTATCTTTACACATCAATCTCAAAACTATCAAATATCCAGTCCACAAAACGAGGTATGTATGAAAGTAATCTTTTAGTAAGTTTGCACATTTATTCGGTTGACGCCAAATCCCTTTAGAATTTTTAAGAAATAGAATTTATTTTTTTTTTTATAATCCGAATGTATAACATGATAAGAATATACTGTAAAAAGAACAAAAGGAAACATTGAATATTTATGGAGTTATTGTCAAGAACGTCAGAGTCCGCATACGGTTTTATCATATCGTATTGAAATGCGTTTATCTCGTAACTGTATTTGCAAAAACTGCTCATGCTGGCTTAAAAAGTTATAAGCCGATCAGGCTGAAATTTGGAGAGATTTCTTGCTATAGTATTATCGGAAGGATATACCTAAAGGTTTAAAGATATCGCGTAGATAAATAATTTTTTTGGGGTCAAAACTTTTGGAAGAATAGTCAAAAATCTGGACTTTTGACTAAACAGCCGATATAAATTTTAATTTTGTTATAATTTTATAGGTTTGTCCTTCCCTTCAACATATCAGCAATCGAAAAAAAAAAATTTTTTTTTAGACAAATAGGAAATTTTTTACAGCTGCAGCAGTTTTCGATGCCTCTGAAAAGATACACTGAAAAAAAAAATGTCTTCTTACACTTAATATGTACTGTTATAAAAAGTTGTTAAAATTTCAAAATTATCCAATTATTTCATATCATCTTAAAAAAAAAAAAATAAAAAGTGACTAATTTTACCCTGTCTAAAGGGTATGACCCCTTAAAACATTTTATGTATGTTGTATGGAATGTCACAAGTGCAAAGACTGTCTTATTTCCATGTTCAAGTAATAAAATTCTTCCATATCACATCTATTAGAAGATTTTTATTCAATTAAATTTCAACGTTTTAAGGCATAAGTTATATCACTAGTTTAATGATTTTGTAATTGTATCTTATGTAAATTAGTGCTCTGATATGGAAAAATACACAAAACGTTTTGTTTTTCATGGATTCCATCTCATTAGGAGATATATTTTGTCCAATGATGCTGAATTCGTGCGTGTGCGCGCCCCTGTTACATCAACTGACCAAACCGGCGCATTATTCAAACAATCTAATGATCTGAATAGGAATTTTAAATAAGTGCGCAAGTGGTACATTTAGTGACGTTATCTACCGGAACTATTTTAAAATAAATTGTGAAACTGACCAGATACCGACCTTCATTAAATTTACCAATAAATTCTTTAAATTTCATGAAAAATTGTTTGTTATGGGCATATGACAAAAAATTTTTATAACTCTGAGATTGATGTAGGGGAAGGTGTGGCTAGACCGGAAACTTTTTGTCTTTTTGCAAAAATAATGTAAAAAAATTATTCGAAACCTGGGGTGTTATATATCATTCGAAAGCTACATCCTTTAGCTACAAATCGCATATCGTTTGATGGTTTAATATGTATTCAGTTTGGCGTGAGCTCATTCAGACTGTATCAACCTTTATCGAAAAAGCCAAAAATGGTGGGGCTTAACCGGACGGGGGGTGGGGCTAATCCGGACAGTCGCACCAAAACCAAAATGAATAACAAACATGAATGCACATTATGTTTAAATGTTATTTTGAATCTTTATTGATGTATTTCGCACAAGAAAAGATTTTATTTGATTGCAAAAATTTTGATTTTAAGTGCTAAACGCAAAATGATGATGAAAAAAATTTTGGATAGAAAAATGAGAATATTTTTTTTCAACGAAAACTTAACGAAAAATCGGAAAATATTGAAATTCATTCAAAATCTTCATCTGGTTTTCTTGATCCAATCTGACAATGTTGCTCGCTGGACACCATGCAATTCTGATGCATCTAGAATCGACGTTTTATTACGAATCACCGAAATAACAGCTAATTTAATTTTTTTCTTATCGACTGCAGGCATTTTACGTTTGTAATTACGCACCATTTGCTGTGAATAACTTAAAATAATTAATATCAATGTTTATTGTGCTTTAGTTATGTCGTAGAAACATTCAATGTGATTCAGAAGTGTTTATGAATAACAAACACGAGTTTAAAATGATAAATAAGGTGTCCGGCTTAGCCCCACCAAAAACTGTCCGGTTTAGCCCCATCGTGTCATTTTTTTAACTCGATCGAAAAACATTGATGAAAAATATTTTATCATAAAAACCACTAACACCATTCGATTCAGCACATCTTAATTACCTAAAAACACTCACCGAATATTCTGCGCACTTGTATATTAATTTCACAATCCAAAATTTTGAAAAAAAAAAAATTTTTACTTTAAGCGAAAAAATACATGTGTCTGCACTCTTCGACGACTGACGCTAAACTGAATGATGAAATATCATCGACACTTCGGAAGTTAGTAGCTTATGACAGGGTGCGTTCATCGCGCATATCGCCGTTCCGATATTCAAAGTAGTTTTTGATTAATCGCGACAATCCGGTTTAGCCCCACCCTCCCCTACATATAATTTATTGAAAACATTTTGTTAGTATGTACTCCATTTATTTTCAATTAAGTAGAATTAATTTTTTTAAAAAGAGAAACCGTAATATGACAATATCCCGAAAATTTATCTTAAAACAAAAAATTAAACGAGTACGCATTATTTCGGAATCAGCACACTATTGTAATCTACCCCATAAGCACAAATTTTATTTTTTTTGGCATATGTGCGGTGGATTTACCGTCGGATAAATCTTACACATTTCCGAACGAAATGTGATTATTGAGTAATGGTTGGGATATTGTTTGCAAATAAAATGAAACTTACATACCTATCACTAACTTCCATCATAAAATTCAAAAAATATTTTCTGTTATCATATATAAAAGTTATTTATTTATTTATTTATTTAAAAGGTGGCAACTGGTGGTATTAAACCAGCAGGCAATAATGTTGACGATTCATCTTTAGCGACATCAGATGATAAAAGTCATATGTACTGGGCAAAAGGCACGGGTTTCGGTACAGGTTCTACTGCACAGTCGTGGAATGTTGAGCAGGCTTTGCTGCGTCAAAAGAGTGAAGAAGAACATGTTACAGTGCTATTACAGGTACATTTTGATATTGATTTAATTAATAAGTTTGATTAACGTATGTTTATTTTAAATTAAAGGTCCTCTCAAGCTATGTAAATCCTGGTGATAAAATACCTTCTTCAATGCAATCTGATGAAATATTAACTTATCATGAAATTAGCGATGTTGTAGGTGAACTACCAACCCAATTTTTATCACTATTGCAACAGTCGTGTTTAATTCCGGCATTAAGTTCATATTTGCGCAACGATTCTGTACTTGACATAACACGTCACATTCCGTTGTACCGCGCCATTTTACAGTTGTTACGTGCCCTCTCACTGTCGTATCAATTAGTGGGGCTTTTGCAGCCACAAAACATTAACTCCACTTCCCCATCGATTTCAGAGTTGTTGGACAACATGAAAACATGTGTTGATACATATGCCAAACGACTAAAGTAAGTAGATTTCTACATATCAGAGAAAATTTTGACAAGCTTTATGTTAAAATTTTTCCCTGATTAAATAATTGACATTCTATTAAAAAATTATTAAATATTCGAGTATTTCGTAATACAAAGAAAAATTTTATTAATTACAATTGATACTTATCATCAATTGACAATTTTTAGAAAAACCATCAGTTGACAATTTTTAGAAAAATTTACTGAATGTTTTTTGATCCGATTTATGAAAAACATAAAAATGTTACTTTACCAATCGCTGGAAAAAGTCAAAAATGGATGATGAGACACCATTGCTACTAAGGGGTTGTATGACCCTATTTATGGAAAAACCGAAATGAATGGTAACAGATCGAAAATAGATTACAATAATCCAAGGGGTCCGTTTTGGACCTTCCCGAATTGGTTCAAAAATATGTATATATATATTTCTAAATAATTTTGATTTCATATTTTTTTTCAATAAATAAATCCAAAGCAGCCCCCCGCTGGGCTCCCACCATTTTTTCCATAAATTAGACTAAAACACCTCCTTAGGTGAGGGACCCTCCCTGATGATTTCTAAAATGCATTTTTAAGCTTTCACATCGATTGGTGCAATAAATTTTTTCAGAAATCATAACATTAAATTATAACAAAAAAAAAAAATAAAATTTTTTTTTTACTGTAAATAGCTGCTTAGATTTTAAAAACTAAGCACGAGTGTGTACATAGTATACCATTTTTTTTTTCTAATATACCTAATTCTCCTCTAATAACTCTTACACAGGCTTAATAAGAAGTCAAACATTAAGGGGCAAACGCAACAAGTTACAGTTAATATTGATGATGGAGATGACGAAGGGTTAGCGCTTTTGATTCCCGACATACAAGAGACTGCCATACTTGTTCAAAAGGCAACCAAAGCGGATACGTTGGCGAATCAGAGTCGTTGTAACGCAGATGGCTTTAACTACTTGAACATTGATAGACCAGCACAGAGTAAATCCATTGAACAGCGATATTTGGAAGTAATGAAGAAGCTACAATTCGATACATCTGAAATGATTGTTGAATCGGAGAATAATGGTTTTCGCTTTGTTATTTCACATCATTTTGAAAAGATGGTGCGTATGGCTGGCGATCGGTACCACCCATCGCGTGTCAAGCGCTTGGCGCAAGAGGCTGTTACGCTGTCAACTAGTTTGCCTTTGTCCTATAGTAGTTCCGTTTTCGTTCGCTGTGATACTGATAGACTGGATATTATGAAGGTAAGAAAGAATCACAGTAACAATAGTGATTTTTTAAAAATATATAAGTAATTGTGATACGATATAAAATCTACTGGGATGTAATCTAAGAAATATTTCTTTTTAATATAAATAAATCTTTTTTTATGATGCGTCCCATAATTGTTCTTTCTGGTACAAATCAAATTTTTTTAGGTGCTTATTACTGGACCTGCTGATACGCCATATGCAAACGGTTGCTTTGAGTTTGATGTTTTCTTTCCTCCGGATTATCCCAATCTTCCTATGCTTATTAATTTAGAGACTACTGGTCGTCATTCAGTTAGATTCAATCCCAATTTATATAATGATGGAAAAGTTTGCTTATCCGTTTTGAATACGTGGCACGGCAGACCTGAAGAGAAATGGAATGCTCAAACTTCTAGTTTTTTGCAAGTGCTGGTTTCGATACAATCTCTAATTTTGGTGCCGGAGCCATATTTTAACGAACCAGGCTTTGAGCGTAGTCGCGGAACACCAAGTGGAACACATTCGTCGCGGGAATACAATAGTAATATTTACCAGGCATGCGTTAGATGGGCAATGTTAGAACAAATACGAAATCCAAGCGCCTGCTTTAAAGATGTATGTTTAATCACTCGAAAATGAATGCAGCTTCTTTTAATTTATTATTGTTAATTTTTCTGCAGGTCATTCACACACATTTCTGGTTGAAGCGCAATGAAATTTGTGCTCAAATTGAGAATTGGATTGAAGAGCTAAGTAAACCACAATTCAGTGAACGAAATAGTCGAACTATATCATTTAATTCGATGGTATTGCGCCGCCAGTATCGTCATCTACGCGAAGAGTTAGGAAAGCTTAAAATTCCTGAAGGCTTGGAAGACTTAGATATGCCATTCAACCCAAATGTAACACTACCAGTTATAACTGATTCTACAACAAGTTCTATTAATACAACTACAACAACAACAACAACAACAGCATCCAGTACTTGTAATGTTGAAAACAACTGCAGTAATGCCACTGCAACTGCCAACACAAGCAGCAGTGATTCCACACAAATTCAAACTCCAATAAAATTATCAGAAAGTGCAACCTACGAAATAACGATAAATACAAATGAATTAAGTCAGACGACGTGTGCTTCAGAAACAGGCCCATTAAATTTATCATCGCCTGCTTCACCGCCTTCATCATCATCGTGCAGTGAGAGCGCACCGATTCCAATGATCGTTGAAGTAAGTAATGACTTCACTGACCTAAGTGGCTCCACAACATTTTTACCACCTCAGCCGCCGGTTCCTCCACCTGTAACTGCAAAAGTTACGACCGTACAGGCAGCTGCTGCAGAAGATATCGAAGAAATCGACGACGATGTCGAAGAAGATGTGGTGAAAGTTGGTGTGAACGATCTCAACTACACAGAGGATGAAGTTCAGATGCTTCAAGCGTTGTTCTTCAATGATGAAGCTTATGAAAATTCCAAATTGAATAATTTCAATTTTGAGTAGAATTATGTGCTTTATTTGAAAACATTTTTTAATATTTAAATATTTTATCTCTATCTTCTTTTACAAGAAAAAAAAAAAACATCTTATATAACTGAAGAAAACGCAAAAACATTTTATAAAACCTTTTTAAGTTATTCCTTAAAAATTTTTAATGTAATAAAAACATACGTTGCATAAAATCATAAAATAAATATATATAGTACTCTTGTCGTAAAAAATACTATAGTAGTTATCTTTCAATCTTTGCATAAATACGGTGTGTGTACACAACTAACACGCTAATCAAATCATAAAAGACCCAATCTAAATTATTAATTTTTTTATATATTTTTTTTTAACAATAAGAGCATTTGAAGCAAAAGCTTAATAAAAAGATATTTTGTGTAAGCATTAAATTCTTTTTTTTATAATTTCATATGCATACTAAACATTTACAACTATTGTATCTTAAAAAAATACAGGCGAATATGTAACCTATACTTGCTGCTTTGGATTATAGTCTTTAATAAGATGGCTGGAATAAATAAATTATCAGAATAGTGCGTCGCGGAATTAAGAAACAAAAACATTTATCGTATATTACTTTTGGCAATACATCATTAAAATTTAAAGAAGTTTTTCTTCCTTTCATCCTTAGTGGAGATACTCAATTGCGCCTACTAAGCGCAACACAATTTCTATCACTATCTACCACTTCTATGCCTTTTACTTCCTTTTAGTTAACTGGGAGGTGTTTTGTTATCATACTTCTCTACATTTCACGAGACTCGCCCTGGCCGCAATGGACGTTAAGTTAAGCTTAGTTGAATGTATAGGAAATTTTCCAGAACGAAAGGAGTTGGGTTTTGAGTTGTCCGATTTGCAGATTTTTTTTTTTTGAGAGTATGATTTGCCATACATAATGTCGGCATACATTCAAACTATCTTCGTTAAAGAAATCAGTACTACTACCGTACTAGAAGACTTGGATCAATCGCTCATTTCTCCTGAGTAATGAAATGGCAGAAACTAGAACAAAAGAATATAATTCACGGACCCGAAAATCCATGACGACACTCGGTTTGGAAAAAGTTTCACGAATAGGATAATGGAATGCTCAAATCTTTTTCAATACGGTCATATTCAGCAGATCATCTTCGAATTACAGGGCTTAATTAATTTTATTACGATATTAATGTTGTTTACTTCATAAAACTTGTCTGAAAAAACGATTTGTTTTAATTTAACAAATATATATATGATACAGAGCAAGCAAATATTTATTTGAGTCAAACATATTAAATTTGGATCAAATAGTGAAAAATGCTGGTTGAAACATTTTATATTTGAACAGCTGATGCCCGTATCAGTTTCTGACGTGTGATTGCGCTAGAGATGTATGTGTTCTCAGGGCTATTCCGGCACAACTTAATCGAATATTTAATTGCTCTAAGTATATCAAATATAATTTGTTATATTCAAACAAATTGTTTTCTCAGTTTACATAAGTCCATTTACCTATTTGTGATATGTGAACCCTGAAAATCACCCCCTGTGTATCCATCCGTTTTTAACCGAAATCTTTCGACAATGATTTATTTCCATTTTTTATTTAAAATTGTGTTGTATCTTTTTTATATGTATGTAGATGCAATAAAATGTGAAAGAGCCAAAAAATAATTTTTAGCTTTATTTATCTTTATTGTTCTTTTTTACAATGGAGGCAGTTATTGTTGTAATAAAAATAACAGTGAACGAAAGTTAACGATACGAGTATGGTACTGTTATATTGCGTTTCGTATATATTTTTCTCCCAGCAGTAGGACGATAAAGGGAATATTTGTGAATTGTACTGGCACCAATACACGAAACTTTATTTCTCTTTACAAAATTTGCGGAGCAACGAACGTATATTTTCTCAAGAAACCTATTATCAATCTGGAAAAGTCATTTTTATTATTCTTTGTCCAGACGCAGATTGAAAGTTGTCTGGATGTAATTGAACTTTGGAGGTTGTTATGGAAAAATATCATTTAATTATATATTCCCAGGGCAATCTTTGTAACATTCTCGTATTATTTATCAATTTTTCCCGGGAATAAGGAAAATAAACGAATTCTGGACATTTTGGCTAAAGAACATACAAACATTTTATATATGTGAATAATTTTAATTTGGGTATTCTTCTGTTTGGTTTAGAATGGAAAAATTGTAAACTATTGACCGCCAACTTCTGATCACTCGCAGCCCACTCATAGTCCCGCTTGGATTTTTAGTCGTATTAAGTGAAGTAATATTCAACTGCACTTTTCAATGACTTATCAATATTTAAAGAACTCATAACTTTGACCATAAAATTCCAAAATTATTAGAAAAAAATGTATGAAATAAATAAGAATATTAGATTTCGTGCCTTTCAAGCATGAAATAAGTGCTAAAATAATGTTTGATCTTTTTTTATATTAACTTTTTATTAATATTATTGGCATGGTTGCCAATTTTGACCTGTCCAATCCCGGAATTGCAGGTCAAAGCCGGAAGCTTTGTAGAAATTGAAAATTTTCTGAAAAAGCCGGTAATTGAATGGTCATGAAAACTATTTAATTTTTTTGACTAAAAAAATTCAAGTTTTTCCACACAAATAATATAAATTTTGGTTGATTATATTAATTATTTTTTAAAATTGCCATAAGAAAAGGTCCTCAATTTTTTCCCCATAAAAAGTATTGAACTTGGCAGCGTATTGCTGTTAAAAGAAAAATACTAAAGTTGGGACTAAGGAACATTTTTATGTGTATCGTAACAACTATCGAATTTTGCTAAATATACATACATACATAGAATGATTCGAATACCCTTTAAGGTTCTCTACCTTTCTACTATTTAATTTTGGGCATACCCTATATAATTTTAAAAGACTAGAGACGTTAATGGCTTAGCCATTAAAGAGCTACATGAATTAAAGTTTAGTCACATTTCATAGAGTCTGCACATTTTTTTATCAGTTTTACAACTTTGGACTGTTTTAAGTTAAAATGATTAAATATCACCTAAGATATAATCTGCAATAGTTCTCATAAAATAATTTGCAACCACATAGCAATTGTTATCAGAATAAATCGTAAATTTTGCTATACGTAAAGCGTAATTTCTATATCTAAATTTTCCTCAGCTTGAAACACTTAGCATAATACTGAGTTGCGTTGTCAAAACGTTTTAGATTGGGAAAAACTTAGCAAAACGCTCGCATGGACATTCTAAACACAGTTCTTCAGAGAATTGTCTGATATATATATTTTTCAATTGGGCTATTCTCAGGCCCGGATTAAGAAATTTGTCGCCCCTAGGCAGTTGCAAAAATTGTCGTCCCCTGCCTCAAAACTTCTTCATTTATTACAAAAAATAATTTTTTTGTCATTTATGTTAAATTTTTTTATGAGCAAAAAGGTCCTTTGCGGAACGAAAATCACTACTAAAATGAAAACAAAATTTTAAAAGTTTTTCACTCAATAAAATGCAACAATTTTTCAAAGTTTCCGCCAGTATACTTGCCGCCCTTTAAATTGTGCCGCCCTAGGCACGTGCCTACTCTGCTTGTAAGATTAATCCAGGCCTGGTTATCCTACACTGATACCCCTACGGCCGAAAGTTGAGTTTGATTAATTTTAACTTACCGCTATTAAATCCTTTGACAATTTAGAAAAGTAAGAATATCAAAGTGCGATCAGTGTAGTTATTGGGAATATTCACTTCAGTTTTCCGCGTATGTCATTTTATCATATCCTGTTCATTCTATCCTAACCTACTATGTACTATAAATTTTAAAATTGCAAAAAGACTTGAATGAGACTTGGTGGGTAGATAGTCTATGTCTTGCACTAGCACACAGGTAAACTTTATACTGAAACATCCATATTTTCTATGGAAAATTAAGTAGTTAAAGTGTAGACCTTGGCATTGATGACAGTTACTGTTGTAAAATTTAATACATATACAGTGGCGAACAGTTAAATCCGGACAAACAAAAAAAAAAAAAAATAAAAGAAAGAAGTTTTACGACCCCGTCAACCTCTTTGTTTTGTAGGTATGGCTTTTTTTTACAGGAACAGCGTAGGTAGGGCTTTGTTTTAGAGGTAGGACAATACCTTAGTGTAAATAGAAGTTATACTGTTAGTTTTTAATCATTCTTGCGTTGTTGTGTTGGAAAAGATGCCAAATTATAAAAAAAGAACGAATCGGATAAACGCGAGATTTTGCCGTTTCGAAGCGATGGATTAACGAAACGCTAAATTTCTGATAAGGTAGGCTTTATTAAGTCCGCAGTAGGCCAGTGTTTGAAAAAGTATTCTGAAACTGGATCGACAAGTGAATAGGAAGGGTCAGGAGCGCAAAAAAAGATTACAGAAGCTGTTGATCGACTTTTAAGAAGGATAGTCTTAAAAATCGCTTCAAAACGGCTGTAGAAATTAGAAAAGAGTTTGTTGAATGTGGAGGAATAAAGAGCTAAAAAGCCATTTTTGATCACTCAAATACGTCGGAAACGCTTGGAGTGGGCCAACCAGCACGAAATGTGGACTGCATCTGATTAGCAAAATGTGATCCTCTCAAATAAATCAAAGTTCAACATATCCGGCTCCGGCTGTACGTACGCCCAACAACTGAAGAGCGTTATAGCGACGAGTGCATCCAAAGAAGATTTAGGCAACTGATTAGTAGAATGGTCTGGGGAAGCTTTTTTATTACCAAGTTGGACAACTGGCCTTGACTGAAGGAACTATCAAAGCAGCTGAATATAAAAACATCCTGAAACAAAACAAATTTGGCCAAAAAAATTAAGAAAATTTGATTTTTTTCTTATCTATAATATTTTTTTTAAAAATTTTTTAAATTTTCCTTATGTAAACATAAGGAAGCACCGAAATATTTTTTATAGCTTATCTATAAGGAAAAAAACTGGTCTCACCCCGAGTAGAGCTTTTATGTTTCTCGTGTAACAGCTCAAATCCTTTGTTGTTTGTACTGCATTCACCTTAATACGATTTCCATTAAAAAAATAAATGAGAAAAAATCAAATTTTCTTAATTTTTTTTTGGTCAAATTCCGAAAAATGAAAACTGCAGCTCTAGCACTATTACTTTTTTTTATTTTTTTAACTGAGGATATACTAGAATATGAATAAATTTTCGAAAATCGAGTGTTCTTGAAGTATTCTAAACATGCCATTTCTTTGAACATGTCTAATGTACATACATCAAAATATTTCTCAGGCACAATTTGAAAAATTTAGAAAAATCGTTTAAAGTATGCAGCTATTTATGGAATAACCAATTTGCTATAGCGCTTAATCTTAAACGCTCTCTCTTGAAACAAAACAGCTTGTTTAATGTTTGTAAGGGCTAATCCCAAATTTTTCAAAGTTTTATGATTTGTAGGAATTAAGGCTAGAGGTCAATACTTTAATACTTAGTTAATATTTACGAGCATGTTAGAAAGATTTCATAACTTCTAAATGCAACTTGTAATAAATATTCTAATTTCTAATCATTTTATTTTGTTCTATTAGAAACAGACCATTTTATTTGCAACAACAAACTTTCAGGCGTAACCAACGGACAAAAGGGCTTTTTATTCTGTGGATTCCGAGATCAGTGCTGGCTGCCTGCTTAACCCTCCTTACAACTTTCTACAATGTGATAAAGCTTCGATGCTGTTGTTGGCAAGATATATGCGGCATTGATTGCGAGAGAACAAACAGAAAGAGAATGTTTCTTTAATTTATTTGGTTTATTCCGTTAAGTGCTGTCGATGTTGATGGACGGATCGATCGTTTTCGGAAGTAAAGTCGCAGTAACTTAAAAAGAAATTAAACACAACGTTTGGTATTTTATTGTGTGTGCTTGATTTTGTGATATGAAAAATGTGATTTAATATACGATTCATATATGTACATATGTATAAAGATTTCTTTTAAAGAATTGTATTCAAGATAAATTAAAATTTTTCTCGAAAAAAAACACAAAAAATTTTGCCAATAAATAAGGAATTAAAGAAGCAGCATTAATATGGAGCTAACAGACGTTAAAACCGATGGCGATCTGGTAAGTAACAATTTCTGAAAAAGAGACTATTAATTATAAAAACAATAAAAAATAAAACATAAAATACAACACATAAATATCTAAATTGATTTTCATCAAAAATAAAAATAGCATAGCAAATTAATTTTTATTAGTTATCTGTTGATCGATTACTTTGGTCACATGTGCAAGTGATGCAATTCAAAGAGTCTACTTAATGATATCTTTTTTTTGTTTAAGTTTTTCGTGTTTACGCGCTAGCTGCATTTTATTGGTTTTGACATTGACATATCTTTTTATACCATTAATAGTTTACTTAAAATGTTTGAGTAGGATTGATTCTTAAATGTTCCGCGATATTTTTTCTATCTTCAAAGAGACACTGACACCAACTAATATCCAGCAATTCGATAAACATTTGGTGGCAAAAGGAATGACACCATTTCTAATTTCATTCGAAGAGCCTGACTTATTTATATTTTTAAAGACTAAAAACTTTTTTTCATCGATTGAAAGTGGCTTCCTGACATCATTAGATAGCTTCGGAATAGGGTTTCCAAGATGAAAAAAAAAAAAAAAAAAAATTCCGGCTCTCTGAAAAAAAAACAAAATTTTTTTGAGCAAATGCTTATTTTTTTTTTTTTTGGCAAAAAGTTGATGACAAAAACTTTACGTACATGTTACAATAATCGTCAAATTCCCGCCTAAATTAGAAATTTTTGATCTTTTCGGCTTTGATATGAAATTCCCATTGAATAAATTCTGGCCACTTGGCAACCCTGCTTCGGAGCACAGTAGGGCTTGGTTCATGGTCCATTTTCGTCTTTTATTCAACGGTTTAAGTTATTTTTTTAAACTGAGGTTAAGACAGGTTTCATCGGGGTCTGGGCGGCATTTTACTTTCGACTTTTTGACCTAGAGCAGCGCAAATATTTTTTCTTCTCCAAAATATTGCAGTCTAATTCGTTTTTGCAATTCCTTTAAGAATGAAATTCTTGGAAAAGAATTAAACATAATTCAATTCTTATTCACTGAAACGGAATTAAAATTTTTCAATTCCAAATTTTGATTCCTTCAATGTGATCGAAAATGAATCAATGCCTTTTGTCAAGAAATCGCAAAAGTCCACAGTAAAAAAAAAAATGGAATTAAAAGTTTAAAATTTAATAGTTATTCATCCAAGAAGATTGTCGTTTTGAAGCCATGTATCTTATTGACAATTGCAAGAAAAATAAAAAGAAAATCACATACTAATATCAAGATACCTCATATTGTTAAAAGAAATAATTTTTGAAACGGTGTGGAGTACTTTTAATTGCATGTGAAATGATGTTGAATTACTCCAAAATCTTATATGAAGCTCCACTTAATTCAATGTGTATTCGTCTTAAAATGCAATACAAAAATTACTTGAAATGGAAGGAAATTTGAATATAGCAGCAAAAATAAAAAATTACAAATTGATTTACTGCAATTTATTTTAAAATTAATGTGGGTATTAAAAATAAGTTGTAGTTTTGCGGCAAATTAAAATTTCAGTTGCACATTACGTCGGCGTATATGATTGACATTAAAAAAATAAAGAGTCTTTAAATTACAATGAAATTAATTTTTGTTTAATAGGCTGCTGTAAATATACGATTTATACACTATTAATGGCACATAAATTTATATATGAAACAGTGATGGAAAAGTAGTTACATTTGTACCTTTTTCCGACTTTTTCAGAGTAAAAGATAGTTTAGGTACAATAAGCCCATTTTAGGTACAAATTGAAAAAAAAAACTGTTTGCAATACATACATAGACTTAAATTGAGGACCACCCATTAATTTGAATACTAAAAATATTATTTATTTTGATGGCATATATGAAATTCGTTGGATCTTAGTGTGAGAAGTTAGTACCGTTATTTTTGGATACGATTTTATATGTTGAGGGCCTTTTTTTTTTTTGCTTATCAAAATCAAAAAAATTTCGACAATTATATTTTAGGTTCTTTAGAAATTATTTAGAATGATTTGTTTTTGGTAAATTGGGAACAATGCGAAAATTCTTTTTTCCATCACTCATACGGATTTGCTTGAGTAAATCGATTAAGTATTAAATTAAAATAAAATCATTAGTACTTTCTAAAAATAAAAAAATTTCATAATTTGAAACCTGGAAACTTTCACTTTTAAGAATATGAAAACATTATTCAACATTATTCAGATGGTGGACTTAGGTTCCGGAAGATCTTTAAATTGATAATCCGAAATTTGCTGGATAAGATTAAGGTTGGAACTTTCTTCTAAAGAGAAGTAAGGTTATTAGTTAAAATTTTACGTAAATGTATTTCTTAAAATGTGTACTTTTTATTCTCAGCCTGTTATTTGATGGTTGATTATAGCGCCAATACTGCCCTCAGAAGCGCGAAGGGCGTATCGCAAAAAAAATTCATAGCTTAAGAAATTACGCATCTTAGTTCAAACATATGAAAAATTTGCTTAGAGAATTTTCTCTATCTAAATTTTACAGGTATTTCAACAAATTGACATAAACAAAACAACAATTATCTCAAAACGGATATTTTTGAGATACGCCCTTTTCTCTTCTGATAGCGGAATACAGCGTAAAATTTATAATCTTAAATTTGTTAGTTAAATTATTAATAAATTTGGTATCTTTAGATGATTAATTTCAATTTCTGTTATTAGGGGCCGTCCATTAATTACGTGAGGTGTTTTTTTGAAAATTCGGACTTCCCCCTCCCCTTGGTGAGTTTGGACGGGGGGTAAGTCCTTTCCGTGAGATTTGTCTTATAATTTTTAAATGTAATCTGCTGTAATAATGTTTTGTCTCTGCATTAAAAAGTTGACGTGAGATTTTTATAGACCCTCTTTCCCCCTTGGTGAGATTTTTTCGATTTTGACTCACGTAATTTATGGGCGTCCCCTTATATGTGATGTTATTTTTTTCATTACTGCAAAATCTCTCTAGCATGTTCCAATTTAGAGGTATTTTATCCAGAACTGCGAACACAAATAAATGAAAAGAGTTCGTAGTGGATCACAGCGCATTCTTTAGTAGTTTTCGTTAAGTCCGGCCACATAATTACTATGTCAATCTGGGATTTTTTCAATCAAAAAAATGTTCATTTTAATAACGTTTTGCAAATTTTCCCATTATTGAAGCTTGACCGCTAACAACACAGTAACCGTAATAGAAGATATTTCACCACACGTTAGTCACGGTTTGGTGAGTTTGTTTCCAGGAGATGACGTGTCAAAATAACTTGAATACATTTCTGTATAAGGTAATATTCGCCAATGAGGTAATAATATTCTTTTCAAGATTAATCAATAGTTATGTTATCTACAACAAAATTAATTGTGTCAACGCTTTTTATTTTTTTCAAATTTCGGAATATATGTATATGTTTTTGGAAAGAGTTCGAGTATAGTATTTTACTTTCACTTTAAAAAATTTTTAAAATAAAAATGCTACCACAATTGTTAATGACTGTGCTGCCCCGCTGGGCATAGTGCGTATACGTAGTCCGCCGACAGCGCTAGATCCATGCTATGTTGATTAATTTAATTGTAAATACAAATTGACCACATCGTTGGTGGGTTCCGTTTCATCGTGGGGAAAGTATGAAGACGCTACAAAAATGGCTTGAGTTGCTTTATCTTTTTACCGTAGAAGACAACCAGATCCTTGGTGAACAACAATCCTTGGTAGTGCAACAATTTTCTTAAATTAAGCAGATTGAACGATTTCAATCTGGTCTGTATATCGTAAACCCCAAGCTTCTACTGCATTTAGAGAAAAAGTGGATATGGCGCTGTTAAACAGTTTTACGGTCCCTCTCAAGAGTCTGTTTTCCATTTATTAAATATTTGTAGAGCATCGCTCGGAATGGGTTTCGCATTGGCCCAAGGTTAAGCCAGAGAAGGCTTAGCCTAAATAACTGCACACAGTCATTCTTTAAGTAACTGCACACTTTGTTGTTTTTTTTTGACTTTTTGAACATATTTTGAAACGAAGTATCTCAAAAACTATAGGGAATAGAATAAAAAAACTTGGATTTTTTTTTGTTGAAAATGCTTTGAATTAATTTGTATAAACATAAATTTTCTTTTTCATAAAAATGAGTCTCAAAATATTTTTGCTATAGCATCATCTTTTTTTCTTCTTATTTCTTAAATGTTCTATTTTTCAATCAATCTTAAGGATATGTCTGCTATCATATCGAAATTCCCACCATATCTTAGGAAAATATGAAATTTTTATGAAAGCGAAATCAGTATCTTTACACAAAATTAATTTCCCATCTCAAAATGAAGTACTCGTATATTTTAATACATTTTGCGCTTGTATTTTTTTTGTGGTTTCTTGGACTAAAAGTACTGAACAATAATACTCGTATAACTAACTGAAACTTGATACAGCAAAGTATTTGATCGCTGAAAATTACAGCTCTGAAAGATTTTTGATTAAAGGAATGCTCGATCTTATTAATATGGCCGCTTGTATTCGAGTAAAAACAGTGTTTTTTCAGTTTTTGCCTTGAGATATATCAATATCCAATGTTACAGCGAGCTTTAGCTCAATCAATTGCAAATTCCGAAACAATTTTTAACGATTAAGATATGAAGGAATCATGAGTATAAATTTTGTGTGTTGTCTATGGTTCGCAAAACGATATAACGCCTACGATGGGTTCATAAAAATGTAAGCAATATTTCATGTTTCTAAAATGAAATAACGCCCACGAAAAACTTGAAAAAAACCTCCTCCCATAAAAAAAATTTGAAAAGAGAGAGAGAAAAGAACATCGTACAGCAACGTTAGGAAATCGCTACTAGTTAAAATAGAAATATGTTATTGTTTCCACGATCCTGGTAGCTTTGCTACTATGGTAGCAAAATCGGCAGCGCTGCCTTGGCCATCAAATTTTTAGAATTCGACGAAGACAATTGTTAGTGAATACTGCAGTTGGTTATCCAAATAACACTGCCGTGCAAAAGAACTGGCTCCATATTTAACTAAAAGTTTTAGGTTTAGTTTTCGTTGACAGGAACGAAAGCTGCAAGCTATTACCAAGCTGAACATAGGTGTTGCCGTTTTGTTGATTACAGCATTCTAAATAAATGAAGCTATGCTGGATTCACCTATCATGAAACTACTGCTGGCACTGGTTGGACGAATGAACATTCTTTTTGATTTACAGTGGAACTTCGATTATCCGTCAGGCACGGGACCAGCAGCCTGACGGATAATTGAATAGACGGATAATCGAATATATGGCAGAATTTTGTTTTGATTCTGTATGGTGACGCTAGAATACAAGGTATTGAATATACATATAGGTATATGTATGTACTGTAACACAAAAACGCAAGAAAAAAGGAAATGTAACAAAAAATGTTGATTTGTCATTTTCGTATTTTATTATCGAATAAAAAAATAATGTGATAGTTAACAATCGAATCAAGGTGTTTTGGTGAAAAAATTCGTCACTTTTGTTTCAGACAAAATCGCTTCGCACATTGTGTGCATACATAAACAGAATCGAAACAAAACGAAAAAAAAGTTTGCTGACAAAATGTGACGGTTAATCGGAGTGACGGTTGATCGGGAGACGGATAATCGAAGTTCCACTGTATTAATGTTGAAATAAAATGATTTAGGATCCCTCACTGTTTGTGGGGGAAGCCTTAAACTTATATCATCCTTTTTCTTATTTTGTAACCAAAACTGCTTACCACTGGCGGGGGTAAGTTTTGTTTAAAAAAGACACACTCGTTTTTAGTTTGAATGATCAATTGCATTTTTATTAATTTTAGTTGGTTTTAATACAATTATTACTTGCTAAAACAGCCATTAAATTTACCAAAGAAAATAATTGCCTACTCAGCAGGTGCTAGGCAATCAGTAATAAAGAAGTATGGATATTAAACTCTAAAGAAAGGGTTAAGATAGGGGTAGGGCAACCAATGATACCATGATTTTTGTTTTTGGTAGCGAATGCAACTAAAATGCTCTTTCTTATATAAGTTTCTTAATCACAAATGCATTTTTATTTTGTCACTATAATGGTTGAATTTCAACAACTGGGCGAACTTTAGTATAAAGAGTACCAGGAGACCGACCAAAGTTCGGTTTTTCGTTTTCAGGTTGAAAAAGTCGAAAAAATGTAATGCAATTGAATGAGATGTCGGAAATATTTAAAAAATATTGAATATGGTTGAAAAGCTGAAAATATGAAAAATGTTGAAGAACATTGAGAGAGGTTGAAGCAGGTGAAAAAGTTTGATAAACTCGATAGTATATTAAAATGTTGAAAACGTTGAAAGAGATTGAAAAGCTCGAAAAAAGTTGAAAGTCTCGGAAAAAGATGAATGAGGTTGAAAAGCCGAAAAAACTTGAATGTGGTTGAAAAAGTCCAAAAAATATGGAACGTGTTGAAAAAAGTTGAAAAGGTTGAAAAATATTGAAAAAGTTGGAAGAGTTTGAATAGTTCGGAAAAATTTGAATAAGGTTGAAAAATTCGAAAATATACGGAAAATGTTGAAAAAAGTTGAAAGAGGTTGAAAAATGTTGAAACAGTTGAAAGAGGTTGAATAACTCGAAAAAAGTTGAATAAGGTTGAAAAATTCGAAAAAATATGGAAAATGTTGAGAAAAGTTGAAAGAAGTTGAAAAATGTTGAAAAAGGTTGAATAACTCGAAAAAAGTTGAATAAGGTTGAAAAATTCGAAAAAATATGGAAAATGTTGAGAAAAGTTGAAAGAAGTTGAAAAATGTTGAAACAGTTGAAAATGGTTGAATAACTCGGTAAAAGTTGAATAAGGTTGAAAAACTCAAAAAAATATGGAAAATGTTAAGAAAAGTTGAAAGAGGTTGAAAAACTCGAAAAAATATGGAAAATGTTGAGAAAAGTTGAAAGAGGTTGAAAAAGTCAGACAAATTTGGGAAATGTTGAGAAAAGTTGAAAGAGGTTGAAAAATGTTGAAACAGTCGAAAGAAGTTGAAAAACTCGAAAAAAGTTGAATGAAGTTAAAAAAGTCAATCAAATATTGAAAGCGTTGAAAATATTTGAAAAATGTAGAAAATCGTTGAGAAAAGTTGAAAGAGGTTGAAAAATAATGAAGCAGTTGAAAGACGTTGAAAAACTCGTTGAATGAGGCTGAATATATTGAAACCAAATTTTATTAGGATCACTCCTTAAGTTTGCTAAATATGGCATCAACGTTATAATTTTGTATGGGAGGTGCCACGCCCACTAATGAAATCCCATCAAAATTCATACAATTTCAAAGCTTATAGTAACCGACACCTCTACACCAAATTTAAGGAATATTACTCCGATAGCACACTAAATATAACATTTAAAGTGTTTTGCTTATATGGGAGGTGCCACACCCACTTATGCAATCTCGTCGATTTTCATTTAATTTCAAAGCTTATGGTAACCGACACCTCCACACCAAATTTAAAAAATTTGACTCCAAGAGCACACTAAATGTAGCCTTAAACATTTTTTGCTCGTATGGAAGGTGCCACGCCCACAAATGCAATCCCGTCGAAATTCATTTAGTTTCAAAGCTTATGGTAACCGACATCTCTACACCAAATTTTAAAAAAGTTACGCCCATAGCACACTAAATATAACACTTAACATTTTTTGCATGTAGGGGAGGTGCCACGCCCACTGATGCAATCCCATTGAAATCCATTTAGCTTCAAAGCTTATAGTAACCGACATCTCTATACCAAATTTAAAAAATATTACTCTCATTGA
Organism: Tricholauxania praeusta; assembly: GCA_949775025.1. Classification (NCBI taxonomy): domain Eukaryota; kingdom Metazoa; phylum Arthropoda; class Insecta; order Diptera; family Lauxaniidae; genus Tricholauxania; species Tricholauxania praeusta. The sequence goes on along the minus strand of OX459029.1, from coordinate 37,099,774 downwards.
ACAATAAATGTAGCTTTTAACTGTTTTCTTTCTTTAACTGCCACGCCCACAGGTGCCGTTTCGCCCATTTTTGGTTACAAGATACCCAATAGCCAGTATATTTGACATGTCAAATTTCATAAGGATTGCGTTGTTAGTTCTCTTATTATAACGTTTATAAATATTGTGGGCTGTGCCACGCCTTTCAACGAGTTTTGCCAGTATAGTTGCATAGCTTGTTATAATGACCTCATTCAGTGGTATTAACTCAAAAATTTTTATAAAAATCCTCGGCGCCGTTTTCGAGTAATATCGAATCAAAGTTTTCAATTATTGAAATATGCCACGCCCACTGTTACGATTCCGCCCACTTTTGATAGCATGTAAGACATTTATGATATGCATCCGTCTACCAAATGTCGTTGCAATACCTTGAATGGTTTGCGAGTTATCACGAAATAAAAATTAAAATTTAGGGCTGTGCCACGCCCCTGTTAGAAACTTGAAAAACTTTAAACCTAGTCCAATCTTAATTTTGTTCACATATGAACGAAATCCCGAAGTTTTATCAAAATCGCTGCAGCCGTTTTTGAAATAAAGTTCAGCCATATACATATAAATATACAATTTTAGCTCGTTTAATAATAGCAGATACATATACATATACATAAGTACATATGTATGAGCTCCATAAAACATAAGGTCGAGAAATACGTAAAAACAAATTGAAGCTTCCATACATTGTGTATGGTGAACGAAAAATATTCAGCAAATTCTTTAGCCAAATTTGTAATAAATGCGAAAATTAGGGCTCTAATGGATTGCTGTGGCGCATGAAAATGAAAAAAATTTTAAAGTGGAGTTAACCGATTTGTGCACTGGACGGCTCATATGTATATCAAATGACGAACTAAAGATGAAAATATCAAAAAAATTTAGTTTCACTACATTTTTCGTGTTATTCTATCACTATTATTGTTTGCTTTATTGAGCCAACAATTTTTTTTTTGACTCTTCAACAAGGCATCACTAACTCCACCGAGGGGTGGAATTGAATCATTGAATCGTTTAAACCGAGTTAGATCTAGAAATGTGTATCTAAGTATAAATCATTTCATTTACAGAATATATTAAGAGTTCACTACAGAACTTCAAGAATGATTTAAAATTCTTCTTAGAAACAGAATAAATTTCAGTTGTACATACCCTTTGGCATATAACTCCTCCTGTAATGAGATTATTCAAGATTTTAAATAAAAAAAAGAAACAAATAAATGGAAAATATCAGTTAAGATATCGTCACGTTTTATGATGAAACTGAAATTTATCAGAATTAACAGAATACATTTGATCACAAAGATCTTAATGAGAATCTTAGAATTTAAAATATTGATTAGTTGGGTGGGTTCAATCAGTTTATTTTAAAACTTAATAAAGAGTAATGCACAACTGGGACTTTTTAAAATTAACATTTATATGCAGGTACTTGACGATATACAAAAATTATAAAATAAAATATGACTGAGCCATTAATATCGTGTTTCTGTTTAACTTATTTAAAAAGTAACTGCCGATACAATCTGTGTAAAAAAAAATTTATTCTTAGGGTTATACAGCTTCATTTCTTATGCTCTATGTAGTTTACATATTTAAAATTAATTAAGATTCCACGAACAGATTAAAAAAACTGTTAACTAATCATTAAAACATTTTGATTGGCCGATGCAATGTAAATAATATATTAATTTATTACTTAATTATACTTGCAATTACTCAAATATAGGAATTTTCATCTGGTTATATACAGACACTCAATTAATCGGAACGGTGCGAAAGCGCTGTCATTAATGAACAAAAGCTGACATGAAAAAATCTGCTGAATTTAATCGTGAAACCAGTACTTAATAGATTTCTAATAAAATGTTAATTTATTCCAAAAAATATTTTATCAGAAAGCTAAACCCACAACAAGCTACTTTTCATTTCCTAATTGGGTAATTGCATGGTACAGTGCAGAAAATCAACAATCGTAAAAGCTACACATCTAGACAACGAAATTATATGTCTGTATGTTAGCAATATATGATTAAAATCAAAGTAAATAAGCAATAAATCAAAATTGTCAAGCAGTAAAATGCGTTAAATATGTTGAAATTTATTCTTGTAATTTATTAAACAAATTTCTCATTTAAAATCAGCAAACCATATATTAGTTCTAGCAGCAATTTAAGTCAATTAAATTTAGTTTGTTCAATAAGAAAGGTAGCGGTACTATATAATGAAAATAAAGCAGGTTTATACTAAAGTGTTTTTCCATCCCGGAATTTTCACGTCACTTATAAAAACGTTTTATTGTAAAGTAGAACTTAATGAAATTTTAAATGTGAGATCATTTTTACTGGAGGTATTCCCATGTAATCAATTTAATTATTTAAAGCAAATACAAGTACCAGTAAAAATGTTTTTCCAATTTGCATATAGATACTAGTGGTCCGACTGGATCAATTTTGCTTGGATTCCTCTGCGTTCACATCATGTCATCTGAGTCCTTCAGCGTGGTTAGTTGAACGGTAGTTGTAACCATCTCAATGCCGAAGTCATGATGCATCAATTTGCACCGTGACCTCGGGCAGATCCGATGGAAGTCCTGTGGTCGGTGTAGAGTATCGACACCCGAAAATTTAGCTGGTGTCGAACTCGCCACCCAAACTTTAAGCAAGACTATTGATATTAATGTATACCATTTAGTTTGGTTAAAAATATTTCTTTCATGTTTCGATTTGTTAAGGATCGTAATGGTTATAGACAGCAAGGCGGCGCATCAATAATATGTCATCTATTTCCGCTAGGGTACAACCTTTTAGCTGCATGATCCATGCCTTTATCTTATTTTTAGGCGTAGAGTCATTTAGTTTTCCTTTCTTTAATTATTTTGGCAATCTATTAATTACATCATACCTCGCACAACCGAAGGATTTTCTATACATTTTTTTTTAAGAATTGGTGCCATCATGCATTTGTGCATTTTTTATTATCAAGCACTCAAGACATTTCACTCTGTCTCAACATTTTTGTGTAATAGAAGTTAACAGAAACGTTATGAGACTGTTCCAGAGCGTTTCACTCAAATATGCTATTAGTTTTTCATTTTGAATCATACATTAATACAGGCCCTCCTCCCTCCCTAGACTAACGTCGTCACTTGACACCCGAGCTTTATATGTTTTGCCGTTGCCCTGATCTCGGGAGCATTTGCTATACATATATTTACATATATGTATATTAGAGCGGTTCAAAAAAAAAAACTTTTTGATTTTTTCACGATGTGTCAGCGGATTACAATAGCCTTATATGTCTGGACAAGCCCCATTACTAGGATTAAGGTTAATATTGAAAACTGGATTAGCGCCCTCTGTTTTAAGTAAGCAACCCATTTTCAAAAATCTTGATTTAAAAAATGCTGCAAGTTGTAGAGGTTATAAAACTTTTGAACAAAGTGGGTATGGTTTTCGGGAAACAATCGATCGGGAAATTCAAATCCGTGATTGGTTTTTCTTCTTCTTCTTCCTTTCTTACAAAAAAATTGACAATTGACCGGACAAAAGTAAAAAATTACCGATTTTCCACTTTCTAGCTCCAACACCTCAAATATTATGTTACCGCCGATTCCATGGTAGATCATTTTTAATGAACTGATATTCCCTTCAATGAATGCCGAAACCGCATATCATTATCTTATTCTAAAACAAAGATATCTGCATTTTTCTAAATTAACAGACCTGATTTTTTTCGAATCGGAGTCGACAAATTTGCATATTAAGGTGATTCTAATTTTTTTTTTATTTAAAACAGTAACCATCAATCGGAGAATTCGAATTCGTGATTAATTTTTCTTCTTCTTCTTTTTTTCTTACAAAAAAATTCAAAATTGACCGGAAAAAAATGAAAAAATTCCGATATTGTACTTTAAAGTTGCAAAATCACCCCATTATATTTTGCTGCCGATCCCGTTTTACATCATTTTTAATGTACTGTTATTTGTTTAACAGAATGCCGTAAACCGCATATCACTTTCTTATTTCGAACCCGAGATATCTGCATTTTTCCAAAATAACAGAACTGCCATAATTGAACTATTCTATAGATTTTTCTAAAATATTCAATGATCTACCATGGGATCGGCGGTAACATAATATTTGAGGTGTTGGAGCTAGAAGGTATAAAATCGGTACTTTTTTACTTTTGTCCGGTCAATTGTCAATTTTTTTGAAAGAAAGGAAGAAGAAGAAGAAAATCCAATCACGGATTTGAATTTCCCGATCGATTGTTTCCCGAAAACCATACCCACTTTGTTGAAAAATTTTATAACCTCTACAACTTGCAGCATTTTTTAAATCAAGATTTTTGAAAATGGGTTGTTTACTTAAAACAGAGGGCGCTAATCCAGTTTTCAATATTAACCTTAATCTTAGTAATGGGGCTTGTCCAGACATATAAGGCTATTGTAATCCGCTGACACATCGTGAAAAAATCAAAAAGTTTTTTTTTTGAACCGCTCTAATGTATATGTACAATGTACATACATTAAAAAAATAATTATTGTTCTAGAATTTTTTTGGAACGCTTAACATTCGAAAACTTATTCATATTCGAGTAAATCCACAACAAAAAAACGAAAGCTCCTGGGGTAGCTACCACTATATTCAGCTTTATACACTTTCATATGAAATTTTCAATGCCACTACATGAAGATCGATTGAAAAATAAATGATAACAAAAAATGTAGGTTATTACATTTTGAGTGAGGTCAAAGATAACACCCTCACTGAATAGTTAGTTGCGTTTCGAATTAATCTTCATCATTTGAATCTAAACTGTCTTCAACAAAATAAACAGTCGAAGGGTACGCAGCAAGTCGTTTTAAATATTATTCTAGCTGACTTTTAGCTCCATCGTTATAATGTGCAAATTTATGACTAGTGCTTTATGTTGCGCTAGTTCGTTTTGTCATATAATTTTCTACCACTCTTTACCACGATGTTCTGGGCCTTCCTCTACTTTTGTCACCATAGGGGTTCCTTCAAAGCGCTGCTCGGCGAGTTCGCTTACGGATAGGCAACGTTTTTCATGATATAAGTTGAACTAAAAGTATGGTTTATACCTTGTTGAAGTTCGTGATTCGAGATCGTGCAGTCTATCAAATCGTTTAAGCTTGGCCATGGTTTTTGCCATTTTAGTCGATAGGCATATATTTTAAATGTAGAATTTAGTATTTACACTGTGCTTAATTTACGAATTACACATGTCAACACAGAAAAGATTTGAGAGAACTTTACCTTGTTTTTGCAATGATTTCTTAGTTTGAAATATATAGCAGAGTTTAATGGATACAATTAAAATTTTTCAGATTGTTTATGAGCACCTCAATATAAAAACCGATTAATAAATTAATTTCGAGTTGCGGTGTTATTTGCGGTCAAACTTTTGTTTTTATCTATAAATTTGTAAGTACTTTTTGAGTTATTGGGCAATAATAAGAAAAAAATTGTATTTTGCCATAATTTTTTATCGATGTGGTATAATATTTGTAGTGTAATCAAAATAACTGCTTGAAATAAATGCTTGAGTTAAATGCTTAATGGAAATAAGTATACTTCCACAAAGGCTTATAAGTTCTTTTTATAAGTATGCATTAAAGGTCGGCATGAGCCACTCGCCACGCTGCATTTTCATCGAGTTTTTGCGCACAAAAACCACAAAACGATGCGCCAAGTAGGAGAGGTTAGTGTTGCACTTGCAAATAAAATGTTCTACAAGTTCAAGCTTTTGAAATTTATTGCATTTGGAAGTTTATATGATGAGTGCACTCATGAAGACCTCTTTTATATACATATGCGAAATAAAATGCCAAGCCATTTTCACACATTTTTAAAAACATTAAGTAGTAGTTACGCTGACGTCAAGTGTTAAAATGTGATGGAATATTCCATCTTCGATTTTGACGTTCAGCTTCTGATTTGCCAGGTGCTGATGAGGTGAAATACGCTGATTTTCGTTTTGTTAGCATTTAGTTTCAGTGCTGCAAAGGTTCTAAGTAAAGATCTATCTGATCAGATCATGGAAGCCTTAATCACATGTTCTTTATTGATATTTCTCCCCACTTTTAATTTCGAGAAAACAACATTTTGATTTCTTGTGCATTATCAATTGAATTCGCTTATTTAAAACCTATTATTAAGCAATTGCAGCAAATAAATCATTATTTAATTATTTGGAAAATGCTGCGCGTCACCAATGATCTCAACCTTGAAACATGTTGTTCTTTGGGTTATTCTGAACAATGCATATGGGACATTCTAAGCCAAATCGGACACCATATTGCTTTTGCATCTCTGATTTTTTTGAAAATATTTTTCTTTTGGTACTGCTTAAGATATTCTCCATAATTAATTTTTTGACCAAGCTATTTAATTACATAAGTTCCTAAATTTGTAAGCCTTCATTTTTGGAAACTAACCTTTTTTATGGTTTTTTTATCCTTTCAACTCCGCAAATAATCTGTTCCAGAATTTGTGTTTTCAAGCCTATTTTTCATAAAAAATATTGATAATTTTTTTAAAATAATATTACTACATACATATATATTTTCAAGTTTCAAAAATAAATCGTCACTTATAAAAATCTATGTACCGATCGATTTTCTTAAAAAACTGTTATTTATTTACCCAATTCTATTCTATTCTTTCGAATTTTCAATGTTAATTTTTATACTCTACATTGAGGTTATATTCAATTCGTCATTGCGTCTGTAACGAATATTAGCGGGGATAGCAAGTATAGAAAAGTCTAAAGTCACCACCTGAGTCAATTTCGCCATGTCCGTTTGTCTGTCTGATTATCTGTGGAAATCTCGATTACGGGAAAATCAAGCAAACTAATTCAATGAAATTTGGCACACAGCTTACACCATCGAAAAAGCTTTTTTGGATTGAAAATGGGTGAAATCGGTACACAGACACGCCTACCGCCCATACAAGTAAGCCATATGAAACGCCATATTGCGAGCTACTTGATATTCTCAACAATACTAGAAAAAACTTATACAAGCTCTGGAAAAAAAATTGGCGAATACCGGACAAAAACTTAGCGAACTTGGTGGGCGTCGCACCCACCATAAAGTAATGAAACCAAATCAAAAAATGGTTTGACCAAGGCATAATTTTCTTATAAAACAATAAATTAAAATATAAAACAATTATGCCTTTGTTATACAAAATGCCACATCAGGACATGCCACTTAAGACCCTTTTTTATACCCTACACCGAGGGTATATTCACTTTGTCCATCCGTTTGTAACACATAGAAAAAGGCGTGCCAGGTATGGAAAAGTATATATATTCTTGATCAGCGTCACCACCTGAGTTGATTTAGCGATGTCCGTCTGTCTGTCTGTCTGTTGAAATCAGGTTTACGGGAAAACCAAGAGAGCTAATTGAATGAAACTTTCACACACAGGTCACATCTTCTTGTAGGCATCTTGCTATTGAAAATTGGCGAAATCGGTTGACGGACACGCCTACCGCCCATACCCTATGCATATATACCCAGGTCAATTTTGAAAAAAATTGCAGCGATTTTGATGAAAATTGGTGATTTGATGCACATGTAAACAAGATTAGGATTAGGTTAGGTTTCAAGTTTTCAAAGCTTCCTATCTTGAATTGTGATAAAAGTGGGCGGAATCGTAAAAGTGGGCGTGGCACTTTTCAACTGTTAAAAATTTTGATTCCGTATAGCTCAAAATTGGCACAAACGATTTTCATAAAAAATTTGGAGATGATGCCGCTGAAAGCAGTCATCAATGTAAGCTCAGCCATTTTACTGAAGAAACTCGTTGAAGGGCGTGGCACTGCCCACAATATTTGTAAACGTTATATTAAGAGAACTAACAACGTAATCGCTATGAAATTTTATGAGGTGGATATAATTTCTATAAGGTCTCTTATTACAAAAATTTAATCCAATAATATTAGCGGGCGTGGCACCTCCTATGTAAGCAAAAAACGTTTATTGTTATAGACAGTGTGCTATAAAAGTAAACTTCATAAAATTTGGTGTATAGATGTCAGTTACTATAAGCTTTGAAAATAAATGAATTTTGATAGGATTGCATCAGTGGGCGTGGCACCTCCTATATAAACATAAATTTGTAAGCGCTGTTTTAAGTGAACTATTGCAGCAATTGCTATGAAATTTAATGTAAGTGGTTCAATTGCTATAGAGCATATCTGAATCAATAGTGGCTGAAATCGCACCAGTGGGCGTGGCACCTCTCATACAAATAAAATACGGTAAGTGGCTTATTTATCGAAATATGTGAGCAATCATACTAAAATTGGTGTTAGGTGTTTGCTTGTGGAAAGCTATTTCTGGATCAAAGCCGGGCTGGATTGTACCAGTGGGTGTGCCACCGCCCTAAATTTTAAATTTAACAGCGGCATACATCGCAAACTATACAAGCTATTGTGCTGAAATTTAATATGAGGATGTCGCTCACGAATATAATTTATTAAACTAAAAGTGGACGGAATTGGAGAAGTGGGCGTGGCATATTTCAAATTTTTTCATTTCTATTCGATTTTTTTCAACATTTTCCATATTCTTTTGACTTTTTCAACACTTCAACTTTTTTCAACATATCCTATTTTTATTTGCTCGAATTTTTCAACCTCTTTTAACTTTCTTCATAAGTTCCTTTATTTTTTTTGACTTTTTCATTAATTTTGAATAGTTTTCAAATTTGTTTTTTTTTAAATTTTTTCAACCTCTCTCAACTTTGCATATATTTTCGACTTTTTCAACCTCTGTCAACCTTTCAAACATTTCACATTTTTTTCGACTTATTCAACTTCTTCAACCTCTTCAACGTCTTTTTAATATTTATTTAAAAGGTACTTTCAGTGCAGTGTAGGGTATGTGAGTTTCGGCCTGGACGAAGATAACACCTTAACTTGTTTTTTATTTAAGTTACTTCTTAATAGACATTCTTTACTTTTATTGTATATTTTTAGTCCAAGCTTAAGCAGAATAATGCCCTCAACAACTCCACCGCCGTAAATGTTAATGGTGACACAGCGCCAGAGCATTCAAAATCAAATCTTCTCTATGGCATCAATGACAGTCCACCATGGTACCTCAGCATATTCTTAGCATTCCAGCACTATTTAACCATGATTGGAGCAATAGTCTCGATTCCTTTTATACTCACACCCGCTTTGTGCATGTCAGATGAGGATCCAAATCGTGGCGTCATTATTTCGACCATGATATTTGTTACCGGTATTGTAACATGGTTTCAAGCAACATGGGGTGTACGCTTGCCCATCGTACAAGGTGGCACCATATCATTTTTAGTGCCAACTTTAGCAATACTCGCACTTCCCCAATGGAAGTGTCCACCTGAAGCAGAAATCGACGCTATGGATGAGGAGACGCGTGAAGAATTGTGGCAAATACGCATGCGTGAGCTTTCTGGTGCGATTGCAGTGTCTGCCTTACTGCAAGTATTTTTAGGATATAGTGGACTTGTAGGGAAGATATTGCGTTTTGTCACGCCCTTAACCATTGTACCGACTGTTTCTCTGGTTGGACTGACACTATTCGAACATGCTGCCACCACTGCATCGAAACATTGGGGCATTGCTGTTGGGTATGATATCGTAATCTATCTTTTGGTTAATGAATATAATCTAGCTAAGCTTAATTCTTTACAGTACAACTGCGATGTTAACGTTATTCTCGCAAATTATGTCAAATGTCACGATACCAGTTGTTGCTTATCGAAAGGGACACGGCTTAGAAATTCGTAGATTTCATCTGTTTAAATTATTTCCAGTGAGTTATTGCAAATCAAGATGGTTGGAATAAACTCTTACATTAAATTCTGCACATTTATATATAGGTACTACTTACCATTGCTATAATGTGGGGCCTCTGTGGAATACTTACTCTTACTGGTGTCTTCGAAGAAGGTCATGCAGCTCGCACGGATGTACGCATTAAGGTTTTATCAGATGCCAAATGGTTTTATATTCCATATCCTGGTCAATTTGGACTGCCCTCAGTAACACTTGCCGGCGTATTAGGTATGGTGGCAGGCGTATTAGCCTGTACAGTAGAATCCATTAGTTACTATCCAACTGTATCACAAATGTCAGGTAGGTTAAGAATCTGTATTTACTGTATGTTTCTTATGACAATTCAATTTCATCCCTTAGGTGCTCAATCGCCGCCACTGCATGCAATAAATCGTGGCATTGGCACTGAAGGACTTGGTACGGTATTAGCTGGCCTTTGGGGGGCCGGAAATGGTACAAATACATTTGGTGAAAATGTAGGCGCCATAGGCGTTACAAAGGTAAGTAAGTTGAACTTATTTTTTAGCACTTATGCTCTAATAAAGTGTCTACATAGAACAAACAATTGACAGTCAATATGACGATGATATTTGTGTTCTAGTCTTTTTTTCTTTTGAAAGCGAAAACTATTTATAATTTCAAAATGTTTACGATTCTGCAGTTATTTTAAAGTGGCCTTAATTTGTACGAAAGAGCAAAACAAAAAAACAATAATTTTTTTTTTTGTATTTTATCTTGATGTCATTTTTGGAATAACCTATAGAAATTTTGAGATATTCTATCTTAGAGGTGTTAAAAATACAATTCTTGGCCGAATCTTGAGTTGAAAAATGTTTGTTCTTCCCACTATACAAATAAAACCTATAATTTTTAGATAACTTCTCTACTTTGAATCCAAGCCTGCAGAATATTGAGATATCCTAAGAGCAAAAGCGCCAACAACTTTTCACTTTTATTTAATTAAGTATTATTTTGTTTCAATAATTATAGGTTGGTAGCCGTCGTGTTATACAATGGGCGGCCTTCATAATGCTTGTGCAAGGAATTATAGGTAAATTCGGTGCCGTTTTCATAATGATACCAGACCCAGTTGTTGGCGGTATATTTTGTGTTATGTTCGGTATGATTGTCGCCTTTGGATTATCAACACTTCAGTATGTTGATTTGCGTTCCGCACGTAATTTATATATTTTGGGCTTATCAATATTCTTTCCAATGGTGCTTTGTAAATGGATACAAGAACATCCGGGCTCAATCCACACTGGTAACGATACGGTTGACGCAACATTGTCCGTACTGTTGGGAACCACTATATTAGTTGGCGGACTTTTGGGTTGCTTTTTGGATAATATCATTCCTGGTAAAAAAATATATCACTGGTCGTATATAAGATATTGTATTGTAAACGGAATTCTTTATTTAAATCCAAAGGTACTCCCGAAGAACGTGGTCTTATTGAGTGGGCAAAGGAGATGCCACTTGATAGTGGTAGTGAGCGTACAGAATCCGCAACGGACTATGACTTTCCACTGGGAATGGCAACTCTCAAAAAGTAATATGACGTTCGCTTTATATAAAAACTGAATCATTAACTTATTATTTTCTTTTTTTCTTATAAATTTTTAGATGGGGATGGACGTATCATGTTCCATTTCTGCCCACGTACCGCCTTAAGAAAGAGAATTAAGTGCATTAGATTTATATTTAACATATTGAAATTGTAAATATATGGAATTTGTATCTTAAATGTGCTTGTAAGCGTTAATTGTACTTAAATTTATTGCTGTATTTTATTTTGTTTTAAGTTTTAAAAAATAAAATGTTAATAAGATAGACAAACTTGAAAATACTTAAAATTGAATTGGAAATTTCAAAAGTTTTCCATGCTTGAAAACGTTTTTGCGTAAAATCAAGATTAAATATTGATAGCACTTTAACTGCAAAGGTGTCACTACTCAACATAGTACTTTCTGAGTAAATACTACTACTATTATCCTATTTTGTACTCCGTTAGAGGTGTAGGGCTTAAACATTATTTCTTTAGCTTTTTTAACAGATCATTCAAAAACAAAGAAGCGGTGCAGATTGTATAGATGCCGAAATGCTGAAATCTTCCTCGGATATCACAACTGAACTTATATGTACTCGGTTCATATACAAATTTGGGAAAAAGAACGAATACTTGAAGACTGGCTCATTGGAGAGTTTGTATAAATGCCAAAAAAAGAGACTTATCGCTATACCAGAACTATGTTACAGTCAAAATATAAAACCAATTATGAGGAAACAACACAGAGGGTTTCGCCTGAGCAGATCGCAAATTGATCAAAATAATACCCATCGCTTAATGGCTCGCGATCGGCATACGCATACCAAATTTTACCACACAATCTTGTATAATTTACGAAATATGCCTTAATAATTCTTAAAATTAAGGGCGGTGACACACCCACTCCATTTCAGCTCAATTTTAATCCAGAAATATCTTTTTATAAAAAACATTCTTACACCAAATTTTAGTATGATTGTTGACGTGGTTCGCTAGATACGTATGTCGTTTAAGGTATTTTAGTTGTATTGGAGGTGCCAAGCCCACTGGTGATATTTAGCCCGTTTTTGAATCAGATATACCTTATTTCGTATCAATTATTGCAATAGTTCACTTAAAAAACGCTTACAAATTTTTTAATATGGGCTACAATAACAGAAAAAAAAACTCACCATAAATTCTATCTCACAACATGAATGTAGAAATATAAATACACTGATCAAACGAAAAGAGAGAAGCTGTCCTCAAAGTACGCATTATTAACCAATCAAGATTAAAGATTGATAGCACTTTAACTGCAAAGGTGTCACTACTCAACATAGTACTTTCTGAGTAAATACTACTACTATTATCCTATTATGTACTCCGTTAGAGGTGTAGGGCTTAAAAATTATTTCTTTAGCTATTTTAACAACATGTTGTTTCCTTGTTCTCGCTAGCTTCAGTTTTTTTTTTGTTTTTTTCTGAATGATGAAACAATAACAATAATAAAAATTGCGTGCATAGCGCGTATAAAAAAAAACACAACAATAAAAATGTGCGTAGTGAGTGCATGTGTTTGTTGTTTTTGTTATTTTCCTTAAAAAAATTGCGTGTTTGTTGCAAAGAGCTAAAATTGGCTCATTTTTCATACTTTGCCCACCTATGATCAAAAGTATTGATTAACATTTCTTCTACGTCTTGTTCAACTTTTTGTTCCTCCTTTTTCTCTTCATCCTGCTCACTTTCTACTCTTTCAACCTCATAAGTTCTTACAATTTCTTCGGCCTGTTCGATGTTTTCTGAAAACAAAACCAAATTAGATCATAATAATTACTCTTATCTCTAGTTTAAGTAAGTTTTTTACTAAAAATGACAGAAATCAAGAAACACCTGTAGTGTTGACAACACCTGTTACGCTGGTAATACTCTGTGAAAGTTCTTCACAGTCGAACTATTTAAAATTGTATTTATCCAAAGTCTACCGATAAGAGTTGCGTTGGAATCGATAGATGAGCACGGCTCCAAAGTTGTGCTAACATATGTATTATTGTATGCTGTACGCAAAATATGCTTCAACTTACATAGCGGATATGTAGTCTCATCGATTGTGTTTTTGCAAGTAAAAACATCTGCTTTTACGTTAATTTTATATACTTTTGAAAATGTAACAAGATTATGTTCTTAAAAGTAAAAAACTACTACTACAAATACTAATATGGGAAAGTTAGCTTTGCAGGCTACTAAAATAGCAAAGATTGAGCGATATTTTGGGTCTTTTGAGTAGACCTTCGCACCTATTACAAGATGTAATAGAACAGTGCTCGTGTTGGTTCACTTCCCAACAACTGCTCTGATTCAAATCGCGCAACATGACGCACTTGCTTTGATGAAGATATTAGGAGGAACCAGGTGCAAGAGGACATTGAGGGCTTCCGTAAGGCAGAATCTTATTGCCCACGCCAACACAAGCAGTCCTTTGCACCCTTGCTAACTTATTTTGGTTGTAGCCCTTTCTAATGGCCAGCCACTATGTTAAGCAGCCGAAGGTGTGAATCGGGCGCACTATGGCTGTGTACTTCCAAAGTACCATGCTTAGTTGAAGTCCTTATTTTTTACTGAAGATAAACGGCTATTTTCAGACCAAAATTTGGATCTTTCTCTGGACCTCGGCCATTTAGGGAGCTCAAGTTTTGGATGTGATGCTTGATACTTGGTTAAAGCCCATCCCATATGATGTTCATTTTCTCACAACCAACCGCAACATTACTGAAGAGCTGACGCTGAGATCATCAAATTTATACCCGAAAGGAAGGATTTGCAATAGAAACAACAGGATAAAATGATTGTCATTTGCAACGCTGCCTCCCAGACTATTTCTATTGTAGCGATAACAATAAAAAGTACATTTATTTGGGCTCACATATTTCCAAAACATGAACAGATAGCGAAATAAACAAACCAGATTACAAAAATTAAAAGATTCAAGCGCAAACTTTTATGTTTTAGCTAATTTTTGGGCAGTTAGTGGCGTACTATTATGCGCCGGATATTGAGAAAATTAATAAGAAATGTAAACTTCTTTGCTAATTTGCTTGGTCCAAATGTCTGATAGGTGCATTATTAGAAAAATTGCTTAAAGCGCTTATATAGAGCTTGGTAACCCTGTTAATGAATCACTTCCGTCAATTAATAAAATATATAATAACACTTGTTTACAATCAAAATGTTCCATTGATAAGAGGTAACTTTTCCTATGTGTTTTTTCCTGTTGAGTTCGAAAATGAAAATAAAAATTTTTTGAATGGTACAGTTTTTGAGATTTTGTACTTTTTTAATTTTTTCGACCTCTTTTCACTTTAAAATTCCTACCTGGAGCTAGGAATGCTTAATTTAATCGTTAATTTGATTTTTCATTGCATAGCCAGTTGAAAAGATATCGTTGAAAAATTACCAGAATCTTAAAAAAATCAAGTCTTACAGTTGATTCTGTGTCCAAGAACGATGAAATTGGACATTGCTAGATGAAGATATGAATTTCAAAGTGAAAGGAGGTCGAAAAAATATAAAAAAAAAAAAATTTCTCGAAAACTGTACTCGTACCATTCAAAAAATTCTCATTTTCATTTTCGTATTCAGCAGGAAAAAGTACATAAGAAAAGTAACCTCTCATCAAAGGAACGAGAAAAAAATCATATTGTAAGCTTGTGTAATTAATAATACTTTTGTGTGTCTTTCTTTATTACCTAAAATTTGTAATGTCTGAACTAGTTTCGTACGGCGCATACCCAAAGAATACTTTCCATGCAAACATAAATGTTTCCAGCGGTCTCCGGAAAAAAACTATGTTTTCTTAAGGAGTATACAGAATTGAAGTTGAATTTTCTAGATATTCGAATATGGGCTATAACATTGAACTCAATATATGTATGTATGTGTGCATATTATTTGATAAAATAAGAATTATTTTTGTTGTAATTAATTATTTATTAATTTTTATTTATTCATTTTTGATTTACATTTTGTTAAATAAATAAGTTATGTGTGATATTAACAAACAAGTGTTTCACTGCCAGAGTTATATTGTAACTACAGTAATGTTGATGAATTGCCTATTTTTTGTAGTTGTCACGTGTTTTATTAATGATTTATAATTTAATCTTAAAATTTATTTCTAACAAGTTCTAAATTGATTACATTAATTTTTTTTTTTTAAAGAGTTCTAGGTAAAGTTTCGTTATTGTTGTACTTATTACCTTAAAGAGCAGCGCTACATTTTTGTAATATAATTTTGTTTTGTTTAACATTTCATTTCGTTCTGAGCACTGTTACAATATTCAGTAATATTAACAAGTGGACATATGTATGTTTATTCGTTATTTTAATGCTTCACGTAATCAGTTATTGCCGGATTTCAGTTCTTCGTTTTAGCATTCAAGCTAAATTTATTGTATAAGCCATAGCCATACTTTCGATGCATGAACGATTTTTTATTTTTGGTTTCTGTTTCTAGACTACTTATTTGCATAAACGTATTAAATAAAAGTTAACATAGTAAAAAATTAAAACCGAAATCGATGTTTTGCTAGCAGCAGGAATTATCTTTCAACTCGGCATGTAACGTTTTGGAAACCTTTCAGAAATCTTTCACATGAAACCTTACATAAGTTCAGATACGTTTTAGAAAGCTTTCATTTTTATTCCAGAAGCTTTCTGCAATGTTCGATTTTTGTTTTCATTTAAAACGTTTCTGAAATGTTACAAAAACATTGCATAACATGATGAAACATGTTTAGATGAAATAATTTTACATAATTTGTGTGAAATAAAAAAATTTTGTTTTCTTTTAATTATTTATTATTTACGAGAAATGCACATTTTTTGAATACACGCTTACAATATTATAAAATGTGCCAGAAAGATTTCATTTGAAAGATTCAGGAAACGTTGAATCTGAAGCCATTTGAAAAATGTTAAATTAAACATTTCTGCAACGTTACGTAATATTTCTTGAACTTTCTGAAACGTTACTTGCTGAGTTTCTTTCACTTTAAGACAATGTTGAGCTTTTTGTCTTGGGGACTTAGTTACTGATATGAAATGAAGAGTACTTTAGTTCTGAATTTATACCATATAACTGGCATATTTTCGGTTTAAGTGCTCACGATTTTTAGAAGAAATAATAAAAATATGAAATTTAATTTAATTGTATCCCTTGAAAAGACAATTGTGGCAATGCTAATTTTGGAAAATTTTGCGGATTTACTGCCCCTAATTGCAATAAATTTTTTCATATAACCTTTATATGTTATGTAATTTTTAAGAAAAACTGTAATCGTTAACTTTGACCACGAAAATATCCCTTAACTTCGCATAACTTTGAAAATTCCGACTAATCCAGAGCAAAAATCCTTTTCCTTCCATATCAGAATTGCTTGCGCAAAATTGCTGTCCCACAGTGTTATTAATTTATTTTTATTTTTGTTGGTATATGCATACATAGTACATACTATGTTTAGTAAATTTGAATCTTGTTTATAGAATAATTTCTATTATCAGTTAATAACATCAATATTCCATGTAGTAGAGTACTTATAGATTCATTCTATGGAAGTTTTTGAATAGATTAAGAAATAGTGGATTTCTATCATTGGCCAAGACAGAAATCAATGATTCTGTACTGCACGAAGTACAAAAATTAACGTAGCAGTAAAACAAAATCTGTCAAAACAAATTTTTTAGTGTAATTTATATGGATGCAGACTTAAAAAATTTCGAAGCTCGGTGCTTTTAGTGCAAAAAAGACAAAAAATTACAAGTCCTAATATATATTGCTTGGGACAGTTGAATAGCACAAAATAACCTTGCCGAAAATATATGTTTCTCATCTCCGTCAAACAAAAAAAAAATCTATTGCACGAGTTTTAGTAGCAATTTTTGATCTTTTAAATGTGTCACACCAAGCTGTTCATTATAACTGAATTTCTTATCTTAAAAATGTCTGTAAGCACTCTACTAAGTAATACAATAATTTACTGTTCGCTAAAGGCTTTGCAATATAAAAATAACGGAAAAAACTTAAACTTCAACATTAAATGTAGATATGTGCTATTAAGACCTCAATCCCATAGAGTCTGTCATTTCCTTTATGTCAAAGTGTACAATTTTCAGCAGATTTAAGAGGTTGTGCTTGCATTAAGTGCACCTGAAACATAACGCAACAAACAAAAGTTAGACAACTTTTATTATACGTTGAATACTTTGAAAACTCGTCACGTAAGCTCTTATTTTTCATAAACGAAAAACATAACTTTACAGGAGAGGAAATTCGAACTTTAATCCTCCGACTGACCTCATTTTTTTGCGTTCTCTGGGAAAATTATAAATTATTTCAGTTAATATAAGTTCGCACCAAACAATTTTAGCAGATTAAAGACATCATATTAAACGTCTTACACCATACAATCACAAAACAGAAATTTCGCTTAAAAAATGTATGTGATTTGACAGAGAGGAACGGAGTTTGATGTTTTCGCGGAGTGAGTGTTTAAGATTTAAATAAATTTAAATATATCCTCTCTGGTAATAATCCATGATCTTCCTCTGAGAGTGAAAGTTTAATATAGTAGGATGGTTTCAGACACAGTTGCCAAGTGGCCCGGTATTTCATGTCAAGGCCGGTGGCCCAGTAGGAATAGAAAAATTTCTGAAAAAGCCGGATATTGGATTATTTTTGTTAAATGTACTTAAATTTTCTTGTAATGAGCAAGAAAAAAGAGGTCAATTTTTTCCCACAAAAAAAGTTAATTTTTAAAATTGGTGACTTAAAAAAAATTTATGATTATATTAATTATTTTTTAATATTGCTGACCAAAAAAAGTCAACTTTTTCCCACAAAAGTTTAAGGAAAAATGATTTTATTTTGGGGAGGTTGGGAATTTCTCCTTTTCAACTTGGCAACCCTGGTTCCACAACTTTTTGGTAAGATAATTGCGCACTGTGAAATAGAAAAAATGTAAAATGTACAGATACGGAAACAACCATTTTTTTAGTCCAAGAAAATTCAGCTTGCACAACACAGAACAGCTGATAGTTTAACACTTTTCATGAGTTTACCAGCAAAAATTCTTCTGATTAAAACCTTTAACTTCGTACAGAGAAAGAGAGAGAACATAAATTACCCTCTCATCTATGTTCTCATTTACAGGTTTTTCGAGTACGAGAACGTTTTAGGCTAAGTCTGACTAAAACCCATAAATTGTACTAATGCATTATTGTACGGGAACGCAACTACTTAGTATTGGCTATAAACAATGGTGGGCACTAACATGCATGCACATTTTGTTTCCATGTAGTGGTACAACAACCATATGAAGTTCTACTCCGCTGAAGTAGAATTGAATCGTTGTTGTGAGCTCAAATTTGTATACGTATACACAAATGCTCTCCCGTTACTCTCAATTACGCTCTCGTAAGAACTTGCAGAAGAACTTGTGCCCACCTATGGCTATAAAGGATGACAAATAACTCGTTTTTGTCCAAAATAGTACAAAGGTTAAGGGCTCACGTGATGAACTGTTCGTGCGTGTACGACGCATTCATTGGGTCGCTTTCTTCAGTCACTGTCAGTTGTATACTTTGATGTAACGGATGCGTATGGTCACAACTTTTATCTGATACAAAAAATGTAAAATATCTACGTTTCACATAAGCTGTCGAGTTTTAAAACCTGATTTTAAAATTATGGTAAGTAATTGTAAATAGATAACTGAAATTAAACCCTTTGCAGCTCATACTTTTTTTTTAAAGTCCTTGTTAATTTTTAATTAAATCGGTTAATTAAAACAACATACTTAAACATTAAGTTAACTCTGATAATAACCGAAAATTTATATTAATGTTAAAAATAATTTTATATTTACGTGTACTATATATGCGAGGAATTAATACAATACATCTATAGAAACAATTAAAAAGAAAACAAAAATTATTCTCAAATCCTATATATACCTTTTCAACTCAACGATATTGTACGATCGCAATAATAACTCATTCATAATATAACAGAAAAGGCACCGTAATTTCATTAATTCTATTATTCGTTAATCTTAATCTACGAAAATGTCTATTACCTAAATTTTTTTTTTCTTGATGAATTGTGTAACTTTTATTTGTTTTAAGGAATAAACATTTGTATAAAAATATAAAAAAATTTAACTTACATACACTATCAACGGACTGAATAAAACTAAAAATGTACGTGTATGATGAACTTAAAATCTCTTACTTCCTTTTGATGAACAGGATGTAAGTTTGCTTCCTCCAGTACTACCACCACTGCTCTTTGACGAGTATGATGAAGTGGCATTACTACGTTTTCGTTGAGAATAATAACAAAAGATACAGAACCCATTCTGCGGCGTTGTACATCAAATGTTTGTTGGACTTCGAGATGGTGCCGGACTGCGATAATTTGAATTTGATCTGTAAAATAAAATAATAGAGAGTTTTTATCTCATTTTTTCTGTTCATATAGAAATTTAATTTTAGTTGAAACTAAAATGTAAAATGGTACTGGATCTTTTGAAAAAGCTAAAATGTTCTGCACTCTCAAGAAAGACACAATTTATGAAACTAATATTGTAAAATAATTTAATATGCAGAAATAATTTTGAGAATCGCTCTTTCATACTCTCCCTGGACCTAATTATTATGACAGTGTTCCGACTCTCCTCCTACCCTGCTTTTTTGACAGAAATTTGGTTCTTTATCGTTTCAAATCAACGTTAGCGAGCAAGATATTTGAACTTGAGCCGAGTGGATACTATGTGGCATGATACTCACCCACTCGGCACGTAAAGTTTCTTAAGTCTTTCAGTTTTAGTTACGTTTCAGAAATCTTTTATTTTCATTTCAGAAAGCCCTCTGCATTGTGTCAATGTAATTCATTTGAAGCGTTTCTGAAATGTCACAGAAATTTCGTAGGATTAAAGGAAACAAAAATAAACAAAAAACAAATAAATATTTTGGCTTTTTTTAACGCTTCACTTGATCTGTTATTTTATTACGTCATCAGACTCCGAAATTATTGCTTAATCGTATCGGCGTCATCACTTGCGCTGATACTAATAATATGCATTTTTTGTATCGTTCCTTAATTAATAATTGACAATGATTACAATAAACTCTACGTTACTGAGGACCAGCCCGGCAACATCAACACAGTTCTTTACTAACTCCGTACGTGTCGTACTGGGTGTTTTTTTTAGAGGTTTGTTTTTCGAATAGAGATAAAACTGGCATTTTATGGTCAAATCTGGCAACTCTAATGTCATTTATGTTCAGTTTGGTTTGCCATTTCATCATGAACAGGTTGACAAAAGAACAACGCTTGCAAATTTATTTCGAAAATAATGGTTCAGTTCGCGAAGTTTACCGCAAGCTCCGTCCATTTTATGGTCGACATAATCGTCCATCAGAGCAATTAATTCGGTTAACCATGGGTCGTTTTCGCACTACGTTTACTCTATGTGATAATACGCATCCGCAGAGACGTCGAACAGTGCGCACCGAAGAAACAATTGCCGCTGTAGAGCAAAATGTTGAAGAGGACCCGAATGAATCGATTCGCCACCGTGCACAGCAATTGGAGCTTTGTCCATCAACTTTATGGAAGATTTTGCGCAAAGATCTTGGCTTGCGACCTTGCAAGATCCAGCTTGTGCAAGAATTAAAGCCGCGAGACCATGCAATGCGTCGTGATTTTGGTGTATGGGCCGAAAATGAGATTGATCTCGATGCTGATTTTCATCGCAAAATTTTGTTCAGTGATGAGGCTCATTTTTGGTTGAATGACTACGTCAACAAGCAAAATTGCCGCATCTGGAGTGAAGAGAATCCACATGAGACCCTTGAGTCGCCATTACATCCACAAAAACAGACTGTTTGGTGTGCTCTATGGGCTGGTGGAGTCATTGGGCCATACTTCTTCCGAAATAATGCTGGAGAGTCAGTTACCGTTAATGGAGACCGGTATAGAGCCATGATAACCGACTATTTTGTTCCCGAATTGGATGGCATGAATGTGGATGAGTTGTGGTTCCAACAAGACGGCGCTACATGCCACACAGCGCACGTCACAATCAATTTATTGAAGGAAACATTCGATGAGCGCACAATTTCGCGGAATGGACCTGTCAATTGGCCACCAAGATCGTGTGATTTGACACCATTGGATTATTTTCTTTGGGGATATGTGAAGTCGGTCGTCTACGCCAACAAACCAGAAACGTTAGGGGACTTGGAAGCCAACATTCGTGGCGTTATTGCCGACATACGGCCCCATATGCTCGAAAAAGTGGTTCAAAATTGGACCTGTAGAATTGGCTTTATTCGAGCCAGCCGCGGCGGCCACATGCCCGAAATCATATTTAAACATTAATGGCATAAAATTATCCTTCCAATAAAGCCAAATTGATGGACATTAAAACGATTTCCTTGTGTTTTATTTCAATTCGAAGCTCTATACCTCTAAAAACACACCCTGTATTTATATGATGCAAATACCAACAAAATAATATTGAATCATAAAACGTTATTTAGATGTCATTAGAAAAATTCAGCAAACATTAAATCTGTAACCTTTCATAAACGCTTCAGAATGGTTGCATGTGAATTATAACAAAGATATAAAAAAGATTTCTGTAACGATCCGTTCGCAAGATTTCATATAAATATTTCGAGTACGTTACGTACTATTTTTGAAACGTAATGGCACTGCCGAGTGGGTAGTGTCATAAATTAGTAAAATCTTTAATTGGAAATTGGACTGCATTTTTCGCTCACCTAAATATTTGACTCTGGCAAGATAAGTTTTCTTTTCACAGATCGCATCATATACAGCAACAAAGAATCTTTTCATTTAGTAAGTGCAGTCACAATAACCTAACTTGGAAGGAGTTAAAAAGCAAACGTGAACTTTTGTTATCCATGTAGGTTTACTAAAGGAGATCATCAGATCGTTTCAAAATCGAAAATCCTTTAGCCCTTAAAAGATATTTTATACCAAATCTCAAAACTTTTTCATTACTTTAATATGACTCTGCAGCAATTTCATGAAAAGTATCGAGAAACATAAATTGGAAAAATTTCCATAAAAAGGAGAGCTTGACATAAGCACGAATTTCAAAATATGTATCACATTTTCAAATAAAAGAAATCTTGAAAAACAAATTCTTTACAAGAAAAAAATTTGATAAAAAATAGTTTCGAAAAACACATCTCAAAAAAAAAGTTTCGAAAAAGATCGCAACAGAAAATAGATCTCGCAGAAAAGTTTGCAGCATTTTTTTCCCTTTTTTAACATTTTCTGCTTTTATTTTTTGTTCGTTATTATTTATATAAAAATTATTCGCTAATTATTTAGAAATACAAATAATAAAAGAATAACAATAAAGTTAAATAAAAGAAATTAATTTTCCTATGTTTTGAAATATTTTTCTGATTTATAGTTTCAATATGACAATCATTTATTTATCCAAAGGTTTAGGACTTTTAACGACTGTAAGATAATAGGAATAGCAAATTAAAGTATTATTCAAAACAAATTTTATATTTCTTATGTTATTGTGAAATTTTTTTACTAAAAGTGCACGATCTCTTGAAATGAGATTCATTGATCAAATGTGTAGTAAGAATTAGATTGTATTAAAATTGTTAATATTTTATTCAAACTACGTGATTGTTAATAAAAAATTTTCAACGGCGCCGCTTCTTATGCATTACGTTCAGAAACACTCGTATTTGTGTATAACTAAGCCAATGATCGCATGCAAAATGTTAAAAGTTTTTATTGAAAATTGCGCGATTTTTTGTAATAAAATATTTACTACGCTTAGAAATACCTGAAATTCTAATAAGCT
Organism: Tricholauxania praeusta; assembly: GCA_949775025.1. Classification (NCBI taxonomy): domain Eukaryota; kingdom Metazoa; phylum Arthropoda; class Insecta; order Diptera; family Lauxaniidae; genus Tricholauxania; species Tricholauxania praeusta. The sequence continues at coordinate 37,076,428 of OX459029.1, read as the reverse complement.
AATACAGCTACATATATTCAAAACAAGCAAATTTTTACTAAAAAATTTGGAAAAAAATGCTTGGAATATTTTCCTTGAAATGCGCGTAATATATAAAAAAATTCTAATGATATTGCGAGATTTTTCCTATCGATTTTTTTTGTGATTTTTATTTTCAAGATTATTTTTTCGATTTTTTTCTTTAAGATTTTTTTCTAATTTTTTTTTTGGATTTTTAACGACCCCGACTCCATAAAAAGATTTTACCTGAATGTGATAAACTTGCGTCAGACCAAAAATCAGCGACCCAAATTCTACAAAAAGATCAGTTTGGTCCGAGAAGATAGAAAACATAACTTTTTTTTTTACAGCGCCATAAAAAAATATTTATATCTCAAATAAAAAAAAAATTCAATATTTTTAACCAGACACAATGGAAGTGGATAAGAAAATATGGAATAATCAAAATAGATTATGAGAGTTGAGGAAGTCAATGTTTGCTTCAGGAAAGAGGGATGGTTAAGTTTTGTGATACTGAATATATGAATTTTTTCCAATAACATATGAACAAACTAAGATCGGATAGGAACCGTTTATTTCTGAACGTATATATACAAATTTATCCCATTGTGTGCCCTAATGTACAATGTGCATTGTACATGTAATTTCAAATTGCCGAAAAATAGCATATTTGCAAAGTTTAAAGGAATACCAATTTTATGATTGGATCCAGTAAGAGCTGCTAATTACGAGAAAGTTAACATGCCCACTAAAATTACACAAAAGTGTGGCAGCAATAAAGGTCGGGAAATTTGAAAACTATCATATTAATGACCTATATCAGTAGAAATGTCATAACTATGGGTAAAAAATGTTGTGTTATCGTTATTTGAATTTTAAAGGAGAATTAAATTCTTACTAAAAACAGACATCCTTAATGATATTCTCATACCTTGAAATGCTTGAGCTATAGTCCCTAATTGGTGTGCGCACTTCACGGCGGAAACTTGTTGTCGCACTTGTCGATGGTGCAGCATCAAGCAGTGAATAAGTACGTTGATCATACGCGCGTATTGGCCGTCTACCTACTGTTGCATAGCCATCAATTGAAACATTGGAGCCACTCGGAAGCATTCCATTAAGGTTATACGATGAACGTCTTTTAGGATTATATGTGTTATAATATCCTCCATTGCTTTCATATGTGCTGGAACCACTCGAGTTTTTAATTCGCGTGGGTACAGCTGACTTAAACGATAGATAATCATTGTCATTGGAATTTGCAGCGGATGATGATCCATAGCGCTTTGATAGAAATGATGGTGATGTCGTTGGACGAATATCGTTAAGACTCTTACGTGGCTTACCCGCTGCAGAAGGATAATCCAAGTGAGATTTATATATAGGTGGTTTTAATTCATTGCCCACAGGACTAAGTTTAAGTGGGCGAAAGAATTGTTGCGTTATATCGGGTGAAGGAGCACGGTCATTAGTGGTAGTAGGTTGTTTGCTACTGCTAACACGTGACTTTACCGCAGCTTGCTGTTCACGATAATAATCGCGTACTGCAGTCGGTCCTACTATGCTGCTAGTGCGTTTCGGTTTCTTTTCGTTAAAGCGAGTATAAAAGCTACGTCTCTTGATGCGATCGATGATACTTTCATTTGGATCGGAACCATCACCTCCGCGTGTGGGCGAGGATAATTGAGAAGCACGCGACAAACGTGATACAGTTGGCGATGGTGTAGCCAACATGTAATTATCCTCTGAACATACCGACCAGTTGTCAAAGTAAAGTTCTGGCTCATCGGTTGGTGAGAGGAAAGTTGAAGTAGAGGCGCAGTCATCCTGATAACTACGTGAGTCTGAAGAGTAGTTGCCAATGTTTTCGGTAGACGGCGAAAACATGTGATTACGGTTGATTTCATGAGCAGAGGAGGTGCGGTAATTAGATACTGGGTGGTAGTTGCTTTGCATAGCGGATGTCTGATTATTGTTGTTGGTTACAGTAGTGTTATTGTTGTTTGTTGCATTGTCGTTCGGTAGGCTGGGCTGATTGTTAGTGGCACCAGGATATGGTGGTAAATTTGAATAAATTCCATTGCCATTTGGATATGCTTTTGTGCGAAAGCAAAGAGAAGAGTTATTGTCGAGCTTTTCCAATTTAGCTAAGTCCAACATAAGTGCCTTACGCTTGTCCTTATTGCCTTGAGCTTGTTCTTGTATTTGCAACATGGTATCGTATGAATTCGATTCTTCATCACGCTTCTGCATTGCATTTGATGCTTGATCTTGAATACAATCAGGACAGGGAAATTTGTTTGATGGTGCAACTGATGCTGGTGCTGGAGCCGTTTTGCAATTGCAAGCAACTTTACAATCTGTTGTTTCACTTTGACAGAGAATCTGATTATTTGGCTTTGAACTTTTTGGACCGGTTGAAGTAAAACCAAATGATCTAGGGCGATCTCGTGCGTTCTGATAAATTGGTGAGTCTGATGATTCATAGCTTTGGCGATCAATATTGCTAGTCGAACGTGTATTGCGTACCTTACGCTCGTTGCCATCTTTTTCAAATCGCTTAAAAAGCCCAAGCACTTTATTGACAGTATTTTTATTAAACGTTCCAGGCATATCTTCAACGCTAACGGCACGTTTTATATAATTTGATTCGGTTACTGGCTGTGTACGCGGTACAGATCGTTCACGCAACGACCGTATCATTATGTCGATTCGGGAACGTTTATCCGATTTTGTTGGTTTGTCTTGCTGCTCGTTGGAAGAAACAGTAATTTTGGAAGTTTTGGATGTATCTTCGGAGGGTGTGGTAATAATCTTTTCAGTCTTTGTTGTTGTACCGTCAAGAGATTTTTTCTTTTTCAATAATTTTGACTTTTCCTTTGTCTTCTCTGGAGAAGCTTTATCAGGGGAAGATATTTTTGTAGCTGTTGTAGCCGTGGAAGTGCTACCTGCCGATAAGGATTTTTTATCTTTGCTCATTGCAGAATCACGTAATTTTTCGAACTTTTGTCCTATTGCATATAAAAGTCCTTTACTTGTCTTCTTCTCAGGTGATTTTTCCTTTTGTGGCAACGAAGGTGTTATGTTTTCACTTAAATTATCAACATTGCTGGCTGCTGTAACAGCAGTTGGCTGTATTAACTTAGACTTTTTAGTAACTTTGATAATTTTTTTGATAGCAGTTGGACGCGACTCGCTAGAAGAGGAAGTGTCGATGCTGCTTTTGCCTGTTGGCGTTACTGTTGTTGATGATGATTTTTCCTCTGAGGTTGATTGTCGGGAATTGCTAGACTTAGACGTTGTTATGGAACAAGCATCAGCTGTAATTGGTATAGCAACTCCACTTTGTGTCGTCTTTTTGAGATCTTTTGGAGGGGTTAGTTTTGAGGCTGGATAACTTTTTGGACGCACTAAACGATTTTCCCGATGTTCAATACAAGAGGGGGGTATAGCTGCTGGTTTGGTTGTATTAAAGTTTATCACTTCAGAATTATTCTCAACATTTGCAGTAGATTTCGTTGGAAGTTTAGTAGATAAGACTGTAGCTGAGATTTCTGCCTTGGGCATGGAAATTGTCTGATCTTTTGTCGGATAGGACTTTGGCCGCTTGAGTTTTGATTCTGGTTTGGGTTTCTCAATTTCCGTAGGTGCACATTTTTCTTGGATATCAATATTTTCAGTTGGCTTTGCAGCAATTTTTGTGCAATCAGTCTTTTTGACAATTTTCTTAACTTTTTTCACTAGTGTGGTTGAAGTCCTAGATTCTGGTTCATCGGCCGATTCCGTTGATTTCTCTTTCGGCTTAAGTTTTTTCACTCTTTTTATTGTGGCAGTCTTTTCTTTTTCATCATCATCGGCGAGCAGATCATCTACAACGGATGAATCAATTATTACATTTGATAAGTTAGTCACCGCCCTTTCGACAGATACTTCTCGCGGCACAGAAAGACGCTTTTCTTGTTGGGACTTAACTGCTGAAAGTATTTGCAGCTCGGTAAGAATTTTATTAGCTATTTCATTTTTGTCCACCTCGTCGTATATTTCTCTAGAACGCGAAAGACTTCTAGGATTACATTTGAGAGGGTCTTGTGATGAACTGCCGCTGTCTTGACGATCCGAATACATGTCCATGCTCTTGTTACGTACATGTCGGAGATTATCTGACTTTTCCGTGATATGAGACTCGTCACCAGACATGCTATGTTTCCGTCTGTAAACAGAGTCCTCGCAACTGTAGCTGCCTTGACTCAAGCGATCCCGACTTGATTCTCTAGATTTTTCGCGAATTTCACGCAAAACACTTTGCGTTTCACGTTCTCGCAGTTTCTTCTCACGATAAAAGGGACTTTCTTCGGCTGGTTCATCAAAGAAATCGGGGCGTAAAAACCGGGAAATACGACGCTGCGAAGAGCGTCTACGCAAAGAGCTGCTACCACCATCCGCACTTATGGACGGTGGTGGCGATAAGCAACCACTTGGTGGACGTCCCAATGTTGCAGCACCGGAGCTGTTCCCACTTGAAACATTTGGGCTGAGACAGGATTCTCGTGGTGAAACACTGCCATATCGCTTGAGAGGCGATATTGAGCTACCACTTTCGTTCGATGTATCTTTGGCAGCATGTGATTTTGATAAGTACGGAGAGTAGTACTTGTATTTATCACTTACGTCGCTGGAATAGGAAGAGCACAATGACTTACCGTAGTCATCTCGACAAACACTATTGCTACGACTTTTGGCAGACGATTCTGTATTTGACGGAGCCGTATCGTAATCATACTGCGTTCTACTCAAGGTGCGACGGTAAATTATGCTGCTGCTGCGATCAGAGTTTTCATCGCTTGTTTTGTTTGATGTCGCAACTGTTGATTGGGCGGTGGTTTTGTAGTCAGTGGTGTTATTCTCTTCTTTATGTTCGGCAGTGACGTTCTCCTTGAGATCATTTGGTGATGCTTCCTGCGATAAGCCACGCCCACCACTTTGACTACGTTTGTATATTTTAACAGTGGTTGTTTGTTGATTATTTTGCATTGAGAGTGTGCGTGAAAGTTTTCGAGCTTGTGTTGGTGGCAATTTTGCCAAAAGTTGTTCTTGAAAACATTTTGGTAGTCCCGGAGTTATATTAGAAAGAGTTTCGAGATCTTTTTTACTTAAACGTAGTCGTGATAAATCAAGATCGGCTAAGTCAAGTGGTTCATCAGTTGGTTCTTTCTCGAGTCTTATATTTGGAGTAGCATCAGTTACGTCACCGGTTTGACTTCTTGAAGAATCATCCATGGTCTTGCGATTGAGTTTAGTGTTTTTATTGCCTGAAATTAGAACAATGTTGAAAAAAGTGTGCAATGCGAATTTTGTTGTATGTAGATGGAAGACAAATATTTAATGATTTATCAAAATAAACATATTATTTTTGAAAAAAAAAAAACGAATTTATCGTCCACTTACCTCAATTTTTAGAGGAATGTGTATGTTAACACTTACCTCAAACGGTAGGATATTCATTTTGGATTTTCTTATTCTTATTGATTGTCTGAAGTAGCAATGAAAAAGAAAATGCTTTAAAAAGTCACTACGTTTAAGAATCTACATTTATCTGGGTACTTCTAGAGAAACTCATACCAATCATATTTAGTAACTTCGAGTAATGTAAGTACGGGACCATTACAAACCAATGTACATATTTTTAAGCAAAAGCATACATATATTTTGTGTGCCAACAATGCATTAAAACAGAGCTCTTTTGTATTTTAGATAAGTCAAATTACTTTAATTTAGGTTTTACGCCCTGACAGATAACATTTGTCGTCACTTCTCTGTTTTTCTTTAGAAGATACTTTCATTTTTGAAATTCAAATTGAAAGCGATATATGGCTTCATGGACGTAAAAAGTTATGAAATGCTAAAAATTATGTTAAAAGAATTTGATTCAACCAAATTATAGAAATATCTTTGGAAACATTAATACGATTTAATAAGATGCACGGCGACTAATACCTGTATTTAGATGTATGCATGTACTTACCAATGTGAAAGATATTTTCGAAAATAAAGTATGTAAATCGCAATACAGACAGGGCTGCAGAGAGCTTGGTTCAAATAGAACCTTTGTCCCGAGCCTGAAGGCCCGTAATGTTTGTAGAGACCCAAAATTTGTCTTTAGATATATTTAACACTCTACAGGTCGTAGTTAACTGATTATGACATCAAGAACTGTCGAAACATAAGTCTAATATATGTATAAATAAAACGATCATTTGACGGAATTAAATAAAAGTTAAAAAAATTTAAAATTTTTGGTACTGGTACACTCCAAGTGATGTCAAAAATCTTTTTTCAACCTTTCTCTGACGATTGGAACAAAAAAAATTTCCGAACAAGGGTACGGAGCCACCCAAGCGATATCAAAATCCATTTTTAGCCTACCTCCATCGATTGGTGCAAAAAAAAAGAAATTGTTCCCTCTGTAGAAATCCATTTTTTAAAAAACTTCACAAAAAGATCGACGCGAATATCCTCATTTTTTTTGATACAATGTCCATGTAATGGAGATATTTATTCATAAGTAGCTCACGCAACACTCATATACATAAATACGAAAGGAAACGAAACGAAATGGCATTCACTAGAAATGATTGTAAAGCACACTCGCATTCACACACTTCGCCATGAAACAAATGGTGGCTCATTTCACAAAATTTTCTGTGAGCGTGAACCTGTATGAATGTGTTGAAAGTTTCATCAGCTAACGAATGGTTCACATACAGAGTGGCTGCCTGCTGTCCTCTGGTTCCCATATTTAATTGACATTTACTTAAATAGCGTTTTGTATAGACATCTTCAGCTTTTGCTTGTATGGGAGGTGCAACGCTCTTTTGTCAAAAACTGCCTATTTATTGTCTGGTGTTGGCCCGCACCATTCCTAGTATTTGGGTGGATTATCTTCAAAAACTTTTCAGAATAGCGTTTTCTATTTTTTGTTAGCATTAAAGCAGCCACATCCTTTTATCAAAATGACCTTACTGCCTGGGAAGCAATTTATCGCTTATATGGCAGATGACACGCCCTCTTTTCAAAATTCGCCCAGAGCTTTTCCGTTCCATTTCTAGTATTTCTGTGGTGGCATTATCTTAAATAACTCACCCAGTATAATAATGCTTTAAAGGTTTTTTTTGTATGGGCGGTTGGTATGTCTGTGGACCGATTTCACCCATTTTCAATGATGACTGCTTAAGCTGAGCAACAGTATCAGACTGGCATAAATGTTTTCACGAAGATCGCGAGTCAGCTGAAGACGATAACCCAAAAAACACGTCAAATGCTGCGGGGATGCTGATCGCCTTCTAAAGGGTTTGGTACATTTCGAGCATCTTTCAAGTGGCCAAACAGTAACGGCAGTTTTCTACTTTGAAGTTCTACGACGTTTGGACGTTAGGAAAAAAGTCGTTGAAAAGTGAGATTATCGGCAATTATTATATGAAGGAAAAGTTGGAATTTTCTCGCTAAACTTTTCTCCAAGTTTGTGAAAAGGAATTCAAGTATAATTATTAGCTTGAATGCTTAAAGGTTTCTTCCACAATTAAGAAGCAGTTTGAGATGAACAACTTTTCAGAAAACTGAACTTCCGAAAAACTGGACCCCTAGAAATACCTTCATTTTATAACACTCGTTCTTTTTGATTCAATGACCACATGAAAATGGTCGTAAAATAAATGCATATCTTTTTTAAATGTCTCCGAAACTAGATGCGTTCCTCAATTTTAGATCATAGGATAATATTGTCGTCTAGATGAGCAATAAAAAATTATTCTTGAAATTATACGGGAGTGTTGAACGTCCTATAAATTAAAAAAATTAAAATTTCTCTTCATGGCTTACTAGGAAAAACCGCCCAGACTAAATTGTTTGCACTGCAAACATGAAATTAATGTTCGATTAAGAATAATTTTACGAAAATTTTTCATTGCCTTTTTTACGATGACTATTTTTGAAATCCTCTGTCGCTTTTAAACTTTTAATCAAAATTTGTATCAATCTTTTTTGATTATTAGCTCAATCTCATCTTCCTTTCTCTGTTTGCACAGCTGTCAGACTCTATCTGACTGTCAAACAAGATTGATTAAATTAAAAGGTTTTAAATTATTTTTACTTTTTGAGCAATCACTGGATTTGTAACTTACGTGATTGTTGAAATTAAATCAAGAGTATTGTAAATGTGGACACACACAACTTCAACAGCATAACAATATCACATATAGGAAAACTCAAATAAAAGGAGTTAAAAATTCACGTGCGTTATATGGGCCTTTTTTTGGAAGTGGCGCAAGGTCATATCTTTAATAAAATTCATTCTTTTTCAGGTCTCATACTTTTTAGTGAGTTTTAAAATTAAAATAAAAAATTCATTTACGCCACTTCCAGAATAAACAGCTCATATTTTCATTTTTTGTTAAAAGCAAAACAAACGAAATTAGTTGCTAAAAAGTAAAAGAATAAAGAACTTAAATAAATTAGTAAGAGCGATTCGGTCGTCTTGAGAGTTTTAAATTTTTTCATTTTTATTAGAATTTTACAATAAAACATGTATAAAATAATAGTTTTATAATAAATTGTATAAATATAAATATTGCTTAGTCATTACAATATTTCAAATGTGTTAATTTTTATCTAAAGTTTTGAAAAATAAAAATTATTTTAGTTAAAATTTAACAACAAATTTAATGCATAAATAAATTAAATGTTTGTATGAGTTTACGTGTAGGCTGCCTTGCGAATTTTATATTATTTTCAATAATAAAAAAAAAAAAACAGTTAAGTAATCACAAAAAAGAAAATGTTATTGCAAACGTAAATTTAATTTATTAAGCAATTTTTCATTTTAATATAAGTATGTATTAATGTTTTAATATGTAGGTATACATTTTAAATATTCATACGTATGGTATGTATCTAATGTGCGTTTACGTGGTTTCATTTAACAAAGTAACAATTTCATGTTAATCCAAATATTAGAATAAAAAATAAAAACGTTTTTATTATTTTAATAAAATAAAGAACATAAAGATTTCATAAATATACTGATCTATTATAAATTTGTATTGCAGAATTTTGTTGAATGTGTTGTTTGTAGAGTAGCAGTATTGATTTTAGGTGTCGTAGAGAAGGGGCTGCGATTATTAAGTTTGTTTTGAGCATGCGATTTGGAAACTTGTAAGCCCACTGCAAGCACAGAAATAAAAAAAATTAAGAGTACAATTTGAATTAAAATTGTGTTTAACAAAATAACATAAGAATTATAACATTTAAAACTAAAATATCTTCTAGATTAATGGTGACTACCCTAAGACAACAGTGACCTATAAAATGCGCATAAGAACTTCATGTTCTTGGATTCTTGGGAGAACGCTTAAAATTCGAACACTTACTTTGCCCAGTCAAACTAGAAATTTAAGTCAGGAAAAATTCGTTTAGAGCATGAAGAGTCAACACCGATCAGACTTCTGCTTAAAATTTTATTCAAGGTCAAAATATCGCTTTTTCGCATATTTCTCTTAAGCGGTAGGTGTTATGTAAAAATAGTTCAAGCAAAAGTTGTAGATCATGCAACTGTCTACAAAAATTGTTCAAATGCTTTTTTTTTTCTACCAATCACCATTTCTGAGAAATCGTGATTTCAAACATCGAAACTACCATTATACACTCATATGCGGCCTGTGTACGTTCTCGATTCGTGTGAGTCAAACGCTAAAATACGTATAAATAATATGATTCAGAATGAATATACTGTCAGTCCCTAATTCCGCTTGCCCGTATAACCTTGAGCAACATCTGACTTCTAGGAATTATTACTCCGAAAAGTTCAGTATGAATAAAATTTTCAGCAGTAGGATCGGTGGGGAGTTTTGAATTTCATTCCCAATAGTGTATTTAAGACCTATACCAATTTTCAACTCTCTGCGAATTTTCTTTTTTTTATGTCTACTTTGAGCTGTTTAAAAAATATTTTTGGAACAAAAAATTTAAAATTTTTATTTTCATAATAAAACTAAATTAATATAGTAGTGATCTTGAATATATGATTTATATAGAAATATAAAAAATTTGATTTTTGTGAATTTTTTGTTAAAAAAAATAAGATTTTGAAACGCTAAGGGGTAAGTTTCCGAGGACTCAAAAAATTGAGGTGTTTTTGACAGGCAGCGAGAATACCATTTTATAATTTTTTTTCTACAAATTTTAGCTATTGAATATCATGCTCTGTTTTTTCAGATATCCTCCAATAAAAAAAAGACCTCTTCACTTAATACAAAAGGCTACATTTGCGTGAGGTTAAAATATATTTATAGTACTTTAGAACAAGAAAAATCATCGCAGAGCATTTTTCTTATTAGTTTTATTTGTAGAGCAGTGTCAGGCATTCTGCTGCCCGCGGGCAACTGCAGAGGCTGCGTGTATTATGTATACTCGTCGTGTACACTGCGATATGCGACTCGAAAACGTTCGGCTGTTATTTTATGTATTATGTAACATGCATATGTGTAGGTTTGCCTGACACTGCTCAAGAGATATGTTCTAAAGGAAACGCTTATAGATAAAATTACTTTTAAATTTTCAAAGCTTAACTTCTAAACATGTAAAGCATGTCGAAGTTTTAACTTTAGCTTTTGATACTTCGAAGTCACGGAAGAAATCGCAAAGCAATGAAAACAAAATTGTCTCAAATTAAAAAGTACAACGACTGTTGTGTTCAATTTATAAAGCTCCTTCCAAGAACGAATTTAATGGTATTCTCCTAACGTTAATAAATATGTCAATATAAAGATGTCAAATATGATTGATGATTTTACAGCCATCTTTATTGGAAGTTCTAGCAAAGCTTAAAAAAACACTTTATGAGGATTTAGGACATGAAATCGATGTTTTTTTTTCGGCAGAGCTTTGAACTTCACATTCATTTCGATTTAACTTATATTTTTCGAATAAATTACCAAGATATTATTCGAGCTCATTAAATTGCCACCAGTGGGAGCAGACTCAAATACATTGGAACGTTACCTTTTGAATTAGTTTTTCCAAATACTTAATGCCTTAATTAATTGATCTATTAGTAATTATTTCAAAAATGAATTTCAACAAGCATATAATATTGTTTTTGAGCCAAAATTGTATATAGAACGAAAAAAGTTTTGTGAATTGAATTAAATTAGCAGTGATTTTTTATGCGTTGCAATATTTAAAAAAATACATGCGTTTATCTACTGCAAAATATAAAAAACTAAAACAAACGAGAGTAATAACGAAAAAATAGATTAGAAATAAATAAATAAACGAACTATATATACGCATAAGACAAACAAAATTGCACATTTTAGTATAATTCGCAGTCGTATTCAAAGTTTTGGACATTTTTCAGTTACATTTCAATTGTATTATTATATTAAATTTAGTTATAAATTAAATATTCTTCTAATTTTTCTCGAGTTAACAAGCTTATTGATGCAAAATCTTCATTTTTGCAACCAAATTTAGCATGACTTGCAGATTTGTTGTGTATTATTTTTCAAATAAATTTAATTGATATTTTAAAAAAGCCCAGAACTCAGAAATTTGTTTGATAAAAGTTGAGTTAAAAAAATTAAAATTTTTAAATTTAATTTGCAATACGTTTAAATTAGTAAATTGTGTTTTTATTTTACAAGTTGACTGTAGCAATTAATTAAAGTAATTCATTATTTTTTTTATTCCTTTGCACAAAAACAACAAAACAAAAGCTCGCGCAAATCATAAGATTAAAGGAAACATAAAAATTTAATACACACAGAATTTTTACAAAAATGATATGCTTGTTACGCATAAAAATGCAGTTTTACTTTTGTATTCAATTTTTTATTTTTTGGCGTATGAGAAAGCAAACAGATTGTTCTTATTGAAAATAAAAACTTATTTTTTTTGCTAAAACTACATTTTTATGCGCCATGGCTATTTCATTTGAATGAAAATGCTGCATAGTAATAAAAATTATTTAACAACCACAACAATAACATTAGAGGAAGTGTTAGCATTAAAAATAACTTAACAATTAATGAAAAGAAAAATTTCTAAAATATACAATAAAGAATTAAACAAATTTAAGGTAGCGGGGCCGTTGCAAATTTACAAAGTCTACGTTTAATAATTGCATAAGATAAATTTCTTTAAATAATTTTTACAACTCTTCTGATTGCAGCAAACTCGTCAACAATAATAACAGCAGTATAGCAACATGTTTTATTATTGTTTATGTTTAAATAAGAGAAAAGTAAAGAAATTTATGAAAAATAAAACAAAAATATATTATTCTATAAAAATAATTTCAATCGGGAGGTTTTGTATTTTTTTTTTTTTTTAATTAAAACTTTTATTTGTTTTCTTTTCATTTAAGACTAAGCATGAAATCTTACTAAAAAATATGAATATATCAAAATACAATTAATATAAAATAAAAACAATTTCTTTTCATGTTTACAACTTTTCATTTATTTTCTTATTTCATAGTTTGGTTTTCTTTCTCAAAAATTTATTGTAAGCTGGTTTTTGATTTAAGAATTTCATGGGCTTAGAATGTTCATTAGAAAAAACATAACAGCGCTAATTTTTTTTAGTCTGAATATTCTGACCCAGTGCTTTTCAATTCAATCTAGGTTGTGTTTGTATATGGTCGAATACCTCAATTCAGGTATATTTTCAAACGATCCTAGACAAAAAAAAAATATTTTATGCAAACAATTGCGGAGTAATACTTCTTATTTACATTGACGCGAAGGGAGAAATTTTTATTCGATTTCAAATAATTCCACAAAAAATTTAAAATTTACACATGCTAAGTCAGAATTAAAGTTTTAAGCCTCTAAAAATCATATATAAATAAGGGAAATCTACCATATTTAAAAGTTTTTAAATAATAAAGTTTCAAGTCATTTTTTCAAAAACTTCATACCAGAGGTCACTATTATGCTTTAGATAGAATCTTGGAGGAATTGTCAAAAGTTGTAAGAAAATTTCTCTTAATTAACACTTTTTTGAATATCGAATTCCATATATGTATGTATGCACCCTTGACTGTTTGTTATTTCGCATGTTTTCCTGTATATTTGTTATATAAAAGAAAGTTTTTAACGTGGAAAATTTTTTATTGTGTCTAATCAAAAACTTGCACTTTTTTGAAAAAATGATTTGAGCTTTATGTTAACTTAAAAAAAATAATTCCTACGCGGATTTTTCGCAAGAAATTACTTTTTTTTTCAGTGTATTTTTGTTTAGATTCAGTGAACAAAGTGCTGCGAGCAATTTGTTTTTTGAGGTTAACTAGTTTTCGATCAAAAAAATTAATATAAAATAAACGTGAAGTGCTCGGTGACAAAAGGTTGTTTTTTTTACATAATTGATGCACCGAGCTTTTCAATTAAATAAGTTTTGTTCTAGTGTATATTTTTCTATAATTTTACGATGTAATAAGCAAAAAGTTAATTTTTTGTAGGTCTGCTAGTTTTCGAGTAAAAAGTTAATATCTCGGTGAACGTCAAACGTTTTCTTTGTATTTAACACCAACTTTTTATTTTGTCACTGGTTGAAAAATAATGTATTCTTCTTCTAAACTGTTTTAATGTAAGGTTTTTAATTTCCAACATTTAAATTTTGCAAATTCATTAAAATGATTTTTAATTTAGTAAATTCATCTAACATTTACATTCACTGACAATCACTTGAATTCTAATAGAGCCGTTTACTTAATTTGAGTTTCAAATCTGATATTGATTTTGCTCTAAATTTCTTCCATGTAAAAGTGAATTTGGAACAAAATCATCTATTTTTGAGATTCTTTAATTTCGTAGCAATACATCAAAAATTAAAGAAAAAATTGTTCAGTAACTAACAAATGAATTGTTTTTGAAACAATTTTATCAGAAAAATTGAAAAAAAAAAACAAAATTTCAATCACATCGGTAGCTTGCCTATATGTTTTAAAACCATCGAACCGTTTGAGAGGATTTGGCAAAATATTTTTTTAAAAGAACTGGTAAATTGAAGCGGAAAAATGTCTTAGGAATCATAGTGAAACAAAAAAATTCGCAAGAAATATTAGATAAATATTTTGAGAACATTTAGTGCTGTCAATGTCAATTTTTTAAGAGATTTGTACTTGTTTTAAAAATATTAAATTGTTTTGAATTTTATGAGGAAAGTCTGATTGGAAAATTTTCGCACTTCATTAGAAAAAATATACTTAATTTAAATTTTTTATTGAAATCAAAAATATGTTGAATAATGAGATTAAATTTTAATCACTAAAAACTTCTTTGTTTAGCAATCTTTTATTAAATACTTTTGCAAATTGAATATTCTACACTTCCTCTTTGTAACTTTCAATAAAAAAGACGGCTAACAACCAATTTTAGCTCTTAATTTTGTTTCTAAGGTGTCGCTTAAGCATATGAAAATAACGCTAAGTTCATTTTGTAGGTAAAATTCTCATTAAAGCTACATACAACTTTCAGTGATATTTTTGCCATTTCTCAAGATAATTCAATAATTAAAACTTCAACCAAGTTCTTAATTTATTAATCGAGTTCGGTGTCATGTTATTCGATAAATTTATACGTAAAGATGCAACGTACGAGAAGAAAAACGAGGTTGAAAACTCGTTATAGAGGTCAGATGGAAGGCTATGCTATCTTAGGCTGTAACCCTTAATTGGTTGAATATTGCATATATAGTAATAAAATAAAAATTAATGACTCCTAATATATTGAAAACTATTTCGGGCTTTTGAAAAAAATTAAAATTTTGTCAACTTTGTAGGCAAGATAAATACATTAAATGTCAATTTAAGTGATTTGAATAGGATTTAATTAAATTTTAAACATTCAAATTAAATAAACAAACTAAGGAATACAACAAATGCAAATGTCAGTGGCTTAAAATATAATAATTTAATGGAAACTTTACAAAGAACCTAGTCTTTTGAAATTCATGAATTAAAGAATGCATTCCTTTAAAACTCTATTGCTCACATTTTTCTTTTTCATTATTATTTAGAAACAAAATTTGTTGCAAGATTGCAGATGAAATTATATTAAAAATATATTCCATATATTTTTTGCATCTGCGACGGCTGCAAGTTTTACAAAATAATTTATAAATGTATCTTAAAACTTTGAATACGATTTTTATTATATTTTGTTTGTATTTTATTTAAATCAAACGTAATAAGAAATTATATAAATAAAAATAATCAAACTTAACGCAAATAAAACTAAAAAATAAAAACAGATTTCAAATTTAAAAAAGTAAATGGAGTAACATTTAATTTTTATATGAAAAACACAAAATAACATATTGTAAAGCTCTCAAATAGAAATATAACGATATTAAAGAAAACAGATCTAGTCATTGTTTGTCTGAAAAATTGTAATATTGAAAAATCAACACTTTGCCAAAAATGAAACATAAGAAAAATACCAAAGGTAAAATAAGTTACTTTATACGTATGCAAGAAAAACAACAGCTAATTTTAAAAACGAAATTAGAGATAATTTGATTGCTTTTGTCATACAAACTTTTATCCATATACATTTTCATTTTATATTTCTATTTGAATAAAGTTTTTTTGTATTTCGTTTTTATCGTTATTTAATTAACATTTTGCGTTTAATTTTGTTTTGATTTTTTTTTTTTTGAAATTGTATTGCTATTTTTTATCTTGTAACATGTGCAACAACTAAGAAACATTAGCAAGGAAAAAGTTGTTACACTCAAAGGTTTAAGTTAATGATCTAAAAATTTGCTCTTTAATCTGTGATATTCACCTCTAGGCAAAGTTGCACCTGTGCGTGAGAACATCGAATCCATGTCACTACCCAGATCACGTGTCATACTGTGACGCCAGGGAGCACCTCCAACATTGCTGGCACCTGCATTGTTGAGCCGACTGAAAAACACAAACATAGATCAATTAAAATTCTTTAAAAATCGAGAAAACAAAGATTAAGTAGAGCAATACAAATATTGTTAGAATGATTTGTAAAAGCATTTTAGGAAAATAAATATATATGTATATACAAAGAGATACAAATATGTTTGTATGTAGGTATATGTGTAGCACCAGCAAATAGCATGATAAAGAGAGAACCCTTTTTTTTAATTATTTTGTATTCTATTTAAAAGCAAAAAATCTTGGCTATATCTACAATTTTATTGAATAATTTCATTTGTTGTAATACAACATTTTGTTTCAGATCAACTAATACATAAGATACGATTCCGATTATGCAATAATTTTATGAAAGCCAAACAATGCAAAACGCAAAGAAATCGCGTGACCCATAAGCGTCTTGTTATTGAACTGTGTAAAAATAATTTGTTGCAATTAACTTGTGAGAAGTTTTGATCGATATCATGTGAGTTAATCAAGGTTTTTTCAGCTGTATGAAGAGAAAATGGTAACCTTTGAGTAAAATCAAACCATAATTTTTGTAAAATTTTTATTTAACTTAAGGCATTAAGCTTGACTGAATTATCGCTAAATCAACTTGATTTACTGTTTTAACGTACGCAATTTCGATGGAGGCTTCTAACACGTTAATAACATGACGATACTAAGCACAGTTTTTAAGAACATGTTCCTTGGTTAGAGCTCAAAGGAATTGGTGCACTTTCGAAAAACTTACAATACAGATTCTCACATATCCGGTTCTTTAGAGAACCGTTTCGATGCAGACAAACAAAAATTTGTGATAGTCTTATGTTTTAAGCTTTCGATTGATATACATATAGATATATTTGTTATTGATCCAAAACGCCCATCATTCTTTCAACTGCTGGAGAAGTAGAACATCTACATACATTTATCGAAGAAGTTTCAAAAACAAAGTAAAGAAAATATACATATTGTAGCGAAAATTGGTTTATGCTAGAAAACTCTTGAAATAAATACCAACAAAAGAAACTAAACGATACTAGCACCATCTAGCGGCAAAATGATAAACCGAACAGACGCTGCAGTACACACGTTTAAAAAGTCGACAACCGAGAGAAATTATCGCCGTCGTACAACGTACAACGCCATCTAGCATAATAGCAACATTCTGGATAATTGTGAACTCAACGTCGATACGCCGTTTAGAAAGTACTGGTAAATTATGGATAATGGTAGATTACACGCCAATTAGAAGGTACTGGATTATTCGAGAGAGTGATGACTGCAGTATAAAAGGGTTGTCATCTGAGTTGAGTGACACAGTTGAGTTAGAACAGTGAAGTAGAACACTTGGATTTAAGCAATAAAAGGTGGAGTTACAGAAACGCTTACGGCAGGCTCTTGAGGCTCAAGGTGTAAACCTGGAAGAGCATGAATTTTATACTGATGTATCAGAATCAGCAGCGAAAGTGGAAGAAGCTTCTGGACTAGCGGCAAGTGGTGAAGTTGTAGATATGTCAAGGTTCGAGAAAATGTTAATGGCGATGACGCAGACAATGAGTCAAAATGCACTACAGATGAATAGCAATATCCAGGCCGTTCAGGAAAAAATAGACCAGAAGTTAAGTCAAAATGCACTGCAAATGGACCAGAAGTTAAATCAGAACGCGCTGCAGATCCAGGAGGTTCGGGAAGAAATTGATCAGAGCTTAAGTCAGAACGCGACTCAGATCCACGAGGCTGTTCGAACGGAGATTGCCAAAATGGTAGATGGTCTCGATGCAAAAATGACTGAGTTACGAGATGACGTTGAATCATTCAAGGAAGAAGTTCAAAATAATCTTGAAAAAGTTCAAAATAATTTTGAGGACGTTAACAAAAGGATTCAACAGTTGGAAATAAGCGAACCAACCACTCAAGTAATAAGAGAAATCAGCGCAGAGAGGCTTAAGGCACCCTCGTACGATGGAACAACGCCATTTAGTGTTTTCAAGCTCCAATTCGAAACAACATCTGGTCATAATCGTTGGGATAACGAAAGCGCAGCTGCAGCGCTAATTGTGGCATTAAAAGGCGCAGCTGCAGAAGTATTGCAAACGGTTCCAGTGGCGGAGCAGAAAAATTACAAGGCGGTGATGGATGCCTTACAGCGAAAATATGGCAGTGACCACATGAAGCAGATTCACAGATTGGAGTTAAAAAGTCGTATCCAGAAATCTGGTGAGTCCTTGCAGGAGTATGCTGCGGATATTGAGCGATTGGCACACCTTTCCTATCCTGACGAGTTAAGTGTCGTAGCTGAAAAATTCAAAATAGAGGCGTTTATTGACGGCATACGTGACTCAGAAACAAAACGCGAGACAATGAGGAGCCCGAAGACAACATTTAACGAAACAGTAATGGTTGCCCTCACTCAAGAGATGATTGCGTTGACATGCCGCCCATCACTGAAAACTCGTCGGATGGAGGTGGAGGCTGAAAAGAAAAATTCATCGTTCGCCAGCAGTAGCTTCAGCGGAAAATGCTACAACTGTGGTAAGCAGGGACACATGGCACGTGACTGCAAATCACGTCGTAAATGATCTGCATCACATTCACAAAGAAGAGGAATTGAAAATTGGGTGGACGATGGCGAAAATGGTAGCGGGCAGCAGGCGCGTACGGGGAATCAGGGTTCGATTCTGGAGAGGGAGCCTGAGAAACGACTGCCACATCGCAAAGAAAGCCAGCATGGAAATGCGGATGCATTTTTCTGTCGTCTATGTAAAATTGAATGTTCACGAACGGAAAATAAAGCTGGAACAATTGATGTGCGCCGTTTGAACGTTTTGCCTGAAGAAAAGTGGACAAAAGAGGAGGTAAGACGGGACCAGCGCAGTGATCGTGAACGAGAGCGTGAAAAGGAACGCGAACGAGAACGGGAGAGAGAACGTGAAAGAGATCGCGAGCGTGATCGCGAACGGCGTGAAGAACGCGACAGAGAACGAAAACGGGAACGTGAAAGAGAACGTGAACGAGACGAGGTTAGAGAGCGCGCTGAAAGAGATAAAGTTGAAAAGGAGGATCCAGAACGGCCAGATAAAGATCGTGAGCGCAGAAGAAGAGAAAGGGAACACGAACATGAGAAAGAGCGAGAACGAGAGTAGTCACGCCGAGAACGTTCTCGAAGTCGGGAGAAATCTTCTAGACGTCGTTCTAAATCGCGTAAAAAGGAACGTAAGAAAGAGCGTGATAAAGATCGCGACAAGATGAATGCTCGGTGTGACCTGCGAGCAAATACTGAAGGGTTCAAAAAAGGTCAACTAGTGCTGCTACACAACCCACAACGGAAACGAGGCTTGTCTCCTAAGTTTCGGACTCACTGGGATGGATCTTACCGGATCGTCACAAGGATTAATGATGAGGAAAAGTAAATTTAAGGTAGTCCACATCGAAAGGCTGGCACCTTATACTAGAAACGGAGAGACTCTTGTTCGGGACGAACAAGTTTAAGCGGAGGGCAGTGTAGCGAAAATTGGTTTATGCTAGAAAACTCTTGAAATAAATACCAACAAAAGAAACTAAACGATACTAGCACCATTTAGCGGCAAAATGATAAACCGAACAGACGCTGCAGTACACACGTTTAAAAAGTCGACAACCGAGAGAAATTATCGCCGTCGTACAACGTACAACGCCATCTAGCATAATAGCAACATTCTGGATAATTGTGAACTCAACGTCGATACGCCGTTTAGAAAGTACTGGTAAATTATGGATAATGGTAGATTACACGCCAATTAGAAGGTACTGGATTATTCGAGAGAGTGATGACTGCAGTATAAAAGGGTTGTCATCTGAGTTTTCTGACACAGTTGCGTTAGAACAGTGAAGTAGAACACTTGGATTTAAGCAATAAAGTGAATACAGTGTGATCCGTAGTAAAGTAAAACAGTTTTCTATACAGTGTTAAATTAATGTTAGAATTTGAATGTTAATGAGATAAACAATTGTACCGTGTAAAAACTAACTATTGTGATTTAAATAAACCATTTTATAACTAAATAAGTTGGTGTGTTTTTAATTGTTACACAATCCAGTGATCGAACTCAGAAAAGTGTAAGACATCGAAATTATCGTCAAAGAGACAGAAATTTCGTAACAATATATTAGACTGGGCCAAAAAACATCTCATATCAGCTCAAAAAATGATTTTTAGAGGTCGTTACATAAAATTTCCTTAGTGATGTCATATGGCGGTGTTAAAGCCCCAACTGCCCAGAGAAATCCGGGAATGCTCCTGGCCGGGAATTTCACTGATTTTCCAAAATTGTTTGACTTTTTTAGCGTTTTTTTACTAAAATAGTTTACTGTACGAGTATAGTATCCCATATTGGGTATAAATTTTTTTTCTTAAGTCACTATATGGGTGGTTTAAGCCCTTTCGGATTATTCCTTGTTATAAAACTTGGCTTGGTTTGGAATAAACGAACCACATTTGCAAAATTCATATTAAATTTTGTTTAATTATTTTTGAAATTATCGTGAAAAAAAAAAAAAAACTTTTAAGCGGAGTGTTTTTTTGTATTTTCGGGGGTGTTGCAAATATCTGAATATGGAGATAATGAAAGTACTCTCTAACCGATAATCATTTCCGACACAAACCACTACGTTTTCAATAGTCTTGAATGCTTGTAGAATGTACTTCAAATTCTAAAAAAAGTCATATCATAATTTCGGAGAAATTTATAGAACAATATACTAGAAGAATGATTTTTATAAACGATTCTTTGTTTCTGAATCACCCTAACGTACAGTTTACCTCTTGATTTGATCCCTTTGAAACGAACTAACGCCTCTAAAAATATTAAAGAACAAGAAGTATTTGCCTGGGGTATATTTTCAATAAAATCAATAGAAATAGAATAGCCGTTAAATGACATTTTTCTCGAAAATGTTGGTTTATTTTTAATTATAACTTTTTAATTTTCCAGTAAAAACTTTTTCGATCAAATTGTAGAAAATTCAATTTTCTACAAAAAAAAAGTCTTAGCAAATTTTTGTTAGACTTACGGCTCTCAAGATATCGCGGAAAAACTATATACATTCATTTTTTACGATGGACTAATTGAAATTTCCGGCATATACATATGTAAATGATATGATATTTTCGGGACGAAGTTACAAAATTCAAATGAACTAAGTTTATATATGATGCAAAAATAAAGCAAAGATAAATATTACCAAAATTAAAGGAATTGCAAATAAGTACTAAAAGAGGCAGCTGCTTGATATTACCAGATATTTTAGTACATATTAAAAATATGAGCGTTTTACGGGCGTTTTTTGAGCGATTATAAAGTGCTCACAACAGTCTTTTCTATTCATTTTGTTGGACATCAGACATGTGTGTATTTGGACATTTCTAACAAGGTTCCTTAACATGTAACACTGATGTTTTGTGTTCACTGGGTAGCTTACTTTTGAGTAAATATGAAACGAGTTTTGAAACTATTGAATTTAATCTAGGTAACTATTAACAACAAAGAAACTTGCAAAGTTTTCACAAAATGTCAATATAATAATATATACAAAAATTAACTTACAAACAGCTATTAAATTTAAAGTTGCAACTCATATTACTAAAATTGAAAATTTTAGAAACTCGTTTGTAAAATATTTGCATTGCGAAAAACAATCTAAGGGAGTAAATAATATTGCGATTTTAAAAGTCGAAAAATAGCAAAAAAAAACTATTTGAAGCACAGAAACTCCATTAAAAATACCAATAACAATGCAATTATCTACAACTGATAATGATTGTTTAAGTGTTAATTGGACAGTGCAACAAGTTTAATTATTTCGGGCTCGAAATCTGAATCAGCATGGGCTGTAAGTACTCGTAGCCAATAGTATCCCTAGATGCGTTTTGTAAAGTTAGTTCGGGTTGAATAGGCTCACGTTAACTTTTTAACTAACAATTCACAACCAAATCGATTTATTTTCTTGTTACAATCTTATTTTAGTTACAAACCAAAATAAAGGCTCTCAAGCTTTGCGGACCCATAAAAATGTATACAATGGTTTTGCTACTAACTATAAATACTTTCAGCTCAAGCAGTCAGATCTCGGGTCTGAGAAAGTATGTTGCACTGTGTTATTTACCGATTATTTATGTATATAGAATCGTTATATTACGCATGATATTTGTATTATTTACAAAGAGTATTAAAGTAGAACGTATTTTTTGTTTGAATAAAATCCTAGTGTAAAAGGGAGTCCATTATTTTTCAAAATTATAAATTTACAGCCCAGAACACATTCTCAGAAATTTAGTTTTTCGCATCTCTTCGATTTTTGACCACCACTATATGATTGTATATTAAAAATGTTTTTCGGAAAAATTTAACTTCAGGCCATGTACATATCTAAAATTTTAGTACATTAATTTTTTGGAATTTTAGGTTCAAACAAAAATATTTCTATCCCCCATTAAGGGGGATATCTGCGGAATTTTTTGAACGAGTTAAAAAATCTTTGTCATTGGGCGCATTGACATTCATAATATACTGGTAAAATTGACTAATTGTCTTTATATACAGGGCAACTTATTGAAAACTTGTAATTTTAAGCTTCAATAATTCGAAAATCAAGTGATACAAATTTGTTTTCTAGTTTTATTGGAGAATAGATAAAACTTAAATGAGTCAGTTTTGGGCACTTCGATGTTCCACACAATTATAAGAAGAAATATTTTTGGATCTTAACCTTTACATCACTGAACGCTTTATATCGTTATCTTAAATACAAAAAGCCGTAACATTTTTTTTTATTTGCAGCAGAAGCAAAAGACGCATAATGAAAGATATTTAGATGTAAGCCACAATTTTGCACGTCTATGTTTAAAGTGTGTTGTAGGGACATTGCATCATAAGCAATCAAAAAATCGAATTATAATTTTTTTCGTTGTTACGTCTTTATGAATTTCAGTCGACGATATGTAGATGAAACTTTAAAATAATTCAAAATTAGTTCAAAAAAACCTAATTTAATGTATGCTATATAGAAATAGTATTACTGGCTTAGTTAGTAAGCCTGTTGAGGCGTTTTTTTCCCTTAGGGAGTAAAATAATAAATTGAAAAATAATGGAGGCCAGCTGTGCACTTGTATGGTAGTATATATCAGGTAAAAACATAACGCATTTTTTTACTTACACTTGCTTCTTCTCAATTGTTTCACTGTAGGTGTAGCTGACTTGCGATCTTAGGTTAATACAAATATTTAAGTCCACACAATAATTGGGAGATAAAGGCAGCATGTCAAGCACGTAGGGACGTGTGCGTATTTTTAAGTGCGTTTTTTATGTTTTTTAAGTGTAATAGTGTTAATAATATTGCAGATTAAATGCAAGTTTTTGGTTTTTTAAGTTCATGTTTTTTTTTGGTAAGTTGCATTATTGTTAAATTTGATTTTAAGAGCGCAGCATGAAAACAAAAGTTAAATTTATATTAATTTGAAGTTTCATTTAAGTATTGGTACTGGTTAAAATTAAACAAGTAGACTAACATTTTTTAATTTATAGCAAAAGCAAAACAACATTAAAAAGAGTTAATTTGTAGGTAAATAAATAAGAAAAAAATAATTACCTTCCGAACGGCTCTTGATTCCAGAAAGAACTTTGTCCTTGTCTTAAGTTGTTTAGTAAACGGCTTGAATTTGGAAAGCCTGAAGTGATATCATTGTTAACGTTTAAACGGTTTGTTAAAGCTCGGACCTGCAGTAGAGAAAAAAAAATTATTCGATTGTGTTCAAATCTGGTGTGGCTGTCAACACCAAAATACGTCTGTAGAGAAATTTTCTACATTAACACTTCAATAGGCATAATAGAGCTGTCTTTTCGATTGGTGTGTACGAGGTGTGATCAAAAAGTTTTCGGAATTTTGATTTATTTTAAAAAATATTTAATTTTTCTTCTAGATTAAGAAGGTTAGTAGTCTCTTTCGGATATCACATGCATTTGCCAGTGTGAATCAGAAAAATATTTCTGAAACGTATTTTGTGGTATAGTTATCAGTGATTAGTCTTCATGTCCTCTATGGTTGAACGTTTTTTTCATATTACTTATCTGTGGGGAAAAATATTGCATGTGACCATATCTGACGAATACAGAGGCTGAGGCATCACAACAATATTATTTTTCATCAAAAATGTACATAAAAATAGTGAAACGTAAGCTGGTACTTCGCTTCTATTTAGACGATTGCAAAATTTTTTCGATATTATATGGCCATACACCTACGATTCGTCATCTGTTAGATGCATTAAGGTAATTTTTGGACGTCAAATATTTCATTCAACTAATGCCCCATAATTTCATTACGATATTTTTTGAAATTTGAAAATTCATTTCGTAGAAAAATCTCAAAGCTCTCTAAAATGCTTTCTACTTATTATTTGCCTGCAACCTCAAACTATGCATTCAATATGATTGAATTATAATGATGATGAATACTCAAAAAGAAAAATTTAATCGAATGCTATAGCTCACGAAATTTTAAAAACAATAGTGCGGGAATTTTGGTTTGTTGTAGTGCGGGAACTTTTTGATCAAACCATGTAAATAAATTACCAAATACATTTGCTACTTTACAATTGCATCGCCAAATATGTATGTTTGCCGCATTCAATAAAAATATGCATTAAATAACTTACACGTTGCAGAAGTGTGGAGAAGAGATTTTCTGCCGTGAGAATTTCAAAACCATCGTCATCATCTTCTTCTCCTGAACTTTGTGAATCAGTTTCTTGGCTGATTTTCTTCACTGGTCTTGAACTCCTGTTATAAATAAAAAATAAATTCACAAAACAATGCAAAAAAATTATAAATAGATGTGGTTTTAGGAATTCAAATACAAACCTCAGCCTGTGCAAAGTAAAGCGCGAATCATCATCGATGTCTCTATTCATTGAGGCCGTTTTCATTTTTTGGAATGGCAAGCCTTCTTCTACGCTTGCTTCATTGAGGAGTGAACTTTAAATATAAAATTGGAAAATATTTTTTTAAACGTTGGCTTGTTATAAGGTGAAAAAACTAAATAAATTCATATCAGTAAGTCCGCAATAAACGGTTACATTCACAACTGTGCCAATTAGACACAATCGCTTATATTGTATTAATTTCGAGATAAGCTGTTCTATCAGCTAGAACCTCCACTCATCTGAAGAGTGTTAGAAGGAACTTTTTTTTCATCAAACTTTTTGTCGTTCAACTATTTTTACTTTTTCTTTAAATTTTTTTCGTCCCATTTTTTCGCCGTCCAACTACTTTCTCAAACTTTCAAATCGATTAGTTCAACCAAATTATTTTTCTTAATATGGGTCAATACCAGTATTTAATCTTATTGTGACATGAAAATAGGTTTTGTTTATGGAAACTAACAATAAACTTTCATTCGAATAGAATTCCAATTAAAAAAATTTATTTCTCAAAAACTAGTTATTTCTAGACCAAACTAGTTTGTCCTAAAATTAAACATTTTTTCTCAGAAAAAATGGGTTTGTCCTAGGCTTAGCTAGATCATCCTAACATACTTTTGATGAACAAGTTTGTCCTGGGAAAAACTAGTTTGGCCGTTAACTGTGTATACAAGGTGTTTTTTTTTTCTTACCCTATCCTGCGTGTTGGCCGCAAGCGGCTAAATGTCGATCTACTCGAAGTTGTATGACTAGATTCAGACGGTTCCATGCTACCCTCGCGCGGTGTAATAAATCCACCACCCTCAACAGCGATTGGTATTATAAATTCACGTGGACTCTTCTTGATTGGCTGTGATGAACCTGTTATAGTTGATTGTGATAAATTTGTGGCTGTTGTATCGGACTCAGATTCAATTGTAGATTGACGTGAAAGCGATCCCGATCTTATCATACACAGTAAAAAATAAATTAACAAAACTTTACAATTTGCACTTTTCCTCTACTTACCTCGTTGTATTGGTTGTGTTAGAACCAGTTCGAGTGTATACAACTTGTGGTCGCTGTATGGGTATAATGTGTTCTTTGGGCTCCAAGCTACTGGCACGTGGATTTATGGCTGTTGTAATTGGACTATAGGGCAGGGGACCACCACGTGGAGGAGCACTACGTAGGTCGGTTATAGGATGCTGCATTTCGGTGGTAAAATGCATAGGCGATTGTTCGACAATGCGTGGTTTAATGTCTAATTGAATTTCAGTTTTGGCGGTTTTGCGGCGAGGTAAAGTGGCGGACTTTAATGTGATTTGTGCACTGGAAGTTTTAACGGTACCAGCGTTGGGATCGCCACCGGGTGATGCTGTAGAATGAAATAAAAATGGAAAATTTCAATACGAATTAAATGCAAGAGAAAAAAAACGAAATGTTAAAAGCAACATGAACTTAGGAAGTGAACCAAAGATGATGAAAATTTGTATGTTAGTTTAATTTCAAAACGAATTAAAACGATACCAAATAAAATAAAGTAGTTTTTCTAAAATGTTGATAATCAAAAAATTTACACTTACTTAGGTCAACGTTGAGGAACTGATTTTTTTTTTTCACATATAGAATTCAATGTCAGACGGATACGAAACATTTAACAAAGTGTTTTAGAAAGGCTTGGGAACCTTTTTACACATATAAGCAAATACAATGTTGCTTTATTAAATTATTCTAATATCATATGGCTTCTGTACGACCGTTGACTTAATTGGCACAGAAAAGTCTAAGACTTTCCAATGAATTTTTATAAAAATGTCGAAGTTTTTTATGATATGATAAATAACTTGATCTCGTAGAGTAAAATGTTAACAGCAAATTGAAGGTAATTTAATCAGCTTAATTGTTGACCTAAACCTGTTTTTTAATATTTTCAAAATTTACTTAAACAGACAGTTTTAGAAGAACTTTGGCCACATATAGCTTGGTCAATTATTTGCATCCAGAATAAAATAAACGGTAATTAAATAATTTTTCGTTTTATTTTAATATTTTTTTTGTTTTTTTTCGAAAACTAATTCTTTTTAAATTTATGTGGAAACTAATTTCTAGATAAACCCAATTAAGTCAACATTTGAACAAGTGCTGTGACAAAGTGAACAATTTTAAAGTTTTCTATACAAATCTTAGCTTGCGAATATGTATAATTTGAAGCTGTCAATAGCATCTACATTTAACATTTCAAAAAGCAACAATAACTTTATACAATTTTACCAACAAATACAGGGTGTATGCCAACAAATATCCTTAAATATTAACTTTAAAAGACAAATTACTGTAAAATACATAGACCACATTAAAATTTAGATTCTGAAAAGTTAGAGGGAGACTTGAATGCGATTTCTACATAATTTTTGTTTTCTATTGGAGAAAACTCAGTGGAGCAGTTTTGGTTCTCTTGAATGCCTTCTTTGCGTGTAGCTCTTTTTCTTCGTAGAATGCATACCCAACTATACTAAGTTCTTGCAAAGAACTAAAAATATTATAAAATTATTAATTATGTTAATAAATATTAGGCCACAAAAACCGAATTTTTTAGGATTTTTACATACATTTTTTGTTCAAACCACTACAAAAGTCATAGGACTTACATCAATTACGACTGGTTGGTAAGGTATTGAGCTTTTCTTTTCATTGTAGTGTGATTCGATTTAAATAAAAATGTATGTAAAAATGCAAAAAAAAAGAACAATTTTCTAATATTTATTAAAATAATTAATGATTTCATATTTTTAATTTGCAAGAGCTTAATCTTTACTTTATAATAACTTAAATTGTATAACCGATCTGTGAATAAAAAAAAATTACACGCAAAAAGGAAAAGGTTTTTTTTTTGACTCTCTGACCGAAAAAAAAAATTATGCTGAAATTGTTTTCAAGAGTTGCTCTAACTTTTCAGACCCCGCTGACCCTTTTAGCTCTACACAAATCAATTCAGTCTACTGTAAAATAAAGTTTATTTTGAAATTTCTCGGTGAAACGCATATACATAACCTACACTTTTCTTTGACTTTTTGACAAGATAATGAATAAGAACAAAAACCAGAAACATTAACTCAATTTTTTAAAATATAATTTATTGAGAAATTATTGTACTTTTTTATAGTTTTATCGGATATCAAAGTTGTGTTTCTGTCTTCATAATAATATATGTATTACATTGCCTCAGCCCGTAGAGTTTCAGCCTTGCTTTTCTACGCAGCACCCAACTAACTTTATCTAATTTTTAGCCCTATGACAATGTATTCAAATGTATGCAAACACCCTGTATTTATTTAAAAAAAAACGCACCTCGACGAACTAACAAACGAACGAACAGCTAAACTTACATTTCAACAACGATTTCGCTGAAGAATAAGCGACAGGAGGTGCATTGTAAAACGGTTTTGGCGAACTGTTAATGGCAGCGGTGGCAGTGGTTGTGGCTATAGGTGTTGACGGTGCGGATGCAGAGCCAGCATATGGCGGCAAACAAGGAATCATTGACATGTGGTTTTGGTTGTGGTAATGCGACTGATGTTGATTGTGATGATATGTTAGATGTGGTTTTTGTTGTTGTTGTTGGTGGTATTGTAGTTGTTGTTGCATCAAAGGTGGTGTTTGTGTTGGTGATGAAGAGGAATGGGAAGAGAAGGAATTTCGATTTAAAACATCAGAGCTACCTAAACCGAAACGTTCTACTATATTTTGCCGAGCTTTGGCATTTGTATTTGACGGCAACAATGATGATGTTTGTGTATTTGAAAGAAATGTTGATGACAAATTCAATGTTGGCGATACTATACCGGACGCACCACAACTGCCACCGTAGCCAATGAAACTGCCGCCACCAGCAGCACGCATATTAGTCAAGTCACCTCCGCCAACGTTGCCGCAGCCAATGCCAATGAATGGTGTTGGTGGTGCTACCGGCCTGCGTATAACTAAAAAATGAACCAATGATGAATGATGAATGAATGCAGAATGAATTTGTTTATTTTAAGTGTAAAATGGAGAGTTCATTATGATATATTATGACAATGTGGTATATACAAATAATTCTGAGTGTAATATGAGTCGAAATTCATATAACTACAAAAAATTCTTAAATGATGTTGGGCACTATTTCGAATTGCAAATTTTAACACATTATATTTCGGTACCATACGCAATGAAATTTTCAAATCAGGAATCGTGCAAATGTGCTCCATTATTATGCAAAAGCTTTGACCGAAACTAGTGAAATATACTCAGGTATCATATGACAACGTTGGTCAAATTCAGCAATCGGACTTTGTACGTCCGAGAGAATTATCTGTTGTCAATGCTGATTTTCCTCTTCAATAAGAATTTGTCTATTGAAATGAATACTTCTGAACTTCATAAGAACTATTTCATTCCATTTGTATGAAAAATAAGCATCCTTTTGGAAAGGCTACAAATTTTATTGTAGAAATTGCAAAAATCTTTTTTTTGCTAAAAATACAGATTTTTTAATGTTGCTGTTTTCAAAAGAAAGAACTGAATAGTTTTGTTTTGAAAAATGAAATCTTTTCTTAACAGCTTCAAAATGGTTTTTATAATTAAAAAAAAAACAATAATTTTGTTGTTTACTGTATGAGCTGTTTTAAAAATGAATTCATTCTGTCATTTCAAATAATGCCCAACACTGTTTCTGTAAGCAAACAACGTTTAATTTAATATAACTAACCTGGCTGTATTGCATTTCCTATTATTGCTCGCGCATTTTTCAGCTTACGCTCGCGTTCCAATTCGGTATCTTCATCGTTGACACCGATATTTTGTGTTTTGGCACAAAGTTGATCAACTTCTTTTGTCGCCGACTCGTTTTGAGCCTGACGCAGCAGAGCTATTGAATTCTCCATCGAACGACGTGCTTCATCTAACGAAAAATTAGTCATTGAATTCTTCGAATCGCTTCCTTCAATAGAATTGCTCTGTGAGAGTGGAGTTGGCTGTTGAGAGGAAACAGCGGATTCTTCCTCTGCAGCAGCAGCTGCCACCTGTTCTAAAGCACGACGCTCACCCGCTGTAGGACCCTGTGGCGGTGGTTCAGTAGCTTTACGTTCAAATTCCTTTTTAAAACTACCCACACTAACACCTGGTAAGACGAATTTTTTAGGCTTTTCAGCACCGTTAGCACCAGCATTCATCTGTTGGAATTTCTCAGCTGTCTCCAGGATCCGCGATTTGCGACGTTCATTAAATTTATTTAACTGTACTTCATCCTGAAGACTGCATTTGCGTACAAACTGTGGTATTGGCGTTATCGACGTAGCAGCTGTCTTACCAGTGGTGGATGCAGGAGCAGTTGCCGTCGCCGCTACTGCTGTAGTATTTTGATCGGTGGTTGCAGCAGTTGTTGACTGATTGATTGCATTAACCAAATCTGCAGTTTTGTGCTTATTAACAAATTTTTTAATAACTTTGGTGGCATCTTTCTCTTCAGGTGCCTCATCAACTGAATCTAATTTTGCAATAGTTTTTTGACGTGACGGTGGCGGTGCCTGTTGTTCAATGTTGATGGCCTCTTGTGGCACATTAGTGGTTGTGGTTGCGTTATTTTGTTGTTGCATTAGTTGAGCACATAGATCGCCAACAGCTTCGATGTCCTTTTTCGAGAATGTTGCTGATGACGGTTGCTTGACGACCGGTGTTGGTGGTTGTTGCTCAAGAATAACATCCTCCGTTTCCATAGGAGTTTCTTCCTCAGTCAATGGTGAGGTATTCTCATTGATAAACAATGCACTGCTTCCGGCTTTCTCTTTTTTCTTAACCGCACCGGCTGCATTTTCTGTAGAGACGGTATTCTGCAATTTACGTTTGCTTTGAACAGGACTTTGGGCGGGTGTGATTGTACGTGTGGGTGAAGGCATTAGCGCTGCTTCTCCGCCGGCTAGAGTTTAAGTAAATAAGAAAGAGAAAAACAGAAGGGGGTATAAATGAATTGACTGTTAGATGAGAGGCGACGATCAAGTTAAATTTACTTTAGTGAAAACGATATTTGCAAAGGAAAAGTGGGATCAGGTGGGTAAAACGAATTAGCAGAATTTAATTTACAGAGGATTTAATTTTTTTGTAACATTATTTGAAATTGTCAGTCAATTTGCAATAAGAGATTAAAAAAGATAATGCACAAGTTTTCAATTCCTATGATGCTTTCTTATATGCAGATTGCTGCTTATTTCAATTTCGTTTTTGCTATAAGTCTATAAAATAAAATACGTATTAGATTTTCTCATCATAGACATTTAAAACTTTTGCCATTTTAACCACTTACAAATAAAACAAAAAACAAAAAAGTTTAGCTAGCACATTTATATACAGAAACTGTAGCGGTAACTTACCAGCAACCATATCTAATATTCTTCGTTCAGCCTCCGTATTAGCATTTATATCGCGTATCGAACCCACCGAATGACTTCTAGGTACACGTTCACTTCCTTTACCTGCTACGCCGCCATCAGCGGACGGGACGACCAACTGATCAGCTGTAACTGCAATTGGTGTTAAGGATAATAAAACATCTAACCGTACTGGTGTTTGATTAGCCAAATCTTCAGCTAAGTCCAAGCAAGATACATTGTCATTCTCATTTACCCACCAATGAGAACAGATTTGTTCAATTGTAGCACGTTTGATCGGACACACTGTCAGCATGTCACGTATTAGTGTTGAGGCTCGCGAGGGCTTCTTTGGCTCATAGTAGTCTCCTTGACTAATTTGCTTTACAAGTCTTTTAAAATTAGATCCATCGAATGGCATTGAACCGTAGACTAGAGTATAGAGTAGTACACCAAGAGACCAGCAGTCAACTTCTGGACCTTGATATGGTGTACCCTCGACAATTTCGGGTGAAGCGTATAATGGTGAACCGCAAAATGTCGCTAGCAATCGTTGGTCGTCGAAAACATTTGAAAGGCCAAAATCAGCAATCTGTCGTGACAAAAAAAAAGAGAATATTTAAGTGAGAAATTAAATTTTTAAGGAACATTTATTTTAAAAATAATAAGCACTGCTTGTGGTACAAGTTAACGCACAAATTGCGAACATAGTATACAATTTAATAACATTAAGCGTTACTAAAGAATTTAAGAATATGGGGTTTGTTGCGAATTTTAGTGAATGTACATATAGTATATATGCAAAATTTTGTTTCCAATAGTTTTTGGAAAATTTTCAATATGAACTAACTTAATGTGATTTCTCCTACACATAATAAATGACAGACAAATTTCGAAATAATTTATAAAGTACAAACCTTTGCATTGCCCTGCTCGTCTAATAATATATTTTCTAATTTTAAATCACGATGGCAAATCTTGTGCTTGTGACAGTAGTAAACAGCCGTTGAAACTTGACGAAAAATACGTCGCGCTTCTTCTTCGGTTAGGACTTTGCGTTCCGAAAGGTAGTCATATAATTCTCCGCCAGCGGCAAATTCCATGACTAGCACCATTTTTTCACGATTTTCAAATACTATGAAACGGAAAGAAAAATTACAGATGGCGTAAGCTTTAAAATCAATATTTGAACTTTACACTTGACTGACCTTCGTATATGTGAATGATATTTGGATGTTGCACTGAACTCATTATTTGAACTTCTCGTCTTATGCGTACTAAATCAGCCTCAGCTTCAATTTTACATTTTTTTATTGTTTTAATGGCAACTTCTTGTCCTGTTTCCTTATTAATACCTAGTTGCACTTTACCGTATGTGCCTTGACCTAATTTCTTAATAATATCGAATCTGCAATGTAGATACAAAAAAGAAAAATTTCCTTTATTTTAAATCATCAATTGAAAGTTTTGCGTGTAGCATATACCTTTGTCGTAATTTTTTTCTGTGATTATTCATTTTTACATCGCCGGTATTAGCGATACCACTCATTATATTGTCTATTTTTTCCTGTGGTATTCCTGAAGGATGCGACATACTGTTGTTAGCAGCAGCGGCTGCAGTGGCAGCTTCAGAATTTCCTATCACCATTTTGTTGAACTTTAAAATATTGGTTTCTGAAATGATAAAAAAAATAAACATATTAATTATTTTTCAATAATATTTCCGTAATAAAAAATAAAAGTAATTAGCTAAGTATACTATTATGTAATTACTTATATTATTTTTGTGAAAACATTTTTCTTATTTCCATATATTTCATCTTATTTCAAATTGATCGAACAGAATCTCGAAAAAAACAAAAATTGTAAATTTTGGACAAAACAGGTTTCGGATATTTCACTGATGAGACCAATTTCGATTCATGGGTCGTCAGTCAAAGGTAATTTTGCGTGTTTTAATAAATCTTTGACTATTTAAAAAAAAAAAAAATTCACAAATGAATCATTTGTACCAAAAAGCTTATGTAAATTTAGCAAAATAATCTTCTTTCTAAATTATATAAAGCATTTAGTAACATTTTGAGTATTTCAAGAAAACAGATATTATGTGTCCATATAACTCATATTTTGCGAGATTATCCGAACTTTCAACCTCATTTCCTCTGAGCATTGTTGAAAATAAAAATTTTTACATTTGTAAAAATAAAGCAAAATTTCGAAATTTTGTTTTTGTTTCCATATTATGGAACAAAAAATCATGTGGATCAGCAATGTTGCGATTGGCGATGAATAACTTCGAATCTTGTTATGCCCGGTATATACCTCGGTATATTCACTTTGTCATTTTATTTATAACACGAAGAAGGGGCGTGACAAGTATAGAAAAGTACATAATATATTCTTGATAAGCGTCACCACCTGAATCGCTTTAGCCATATCCCCCTGTCTGTTTGCCCATGGAATCACGAATTGAATGAAATTCTGCACAGCTTCAAACAAGCTTCTTGGGACTGAAGAAGAACGAAATCGGTTTACGAACACGAATACCATCAATACAAGTAAAACATTTAAAACGCTTTATTAAGAGAGTTATTTGATGTAGTGTAACCAAATGGCTCAAAAATTCTATGAAAAACTTAGACAAGCTCTGGACAAAAAGTTGGTGAATTTCTACCAGAAAGCGTGGCAATTGCCATGAAAGCGAAAAATTCAAAACGCTATATGTACTGGGGGAATTGTTTTAGATAATGGAACGAAATTTCAAACAAATGCCAGAAATAGTTCGGTCTAGTGTCATATGATTTTCGACAAAAGGGCGTGGCACCTCCCATACAAGTATAAGCTTCAAAAACTTTAAATAAATGTTGTCAAATTCAATGTGGGTACGTTTTGTTAAACTAGTCAGCGCTTAGCGAGATCCTTTTTAATAAAAAATTAGTACTTACTATTAACGCGGTGGGTGTAGATTAATGAATTTTTGGTGAGGCCAAAGATAACGCCATTACTAGTTTTTTTTATTTTACTTTCAATATATAAAATAACATTGTTCTAAAAAAAGGCGTAGGTTTCTAATATCACCTTGGGTGCTTTAACCCCTTGATTTCGAAAATGGCTACCGTTTTTTTGAATTAGGTTTTGTTTAAGGGAATATTTTGAAAACCCAAATCCGATTAAAATAATGGTGGTCAGTTCCAGAATCAATGGTTTAAAACAAACCGAAAAATTGCTTAAAGACTATACATTAATAACGTAAGACGTTTTTTGATCATTTTATTACCCCTCAAAGTTGAAGTTGACCAAGTGGGGAAGAAAATACCTTTAAAAGATTGACCATAAATTTTCTGAAAATCAATATTTTGTGTAAATTTTTAATATAGGGTCAGGTGTTAGTCAGTAAATTATTTCTTCAAATTAACATTTCTGAAAATGATTATAATTTTTTTTTGACTTACGTAAAAAATGTATTATGTGGCACATAATGACTCATAAACTGATCATTTCTGCATGAAAAATTCTATTGCCTGTTTCCTTGTGGGTTGGTAAACTATGATACGTACGAGCCTATTAAATTTCCCAACCCTGCTCAGCGGGAAATATGTAGAAGAACTTAACAATATTATATACGATTTCAATGCCATAGTCACTGAATAAATTTTTTTGACACAGGATGTCGCAGCGGGGCGAATTGCAAATACACTTTGGATCTTGCAGGGGACCACATCCATTTAAGAACAATAAATGTTGGAGAATAGCACATCGTATACATTTTAAAAGATTTGAGCGAAATTCTAGCGAAATGCGGAATGTTTATAATAATATAAATAAGTCTTCAATCTTACAAGTAGTTAAGTAGATAGATAGATACTTCTTAGTACTTCTCAGCTAGTTCCTTCAGAAGCAGCATTCGTTACTTTCTTGATCTATATTATTTACTTAATTATTTTACTCTTACACCTGAATTCTCAGTTGGCTTAATAAAATCCTCAAATGGAATGCAGTAGCGACAGTGCGCGTGCCCAACAGAAATTAAATTAATTTGAACGAATGCTGCTCACTCATATTATACACGAACATTTGCAACGCATCTATCTTTGTATCCATAAGATAAATACGAGTACATTATGGTACGTATAACATCTTCAAGTGCGTTAAAATTAGAGAAATTTATGGAGGAAGAGATTAGATCGAAAAATCCCTACTGATTGGCTTTAACTAGTGTGTACGCTGTGTTTCTGTTTATAAATCAAAATAAATAAAATAAGAAAATAAAGAAACTTTAAAGTACATTGAACCCCACGCTAAGCGTACGTGCAGCACCGTGATTTTGGTACGAGTATCTAACGTCTAGGGAGCAGAGAATCTCTAGTACGAGAAAAAATCAAATTCAAATCTATTGTATGCACCAATGCAAAATAAAAATCGATTTGTTATGATAAGCTGGTGTGTCATGGTATTAGAAATAACAAAAAATCTTAATATTCTTGTACCAACATCACCTTATTACAAAACTTAAAAATATACTACATGATAGCAGTATGCAAAATGGTATATTCTGTATGTGAAGCGATGTCAATTGCAAATGTAGAGTGGGTTTGGAATCGCTTATCGAAACGATGGAAGGAAATATTTTTTAGTATGAAATTATCGGTAAAGATGACTAACTGTTCGTTTTACTGTTCGATCGAAAACGTTTAGGCACGCTTCAATGTCACATTTTATGACTGCACTAGCAGTAAATATTAACTTTCATGTTAGAAGAAAAAAATATGTTACATAAAATATACATATATTTAAGTCACGTGCCAATTGTACTAGGCAAAACCAATACAAACTGTTGAATTGGAAAATCAGTCTAAAAATCTTGAACTGGCTATTCTAAAGGCTTTTTGGGAAGCCAGAAATTACAAGTAACACTCCGACGACAACAATAATGAAATGATAGCTACTTTTTCACAAATTTTCTCCGACATAGGAAATTTGTGTTAATCGGGTGCTAATCTAGCTATTGACAAATGTTAGGTTATTACAGATATATAAGAAAATAAACTGTTTTTTCCTAGATTTAGTTTCAATAATGCACATACATATAAATGTAGTTGGTTCCACAATAATTTTTAGCTTATTCCCAAATTACTCAACTCTAGTAACTCCATTTTATCAAGAGATATAAACAACTAACTTATTTATCGAGTCAAATCTGTCATTCTTCATTCATGCTCTGAATTCTAGCACTCTTTGCAGCTTAATGAGAAACCGAAACTTTCTAGAATTAATAGCTACCAGTGTAATTTAAAACCTCAATCCTTATACTCGATTTTGATGGCTTTTCGAAATACAAAACTGATGGAAAGACATTGACAAATACTCTGAGATATTCACGATATTTTTATGATGCAAAAAAACATCCAAAACTGAGAGCAGTACTTCATTTGCAGTGGTGTTTCACGACGAAGTAATTTCAACTACAGGCCTTCCTTCATTCCACTTTGCTGTATTCACTGCAAAAGTTTTGGCAGTAAAACTAGCCAATAAGTTTCCTTGTGGATTATCTGCAGCAAATTTTCAAATAAAATAAAGTTAATGTGGATTTAAAGAATTCAGGGAATTGAGTATACAAAGTTTGCCAACGAAGCTCACACAGCACCTCTCTTCACATAAAGAATGATTAAATTATAAAATAAAGAATATATATATCGATATATGTATATTGTAAGATAAATCCAGTTTTAGCTTGAAAGAGACAGAAAACCAACGTGGGAGAATATGACGCTCCATTATAAATAATTTAAAATGATTTGTTCCAAGGCATACTTTTCAGCACTCGCTTTCAGAGAAGATTTTTCTGCAGAATACGCATGGGACACACAATTTTTGCGCATTTGGTGCAAGGCAGCGGTGCTTTTGTCAGTTTTGTCAGTCCAAGAAATTTGATAGAAAGTTTTTTAAAACAAGTCGTATTTTCTGGTAATTATTACTCGTCCTTTTATATAAGTTTTTAAAAATATAGTATGTTACGTTGGGATAGGTTGGAACCGGAAGAGGACCAGTTTTTCATCAATAACTTAAGCCACTCACACACACACTTGTATACCTAATACTAAAACTTTGAGCGAAATCTATGTAAATTATAGGGAACTACATACTTATATACGAGTATGTCCATATGGATTTAGGACTCAATGCAGAAAGTGAAATGTTTAGTTTGATAACTGGGGACTCACAAAATTAGTGAAAGCCCGTATCTTCTATTTCCGGGTCTTAGCAACATCTGCCGAGGTGACATTTATTTGTATATCCGAGACGCGATGTGTAGTTTCCCATCGGATAATATACATTAATGGCTCCAAATAAAACATGAATGTTTTGCCTACAAATTTCGTCCGTTTAGGACTAAAATGATGACCATATCAGTCTTAAATACTTGCAGGTAGCTAAAGCTAACCACCCAGGAAAAATTATCTGCTGTATTAAAATCAGTTACTCTCCAAATTGGTGGATCATGGTGGAAAGGATGGTTCAGGGAAAAGATATTTTCTTCAAACAGAGGAGTATCATGGGAAATTGATCCGTCTTTTGAAGTTTTCAACAAAACGTTCTATGAAAAACGTATTGGAATGTTAAAAGATTGTTGGAATCGAAGTTTTATAGAGTTAAAAGGAAACTAGATTAATGAATAAAATTAATTTTATTTTTAATTTGATAGCGTTAGGCTCCTAGTGGATACTAAAGTATCTTTAAAACCTTTCTTCAGGCGGTAGATTTCAGATAAATTGTATTCACGTTTTTTACTATGTACCTACCTACATGGTCCTAGAAAAATTACGAAAATTACCAATACCACTGTATTTTCGAAACTAATAACGTTGGAGCAAAATATTCCCGGAAGTAAATCGATCTCTACTAGAACTACAAGTACCTAAAATTTGAACAAGATCGGAGCATACAAAATTGTCACCTGGTACGCTTGGCAAATTTTACCCCGTATATGGTTTGGACGGTTGTTAATTTTTTACCGACTTCACCTACACTTTCAAAAATTCAAGTAAATTTTATTGAAATTCTTTAAGAATTAAGATAAAGTGTGTTGACCTCTGAATTACTTATAAATGAAGATATGCCAAACATTACTTGTAATAACATCATAAATATATGAAAGTATGTATTTAAAATATAAATATTTCAACACATTCGTACATCTATGTTTTTGTTGCTGTCACTTCGAATGTCAATGGGAAAATCATAAATTAACCAGAAAAATTACAAAAATAGCAACATCAGAAATAAGTGATTTTTTAATAAATGTGAAAGAAATGCCATTTGCTCAAATCGTATCACAGCAGTGCTTCACATACAGATGTACATCATCAACATCAACAACAACATCACCAACTAACTGGCAGATAAACAGACGGGCCAACATTTTGCAGAACTGCCAACATTGCCTAAAAATTATTTAATTTATTTAATTAGAATTAATTCAATTTAATTGAGTTGATGAAACAAATGTTTGATAAATGGCAAGTAAATAAATTTAACCCATCAAATGCCCAGCGTAGAAGTTCAAGGGTGTCACGAACCAAGCGTGCGAAATTTAATTCAAAATAGAAAATGCAATACAAAAGCAATAAAATGCAAAAATGTTGAAAAAGACACAGAAGGTAAAAAAATAAAATAAATAAAAAGAAAACGAAAAACAAAATGTTCACGTTACTTGAAATTTTGATTATTTCAATGAAATTCGACAGTAAGCAGAAAATTCTATCTATACCACAACTCAAAGTGGCGTATTTCAGCCAATAATCACATGCAATAGTTACAGCCACCGCCTGCCCTCTACTGCCCACTAGTGATATTTAGCGTTTGAGTGAATGTTTGCTTAGCACACGGCCGGAGAGTATAGGTACATAGATCATAGTCGCCCGAAACACCGGTTGCAATGCCGGTGAGATATGTTTTACTCGCGATTGAGTAAACGAACGAGCGAACGCGATGCGCATTGCAATGAACGAATCCTTGAATTCGTATTTTATGACCTACAGCGTTGTTAATTTATCTTGAAGCTCATTAACGTTTTTTTTTGCATTTCACTAATTTTGCTGTTGTCTTGATTTTTTAACAATTCCCATTATAATTTATATTTTACTTATTTTGTAAGAATATTCATTTTGAAAATTTATATGTATACTCAGACAGTACTTTGTGGGCGTGTTTTCTACATACACTTATTATCATATTCATAAACGATAAATACCTAGCGGCCAACGTACAGCAATGTTTGAACGTCTCACTAAGCAAAACAAGAAGTCTTAGTAGTAACCACTGGTTAGTCTTATGTATGTGGCGTTTAAAGAGCCAGCATAACGTAATAGAGGTTGTTTTACGAGCGCCTAATTTTATTGTGTCAAAAAAGTAAACAAGTTTGATATACTATACAAACTTTTTAAAATTTTAATTTCGTTCAATTCAATTTCAATATTAAATTGTTTTGAGCCCATTAATTGATAAATTATTCCCTTTTTTCCTTAGATCCATTTTTACAATTAAAAATAAACAAATTGCTCGGCCATGTTGCTGGACTTTTAAAATACAATTTATAGCATACGTCACCACCTAATTATAACTTCCATAATATTTTTTCATTGATAGGAAAAGTTAACCGGTATCTAACTTCTTATACAGCATTTGTAGAAATTTTGTTTTTTTGTTTGTCTTGATTTTTTTCTTAACAAACCCGAACTCCTGGAAAAAACAAAAGCAAAAAGCACACACAGACACTTTTAACTGAAGATGTTTGATGTGTTTGCATGCGATTTGTTATGATAACTTTTAACTGCGGAAAACAGCAACACTGCTGCTTCACTATGGGTATTCATCTAAACGCGCAAGACCCTCGCAAGCTGTGCAGTTTTGCGCCGTCACAAACGAACTGTCAAAAATCGTATGGAAAGTTTTTTGAACAAACTAGTTTACGCGACAATTTGGAAGCGCAAGCTTGTTATTCACTTTTCCCATACGAATTATTGTTTACACATTTTGTATTTTTCTCTCTTTAAACATACGATTCTCTCACAAAAAAAATTACATGCTCATCAACTGCCACAAATTGCACAAAATATTCGAAGGGGCGTTCGTGAAACACACCGCACAAAATTGCAAAATGGGGAACTTGCGCGTTTAGATCAATACCACTACTATGTTTGTTTCTATTTGCGCAAATAATTTGAAACTATTTATGAATTTTTTTTGGACAAAAGGTAGTCTATGTTCTAATCGAGTACAAATAATATCTATCCACCAAGTTTTATTTATGAATGGAATTTTGTATGTAGCCAATGCACAAATCTCAACTTTCTTCGAGACGTAACAGCATTTATTCAAACTTTTAACGATGTACTCAATAAAGGCACCATTTTGTGAAATTATAGCAGTGGGTCGCAATTAAGCGGTATTATCTCGTAATTATTATTATATTCAACTCGTAGAGTTCCCAGATTAGAAAGGATGAAAAATAAACATTTTAGCTAATACAGTAATTAAGCTATTTGTATATCGTCGCTTCGAAATTATGCCGTCGGATATCCACATAATTTAGTTTTGGGAAATCGATTTTAAAGTTTGAAGCAAAATTGACACGAAAAATCTATTTCGATATTTCTGCTGATGCAAGCATTTAAAGGGGATATATTGATTTTAAGGTAAATCATGTTTAGAAACAAAAGCTAGACAGAGGGCCAAAGATTGTGCTGTGTGTATGAGCGATGAAGTTCTTAAGAGAAAAAAAAAACAAAAGTTGGTTGTTAATCAGTGCAATGCTACTATTTAAATGTGTAGCAATACGCAATGAATTGTAATAAAATGATGTCAGCCAAATGACCGCAAGGTAGAGATATTCGCTTTTTTGATGAAATTTTACAATATATTTCGAATAACTCAATGCATCTTGTTCTTTAACTCTGAAATCGTTTTCGCGAATAAACTTTTTGCAAATGACCCCAAAACGATTTCAGAGCTAAAGAACGAGATTCGTTGCATCATTCATGGACTACCGCTGAACTTAAGCCGAAATGTTATAAAAAATAAAAAAAATGCAATTCTTCTCGTTACGGCCATTTGGCCGATATCATTTTCCATGTTTAATCTTTTGACATCATATTTAAATAGCAATATTAAGAACTCATCAATTTCCAATTCTTATTTAAATAGTAACCTCCAATAAATCACCCTATGTTAAAATAAATTTAAAGGAAAATTAGCAAATAGAATTGAATAAATTCAGATCCTATTTTGGCACATCATGCTTTATTCATATCATAATAAACTGTCGCAATTTTGTATTACCAAATCTTCACTTTGGTGCCTTTTATCGCTTAATCCTCTTAGATATGTCCACTGTTCACGGCCATTTTGTTTTTTTTGTGCATTTTAAACTTTCGTGTTTGGCACTTCCTATTTCTCGGATTTTATGTTTATTTTTTCCTCTATGTATTGGATGTATAAAGATGAAAAACACTTGTATACTTCTCGTATATAGGAAAGTATGTATATGCTTTTTTTCCAAAGTTTGCAACTATGAAATTTCACTTTAAATCTTCAATTTTTAAACGCGATTTTGAAGAGTTGGTATTAAATCAGATTTAAGTACAACATTCAGTTACATTTTAATGCCGCATTAATTGAATAAAATAATTTAAAAATAACTTTTAGCTAACACGCAAGAAGAATTTAAATTTCAAAACGAACGAATGAGCAACGACGTTTCGGCGAGCAAATAAACGAAAAAATTTTAAAATCACAAAAGAAAACCAAGACACAGAAATTATATATAAGAAAATCACATTTCAAGATAGAAGATACAAATTTCTATTATAGATACACACATTTCAAATTCAAAATCATTTAGCATCAAATAATGTTATAATTTAAACTCTGATTAGCATAATAACTAATGCTCGCAGCAAATAATTAACCGAATCGAAATTATTTTGCACTTTCCGCAGCAAAATATCGTC
This sequence comes from Tricholauxania praeusta, assembly GCA_949775025.1. NCBI lineage: Eukaryota > Metazoa > Arthropoda > Insecta > Diptera > Lauxaniidae > Tricholauxania > Tricholauxania praeusta. The sequence continues at coordinate 37,034,128 of OX459029.1, read as the reverse complement.
ATACAGATAGATATTTTGAATTATTTATTATGCGCAATATTTGCAGTTAAAACTGAGGAGGAAAATTTTATTGAAAAGAATTTTCCGTTCTTTTCCGCAAGATTTTTCACTATGAACGATCGCTCACTCGCCGTCTATGCGTAGACGAAGAAATTTCGATTCTGCCGAATCTTTCGGATCTACAGAATATCCTAAAAATAAATTGAGTAAGGGAATGCTTTATTTTCAGATATGTTTCTTTTTAACTTTGTATGTATTGCATTTTTTCTCAACACTCGCCGATTTACACGGTTGGCGACAGAAAATGCTCACGGGTTTACGCTCGTGCCGGGAAAATGCTTGTATTGTTGATGATCGCGCAGGTCAATACACTCGAAGAAAATTTTTTTGGTAGTTTTTTGATAATTGGAATTTAAAAAAAATGGAATGATAACAAAAAAGTACCAATCTGCTATAATATGTATATTTGGTAGAAATCTGGCGGATTTATGATTTTATAATTTTTAATTTTGATTCACTGAATTTGAACTCTGAATGTTTTCCACCATTAATTCGTTTCAACAGGAAAAAAAAAAATTAAATAACTTGAGCGAGCGGTGGCTATGAGCGTTGGGCAATATAATTTGAGCGGTTAGAAATTAAGTTGAGCGGTGAGAAGATTTTTTTGAGCGTTAGAAAAAATTAATTGAGCGGTGAAATAAACTTGAGCGATGGAAAAATTTGAATTCAAAAAGTTTACCTGAGCGGAGAAAACAATTAAATTGAAGGAAGGGTCAAAAATACCCCTCTATAGGAGCACACTTAATAATGTCTATAGCTTTTTCTACACTTTTAAGGGAATCAGGGGCGCTCCTATTTTTAAAACCCGTTCTGGTCATTTTCCTATCGATTAATGCAGCAAAAATGTTTTCGAAAAAAAGCTCCTTTCTAAGCATAGAGGATGAGTGAATGTATTAAAAAATATCAGGGCAGATGCTAAAATCCTAAGCTTACGTGTCCTGAGTGTAAGTGAAAACACCTCTGCTGCTTTATGAATAGTATGCTCAAACATAAGATTATTCAGTCGAGTCTTGGGAGTTCGGTTGCGACTAAGCTTTGAAGAGATGAGACACTCTGATCTTCTTTGGCTTCTGGTGGTAATTAGTTTGCTAAAGCGATTATAAAAGGAATATTTCGGGGTAGTAGCCTACGGTGATGAAATATCTTTGATGGTATGTAGTAAGAACCTTCCTCACTTGAAGAGACCTTACGATCTGAGCTTTCTTTAATCGTTAAATGGGCTCAGAAATGCGGATTGCGCGTCAACCCGAGACAGAGCTTATTCTCTTTAGTAGGAAATACAAAATTCCTATCACCGAACCTACTATACTTGATGGAGTTAGAGTAGAAAAAAGAGTTATTACAACAAAAAAACTATTTTTCTGAATATTTAGATCAATTTTAAGAACTTTTTACTCAGTGCGATTTTTACTGACAATTGAAAGTTTAAGAGAAAAAAGCTATCAAGGGTGAAATTTTGACCAAAAACGGTTTTAGCACTAACACAAAAAAAAAATTTTAAAATCCAAAAATATTCTAAATTCATCTAAACTATGCATTCAAAATATAAAGAATATTTTTTTGATTTTTTTTTTCACTATTTTACAAAAATTTTATGTGGCCTTTTCCGTTGTGGACGCCACAGGGTTGCCAAGTTGTAAACAAGCAATTCCCAGCCTTCTAAAAAAAATATTTTTTCCTCAAATGGTAAAAAGTTAAATTTTTTTTTGTTGGGTTATGACCTTTTTGATCTTTTGATGAGGGCAAAAATCCAAATTCCCGGCTATTGCAGACATTTTTGAATTCCTACCAGGCCCTCGGCTTCCACATGAAATTCCGGTCATGACCGGGTCAATTCTGGTCACTTGGTAACCCTGAAACGCCATCTTGAAATTTGTAGAAATGCCACAAGGCATTGTAAAGCAATTGTTTCAATGAATATTTTAAGCGCAATTAGGATTTTTTATCTGAAAAATTTGGTGTTTGGGTGGGGTAGTCTACTTAACAAGGAATGACCCATAAATGTTTATTTTTTTAACACGTACCGTTTTTTAGGTACAGTTATACAAAAAAAAAGAAAGTACTTTTGCTATATTCCGGAGTATATTACTCTGCAAGTATATTTGTACGCTAGTAACCACGATATAATTTTGAAAAATGACGTTTTACTGATTAATTTTGCAAAACAAAGTTATAGTCCATGCCATTGAATTATATCGATATCTCTTTTTTTCTCCGAAGTATCGTAAATTGAAATTTGTAACACAGATCTACGTATCGTCGCTCTCGGGTAGAAAGACCCTAACTTATGTTTTTGCAATTCAACAGGAGGACGCAAAAACTGCATAACAGCTTCAAAATCTCATATTAGGGTATTTTTTCAATTGGGTGTAAGTCAAATATCACGTCAAAATTTTGAGTGGACGTGTATTTTAGGGTTATCTTTTAGGATCGACAAAAAAGTAAATTTCGAAAAAAAATTAGTTAGGGCCTTTCTACCCGAGAGCGACGATAAGTGCGTACAGATAAGATACACAAGTTTCAGTTTAAAAGGATAACTGGAAAATAATTTAGGCTTCGAACTACTCTCTTATGTCAGATTACGGAAAAAACAAGTGAGATAATTGAATGAAATTTGGCACACAGACTATTCAAACATAGCTCATGGGATTGATAATGGGCATATCGGTTCATGGACACGTCTACCATTCATAGAATGAAACATTATGGCAACGGAATCAAATTTCACACAAACACTAAGAACGATCTGAATAAGCACCGACCAAAAAAAGTGGGCTAATTACAATGAGAGGGTACGTCACCTCCCGTACAAGCAATATTTTCAAAACAATATACTGAGGGAGTTATTTAAAAAAGTGCATCAAAGTTTTACACAAACACTACGAATAATTTGGACAAGCTATGGATATAAAACCAGATGAATTTCAATAAGATGGCGTGGCGCCACCCATGGGAGGATGAATGTCACTCGCGCTTTGTAATAGCATATTTGTTTGCAAATGGTAACTTGTAACTGTACTTGTGACAATTAGAGAAAAATCGTTGATGAAGTGAAGTGACTTGAGCTATAATTGATCGGGAATGATCGGATGAGAGTTCGATGAATTACGATGTTTTTATTAGACCTCTTCTGAGGTTCTAAGTCACTTCAAAGTCGATCAGATCGTGAACTGTAGATACGACATCAAGATTATGTTTTTGCATCAAGGAAAAGTGATTTTTTTCTTCAGCAGTGGCGATAGTATGGAACCATAGAATTTTAAGATTTTGAATGAATATTTTTATCGGTGATTGCATTGCATTGAAGTCATTAAACAAGTCGAATCGTTCACTTGGTTTTTATAGAAACTTGACTTAAGGTTGCCTTGGGGCAATCTCCATGTAAAAAGTCTTTTCAAAGTTAATGTTTTGTCCTTTAGCCAAGCATTAGAAAATATTTTACATAAAATTTTATTTTCACTGTACGCGTCGTTTAAGTTGTCCTCTCCTACTGAATAACAGTATGAAGAAAAGTCTCTTTGGAGTACACAATGCCGCTGATTTCTCTGAACGTAAGAAAAACAATAAAAAAAAAACAAAAACATTTTAAATGCCAAAACTACATAACAGAATATTTTTACCCCAAAACATGCAAAGCACAAATTTTTTCAAAATTTATTTAGCTACGAATACGAATAATTCAACCGAAAATTTGCTTTGGTATGTGCGTGCAGAGCCATTATTTAAGCGAGTGAGAAACATTTTTTTTTTTTGGTTGCATAGAGTATTTTTCATATTATGTATATAGTCGTGTGCACACGTACATATGTAAATACTATATATATGGAATGCGAATATAATCCATTTAAGACTGAAATGTTTCGTCAAAAATAAAATTGCATTACATTTACTGAGCCAGATTGGAAATAATTACTTGTTCCTGGTAAAATCATTTTGGGAAAACGTTTACGTTTCCGAAAGCACATCTCAATTAGGATCGAGATATCTGACCATATTCATATTCAGGACGCACAGTAGTGTTACATTGAGTTTCTATGGGAAAAGTTGCAATATGAGATAAAGTTAGCTGAAACTTGGTATTATATCGTAAAGAGATCTTCAGTATTTTCTAGCTTAATATACATATGTAAGTATGGTTAAGATAGCTAAAAATTGATTTTATAAATGTGATTTTCACACACAAGTATAACGTAGCGATATTTAGCTGTTTCTTGACGTCATTAGTTGGTATTCTATTATTCACTACATTATTTTTAAGAAATAAAATTAAATTTAAAAAAAACTGGTCCATTTTGCCCAGAATTAAAAAAAAATCACATGATTTTTTGTTTAAATGATTATTTTCAAAATCGTTCCTTAAAAGGAAAAAAAGAATATCAATAAGTTGTATCTAGCATAAATTAGAAAGGAATTATTAAAAACCCTATAGTACAAATTTTTAATTATAGTATACCCAGAATATCTGAACCCTTTTCTCGGAATTTTCATGGTTTATTACTTTTGTCTAAGCCGATCTTCTGTTCGGCAAATAGAAAGTGATATATTTACAGAAAATCATTTTTAAACTTTGGACCTTGAGTTTCGTGATGGTCAAAGAAAGTTTAAAAGAATTTCCAATTTTTTTTTTTCAACTAAATTATTATTTTTCTGAGATTTTAATAGAATCAAAACAAGATTAACTATTGGAAAATTACATACTCCATTCATGAACAACCAATTCCCAGATTTTTTTTACACTGTCCTCTGTGTATCGTTTTGGCTGAACGTATTTGTGAACCGATTTAATATATCCTCTCTCTCGGCTCAGTAGCGTAGCTAGGCGGGGCGGGAAGCGGAGACGCAAAGGCTTAAAAAATTATACAAATTTTGAGCAATAACTTCCAAATTTTATGCAATTTGGTGATGGCCTTTATTTAGTAGATTAAAATGTATTGAGTTGAAAATTTATAAAAGAAAATGGTTCGAACTTGTTTGTATATGTAAAAAATTTTTATTTTTGGTGGAAAGAATTTCTTTCATTTCCAAGGCAAGCGGCGGGATATTAGTTTTTTGCCCCGGTCGGCAATCACACTACGCCACTATTTCGGTTCCGTGACTGTAGTTGAATTTGCGGCTGTTGTACCAAATTGTGTGGAGTTATTGCTCTTGCTAGCAAAAAAAAAAAAAAGAATGACAAGCTGGCTAGACTGCAGGCCGCCATAAAGAAACTTTGACGAAACGTCAAATATGTTAAGTGCTGCTAAATTAGTAATAAATTTACCCAAGGGAAATTCTTAACAGAGACAGCAACGGTGCGGTCCGGTCAGGTAAGATGGCATAGAGCCACATTACAATATAAATGTTCAGAAAGTTACATAGGTATGATAAAAAAATTTAATATACAACTTACATATAATATGAAAACTTGCGTAAAATATATAAAACGTAACCTTCTGGCAACATTGCCTTGCAAATCAATTACAAGATTCACTTACCGCAAGGTTTAAAGCCGAGAGATCAAGATGAACGATTCCGGTTTTTTTTTTTCAATTTCTTGATACATTTAAAATAAATCGACAATCGAGATAAGTTCGTGTGAATTTTGATCCAAAACCACAAGATAAATGAAGACTTAGTTTGAGTCAACAAGCAAAGGTTTCGATCTTGGAGTACTGTCTTCCACATGGATATGAATGACACGGTGATGCAATTTTTTCAAATATTATTTTAGGACCCTTTTGAAAACAAAAAATACGTGAGATGTGATTTTTTTCCTCCGTATAATTTGTTAAGGGGGGCGATGCCTTTAGAATTTTCAAGAAATAGATTTTTTTTTTTCTTTCATAATTCGAATGTATAATATAGTATGCTAAGAATATACTGTAAAAAAGACAAAGCGAAACGTCAGAGTCCGCATACCGTCACATCATATCGTATTGAAACTTTAAACGAGATTATCTATGCTCAAAAACTTATTGAGCAAACAGGCTAAATTTTGGAAAGGTTTCTTTCTATAGTACTATCGGAAGGATGTACCTAAAAGTTTGAAGATAACGCGTAAATAAATAACTTCAAAACTGTTGAAAAAATAGTCGAAAATCTGAACATTTGATTAAACATCCGATATAAATTTTAATTTTTAACTTTTTCATAATTTTATAGGTTTTTACTTCCCTTCGACATATTAGTAATCGAAAAAAAAAAGTTTTTTTTTTCAGATATATTGAATAATTTTGAAAGCTGCAGCAGTTTTCAATACCTCTGAAGAGATACACTGACGAGATACTCTTCAGAACCGCCATTTTGTTAAAAAAAGTACATGTTTTTTTACTCTTTAATACTTTAGTAAAACGATGTTTAAATTTAAAAATGATTCAATTATTTTATTAGGTTGAAAAAAATTCATGAAAAATTACTTATTTTATCTTGTTTAAGGGAATCGCCCCCCTTAATCAGAAATGATTATTATTCGTGAAGAATATAGCTTGATACGCATCTTAAAACGGTATGATAAAACTCCCTAACTTTTGCTCATTACTCCACAAAACTAAAACATTGGACAAATGTAATGATCGAAAAGTTGAATGAAAACAATAGCGAAAACTAAATATAATGTTTTTTACCTACCCGTTGTGTAATGATTTACATATTTGCACACAGCAACACAGTAAAGGGCAAAAAAAACTTGATTAATTTCATAGTTTACAACTCGCCACGTAGAAATCACATATTATTAATGAATCACCACAAAAGTAATTTAACCAAGAACGGTAGACAAAACAAACAACGAAGCGCCACAGTTCGTTGATTAAGTCAGTCAGGCGGTCAGCTTGAAGTGATAAACGATACAAAGAAAGACTTAAAATATAAACAAAAAATAAAATATACCAAAATTGTTATGGCAAATGGAAATAAATTAGTCAGCAGAATGAATCACCACCCAAAAGTAAACAAATAATAAAATAATTTAAGTAATTAAAAACCGCGAAAATGACGAAAAATCATCCGCTCAGTCGCTCACATGCGAAACGTGCAATCATTGTACCTGTGAATGGTGGTGCATTTTCAACATTAAAGAACGCTAAATTAAGGCCCATTGAAATGTCAATTAGCATTTCTTGAATAGCGCGTATAAATGTAATGAGAACTCAATTATGAGATGAACCGAGCAAAGTTCACGTGGAGCACGTGTTGTGTATAATATTTTTACATAAACTTCTATTTTCTTTTTGTGCAGGTCCTCATGACATGAAACGCCAGCCAACATTACAAAATGTTGCACGGATGGTGCACATGCAGTAGCACAAGTTTTATGTACACATTTCATCCCAACGAGCACAGTAGTCATAGCTATAATCTGCGACAAGATTCCTTACGCTACGACTACGGCGCAGGATACACATAAAAGCTATTCAAGAGGTCGTTATATGCTTCCATTTAACATGAATTATATATTCACGGAGCAAGTACGTCCATGTGTGCTCAGCGTCTCATTTGTAAAACAGTTGTATCAACCGTAAGTCTACAATAAATTATGACAGTAAAAGTCAATGAAAGATAAGTTGGGCATATATGGGTTAATCCATTTCATATTTTTCTCAAATCGCGCTAGTATCATAAAACGATCACCAGTTATTACTTATCACAATAAAGACAAAATTGAGTGCGAGAGTGCATCACGATTTCACATATCAGAGTTTGATTGAGCAACATCAGCAAACTAAGCATCTTGCAAATAAACCTCGATCAGGTACAGCAAGAACTAAAAACAATAGATAGCGCAACAGCGCCAAAAGTATTGAGGGTCAACATGACCCGATCCAAATCTTCTCAGTACAATGACGTTTGAGAGAAGCTGAACCCTATGGATGTTTAGCAATAAGAGAACTCTTACAACGATCAACCAAAATGGGAAACGTTTAGAACGCGCTAAAAGACATCCAAATTTTTTGGGACAGAAGAGGACTTCAGAAGAAGAAACGATGAAAATAAAGGACTGCAAACGCATTGTAGAATACAATAGGAAAACAATTCAAAACATTCCTCAAAATTTTGGAACGAGTTATTAAAAATATTGCTATAAATAACCTGAACACTAGACACACCTTCATAGAACATCAATTGGAACAGCCAGATAGATGAAGCCCGTATTCATTCTTCAAAAGAAATTATGAGAAGAACCTAAATGGAAAAAGCCGCTTGATTACTTTAAGCCAGGGCACACGTTTGTTTGTGCAAACACACTACACCAACACTGTTAAGTTAATCATTTCCATTTTCATTGCTTGCACAAATTATTACAAATGCATCTGCATCTCTATGACTTCGGGCTGTATCCCATATGAAATAAAGAAGAATGGAACAAAGCATTTCTTAGCTAATCAAATACTGCGCATTAAAAGTAGATTCAAAATCAGGAGGTCCGTTGAAAAGGCAGGCGAGTTATTTCAAAGGTACATTATCGCTATCAATCAATATACTGCCAATATACTAATAGATTGGATGCTGCCCCAAAAAAACCTATTTTATCTACCAATTAAAACTTTATTAAGCATTTGTGATTTTCTAACATTTTAAAGATCTGATTTGTAAAAATATTACATTGTTGGTAACTGTGACATTCAGTTCCTAGTGGAGATGCACTTGCAGAGTATGCGAGTCGTTGAAATGTCGAGTTTATTCCATTGCTTACAATCACAGTCGGCCTGGCCGCACTTTGCTCCACTTTGCTCGTGGCTACAGCAGCTCGTCAGCGTTTACAGGTTCTTTTTTTTTTCTATAGTTCAAGGTAGTCTAGCGTACCACATTTTTCTATTACCAAAACATAAAACCACTTCCGAGATCCGTTAGCGCTACTACTGACGCTATTTTAGTCGCCATTGCTACGCGGTACCATGTTGTTGTAATTTCTCTTTCGTTTGTCTATTAAGGGGTGCTTCAACAATTTTAAAGCGCGTTTCTAAGTTTTCAGAAAGTTAAGTGAGCAGCATGTGAAGTATAGGAATGGTAAGTCATTTTAGATATATCGACGAACAAAATAAATCATAAGAAATGTTGCATGTAACCTCTATGCGCTTTTGAATTGAAACTCCTTGGGCTTCAGTTTACTACAATATATTTTCGAAATCTTTTGAATCAAATTATATGCATGCCGACTAGATGTGGCCAGTGTGACAACTATCACCTCATATATAGCATATTAGACTAATGCAGTGGCACTTAACCTTTTAAGTACAATGCACCATTAAACCGAATTTTTGTTTTGCCACGCACCACAAATCTTTTTTTGGGTAGATTGCTTTAAATGAAACACGTACAAACTTTTGAAGCCAAAATTATATTTATATATAAAAATCATTACTCGTATATGTATGTACATTTAATTAGTGAAATTTTTGTGACTGCATGCTTATTACCAACTGGTTCGGTTCTGCTCAAAGCTAAGCGCATGTCGGCATAAGCGTTCAAGCGATTTATATTTTTATTTTTAATAGTTAAAAGCGCTGAAATACCCTGCTCGCATAAGTATATGGTTGAAAATAACCCAACGGGAAACTGGAAGCAAGTTCCAAGGGGGGCAGTTTCCAGCTTCCCTTGAAGCACATCTGAAGCGCTTTGTACGCGCTTCCGTTTCCCGTTGGGAAAGTAAAGTAACACTCGAATTTTAAGAGAAGAAATTGCTTTTAAGCTTCAGTAATTTCAAGTTTAATTTCTGTTTCGAATGTATCTTTGCAATTCACGGACTTAGAACAAGAGAGGTACAAGTGATTTTTAGTAGTATCTATTTAGTAGTATTTCGCCTTGAGCGAAAAAAAGGTCATCAGATTTCGCAATTCAAAAACCATAACAAAATGAGCTATTCCTTACATTACATAACCTCATGGGACAACAAAACAAAGCTAAATATGCTAAAATCCAAGGACAATTTTGCCGCCCCCCAAGCCGCTACTGCCGGGGAGTTTGATGAGCAAAGCGAGCAGGAGTAGAGCTCCCCAGTGCAATTAAAAATTATATACTCTGGAAGCATTGACTATGTATGACTTGCAAGAGAATATCGAACGTAGACTGTTGAAAACTTTTACTTCAACGGTGGTACCAGTCCCCTACTTTGACTATACTGGAATTTCGTCTTCTGAATTGTATTTAAATCTGGTCTAAGTTTTTAAAACGTGTTTTTAAGTTTTCCAACTTTTATTCCAAGTTTGGACGAATTCAGACATAGTTTAAAAAAAAAATATATACATTTTTTAAATGTAATTGACTTTTATTTAGCTTTGGTTTTTTTTTTTGCCCACTATGGGATGTTGGTGGCTTGATATAAAAATAATGGGAAATCCGAGCAATGTCCGTTCTTTCGTAAGTTTTTAAATTTTATGTTAAGATCAAACTTTCTAAGAGCTGATGTATACTGAACATAAATATATCTTTCCAAGTAAGGGTCTAGAAAATTTATAATAAGAAACGTTGAGCCAAAAATAAACTGAGGACAAATCTTAAAAACGTATGGTTTCCTCAGATACCAATAGTTTTGAATTTTAAGATGAACTCATATCGCTGTTTCGATACTTTTGCTATTGTAACATCCCTATTAAGGCACATGATGTAGGCGAGTAGATACCAATGGGTGAGGTGAAATGGTTGGTTTGTCATGCTAATGCTTGAATGAGCAACTTTTTAAATCAAGTTCTGCGTTTTTGGCCTTCGCATGTGCATTTCGCTGGCGTTCAACGTGATGTAGTGTGCGTGAATATTTGTGTGTTAGTTTTTCTTGTTACAGTATAATGGTTGGTTGAGTTGGGTTCAAATGGGGCTCACTTCCAACGTGAATGTTATGAATTGCATTTGAAATGACTTTAAATGCTGCGTTAGAAAGTCTAGACCAAGAATTCTAAGAAGAAATTAACGTTCATTCAAATGGTGATGCTAACAACTACTTCAGGGATATTAACAAATTAAGGCAATAATGTTGCTAATGAAAGGCAACTTAGCTTCTACTAATAATCTGGCATATTTTTTACATTTTCAACATACATAAGTACATAAATTGAACAATATTGTATGGCACTTCCCTAGGAGACCTAGATGCGTTGTTATATTCGAATATTATTTTTACTGATTTTGTAAAGGCCTTAATGACGTATCGGTTTCTATGGTGGGCTCCTAGACTATAAAGGAAATGTAATTTTGGAAACATATAAAAACATTTTCTAGGCTTTTTTGAGAAGGTACAAGATTAGATAAGAAAATTCCAATTTTTTAAAGCAACTACATTCTACATATTTTTTAAAAAATTGTCGCTTGCTGTGTGTTGTGACAGTCTTTCAATTCTCCAGCTGTCAAACACATCAGAATTTGCGCTATTTTTAAAGTCAAAAGCGACAACGTAAATGGCAGCATCAAATGGCAAAAATTCAAAATAAAAAACATTAAGAGTTTTTATGCGAAAGTACACAAGCTTGTACGCTTCATAATAAAAGTGGGTCATATTCACTGCCAATGCCTTGAAATATACTAGGGTAGACTTAGAGCATTGTTTTTTGGATTAAAATGTCTTAGTCTGTAATTTTGCAAGCGTAAATCAATTTATTAAAAAAAAAATATATGTATATATATTTCTTGGTGAAACCACATATAGCCCAGGAAAATAAGGCTAAACAACAGCCGTAGTGGGATAAAAATCCAAGTGAAGTTTTTTTACTAGGATTATTTGGGCATTAGAAATAACATCTGAAAAAAAAACATTGCGGAAAAAGTTGTTTAAGGTCACAGGGTGCGAAAATTGTTTTTTTTTTCCAAATATCTCGTAAACCATTGGTTTCACGGCAATTTACCTGCAAGAAAATTTGTTCTTTAGCTAATTTTACACAAAAAATGGTCATTAACAACATTTCCGCAGAGTCTATAGTTCCCGAGATATACGGCGAAACGAAAATTCTGGTTATTTGTTAATCAAACCTAGTATAAACTACAGTACGTAACATGTAGTAGAGTACGCGACTTATTCCAGTTTTTCCCAGCCGTATATCTCGAGAACTCAAATTTTGATTATGATCTTTTTTGTGTAAAATTAGCTCAAGGACAAATTTTATATTGCCGTGAAACCAATAGTTTACGAGATATTTGGAAGAAAACAATTTTCGCGACCTTTGACTTTGAAAACTTTTTTTTTGCCTAATTAAAGATCATCTTAATCTGGGCTAATACACACATGGTCAAAATAATAAGTACACTACCTGATATCTTATTAGTTCTCAATTATTTTTTGTTTTACTGAAAATATATATGGAAATTCTTTTTTATTTTCATAATTTCAATATGGCAATGCCTTTCAAAGTGAAAAAGAAGAAGGGATTTCCCCGAATTTTTCTATACGCGTATGTTTTCATTTGAAGGGGTTATTTCACTTGGACTAAATAATAAGTACATTAATCATTTCTTTAATTTTGCAACAATCTGATCGGCTTTTTCGTACAAGTTTGTTAATTTTATTTATTTTCATATTTAGTTATAGCAAAATAAAAAGAAAAAAATTTCATAGATGGAAAGAAATCAACATTATACTGCCGAGGAGAGGCAGATGGTTTCGACACTCAGAAATTACGGCCAAAGTCTTCGTACTAATGCCGAAGCCATGGATCAGTCAATTTTTTCGTCCAAAACGCTTCAAAAGCTAAGAAAATGGTTGAAACCCGCAGAAGACCAAAAAATTCTTCAACAACGATAGATAATCATATTGTCACTGTCGCAAAAAAGAACCATTTCGCATCTTCAAAAGCCATTTCAGCAGACATCGGCAATGTGATCTCGTACGTCGATGATTACAACGAACCAATTTACCTTGACGGATAGCGAGAAAAGTTTCTATGCTTCGAAAAAAAAATTTGAAGATGCGTTTATCATTCGCAAAGAAACATTCAAATTGGTCCGGACCAGACGGCGAGAAGAAATAGCGTAATATTTTGTGGAGCGACAAGTGAAAAATAAATATGTTTGGAAATGTTCGCCCGAAATGTTCGACGCCCCAATGGTAAAGAATTTCACGTACGCTTCACAAAAAAGACTGTAAAGCATGGGAGTGGCCTTATTATGGTCTGGGGTTATTTTTCATGGTACGGTGCCAGACCAATACATCGAATTTCCGATAGCATGACCAGATTCCACTATAAAGACATTTTGGAAAGTACGATGTTGCCCTATGCTGAGGAAAGTATGCCGCTAAAATGGACATTTCAGCAGGATATTGATCCTAAGCATACTTCCAAGTTGGTGAAGAATTGGTGTCAAAACAATAGTGTGACCTTGCTTAACTGTCCAAGTCAATGACTGAACTTGAACCCTTTGGAAAACCTTTGGCGAGAATTGAAGCAGAGAATAGGAAAGGAAGTATTCCAAAATAAGAAGCAATTATGGAGTTTTTTCCAAAAAATTTGGCATGAAAAACCAATAGAGACTTGCCGTAAGCTTATCTGCAGTATGCCAAAAATAGTACACAAAATTACTCAAAACAATGGTTTATATACCGGCTACTAATGATGAACTTTAAATATCAACAAATAGAGCCGATAAAATCGAGCTAATTTTTTTTTTATTATTAAAATGTACTTATTATTTTGTCCAGTCATTTTAATCCATTTTTTACTTTTTTGATAAGACTGAAAGATATTTTTGTTTTTTATTAACGTTATACCTTTTTATTTTATTTATTTTTGTTGTAAGAAGTTAACTATAAATTTGTTTTTCTATTAATTTAAATAAATTTTTGTCTACAAGCCATTGAACTAATTATGTGAGCGTGTACTTATTATTTTGACCATATGTGTACATATGCCCAAAGCCAAAGATTGAACATATCCGATTGACCTCAAACTAGGTTAAAGTGTTGTCCTATTGGGTGGACTGTAAAAATCTTAGTCCAAGTGCTTTTGATAGATTTTTTAATAGCCCTTGAAATGGTAGTAACTTTTTGAAAATTTAAAATTTGACCTTGATTTTTCAAAATCAAAAATAAATTTTGCTTTTTTTGAAGATGGGCACTCAAAACTTACTTTTATTTAGTAACACAGTAGTTACGCGAAAACTCCCTCACCTAGCGGTATCCCATGCATTACTCAAAGTTTTTGACCATTGTCCAACTTATTTAAATACTTTTAGTATGTCATTTGCCAATCATACTGATCATTGATACAGAAAACGGGAGTTACGGATAGAACTTTTCTAAAAGTTGGTAACCTCGGAACTAATTTGAGTGGAACAATATTATTTAATAGCTTATAAAATTGTTATATACATAGAGTTCTGTAAATAAAGAAATTTTTAAGTTTTTGGTGCCTGGACACAAAATCAGATTAGATTGTCTCTGTATCTGGTGACAGTTTCACTGTTGACGAAATTTATCAAAATACACTATAGTAAAAATGGGCGGACACGCACACTTCCCATACAACTTCATCCTTTAGCTACCGCAGAAACACCGCTAGTTTAACGAAGTTTCGCAAGAGCTCCTACTTAAACTCTAACAAACACTATTGTAAAAAATGGGCGCAAAAGGCTTCCGAAAACAACCGCCCACCATGCAACTCAATACAAAAAAAAAAACATTTTTTATATACGTAGACATGCCAGAGTTTTTCGTAAGAACGGAATCGTTAGCAAAAATTGCATTGCATATTTCCATGAAATATGTCGGCGAAAAAAAAAAGTAGGTACTAATAATAAAACTAAAATATGAATTGAAAATACCTTAAGTAGAGTGCAAGCGAAAGCAATACAAAAACAACGGAATGCTTTTTCCCTAAAAGTTTTGGGAAAGAGATATACGGCATTAAAATAAAAAATAAACACAAAAATTAAGATATCAAAAGAATGCAAACAATATGTAGGTCAGGACAAGAATAAAACAAAGAACAAAACAGGAACAAAAGGCAGTGATTAAAGACATTGAAAGCTTTGGTTATAAGACTTTGATTCTGTAAGTACATTTTTAAGATGTAAAGACCAAGTGGTTTAAGAAAAATATTCGACAAAGAAAATATGGACAATTTTAAGCATAAGGAAACCATAAAAGAAAAATATGACAAAGGAGTTGAAGAAAAATAAAAATTATAATAGCAATTAAAGCAGTAATAAAATAAAACAAAGAAAAATGTAAAAACAAAAAAGTTTTTGATAGCAAAGTTTAGAAAAAGAGGGGAAAAGTTAAAAATACAATTGCTTAATAACGGGTGATTTTTTTTGCTATTTGTTTTTTCAGTGTAAGTTTTTTGACACCTCATGCGTGATTCGTAACATCTGTCAACGCCAAAAATGCTCAGAAAGGTTTGCCATTTATTTCACCATGAATAGACTAACAAACGAACTGCGCTTGCAAATCATTGAATTATATTATCAAAGTTCGTGCTCTGCGAGAAATGTGTAAAAATCGAATTATTATCGAAAAGTTTCCTTCAGCGACGAAGTTCATTTATGGCTCAATGGGTACTTTAACAAACAGAATTGCCAAATTTGGTCTGAAGATCAGCTAGAGGCACTTCAAGAGCTGCCAATGCACTGTTTGGTGCGGTTTGTGGGCCTGCAGCATAATTAGACCGTACTTTTTCAAAAATAATGAAAATACCAACGTTACAGTTAATGGAGCAATGCGATGATTACCGAATATTTTTTGCCCCAAAATAGAAGAATTGGACTTGGTTGACATGTGGTTTTGACAAGACGGTGTCACATGCCATACGGCACGCAATATCATGGGCCTATTGAGAGGCGAGTTTGATGAGCAATTAATCTCACGTTTTGGAGCAGTCCGTTGGCCGCAAAGATGATGCGATTTGACCCTAGACCACTAGACTATTTTTTGTGGAGCTACGTGAAGTCTCTCGTGTACACGGACAAGCCAGCCACAATTTCAGCCCTGGAAGACAACATTATAGCTGACATTGGTGAGATACCGGCCGAAATGCTGGGAAAAGTATGCCAAAATTGGAGCTTAGGGTTGGACCACCTCAGGCGTAGCCGCGGGCAACATTTACATGAAATAGTCATTAAAAAGTAAATGGCAGGAATTGATGATGTATCGCTCCAAATAAATATTTTATTCACTATTGCAAATTTTCTGTTCTTTTTTCAATTTTCAAAAACTAAACGCTTAAAAAATCACCCTTTAGAAGATCAAAAACAATTCTACGTAGTTAACAGCATTTTGAACTTTATTGTCAGTAAGGTAAGTCGAATAAATTCAATAGCACAACTTCATAATATGGATGAAACTTTATAAATGCACCCTTACGAAAAAAAGTCAATAGGAATCTATTTTGCACTTGAAAATGAAAATGACATGAAATTTTTTCTTAAGCATAAACCTATAACCTTACCCAAAACTCAGCATAAACTGTCTCGCTGGTTAATCGAATTTTCTTCAACTATCGTAAAGAAAATTTGATTTAAAACATTAAAACGAAAATGGCGGGATACTACGAAAACTATTTTGCTGGTTTACTGATGAGCAAATTATAAATTGTGAGATGTTCTTTAGAAGATTCTTAAGCCTTTAAATATTTTTCCATATATAAAAGACATTTGTCCATTAATATATAGTTCACCAAAAACAGTACCGTAAAGAAATTGCAAGGCATTTCCTGGATGAAGTTACTGACGACCCAGAATTGCTCCAACTCGTCGTAACAGATGACGAATCGTGAGTGTTTGGCTATGACATCGAACAAGACCAAAAATATCACCATTCTAATCGCACACAATCCTATAGTAAAGGATATCTATGTTTTTATAGTTATTTTCAACACTTTTCAAGTAAATGACCAAAAATATTTTTTCGGATAGATGACTAGGGTATTCAATTGCACCGGGCATGTCTGCAGCAGATGTGAACTGGTGTCGTCAGTAGACACATTAGTACGTAGAGGGCCAAATCTGATTCTGTGAAATGGATAAACTCCACATCACAGTCTCACGGAATCATTTACTTAGTTCATGCATCTATAAAAAAAATCACGACTTCAAAAATGCAAAATAGATAACACTGGTTACTTCTTTGATAATTACACGTTTACACTTCGAGGCCAAGTTTACGTTCTTTCTAGAATTGGTTTTTTGAACATGTTTTACTTAATTTATTATTGTTCTTCAAAAAAGAGTCAGCAAAATCGGAAGCTTCAAGGTTCAACTTTTTTCGTTTTAGCAAAGAAAATCCCATCACTTGATGAAAAAAGAAAATGTTGAAAAAAAAAACACCCTTATGTACATGTACATGTACAGCGAAATCATTTATTTTCCACTTTACATGTTCCTGCTGATGAGCACGTTTTAAAATTTTGCTGGGTGCACAAACGAAAATCGGTCAAGGCTCTTTTGCAAAATGTAAAACTCACATCCATTTCGAGTTGTAAGTACGCTGTTTGAAAACACTTTCATGTCGAATTGCAACGAGCAAGCAGCATACAATCAACGACAATGTCTACCACGAATAAGGTCAAGGATATCACTTTTCAGTGGAATATACTTGCTATTTTTTTATATTGTCTTTGTATTAAATTGATGGATTTACATTTTTTATTTAATGTTGGGTGGAGCGTAAAAAGTGGGCGAAAAATGGCAATACTATTTAACTTAAATAGAACTTAAGCATGCTCTTATAAAGTAAAGTATCGCTTTGCTCAAAAATAAAAACAAAAGTACATTGTTCGCGTTTGCGTTTATGTAAATAGTTCAAGGATCATATAGTTAACACATGATATGAAATTTCGTTGGACATATTTAACAAGAATTTTTTTTTCAAATTTTCCTGTTTTTTTTAAGTTTTTTAGAATATTTGCTAAATAAAAAACAAGAACAATTTTTTCTTCAGTTATCCTGCCGTACCCTCTCCGGGTGTATTTTGTCCGCATTTTCAGCCACATTGACATAAACAAAACATCTCGAAACGCATTTTTTTTGAGACACGCCCTTTTCGCTCCTTAGGGCAGTAGTGGCCGCAGATGAATGGGACTTGGCTATATATAAAAAATACGGACAGTTTGATGAAAACTGGGTGGGACTACGCTTTCCATATCAGAAAAACCAAAATTGTTAAAGTAGATGAATGAGACTATGTACATTAGAGCGGTTCAAAATAAAAACTTTTTGATTTTTTCACGATGTGTCAGCGGATTACAGTAGCCTTATATGTCTGGACAAAGCTCATTACTAGGATTAAGGTTAATATTGAAAACTGGATTAGCGCCCTCTGTTTAAAGTAAACAACCCATTTTTCAAAATATTGATTTAAAAAATGGTGCAAGTTACAGACGTTATAAAATTTTCCAACAAAGTGGGTATGGTTTTCGGGAAACTATCGATCGGGGAATTCAAACCCGTGATTAGTGTTTCTTCTACTTTCTTTCTTTAAAACAAATTTAAAATTGACCGGAAAAAAATACAGATTTTCCACTTTTTAGTTCTTTGAAGATTTAAAAATTTAATCAAACTTTCAATTAAGTAATTAGTAAGCACAGACAAAATAAATAATAGAAATGCAATAAAAACAAAAAGAAGGTTATTTTTTAGAAAATAAGATTCCATGTTATGACTATGAGGTTAGAAAATTTTAAACTGTGATTTGGTGAAGTTTTGGTTAAATTAACCCGATTTTTTTTTCTGAGTGTAGTGCTTGTTATTTGACAGTTTAAATTGTAATAACTATCTGTGGTAAAAAGGAAAAACATCTTTAGTTTCGCCATAGATACAGTCTTTAAGCTAGTAGTTTTTTTGGAGTATGTTTTCTTACTAACTTGAAGATGCAGTCATTCTAAAAGCAATTTTTATAACACATAATAACATAACCACCATAAATTTCAACTGGCGTCTGATGGCGTAAGAATTCATTGAATTTAAATATCAAACTTTACGCCTACAGAATAAATCAAATGAAATAGTAAGTAGCAGATAATCGCAACGAATCAATGTGAACCAAAAATTAAGAGAAAGAGATTTCAACTTATAAGAATTCGAAAAATAACCAAAATGTAATGAAAAAAATACAACCAAATTAAAAATCGAAAAAGGTAGGTAAATAAAAATTCCAAGTGCTGCGTTTGTTTTCATGTTTATCTTTGCGCATTCTACACTTTTTAATTGATTTTAACTTTCGTATCAATTGAACTTTTTTTTTCACTTTTGTTTTTGTTATTGTTTTTATTTTCTGTTCTAGCGAGTTGTTCGCTCACCTCATCGGGTATGACCATAACCGCAGGTGCTGGCTGTCATCGACACAGGTGAGCCATGTAAGCATAGCAAAAGACGATGGATGAATTCGCAAGGTGAGAAACATAAGGCGAGGGCATTTACATTATGTGAGCGTAAGTAGAGCACAAGGCATTGTTGCCAGATAAATTTCATGAAATAATTAACGGACTTAATTGAAATGTTTCCATTTAATACACAACATATTTGCTGTCCGCACTGACATATTTGAAAAATAATGAATTACTTCAGTAATGCAATTATTATTGCAATTTTTTTTATATTTCAATTAACATTCAATCAAAACTGTAACTGAAGTTTATAGTTTTTCATTACATCTTCAAATTTAATTACATTACATTAATTCTGTGCTCTATATTAATATAATAATATGTGATAGAACCGTCCAAACGTTATCGTGTATTAATTAAATCAATACCCAGGAGCAGATAAATCAGTGGTAAGCTTTCAATGACTACAGTACTGGTTTTGATAGCATCGACTTAAATTGCATCTGGGGTGCATTGAACAGACGAGGTGCAGCACCCAAAGTCATTAATCTTTTCAAGGTTGAATACGAAGGTTTAAAGTGTAGAGCATTACGTAACGGGAAACTGTTTGATCCCTTTTGAGTCCGCCAAGGTTGTTTGCTGTCATCAATCTTTTTTTTTTTGATAGTAGATACTTGACGATGTTCTCAGCACAACTCTAGACTCTAGAAATCTTGGCATTCAATGAACTTTCAGCGAACATCTGGAAGACCTCGCTTATGCCGCTTACAAACGCCTCCTCGCCACCAAACAGTCAGACATGCTAGCAAAACTCACAGCCGTCAGATCTTCTGCGGAAAGAGTAGATATGAAAATCAACATCAATAAAACAAAAACCATGTCTATCCGCCCAACCAGTGGTAGCAATATATGTAGCTTCATGATAGGTGAATGCAGCAGAGAATGGATAACTTTACTTTCTTGGGCAGGGTAATAACACCTGATTGCGGTAACAGCAGGGATGTCCATGATAGAATCAATAAAGCGAAAGGTACCTTCGCTCAGTTTCGAAATGTCTGACATTCAAAGCTAAAAATCTTTGAGTCAAACGTGGAACTAGTTTTTTTTACGACTGTGAAACCTGGTTAATAAACAGCACTTTGCTTCAGAATTTACATGTGTTCAGCAACATTGTCAACTCCGGAGTTTGAAGATTTCGTGGTTTTCAAAGTAAACTGCTCACCAGAGGCTATCCTATTTCCATTCAAATCTAAAGGCGAAAGTGAAAATGGAATGGGTACACGTTGCGAAAATTACTACCGGCAAGCATTGGTATGGAACCCTCAGGGGAGTAGAATACGAGGCCGTTGTAGATTATGGTTGAAATGTTCGCTAGAGTTGGAAATACGTGAATTGGGAAATTGTTGGAAAGAATAGAAGGCACTCGCTACTGATCGTGCACGGTGGAAGAGTTTTGAGGATGCCCTACGCTCCGTGAGGAGATTAAGGACACAAGAAGAAATGTCCTTTATCTCCTACCAAATCATAGTGCCATTACAAAAATCTTCCAGCGTACAAGGAATGACTTCAATTCTTTTCAACTTTTCCCCGATACACAAATTTCGTGGCCCAGTAATAACTTCCAAGAATCAGGATTCCCGTATATCCTGCTACCTTGAGGCTTCTACTGTAATTTTCGGTAGAATTCACATGATGATTTTCGTAAGGTGTGTTCAACACATTTTCATTATAATGGGACTCGGATCCAATTAACATCTGATGAATAACCAGCATTGGAGACGGATTTCAAGCATTCAGCCAGTAATTTGTATAACTAGCAAAGGTTTTGGGCAAACACGTAACTATGCAATCTGTGCCTGTTGCTTTCTTGTTTTTAAGGGACGATATAGAACACGGCCGTTTTTGGTTTATCTTTCATTAGAAAGCGGTAGGTTCAAAAAAGTTCAATCGCAGTTAAAGCAATTTTCATTATTTCAAATTGATATGGCAACATGGGCACTCAACCGAGTTAAAGACAAACAAACAAACATATATGAAAATTCATATGTGGTCATGTGTGTATCAATGCGAATGAGTGGGTTAAATGAGGAACTCAAGGGTGCTCTCGGATATACGATGAGTTCAGTACAAATGAAACGTGCGATAAGACATAAATGTGTTGCTTGTTGCTGTTGTTAATTTTGTTTGTTTATGGTTCTTGTTGGTCAAAATGGCAAACTCATTACCAAAAGTGAGAGTCCAAAGTCTGCTGCTGTCTACAGTCTGATTTCATATCAGGTGAAAAATGAAAGAAGCAAGAAACATATTTTATTTTGTATTCTTTATTAAAAGCGCAAAATAGTAGGACAAAGTGTTACCGTATTGGCGCGCCCATACAACGCCGCACCACCATTGCTGCACTCCCTTCTTTATGATTTTTGAGTTTTTGTCATTTTTAAATTTATCATGCAGAATCGTATTGTGAGTCAGTCAAATGGAATTCAAGAAAAAAAAAACCCATTCCTCAGATATGAGAAATGAGTTCGTTTTTTAGTTTTTTTTAAAGCGTTGTAAATGGTGATCATCATAAACGTAAACATCACTGCGCTTGTTTATGACTTTTTCAAGTGACACAGAGACGTGAAACCAGCGTTGCCGTTCCAAATAATTTGATTAATGTAAAAACATGCATGTCTTTTTATAGATAGCTCAATACCAAGGTACATACATACATGTGTTCTGAAATTTTAAAAGTTTATTAAGCGACTATTATTCTTGTATATCAGGTCAGCAAGTGGTGTTAATATAGTAAACCACAACAAAGATAGCGTGGCGAAAAAATTTTATAATAGTAAAAGTATTTCCTCATAACAGCACTGAATCCGTCTCCTTCAGGAGTTAAAGTACAACGATGAAAAATAGATCTTGATTTGACTGGCAATGGTCTTTGTGAAGTGCTGCACAGAGGGGCATCAACTACAAACAGAAAATTTAACTTGACTTTTAAAAACGTTTTGACTCTATTTTTATACATTAAAGTTACGTATTACTTTTTAGTACAAACATTTTTAATATAAGGTTTTTTAATTTTAAAACAAAAGTTTTTCATCAATTTTAAAAACGAACATTTGGAAGTAGTTTGGTAAGCTACCGAGACGATTCTTATAAATAAAATTTCATTCTCTTTGCTATAATTAACTATGTTACAGAGAAATTTAAAAATTTGTTCTATGTGCAAAACAATCAACTTTTTTTGCAATATCTCGGAAATTATTATCTTGATTTGAAAAACATTTTTTACGAGGATAAGTAGCTATTATTAACGTCGCAGATATATGTGATTATTCTTCGGAATAATCATGTTATTCACATTTACTCTACTAATGTTTTAGTATAAATTTTTAACGTAGATTTTTTACCCATAATTTCCTTTTCTTAGAAAACGATTTAACTATTTATATATATAGATATTTGGTAATAATTAATAAATTATATATTTGATATAGGCGAATTAAATATTTAATAGGTGTTCCGCTGAATTGAATAATATCATTGGATCAATTATATATTTTGTAATAACTACCAAATATTTATTTGCAGCAAACTTGTTAATAATCACCAAATCATATATTTGACGGAAAAAATATTTTGTTTTTGCAAACGCATACATTTAATAATATCGATTTATGCTAAAAACCGTTGACCAAAAACGATTTTTCCAATATCTTCACATCCTTATATGTATTGAATGTCGTTATTATTTACACAATCATCAACCTAAACTACCAAAATTTTTTGATAGCTAACAAGTAGTTATTTTAAAAATCTATCAACTAAATACAATTTATTTGCATTGAAAAAGTTTAACAGGAGAAGCAAAAAACTTTTTAAAATGAAAAATAAACCAACATTTTTTCTAGTTAAGCATAAGATAAGAACGTTGTTTTTAATTGTATGGAGTGATCAATTTTTTAGGAACATTTATTTTGATACGGTGCATCATAATCAATCAAGAAGTCGATTTTGAATTTTTTGTAAATTAGGGCTTTTTTGATTTCATATGACGACATACTCTTTCCTCAGTGTAGAAAAAAATTTATATATTGACATATGTTAATTGATAAAAACTCATTGTAGTTTTATTTATTACTTACTTAGTACATACTTTACAATTAACTAGTATTATTCGCAATTATGGATGAACAAAATTGAATTGAATAGAATTGAACGTCCCAAACACATACATAGTGCGCTATATTAAATTTAAATATTTTGCTGCATTTCAATAACGAGAGAAACCCGGATTTGAAGATGATTTTTTTGATGAAAAGGTTTTAAATTAATAAAATTGAATTTAGAAATTACGTGCATTTTTAATTTATACCTGTTGTATACATATTCTTATTCTACACTGAGAAAATGATTTGTTTGAATATAACAAATGTATATTTCATATAGACATAGCTGGGCACCATTAATCAAATAGTTAACTCCGTTAATAGCTAATCCGTTACTAAAAAAGTTAACTTCGTTAAACGTTAAAGCGTTACATTTCGGAACACTTAAAGCAGGTTAACGTTAATCGGTTAACATTTTCTTATAAAAACTGTTGGTTAGGATTCTGGAAGTTAACAGGTAAGGAACAAAAACAATACGTGCATAATTGGAGTGTGTAATTTAATCATTTGGCTTAATGTGGATATTCTTCTTCCTGAAAATAGCTTAAAATAGCTTTGCCCGTGGAAAAAAGATTTTTAACTGCAGCGCTTGAGAATATAGCAGTATTATATTTAATAAACAGATCTATGAATATCTGGTCCCCGAGGAATGCCGCATCGATGAACAAGTCTCTTGATTTCATGTCTAGCCACATTTTGACGAGATTTTGAGCTTTTCTCTTAAAAGATTTGTGGCTCTTAGGTTTTGCTTTAGACTGAGTGACAGAATTGAAAAAGTCTCCTTCATCATCGTCGTTATTACTCGCGTTGCTGCCTCCGCCACTTAAACTATTTCTGTTTTTCGAGCTTTCGGCAGCTTCTTGTCGTAACGCCTCGTCTACCTTTTTTTATCATACATCTTTTTACTGCATCCACTCGACTGCTGTCATACGCTTCCATATAAACCAGAATGTGCTTGATGTCAGGACGTGTTTTTCGCGGCGCGACACGACGCGGTCATATCTTTTTGCTAAATAGTGGGTACTGAATTAACGATTAACGGACTTGGGGAAATTTAACGGAAGTTAACGAGTCCGTTAACATTTTTTAAAGTTTACTTAAAATTAATCTGTAAATGTTAACTTCTTTTACTAACCATTAACGGATTAACGAGCTAATGCCCAGCTATGCATATAGAGCAATCGAATGTTTATTTGAGCCAAACATATTGTATATGGATCAAATAGTGGAATATGTTAGTTGAAGTATTTTATGATTGACTCAATCAAATATTTAATTGCTCTATATCAAATATAATTTGTTGAATTCAAATAAATAATTTTCTCAGTGTAATAAAATTGAGCTGATCTTGGCAAATGATATCTTATTTGCTTTGTACGATTATCTCAAAGTTCAAAATATATTTTAAGTTCCTAAAATATCTCTATTTCAATTTTGACAAATGTTTGTTGCGGAGAAAAGTTTTGAATTAAAAATAAATAAGCACTAAAAGTTTTTGAAAATATTTTCGACGCCATGGTACCCGATTCTTAATAAAAAAGTAGGAAATATATTATTCTGTAAAACTGCAAGTAATTAATAAAACCGCAGAAATATGCATTATATTCTGTGTCTTATCACAATAATATTATGTGGCAAAAAAAATATGTGACAACACTAGGGACATGATCAGGCCCGGATTTAAAAATTTGTCGCCCCTAGGCAGATGCAAAATTGCAATTGCTATTGCTGTTAACAATAAATTAACAATGACGTTAATAATCGATCACTAATGTTCAGTTATTATGACATTTTCCATTTATAATGTTGGAAATTATGCGGGAAATTCAATTTCCACGAATAAAACAAATTTTCAAAATTCCCGCTAATATTTGCCACCCTTTAATTATTGCCGCCTTAGGCACGTGCCTACTCTGCATGTATGGTAAGTCCGGGCCTGGACATGATATTACCTGCTATCTTAAAACAACAAAATTAAAGAAGAATTACAAATTTTTAGTACATAAATTTAAATTGAGTATAATTCCGAATAAAATAAATAAAACATTTAAATTGTTTACTGACCAGACGGTACAGATGGCTAGATTTTAGAAAATTTCAACAATTCAATTCAAAGATTTCTACTTTGACTAGGTGCTGCTACGATATAGCCAAGTTTCGATTATAAGGATGACCTCAATTATTTGCCTCTGTCTCTTATAACTACGTATTCAGATAGTACATACTCTCGTGCTGATTACATTTTTCGTTTTGTTGCAATCTTTGCAAATGTAGCTAATGCCTGAAATCTGATAATTTGGCCTCAGTGTGCTATACGTATAACATTTTCAGTCGAGCCGAACTAAAACAAAAACACTTGCAAGAACAATTACAAAATTTAAATATTTGGCATAAATTAAAATCAAACATTATAATTGACAGACCAAGAGTAAAAATTACATAACACCACGCGTAAATGTGACTTAAAATCTTTTATCCGCAAAAACGAAACGTATGAGGTTCAGTAGAAAAAACAAAGGATGTTTTAAACTCATTCCCCAAAAAAAATTTTAAAGGTCACCAACCTCTCAAAGGTTGTTTTTTAAACCCATTTTCTAAAAAAATAACAAAATATTCAACCAACCGATAGAAAAAAGTCTAAAATGAATTTCGGAAGTCACCAGGGGAGTTTATGACCCATTTTTTTGCAAAAAAAAAAGTTCAATCAATCGATAGGATGAGCTCAAAAATGAAATATTTCGAGAAAAAAGCCTATTGCACTTTTCGATGAGATAAGGTAGAAAAATAATTTTGACGGTTACCAGAAGGATCCCCGAGCCCCATAAGATTGAGTTTAGGACTCATTTTCTTCATTTCGGGAATTTTTAATTATCCTTTCAGATATTGGATTTTAACTCATGGCTAAGTACTGATTTGGAAGCGGAAATAACTAAAGCTCTAGTTTGTGGTCAAAGACTTAAAGTCAGACGAGTTCAAAAATACCAATATTCGAATAGCAAATACATATTTTGAAAAACTTTCTTAAAAAGCATTTTTTTTTTTGACAAAGTTTTAAGAAAAATCGAAGCGACTATGGTCTTGCAGACGGCCAATTTTTAGTTAGTCAGACTTGGTGCCAAAAAAGTCGCACATAAATATGAATGTTGGTGCGAACAAAATTTTTTTCAAATTAGAGCCCAAGAGAGGTCTCTCCGTGGTGCGGTTCGTCCCTTGTAAGCTCGAAAATGCCATTATCGAACTTCACATCGATTGGTGCAAACATTTTTTTACAAAATATTGTCTTAAAAGGAAGAAGCTGATGTACAAAATCCATTTTTGGAAAGTTGGATCGAGCGTTTAGTGCATCAATTTTCTACTAGATAGTTATATATGAAATAAATTTTGTCCAAGGGTATTCGAGTCTAGGCCCTAGACTATAAGGAATCGGAAACTCTCATCCCTAGACCATAGACGAACACACTTTTATGTTCAAATAATTCAGAACCCTGCACAAGATATTACTATGAAAAACATGGAAACGTTCGTTGCAGCTTATCAAGTTTTGAAAATTTATGTAATTTTACAGCGATTTGTTGTTTAGAAGTAAACGAGTAGCTCGCGTTGGTTAAAATTCAGGTTTTATTTTTCCAAATGCAAAGGCGGAGAGGAGCCTACACCGAATGAATAGGCGAATGAATGAACAAAGATGAACATGCGAACAAACTTTCGAAGCGTGTGAGCGCGGTAACAAACGGTTTTGTGAGTAGGTGGGCGACAAGGCTGCTGATGTTGCTGTCGTTGTCGCTAACTTGAGTTATTTAAATCTTTTAATGTAAAGTAAAGCAAATTAAAAATAAAATGCAAAAACAAATTAGAAAAAAAGCTAAAGAGAGGAAAGAGAAACAAGTAACGCAGTGACAATGACGTGCTCATCATTCTAAGAAGAGCAATTGAAGTAGCGGCAGCATCAGCAACAGCAAAACAATAACGTCATCAACGTTTGTGTTGCTGATGATACTGCTATTGTTGTCGCTGTTATGTATCGCTTTTGTTTACCAGGTGGCAGATAGAAAAAAAAAAGAAAAGGCCAACCACGTGAGATTGCTGTTGTTGCAGTGTTGTGGCATTTGCAATGCATTTAAATAATGGTGGTGTGGTAGTGATGAACACCCATTTATAATTAAAATGGATCAAGTTCTAAACAACTACACAAGTGTGTGCAGCAACAAGAACAACAATACGAAACTAAAAACATTGCGCAGCATTGAAAAATTAATTATTTATTATTTTAACCGCTAGTAGTAGCAGCAACAACAGTGGCAGCGGGGACTCTGTATGTCACTAGTCGCCCGCTCAGCGTGTTGTTGTCGCTAAAATATCGCCATTAACGTCATTCGGCGACAATAAGCGCCGCTGTTACGCAGTGGTCAAGAATTTTGTTTTTTTTATGATTTGGAATTATTTTTTATTTTCTTCAGATAAATCAAATAGATAATCAAACTAAATTTTAAAGATATGTCACAGTGGTTAAGGAATTTACTTAAAAAAATTATGATTTCAAATCGCAGATGCGAAAAACCGCAAAAAAAGCGAGTTCACCTGGTTGCACATGACGTTTGGCATGTCACAAATATCGCGCGACATTTACAACCTACAGCCGTGCTGCCAACAATCTTGGCTTTGATAGTGTTTGACAATGTTCTCAGCAGAGCTCTAGACTCTACAAATCGTGTCATTTATTGCAATTTCAGCAAGCATCGGGTAGACCTCGCCTATGCCGATGACATCATCACAAAGCTGCTCAAAATGCAAACAAAACTCACTGTCGTCAAATCTTTTTGAGAAGTAGGTCTGAAAATCAACATAGATAGAAAAAGCATCTCCGTCGACCTGTAGTAATTTCATGATAGACGAATCGAACATAGAAATAGTGGATAGTTTTACTCATTTAAGCAGCATTATAATACCGGTGCCTGTAAGGTCATCTACACTTGAATCAAAATCAGCATCTTCATATAGCTTCGTAATGTCTGGCAGTCTTCGTTCTTACTACAACAATAAATTTCGAAACTTTGAATCAAATCTGAGACCAGTGCCTCTGTACTGCTGTGAATTTTGGTTAGCACTATGCAACACAATTTGCAAGTGCCCAATCAACAATAGTCTTCGCCGAATTTTGAAAATTGGCGAAATCTACGAAAACTTTTGCGCTCTTACTAAAATGTGAAAAAATTATCCCAGCATAACTTTTTTAAATCCATCCGATTTTACTAAAAAAAAAATTTGTTTGTTTCTTGTTTTGCAACATAATTTTGAATTTTGTAATACAATCACCCTTGATAACTAAAACCCGCTTCCGTAGTTTCAGCTTAATTTTAGAATGTTGATCATAATGTATTTAAATTAAAACGTCCTTTTCGAGTGAATAGGCAAAAATGCTGATTTTAATCAAAGGACGTCACACTTTTTGTATGGGAAAGACCGTTCCTTAAGGGCACGACAAAATCCTATGACAGGATTTTAAGTTATTGGCCAATAAATTTTTCATTTTACGTGGAAAATTTTTAGCTATCAATGAATTTTTTTTTGCAAAAAAAATTGTGCTTTCTTTCTATGTTGACCCTGTACTAGAATAGTATTCATCTAAAAAGTAAATATTTAACATATTTCTGAAGTCGAGCACAGCAGTTTAGTTTTTCTTAAAAGATGCAGTTTTCGAATTATATTTTATGCACATTTCAATAAAAATGTTTGACTCCTAGAGGAATATTTCGATAAAAATCAGTACTTATGGTTATTTTATTTTTGAAAATTATACGTATTCCGACCCTTATATTGATAGTCTTACTACACTAATCAGTTGAAAATTTAATTTCTCATATATTAAAATAAAATAATAGTAATTCAAATATGTATTAGGACAATTACATCAATTCAACCTACAGTGCACGCCAAATTTAAAACCAAATAACTATCAACAACAGTAAAGATTTTTCCTTATTTTTGCCAATTTTAAAATCTAAAATTTTCGTATTTTTCCTTTGGTGTTTATTTATTTTAGCAGAACTATTTTTTCTTTTAAATAATTTTATGTCGAAACGAATTCGCAAACTGTATCGCACCACAGAGTTTTGTTGCCAAAAACGCAGCAGCAACAGAAACAACAATTTGAACATTAAAAACAACAACAAAATCAAACTTGGAATACAAAAACAACGATATCAGCACGATCACGCGAACTCCTGTAGGCTGATAGAAGATCATAAAACCATGCTGCTGCTGCAGCTAAAACGGAGGCGCAACCACGAACTCGAAACCAAAGAGAATTGTGACGACGGAAGGCGGAGGTGGAAAGAATAAAATGTGAATATAGTGGCACATGTGTTGCCATTCGACCAAACATTAAATGTTTCTGGCAAAAATACAATATAAGTAATTAGTTATATAAAATAAAAAATGGGTCAATCATTTATTGTTATTTAATAAAAATGCGTGTACTAACGTCATAAATCTGAGTCAATAATGAATTTTTGAACGTTCAAAAAATAAGTATTCAAAATAATATTTTAATGACACTGTTGATTCGTTTGGGCATGCTTTAAACCAGTTTTTCGATAAGTTGGTGCGAAATACTGGCCCACTTCGTTTGAATCTGGGACCAAAGGTCGCTTAAGTTCTCTGGTGGATTAACGTTTTAACAAAGATGATTAAATTTCGAAGAGGTTCAGATTTGAGCTTTGAGCTGGGCACTGTATCGTTTGAAATGTATGTTTAGGGTCTTCATCTTGCTGAAAAATGATTTCGTCCTCTGGGTATGCACTTTCGTCCACAAAGTCTGGTTGGTATATTCTGCTCAAAATTACGATATTAACCTTCTTCTTTCATAATGCCATTAATTTTTACCAACGGCCTGACATTTCGCCAATTGAAGCAGCGTACATCGTCAGGTTACTTCATTGTTTTTTTCACTTGGTGCTATTCCAATGTTTCGTATTGACGGTGTCATAAGGAAGATAATTTAATGGCCTACAATAATGAGATAGTAATCATTTAAATTTAACCTATACTTTTGGAGGTATGACAGTTTTTCTGAAATTTTGACCAATTTTTTTTTAAATACATAGTTTTCATAAGAATTCATTAAATATTTTTTTTTGTTTTTCGGTCAAAAGTTACAACAAATTATATACCATTTTAATGGGAATAAATTAAGCTTTCTTACAATGCTAAAAAAATCACAGGGTATTAACACATTTTTTCGAAAATAAAACGGTTTTTTTAAATAAAATTGATCAAAATTTCAGAAAAGTTATATCTTCAAAATTACAGATTTAATATCAAAGTTTTGCTTACTGTTACTGTATAACATTAAATAACCTTTCTTAAAACACCCATATTTCTTATATTCATTTAGGGGTTCCCAACTTCTACGGATTTTTACAAAATCCGTATTCCGATGGCTATATCTCCGAAACCAGGTCCGAACGACACCCAAAAAAAAAAAAAAAACAAAAGATTTAAATAAGAGCTGAAGTAAACCTGTTCCCGAAAACTTCCGAGTGATATCAAGACTGGACCCAAAAATTTAATAACTCATAGGAAAAATTTTATTTAAATAATTAAAAAAATTGGAACAGGTTTACTTTAGCTCCCATGCTCCAATCTTTTTTTTTTTTTTGTTGTTTTACCCCCTAAAATGAAAACAAAAACTGTAAAAAAAAAAGTGTCGCTCGGATCTGGGTTCGGATATATAGCCATCGGAAGTTTCAGATATAGCTTTTATAAAAATCCTTATAAGTTGGGAACCCCTGGATGGATTTTAAAAATATGGATGTCATAACATAGATAATTTAATGGCCTACAATATTGGTAAGCAAATTTTTGAAATTCAAGCCCTAATTTTGGAGATATTACGATTTTTCTGAAATTTTGACCAATTTTTTTTTAAAAAACCGTTATTTTTTCCAAAAAATTCGTTATAAACCTATAACTGTTTTAGCATGGTAAGAAAGCTTAATTTATTACCTTTAAAATGGTATGTAGGTTGTTGTAAATTTTTAAATATTTACCCCTTTTTTGACCAAAAAATAAAAAAATTTATTCAATAAATTCCTATGGAAACTACGTTTTTACGGTCAAAAACAATGAAAAACAACAACAACAATGACTATTACAACAACAACAATTTTTATAAGACGATTCTCACTATAAAATGACAAGATTATTATATAAATTAATAATTTTATAAAAAGTAAGGTTATGTTGAAAGAAAGAGAAAAATTTTTAAGTTTTCAATGAGAATCGTCTTCTAATAATTGTTGTTGTTGTAATAGTTATTATTTTTGTCGTTTTTCATTGTTTTTCACCATTAAAGCGTAGTTTCCATAGGAATTTATTGAATAAATTTTTTTATTTTTCGGTCAAATAGGGGGTAAATATTTAAAAATTTACAACAACCTATACACCATTTTCAAGGTAACAAATTAAGCTTTCTTACCATGCTAAAAAAACTATAGGTTTATAACGAATTTTTTGGAAAAAATAACGGTTTTTTAAAAAAAAATTGGTCAAAATTTCAGAAAAATCGTCTTATCTCCAAAACTATCGGTCAGATTTCAAAGATTAGCTTACCATTATTGTAGGTCATTAAAATATCTATGTTATGACACCCATATTTTTGAAATCGATGCAGGGGTTCCCAACTTATAAGGGTTTTTATAAAAGATATATCCGCAACTTCCGATGGCTATATATCCGAAACCAGATCCGAGCGACTTTTTTTTATTACATATTTGTGCTTAGAATAAAAAAGCACATAAGAAAAGCTTACTTTAATTACCATTGGACAATGGGAGCTAAAGTAAACTTAAGCCAAAAAATTATTGGGAGCTAGAGCCCACCTTCACCAGTAAAATACGAATTGTCGCTGAAGTAAACTTGTTTCCCACTTTTATTTAACATTCCTCCTAGCTCCTGAGCGATCTATTTTCTCATGTCAGGTCAATTGAGAATTCTCGCAAATTTCATTGCAAGACAAACCAATAACGACAACGGCGACAGTGACTGCGACAGAATACAACGCGACTGCTGTCTGCAGTGGGCGTTTAAATTTAGCCTACAACTTATCGTTTTACGATTCCGCGAAACGAATGAAGAGAAAAGCAAAATGAAAAAGTCACAAAGAAAAGCAGTAGCAAGTTTTTTTTAAGCGAAAATAATTTTTTCTAATATCAAAACAAAAATTCCGACCATTTTCTACAGCTTTCGCCTTCTTTTAAATTCAGTGGATAAAATTGCATACTTACTTTCTTTTAAAATAAGCACAGAGATCCAATTCCTAAAATTTCGACCAGATTAAGAAGGGAAAACTGCATGCACCACCGCTTGTCAATTGCACTCAATCGGGTAGATTGGCAACGCTAGTGGAATGCCTCCACTACTGCTATTTTCACAGGCGTTTGCTTTAGCTTTCACGGCTTTCGTCTTTGGCAAAAAAACTTTGCTTCGTTTTCCGAAGATTTTAGTGGAAATAACGATCCGCGCCCAGTTTTCCTTTTTTGGGAACCAAACTCGCTCACTTGCGTTACTCGCGCTAATTACATTCCCAGACACTTCGCAACGTCAACGTGCTGACGTCGGCGTCGTCGTTGACTTTATTCGCTTTTACAGGGTGTTTCTATAAGCGCACTTATGCTGTTACGTAGTACGTTCCGTTACGTTTGTTTGCTCTAATTGCACTGCACTAAACTTTTTTTTTCTGTTTCGCTTCGGTCTCTCCCTCTCTCGACGACGCGCTTGACTCCGTTTTCTCCCAGCCAAAAACTAGCGATTTATGATTTTCCAACCAATTCGAATTTGACGGTGTGACTCAATCGCGTATTAATCACAAAATTTTGAGTTTATTTTAATATTCACTATTTGGCGTTTTTCTTTTATTATTAATGCGCTTTATTTAAAAAAAAAAATTTTCTTCAGACTTCTTTTGGCTGTTAACAAAATAAGGCAAACAGCGCAATGCCAACTGCCAAAATGTAGAAAAAACAAAAAGTTCACGCAACAAAACAACTGCGGCAATGGGGATTTAGTGAATGGAACAGCAGCAAAGACGCTGTGTGGGAGGCAGCGATGTAAGCGCACTTAACCGAGCTTCGACAAAAGTGGAGTTGTGAGCGGGGAGATTTCTTTGGTGCTTTAACTTTTACGTTTTAACGAAAAAAAATCATTAAATTTTCGTAATTATTTTGCTTCAAAAAATGTATTATGCAATTTATGCTTTTTTGATTGTTTTGTAACAACTTATTTCACTCCTTTTCGATTTTTAAGCTCAAATATCATCTGCAAACACCACCGCAAGCGAAATAAATAAGAAAAATCAACACACGAACTGTTCGCAGCGACAGACGAGGCCGACTGAACTCGTACGTTTATCAACTCAACCAGTGCTGCCGTCTTATGCTATATTAGAAAATTGCTTGGCCTTTTTCCATCTTGTCGTACGATCGACTGTACGGTGTATGGAGTACTGTACGGTGAGTGGAGAGCCATTTTGCGGGCCAAATTTAGAAAATCGGGACAAATGATAAATATTTTGTTTGGAGGAGCATCTAATAATGTCAAAAATTGTTACATTATGACCACAGTTATTCAAAAGTTGTTCAATAATACAACAAACAGTTTCTCAACAGTTGTTCAAAAATATTGGAACACGGTTCGTGGTATCGGTTTGATGTTTGCTGAACAAAATGCTTAAGCGCCAATCAGCAGTCAAAAATATTTCAAGCACATGCTTTCTTGTGTATCTTCGCACAATGAATCGCTTAAGTCAAAATAATTTCGTGAGAATACATGCAAAATATATAGATGTTCACTTCATATTAATTCGTTGATAAAACTATCGTTGATCATAAGGGCGGTTCACATTATCACCCATGTTGTCCTTCATTGCTTGACAACATGTGTGACTGTCAATATAGCTTTGCGTTCACATTATCGAGCATGCCATCAAACATCAATTGCAGAACAATTTATTAGCGTCCACATCGAAGTAAGCTGCCTGAAATCTTATTTAAAATGAAAAATGTTCACTAGGCTTGGCAGTCAGTTCACATAGGTTGTATAGTTCGACAAGTTAGCGGAAAAATCAAAAATTTTTGAAATCCATCCAACATGTGTGTCAAGCGGTCCATCCTACCGTTCACATTATCGAACATTGATGTTGTCACACCATGTTGGACAGCATGTGTGATAATGTGAACTGGGCTATATGGGCCGATGCATACAATTTTGTAGAATGCGTTCAAAACACGTTCATGTGGTCCTAGCCTTGCACAAATTTTTTTGTCTTCTTGGTGTAAGTGGTAGAGTTATGCCCAATTCGTGCTCATGATTCGATTACAGCGCTACGCTTTTGAGTTGAGCGTTAAGCCTATGGTAGAACTATCCTTTCAAACACAAATATTGCAACCGTGAAATTACCTATCATATATGTCAAATCATATATAATTTATAATATAATATAAACAAAACAAAAGAAGACAATAAATCTGACAACGCGCACTTTTAGTATGAATGTCTAAACAGAATTGGGACGTGCGATTGTTCTTCTGTTTTTCCCATAATGTGTAAATAGAACTGAGACCTACGATTTTTCTTCTATTTATATGTTTGTAGTGGAGTTCCATTTTGTAGACGTGTCCCCTTGTCGTGTCGCGTGATATCAATAAAACTGAAAATTTAATGGCGGCTCACTTTCACGTGGTTTTTATAACCACGTGAAATGTATTCAGATAGTATCTTCGGCATCGCTGTTTGAAAAAAGAATTTTTTAAGATAATTTTAATCATCGACGATTTGTAAAGTTCCTGCATAGCAACGCACGCTAAGAACTACAATAAAAACCTCGTGTTTCCGGTAGTCCTTTACTTAAGTTATACATATACCTTTCGGATTGTCTGGTATATTTTAAGAAGAAGAAGAAGACGTTTGTAGTGAGTACAAAATTGACATTAGAAAATTTATCGCAGAGAAATAGAGAAATTCTATTTTTTGCTGCAATTTGACACTGAAGATAAATCGCACGTCCTAGTTGTTTAGACATTAACAGCGAAATTGTGAGTCGGTGTTACAATTTGACGCAGCGGGAACATATTTTTTTGTCAAACTCATATTAATGCAGCCCTGAAAGTGGCCCTATCGCTGTCAAGAATATTTAAGCGGATTTTGACAGGTTAGGTACCCTTAATAATAAAGATTGCTGATAGAATGATCACAGACTATTTATCTGACAATGATAGTTATGCCATGAGATCCCAATTTACAGACGAAAATTTTCTTTTTTTAAAGACTTTCAATGGTAAGGGAGTATCCATAAGCGATATAAAATTTTTTGGCGTTTTTTCACTCCTCCCCCTTCCGACGTGAGTGAGCTGATGACACTTCTTCAAGACTGACTTGATTTATGAAGGCTCCCTAAGGAAAAATGGATGGGAATAAATTTTGTAAGTGGGGTATAAAAACGATACGCATTATTAGATTACATGAAAGCAAAAGTTTAACGATTCCGTGCAAAAATTAATCTTTAAATTTTATGCCAATAAAAAAAAATTTTAACATGTCTCAAACAAAATAAAATAGTATCAGTTTATTAATGGAACGCAATTACTGAAATTATTCCAGTTGAAATTCGAATTCATGTTTTATAGAACGATTTGACATCATACGTATAATATAGGAATTGGTTTTACATCATAAACTTGTTATTTTTCTCTGACAAATGTTTTGATGAACGTTTTGCATCTAAGAAGAGTGCATGGACATCATTTATGTCATCTTTTGTTATTTGTGTACGTCCATTCACTTTACACATCTGATGAGCTGGTGTAAGAAGTTGAACTGCATAACGTAGAGTAGATGAGCTACCGACTTCACTCAGGCGTGCAAAAGCAGCCTCATCCAACTGCAAACCTTCAGTCTGTGCGCGTAATTTAATAATTTGTTCCATTTCAGTAGAGCTATAAGGAAGTGTACGTATGATAAGCAATCGATCGAGTAAATCAAGTGGAACGCCGTGTGGTGAAATGATGTCAGTTGTACCGCTGTAACAAAGAAATTAAAAGAAACATTCAGTCTAAATTGGCAACTAGGGAATTTCTAACTTCTCACCGTATAACACAACGTCCACGATTCGTAGCAAAGATAACTATGGGTGCAATAGGTGATTCCAATGATTTGTGCAAATAAGTAAAGGTTTCTAAATCAAGCATGTGAATTTCGTCGATGAACAATACACCAGGCACCAACTCAGCTATGCCTTGGTCTATGTATTTGTTGACAACTTTGTTGATTTCCATACGCAGCTTATCTGAAAAAAAAAAACACGATTGAAAGAAAAATTAGACTTAATATTACATAGTGCTTTTACTAAAAAATATTAATTCCCTACCCACATGGAATAATGTCTTAAGTCGACTTAAAAAATATCAAAAGTACCAGTAAGTAAGGCTCCAAGCCACAGTTCAATTAAAAAAAAAAATTTTATGTAACCTAACATTTCACCGCTTTGAAAAAAGCATGTGGAATGGGTCAGACGCTATAACCCACGCAAACGAATTACTTCCGCGAAAACACGTCTGTGCTCGTTAAGGGACAAAACGAAATACAAAATAAAATTTAAGTTTTTGGGATGCAGAAAACCTTAGAATCACAGTTCTCTTGTGGTTTATAAGAGATGGCGCTACTGCCAATACAACTAGGGACACTATTCTTCAAGAAATGTTCCAGGTTCCAGTTTCTTGCAGGCCCTTTTAAGGAACATCAAGTCCCATATATGGGCCTTGACATCACAAATATTACATTAACGGACAATTTAATCAAAAGATTAAATTACATTATTTTTAATTTTTAACACCATAAAAAATAGCTGGGATCAAGCTTCAATATTTTTCAGGTTTTGTTAAAATTCGTTGATTAAATAAGAAATTGTTCAAACTTAAAATCTATTTAAATTTTCGGACTACCCTGTACTTAGAAGCAGCAATCAGTCTTTCTAAAATCTAAATCTTGTAAACAGGAGTGAATTTCTTAACTCAGCGGTTTTGAGATATTTTATAGTTATATTTGTCAGATCTTTAGTGTAACTCACCAGTAATTTCGGTTTTCTTTGGTTTCATTAACTGTCCCATCATAGAGAGTACATCTTGTCCGCCCTGGGGGCGTGCATTTGCCACATCTAAGTCATGCAAAGTTACATCCTGAATAACTTCCTTTTTCTTGTGCACATCACCCTTGGGCAGCGGTACATACTCTTCCGTTTCTAAATCAAATTCTGTGGCAAACGTATCACTGCGTCCCTGACGCTTTACCGCACCGCTATTCGCCTCGATATAAATAACATCGCCAACTTCAACCTTCTCTTTTTGCAAGGACTCGAAAATACTGGGATCTAATTTTAGTTGCTTAGTGCCTTTAGCTGTCTTTAGACCGATAACAACATTGCTAATAGTTTTGCCATATCCGCCCATGGGATTTTCTGTTTCTACCGGTGTCAATTCTGTTACTTCACCCTCGTAGACTTCCTTTGATTCGCGTATACGCAAACCAATAGAGCGACGGAAATTTTCCATTAAAACTTCGGTTTTTTTAATTTCACTGCTAAAAACTTCAGAGCCAACCATTGGACAAAATGGAACTTTGTTGCCCAGCTCTTGAGCAATAGCCAAGGCGATAGCAGTTTTCCCTGTGCCTGGAGGACCACCTAAAAGAAGAGCGCGTCCAGCCATTTTCTTGCTTTTTATTAAATCAACAACAATCCCGGCAGCCTATGAATTTGAATGAATTGTTAAAATTTCATTAGAGTACAATAAAAGCTCCTTACTTCTCGTGCTGCTTTCTGCCCTACCAATCCAGCTGCTATGGGCAGCGGTACTCCATTCTCATCCAGACCCAATCCCTTCACGTGGCTGTGAGCAGCGATACGCTGTGTGCGTACCGTACTTTTTACTTCTTCTATTTTCATTTTGCAGTTTGTTTTAATAAAAAAATAATTCGCTTTAAATGTTGTGAAAGTTAAAAGATTAATAGATTTATCGATCAAACTTTTTTATTTTTCTCAATAAATGCGTTCTTTCTCGAAGCTCACTTTTCTTTCAGCGTTTGTTGCTTTTTAATTTTACTTGCCGGCTGTCTAAATGACAGTTTGAAAGATTTTGTTTGAGTTTTGTAATAACGAGCAGTTGCTACTGTTAAAATGACTTAAGTGTGTTTTTATAAATAATGCGGTTTGATGCATGTAACTCGTTTCTAAGATTGCGGCATCCCTTAATTATTGCTCTTTTGCAGAGCTGGGCACCACTACACGTGTGTTTTTCTTAAATGTTCTTCAATGCATGTGTATTTGTGCTTTGTTCGTTTTTCAAAGCAAACTGAATTAAATTTTACGCTCTCTGCTTTATATACGTATATGAAAAGTTATTCTCATTCTGCCGCAGACCCCGCGCGGTACGTTTTGCCCAGCCACGCTCTTTTGGGAAAAGCAATTATTGTCATCTGCCGACGTTGCACATTGGGGAAAACATGACCATAATTTGGAAAAAAAAAGTTTAGATTTAGGCTTACACATATAAGATATATGCAGACGAAAAGCAGTCACTCACTTGCGTCGCCTTACATAATACGGGGGTAAGTGTGAAGAAATGACTATGAAAAATGAAACGCTACCTACCAGATTATTTATTTACCCATACCTGCGTAAAATTGAGGCAACAGTAAACCTTTTAAGCTAAGTCAATTTTGTGAATATTTTTACTCCACCCATAAGAAATGGAAAATAGCTATAAAACCCTCAACCATACAAATTAAAAAGAATGCCACTCATCTAGCGCTTAGCCCTAGTGCCACTTTAAAAGCTCAAAATCCCTCAAACAAAATTTAGGTTTGTTTGAAACTTCAAAAAATATAAAAATTTTAGCATGACTTGTGTCAAAATTATAGGCCCATAAATATAGTCGCAAAATTAAGAACACTCGAAGTTGAAACCTGGCTTTTACCCAAAATCGAAAATACAGAAAGAAAAACCTGCATTAAATTATGAGAAAATTTTAAAAAATAGAATACCCTGCGTTATTGACATAACAAATTGTGGACACAGTGGACAAGAGGAAAAATATATAGTATATAGTCCGATATATTGATTTGTAATACATTCAGCCAATTTTCAACACACCTCAAAATGTTTTTTTATAAATTTGTTTAAACTGATTTACGTTCCTAACATTTAATAATTACATTATTGTACTTAGATGAAATTAATTTTTTTTGGTTTATATTCAGAATAATAGGGGAAAAAGTACATTCAACCTTTAAAAAGTATCTGCATTCCGACACAAAATTTATTACGTATGTACATTTGCGAAAAGTCCAATTGTCACCACTGGAGATAATTTAGTGAAAACTTAATCGTTCATCGTGTAAGTCTTCTTACCCCTCGATATGCATCTTGGATTTCTGTCAAGAAGTCTCACTCCGTTAGCATATTTGTTTTGCGGGTGTAACTCGCTATTCTCGGGTATGTGTTCTAGGCGTTTGCTTTTATGAGAAACCACGCTCTCAGCTCGCTAATACAAGTGTAACTTATGCCGAATTCGCTGTATAAAATGCATACTATCTCATCGCCTGTGTTGTTTGCAAAGATCACCCTGTTTCAGACCGTGTTTTCCAAGCTTGCTTGACTGTTGTGTAATGGCTTGGATTTAAAAGAAGAAAAATTCGTTCAGGAAGGGCCGATATATCGGCGCCAACACAGCATCAGCAACACGGGGTTCCTTTAATGAGATCGGTACTGCCACTACTTACTTAATGCGGTCTACCAATCTTATTTTCGAATATAAAAATTGATTTATTTTCTTTTAAATATTCCAGTTCCATATTATCATACTTTTCCCATATAATCGAAAGGCTATTTTTTGTGAGGCTATGTCATTTTTGTTTTGATCAAAGAAGAATGATTAGTGACAACTGCTTGAAAGCTAAAAATCTCTCCAGTACAAGTTAGTTAGTTGTTTCATAATCTCTTAAGGAACTCAAAGCATATTTGTTACCTATTGAAAATGGGCTAAGCTCAATTCATTTTCTCACAATCAATGGAACTGATAAGACGCTCAACTTATTTTGAGAACAGATCATTTGAGAAT
This sequence comes from Tricholauxania praeusta, assembly GCA_949775025.1. Classification (NCBI taxonomy): domain Eukaryota; kingdom Metazoa; phylum Arthropoda; class Insecta; order Diptera; family Lauxaniidae; genus Tricholauxania; species Tricholauxania praeusta. Next base: position 36,993,529 of record OX459029.1, on the reverse strand, counting down.
ATTTAACTTATAAAGTTAGACTTAAAACTCTAAGAGATCAGTTGTTGGTTCTGATCGCGTGGTGTAAACATCGTATTTCCACAGCACACGTGTGTGTTGGATTTTTATTTTTTTAATTTTTTTATCAAATCATTTTAATGTTACAGTTTTACTAAATTCAATTTCTGCACGTAACTTTTATTTTTGTAATTTCACGTTTTTTTATAAAATTTTGTTTCGTTTTGTAAAAAAATGTACCGTCAAACGTTTCATTCCACCCGCGCTCTTGTGGCTTTCTCTCGAAATTATTTGCCACGTGAGCTCCTATTGAACGGTGTTGGTACGCGTTGCTTAGCAACAATACCTGTAGGAGATGTGCTCTTTCCAAATAAATCTGACTTTCCAAGCCGTCACATCGGACCGCGTAAAACTGATGTGGTCTCAATGTTAGATACACTTGGCTACAAGGTAACACAAACAAAATCGATTAAGCAAAGTGAACCATTTTAAAAAGAGCCATTTAATGTAAAATTTATTTTCCAAAATCTTAACAGTCATTGGCAGAGTTGACTGAAAAGGCTGTACCAAAACGCATACAACTTAATCGTGAGCTTAATTTGGATAAACCATTAAGTGAGTTTTTACTACTGTACAGAGAATATGAATTAACTTTTGCAAATGAATCCTTCATAAGCACTCAATTGCCATACCCCCAGTGAATAATCAACGCAAGTGATATCGCTTAGACTGCATAGACTAATAGGTCAAATATATTCTTGTCGCTGAAAAACAAAATAATCTCTCAGTGATAACGCGCCTACTTTAAAAATTTATTTACACTATAATTAAACTACAACACAGACAACAAAACAAATACTAAATAGCTTAGTATTAAAGCTGAATTGCAAAAAAAATACTATTACTATATTTACAGCTATTTATTGAAAAATCTTTAAATTGTCTTTTCTCTTCGCCTCCGTTCAGATGAACATGAATTAATTCGCCACATAGGCGACATCGCTAAACAAAATCAGATATGGCGCTCCTATATTGGCATGGGTTATCATAATTGTCACGTTCCCCATACAATACTACGTAATGTTTTTGAAAACCCTGGCTGGACTACACAGTATACACCCTACCAACCAGAGATTGCGCAAGGGCGTCTGGAATCGTTGCTGAATTACCAAACTTTAGTTTCGGAAATGACTGGTCTTGAGGTAGCGAATGCTTCACTTTTGGATGAGGGTACAGCCGCTGCTGAAGCAATGTGCTTGTGTACAAGGTAACAAACATTATATGGTAATTTTTTATAGAAGAATCTTTTTGAAATCAAGAAGATTAATAACATATACAATAAGGGTACTTAGGAGTCAAATACATAATTAAAAAAAGTTTTCGAGACATTGTCACATTAATTTTTTTTGGGAGTTATGTTTAAATTGCAAATAACGAAGTTTTAACAAAGTATCAAACACACCAAAAGTCATAATTGTACTGTGAATTCCTCTGACTTCACAGAAATCGATTCGCACTTTTCACTTTTCAAAAAAAAAAAAGAATTAAAAAAATTGGTCATATTTTTTAAAAGTGATTCTAAAATGTGTTTTAGGATTACCAGGCGTTCATTAGGCTTAAGCCATTTTTAACTCGATTCATTTGGTGAGATGAAAAAGATTCAAAATTATATTCGTTTTTAGCAGGTTCAAGTTGATATATGCAAGCTACTTTTTCTATTAATATCCTAAAACTCTATTAGGAGCGTTAGGTCTAAATATTAAAGCAATTGGTCAGTGGTCAAATATGGTTCACATTGAATTCTAAGGAATTGGCAAATTAGGACATATTTTTGAAACAAATGATACATACTTTATTTGAAAAATATTTTGCACTATTGATATGTATCCTGTTTGAAAAAATTTATTTTAGTATTCTAACATTTTCTCAGAGTACATTGAAGTAGTGCCAATGTAAGTTTCTATTCTCATTTTCATTATACCTTCGCTTCCCACACTGGATCTATGCGAATAGTCTCAACGTAACAATTAAAGTACCAGCAAAGACCTCTCAAATACATAATAAATTTTGTTAATCGAGTATAGAACGTCTTGAGATAAAAACTTAAACAATATGATTTTAGAGGTTAATCTCTCTGGCAACTACATTTTTGCGACTGAGAGGTGTCTGAATTGTAATTAAAGCTACTAATACCAGGTCCCTATATCTTATAGACATCCCAATTTTCGCTTAGAAATTTATTCTGCTGGAACATCAGCCTTCCACTCAAAGTCTTAATTCAAAATTGTATGTGATTTGTTTTTTATAGACAACAAACGCTTTTGTCAATTTTAAGTGGCTTTAAAAAAACAATTACTTATTGTCGTTAAGCTAATTCGATGTAAATATGTATGTATGTACATCTTTTGTTTGTTCTCGAATCACTTTCTTCATTAGGCAATTAAATATACTTCTGAGATATTGAAACTGATAGAGAGCGACGATGAATAGTCGAAAACCATATGCCAAAAATCGGAACAAACTGGTAGCATAAAACGACTGCCCAGGGACCGAAATACTTACAGAACTCTTGTTCGGAACCTTTCGCTACTAATGAAGTTATAGGATCTTATTAGTAGCCGTAAAAAATGCTCTCATTAGAGAGCTTACAGAGCCGATTTTAACTAGAAATTCTTGAAAATTTTTTAATCGCAGAGTGAAAGTGCACCATTCCACATAAAATATTTTTGCGAATTTACCCACTTTTTACGTTCAACCCTCTTCAAGACTTCGATGACTTAATCCAAATAAAGTTCTAAGCACAATTGGAACGAGATATAACAGCGAGAAAAAGTAATACGGGACAACATGATGTTTCCTATACGTTAGAGCAAGGTACACAATACAGCTTTTTTTGGGCTTCCATTGCGCTTCTTGCTCTAACGTATAGAAATAATCATGTTATTTCGTTTCGTTATTTTCTTGCAATCGCATCTCGTTCCAATTGTGCTTAGAACTTATTACTGATATCAAATCCTTACAAATTAGGGACAAGGAACCGTGGTTCGCTCACTAATATACAGACATCTCCAAAATTTAGATTAATCTTTTGATTCTGTGAATAATCTCTGGATTTTTTTTACAAGACATAATAAACGCAAGAAGATCTACCTTTCCAATAAAACACATCCACAAACACTGGCCGTAGTGCAAACAAGAGCAGAAGCTTTAGAGTTAGATGTTGAAATCGGTCCAATTGAGAATGCCGACTTGGCCAGCCGTGATATATCTGGCATACTTTTGCAATACCCTGATACTTTTGGTGATGTTAAGGACTTTGAAGATATTGCAGGTTTGGCGCGAAAAAATGGAGTAAGTTTATCTATTACTCATTAAAATGTACATAGTATTCAAAATTACAAAATTTCTTCAGACTCTAGTTGTTGTTGCCACCGATTTACTAGCTCTTACGCTATTACGTCCACCAGCTGATTTCGGTGCTGACATTGCAATTGGTACATCACAGCGATTGGGTGTTCCACTCGGTTACGGTGGACCACATGCAGGTTTCTTTGCTTGTAAACAGAATTTGGTGCGTCTCATGCCAGGTAGAATGATTGGAGTAACACGCGATTCGGACGGTCATGATGCCTATCGTTTGGCATTGCAAACTCGCGAACAACACATACGCCGCGACAGGGCAACTAGTAACATATGCACGGCACAAGCGTTGCTTGCAAATATGTCAGCAATGTTTGCAATATATCATGGTCCAGAAGGCTTAAAAGAAATTGCCAATCGCATACATCACTTTACGCTTACGCTGCAAACGGGCCTACATGATGCTGGTCATGATGTTATTAACAAACACTTCTTCGATACCCTACATGTAAGACCTTCTGAAAGCTTGCCAGTTGAAGAAATTAAATCGAGAGCGGAGCAGAAACAAATCAATTTCCGTTATTTCCCAGATGGTACTGTAGGTATTGCACTGGATGAAACAGTTGGAGCAAAAGATATAAATGATCTGTTGTGGATCTTTAAGTGTAAGAACCTTGACGAAGTTCTTGCAAATTTTGATATACTCAAAAGCTCTATTGAGAATTCAAAGTTTATCCGCACCTCTCCGTATTTGACACACCCAGTTTTCAGCTCACATCACAGTGAGACACGTATGGTTCGCTATATGAAGAAACTGGAGAATAAGGATATTTCTCTTGTACACTCCATGATTCCGCTGGGCTCATGCACCATGAAGCTAAATGCTACCACTGAGATGATACCCTGTTCGTTCCGTCACTTCACAGACATTCATCCTTTCGCTCCGGTAGAACAAGCACAGGGCTATCACTTAATGTTCGATGAGCTTGAGAAAGATCTTTGTGAAATTACAGGCTACGATAAAATTTCTTTCCAACCAAACTCGGGTGCCCAGGGCGAATACGCCGGATTACGTGCCATACGCAGTTACCACGAAAGTCGGAATGAAAGTCATCGAAATATATGCCTGATTCCGATATCGGCTCATGGTACCAACCCCGCGTCTGCACAAATGGCTGGCATGAAGGTGGAACCGATTCGTATTCTCTCTGACGGTAGCATCGATATGGCACATTTGCGTGATAAGGCGGCCGAACACGATCGCGATTTGTCATGCCTAATGATAACATATCCCTCAACGATGGGTGTTTTTGAAGAGACCGTAGCCGATATATGCGATCTCATTCACAAGCATGGCGGCCAAGTATATCTTGATGGTGCCAATATGAATGCACAAGTTGGCCTTTGTCGACCTGGTGACTATGGCAGTGATGTTTCCCATTTGAATTTGCACAAGACATTCTGCATTCCACACGGTGGTGGCGGTCCTGGTATGGGGCCAATCGGTGTAAAGGCTCATCTGGCTCCATTTTTACCAGGCCATCCAGTTATAAGTCCATTAAAGAATCAAGAGCAAAGTTTTGGTGTTGTATCTTCTGCTCCGTTTGGTAGTTCCGCTATTCTTCCCATTTCGTGGTCTTATATCAAATTGATGGGAAGCCGCGGCTTAAAACGTGCAACACAAGTTGCTATCTTGAATGCCAATTATATGTCCAAGCGTCTTGAAAATCATTATAAGACTTTATATAAGGCGACCAAAACTGGACTTGTAGCTCACGAATTTATCTTGGATATACGTGACTTAAAGAAATCCGCCAATATAGAAGCAGTAGATATTGCTAAACGCTTAATGGATTACGGCTTTCACGCGCCCACGATGTCATGGCCCGTTACTGGTACTTTGATGATTGAACCAACTGAGTCTGAGGATAAGGAGGAGTTAGATCGTTTCTGTGAAGCAATGATATCAATTCGAGCTGAAGTTACAGAAATCGAAGAAGGGCGCATGGACAAAATCGTAAATCCGCTAAAAATGTCACCACATACTCAAGCTCAGGTTATTACAGATGAATGGAATAGACCATATAGTCGCGAATTGGCTGCCTTTCCAGCGGTAAGTTGACTTTATCGAGAATTAATTTTGTAGCTTTTACTGGTATATTAATTTAATCTGGATATATAAAATATCGCGTTTCTTTATTTTTAGATATTTGTTAAGCCCGATTCAAAAATGTGGCCCACTGTTGGAAGGATCGATGATGCTTATGGCGACAAACACTTAGTGTGCACATGCCCTCCTATTTTGCCTGACCTTTAAATTTGTACACTATTATTATTGCATGTTGTAAAAAACTTTATTTTTATGTTATATGTATTATACAAAATACTAACAGTAAAAAGACAATGTTTTACAAAACAAACTTTATCTTTGGTCGATGGAAAATATCTTAGTTTTGTCGTAGTTTTCTACATGTTAGCTGTAAGCAAACTTTGATAAATATGACTATTTTATGATAAGTTAATGTTCGGACAATGTTGTCCGTTGAAAGAGAAGTGATTGCGGTTAGAAAATAGCGACTTGCGTACAAGCTAATAATGTAATATTCTTCTAAAAGAAAAAGTTCTCATAGTTGCATCTTATAAAATGAATGCACCGAAGAGTTACATTCAATGCTTTTAATGATTTGATTTGCTCAGCTTCATCATAACCAGGGCCGTAATCAGACTGGTAAAGTTTTTTCTTACACCTTATTAGGATCTTTTTTTTGTACAACGCCTGGTTTTAAGAATGATAGGGGTCGAGCTCACCATTTTTTGAATACTTGCCCTAGTAGCAAAAGAGATTTTATAGCTACTTTTAGAGGCCTTTTAAAGACAAGTGGAAAGTCAACATATTATATTTATAAATTCTTTGTAGGGTCTTATAAGAGCAATTTGGCTAAGTATCAAGACATCATCTCACCTTTGATGAGACTCGGTAAAGTATCTTTCTGAGGTGTTTAAAAGACACCTTACAAACATTTAAAAAGATTTCCATGTCTTGCTTAGAGACTTTAAAATGGCTAAAACGATTTTGAGAAACTTGGGGATTGGGTGGATACGTGAATAAAATTAAGAATGGGATAGGTTTTAAGTTTTTAAAGTCTGTAACAGGGGCGTGGCAAAGCCCTAAGCGTTATTTTTTTTAAATATTGTAATAAAATTTTGTAGACGGACAAAGATCATAGATATCTTAAATTGTACCAAAAGTAGTCGAAATTGGAAAAGTGTCAATTTTTTAATAAATAAAAAGTTTGATTCAATATTAGTCGAAAACGGCACCTACGATTTTTATAAGGCACTAAAAGTAGTCATCATAACAAGCTATGTCAATGTACTGGCAAAACTCGTTGAAGGGCGTTGCACAGCCTACAATATTTATAACCGTTTTAATAAGAGAACTAACAACGCAGTCGTTAAGAAGTTTAACATGGCAGATAAACTTGCTATCAGGTATCTTACAACCAAAAGTGGGTGCAATAGTAACTGTAGATGTGGTATCACCAGGCCTGGATTAACCTTACAGGCGGAGTAGGCACGTGCCTAGGGCGGCAAGTTTCAAAGGGCGGGAAATATTGGCGAAAACTTTGAAAAATTGTTGCATTTTATTGATTGAAAAACTTTTTAAATTTTGTTTTCATTTTGCTAGTGTTTTTCGTTCAGCAACGAGAACCTTTTCTTTTTTTTTTCTCATCAAAAAATAAACATAAATGAAAAAAAAAGATTATTTTTCCTAATAAATGAAGAAGTTTTAAGGAGGAGGGGGCGGCCATTTTTGCAACTGCCAAGGGGCGACAAATTTCTTAATCCGGGCCTGGGTGTCACCCATACATGCAAAAAAACGTTTAATATTAATAGCATTATTTAGTGTACTATATGAGTGATCCTAATAGAATTTGGTATAGAGATGTCGGTTACTATAAGCTTTAACAATAAATGGACTTCGACTGGATTGAATCAGTGGGCGTGGCACCTCCCATGTTAAGAGAAAGTTGTAAGCGCGAAATTTTTTTATTCTTAAAAATACTTTTTGACTAATTCAATTTTTTCAACATTTTCCCTTCGACTTTTTAACTTCTTTCAATTTATTTGAATTTACCAAAATTTTTCAACTTGACTTTTTCAACCCGTTTCAATTTTATCGAGTTTTATGAGCTCTTTCAACATTCTTCAACATATTTTTTATATAATCGATGTTATCAGCCTCTCTCTACTGTTTCAACCTTTTTTATTTTTTTCGAGTTTTTGAACCGTATTAAACTTTTTTTGTAATTTTCCATATTTTATCGACTTTTTAGTCCTTTTCAACTGTTATAACGTTCTTTTCAACTACTTTCAACTTTTTTCGGCTTTCAATAAACTTTCAAATATTTCCAACTTATTCAATCTCATTCAACTTTTTTAATATTTTCCATATTTTTTCGACTATTAACCGTTTCTTTATTAGCGATTTTAAGCTTTTTCAACCTCATTCATATTTCTTCAACATTTTCCATATTTTTTGAAATTTTTTTAGCTTATTTCAATTTTCGACTTTTCAACCTCATTCAACTTTTTTCGAGATTTTCAACCTCTTTTAAGTATTTTTAACATTTTCTATGCTTTTTCAATTTTCAATTTATTTCGATTTTTTCAACCTCACTCACATTTTTTCAAGTTCATGCTCTTTCATCTTTTTCAATATTTTTCATATTTTTTCGACTTTTTCAACCTCATTCAACTTTTTTCGAGTTTTCAATCTCATTAAATTTTTTCGGGTTTTTCAATTTCTTTCAACTTTTTCAACACTTCTCAAATACCATCGACTTTATCAGCATTTTTCACCTGTTCCAACCTCTTTCAACTTTTTTTCCATATTTTTTCGACTTTTTCAACCACATTCAACTTTTTGGAGACTTTCAACTTTTTCGAGTTTTTCAACCCCTCAACACATCTCATATATTATCGACTTTATAAGCCCTTTTCACCTGCTTGAATCTCTCTCAACTTTTTTCAAAATCAAATCGAAAAACCGAGCTATGGTTGGTCTCCTGGTACTTACTATTATATTACATACATGTTAAAGTCAATTCACATCTTTCTCACATTTGTTTTGGCAAAGCGCCTTAAAAAGACAAAAAATGGATAATCATGCGCCCTTGTCTCGTGTGTCTCTTTCTACTGTACATTATAAAATGCTTATGAAAACATGAGACGACATGCCCTTCAAGTGACTTTTACGTCTACAGCAGGGGTCGGGTCTACAGTATTAAGACATACGAGACATGCGGCCTCAATTCTGAAAGTCATTGCATGTTTCAAATGTACTTTGATAGTGATTTTCAAGCTTTTTAAATATGAAGGATGTCCGAGCGTGCCCTATATGGTGTATGTTTGTATGTTTATACGTTTGCTCTACATAGGGCCAAGAATAGCATATTTTAAGATGTAGGTTATCGGGGACGTGTAGCATTTTCTGAATAAGTTCCAAATTTTCTTCACATGATAGTTTTCTTTCAATGATACCAACATTTATGTCACAACATAATGTCGAGGCGGTGATTTGTTGTTTCCAGTGTTTAATAAGAAATATCCACAAAAAATTTTAATTGCTTAAAATTTTGAATTTTATTTTTTTTTTTTTTTTCATAAGTTACTTAACACATTTTTCTACAAATAAATCAAATTAAATAATTTTCCTTGAGCCTACATTTCAAAACTCAGTTAAACCTTACTTAGTAGTCAAATATTAATTAATCTTTTCTTTTTAAAATTTAACTAAGCATTGAAAGTGGACTTCTAAAAGAAAAAAAAAAAAAAATTTTTTAACAGTATTAAAATTTAAGGCAATAAAAAAAAACAACATTAATAAAAATTCAATAATATACATATGTACGTAATAATTGACAAAATAATATACAAATTGTGTACATGTAATTGCATACAATATTAACGATTTTATACTTTTTCTTCAATAAATATTTACTGGTATATCTTTATATAATAATTTTTCTTTACAGCGAATTATGCGATTTTAACTAACTTTTAAATTGTCTTTTTGCATAATGGTTTTACTAAATATTTTAACTACAGTGCTTATTTTTGAAGCATTGCAGCGTGTGGCGATAACATTGATTCACATATACACACATATATAAATAAATATACATATGTACACATGCAAAATTTTTGTATGTATTATGGATGTTTTTAAAAAACAACCAACCAATTTTCATTTCTAGTCGAATATATCTATTTGCATCTACGTTATTTTTGTTTCTTTGAAGCCGTTTCATGTGTTTTATGTTAAGATTTTCATTTCTTTTCATTACTTTTGAACACTTGTTGTTTCATTTGTATTTTGTATTTGTAATCTGCAATTAATTTAATTTATATATGTAAGTATATATTTAAAGTTTTAAAATTAACAATTTTATTTGTAAACATTTAACGAATGCACTTTTTTTTGTTGTTGTTTTTCTTCTACATAATATTGTTATATATAAATATATATATATAATTTGCCTATCAGTCAATTAACAATTTAACTTTAATTATGTTTAATAATTGATTCAAGAGGGTTTATTAAAGAAAGAGCAGTAATAATTAGAATATATGTATATAATAACAGCATAAGTCATAATAATTCATAAAAGTTTTTGTTAATTATTATGAAAAAGGCTGATAATTATGAAATTTAAATTTTTAAGTCAACAACTATAATAAGAAAATACATAAGCCTTAGTTTTTGAAGCCGATTTTCAGTAAACACATTAAGTTCTATTCAAGAGTCAAATATATTTCACATTTTTTAGCGGTCCTACATAAAAGTCGTATGTTAAATTTAATCGTTTTAAAAAATCGACTTCAAAGGGATATTCCGATAAATATCTGAAAATAATATTAAAAATTAAAGTAAAGTAAGACTTTACAGATTTTCAACTAAAGTTTTGAAAGGGTTAATTACTGTAGACTCAAACTGCCCATCCCAGCAAATAATTTAATCAGGCTCTCACGAAAATATGATGAGCTCTCATTTCATGATATCAAAAATTTATTTCAAAAATTGTTATTCCAATTCCAAAGCAAGCAAACAACCACACAAATTGTCGTCTCTACTGATACTCATTTTGTCTTTGATTGTCAAAAAAAGGATGTAAAAAACTACAGGTACGAGCGTTGATCTCTATGATACAACATTTTACCCATTTTTATTTCCGCATAAACGGATAAAAGCGGTCAAGCACGAAGGGGAGAGGCTTCGAGAACTTTTTGAACGTCCATTTTTTTCGTTTCTTTTTTTAATTTAAAAAGCTTGTAAACGGACTGAGAGGATACTATATACATACGTATTTGAGCAACATTTGTAACAGCTGCTTTGCAAGCAGATAAATAGCAATAGCATTCCAGATTTTGTAGGCAATACACTGTCATGTGATTTTTTTTAATCTCATACTAGAGTAGGTAGTACATTGGGCAAAAATATGGTTAGAAGACACTAACTTTTATAAATCAGAGTGTTGACATAAATGCTTTGTTCCAAAACAAAGAATAGGCAAAGTACATGTTGTCTGAGCATCTATACACCTTCTGGCTATAATTTCGAAGTAATCAAGGGGTTTCTTGACCTTCGAGTTAATGTCAATTCCACTAACGACATAGTGGTGGAGTAGCAAAGAATGACAGCAATTAGACAACCGCTGGAGTTCCAAACCATCAAAACTGTTCGGCTCAAAACTCTTCTCTCGAAAAAAACAAAGTTATTCTGCATAACATATTAATTTTGTCAGTTGTTCTGTATGGAATAAAAGTTGGACATTAACCAGAATATCAGCTGCTTGAGAAAAGAAATCCTTTAATATATGATCCTGCATTATTATACGTATATTATTACGCAGAGAAGAAGATTCAATTGTAAAATTTATAAACTGTAAATGATAAGAATATTTTTTAGTTCAAAAAGCGAATATCAGTCAACTTTCTTGAATTGGATACATTGAGAAGATGGGAATATCAACAAGGGAATATTCAACAAAGGGAATATTAAGTGCACAGTCACCATATTTAAAAAGATAAAGCTGAACCTCCGTTTCAGAAACCAGGCGATTGAATATACCAGATGAAATTCTAAAAATATAACCAAAAAAATCATCAAAAACTGTAAACATTCAATATCGTTTGAAGCGCAGATGCTAAGAGATTTTTCTATGCAAAATCGGTTAAACTTGAATTTGGTGTTTCATTACTACCTGAATGAAATTAATGGAATATTTTTTGAATCATTGCAGTTGTTATTATAAGCTTTAACCTATTTTCTTGAACATTATTAGCTTGGATGGCTTAGATCAAATTTTTAGCAAAACAAAAAACTTCCGCGGTTATTTCTTTCTTAAAATTACCTCATTGACCTCATTTGGACCGTTTATTCTACTTTGTATTTCTTCAAAACAAATAGCTTAGTTTTGATTGAAAATCTCAAAAATATGTAATAGCAATAATCTTCTAGAAATAGGCTAACCCAGCTAATATATGGACATATGCTTATCAAGAAAAGTTTTAATTACAAATACAGACATTTTTTCAGCTTTTGTTTCGGGTTGGCATATGTTCAAAAGCGGTTGCTAACTTTATGCCCGATTCTAAAAATGACTTGAGCTTTAAGTTAAGAAATGTTAGCTAATGGGCCAAGATAACATGTTCACGTTTTGAATGGACTTCGTTTCTACAGCAATCAACTCTTGTAAGAACTATTACATTAAAATTTAAAATTATTATAATAGATACACACATACATACATATATGTATATATATAACACTATGCATATTTTGTAGCAGTGTTGGAAATATTTAGGAGAGTTTTGTAATCGTTTGCAAGTAATTATTAACATTTTATATAACATTAAGCTGTAATTTAAGTGGAAAAAGTCAAAATGGGGTGCAAATTTTATAGTAAATTTTAGTGAGAAAGTGAGATATGTATGTTATCGAAGTAAATTGAGCCATGAAATCGAAATTCAATTTATTTTTTAAAAGTTTTTTTCCTTTATTAAGTAATAGCCTGATAGTCATGTTAACTTAAAACATAAGAAAACAACTAAAAACATTGAAAAAATATTTCATCAGTTAATAAGACACGTACCATAATAGTGTCCTTTATTGAATTAGAAGACAGCTTAGCTGTGCTTCAAATTTCCTATCTTTTGAGGTATCCTAAGTTACTCTGCTAACATTATTGGCTCTACATTAAATTAATAATAACATTTTTTAAAAAGGTTACTTTGAATTCGACAAAATTAGTTTGATGTGTTGTATTGCTTTAACATATTCCCTTATGATTCGTCAAAACTTATTCTACTACACTTTAATCATTTCATTCACATACATACATATCGTTACCTTAATGTAGAAAGACCCTATCTACAATATTTGTTACTTTTCAGGAGAACGAAAAAACTTCCCAGCGGCAAATCGATGAAGTACTCTGATTTTTCATTAATGAAAAGCTGTACCTTTTGTGTTGTATGTTTCACAAATAAATTGATATTTTGTTTTTTTGCTTGTTGGCAACAAACAGACTGCCTGCATTGTATATGGAGTTGTAGGCAGTCTGTGTGTTTGCTGTCTGATTTGTACATGGAGATGTAAGGGATCTTGCCTGTTGGCTGCACACTTTGTATGTTACTTTGTATGTGGAGATATATGCAACTCGGTAAACTATACAGGCACTTAGTAAGCGATGTTTTAAGGCAATCTGCCTTTCCCTTGCTACACATTGTATATAGAGATATAGGCAAGCTGCCTACAAAGCGGCCATCCCTAAAAAGCATTTACAGTTGTGGCTGGGGTTGTGAGCATTACTGCATACAATGAGTATAGCTATTCATCGATGTTGTTTATAACATATTTTCTGCTGGGTTAATAAAAATTAAAGTTTTGTGAGTTAAAGTGAGTTATGGTTTCTTTATATTTGCTTGTAATTGATTTATTTTCAATCGCAGCATAAATTTTTTTTATCACTGGTGTATTATTGAGTGACCTACTGAAATCTACATAAGACTCAATTTTGAAAAATATTTTAGTTAGGGTCTTTCTATATTAAGGTAACGATATGTATGTACGATCTGATCAAAATGAAATATATCAACTTTTTGTAGAAGAACATAAAAATTGAATTTTTATTTTTAAATGACAAAATTACGTACACACTACGCGGCGGCTGGCGTCCCCAAAATTTTAATACATTTTCAATAAAATTTGACCGTCTCTCATAAAACCCAGCTAATGTGCGAAAATGCATTTTTAAGAGAATGAATTTCAGATTTGCTTAACCTGATTCTAATAATAAAGCATCTATAGCGGTATGCGATCATTGGTATTACTTTGATGGAATATATTGATGTCGTTCCGACTATGTTTCCGCGTAGAACTCTGCTGCTTAGCTAGCTAGGTTTTGCCATATTCTCGTAGGTTCCTTATCAACCCGTCGAGCTCTAATCTGATCTACCTAGGCTTTAACAGAAAGAAGAAGGTAATGAGTATGCTTCCAACCAGGATTCTCTGTAGGAGCAACGAGACCACAAAATTGTAAGAAATGGTCATTTTTTTGTTCAATATTTAGAGCAAGGTTACCATACGTCCACGATTTTGAGGACATATTCTCACATATGATGAAAACCTGAAAACTTATAAGTAAAACTTTTATAGCTCATCAATTTTGAAAATGTTAGAAAAGAAAACAGAATCAAGTCTCATTTTTAAATCAATCGGTACAAAATGTTGAAACTTTTTTAAACGTTCTCTTTTGTCTCTTGGCTATCTGGTAACCCTAGGTATGCAATTCAGCATCTTTGTTAATTGAAAAAGGTCTCGTTTTTAGTAAGGAATGACAAGATACCGTTCTGTTCTTTTTTTTCTTTTTAATGTTTTGAGTAATGTATAATACTTTATCATTATAATTTGAAAAAACTTGTTTCTCTACAATTTACAAAACGGACGTTTTGGAGGGCTATAGAATTTTTTGGATTTTTGAGTGATTTTACAGCTATTAAGCTATACGAGTACATTTCTAACATAAAACTTATTTTTGACACACTACAAATGTGGGTTTTGTCAGACAGAATAATTCACATCATTGTTATTAGCGTTTATAAAATGAAGATGTTTCGTTTTTCTGGACCTTGTTGGCAATGTTTCGTTTTGATCAAAATGCTGTGAAAATGTTTCACATGGTAGATTTTTTGCCCATCGCTGGCAAGTGCATCGCAGCGTTAATTACGTTTTTGATAATATTTGGCTCTATCTGCATAAGGAACAAATTATGCTTATAAATATCAAGTCATCTTGAGTTTTTTTAAATATATTTTAAAGAATAAATTAATGTTACTATTTCTTTCATTTCGGTTCTCCAATTGAACTTCGTGAAATATTTCATTTTATCTGCCCACTCATTCATTTTTCTTTATATTTCTTGCACTTTTTGGTTATATTGAGTATTTTTAAGTTCGAATTAGCTTGAAAATCGCGGAAACAATTTGTCGGCTATAAGTTTTATATGACTTACTATTTTTTAATAAAACAAAAGTACACTAAATCAAGTCGTCATTGAAATTCTTCTTTATAGATAAAATTGCAAAAATATGTCCTACATCTATTTCTCCTGTAAAATGTCCAGCTTTTTCCTGACTGTTAAATTCTTTTAAAGCACTCAACTTTTAGGCAAACTTGTAAAATCTGAACTCAGGGTGTTATTATTTAACAAAGTACTCGATTGAATTCCGATTTCTGGCATTTGTGGTGATGGTCGAATACTTAAATGCAAATCGGGATTATAAATCCCAGTTGATGTTAAACGAAATTTTGTATTTGTGGTATCGGAGGTTGTCGTTATTATTTTATCTGTTGCCATAGATGACAAAGGCATACCTGTCGATTGTATTTGATTTAGGAAATTTGTGTAATTAGAAATTATTGCTGCTGTTGTTGTGGAAGTATTAGCGATTGTTGATGCTATTTGATTATAGTTTGTGATCGTAGTGTTTGCTGCAGTATTCGGCTCAGTAGTTCCAACTTCAGCTCCAGCTCCAATCGTAGCTGTAGATGATTTTAATTGCATCAGTATATTATCACAACTTCTTATACGTGGTTCGGTGCTATCAGTTACCACTGGTAACCGTGTTAGATATGAATTTGATAAAGCACTAGAATTACCTGTTGACGGAGTATTCGCCGTGTACACTGTGCTGGGAGTAGTAGTGGTAGTAGTGACATTGCTGCAGTACCCAAACAACGAAGTGTTACCACTTCCGAGAGGGCCATAGCCAGTTGTACCAATACTACTGCTCATCACTGGAGTTGTTGGGGTGTGTTCACTTGACTTTGAGTACGTAAGCGAACTGGCCATTCCTATATCTAGGTAACCCTTAGATGTAACTGAAGGTGAAACTACTGGAGATCTACTTGGTGGACGTGAAAGGGATTTTTCAATTTGTTTTTCAGTTAAAAAGCGATCATAAAATGTTGAAGTTACTGTTGTGTGTCGTATTTCAAGTTTGCCTGGATTATAGACTGGTGTGTTGTTGCGTTTGTGGGGGTCATAAGCACCCCCTAGAAGATTGTGTGATGTCTGACGGTAAGGTGAAACCGGTCTATCCAATTCCAAACGATTATTACTTGTTGATGTGTTGTTTATTGTGTGTAGCATCGTCTCCCTCGATCCATACGGCGACCTTAACGGAGATCTAGACGCCGATCGTGAACTTGATCTTGCTTTATCATCACTTTTGTATGTATCTAGTTCATTATCTACTTTATAAAACTTAGTTAAACTACTTCTACTAAATTCGCTAGAATCATCTAATAAATAATTTGGCAACAGATTAACTCGTCTTACCCTACTCTCATACTCTTCACGCTCTTCATCGCCACGTCTTCGCCGTGGTGAGATATCACGATGCAGATCGCGTGTTGATCGATGATGTAAAGGACTGGCTGCACGCAATGGGCTGGTCGATCTCAATGATTCGGCCGAACCTATTGAACGGCCAAGATAATTATCTGAAGGTCTTTGACTATGATCAGAAACACGTATAGATGGCCCATATTCTCCATAACGACGCTTGTATGTTAGATCGTCTAGCGATGTTTTTTTGCTTGGGCTCGCAAAATAAACTGAGTCGGAAAACAGGGAGTCTATGTAACGTTGACATTTCTCCTTTCGATATGGCTTCTCCTCGCATAGCGTGTCGATAGACTTGATTGTGTTCTTGATGGAATTAAGACGATCGTTGATGTTGTCGTCGGTACGCAATGTTACACCAGTATGAGTTCCAGTGCGACGGATTGGAGAAGTTTCCTGAAAGTAGATTCAAACAACGTCAACTATTGAAATGGAAAGTTTTCTTCTGTGATGTAGGTTTTGCTTAGGCAAATTTTAAAGACTTTTGAAATCGAGTTATCTTAGGCAAATTTTTTAAATGTATATTACATTAATTATTGAGGAAAGGGCGTAACTTTGTGTGACAAAGTGGCCACACAGCATGTCGTTGCACTATATTTTTAGCTTCACTTACCCTCATCAATCTCAGTCCCATGACATCAAGACCTTCAGATGCTGTTTTTGACTCGATGATACTGCTGCTGGAATCTGCAATAGTCTTCTTAAGAATACGATGGAGCATCTTAGAATTTTCTTCAATAATTTTAAGAGCTCCATCTGCATTGCCCACCATTTTTTCAGCATCCCGTTGGTATTCCACATAAGATCTCGGCCGCTGATGCTCGTCACGAAATCTGATCGTTTTTGGACTTGTTGGCCTGTACGGAATGTCATCACGGCGGCACTCTCCATCATGGTCCTTCATCGCAGATTTTGGTGTAGTAGATCGTCTGGGACTTTGCTCTCTTGATTTTGCACTCCTAAGCTCTTCGAATGATAGAGAAGGTGATACGACATCTCTAAGTTTTTGATTAAACTCATTAAAGTTCTTTTGCATTTTGAAATCAAATTTTTGATCTTCTTCAAGTGCACGCATGCGTGCTTCAAGCTCTGCAGCTGTTGGTAGATCTCTTTTCGTTGGTGATACTACAAGTGTTTCTAAGTTATGAATAGGTGTTTTAGGCCGTTGGTCTTCAAGTAACTTATGCCTTTTGATGTCATCGATTGTAGGTGAGCGTGCTGGAAGCTTTCTGGGTGGTGATGGTGTAATACTTTTTCCATCAAGTACCCTCATTCTGTGTTCCAGTTCTCCCGTAGTTGGTATCTGACTGTCATCGGGACTGGGATCCAGTAACATCTCTAGAGGATGTATAGCTTGTTTCTTCAAATCTTGTTTGAGTTTTGATTTGCTGCTTAGATTTTCTTTTGATTTGGATCTAACCAGGTCCAAGACTCTATAACGGTATTCTAAATTTTCTATGCAAGGTATACTATCAGTATCTTGTTGTCTCTGTCTCGCTGGTGATATATATGGGCTGCGTTGTGTTGTACGTGGTGGCGGCGAAGGTGATGTGTAAGGACTTCTTTGCTTTGTCCGTGTTGGTGAAGTGTACGGCGTTTTTTCTTTTGAGCGTGAAGGAGAAGTATATGGTGTCCTCGGTTTCCCTCGTCCTGGTGAAGTGTGTGGACTCCTCGAATATTCTTCTTTAGCTTTTGATGGTGTTGTTGCTATCGGTTCGTCATCTGGTAGCTTCCCTTCACAAAGTTCCAAGTATTTAGAAAGATCTTTTTCATGTGAAAGTGAATATTGCAATTTGATCTTCCGTTCGATTTCATTCAACCTTTGTTCAACATCAATATTTTCAACATCTTCTAGTAGTTTAATTTGTCGTTCAAGGGAACGAAATCTTGCCTCTAGCTCTTTGGTAGATGGCAGATATGCAGTTTTGCGTTTTAAATGATGCTTTACAGGATCGGTACCCCAATCATAATTTTCGTTTTGTTCCAATTTTTCCTTATCAGCGCTTGTAAATTCTTGAATTTCTTTTGTAAGATCAGATATGGCTTTTGACTCAGCAGCTGTATTAGTAGTAGGTGGATTAACAGTATTGGCTCTTATCAGCTTACCATCCTCTGATTTAATAAGATTTCGCTCACTTAATTGTTTTTCCAATGCTTCAAATAGGCCCTCCAATTCTTCGGTGTTCGCTCTTGTAAGTCTGCGTACCTTAACAGCTTTTGGTTCATTATTTAATAGCAAAACCATTGTTTTATTTTGATCAATTTGTCCTACTTCGCTGGTATTGATGACTACATTTTCTATTGATTTGTTCGAATTTTCGTTCTTGGATTTTAAAAGCATTTGGCTTGCACATACTTCCTCAGTATCTTCTTTGGTTTTATCAATGCTGGCTTTATTTTCGCTCAAAGAAGATTTGCTGTGTTTTATTGGATCTAATTTAGATGAACTAGCATCTAATGATTTCAATTGTTTCACTGAAGATTGGTCTGACTCAGCTTGAGCTAATTGAACTGGAATTGCTTCAGAAACTGACTTGGATTGTTCTTTTTCACAGGTGTTTGTTGTTTTTTCTGCTTGATCTTTTTTATCGCTTACACTTATTTCTGTGCGAGAAAGTGGTTGAGTTTCATTGCTAGTTGAAGTTATCTGATTTTCTTTTGCTGAGTTACTTTTCTTAACATTTTCATCATTTATTTTAGTATCCAGCTCTTCTTGCGCTGTATAAATTGCTTTAGACTTTTCAGTATCTTTAGATATCTTTTCACCTGAAATTTTTTCATTGCTAGTTGAAGTTAACTGATTTTCTTTTGCTGAGTTACTTTCTTTATTATTTTCATCATTTATTTCAATATCCAGCCCTTCTTGCGCTGTAAAAGTGGATATTGATGTTTTAGTGTCTCTAGTTGACTTTTCGCCTGAAACTTTTTCACTACAAGTTTTGGCATCAATTAATGTTTTCAATTGAATTTCATCTCCTATATGTTCTATGGCATCCTCTTGCCGTGTGGTTGATATAGTGGGCTTTGAAATTTGTTGTTCTAGCATGTCTAAACGTTTTTCCAGCTCTGCGGTTGTTTTTGGCAAATTCACGGTTTCTCTTTCCTTTTGGTCGTTTTCCTTATTGACATGCATTTTAATATTAATGCTAATATTTATAGGTTTGGTCGATTCGTTTTCTGCAAATTCTTTATGGTGGGTATATCTAACCAATTCTTTGCTAGTTCTCTCTGGATCTGAAATATCAGCATTGATTATTTCTGGCAACAAATTTTCTTCTTCGTCTCTTCTGTGATGCATGCGCATTGCTTCTAACAACTTAAGGCTATTTTCACTTAACTGCTTCTCTAAGGCAAAAACTCTATTTTCCAAATCACCATTATTGCGCTGCCTATATGATGTGCTTTGGCGTTCCCCTACGAAATACGTTCTCGATGCTACTTCGGAATCACTTGCAGAGCGCTGCTTAGTTAATTTCAAACTTAGTTGTTGCTCCAAGAATTCTACACGATTTTCAAGATCAGCTCTTGAAGGTATATCTGAAAAACGGCGAACCATGTTATGAGACTGTTGTATCGGCCACGGTTCGCCTTTTTTCCGTAGTTTCAGCTTTGAAGCGGTGGTTGCATGTGTTTCCGAGGTCTCATCGACTTTCGTCGGACGTTGTTGATTAGGAACTCTACGTTGGTTGGGATTAACGTGGCTTGGTTTAAGATTTTCATCATTTGGTTTCATTTTACTTTGCAGCTCTTGTACTAGAGCTTGTCTTTGGTTTTTATCTCCGACTTCTGGTAGATTATTGTCATTATATGGTTCTTTAGACTGCATTGGAGGTGGTGCTGGTATATGTGGTAATTTATCATTTGCTGATATATTAATCACTATGTTAGTGTCTGTAGGCCCAAGTTCTTTTGGAGTATCAATAGCTTGACTTTCAACTTCATTTGAGTCTTCCAATTTATTTTTGGCTTCAACAGCTATTTTTGCCTTAGTGCTCATTCTGCGTTTAAGCTTCTCATATCGTTTTTCAAGCTCTTCTGTAGTTGGCGGCTCAGATGAACGACGCTTATCTATATTCGTTTTATTCAGCATACCAAGATTCTCTGGAGATATATTTTCTGTATAAGGAGTTTCACTTTCAGGCTGATTTATGATCTCTGTCTCACTATCGTTTATTTCGAGATCTTCTTCGTTTTCTACCAAAACTTCTTTTTCAATTCTCTCTAAGGCTTCTTCAACCGTTTCCGATTTTAGTAAAGGTGCCTTTTTGTATTCACCATTGTTGATCATAGTTTTTGAGCTCATACGTCTTTTAAGCGCCTCATACCGGTTTTCTAGGTCTTCAGTAGTTGGTGGCTCTGAAGCGCGTCTTTTTTCAGAAATAATATTTTGACTTGTATGTACCTCCGTAATTTTTTTGTCGCCGTCTATTTCTTCTTGTTGCTCATGCTCGCCTAAGGTCTTAGATTGAGTTTGAAAGGATTGCATTGCTTTAATTTTCTTAGCTTCTGCTAAAAATTTGGGATCTTCAGTTGATTCTTGAGTATTCTCTTCTTCTTCAGAGTGTATAGTCTTACTTGTTTCAGCAAGATTTGCGTTAGTAGATTTGCATTTGTCGTGAAAAGATTTCATCGACTTCAGTTGTTTTGTCTCACCTTCTGTGTCAGGACTCTTTTGAGATTTTTCACTTGCTGCTTCAGCATGGTCTTCCTTGATACTTTGCTCTGTTCGTAGACTTTTCTCGCCTTGAACTTTTTGGCTCGTACTCATTTGTTTTTCTAAGTTATTGAATCGTTTTTCAAGCTCTTCTGTCGATGGCGGCTTTTTAGTTTCAGCAATAGTTTCGTTATCCTCTTTCGCATAATCGATAGAGTCGTTAGATTTGTTTTTATCTGATAACTTTGTCTTAGGCAATACTTGCTTCTGCATATCTTTAGTGGTAGAGTCTTGATCAGGTGGCTCTTTTTCTTCCTTAGTTGTGCTACTCTTTGAAATGCTAATTTTTTTTTCAAGAGCATTAAACCGATCTTCTAGTTCTGCTGTTGAGGGAATTTTTGAAAGTCGTGGTTTTGAGTCTTCTTCAGGGGTTTTTTCGTTAACTTCAGTGTCTTCGGTAGTCGTCTTCGCTTTATTTTCTTTCATCTGATTCTTGCTTTGCAAATCTTCTACGATTTCTTTTTGGTTTTTATCAGACATTTTTGTTTCGTCTACTTTGTCGTTTGGTTCAATAGAGTTTTTAGGTACGGAAGCTTTAGAAGAACTCATTTGTCTTTGCAAAGCAGTAAAACGGCTTTCTAAATCTGTTGTCAAAGGAATGCTATTAACATTTATATTTTCCCCTTCGAGAGAATTTTTCTCTGGAGTTGGAATTTCAGATTTATGCCTTGCATTTTGGTTTGATATTTGAGGATCGTCAATGTCGTTGTTAAGTTCTACAAGACTTTTGGCAATTGAATTCGAAGAAGAGTTATTTTGTTTTTCCAAAGTAGTACAGTGGCTTTCTGTGATTGCAGTTGACGGAATATTGATATTATTTAACTCTGAAATTGAGCCGCCTGAATTTTGACTTCCGTTTTTGTTGGAATTTTTAATAGCTGAAACTTCCGATGCACTAATTTGCCTTTCCAAAGCATTGAAGCGATTTTCCAATTCTGCTGTCGATGGAATGCTATCAACATTAGATTTTGAAATATCTTTTTGTTCGCTTAAGGTGTTTTCTTTTATTGGAAGATTTTCTTCAAGTGTATGATTTCCGGAATGTTCTTTGTCGTTCTGAACTGAATTCATAGTACCATTTGCATTTATATTAAATTCCATGAAACTTTTAGGAACTGAAGCCTTTGGAGAACTCCTTTGATCTTCTAAAGCAGTAAAACGGCTTTGCAAGTTCTCTGTTGAAGGAATGCTAATAGCATTCATTGGTTGGGCTGAGCAGCTTTCTTCTTCTATATGACTGCATTGACTTATTTCGGTTCGCATATTACTTTTGTCATTTTCAGAGCTCTTGCTACTTGAGCTCAACTGTTTTTCAAGTCTATTAAATCGCTCTTCTAAGTCAGCTGTAGATGGAATTTCAACTACTGTAGCTACACTAGGCGCTTCCAAGAAATCACTGATGCGGCTGAGTTCTTTCAGATGGCTTTTATCGAAGTCTGCTTCGTACTGAATAGCTTCAGCTTCTATGGTAGACCAACGAGTTATTGTAAGACGTCGTGGATCTCGTCTCTTTTTGTTAGATTCATTAAATGAATGCTTTCTGTGTAATATTCTTTGTGTGTCCTTAATAGAATCTATAGCTTTGGCAGGTACGGCACTCTTAAGCTCCTCTTTGACTTCATTCAAAGTTTTTGCACACTCCTTATTTTCTTTCTGTTTGCTTAGACTCGACGATATTTCACTTTTTGCTTCTGCTATGCAGGCAACAGACGATTTCTCTGAATAATCATCTAGAAGTTTCATATGCCTTTGATCGCTTGCATTTTCTTCTAAGTCTTCACACACTGTTTTGGACTCGCAGCCTTCAATAACAGTCCTTTCAATTCTTTCTATCAGTTCTGCTGTAGGTTCTTCTTTTTCCATGTTAAATCTTTCAATTGGCTTTGTTATTTCTTCTTCATTGCTTTCGTAAGCATTTCGTATAGTGTCCTCTTCACTTAGTGAATAGAATAACTCCAACTTGTTTGGTCGCTCCACGCTATTAACACGTTCAAAATATTCATTTGTTACACCATCATCACTGACATCGAACTTTTTCGTACCGCCTTCGCCATCACCACTTCCTAGCGAGTTTGTGGAGTCCAAAAACAAAGGCTTGGGTGTTGGCAAAGGACTTATTGCAGAATTGTTTAAATATCTTGCTATATCAGGTAACGGTGAAAGTTGGCTAGTACTTGTTATGGATGGTAGCTCCAGTACGTCGGTTTGTATGTGCAGTGGACCAAGGCTTGTAGTTGCTAAGTCGCCTGCAATAGGTGAGAATTTTGTGCCCGACCAATACAGATCGCTGGAAAATTTGTATGCTACACGATCGCTTTCAGTAGCGCTATCTTCTTCCTCTTTCATTATATCATCGTAGAGGTTGCGTTTAATAACTTTTTCATCTCCGCTGTGCATAGGAGAATCAGATGTCATCAACATAAAAGGTATTTCATCACTTGTTGGTGCCCATGATTTAGGTCTCCTTTGTACTTTGCTTAACTGTGTGCTCTCTGCGGCGGCAGCTTTCAGTTTAGTTGAAAGTTCTTTTTGTTTGCGGGAAGTTTTTGTTCTTTTCTTTGGACTATTTTCGACTGAAGATGAACCACGTGCTTTGTCACTGGTAGAAGCAGGATCATCCTCATCGCAGAGACTTGTATCAGTGCTTGAATCATCGCCATCGCCATCATCATCACTTTCATCGCTATATGATGATGAATCGCTTTTACCAAGTCGAGTACGTAACTTGTGAGGCTGCAGTTCCTCCGAACTATCACGTGATGCCAATGTAATTCGATCCGCTTTTATTTCCTTCCAAGTCAGGCTATCTCTTCGACGTTTGCTAATATCGGTATCTCGCCAATGTAGTGTCTCACCACGTCTGAGTTGCTTTTCCGGTGGTTTTATTTGCAAAACTGCTGGAAGCGATGGTTTACGTGCAGGTGGAATTGCGCCCGGTGGAGGTCCAATACGTCTGCCTTTATTTGTGAGAATAGCCGAGCGTCCCATCAGAAATTGATTTACCGGAAGTGTGGGATTTATATTGCCTGCATTGCTTGTGGTGGTGATGGTGGTGCCTTGACGTGCCGCCGTTGAGCAGGCAGTAGTTAATATGATGTGTGCTTGTTTTTGTCGTTCCCTAAGGCGATCGTATTGCTTTTTAAGTAGCGAAATATCAAGAGCGATGCGGTCTTTATTTTCGGGTAGAGGCTTATTGAAGGTTGTCGTTTGACCGGATGAGCCTCGGCGACCCCATTGTATTCCCCAGACTGTGGCAACAGCTAGGCGGGACTCTTCATCGGATTCAGGCTCTTCATCGTCAAAATAAAGTCTGAAAAATAAGAAAACATTTTGAATTAAAACTAACGACACGTATGTAAATGTATTCAAATTTACTGTAGTCCTTGTTTATGCCGTAGCGGTGCAATGTTATACAAATGTTTATCCCTTAGCCGTTGGATATCTGGTATTGGGCCCAGCTGCACGACTTTTTCAATCAAACCATTCGAATCAATTAAATGTCCATTGAGAAGCTCGTTTGAGAAAGAACCCATTTTGCAATAGAAATCATCGGCCGTGCGTGAGCGAAGTATACGTCTAAAAATAAATTGTAATAAGTTTTTGATAATTTTTTTTGAACCAAGGCTTACTGACATTTTAAATTTTTTTTGTATTTTTTTTTTTTGAATTTCTCTTAAAAGGATGTTCTGTGTGGTATGATGGAATAGACGCGATAGAAGTGATTTACTGAGCTTTACATAAAAACGTTGGACCTCACATAATTTGAGAATTACCCAAAAAAAAGGTTCGCGTTGATTGGAGCACGGAAATAGAAACACCATTGGAGTGTATTCAGGACTGTGTTTAAGCATAGGCTACATAGGCTGCAGTCTAGGCACCCGCACCACAAAATGATCAACAATCACATATTTAATATAGTCGTAACAATTTAATTTTTCATGTGTTCAGAAAAAAAATTTCGTTGCATCTTTTAGGCAACAATCTCTCCCGGTAGGGCCCGCACCAAATGTTCAGTCTAAGGGCCCGTTTACACTTAGACACGGCCCTGGGCGTATCAAAAGCTGGATCCTGGAATCCTGGATACATGCACATGATCCAGAAGCTAAGAAGCAGTCGACTGTGGATCTTTCAAGAAGAGCCAAGATCAATAACGGTTCTTCATGCCCTTTGTATCAAATAGTGGTCTGTTTTAGGGTATAAATTGGCGTATGGCTAAAGTGCCGCTAGAAATTCGTAGAACAGTCAATTTTGAATGATATACAGCCATTTGTTTGCCAGAAGTCTTCAATGAAAAAAGCAAAACCATCGATCTGAAGAATTGTGGATAATTTTTTTTTAATGGGCTCGAATCGAGTCAAATTTCATACCAAAATTCAATAAGCACTTTTATATTGGTCATTATAGCTCGGGCAAGGCTTTCGTGTGTTGGAAAGGTATTAAAATGGGTTATTTGAACAAAATTTTAAAATATGAGAAATGGTAACTAATACCGTACCAAAAAGTGAAGATGATATTTTAAACGGCTTTTTGTTCTTGTAACTTTTAAGATATTGAAAATTGTTGAACATATTGGGAGCGGTGCGGATTTCGCTTGAAGTTCTGTACATTCCTGCTCCCGGAAGATACTAATTGTTGGGATTATTGTGTCCTTTATCTTATCCCAGAGCATAGTTCCTCCGTAAGACTTTTCCAAAACTGTTTTAGCGATTGTTTCGATGACAACCCGGAACATCCCGTGTAAAAAATATAGATTTGATTCACGTCTCTTTACTATGGCTTAATTATAAATGTCGATGCAATGCCAAATGCAAGACCAACAAGACTATGACTTCAATAACAAAAAAGACCAAGACCAAGATTGGTACGGTTTCAAGAACTTTAGCTATCGTAACACTATATTTCTTTGTCACCTTTAAATTTCCGCTTCTAATTTTATATCGCAACATGCAACATCACTGCATAATTAAGAGTAAAGACAAGTATGCTACTTTTTGCACCATATCCTTGAGAGTACCAATCTCGAGCACGTAAACGTCTTAATTAAAATGTTTATGGGTGTTCTACACATTTTTTTTCTATGTTTGGCTACTTACTCTTCCAGCAAACTCCATAATACAAGCGCTGTACGTAGTAGCACATCGCTACCCTCAATGAGAACCAAATCCCATACCCGCAACACGCAAGTCATGGGCAGACACG
This sequence comes from Tricholauxania praeusta, assembly GCA_949775025.1. Lineage (NCBI taxonomy): Eukaryota > Metazoa > Arthropoda > Insecta > Diptera > Lauxaniidae > Tricholauxania > Tricholauxania praeusta. Next base: position 36,967,285 of record OX459029.1, on the reverse strand, counting down.
TGCAGAACATTGTTAGAAACCATTGCATCGTAAAAACATTTGTCAGCGGTGGCTCGTAGGCATTTTCAATGGGTCCTTGCAGTTTTTGCAAATGTTTAGCTAAGCGTGGCAACTTTGATGTCATCAGTTCACGAAAAACACCCATATCAGCCTGTAGGCCACCCATTGAGCCACAAAAGTATCCTGGAGGGAGGACGCCTTCAACCAAGTATATCATCACCTTCATTGATTCAGATTCTTCCTTGTCCATGACCTGAAGTATCAAGGCACCCAACATATTGAAACCCTATGGAAAATAATAGAAATTAAATGGAAACAAGAAGCGTAAGAACTTTAAGCTACACATGAACTTGTAATCGCTTGGCATAGTACAATGTGGACTTAAGATAAACGAGATAGCTTTAATTGTGCTTTCATTCCGAAATAGTTTCTTAATTAACTACTTAAGCATTTCAGGGAATACTTAATTCCAAGTACGAACACATCGGCATAAGTACCAAACTGTTACTTAAGTTCCACATCGATATCACAGTAAACAAATGAAAATACTTCTCACTAACGAAAACTACTATGTTTGCCTTGCTCTCTTAAACTACGCCACTGGCTATAACGCAAATTCACTTAACTTACCTGACAATAGCCAACCTCTGGATTATAACGTGCATATCCCAAAAGTATACGTTTGAGTTTGGCTTGATTAATAGAGCCTGCCGGTCCAGTGCACAAATTTGAACCAGTCCGATGTAAGTCCTTAGATTGAGATTAAAATCAAAAGAAAAACATTTGCTTATACAACAAATTATCCGCCGTATTCAGTAAATGTTGATTACCTTCACAATTTGAATGCCCAATTCCTCGTCATCTTCACGCCATTTCTCACAAAAACATTTTTCCTCCTCGTTGGCCCAGTCAACATTTTTCGACTTGAGATATTTATCCGCCAGAGAAAGCCAAAGCTGAAAATTGCAAATAGACGCTAATAAACTCAATTTCCATTTCAAAGTCGTGTGCACAATTGGATTGTGCTGCTTGCTACCTTGCGTCGAAATTCGGGTGGCATGCCGCCAGGCAGACGGGCCACTAATTTCATTGCATGCAGCCACTGTTTATAATCGGAGGCCGCATCATCAGCCGTCTCTGTCTGATCTTCATCACCAATTTTACTGCTGCCTCCTGTGATAAATTTTTGCTCAGTCGCCCTGCTGCTGTTACTTTGCATTGTGGGGGATGTGGCGGCGGAAGAGGTGGCTTTTGGATGTGGTGGTGATAAACTGAACCGCATCTTTGGATGAGCGTCGTCTGCAAACGAGGCAAGAAGGAGAAGACAACAATACGAAAGGGCATAAGTAAAAATTGCAGTATACTTTCAGGGGGCACATTTAAATTTATATTCAATTCTATTCTGAGTGAGACTTACAATATCCGTGCAGTATGCAAACTTTTTTATTTTAAAGAAATTTATTAGCATATTACAGGTAAAAAGAATTTTTGAGAAAAAAAAAAGAAAAAAACATATTACAAATATAATAATTTCTTTTTTTTTTTAGAATCAACGAAATACATAAGATAAATTATATTTGAATTGTATAAAAGAATTAGGCGTTTTGTCTTGTGAGAAAAATGCATAATATGCTATGAACAGAGCTGTAAGAGAATGCAATTATCCATAAAAAAGAAAATCTTTGAATTAACTATAAACTTAATCCTACAACACAAATGAACCCTCAGACTATTTGGTGAGAGCAGTCAGCCAATGTGGAACCTTAAGAGGTGAAACTCTTGTCGAGCCTGAACCGGCAAAAAGTCAGAAATCCGCATAAGAACTTAAAAAATTGCTATCAAAGTAAAGTTCAAAGAGTAATTAACTATCAATCCAAATTAGTTTCATATTCATCGACCTATATTCGTTAAAAGGGACAGCTCAGAAGAAGATGGATTCAAGCATATAATTATTTTCCTGATTACACCCTATTTAGTTTCTTTACGAGCATATCTACATACGACTCTTTAAGGAGTCTCTAGTATGAGCTTCATAAGACCGTTTTGATTTCGAATACGTACATTAAATTTGATATGAGTGGCAAAGTAGTTTTTCCATTAGTTGGTTTTTCCAAAAATAAATGTTAAGCTACCATAAGCCGTATCGAAAAAATCAATTGTCTTTACAAAATAATTAATTTTCTTTTGAAGAAAACGTCAGAAAACTGTGGGCAAACTATAGGACAAAATACTAAACATTAATTAGCAAAAGAGATTTTTCGATTTATTTGTGAAAAGCCGGTTTTTCCTAGTAAGCCGTGACAGAAAAAAAAAAATATGGAAACAGACTTGGCGTTGCACCTAATATGCGAGTTCAATTATCGAACATAACGCTAAAATTTTAATAGAGGCATGGAATCGTCAAACCATAACAGCAATACCCACTCATTCAATTTCACATTTCTATTTCATATTTTATTTTCCCATTATTATTTATTTGTTATTGAATACTAGGGGGCTCCGTCCCCTGATCGCGACGCTCACCAATACCGTGCCTCAGCACACTTCTCTTTGCTCGTGGGCTCTGGCGCGTGCCTCTCAGAGTGTTTGTTTTTTCTTATATTGCAGAACTTGACTCTACCTTTCTTTAACAACTAAAAGCATGCAATGGATTTATTCCTTCTTTTAACAACTAAAAGTATGCAATAAACATTTCTTTCTTCATATATTTGTTTCGTTTTATTCTTTTATTTTTCTTTTTTCTTTATATGCAAATTTTCTGACACCGAAAACTATTTCAAATAACAGAAAGAAGTTTGAAGTGAGTAAAGATTTCTCAACTGGACACAGTAAAACCCAAGTTATTAGACTCAAACTTTTTATTGCATATCTTTGAAGATATATTGATCAATATTAAGGCCTTATACTTATTTTTGCAAAATTTGGATTTTTCAAAAAGGGTGTTTATGAGGGTGTTTTTTTAAATTGCGATTTCTCAGTAAATATTGGCAAAAAGTTAATTAAATTTTACTCCTAAAAACCATCCGATAAGAACACTTTTTATTGTGTTTCTTTTTTTTTTGAATTGTATTTGAATTGTAAAATTCAAATTTTTCTTATCGGATGGTTCTTGGAAGTAAAATTGCCTTGGTGGCGACACTTAAACATTCGTAACTTTTTTATTTATGAAACGTACCGAAATTTTTTCAGGAAAAAGTTGTGTATACTTTACAGAACAATTCTGTGGAAGATTTTTGTTTCTGAACATATGAGAAGTTGGTTTAAATTCTATTTAGTTATTAAAAACTTAATTTTTTATAAATAATAAATAATATTTTTATAAAAACTTTGTTTCATATAAATTGTAAAACATTTCTTGTCCTATCACGAAAATTTCATTAACTTTTTCCTAATATTTACTGAGAAATCGCAATTTAAAAAAACACCCACATAAAAGTTCACTTGCTCATAACTTTTTTAAAAATCCAAATTTTGCAAAAATAAGTATAAGGCCTTAATATTGATCAATATATCTTCAAAGTAATGCAATAAAAAGTTTAAGTTTAATAACTTTGATTTTACTGTGTCCAGTTGAGAAAACTTTACTCAGTATAAACAGAATATTTGTTTCATTTGATACAACATTAAATTTGAGCGAACTATTGTTAACGAAATAAAAGGTTTCACGATCTTTGAAAAAATGTCTGAGGGTTCCGCAAAAAATTCCTAAATAAATATAAATACATTTTTTTGTATGCTCTCACAATTTTAATTTGTAACACTTAAAAATTATGAACTTTACATATTTTCCAGCTATCAAGGCTTGTTCCGGTACTTGCACTTTCTTTACAGCTCTGACTAAAACATTAAAATGCATTAGAGTTCTGCGTGTATACACTAATGGATAGTTTACTTTCTAAGTCAAACAAAAGTTCCGCACAAGACATATGCGCCAAGACTCACGTACATTTGTATGTATGTGTAATCGTTGATGTTACATTTGCGAAATTCGTATGATGTTTTACTATATAGCGTAAGCGACATTGTTGAAAAAACTAAAAAAAAACTTTTTAAAAGAAGTGAAGGACGATTTTAGCATGCAACAACAACAGTTTGTTTATGCAACACAACATACCTGTTTCAAAGTGCTTTCAAGAAAACAAAAAGAAAAATCGTGTGAAATGATGTGTGTAGGTTGAAATCTCTAAGAAGGTCAAAACTTAAATAGTGTTGTATTTAAGAAGATGCACAATTTTTTTTTAATTCATTAGTCATAAATGAAAAATACAATCCCTGCAGAGATAAATTCAAAATGTGCTTTGTGAAATACTATGTTATTAAGCAATAATAGGAAATGGTAGAAAAATTCTCAGTCATTTTTATTGCAGTTTTGCTGCGAATGAAATTACTATCAGTACTGGGCTTGAAAAGTTCCTTTCTTTCTATCAGTACTAAAGTACTTTATATATGTTCGCGGTAACTAGTTTTTCCTAGGCCAAACTAGTTAATTTGTGTGCCTAAAGGTATGCAGTTTTATGTTAATGGATAAGTACAGTCGCAAGCGAAGCTGGATATATTGGAGGATGTAAGTCCTGAGCCGCGGCTGAAGGACGCCCACTAAGCCTAACTTTTATGTAGAATTACTGTGGATAGCGAAGACGAATTTGGGCAAACTTAAGGATGTAAGTCCTGGCAGAAGCCTGCCCACTTGCCAAGCATACAATAAAATTGCTAAGTCTTCATTTTCTTGCTTTGCTTACCACAGTGCATAAAAGTTGGTGCGTGCAAGTGGCCTTTGATGGTGGTGTGGGGCTAACATTCCATAGTATGTCCAACGCCAGCATCGCTACCCACAGTGCTTTTGCATAAAAATTTCATTGCATATTTTTAGGCCTAGTAGTAACTAGTTTCGCCGGTAACATATATATGTAACATTAAAGTTATTCGAAAACTGAAAATCATTTTCATTAAAATGTTTCCCCAGATACGCAACTAATGATAACATAACTATTTTTCGGATTATCATGATGATTTCATTATACAAGAAGCCTACGTACGTATGTCAAAGATGTTACAAGAATGACACTTCGTTTTAGCAATATTACAGCAGAAAATCTTGTACCACGAAATAAAATTATATTTTTTTGCGGTACGAAGCAACCCTAAAAGCACAGCGCAAGTAAAATAAAAAAGATAATTTGCATATATTATCCAATGTTGTTAAAGCGCAATATCATTCCTGTACAACATTTATGGTACAGCCTTAAATTTGTACATGAACTTATAACAAGGATCCTAATGACTCTTATTTTTTTTCCTAGCTGGGTATTACTGCTGCTAAATTAATTTTTTTTTGTGGCATGTCCTTAGTACAATAAATAGTAATAACTTTCTTTTAGATGGAATTGACCATGACATTTATTTCAGTTGAATAGCAAATCTCGAGGACATTTGGCAATGGGAAACTTTGCAGATGCATTTCTCTTGTTCAACTAATACGATAAAATAAAAAAAAAGAAAACTTTCACAAAATTGGCATAGTTGTATGTATGTTACGTATTAGAAGAATACAAGTTTGAGTTCAACAGAGGCCCAGAATGCCAAAAGCATCGATACGTCATTGATGTTTTATCAGTGCTTTTTTTTTCATTCATCGATACCTTTAAACAAAATTGATTCTCGCATAAAGCAAATGGTTGTGAGTACACAAAATAATCACATTTGATGCCAACTTAAGGAATGAATAAGAATAATTAATGATTTCTCTAGATGAAACTAAACATATGTATATCCAAAGCAATTGGAAAAAAATCATTGATACTTTTTCGAGTTAGAAACGCCTAGGTTGAGGTTTCAGTCCCATTAAGTGAATACTTTTGATATATTTAAGAATAGTTTTAGGATAAAACTGTGACTGTATTGTATAAAAGACTTTAGACATCTTAGGTATTTAATTTCACATGCTCAACAAACTACTTAGTGATCACTTATGTGTTTCCCGCAAAGCCCACTCTACCGGTATTCTGATGGCATTCTTCAGCGAGAGGTGTAACTCATATTGAATCCAAATCAAAAATGTCTCTTTTCAATTTAAGCATTTATGGTTGTGGTGATAAATAATAGGTGTTTATGGTTGAATCAAATATATAAAATCATTGATTTTTCCCCTGGGTGTAATAGCTTTTGAGGTCGGCCGTAACCCGGTAACGGGTTGTTATGGCCACCCAAGTAAGTAAGCAAGTGTAATAGCTACGACACACTCTTAAATGACCCTAAAATAATCTGAAGTGGGATTATAATAATTTCAATGAAAGATCCAGTGTAAAGATAATGAGATCAGCTTCTCTCTCTCTTCGGTTCAACTGGATTTGAGGTTAGCAGATCATTGTGTTAAACAAACTGCATGGAAACATAGCCAGAAATATTTCGTTCCTTTTGATTTTTGTATACTTATATAAAAGTCTGGCAAGACTTTTTGAAATTTCACTAATTCTCAGTTTAAAATCTTATGACACCTTATGTAATTGTAAGCACAAATTTAAAAAAAATATACTCATTTCGTAGCACATCTGGCTAAGGCATATAATCGATTCTGTAGTAGTTGTGTAGTTTTGCAGATGAATGAATTTTGTTATGTCTCTAAGTTGTCGCAAGTTTATTATATATTTTTATAAAGAATATATTCCGTAATGTTAAAAAATTGGAATGTCGACTTCGTATTTATTTCTGTAAAGCTGCTTGATGAAAAGAATAATTCCTAAAGCAAATGCCATCTTGCATGTTTCTTGGGAGAAAATGACGTGAGAATAGCAAAGTAAATGATAGAATGTAGTGCAAAAATACTACTGCATAGATGACAGTTTGGGAGCTAAGTCAGCAATGCAGGGATGCAAAAAAATGTGTGCAGGAGAAGTTGTAAAATGATAATAACATTCAATTGTTGCACATGATAAAGTGGGTGCACTGTAATGGAGAACAAATATAACTTGTTTAAGACAATTGAGAGATTACAAGTGCACATTAATGTTAGATAACAATAAATGCAGTGCAAAGCACAATATACAATACACACAAGGAGCTGTAAGACAAGAACAAAAAAAGTGATGACTTTTTGATAAGAAATCCTGAGGGCTCTATAAAAAATATTGAAAGAATGTAAGTACGTTGTTTTTATTAAAATTATTTTAATGTTATTTTAAAGGCTTTTCTACGAGAGAATCGTAAAAGGAAAAGAGTGCGACAAAAAATAAATTGTAAGCAATAAATTCTTGCGGAGAGAGTACTATCATTCAACATATTTTTTTCAAAATAGGACGTATTACTAGTAGCGCCCACTACCACAAGCAAACGCTCTCACGATAATCATGTTCGATGATTTGTTTAACAATTCTGTATAAGTGCACTCTTTTTAAGCGACTGCTCGTTCTCATTCTTACGCTCTTTGAGCGCTTGCTCGTTCACTGGGCAGCACCACCTATGACCACGGATTCCGCAGAACTCCATGTGGCATGTTGGTACCCATCAAATATTTAAGTGCTTTGATCGACGTTACAGCAAATGTTAATATTGGGGTGTTGGAATAATTAGTTCCTGATCTTGTAACAGCGTTATTTGGAGCTACGTTAAAGAAGAGTATTCCTCTATTCGGTATTGTTTTGTATGAACTAGTGTGGATCAGAAGTCGATTTTATCAGATGAAATCTCATTGTGAGGAAAAATTATCTCGAGAAAAAGTTTTTTTCTATCAGACAATATATTTCGCTTGAAATTTTGATCTGATGTTTTGATATTTATTCTTCTTTTTGGCCTTGTACAAAGCTATAATGAGTGTTTGGTCACTTATTTCAGATTTTTGTTTTTAATTCATGCAAAAGTCGCTGACTTTATATAAAATGTAATCGTCTAATATAAGCTCATCAGTACACTGATATGTACAGATATGAATGCATATTTTAAGCTGAGGATGAGTGAGAGCCAACTTTTTCCTAATATCCGAAGCAGAACAGTCTTTATATTCTCTGACAGTATGGCTGCCTTAAGTTCTGGATTCCGTGATGATCAAATCAAAGCTAGCCTTAGGGAAGCATCTTGTGATTACGAAATTAACTAAGTAAAATCTTACTATAGTTCATTGGACTCCTGCCCATAAGCGCAATAGATGGAAGCTTCTAACTCTCTGCTAAACAGCGTGTTTTCAAAACCAGGACCTGTTTATAGGGTTAGAAATATCTCTCTTCAAAAACCTTAGCCTAACCAACACCTTAACTGAATCAATTCGTATTGGATAATTACTTTAGGACAAGACTACCTTAAATATCTGTTCCCAGAATATGATAGCATAAGGACAAAATCTTTGATAAAACTTTAATAGATTAAGAGCCCTGTTAGGAATAATAAGCTGTCACTGCTTCAACATCTCAATAGAATATATCATTCTACTGAGAGACTATGCTGACTTGAAGATGATTAGATCTCTTTACATAGAGTTAAAAAATTACTCTAGATTAAGTTAGGTTTGGCACAATAGGACTCCAAATGAGATTGCAATGCTTGGGCTTATTAATGCTGCTGCCATAAACATTTAAATCTAACCGACTTAAGATTCAAAATCATAGACTTAAAATCAATTAGAAACAGATTAAATATTAATTTAAATCCACCAAATCTCTTCTATTCCCAAAAACAAATATCAGGTTCGACCCAATATACAAAGTTTTTACTATCAATTCGGGGTACAGCATTATTTTATACGAAATATTTTTAGAAACAAATACATTTACATATTTAAGGCAAACATAGTCATTTTTAGGTTATGTACTGCAATATTAAGTTAAGAGCACTTATTTGATGCAAAAGAAAATCAGATCGGCATTGAAGGAGTCCACGAGGCAATTTTTATTTAAAAATGAGGCCTTGTTTGTCAGTATTTGATAAACATTTTTATAAATAAACTTTGTGCTTCTCTTTATGTATATGTGGAATAGCAATTTTGTTTTTAGTGATAACGATGCGCAATCCCAAACAGATATACAGAATGTCCTCTTCATTGATAACGATGGAGTTGCATCAAGCTAAACGTTCGTCCGATTCACCGACTATCCTTCAAATCAACAAATTTTTGTATTATAATAATATAACTTTTAGCTCATTAGCTTTTTCATTATAATAATATAACTTTAGATAGTTTAATGAAAATTTTCCTTGTGTATCTTTCTTTGCACTCGATTCACCTAAGGTGTCATTTATTAATATTTTTAGCTTATAATCAACCAAAATGTTAATTACTATTTAAGATACATACTTAACATAAGTCATTAAAGAATTATTATGATATTACGCATTAATATTGCACACACGCCAGCAAAATTTGATTCCTTTCATCATTGCTAAGCATGTGAGGTTAACCTGACTTTCAGTTTTATTTTTTGCCATAAGCACAAAAATCTTCACTAAGTACAAACGCCAATTAAGTAAAAGAGGAAATCTAAAAAGCCCAAATAATTCGGCAGTATAATTAACCAAATTTATATTAATTTAGGTTGATTCGTCTTACGTGCTTCAAAAGAAACCCAATTTTCGCTTGAGTCAAAATGTATGAAAGAACAATTTTCGGAAGATTTCACAAACAATCTAGTATTCTATTTATTACTTTTGTATATTACATAAATAGTAAATGTGAAGACATCTGAATTCAACAATCTTTATGTTTTTACCCTAATAGTCGGGGAGCCAGTGAACATCTGCCCAAGGAAGAATTGTGTTTCGTATTTCATTTGAGAATGCCGGAAAGGTATAGGCTATGCAATACTAAGATTTGACCGCTTAAAGAGGACGAAAATTGAGTTTTTACTCAATAACTCAAAAACAAAGTTTCATATAAAAAAAATATTCTGGTCAAAGTTTTAGAGGAAATTAAAGCATAATGCCCTCATGTCTGCATAAAAAGAATCGAAGTAAATTTTTCAAAGGTCAAAGGTCACTGATGATTCCATTTAGCAATGGATGAAACTAGTAATATTAGCTTAAGCTCTGCTGCTAAACCGCAATTTTTGCACAAAATAACTATTTATGTCCGAAATTGTGATTTTTACTGGAAGTCTTAGAACGACACTACTTTCCCTACGACAATGTCATCTCCTCTAAGACTTTGAACTCAAAATTTTTTTCCTTTCAGGGTTACTTTTTGAGTATGAAATATGAAACACAATTCAGCGCTGAGTAAATGTGGCTCTTTAAATGTTCTCTGGCTCTCCTCTAGTAAAAATTTTAAAGACAAAAAAGTTTAGAAATATAAATGGGTACTTTTCAAAGTCATTCATAAAAAAGACGTTTATTCTATTTCATAATTGATATATTTACAGAAGAAGTTTTTTTTTGTTCGCATATGGAATTGCCTCTCTTCCTTTCAAGGACATACATATGTATATATACGAAAGAGTAAGACAAATTACAAGTATGTACGCCACTAACCATTATTGCCAAGAATGTTTACCAATTCATTAAAGCCTTAAGCGTGTACAGAAGAACGCAAGAAATCGGATGTTAAGCAAAGTAAATAAGAAAAAGGTATATCTTTTATCGACTTAGTAAAACGTGAACAATGTTTCAGAAGAATTAAAAAGAAAATGTTGGGCCTCTAAAAATATTATTAAAATTGCACTTGCTTGCTCCAAGAAAAACAAACATAAATCATTTTGTGGTGCCGCTCTGCGATGGGCAATCAAAAACTATGCTATAAAGTTGTCAATTCATATACAATAAACTTTATTTGTATTGCTTAAGCTTTATGCTCGTACAATCGTTTTCTTTATCCTACCCAAGGTCAAAGGCAAACAAATTGTTCTTTCTTTTACAAAACATGTAACATCTTTTGGTCGGATACTAGCTTAGGTTAGCCAAAATTTATAGATAGTAAGTTTCACAATAGAATAGTCGTGGTAATTTTCATGTAAGACACGATAAAAGACTGAGAGAGTGAATGCAAGTGTTGTGTGATATATTTTTCGATAAAACGAATTATCATTACGTACAATACAAAATATCGAACAATTTATTATTCAACTTTGATCGAATTTCCTTGTTTGCATGGCATGCACGCTTTTGGCCATTTTCGTCACTTGAATATTTAAATTAATGCCAAATCAAAAAGGCGAAAGAAGCAACAACATATTAATCGAAGAAAAGAAAACAAAATAAAATATGCACTAGGAGTGGTATGGTCAGATTCAGGTTACGACGCTGATCTCGCTTAAAATTCTCATTCAGCAAAGCTTATTTAAAAAATCGCCAAAATTCTCTGTCAAAAGTATCGCTAGAAACAAACTCGTACGGACAGGAGGGATTTTGGGGGTTCCAATCTCTCCCAGGTGGGTTTTAAGCTTCAATTTTTAAAGTTTTCTATACTTCTTGGTTAGGAAAAATTTGAAAGCTTGATTCATTATGATTCATCTTTATTTAAGCTTGGTCGTCTAGTTGGTCGGTAGGGCTGCTGATTGAAATCTTCTATTAAGTGAGTCGAATTATGGTAACGTTGGGATACAGCGCTCTCGCTCTGTCCCATCTAGTTATCACTAAACAATTTACAGGCGAATGTATCAAGCAGTTGGATGTTTTGCAAGTTTAGTGTCGATTTATATTGACAAAATTAACCTCCCTCTCCTCGACGAGCAAATCTTGTGCACGGCTCAGGTTGAGAAGCTTCTGAATAGTTTCAAATTTCATTTTAATCCATTATTATAAATAAATAATTAAAAAAAAGCTTTATCGGAAAAATTTAGCGTATGTGAACGATCTGGCTTAGTTCGTTTCCCCAGTAAAGAGGTTCAAAACTTAATTTATTTGAACAACCACATTATTTATACAAATAATTTACCAAGTAAGCTACCATGAAGGGCCTCTAAAGATTTGCCTTTTCAATAATTGCTTTTATTTTAGACAAAACGCCTTTTCGTTTTGTGCAATAATTTTATTTTAGTTTTTAAAAAATTTTAGTTATTATGAGTCTTTACATTATTTCGAAGCACGCCATGCCTATCTGTTTGTTTCCAACCATATACTCCTGCAGCCTTTCGAAAAACGATTGAGGCTCTAACTAAGGAAACATTAATATTTATGTTCACCATTGGATAGAGACACTGTTAGGCAATCATGTTATCAAAGCAAACTGAAGGCAATCATGCTCCCAAAGGTATGCAATGAAAACTGCTCAACAGTGAAGCAAAATACCAAATTAAATTCAGTTGAAGGTAAATTCTTAAGATCCAATCACTTATTATTTACGAACTCCCTAAAATTATTACTGGGAAAATAACAATCTCTACACCGCCACCTCTCGGAGACTCTATACATGCATACAGATATGCTAATGAAAATCAAAGCCAAAACAGAATCGTTAAGGAAATACCTTATTACGTAGGTAATAGGTATTTTAAGTAAATTTCGACTTCTAAGCAAATATTTGTGTTATGTTTGCATTTTTTATTTATTTGGCTTCATTTTTTAAACACATTTATTTCAAATGTGCAGAAGGCGCAAAAACCGAAAAGAGTCCAATGGCATAGAGTTTATAAAGGTAACAAAGAAGCAATCAAGCGAATATGTCAGCAAGGACATTGTCTCTTGTGTACGGTACGGTAGTTCATGTAAGAATATTTTCATAATAACTCACTCGAAACGGTGAACGTGCTTTTTTCATGTGAGCCATTTAACTGGAGAGATTTCACGTGGCATTTTGAAAAACAAAATATACCTCTAACTGTAGATATGTATGGTATGTACCAACTCATTATGTGTATGTTTGTGCATATGCACGTTTGAACAACAAATCGTTATCCTTGACATGCTTGGTTTGTGGAAATGACAAACGGACATACGAAATGCGCTAGCTGAATGTCCATAAATTTGTGGTTGAGTTTGTGCTGTCGTCACTTTGCTAGTTGGGTGATTTGCTTTGCTGGAAATTACGCAGCGCAATTTTTCATGATTTCCAAAGTAAACAAAGTTTTAATGTTGGTTGTTATTTTAGTAAATGTTGGGAGTTAATTTGCCTTCAGAGGGACTTTCTTTTTATTTAGTTTATGAAGAGTAAATATGTCTTTAACGATATGTTTTTTTTATGATTTGAAGACTTTGAAAATGATGCAGACGTTTATACGACAAGTTATTAACTAACTAACATAACTAAAATATTCCTTAAACTTAATTTGCAACAAGATTATATTGAAATTATTCCTGTTACTGTGCTCTATGAAAGGAATTTAATTAAATAGCTCTAACCACGCATCCAAGGTTCGGAGTAGTTTGATTTCATTAATATCACATAAGAATAGTCGAAATTATGATGATCTATTGAAAATTCTTGTACAGTAAAAAAAAAATAACAAGGAAATGGTCAATTCAATTAGGAAAGCTAATGCTTTAATGTCAAGTTAAAATTCCGTAATTTTAACCCAACGTCTGCTTTAAAATAACTTAAAGGGAAATCCAGGAAATTGAAAATAAAATTGTATCATCGTATTAAGGATTGATCGCTTAAACTCTAAGGCGCATGGATTAACCACTGCGCCACAGTAGCTCACCACTTATATTTTCCACTTTCAAAGCGCAATCGTTTTTTAGTATTTAACAAGACTTACGTTTCATTTAAAAATATGCGATTTGACTTCACAATTTTGTTTTTAATTCACAAAATCAACAGGAAATAAATTAACAAATCACGTGATTAATAAAATCTAACCTTACTAACCTTAGTATACGAGTCATCTTGGTTTTCCAGAAGAAAGGCATCAGGAGTTACGTGGGGTTTGTGGTCGAGATGGATACTATCTTCATCAATCCGTATATACCACTACTAATATGCATACATGTACATATGTTACCGACTGAACAACTTTTTTAGGATAAACTAGTTTTTCCTAGGTCAAACTAGTTCATCCGAAGCGTGTTAGGATGAACCAGTTTAGCCTAGGATGAACTAGGGTTGGTATTTACTTTAAAGCTCTCACTCCCGATTTTCTTAAAATTTCAGAATGAAAGAATTAGTGGGCGGCCTTTGGGCGTGACTCAGTATTAACATCCTCTAATATGTCCAATGCTGGCTTCACGGCAACCTTCGGCCGCGCTTCACCATACTATGCTCGACACGGAATTCGCTATCACACAGACGTTGGATATACCGGTGTTGGGCATATTGGAGGATGCAACCCCTGAGTCGAGGCCAAAGTCCGCCCACTTACACTAGGAAACTAAAATTTTCCTAGGCTAAACTGGTTCATCCTAACATCCTTCGGATGAGCTAGTTTGGCTTAGGAAAAACTAGTTTATCCTAAAAAGTAGCTTGGCCGGTAACATATATAAGTACATTAGGTTCAGGGTTGCCGGGTTTAACCCCGGAATTTTATTTCAAAGTTGGGGGCCTAGTAGGAGTTCAAAAATTTTCTGAAATAGCCGGGAATCGGGCGATTTTTGTTACATGGAATTCAAAGTATTATTTGGCGAGCAAAATAAAAAAATCACCATCAAGTTTAAAATAGTGCTGGCTAAAAAGGTCAAATTATTCTTGGGATTGGAAGTAAAAACGTAAAAACATGCTAAAACTATTTTCAAAAATTTTTCAGTCAGAAAATTACATATAGTCTGTGGAATTTCGAGATAAAAAAATAAAATACATTAAAATGAGTCCAGAGTCAGGCGAAGGACTTAGTTTAGTTTACAGATTCAGATTCGGATTCACAATTTTTCGAGGTGTAGCCTAAGAAAGAAATATGTAAACGATAAAATGATGAGTAACAAAATCGAAAAAAGGTCGCTTTTATCTTTTTCCTTGAAAGAAAATTACAAATTATCTCTTGATCAAGTAGAGATATATAGGAGTGGCAGTCAGTTTAAGACTGAACCATACTCTCTCATTGAACCAACCAGATTTCGTCGTAAAACTAATTGTAAGTAGCTGACCTATACTAACATGTCTAAGGCCAAAGGCCTTAATGTCTTTTTCAGAAATAAGATTTCATTATTTTCTGAAAAATTGTTTTCGCTCTTTTGTTGAAAATTGATATCCGCAAAAATTTGCATATTGTTAAATTTGAGCGCATCTTGTATATACCATATATAAATTTTGAAAACTTTCGTTATGTCACATAATAATTTTATTAAACAAACATTGAAACTACGAGCATTAAGAATCCAATTATAGGAAATGAAAACAACTATTGTAGTTTTAAAATATTTCATTTAAAATTTAAAAGTTCATTCTCGTTTTTGCTAAAAAGTTAAATTTTGAAACAAAAAAGCAATTTGTATTAAAAGTTCCACTTAGAATACCTTTATCAGACCTGTCAAACATCAGATGAAAACAAATAAATTTCAAACTTTAAATTGGGCTTTGTTGAAGATAAAAACGTACAGCAAGGTGCTGTATGAAGAACTGACGTAAATAAGAGTGACATTTTATAATCACAACAACAATAGCGTAGACTGAAAATTCAGTTGAATAATTGAACGTCAGAGCGTATACTATTTTTGCCTTGAAACATATATTGTGTAATAGGGTGGTTCGCACTTTCTTACAAAAAAAAAGTGTATAATAGGGAATTTCGTTCGGATTCCGAATTTTGAACTTATTTGTGGTCAAAAATTTGAATTTTCTGCAAACAGAAAGAAGTATTAAAATACAAATTCTCGAAACAATGATATTTATAAGTGCTCTAAAGATTATTGTCAAAAGAATAGGTCCCTGAAAGCTCTTGATGATATTTTTTAAGTTTGAAATGTTATGTGTTAAAAAATTCATTGGCTTGATATTTAATCATTAATTGTATCTCGTACTTGTCAAAACCATGTCTTGTTTTATTTTAAGCATCACCGTAGCGCAACTATGGTGTGCTCTGTAATTCGATTGGTTTCTGTGAAAAAATATTGAAATGGTTAATAATTTAGAATGACAAGAACTTTTCACAAACTAATGTGTAAAATTAGTAATTTTTCACTTTTGATGAAAAGATCTGTTTGCCAATGTTTGGTTTTTTCAAATTTCGAGCTCCAGTACATTGGGATCCAATGAAGTTAAATTTGACGTCAAGTCATTTACCAAGGACTAGAAAAATTTTGTCAGATTCAGGGGTTGTTAGTATGATTAAAATCGGTCTTTTCTATTTTGAACTTTAAGTATTTTTTAATAATCGCCAACGTAGTCATTGTAAAAAATATTTACTTAAGTCAATTGTTCTTTTTTACCGAAAATCCCATTTTTAAAAATTCACTCCATACTAACTAAGCAGGGTTCTTCAAACTAAAGTCATGTAAATAATATTTATATGCTATTCATTTATTAATTTGCTTGGGAATTTTTTCTTGGAAATACATTTTTGAAAATTTTCAAAAAAAATCATGCTATTGAAAAATACATAGACCTTAAAGTTTTAAAACGGGGTCCACCCTACCAAACACATTCAATGTATGTCTTTAGGCTAGCACATATATTGTGTGTGTATGTGTGGGCAAAGTGCGTAAAAAGGTAGGTAGAGAAAAAGTGCTAAAAACAACTACTCAGCTGGGAATTGAATAATTTTAACAACAACAGCTAACATTAAAAGCCGCCCGAGGACCATGCCTTAAAGTATGCAACAGTTGTGTGTTAAATTATGTAAAAGTAAAAACAAAAAACCAGCGAAAAAACCAGGAAAATCGGGGAAGCTTGCAAAGAAACCGAAACACAAAATAAATAAAATTTTAATAGAAATTTGTGGGCGTTTAAATGAAAGTTAAAAGAAAAACCGAAAAAGAAAATTAATAAAAAATACGTGATGTTTTGTTTACATTAACATGTAATTAAAAGCGGCAAGGAGTGTAATTAAAGAAATATCCTAGGAACCCAAATTATATAAAAAATAAAAACTCATGGAAAATGAAAATTTTTAAATGGAACTTAATGAAAATGTCAGCAACATAACGAATTCAATGACGTAGTTTGTAAGAATTGAAAAGCGAAAGTTTACATCTTAAAATAGAATTTACCTTTTGGACGAGTACATTAGAGTTAAAAGAATGTTTTATATTATATTGTATGTTATATATATATAGAAATATGTAAATGTTTTATCATTTATGTATGTATATGTAGTAAATATATATATATAGCGACCATTTAAAGAAAATAAAACTTAGACATTGAAATTATTCTTTGACATTTATTATAAGATAAATTTGGAAAATTTTCATATTTACCCATGTTAGTCGGTTTATCCTTGAAAGTCCTTTTGCTGTTTTATGGACCAGCTAAGTTGATTTTAGTGCATATTTTTTCAAGCTGCTGCCATATCACGAGTCAAATACTTTATTTATGTAGGGAATTATTAATGTATGTCATTTGTTATGCAATGCTTTTTGTAGTACACTTTTAGGCGCACAATGCCCGCATTTAAAATGCATACATGCTTGGCAATGAAAACTACGGAAACATTAAGGTAGAAGAAGAAATTGTCATAAAAAATTGAAGAAAAATGTATTGTACACAATTTTGGTTCAACTTTATTTTATGCGTTGATTTTTTTCTTTATTTTATTTTGTGCATTAAAGTATTTTCGTGTATGCGTAGTCCAGGCACATTTACATTCACATCCACACTCTATTTCAAATTTAAAAGAAGTAAATTTATGAAAAGAAAGGACGATAACAAAGTTTTTGCTGACAATCGTAATCCCGGTTTCTATTATGTTTAAAAGTTCCATTAGGTTAAGATTGACTTGGTTTTTGATATGTGTGTAATAAAAAAAAACACAAGTTTGAAAAGGGCCGCATTACTGCCAACGGCTGGTCTTGGGGGCCAGCAGTTTCTTTAGGTAAAATGTGGCCTTGCTCATTTGCCTGCTGGGTACTTTCTTACTATCATAGTATGAGTAGGTGTAAGTACAAATATATTAGTGTAGTACTACCCATTTTCACAAAGTACTACCCAAAAATATTAAATTGAGCACTTAAATCTTTTTCGAAACGACAGCACTGTTCTGTATATGTGCACGCTTTCTTGCGCTCTTTAAGTGCCTTCTCGTTCTCATTTTACGCTTTTACGAGCGCATGCTGGTTCTCTGGGCAGCACCGATCATGTTTGATAAATAAGCAGCAGTTTAACTTCCAATTAAAGACATAGTAATGTTTACGAAAATTTGCTGATAGTTAATAAATACTCGTATTCAAAAAATCTATCAACCAAATACATTTAATTCAAGGAAACTGAGGAATGATAGCGAAAGAGTAAAATTTGATTATTATGTTGTTTCTCTTCCACAAATATTCCATTGCATTGCCATGGAAAAAACAAAACGCACACACAAGTACATTGACGAATTGAAATACTTGCGTGCTTGTTTCCATTTGCGTGATTAATGTTTTTAAGCAATTTTAAAACTTTAATATTTTGATATTTAACAAGAATATAGTGATAATTTTAACTGAAGATTGAGATCAAGTGTCTAAGAAATAAAACTAAACAAATCTAATCAAAATTAGTCCAGTAGTTTTTGCATGATGCGCGAACATCGAAAACGGCTATCATTTTATTTATATATGTAGCTATAGATGATAAAGGTAAACGTTTTTTTTGACTAATTTTAGAAAAAATTAAAAGTTCCGACTCAAAATTCAGTACATTCACCGAAAGTACAAATCACTTATACAGGATGTTAAAAATTTTCCAAAATGATGTTTTCAAAGTGCTTTTATATCCTGTATATCATTGAACTTTGAAGATTTTGCAAATTTGCATGGAAAAGTCCTATGCCATTAACACATATTAAAAATATGTGTAAACCTAAGGTCGAATATTGACCATTATGCTGACATTAAAAAAAATATTCCAACATATAGTATAACATCTCTTAATAAAAAAAATAGGTTAAACTCTATAAAATCAATTCGTGTACAAGCGACATTTTGAATATTTTACTTTAAGTATCGGAAAAAATATGAACACATGAATTTCATGCGTGGACGAAAATGGATTACAATAAAAGTGTAATTTCTGAACCAACCTAACGCCTACTTCAATTTAAGTTGTGACGAGATATTGTAGTCTAAAGAGAGCAACATACGTAAGAATTTTCAAAATTCAGTATCTCAAAAAGCAATGACGTCAATAGGTTTTTGGCACGTTGTTTGTAATATTAATATAATAATATGGGAAGTAGCGTTGCATTTTTGCGAGGAATTTTATACCGAACAAATTTCATTTACAGTAGTTGATTATTATTGCACAATCAGCAATATAATCGTCAGTTCCCGCTTCCGCTGTAGAGTCTCTAAGATAACAGCATGTCAAAGTTATGAAAAAACTATGCTACGAGTATTTTCATACCATTTTAAAGTTTATTGGATTGATTTTTTAAAATAATTTGCGACAAAAAATAATCAAAAATTTATATCCTTGCGAGTCATATGAAAAAAATTGTTTGGGCTTTAGTGAATTACTTGCAGCAATGCTTATGAAATTAAGCGTAAGGGTTGTTTTAATTATAAGTTTTCACTAGACCATGTAGGCGTGGTACCTCCCACCAAGTAAAAACTTTATAATTGATATTTACTGAACTAAATGGTGATCAAATTTGCATTTACCGCCATTTCTTTTACAGATATGTACTAAATTATATTATATATAGCTTTAGCTTATGAAGTAGACATTTGGGTTGAAAAGCAAAAGAAACAAAAAAAAAAAAATAACGTAATTGGCGTAATTGATTCATATTTTTTTGTAAATCAAAATGGCGATACAATTACTGTGAATGGAGATCGATATCGAGTGATGATTAGAAACTTTTTGTGGAGCCAATTGGAAGATATTGATTTGCAGAATATGTGGTTTCAACAGGATGGTGCAAGATGCCAGCAACGGAATCAATCGATATTTTGAAAGAGAAGTTTAATAATCGAAAAATTTCTCGAAGGACAGACGTCAATTGGCCAACAAGATCATGCCATTTATCACCATTGGATTTCTTCTTATGGGGTTTCTCGAAAAGTAAAGTTTATGCGAATAATCCTCAAACTGCTCAACACCTCAAAGACAACATCATCAAGCAAATATCATTAATTAAACCATCAGTATGCGAAAAAGTTACGCAAAATTTTGGTAAAAGATTGACAGCAAGGCTAAATTTTATAAAGATACCACAAATTTGAACACCCTTTACATGAGAAGTTAAGTTTAATATTATGATAACGGTTATTATAAGCCTTCAAAGAATTAAAGCTGAGTCGATTTATATCAGTAGGTGTGATACCGCCTATTCAGCACCAAAATATTTTCAAGTCATGTTAAGGAAGTAAGAAGAGTACTTGTAATGTACATATGTATAGCGACCCAGGCAGTAATAATTATTTACTGGGATCGTTAACGAGGCGTGAAATCTTCCTTATGAGTTGATTTCCTTTTTTCAATAGAATGTCAATTTTAATCATAGGATCACAACGTAAGACCAAAATCCTGGACTCCTGGTACTTGCGACATCAAACAAGTAACCTCTGCAAACAAATCAATTAACTTCTTAACTACGCATTCTACATAGACAAAAAATAACGCACAAGCTAACTGATTTTCATGACCTTCAACCTTTAGTAATATTTTGTTTCTTTTTGTTCCTGATTCCAGTTTTTGATATGTTGCTTTGATATTCCTCAACCAAAAGACGTACACAACATCTAAGGCATTTTTGTCTTAGGCATTCGAAATGTTTTACGTAACCTATGAACACAAATGTATGTATATATTATATATCCGCAGCGTAGCGTATAAAAATGATTCGCCAAGGCCGAAAATAACAAATTTTGCACGTTTTTGTGTTACATGTTTCATTGATTCTTGAGACTTGACCCACTTCACACGTGGGCTTTAGGTACAACGGTTAGCCGCACTACGTTGAAGTAGGGTGGTGCGAGGCATGAAATATGCAAGTGGAATGACGAAGTTGTTTTTTTCTTTCTCTGTTCCACAATATAGTATGTCGAGGACAAAGGAAGTCACTTAATTTACTTGAGCTCTTTTCACCAAGCGCTCGTCGCAAAATTGTAAGATTTGTATTTTGAAGCAAAAACCTTTTGCCATTGTTATTGTTACAATCTATTTATAGAAAATATCAACAATTTGAATTTGAAATGATTTTATAGCCACATCACTTTACTTGAAGGGTTATCGCTATTAACACAGAATTTTTTGATTACACTTTTATTCAGAAAGTTTTATTTTATCTTCACTGTTTTATTATTTTACTGACATTGTATACGAATGCAATGTAAGAAGCAATGGATAAATGGCAGATTTTCTTCACTGCATTCTTTTGGATCGATAATTTTTGTTATTCAATCTGAAAAGAGCCAAATGGCGTTTCTTTGATTCACCACCGTTTTGTTTGTTATTTGGCAATTCATGTTTCACGAATTTGATTTTTCTTCAAAAATATTTCTAATTAAATTACACTGTTTTTTTTTCTTCCAAAAGTTAATTTTCCGTAGAAATTTGTTTTGTAAGATACAAGCGCAAACACACACACGCACACTAAGTTAAATACCGTATGATTATCAAGGGTAACTAACAGTAAACTAAATGAAACCGTAATTTTTTCTCTTCGCATTCGGCGTATGTGTGTTTGTGAGTAGTGTGTATTGGGGTGGTCTATTACCCACAAAAAACTGTAGATACGATTTGTATGGTGTGACACTAAAATTGTATGCGGCAAATGCTATTTTACCCAAGTTACACTTTTGTTTCGGCACTGGATACAAGTTAACAGCTGTAGGCTCAAAAGTTTACTGATGGCACATCAGTTCATGCAGATTCTACAATACCATGCTTTATTTGTCTTTTTGATTTTGACATTTATAGCTTCTGCGCACTTGAGCGTTTTTGACATTGAATATTGACTTACGATATTTGATAAGCAGCTTTACGTGCAATGGTGTTGTTGAACCCCTCCAATGCTTTATAATTCCAACAGGGATAGCTGTCCAACTGGTTGACAAATTTGCTCCAATTCAACATTTGTATTTAGTACGCTTTGAAGCTTCACAATGAAATGCTTGACGGCCAAAACAAATGCATTGAAATATTGAAAATTTTCTAAAACAATGGACGCAACGAATTTTTTACTAAAACGCAAAAAAAATTGTCTCTAATTTTTGTGCTTCTTCGTTTTTCCATATTTTAATGTATTTTTTTTTTTCAGTTCTATGCAAATTGCAGGAGCTAAGCAAGGATTATACTACAAGATTCGGTGAATTAACTTTTGACGTTAAAAGATACTTTCAAAAGCTCATACTATATAGTATATACGGATCACACCATGTTGACAGTTTACTTTTGCTCGAAAAAAAAATTGTGTTTAATTGGAAAACGCACAAGAAGTGAAACTTGACCGTAAGCTAAAGTAAAATTATAAATCAAAACCCAAGAGCGAATGATTGACTCGTATTAAAAATATCGAATCAATCAATAAGTTTCGAAAAATCCATCGAATGGTAGCAAAAAATCCTTCGAATGGTATTGAAAAAAATCAAAAAAAAAGAAGACACTAGTCCAAAATTATGTATCGAAAAACAACAAAAATGCATATAAGAGTCCAAAATTATCCAATACAAACAGAAAATCGTTGAAAAGTATCGAAAGATATCGAAAATGTATATAAAAGTTGAAAATTATCGAAAAACACGGAAAGTTAAATGTTGTCGAATATAAAAGTTGAAAATTTTAAAGAAGTCGAATAGCATCGATATACAAACAAAAGTCAATATTCAATTTTCAATTCAATTTGGAATATCATACGATAAATACTAAAAAAGTCCAATATTATTCAATATGTTGAATAGTATCGTGAAACATCGGAAAAGACGATTAGAGTCGAATAATATCAAAACACATTGAAATTGTCAATAAGTTTCGAAAAGCTCAGTGATAGTCAAAAACGTCTAAGTCAATGATGGCATTTGGGTTTTGTGAAAATATACAGAATCGAGACTTCGAATGTACTTTTTAGAAGGCGTATGTATTTTTGTCATGTTCACCAAAACTTCGAAAAATTTTCTAATATCTGGAAATTCCGATATAATAATTCCGAAATAATGTCGAATGTACTAAAAGTTTGTCGAATGTACTGAAGCATATTTTTCACAACGCAAATGCATTGAAAAAAGTATAAATATACCGAAAACGCCAACTGATCTTTGTAAATAAATACATGCCTCATTACTTATTTGAAATTTATTTATCAATAACTATCGAAAAAATCGATAAAAGTTCATTTGTGTCAAATCGTAAGGAAAAGCATCGACAGTGCTAACCTTTTACATACCAAATATTTTAATTGCTTCTTATCACACGAACTTTTAATTTGGAGAGCAAAGGGAATTTCCTTCTAGAATTAGATCTGATTTGATATGATTATCTCCGAGAAACGATTTTGTTTACAAACAAATTTAGTTTTATTTTTTTTTTCCTTACGACCCTCTCAATTATATATCTTTCTTTTATTGGATTTAAAGTAGAAATGAAGGTGGAAAAATAAAGACATATGTGTGTGAATAGTTTTGCTATAACTCTACCGGCAATTTGTTATCATATGTGAATACAAATATTAAATGCAATTGTTAATACCAAAGACATGTAAGTTAATAAAAATTGTTGTCTTGTAATTAAATTTTTGAGGAAATGCAAAGAAATACATTACATTTATGAAGAAAATTATAAGTGAATTAGTTACGTAGTCGGTATCCATGTATTTCTGTTTCACTAAGTATTTCCTTTTTCAAAACTGGATTTGGACAACTAAGTGAGTCTTAAGAAGTCTCGCTTCAAAAAGCTGTTTTTAAAAACCCCGAGACTTTCAAGGTTCAAAAAATTGAGGTTCTCGGAATTGTCCGACTTCAATATATACATAAAGCACTTGACATTAGCTCAAGCTATATTTTTAAAACTTTAACACATATGTATATTGAAAATATATAAGTTTTTTATATGTGCATAGAAGATTTTTCTGGATTTATGTTAAGACCATAATTTTGATATCCTAATTATACCCTAAAGTACCCTTAATTTGATATTGTGGTTTTTGTATTTGGGCTACTTGTTTTTTGCTGTATTTTTCGGAAACAATCAATTTACGATTTGAATCTATTTTGGTACATCACTTGACCTTAGAAATATTGGAAAATCAATCCTTGACCTTTATACATATATGTTTTAGTTCTTGAGATACTAATCTTTGGATATTGCTTTTAGTAAAAATTAATTGATATTTCTATCTGGAGCTCTTTTTCGCTTCAAGAACTTAGCAACAGATATGCATTCTCAAATTCTTACAGCATATCGATTCACTACAAATTGTTCAAAAGAACTTTAAATGCATTTTTAAAAATTTTTCAATTGAAAGCTTAGTTTTTATCACAACACTTACGACACTCCACATGCAAAATGGCATCCACAAATTCGCACAAAATCTCCTGATGACGCTTGTTACGATCACGGCTTATCAGCACACGTTCTAGAACGTAGCCCATCAAACGTAATTCGACCTTAAGTATTGCACAAATGTCCACCAATTTGAGAACACTTAGTTTTTCAAGACTCTTAGTAGATCCACAACGTAAGCTCAAAATACTTGTTGCCATTATTGACATATTTTTGTGCCGCTTTTGTCCAAGACGGTCGCCAGACGACTCCACTTGTTGTTTGCCATAGATATCCCATAGCAATGAGTCCAACAATTGTTTGACGGTGCTAAATGTGAAAATTTTAACAAATTCAAATTAGGAACTATCAGTATTATGCATAATAATACCTTACCTCATTGTGGGTGGTAGCTGTATGTTAAAAAAATTCACTAGTTATCAACTTGGAGTTTATTGCCGCGAAACTTTGTGGTTTCTTATCAAAAAGGTAATTTTTGTAAATTATTCACAAATAAATAAACAACAATAATGCTGACTTTTAAAAGAATTTTTTTTTTTTGTATACTTTCAAATGAAATTAGAATATCTCTTGTTACTTAAACCGATAAAAAAACTGAAGGAGTTTGGTGCCACTTATAATTTATGCATTAAATGGAAAAATATCTTAGTTTAGTTGGTGTATATTGAAAATTGTGGAAAATATTGGTTTTATTATATATTTGACATTAGATGCTATTGATTACATATCAAAAAAACCAACATTGATCTCAATAAAAACTACGATCCATATGAGTATTCAATGAGAAATTACGATACATTCCACAGCGGTGCAATTCATTGGAGAACTTTTGGCCAAGTGGAAAATAACGTGATGGAATCGTATAGGCATTGGGGGAGTAATAGCCATATTCAGAGTTGCAGGTACGATACATTTCATTTTTTTCCGCTTCTACGCCATAACCCTTGAAGTTATCTGCGAAGATAAAGTTTTGTGCAAAATTCCATTAAATGCATTTAGTTCATTTTACTTACAAGGGCAGTGTAATTTTTCCTTTGTGTGCAGCTCCTCATAAAGTTTTGCTGTATTTACGATGGGTTTTCTTTTCAAAAATTTCTGATATTCTATTTCGGGATTAAAGGTCTCAAGATGGTCACAATAATTTTCGCACATTTTCACACACTACACTCAGAAATGCACAAAACTATTGAAGGAATTATTTTTATTAAAAAAGTAACTGGAACAGTTTGAGCGTTGCAGGTTTGGAATTTGAAAAATGTCTATATTGACAAAACAATTCTTGGTTGCTGGAGCAACAAAAATATTTTTTTTTTCGTTTTTTGATATCTAATGAAAGCACAACTTCAGCAAAAAAAAATTATTAATTTCGCCTTCTGTTGAAGTGTCCCTAGTAAATGAAATGCAACACTTAAAGCGGCATGCGCACTGTACGGTTTGTAAATTTTGACTGTTTGACAGATACCAAAAGCATAAAATAAAAAGAAAATATTGCTTTGCAGACTTGTTGTAACATTTTTTTAGCGTTTTAAAATGTGTAATTTTACAAATTTTGTCAATTTCATTATATGCATTGCAACATTTAGTCAAACATTCGATTTCACTACGGGCCTTAAGCGTGGTCCGCACCATCCAAAAAGCGAGCAAACAAAAGCACGTAAAGTGGATCAGCACTTGACGCATGAAGAGCAGTATGCTATCAGTTTAATTGGAGGCTTTTTCAGTTTCTGGCATAACAATTACTATTATGTTTTGTTTTTTTTTCTTTCAGCCGCATTGAGGATGACCTTAGAGATATGGGAATAAATATTAATCCAGAGGATATGACTGAGGAAGAAAAACATTTCTATTATTTTAAGGTAGATTTTTACTATAACCCTTAATAGTATCATAAACATCACGATTGAACAAATCCCGTCTCAAAAAATTTTATGACCCATGAAAGTGGCGATAAAAACTGTACACGGAGTCTTATTCTACTATGAAACTTTTTTAAACCCTACAAACAGTGCATATCAGCTTTGTCATTCCATTTGTAAAGCATAGGAGGGGGCGTGGTAATTAAAGAGAATTGTATTTATTCTGAATAGGAATCACCTCCTGAGTCAATAGAATCTATCCTTTTATACGTCTGCATCTAGAAATTACAATTACGGGAAAACAAAGCAAGATTATTTGATAAATTTGGAATATCTTCAATCACTGGAAATCGGCATAATTGATTCTTGGACACCACCACCGCTCATACAAATAAATCATTTAAAACTCTATGCTGAAAAAATTATTTAATGTAACTCGTTAATGTTTGTTTGTTAAGTACATGTAACAAAAATCTTTCAATTAACTGTTTTTTCTGAAATTTTTCAATTCCTGCAAGACCCCCGGCTTCGATATGCAATTAAAGGCTTGGCCGCGTCAAAAGCGGCGACTTGGCAACCTTGGGCTTAGCACTACGTAAAAAATGCATAATTTGAATCGAAAAATGTTAGATACTTAAGCATTGTTCGTAAAAGAAAATGAAACATGTTTTCAAAACTATACTATACATTTAATACAAAAAAAAAAAAAAAAATTATTTTCATTTATACAGATACACGACAGTGATAACAATAACGCTCTCGATGGCTTGGAAATGCTGCAGGCTGCAATACACCAAGATGATAATTTCAAAAAAATGGATCGAGATAGCTTTTTGCACAATGCCACTGAAGAACTGAATCATATAATAGGTAAGCTGTTTACTTATATTCATACGAAAAGTGCTTTCGATTAGGAAAATAAAGAATTTCAATTTTAAAGAATAGCTCCAAATAAAAGAAGAATCAAATGAAACGAATTTTTTTGATATTCTTGACGTAAATGTGATATTCAGACCACTGCACGGTATTTCATAATTCTTTTTCATTGGCCAAAAAGCTGTATCGTTGAATTAGTAAATACAATGATATTCCTCTAAGCCGAACCCCGTTTAAGACGTTTTATTGGCTAAAATGAACAAAATTGCAAAAAAGAACGGAACACATGTACATTAAGGTGATTCAACTGTGGTCGCCAATTCTATTTAAGTTATTATTGTCATTTTCACTTTCGCAGCCACACCTTTTCTAATTACCGTCTATTACTCTTAGAAGATTCAACTAAAATTTATTAAAACCATTTTAAAACTGAACATAGCTATAAAAATATACTAGTTAACATCAAGTAAAGCCCAATTTCCATGTGATCTTATCTTATCCCATATCAGGGATATCAAATCAAATTTTTGTAAGAAAGAAAAAGCATGCGAACAGAACCTAATGCGCTTGGAGAATGCGAGAGTGAATAGCATACATTTGCTATCTTAATAGCATGCGATGTCCTCCCTGATATTTGATAAAATAAGATAAGATAAGATCACATGGAAATTGGGCTTAAGACTATCTAACAGTAGGTCCGTTCCTGAAATAGTCAGATTTTGTCCGAAAAGAGTTCCTGCGTTCGAAAAATGAGAGAGTAATTGAGTTTCTCCCTATGTTCAAAGTTACATCTGCACACTTTTCTAATATTATTATCTAGTTATGGTCGAATGAGCACAATTCTACTGGGGCGTGTTTGTGTAAATGAAAAATTAAATTTGACTCAGTTACGAACAAACGCAAAACACATTTACAATTAGTTTAGAGTCGAAATAAAACCGATCTGCCGCCTTAGCTACGGAACAGGGCAGGTCTGTCGGATATACGACTATGCAATCCTGACAAGGCTTATTGACTAATTTGCATAAAAATGAGTCTTGTATATCATTAGTGTAATGTATAAAAAAAAACCGATCAGTCGCCTTAGCTACGGAACAGGGTAGGTCTGCGCAGTATACGGATGTGTGCCATACAAAATTATGATTTTTACGGAAACCCTAACCTTATCGTTATAAATGCCTTAACTTTTAAATACGATAGTAAGGTTATAAGTACTTATACAATTGCATGGTGAACAAATTGCAGAAAACTTTTGAAGTAAATAACTCTCAGGCTCTCAAACATTAAGCATTGGCATAAAATTAGTGCTTCACCGATACGAGAACGATACGATAATTCAAAAATTATCGTATCGTCCTCGTAGTAGCGCCAAGCTTATCGTCTCGTACTCGTTCTCGTACGAGACATTTTTGATCTGTATCGTTATCGTCTCGTTCTCGTCTCGTTATCGCCGATATTTCTCGGTTATTCTCGTTTACTTGTTTTATAATTATCTTGTCAAACTGAAATTAAATGCAACCGTGAAAAAAGCTCCATCGCTGTCAAGAATAAGCAAATCAAAAATTCAACACGCTTATTTTGATGGGAGACGAAGGAGTTGCTGCTGCCATACGAGTATAATGTGATGTAAATCACCACATATTGTTTTGATTAGGTTTTCATATTTTTGTGTTTTTTTTTTTTTGTTTTTAGTAAAAAAAAAATACTTTCGTATATACATATGTATGTGCAGGTGTTTTTGTAAAAACAAATGGTGCAAAATATACGCGTTCAATGTTCGAAATGCTTATCGTACGATAAACAAGTGTTTATCGCCGAGAACGAGATATCGGCCAGACCTTTCTCGTTCTCGCCCTCGGTCATACGAGAAATAATTTTTTTACTATCGTCTCGTTATCGTACTCGTTCTCGGTCCCGATAACGATAACAAGAACGATATTTATCGGTTCTCGGTGAAGCACTACATAAAATGAATACGGACAGAATATTTAATTACAGGCACACGAAGCGCACTTTACATTATTTTAGTTCGATTACTTATCTTTCGCATAAAATACTTTTTACTGTAGCATAAACTTTCACTGAATCATGATTTCAACTTTATTATATGTCTTTTATTTCAGAGGTCATTGATGAATTTTTGTTGATTGCTGATGCTAATATGGACGGTTTTCTGCACTATCCAGAATATGTCAAGGCAGTGAGCGAAAATATTGATGAACTAAATACTATTAATTAGATACCTAATTATAAAAAGCCAAAGCTTAGCTCAATGTTAGATATTTCTTTATTATAATGCAATAAATTGACAACAAGTATTTGAATTTATATAGATAAAACAATAATTATATTGACCATTTGTCAAAATTTTTATATTTTGAAACAAATTGTAACTACTTAAGACTGTATGTAAATTACACAGTAGAACAAGAGAAAAAACTTACAGAAATAAATGAATGGTGCTTTAATGCTGTTCAACTATCTCAAACAAAATTTAGCGCATTATAATTTTTTGGAATCGCCCGCTGCTATATTTTGGAAAACGCTTTTTTTTTCATTTTACACTTTATACAATTAAATTATATAAGAATCCAAAAGCTTGAGTGAATTTAAGAGAAAACTGAAGCGTGATAGACATAATCATTGTTTGGGAAAGTTGATCAACACAAAATTATCTTCTACAAAATATACATAGATACATATATTTGATGTTAGTTAACAAAGTTTTTTAAAAATTGTTCTACGGTGTTATTAAAATAAAAATTACGTTTTCATATCTGAAGGTTAGGTGCCAAGGGGTACAAGTGACATTTTGAGACAAACTCAGTTAAGTGCAGAAATGAATAGCTATTAGATTGGTTTCATAAAGTAAATCTGTTTAAATATTTACAAAGTTTCTCCATAAAAAGCATTTCTTGAAATGAAAATGTGGTGATTGAGCGAGGGAAAATTATTGAGCTAAAAACAGCTGATCATTTTTTCTTCACAAAAAAAAAATTCAAGTTTTACGAAGAGAAATTTTTAGGGGTTAAAACTTGAAGACTTTTAAAGTCTTGATTAAAAAGACCGGAGATTGATAAGTGCAGCAATAAATGTTTTGGTCTCACTAGTCTGAGGCTATAAAAAAAGCAATTTCATAGCAATTTTAATTTTTCATCACGTCTGCTAAGATCGCGTTCTGAAGGAACGGAAAGGTGTTTACAAAAGTACTTAATTAAAACTTTAAATTTTTTTTTTTCAAAAGTCTTCGAAACCTATTGTAAATTTTTGTTTGTTTTGCTTGCTCGTACACAATTTTTTAAATAAATAAGTACATTAAAATTAACTTTTTATTTGAACATACATTTTTCTGAGCAACATTTCTAAACTATCAGCTGTTAAATTTAAGTCGAAGTCAAACGATCTCTCAAGATTTGAAACAATCTTGAAAATGTTTTACTTGGCTTGAATTCAGAACGTAATAAGTAAACATATATGCAACTGTGACGCAACATGTTACCTTCTGAACCCCGAATTGCATTTCAAATAAGCGCCAAACAGCGGTTTTTACTTTTAAGTTTTTTTGACGCTTCTTCATTTTATTTCCATTTTTGAGTTTTTTGGCTTATTCAGAAAAATTTTAGTATACACTATCTCAAATTTCATTATTTGACAACCTTAATTTTTTACCGAAAAAATTGAAAAAACAAAAGGATATTCAAGTGTACAAACGTCTGACAGGTGGAGCGTTATAGGGGATGAAAATCAGTTAATTTCAAGTAAATACTGAGCGTATATTACAGAAATTTGACTTTAAATTCATTTTCTCAAAAACATAGACATAAATTTCACTTGGATTCCTTGACACTTAACCAACACATATGTATTTATTTTTAAGGCATCTAGGACCATTTCCTCAATATCTAGTTAAACTTTAACCTTTATTTGCAGTTTGACAGTTACATATCTCTACCTATCAACTTTGATAAAATACATTAATGCTTCACTTTAATGTAACTTTCAGTGAAAATTCTATTAAAGTCGATCATTGGCTTCCCATAAGAAACTTATTGATAACGACGCTTATAATTCAGATAAAATTTTATCAAACTGCTCCGGTTTGGGGTAGAACTGGATATTGTGAAAATGGCTCTTAATTGTAAATTAATGTTTTTATTATAAATTGAAAAAATAAATATTTAATGTACATTTTACTCATTAACTTAAATATAGGAACATAAAAGTTATTTTCTTTATAATAAACCGTCACATTTGATTGTGGTGTTACATGGAACACCACGATATCCATCATATGCTGCGTTTTCCATTAGCACAATCAGATCGTTGTAGCGTGGATTATTTAGAGTTTTGCTGTTAAAATTAAAATCAAAAATTAAAATATTTTTTTTTTTAAATTGTCATATTATACCCTTCAAACTTCTCAATGCCATTTAAAAGCGCCTTTGCTGCACGTGCATATTCATATGCTACCGTCGGACTTTCACATGATGCTGCATAGAGACAGTCATCTATTCCAGACCCCTGTGCAGCTAAAAAGCCTGTAAATAAATAGCCTTCACCTTCACGAAAACCAAAAGAGTAGCCTATATTGTAACGAAATCGAGAAAGTAATTAAATTGTCTATTCAACATGTGGCACATTATAGATTGGCTGAAGCGATTGAAAACAAATGACGACAGCTCTGCCCAAAAATATATGAAAAAATTTGGTATGTCAATCAAAATTCGCAATTTCAGACGTTTTAATCGTTTCTTGGCATGCATCATCAATTAATTTATTTTTTGTTCAGGCAATCATTTCAACATTGATTTTGGTCAGCCAAGTTTCCTGCTAACCTGAAAATTCCACTCCAAAGCAGATTTCATTTGCTAATTTGCGCAACGTGTGTACATTCATCCATTTGCATTTTCGGTGTTTCGCTTGACTGGAAATCGGAGATGTCGGCATCTGTTGATTGTTTCGACAGTGCAGATGACCCTGACGCACCAAGTTTTCAGAGTTCAATTCACAATTGTTGGTACACTGTCTTCACGTTGACTAAACAGTTTTGAGCTTCATTGTCGTTGACAGGAACGTAGACTGCCAGACATTACGAAGCCAAACATGAATGTTCTTATTAGCGTCACTATCGGGTGCTGTAACGATCGCTGCCCAAGTATTAACCAAGTCTCATTCAATAGATTTCCACAAAACCCAAATGCCATCACTGATCTCAATACGTTCAAGGTTTCATGAAAACGACAAATTTAAGGCATCTACGGACCCGATTATTTCGTTTTTAAAGCGTATTCGATCAGAAAAAAAGTTTTTCTCCGAAAATTTTAAGCTTATTATAATCATTCATATATTGAAAACTATTTTCAAAAAGATTAAGCTTATGTACATTTGTATGATATTTAAAAATCTTTTTAGTTGAGTCATTATTTACAAAACGGCTAATGTGCGTTGGTATATTTTGTTTGCATGTCAAACTGCAGTTTGATATTTCAAGACCTTGGAGCTATACGTAGTAGTCGCGTAGTTCTCTTGGATTGCTTCAAGAGTTATTCAGGTATCATCTCATATCCAACTGGGCTCTTATGTACGTTATTCATACGAAATGATTTTCTTTTGGTTGTGTACTCGATCTGCGTAACGTCTTACCAGAAAAATGTTATAATAAAAAATGATCAGCATTTTCCAAATTTTAATGTTTAGTGTTGAAAAATAATATCTTAAATTAATAAAGTCTTATGAAACACATACTGAAAGTAAATGTTTAATCTGATTTTCTCGAAATGTAAGATTTTCGTTGTTTAACCTCAAAACTTTTCTGGAAATTCAATTTTGTAAGGAATCTTTGATTTTTGATTGTGAAGCGATTTTTTTGCTAAAATTATTCCGAGTTTTCCTCTTCAGGCAACTGTAAAGTCTCAGCCAAGAGATAAGAAAACCATTGGGAATGATTTGACTTTTGCCGAAATTGGATTATCGCAACCCGAAACGATCTTTTCATTGACATACATATTTATAATATTGGCTTTTTTAATATTTTTGCCTATATTTTTGAATTAGAGGCAAGCTTTTCAAGTTTTTCAACCGCTCAAATATATATATGTATATATTTTCTTTTCTTTACCATCATTACTGCTCGTATCTGAGCGAGCATAGCCATATGAGCTCCAATGTCCGGCGCCTAACATACCAGCGGTAAATATTAGAACTTTGAGCAGCACGATTATGAGCAGATTAGTCAGATTTAAGCTTAGCACCTATATTTTTTATTTTTAATAAATTAAATAAAATTTGATAAATAACATTTTTGAATTCAAAAAAAGAAAAAAATAATAGAATTTCTTATTATTATTTATTGTTATTCGTTATTATTAAAAGTGCCATCCATGTACAGTTTGAAAAATAACTATGGATGAAGATGGCGGTATCTAAAGTCTGATGGCTTTAGCGGCATATGAAAAAAAAAAAATTTGATTACAGCAATATTTCTTTCCCAACAATTTGTGCAAACAATTATGTCATTAATTTGGGCAAAACCATCGTAGAGGGGGTACCTCTATCTCATTTCAAAAACCATTTTTGACCTATTCCCATCGGTTGTTGCACTAATTTTTTTCTTTAAATGCAGTTAGAGCTATTCCTTGAGACATCCCCTTTCCATCCAAAAGTTACTTTCGATTTGATACTTTGGCAGTTTTTTGGTAAGGTTTCGATAGGCAAAATATGTTTACATATGGAAATTTGTTTAGACGTCATAAACATTTTTGAGAACATCTAGCTTAAGATTTGCTTATGATCCAAATGATTTAATAAATAGAAAATCTCAAACGAATGTACATATGGGGAAGTCGTATCGACTTCTGTCTTGATCTTATGACACTTTGCGTAGTTACATTTTTAAGATATACAGTGAAATTTCCCATTACGGACAGCTCCCATAACCGGACAGCTTCCATAACCGGACAGCTTCCATAACCGGACATATTTCAGCATATTTCAGTGACACTCACTAACTTTTCCATACAAAATACATTCCGATAGCCGGACGCTCCAATAACCGGACAAAAATACTGCGACGGTGGGAGGTCGGTTATGGGGAATTTCACTGTATACACATTTAATACCAAAAGGAAGGCATTTATATAGTGTTTGGAAATCACTGAGATATTTTTAAAAGAAACTTTTGAGAACCAGCACGCTTAAAACAAAAGCAAATGTGAAATAAACAAAAATCATAGATTAAAACGAAGTGACCAGATGTTTCAAGAATTTTCCTCAATATTTGAATTTATCAGTTTTCCAGAGAAGTTCAAGTTTGCAATTTATGAAAAAGAGTTTTTTTGTTGCAACACATGCCGCTGCTTTACTTTCCAAGAAAGAATCGAAATTAAGAAAATTTTTCGTAGCAGATTAATGAAGTATAGAGAAATTTCCGGATAGCCTGCAATCGGATTATCTCGAAGTGGAAAATTTTGGCATAAAAAAAAATTTCGTTAAAAAATCCAGTGAACACGTGTACATTTGCATTATCAAACCTGGATTTTAACCTCATTTACACGTGTGTACATTTTTTTAGCGCCAATCCATGGAAAAGGATTTGAAATAGATTTTGAACATGCTGGGGCTGACCCTTCGGGTCCTGAAAGGGCAACTTTTCTTATCCAATTTAGATTTGTGCATCAATTGATGAAAAAATGGTCGACAATGGATTTTGTAATGATGCTAGATATTAAAAAATTCTGCAACAGGTGCTAGGGAAATGTTGATAATGGATTTTTGAAATCGTTTGTGTGGCCCCAAATCCTGGAAGGGACCATTTCTTAAAAAAATATATGGTGGTTTTGACATTATTTAAGGCAAAACTTTTAACTGCATCATTCGATTTAAAAATGTCGAAAATGGATTTTGAATGGGTAGGGGGCCGTACTCCTCTCTTCGGTGGTTTTGGTTATATTCAATGAAATAGTTATACTGCACAAAATGATGTGAAAAGGTAGAAAATCACTAAAAATCTATTTTTATCAATGATTTTTCTTTGTGTTATAACTTTGCCTATTTCGTGAAATGTTTTCTGAAAATTTTGCCTTTAATTTTTTCTTTTCAATTCATCTGGCGATTTCGCACACACTCAAAAAACACGCGCTATTGAAATGGTTTAAATTGATACTTTGCGTACTTGACTATTTCCTGCAGAGCGATTAAGTAGCTCTTTTGCCACTTGCACAACGACATGTCCTGCAGGACTCGAGATAACATTTTGTGCACTTTTAAGCCATGAATTCGGACGTTCAATGATCTCGTTACCACTGTCGCTATTATTGATATCGTAAGCGATTTCACACATTATACCAAGATCGAATAAAACAAAATAAATCACGAAACTTTTTATCAGAATATATAGCATTTTGTCGTTTGGTAAAATTATACTCTCAGCATGCAACCGATTTCGTTTTCAAAATGTAACTAAATGCAATGCCGACAATTTCAAGGTTTTTATTTAAAGAAATGCAAGCAAAGTAAAGATTTGTCAATAAACCTAATTCCGCGTCAAGACCACACACTGCCGCATGTGTCGAGTAAACATTGCGCAGGTGCAAATGCTGTACGTACATACCTGTGGCATGCAGCGCTTAGACTAAATTGCACCTATTTTACAAGCATCGTTGATTCCAAAAGTAAATTTTTTTTAATTTACTACACCACTTTTCTTCATCTTATGTAGGGTTCGCACAAAAGTGACAACCGAATATCTTTGGAATTGCAACATTGCAACATTGGTAAGTGTCATTAGCCTCGCGTCAAATCGACAATGCAATTCGACAACTATTAACATTGTGTCATTTGCAATGCGACAAAATGACAAAAATTGTCATGCGTTTTTCCGCTTCAAGGACTTAAAGTAAATTGCAGGTAATAACGACACATTAACGATGGCAATTGAATGCTTCACAGTTAGCGACGCATTACTTTCGGAAGGAAGCTCTGATGAAAATTATGTTGAAACTCCTTGTATGTACCTGCTGGAAATGTAAATCTTATATATTCAAGTTTATTAAGTAATTTTACAAAATTAATTTAATCGAATTGATCTGCAAGTTCGGTGAACTGAAATTTGATAAATTTATTTAGATGCACTTTATTCACGATCGTACGCTTAAAAATTCAGCGAGCCACTTTATGCTAAATTATTTTTAAAGGATATGAAAGTAATTAAGAAAAAAGAACGCTGTAAGGTTTACTCATATTCATCCTCTGCCGAAAAATTAGATAAAAAAAAATGTGTAAAGTCTTCTCAAATTTTATTGGTATTGGCGCATATGAAAGTTTTCAAATTTATCTACTTACTTCATTAATTAGTTACCAGATTTGGTTAGTAGAAAGAAAAAATGATTCAATAAGAAAATATTCCCCTTAAAATTCAGCTCAATAAAATATCTTTTTGTATTAATATTTAATTCGAGAAGTTTTTAGAAGAGCAGTCCCAAGCTATATGGACAAAATGAGCTCGGTATGATAAGGTTTTTGTAGTTGAAAGTATTTTAAATTTAAGTATATTATAATTTAAAAAAAAATGAAAATATCTTGTCGTTATCACGAAATTTGATTTCAATCAGAGCATTTGAAGGGGATGTCATACTCTTTGAGAACCATCCTATCAATCCTAAAAATCCTAGAAAACCTATACTCTGCCGGAAATGTCTGTCATACCTATTTGAAGGAGGTGACTTGCTTAAGTTTAATTTAGGAGCTCCTCATCTTTTTTTCTTAACTATCTTACAAGGCTTTAAATACTGACAACGAACAAGGCATCAGGAGTTGTGAGACGCATCTAGTATTGTGGAAATATCGGTAGTCGGAACTATAGGTTTTAATAAAACCATTATAAGTTAGGTGCCGCTGGATCGATTTTCAAAATATGGATGTCATATTATAGATCATTTAATAAGACATAAAATTGTTTTAGAAGAGTTTGTAACCTGTGCTATAGTTTTCGTAATTTTTCTAAATTTCTAACCAACATTTTTTCAAAGCTCGTTCATTTTGTTTCATTAAGTTGGCAAAAAAAAACCCAATATTAAATAACACATCATGTAAAAGGACATGAGATATTAAAGTATTAATAAAAATGTATGATAATTATAAATTTTTTGCAAAGAATATTGGCTTCATAAAAAAAGTTGCTAAGAAATTTAGAGTAAGAGTGAATATAACAACAACAACAACTATAAATCCCACCAAGCATAGGTATAACTGAGGATACTTTGACTTCGTAAATCGAAGGATGCCCCAAAATATCTATTTTGGTAATATCGTTTTTAAGAAAAAAGCTGTAATAGTGCCAATCAAGTCAATAGGAAGGTCGACCCACCAAAGACATAGGCCCGTCATAGACTTGCGTTATATTTTGTATATTAGCTTCTCTGGATCAAAAAGCACATATTTTGAAATTTTTTTAAGTCGGGAAGAAAGAGTAAGGTTTACTGTTCTTAATTTCAAAGATTCATGGTTTCTTTATCTTTAAACCAATTCTAAAGCATAAGTATCCATTTAATAGGTAATTTTATACCCCTTCTAAAATGAACAGAACTTTATACTTGCTTGGAAAAGAGTTAGTCAGAATTTGAACTTCAGTTTTCAATGGGTTATGGTAAAGTGTTAGGAACTATTTTATCACATTTTGATATTTTATTTGAATATCCTTTTAATGGCATTTTAATATAGATGTAAAATTCTTACATTAATAAACATTAAATAAAAAATTTTCCCAATTCCAAAACGGTTAGAGATCCAAGATGAGTACACAGAAGTGAAATAGTGTTAAAGTGAACTTTGTCATATAAATTGAAAAGATCTGCAGATGTGAAAAATCACTTTGTAGGTCTTCTTTCATGGAACTTACCAATACCTACATCATTGCCGATAATGACTGGCGTAAGTCTAAGTATATTAAGTCGGAGTAGCTTCCCACACATAATTTCGCATTGCAATATGGCTTTTCAAAAAAAAATAAAAATTAAACAAAATTTTTGCATTAATTTTAAAAATTTAATATATTTTATGCATTTTGTTTATTCAACAAGTTTAAATTATTGTATCCTTTATTAATACATATATATATGTAATTACATACAACACATACATATTCAGTAAATATTTGTTATAATTCATGTATATATACTATGTAAATATTTTCATTATGACTTTTTTTTTGTATTGTACGATTATATGAAATGTTTATAAAAATGCATGATTTTTGGGGTGATCTAATTCAGCAATTTTTTCTTTTAATTTTTTGAAATGTGTTTAATGATATCTTATGTATTCGTATGATTTTTGAAATAAAGTTTTTCATTTCATTGTGGGTACATACTATTATACTTTCATGCTAATGATATATTTTCGTACATAAGATATTTTGTTTGTAGCGTAAGGTTTGCGTGATGATTATGTGTATGTGATTAATTAATTTTTTTTTTCACAAAAAAAAATTAATTAGATTATCATAATAATTAATTAATTTATTTTTTTTTTCACAAAAAAAATTAATTAGAGAGAAATGATTCTGCATAAATTTTTCTAAAATTTCAATATACTAAAACATTTTTAGGAATTTATTTCATGTTTTTATAAACTTTGTAATTTATTTATTCTTTCATATTATGATTTTTTTTTTGTATTGTTTTATAAATAGCTAGTGAAGGAAACATTTAAAAAGCAGTTAAAATTGTTTTTGTCATCGGACAATAATAGTAAATTATACAATTTATTTATAACAACATTATTTTTAACTATGTTTGATTATTTATTTTATGGAATATATTGTTATATGCATAAATTACTTCACTTTTTATATATGTATGATTACATACATATATATTTTCTTTAGTTTTGTGTCAATATCATTTTATGTAATCTTTTGTGTGTTTATGAATTTTTCTTCTAAATGTGCGTTAATAATTTAGCTACGAGTATTTTTAATATTTAAATGATAACAACATTTAACATATTGGTGTAAGCCTTATCTTGTCATACTTTTTAGTAATACCTAATCTAATGTTATAGATCCTCTGCCTTTAAATGCTTAAGCAAAATATAGCGGACACAAACAAACCATAATTCAACGTAAAGAATCAATAAATGTTATTAAATATATGTAGTACTAAACTGATTTCAAAATCAGGGACTTCCTTCGATTTTGTCATTGATGTCGATCTAGAGTGCTAACAGCCTGTTTTATCTTTTAATTTTGATTCTAAAGTTTTTTCCCCCATATTTTTCGTATTTCGAAAATAGTTATTGTTTGGCTAATAATAGTTAGCGAGCCGGTGAACATTTAAGTATTGTTGTCGATATGCTATGTAGTTCACATTTATACAAATTAGAAAAACTAAAAGTAAAGTGAAGATAGCACCAATTTTTTTTTAAATGAATTTGTGAAATTCTAAAAAAACTTTTGTTAAATTTTTTTATCGTGTCTGCCTCTGATGTATTGTGTTAAGGGCATAGTATAGATAACGAAAATATAAAAGGCAGACGCCCACATATGTGAAAACAAATCACTCTTAAATAATTTTATTGCACCTAGAAGTTTAAAATACAAGAAGCAGACTTATATGTCTCTGCCCTTCAAAATATATGGGATTGTGCATTTCATAAACCTCAATTTTGTCAAATTCGTATATTAGTTTTAAAAGTGCCAGACTTTTCCGAATATATTAAATTTTACAGTAAAAAGTTCAACCTTTTTCCTTCAAAACCCACTTTGATTTATATCGATATCTTATTTTTCCTTCGAGAGATCGTAAACTTAAATTTACCAGTTATCCTGCCAAAGTGGAGCTTATGTTGATCTGATAATTCGGAGAAAAAAATTAACAAAAAAATTTAAAAAAACTATGGAAGCTTGTCTCAACCAATAAATACTAAATACTTTTGCTGCCAAAGAAAAATTAAAGACTTACACAAAATCAGAGATGCAAAAGCAAAATCGTGCTCTATTTGGCGTGAAATGCTCCATATACAAGGCCAGAAAAATAAATATTTTAATATAAATGACCGAACAAATAAAATAGCAAATTTTGAATAACAAAATTTACATGGTACTAGTCTTACCATATATAGATATCAATAGTCAATAGTAATATGCACCTTACAGAAACGTCTGCCTTCGAAAAAGTAGCGCTTTAATCGTCTGCTTTCTACATTTTTATGTTTTTCATAAGTAAAGGAACCAGTCAGCCAAGAGGCAGATGAGATAAAATAATTTAGTATTATATTTGTTTATTTTTACATGTTTATAATACATATTGCAATTTTGGAATGCAGCAATAACTAAGTGGCAGATGTTGTTTCTTCCGTTTCTTGTGACATAATCTTTATAATAATCGCAATCTGCATGATGATAAATGTTTACTGGTATATACATCATAAAATTTTGGAAAACAGTTTAATTACTCTTAAACGCAGCAATAAAAACGTCTGCCTCTAGCATTTCCCTATTTTTTATATAAAGACACATTTTTGAGTATTAAAGGCATACGCGATACAATTGTTTATGGTATCTTTTTGATACAGTTATAAATAATATAAATTATAAACGCAGAGACAACGCAATGGCAGACATTGTTATTATTATTTATATTGCTTAGAGCTTCATGATTTTCAACATCTGTCACAGGACAAAATCATATAGAAATTTAGGCCACCGGCTCTCAAACTTGTATAAGTGCGTTGGTGATACTCTGCATGCAGCCACCTTCAAATGATTATTTTAAATCATTTCAAGAGAACTCTAAGCAACAAAAAGCTTTCAAGTTTCAAAAATTTGTGATTTTTGCTGAGTCAGCGAGCTTGGCGCAAATAGATTTGATTTTTTTCTCCAAAGGCAACTTTCCAAATGTGGCTGCTTCGAAATTCAAAAAAATTTTTATGTCGGCCTAGCTATTTCATGAAATTTGGCTTAAGCGCAGATAAAGGATCTATAACATTGTTTTCTCTTAACACCTGGATATTTTTTCAATGGTATAGTAAGTATATTTTTTATTAAAATTTTGGTTTCAAATCATGTATGATAATTTCATCTTTTTTTAAACTTATGATCTTGACATTTATAATTTTATTTCTTGTAATTCGTTGTTTTTCGTATGTATGCAGAACTTGTGTCTACATATCGAAATATTTAACTGAAAATGTTGTTATCTAGATTTTGCTATGATTTTCTTTTCTTTTTTTTCATTTACGATATTAAAATTGGCTATAATGAGTATGATGTAGGCAAGTATTGTAGTATTAGTATGTTATGTGTATGTAGTTGTGGCTAAATTTAAGCTTCAAGCTTTTAACAACTTTAAGTTTACAATAATATCATTCAGGATGAGGATAAAGTTAAAAACTTAAATTAACATTGCTTGTGTTGTTTTGTATTCATTTGTTGTATTTTATTTAAATTTTTCGCTATAATCATTTTATAATAATAATTTTGCTATAATGGTTTTTATTCAACTTTCATTTAAATCAAGAAGAATATCAAGTAAACAGACGTATAGAGCATAGAAATGTATAATTTTTCTTTTATATTCATATCATTTGTTTTTAGTTTTAGTTTGAAATAATTATCAACAATTATTAATTTTTTTAATTAGCTGTGGTTTTTTAAACATTTTTTATAAATATTATTTAAGTAATTTGTGTATATTGTCATTTATGTTATACAATTTTATGTTGTATAAGTTTTGTTTTTGGTATCATAATAGTGTCTCATGTTGGAAATATTGTTATTTATTTTTTTATGTTTTATTAATGTTAATTTAATATTAATTATTACAATAAGTTTTTAAATATTTTAATTATCAACTATTTTTGTATGTAATAAGTTTTAACATTAATTTTTGCAACATAAATTCATCATGTATAGTCTAGTGAGTACATATCATATATCATATATAAAAAAAAACCTTCAAATAGTTTTACACATTAACCAGTCAAGTTATTCTTGTATTTATTTTCTCTCATGTGGAATATATATACTATAAAATATGTTGTTT
Organism: Tricholauxania praeusta; assembly: GCA_949775025.1. Lineage (NCBI taxonomy): Eukaryota > Metazoa > Arthropoda > Insecta > Diptera > Lauxaniidae > Tricholauxania > Tricholauxania praeusta. The sequence continues at coordinate 36,925,091 of OX459029.1, read as the reverse complement.
TTTTTTGTTGTTTCTAATTTAGCTCTTTATGAGTACATACTATTATATTTTATTTATTGTAGAACAGGTGGTAATTTTGCTAATGTTCTGTTTTGATGTTATCTTCTATAACGCTATTACTGCTCTATATTTTTTCTACTTTGCATAACCTTATTAAATATTTACTTTAGGCATGAAAGAAGTTTAAAAAAATAATAGTTTTATAGTCAAGAAATGAAATGAAAAAAAAAAACATAAATATCTGATATTTTCTATGAGAAAAATAAAGCATTTGGGTAATTAGACTAAATGGGCTTTAGACTTTGACCTGAAAAGGTATTATGTGATATGCCAAAATATTTTAAGGTATATGTTGTTTCATTTCCCTAATGATTGAATTTATTTGCAGGCAGACGACGGGGGCAAACTAAGAAATTCCTTGAAAAAAATTGTACTGCGCGCGCGACATAAGGCGATGCAATTGCAAAGTATGTGCTCTGTGTTTTCATCGCATTTCGTACAAAATCTATGCTCAGTTTTGTAAGAATCTGAGTTAAGACCGCCTGGTTAACAAAGGATATGAATATGGGTTTTCCTAGCTCCTGTGTCTTATGAATCTATCTTTGGTTTCTATATTGGCTTGAGAGTTGCTGGTTTAATTCCTGAGTGGAACTGAATTCTGCTATTGTATTCAATGACAACAGCACCAACACCACAGTCCACCTTAGACCTGTCGGTACAACAGAGTTATATGCAGAGATATTCAACTGAAATTTCTTATCACAAAATAGATTCTTAATATCCTGATCGTTGTCAAAATTAAGGCTGGAAGTCGTGTGAGAGCTACACTCTGTTGAATTGTTGATCATACTCGAAACCAGAGGGAAAAAAAAAGAAAAAATTATGGAGCTGATATTGAAAGGAGAAATAGTTATTGTCACTGAAATACAATTTTTTTAACAAGATAGAATCCGTTTAGGGATAGAGAACCAATGTTTAGATATCCTTTACTATAGGGGTTTTCAATGGAGACGGACAGATGAAAACTTAAAATTGAATAAAACAAGTTGTGTGTGAGATATTAACGATTATGCCAGCATCAGGATTTATTACTGCACAAGATCTTAGTTACAATATCTTTTTATGTTTTTCAACAGTGCAAGTGCGGCTTTTTTTCCAGCGAAATGGGACTTAACACTTGCATTCCTTAGGCATATTAATGGTTATTATCAAATAGAAAAAGAGGAAAAGGCGTAGTCATTAATATTTGCTTTATATTTGTGCTGAAGTTTTGACCCCTGGTGAAAAATATCAGTATTTAAATGTACAAAATTATATTACTGCAGAATATAGATGTAAGAGTTAATGTCGATAGCGCTTTTTAAAATACAATAAACACATTTTTTGTAACATTTAATAAACATATATGTATGTGGTTATGTATATAGTCGAAAGGTGCATTTTACTACAATTTGTTGCAACTTTATCTTCTACAAATAATAAATAGTTTGTATTTGTTATTGTTTTCAACTGAATTTCTAGTAAAAGTACAAATACTTTTAAATGATATTTAATATGATAAACTTCAATGAAACCAGGAAACTTTATAGGCGAAAAATTATGCTTAAGTTTCTTGTTTTTGTTTTGCATTTTTAGGATGTTCATATGATTAAAATTTGTGTGGAACGAAATCATTCTCCAAGATCGCAATTTTATTTAAGATCCAATTCGTCATCCTCTTCATTTGGCTTACTCCATTTATTTGCACTGGTGTATGATCCTATACTGGGATTGCTGCCCGTTTGCTGTGTCGGCGAATCCGAATAATCGGAAAAGGCTGCATTTTGTATACCCTCATAGATTTTATATGAAGTATTTGCGACACCACTTACACCACTGCTGCTGCTACTATGACGATCTGAAGTAACACTCATGCTCTTCGAAGCACCGAAACGATCAGTTTTATAACTGGATGGTACATCAAAAATCATTTCTGCATTTGAAAGTGAACCGCTTGAACGTGTATATTTGCCATTTCCATATGTGGGCTTGCTGTCGCCGAAAATTATATCCAAATCTGATTTGCCTGTGAATAAAATAAATCATATCAGAGATAACAAGTTTCACTTGTACGGGGTGGCACACAATTAACTTAATATTTTGAATTCGTTTTAGTTTTATTATATCAGTGTTTTTTAGATTTCTTTCCAACAAAATTTATGGAATCTAATAGGTAATGATATACAACCGAACTTTTCTGGATATGACGGATATCTGGATATATAATGCGATCCGAATCTAAGTTCAGTACATTCCCATAAAAGCAAAATGCCATCACTGGTCAGCAACTGTTGTCCCAACAGCAATGCAATGCTAATTGCAATGAACACATGGCTCTGTTTCGTTAAGTCTTCGACAAGTGCATTATTTTGAGTTGTAACAGCTTGATCGTCACGCTCATCGTACTTTACCGCCGAGCCATAACACCTCAAAGTTTTGAGAGCGATGAGAAAGAACATGAAAATTGTCACCTTCCACGAAATGTGTTTTTCACATTTAGGTATATTTTGAAATAAAAAGTCATAACGAATTCAAATCATAAATGTGTCATTTTGTGCCACCCTACTTAAGGTTATTTTAAGCTTTTTCATATTAATAAAAAATATGTAAAAAATAAAATTTTTTAAAATGTACAGTGCAAATTACTAAAAAACTTTACCAATTTTATTGTTATATAAAAGTTACCAAATGCTTACAATTCTACTGAACCAATTACATTGAATGATGATCATGAAATGAGTTATCAAAATATCGTCTTAAAAATTAAATGATTTTTCAATGATATTGAATGTTTTGATTGACACGTTAATGAGGGTATAATGTGTGTAACTTGTATGACAATGGGATTATATAAATTTTTTTTGGGCGCTACTTTTACCTGTACTCGTATGTACTCAAATGAAGGACTTTCCTGTGAAAATTCATTTTTTAAGATCGATTAAAGTTAATACGCAACGCTATAATATTACTCTATATTTCATTTAATATATACATTAGGGTGATTCAAAAGTGAGTTCATGATATGAAGAAAAATTTCACGAAAATTCAGCTCTGTAACTAAATTTAATAAAGTGGCGTCGAAGCCTGTTAATTTTACATGTAAATTGTATAGAAAAATTATTTTTTACTAAAAATGTATCTAAATGAATAGGTGATTAATGTTGTTGTGCGGAAAACGGTCGGTATTCGACGGAATTTTTTGCGCTATGTCCGAATCTGAACTCAGAATTGACCCATCATCTAAGAATCCTGAAATATTTGAGGTTAAGTACCTAAAACAAGTAGACAAAAATACTTTCGAGGCCATGTTTCGGATTAAAAAAAAGTTGATCAGCTTATTTTTAACAAAAGCATCATTTAGTACCGTCCTTGCCCTTTAAGATAAGCTTTCGAGTGGTTTCCTTGCAAAGTTATAGCCATTTTAAAGTTACATGAATTCGACCACCTACAAAGGGTTGCGACCCAACAATATTAACCAACGGGTTTCAAATTCATGTCACCTTTGTCGAATTAATTTTCTTGTTGTAAAATCTTCATATCGACAAAGCTTGGGAAGTGTCCAAGCTCTGCGTAGTAGGCTGAAATAGCTGTCTTAGGAACTTGTGTCTTGTCCTGAGAGTCTTGTCTTTAGGTTTATTTTAAGACCCCTAACATATACCATATGATATACGTTGAACTCGTTACCATTGTAAGGGATTATATAAGATGTTTTGGATTTGTCAAGTTTGTTTGTTTTGGTTTTTGTGTTGCTGTAAAATTGTCCAATTACATTGTTTCTTCTATTTGGAATTTTTATATTGTCAAATAAATGAGATTTAGCGAATATACGCGTTATGCACGAGATTTTTACTATTGATATTTTTGCATCGTTCAGAAAAAACAAAAACAAAAAACTGAGCTAGCGAGAACAAAGAAACAACAATGCGCATATTGACGACAGCTTCTATCGTTTCGTTTGATCAATGTACTATTATTTCTACACTCGTGTTGTTCTTGCTTGATTTTTGGAATCGGATTTTGGTTTATTGCAGAGTTCATATTCGCTATTGGGATCAAATTTAAGGTGGGTTTTTTTTCTGTTGTTGTAAGTATCTCCTGCTTCCAAAATTTTGCCCAACTATGGTTTAATGATATCATGGATTTTAATTTCAAAATATTTTCTACTAAGTTTTACTAACATTTACAGGCACACTCTTAATACTAAAGTATTCACACCTACTAGAGATAAGTATCTAAAACTATGTGTATGTGGATGTTATCACTAATTTAGTGTGTAACATGTGGATGCTAATCAATTGCAATCACTAATTTTGTATATTCAACTAGTTCTTATTCTTAAAACTGATATTCGATAACGCATTATTTACTCAAACACATACAATTTACTTAAATAAGATTATGCAGGTACAAAGTTTTACAAAATAACTCAAAATTTTGCTTAACATAAGTATTACGAGTAACTTAAGTATTTGAAATAAAATTTTGAATACGAAGCGTTGCTGGTTTTTGGTCTTCTTAGATTTGAACTTTCAAAAGAATAAAAAATATCCGATTTTGATGTTTTGTGTTGGGTGCCCAAAGCCGAAAAAAGAAATTGCGGTGAGATGTGGCTATTCTTAATATTTTTGTTGTTGTAATTGTGGTGGTTGTTGTAAAGTAGATTTGAGTAAAGTACAAGGCACAATAAAAAAATTGCGCCAGACATACGATATGAGTAGCTTAGACACTTAGTATTGATGCAACTTTACTTGCGTTTATTTGGAGTAGAACAACTGTTGGCATTCTGGAACTATCGATCGTGCACGATATAGAAACTTCATTGAAAGAGTTAACGGCTAACATTGACATCTTCACACTTGCAGGTACTGAGGTGGACATCATCTCAAAAAAATCGAAATTTCTATTGGGGATTGCAACATTTGAAAGAAAAAAGCTGCGCTGTAAGCAAATGAGTGCTACGTAGTATTGATACGACGAATATGGGTAGGATATAGGCGATTAAGGAGTTAATGTAAGCGAGTATAGGTATATTTGCGATTCATTTTTAGTTATGTGGTTTGGCTTGGGTTTTCGCTGCGGTTCTGGTCTACTTAACACTATTTGGTATGAATACAATAGTAACTGCTGTTTACTGTAATTGGTACATTTAGCATTTGCGAGTACTTATCTCGATAGTAGTATATGATTCTTATGTTAGAGTTTAGTTGTTCTTGTTGTTTTTTTAACTGTAGGTATGCTATATGATTAACTGGGATTATGACTGTTTGATTATGATTTGATTAGTTAAGTTTAGTTTAGATATTTGTTAAAAATACGTTCATATAAAATTGGTTCAAAATTGAGTTCGAGTTCGCTTAACTCTTCCTCAGGCTAAGGCTAACCAAGAGTACGCCAATTGCTATATAATTACCATTGCTTTCGGAACGAGAAAATGATGGGCGCGTGTATGATGGTACATCAGTTGCATTGTTATAGCCGTTTGAGGCTGGACTGGAGTTAGAGACATAGCCTGAGGTATCTCCAGGTAGCATAGCAGAAGTGGTAACCGCAGCTGGTGCACTATAAACACTCGCTGAGCGTATTCCCATATTGGATTTCCAATCCGTATTGGAGTTGAAATTTGTGGCATTGTTGGTGGTGGCAGCTGTAATTGCACTGGTACCAATAGCACTACCACCGATTGCTCCAAGAGTATCCGTAGCTGTTGTTGTAATGGTGGTTTCCATCTTTGTGTTCGAATCAATTGACGTAGAACTACCGTAATTGTAAGAAGTTGGTTTGCTTGGATCCTTAGTGGTTGTTGTTGTTGTCGTCGATTCGCTGGGCGAATAGTTTGAGTTTTTGTATGCTGGGCTCGATGAAATAGTGTTGACAGCAAGAACTGGCGGTGGTGGTGGTGGACCAGTTGGTGGTGGTGGCGATTTTATATTATTACCATTGCGATTAATGCGCGATGAGATCGACGAGGAAGAAATCGACGAAGAAGATGTAGATGTTGTTGAGCCACCACCAATTGTGGTCGATGTGGCTGAAGTTTTGATGGTGCCCTTATCGAATGGATTCACGCGTTCTTGCGAATCAAAGTTGGTAACGGGTTTGTATTTGCTCTCCTGTTCGAAGCTGTCCAAAACGCTGGAAGATGGCTTACTGCTGTAACTGGCGGCTGAACCGGCGCTAGCGCTGCCTGCTGTTACAGTCGATGTGGATGAGGTATCAGAACGTGCATCCAAAGGTTTCGTATCAACGCCGACCGTTTCATTTGTTTGCTTAGGTGTGGGCTGTGCAGAGTTCACAGCGACGTCAGTTGCAGCAGTTGGCTTGCCGGTTGTTGAAAATGAGAACTGTTTGCCCAAAAATGAGCTACCACTGCTAGTCTCACTGGCTGTTCTTCCACGTTTTTTGTTTGCTAATTCCTACATGTCACCAAATATCCCTGCAAAAGTCTTTCTCAAATTCTTCATAGTGTCCTCCGCATCTTCGACAACAGAAGTTTGAGTTTGCGGAGGACGCTGTGATGTCCTAGATGTGCTGCCTGAAACACTTGAAGCTTGTGAAGTTTGAGAATCACGTCGAACACCGGATGTTGAAGCTGTGGATGCCGCAGAGTTAGCCTCCTCTGGCACTTCAGAAATGCTACTGCGACTGCTAAGACGACCAATCGAACCGACTGCTGGTGATGTACGTTCCGGTATGGGTGGTGGTCCACCCATAGGAGCTGGACGTGGTCCGGCTGGAGCTGGTGGAGCAGTGTCATCGGTTGGACTTTCTCCACGTGATGAGATTGATGAGCGTGAAGGAAGTTTGGTTGAGGGGCCTGTCTGTGCCATTGAAGGACGACAAACATTCTGTGAAGCAAACGAAGGTTAAAGAAGCTTAAATCTTATGTTTGAAGAATAAATAATGAAATATACCTGCATGCGTGAAGATACCAGATCTGCGATTTGGCGGCGATCTTCTTCTTGAGTATCACCAATCAAAGCGAATGAGCAATCACAGGCGCTGATAATGTGCTCGCGTCCATCTTTGCCCACAACAACAGAGATGCCACAAACTTCCATGCCACCGAAAAGTTCAGAGATCTGGAAAGGAGTTGTATTTCAGCATTTCATTCATTCGAATTCGAATGCATTTGGAAAACTATGTATGTTATAGCTAGAACAGGTATCAACTTAGCCATTACTTGAGCCATCTTTTTATAGCTTATTAAGATATCATATATCTCTATTAAATCATCATTAAGAACTGAATGCATTTAGTGCTCATAAAAATTAAGACCTTTATCATATTTTCTTTTGTTTCAAACAAAATAAAGGGGAATGAAATTTTTCAATTTTCTTTGGAAGAAATCTGATACTTTGAGTGAACTCATTGTAGCGACTTCAAAGTAGAAACTATAAATGTTAATCATGACGTCAGCTTGAAAACCATAAATAGATGTTTATGCAATGACCGATTTACTAAATTTATACATTTATGAAGCACTTTATTTTCATAGTGAAATGCATTACTCAACCGTCTTGCACCGAATGCGTTGGTGTTGTCTGGTTTTAATTACAATGCATGCAATCAGCTAATTCAGCGCAATTAATTTATAAGTCCAACGTTTGAAGCTGCTTCTAATTGTAATTTGAACGAACTCGACGCAAGACAATTCAAAGATTTGTTTACATGTGGTTTCAGCTGTTTGTCTAGTATTAGGTCACAGCCGGATTAAAACAGGAGTGCAAATATTAACAACAGTAGTAAAAGATTTAAAAAAAATTTTGGTAAATGTTAGGGGCCAAACAGATGTCATTAAAGGTACCATATAAATGAATATTTTGAAAGAGTTTTGCCATTCATAAGCTGCTGTGCAAACTAAGAAGTTTAAGACAATGCGTTAAAGAGCAAAAACATTTTGGAAAAAATTTTCCCAAAAGCTACTTTGATCTAAAGTTGTGACGTCGTTCAAAAGAGTTGCATTTATAATAATTTCTTCACCAAAAATAAACATTGTGAGCCAAAGTTCTACATGTTTCCTTGTCTGCATTAGTTTTTGTAACTCATTTTGTTATGATTCTTAGCTGGTCAATACAAAAAGTAAAACAAAGTATGCTTGGAAATTCTTTAACATCGGCTAACTGATGGTATCCTGTATTGTACGTATAGTTCCACGGGGAGGAGTATCGTGAAAATTTGGCACCCGGGGCAAAGCGATGATTTTCGAAACCACCAAAAAATTTTAATTTCCAAAAAAAAAGCATCCCAAAAAACCTATCAAAATGAAGGTCCACTTTGATTTTACCATTTAAAAGGTTCACAAAATTTCATAGTTATACTAAAAACAAAATTTCCATTTGATATGACAGTCAAGCCAAGCCTTTGCGCCAGGGGCAAACGACTTTAACAGATTACTTGCCGCAAACTAAAAAACACGAAGTATTTCAAAAAAGTTGTTGAAATTTCGGAAAATGCAAACAAATTCCAATGTAAGCGTCATTAATTCTTATTCAGTACTCCAGTTCATCAGGCGTTCAACGATGTTTCTCATATTGAGTTCCTCGATGCAATGAAAAATATTTCTTCGTTTCACCCTATTGCTTACTCTGGTTAAAGCCTTAAAAAATTTAATATTACTATAACAATCACCCCCAACGCTTCTCATGATGCTAGGGCGGCAAGAGCCCAGTTATCAGCTTGACGTTTTACAAGTACTCGTAATTATCTAAGCTGAGAGCGCCTCAAAAGTTGACGGCTGCTGTTGCCAACTCCATTAGACTGTTTTGACGTTGCTCAAATCAGAATAACTTAATCTGTTCAATGCATATAACTTTTAATGTTTATTGCATGTAAATTAAGAAAATTGCAAATTTAATATTTTGCAACAGCGCCGTGACTCATACATACTGGATTGTTCGGAATTTTCAATAAAAATTTTATGAAATTTAGCGGCCTTATGAAGCAAATCGCTTATGGTAAATCAATATAATCGTTTGCTTTAGCAATTCATTATTATTATTTTAATACACACATATATATCTGCATGTCCCAAGATAAAACGGCATAAGTAGATTTGTTATTACAAGACACAGGAACATATGCCATAGACTCATATGGGTGATTGTAAGAAAATCCCCTCGTTTGGATCGAAAAAAAGACGCAAAAAAAAGACTTTTTGGGTTATTGTAAATCATTAAGAATAATTTAAAAAAGATCATTGTTATATAAAATTATCTTAAATTTATTTATGATTTTCATGCTTATATATGCCTTATTGATTTAAGAGAAAAACAATGGATTTGCTTTGGTAAAGGCATTTTACATAAAATTTACTTTAATAATACCAAATTCTAAGACAATAATTTTTCCCTTTTAAGCCTAAGTTATATATTCTAACTGGAACGATTCGTCGGAAATGACTTCAACCACAAAATGGGAACACAGCAAATGTTTTTCTTGATTTTATATCTGGGATGCCTGATAATTATTTTTCGATGAGAACCAAAACCTTTGCCAGTTTGCTAAGTTTCAAGTTTTTCTCGAAAACCATGAGAGATATGAAAAAATCCTCCAGTAAAAAATTATTCCGCGAGAATGTTGTGATATAATGTTTCACTTACTATTTTTCACAAAAATGGTTTTGTTGTTGAAAAACTGATTTTGTAAATTTTGGAAAAGTTTGGGTAATAGCTTAGTTTGTGGGACATCTCTCCGATTTTTTTAAAATATTAGTATATGTCTTTGTATTTTTCATTTAGTTGAAATGCTTTCCTTTATAATGTAAGTAGTATTCTCTTCTATAGTAGATGTGTTCTATCGCATTTTCCATAAACTTTAATTTAATTTCAGTCAATAATTCAAAATTGCATTGTTCAGTTTCATTTTAAACAATAAACTTTTGACTGAAATGGATTTTCGCCCCCATGGGTGGAATTACATTAAATATACAGAAAATTTATTTCCAAAAGTTTGGTTGAGACTAGCGACTCGGTATAAGCCAAACTTTAATGTAGAGATGAGCCTGTTACGTGAATTTCGTTGGTTTGTTTTTCTGACTTACTACTCTGGTTTTGAATTATTATTTAATTTTCCAATAGTATTTTAATTTGTTAGTCGTTAGACTCGTACTTTTATTTAATCCTTCAAATCAATGGAACTTATTTTCGAAGTCATGTCAAGCCTTAGACGTTGTGAACCATATTTCATTAATAATATATTTAAAAGATCTGACCTTGTGATATGACCCCACTATCCTATGTAATTTTGAGAGCTTACTGCAACATTTTTCTGACATTAGGGTTTTGAGGTACATACAAATATAACTCTTTAGTGCCAGAAATGCCATTAGACTTCCGACATTCTGAATGTAATTTATCATTCTTCATTGATTTTTTAATGGTGAATCTAAATTTGAGTAGAGAATTTTTCTAGCACGTCATAATTTTGAAGTATTGCAATCTAAATTTGTTAGTGGAATAGTATTTTTAGTATACATATTTTAAATATTTCATAATTCTGACGTGATGTAGAAATACTGCTGGTTGGATGTGATTCAGTACAACCAAGACAAAACACTTTTTACATGAAATTTACGGAATTTTTATTTCCACAAGCATTCTATCCATTGGTTAAAAAGTCAATGGAAAGTGTGGGTCAAAAAAAATCGTTCCGGTCTTCATCTTAGAAAATCAGGATAGGGAAAGTTGCTATTCTTCGTATCGTGCGTTATTACTTGTAGGTATATAGGGCGAGTCAGCCTTGTATGGCCTGAACAAAAAAGAAAAAATCCTCGTTTTTGGAATACTATCTTGTTTGTGTAGAACAAAAAAAAAATCTTTATTTTTTGGAATTTGGCGCGGTATTAGCACCGTTGTGCATAGTTTCACTTTGCACATATGGACGGTGCACCCCTGTATGAATACTAGACATATTTTATTGTGTACAAAATAAAATTATCAAACTTCAAGACAAGAAATTTATGATCATTAATTGCACTTACGAAAAACAACGATTTTAAATAATAAATTATGAATTATAGACAATAACAACACTACACATATCTGTGTGTAACACTTACCTCATCCACCCAACTTTTGTACTTTTCAGTTAAAGTGATCTGCTCAAGCATGGCTGAACCTTGATTGGTCTTCCAATTGCCAGAGATTGATTTGCGCCTGAAAATAAATTTTGTGTGAGGATAAACAAAAATATTATTTCACAAAATAGAGATATGAAATAAGTATCGATAGTTAATATTTTTAAATTATATGAAAAAACATGGCACAATCAAATACCAAATACAATCAACGAAAAATGATTTTATTTTTTGATTTTTCTGCAAATTGTTTTGCCGAAAAATGAAAGTTAAGCATAAAGTATTGAAAAAATACACAACTCAACAAGATTTTTCACAACGAATGACGATAACATTTTCTATATTGAAATTTTCCGTAGAATCCGAATATTGCAATGTTTTTTTTTCGAATGTCCGCCATTTTCCATATAAATGGCAAAACTCAAAAACATGTACTTTTAAAAGCATATACTTCATATAAATGCTTATAAGAACTTTAACTGTCAGCCAACCAATTTTAAATTAGTCTATGGTGCAGAATAGAGCCTTACAAACATTTTAAGGTACAAAATGTGCAAATAGTATTAATTTTATGGTTGTTATGATCGAAAATAGGTAAAAAATACTTTTTTTTTCGTTTTTTTTTTAAATTTCAACTTTAAAACCCTCCATCTGGAATCAATTATATGGGTTACAAAAAGTTAGCCCACTTATCTTATAGAAAATTTTATTGCAAAAATTTTAAATATACAAATGTCAATAGAAAAGCCATAACTAGAGTATTTTATTTACATCAATGCAAGCAGTATTTTTTCTTATAAATGCACATTATTTTTCAAATCGACTAAAGCTCCTACAATTCGTCGTCGTTTGCAGAAGACAAACCTTCCAGGAAGAATCGCTAAAAAGTTTCCGCTGATGCTTACGAAAAATTTGATCATGAGGTTGAATTTCGCACAGTCTCACACCAGCTGATCGAGCCTTGATGGTGAGAAAAAAGAGCGAAATACCGAAACCAAAATAAATTTATTTGGAAATGACTACGGAAGAAATGTGAGACGCCCCAAAGGTAAAGAATTCCTTGTACGATTCACAAAAAAGCCTATTTCGCTCTTTTTTTTCACCATCAAGGCTCGATCAGTTGGTGTGAGACTGTGCGAAATTCAACCTCATCATCAAATTTTTCGTAAGCATCAGCGGAACCTTCCCGGAAGGCTTGTCTTCTGCAAATGACGACGAATTGTAGGAGCGCCTAAAACATTTCTGATTTCCTGAGAAATTGCCTTGGAGGACTTGAAAGGGTCCTTTTTTGAAAGAATAACTATTTGGTGACCAAATTCTGAATAGGTTTTCGTTGCTCTACCTCTAGTTTCTTTTCTTATTTTTTTTATAAGAACATTTTGCACAAAACGCAAAGACTAATCCATCAAACTAGTGATGTCCCGCAAAGATTTTCCTCCTTTTCGTAGGTTCAGAACCAATCGTCTCTCTCTTCTGCTGTGCAATCACTTTTTCGGCCCATATCTATAGTAAATTTTTCATTATTTACTTGCAATTAATTTATATATAACTATACTTTTACTGTTGTTTAAAAAAAAGCACAAAAAAATTTAATTTTAAGATATAAAATTGAAAAACTAAGCAAGTGTATCTATTATTTTGATCAACGAACTCGCGCCCGTTTTCGATTTATATTCACTGGCGAAAAAATAGGGGAAGTACCTTCTTTCATTTCTTAGTTAATGGCATTGCCAGATTGAACTCTCTAGTCTTACAAAAAACTCTAATACCAATTTTTCCAAATATGAAATTTATTGAGTAAAAATCTTTTTGGTGTATCTATTATTTTGATCAGGAGTGTATATTTTATAAAAAGAGCAAAATTTAAAGTTTGGTTTGCATATTCGTACTCAGCGACCGCAAATTAGTAAGGTAAGATATAACTTTACTTACTTACAGACCTTTTTAATAAGATGTTCACTTTCCGTGATATATCACAACATAAGTAATATTTTTAATTTATCTTTGCATGATGATAAAATTCTTTGTACACTCAAGGACAAAATTATACGATTTTACCTTAGACTCAATTAGAAACTTTTATTATTTAGCTTTTAAGCTGAATCTCATCGAATTAATCAAAGTGAATCAACTTTTATTTTATCTGAGCCCAAATTGATTTCAAATTTGATTCAAGGTGTTTCACTTAAAATGAAAAAAAAAAAAATGGGAAAATTCATACGGGCGATCAAACTGGGTATTTCATGATAACAAGCACAATGCATTTTCACTGTGCCATAGGTTTATACAGTAGTTTATTTCAACTTCAAAATACAATTTGATATTGATTTCTATTTAAAGTTATTTTCAACTTTAAGATTCACAACTTTAATCCAAGTCTGATTTCTAGGGATTACAAAAAAGTTGCGCACATTTTTTTTCGGAAATTCCCACTTTGCGGAATGATCCGTACCATTGTGCAGTTCATCGAAGTTGCAATTAAGACATGTCCGATTTAGTGATGCGCCATATAATTTATGCAAGCAAAAATATACGAGACCTTGTATATCACTAGAATTTTTTTCGATTCCCTTTCCATAGAAGTATAAAATAAGAGATGAGGCAAAAGTGTGCAACAGCTTAACTTGTTGCCGTTGCAGCAGATTTCCGATAACATAATCACAATAAATTGTTGTTGAGACTGCAAGACGGTAATATTGCAGCGTTTTGTATGTAGGATAATCAGGGTATCTGACTGATGATTGCGGGTGGTTGTCGATTGAGTCAATTAAGTGCTTAAGTTTCTTCCACTTGAGTGAGCGGCATCTCGACATGCCATGGAACAAAAGTTCAAGTGCTGCACCGTGAACCTTGATTTTGAACTTTACTGCATTTGCTTTCATCTTCTGTCTGTTAAATTACCGCTTTTGATTTTCGTATCTCATGGATAGCAGCAATTTAATGCAAATGAAATTGAATCGCGTGCTGCAACTGTTCAATTTGCACATGCTGCTCATAAATAGCCAAATTACAAAAGGAAAAGTAAATGAAGCACTTGGAGCTTTTTTAACACAAGGTATGAGTATATTGATTTTCAAGGTTACAATGTTCTGGTACATGTTTCATCAACCGTAAATGAGTTGCCGACAATGAAGAAATTTTTTTTTAAAAATTAAACTTTTTTAGACTTAGACCTAGCCACAGTGAATTATTTTTTTTTTACAAAATCTCGCTTTTAATTGGTCGGAAACTTATAATTTTTAGATAAAAATTGTAATGTGAATGTTCTTAATAAAAAAATTCCAGCGGCAAATATGTTATACACAACATTGATGAATAGTTATACTCGTTGTAGGCAGTAATGCTTACAACTCCAGCCACAACAGTAAATTTTTTTTACAAAGGGATGGGCGCTTTGTAGGCTGCTTGCCTACATCTCTATATACAGCAAAGGAAAGGCGGACTGACTTAAAATATCGCTTACTAAGTGCCTGTATAGTTTACTAAGTTGCCTACATTTCCACATACAAAGTATGTAGCCAAGAGGCAAGACCCCTTACATGTCCATATACAAATCAGATAGCAAACGGACAGACTGCCTACAGCTCCATATACAATGCAGGTAGCCAGCAAGCAAACTGCTTCCTGCTCCATCTACAAAACAGGCAGCCATCAAGCAAACTGCCTACTGCTCCATATACAAAGCAGAGGCCAGCAAGCAAATAAACAAAATATCACAGTAAAAATTTCATTTGTGAAACGTACAACACAATGGGTATAGCTTTTCATACATAAAAAATCAAAGTACTTCATCAATTTGCCGCTAGGATTGTCTATTCAATAGCATTTTTTGAAGATGAAAAAGCTCTATTAAAAAAATAGGATGGGAGATATTAACAAAAAATTGATTTGATTCCGGTCGAAAAGGGTTGCTACAGTGAATATTTCTTGTAACCACGGTATTCAAATGAAGGACTTAAGTCAATCATTGGCGAAAATTCGATCTGGATTGAAACATAAATTTTAAAAATTTCTTTTTATAAACATTTTGAGCAAATACTACATAATTTTTGACACAAAAACCACATATGTCTTTGAAATAATTTCTATTATGTCTGTAGGAATGGAAATTAATAAACAAAAACGGACTAGAAGTGAACGAGAGTACTGTCATAGGAATACAATCGTATTGATAAGTCTTTGTGTATTAATCGTTCATGAAAATATATTACATGAGCGTTTTCCTTACAACATTTTCCTACTACTACAACAACAAAAAAATAGCCCTGCGAACAAGAATACCGTTTGTATGAATCGATTTCTCCGGGGGAGAAAAAAATATCCAAAAAGTTCGATGTGCATTTTAAAGGGAAAGGGTAATACTTTTAGCTGCCGTAACAAGTTTTGTAGATTCAATGAATAATATATTCCCAAATAAATCGAAAAAACCTGTTCAAAAACCTGATGTGATAGAGCAATTCTAAGATCGTATTCGAATTCAACATGCCGAAATCCTTCGGTAACATATAGTCTAGTCTCTGTGTATGAAATTTCATCTAATTTTGGTTTCTTGCGTAAGTATGGGTTATTTTTCATAGGCTATCAAACTTTTTGAGAGATCTTATTTCCAAAGTATAATGAACTTTTTTCAGGTTGACGTCGGAAAACTTTTTTCCAGCAGTATTACTTTTTTTTTGTTGGTGCATATTACGTTGATATTTTTTTAACATTTCTAAAAATCAAGTATTTTTACTTACATGAATGCCTTGTAATTGGTACCAATCTTCTGGATGTGCACATCGAATTTTGCATCAATATACGGTTCGATAGTGCAATAGCAGTGTGCATCATTGCCGGAACCGGTAACTAGACCAGCAGCATCTTGTAAGGTGCTCTGATTCTCCAAACGTGCGGTTGCAACACCACCATGACAGTGTCCCGCCTTTAAGACACAAGGGAACTTCATCCAACTGAACTGCGTTGAGAGAAAAAAAAAAAACAAATTCGTATTATTGACGATTTCAAGAAGTAATTAAACCAATAGATTTAATTTTTCTTATTGTTGTTGTTATTCAATAACCATAACCATTTGTTTTCTTGTTTGTTTGTGGAAAAAATGTCACACATCATTGTAAAGAAAATACATTGATTGGACTTTCGCCAAATAATAAACTTGTGGAAAAATTAAATTATATATTTAAAAAATGTTTAGAATTTTTTCCACGGAATTCCTGTTATGAATCTTTAAAATTTTGAGTTTTTTTTTTGACACTTTGAGTTGTTTCCTTTTCTATCTAAATTTTACAAAATTATTTTGAAATTATTAAGAATTAAGTGAGTAATCACGGATTATTGAGCACAGACAACCTTGACAATGAAATTATTATTCGAAGAGACAAATTCATTTGCGTGCAGAAGAATAACCCAAACACGCCTTCACTTGAAAGATGACAAATTCGGATAATGACAATTTATTGCTCAGTCTTTCATGTTTATATTTTGTTGTACTAATTGGCTTGTCACGTAAGGCATAAGTTCTTTTGAATATGCTAAAATCTGATAATGGGACAAGTTAAAAAAATTAGTTTATTTTTACATAAAAATTTGACAGCATTGGTATCATCAAAAACTGCAACTCAATGGACCATTCTCCCAGTATTCACTTCAAGGTAAACTAGGACTGGAATGGCTAATCGAGAATATTTTATGCCAAAGTTTGATTTGCAAAAGTTAAATTTAAGGAATAATGACATAAATGGAACTAATTGTTTTCTCACTAAATTTAAGAATCATAATGTATTGTTATTATTAATATATCATTGTAAATAAAAACAAACCCTGAATGCTAAGCAAAACTAATGATATCACATCAAATTATAAAATGTTATGAAGGCAAACAATCAGCACTATTGCGGTGTACATTAGGGTGATTCCTAGGAAAATTCTATTCATTTATTTCAAAAAAGTCCCTGTAAAAACTCGAAGTAAACACGTGTCCCAAAGGAGATGAAATTTCTTTGCAACATTTGAAAAAACTAAAGTTTTTTTTCACAACATTTTGCAATCCTTTACAAGAAAAGCTGTGAGCGGTGGTGCTTAAATTCAGATATAAGCTCCTTTAACGGGATGGCAGCAGTAGTATTTTTCTTCTTTTCATCCCACTTGGGATAGAAGATATTAACTCGAATACTTTTTAAAAAACAGGAGGGATAAGCCCTCAAAACGGTTTTTCTCTAATAACTATAAAAGATATCGCACAAGTTTAAGGATTTTTGAAAAGAGCAATGCCAAATTTTTAAAAATTGATAGTAATTTATTTCAACCACATCCCAACTTTGTATGTGAGGTAGGCGTGTCCGTGAGCCGATTTTTTTTATATACATATATTATTCTTGTTTTAACTTAAAAACATCTGAACCGATTTTCGAGAGTCAGCGCTATTATTATTTATGGCCAATCCACTGTGCGGCGTTGCATTTTTTGATATAAAAGAAAAAATTACTTTTAATTATGACTGAGTTACACATATGATTGCAAAATCATGAGAAAGAATAACAATTTCGGAAAGTATGGTTAAAATTTCACAAAAGTCTAAAGTGACAGTAATAAATTCGCCGGATATATATTCAGCACACCCAATACCATAAAGAAACTGATGTTTGGCTTGTCGCACGTAATAATAATATGAAAAACACGTTCTCAAAGCTAGATTATCGTCGGTATAGCTTTTTTATCTAAAAAGTTTTCAAGTTGCTTCAGCAAAGATTTATGAGTTTAAATTAAAATTTTAATTTTTCAATATATAATCCCATACAACCTCTTTGTGACACGTGTTAACATTGAGATAACAAACGGCAAGTTTTTTAGGGAGCACGTTTATTGAGAACCACCTTAAATCTCATATATGTACATATTCAACTAGTGCTGAGAAACATTTAAGACCTCTACATCACTGACGTTGTATCATTATTCTGTTTAACCCTCAAGTCTAACCTGTTTGTTTATCTAACATAACTCAAACAGACAGTTTTAAGGCTCATCTTTAAACTGATTTGACTTATTTTATATTATTTTGTATTATTTTATATATGTATGTTTTATAATTATTTAATTTAATTTAATTTAATATGGTATACATTTTCTACTTAATTATATTTTATTTTATTTTATTTTATTTTATTTTATTTTATTTTATTTTATTTTATTTTATTTTATTTTATTTTATTTTATTTTATTTTATTTTATTTTATTTTATTTTATTTTATTTTATTTTATTTTATTTTATTTTATTTTATTTTATTTTATTTTATTTTATTTTATTTTATTTTATTTTATTTTATTTTATTTTATTTTATTTTATTTTATTTTATTTTATTTTATTTTATTTTATTTTATTTTATTTTATTTTATTTTATTTTATTTTATTTTATTTTATTTTATTTTATTTTATTTTATTTTATTTTATTTTATTTTATTTTATTTTATTTTATTTTATTTTATTTTATTTTATTTTATTTTATTTTATTTTATTTTATTTTATTTTATTTTATTTTATTTTATTTTATTTTATTTTATTTTATTTTATTTTATTTTATTTTATTTTATTTTATTTTATTTTATTTTATTTTATTTTATTTTATTTTATTTTATTTTATTTTATTTTATTTTATTTTATTTTATTTTATTTTATTTTATTTTATTTTATTTTATTTTATTTTATTTTATTTTATTTTATTTTATTTTATTTTATTTTATTTTATTTTATTTTATTTTATTTTATTTTATTTTATTTTATTTTATTTTATTTTATTTTATTTTATTTTATTTTATTTTATTTTATTTTATTTTATTTTATTTTATTTTATTTTATTTTATTTTATTTTATTTTATTTTATTTTATTTTATTTTATTTTATTTTATTTTATTTTATTTTATTTTATTTTATTTTATTTTATTTTATTTTATTTTATTTTATTTTATTTTATTTTATTTTATTTTATTTTATTTTATTTTATTTTATTTTATTTTATTTTATTTTATTTTATTTTATTTTATTTTATTTTATTTTATTTTATTTTATTTTATTTTATTTTATTTTATTTTATTTTATTTTATTTTATTTTATTTTATTTTATTTTATTTTATTTTATTTTATTTTATTTTATTTTATTTTATTTTATTTTATTTGTTTTGTACTTAACTTTAATTAATTATGTATACCGTATTATTTATCGTTTTTTAAGTTTATTGAATACAATTTTTATATACTCATTGTTTTAGAGTTGAATTTGAGGGTTAACAAAAATTAAAAACAAAAAACATAAATACAAAATCATAGGAAAGAACATAGAATCTTTGGTAAACATACACACAATAAATTAACAAATAAAAATAAAGAAAAAAACCGTGACGATTGCTAATGTCGTACGATTCGTAACAGACGTTGCATACGTGTGGTACAAATTTCATTGATCAATTGTACGCTGTGAACGCAAGAAACCACGGTACAACAATATGTACAGATAAGAGCGTTGAGATTTTTCCCAGAAATCTTGAATTTGCTCTTGTTTATTATTATTAACTCAACGCGCTTTAAATAAAATCAATGACGCATTGAATTCTGAAGCATTGATAGAAGAGTTTTCTCAACCAACCCACATAACATGAGTAGAAGACTTAAATTTAATTCATCATTGAAATTTTTTTCAAAATTCCAGCAAGTGAGAGTTCGTGCACAGAAATTGCATTCCTTATGTTCAATCAACTGATTTGATGGTTGTCACAGTTTTGTTGATGAATTGAGGCGCGAACATGCGTTAGATGTCATTGCTTGACAGGAGTACAAGAGATTAGCACAGCTCCGCATTACAGAAATTGTTGCCACACAGTGGGTTAAGTAATCGCATTTGAGTTAAAATACATTAATGCAACAGCAAAGCATTTTACATGCTACCAAGTTGTTTAAGGCAAAAAAAATGTAGGCATACGTCATGAATGTGGTGGATATGCGTCCAATTTCAGATGCACTTGACGAGCTATTAAGAAACATGTTGTACTAGGTCTGCATATCCCAAAGTAATAAGAATACTATTGTCATATTATCAATTTTTGCTTATAACTTAAAGTTCAAAAAGAAATCTACATTTCAGTTCCATAAATTATATATCATAAATCATATAAATGTGATCTTTTCTAATACATTTCCACTGTGCTAGTTTTTGGGAATGCAATTATTACAAACATTAATCACAGATGAAATAAATCACGGCTAATAATTCTCACTGTTTTTCAGCACTTCGAGCAATTCTGCACATTTTTCGCATCAAAGTCAATCAAATTTTCATGCCGCTACATCAAATCCATTAATGATTTGTTTTTAGACTTCTATCTGGATGGGTGGAATCTTATGAGGATCTCTATGCAAGAAAACGCTCCCACTCATTGTGAGTTTGCTAAACCTTCGCATAGAAATTTATTGCGGTTAATATATTGTAGATAAAAAACTCTTGAGTGATTTTCTAGTTACAAAGTAGAGCGTATTCATTTTTAATAAAAAAATGGTCAATAAAATGGAAAGAAGCGTCGGCAATCACGATTTTTTTTTACTGCACGAAATGTGACTTGCAGCAAACATTTGCTCCACATTGCATCCGTAATTGATGCTCAATTTTAGCTGTTGAGCTGCAAGCATTCACGCTCTTTGATTGAGCAGAATTATACCAAAACTGCAGGTTCTGTGGTTTGTTTTAGTGATGGTATTTTTACTTTCGCGAATGTACTGAACTTAAAGTTGGAATGTACTTTTTCAAGATCGAGCGAACATTTTTTGTCAATACCTACGAAAAGTAGCTAAGAAAGATTTAACTTTCAGCTTAACTTTCAAAATCAAACAATCACACGATTATCTTTCCAAAGACTTAAACTATTAAGATAACTCGTAAGAAATCATGCGAAAGAAAATGCGCCATTCTGACGATGCTTAGAAAAATTTGTATAGTTTTTGAGGAATGAGTCGGTCATTGTGTCTTAATGTTTTTTTTTGTTCAAATAAAATAATAGAATTTAATATTTGTTCATCCGTATATCGAAATATTCTTCCAATTCCCTATTTTGTGCAAACGTAAAAAGTTTTTTGGGAGTGGGAAAAAATTAT
This sequence comes from Tricholauxania praeusta, assembly GCA_949775025.1. Taxonomy (NCBI): domain Eukaryota; kingdom Metazoa; phylum Arthropoda; class Insecta; order Diptera; family Lauxaniidae; genus Tricholauxania; species Tricholauxania praeusta. Next base: position 36,903,846 of record OX459029.1, on the reverse strand, counting down.
CTTGAGGGAATATTTTTGACGTTTCTCTCAATTTTTTTCCCAACTTTTTGGCAAAGAATTTAAAGAGGAAAAACAATGTAAGCGTTGTTTTTTAATTTTATTAATAAAAAGTTTTTTTTTTTAACAAATTTAAAAGACTTAACAACACAAATAAAGAGAAGTTACGGATATTGGTCAGTACATAGAGTCAAATTTGGATATCGCTAAAGGCTTGACGAAAAGGAGTAGATTACGAGCTACCTAGCTATTTTTTTACTTTATTTTAGATTTTTTTTACAAATGTACATGCATAGATAAAATGCCATAATTTTTGACATATACTCTTTATAGTTATGTGTTTGAATTTATACTTTTGCACTTGCAACTCTTCTGCTTAGAGTTACCCTTGTATTCAAAATCTTTCAGTATAATTTTGCACAAAAATCAACGTTTTAAGATATATAAGAGGCTTAGAGCCACTTTATTCTATTTTTTCAAAATGATTCCGACTTTTCTCAATCGATATAAGTTATGAATTTATTAGCAGACTCATATATTCTCTCAAAAAATTAATTGTCACCTGATCTTTCATCCGCACTTTTTAATAGAAAGTATTATTTGTTCCTCAGTCAGTCTGGAGATTAAGCGGAGAATAACAATTGCTAATAGGTGCTACTACGGTCTCAGTAAGCAATTACGTTGCAGAGCTCTCTCTCGATCGACAAAGCTAAGACTCTACAAGACGCTCATTCTACCTGTGCTTCTTTATGGCGCTGAGGCATGGGTGGTTTCGACAACAGACGCAGTCGCTCTTGGGGTGTTCGAGAGGAAAGTTCTCCGCAAAATCTTTGGTCCTGTTCGAGTTGGCGACGACTATCACATTCGAATGAACCACGAGTTGTATGAGCTCTACGCCGACATTGACATAGTTAAGCGTATAACAATACAGCGACTACGCTGGCTGGGTCATGTCCATCGTATGGATAAAGAAGCTCCAGCGAAAAAGGTATTCGAAGGGAAGGTCCCCGGTCAACGACGAAGAGGGAGACCATGCCTCCGGTGGATAGACCAAGCTGAGGAAGCCCTAACCGCGCTTGGCATTAACGATTGGAGAAGGCGCGCGCAAAACAGAGGCGCCTGGAGAGAGCTAATGAGGTCGGCCGTAACCTGACAACGGGTTGTTATGGTCATCTAAGTAAGTAAGTATTTATTTGTTCCTGAACTGTACTGTCCCGAACTGTACCTACGGAGGAGTATAAAATAAATTTCTAAATGGTTGTAAAAGTTGAAAATAGTTAGTTGAGAAAGTCAAAAAAGTCATAAATCAAAATAGGTTGAAAAAATCTAAAATCTAAAATTGAGAAATTATGATAAAGCGTTCGCTTTGCAGCCAATTGACAACAAATTTTTTCTTTTATATCTGCCAGTTAGATTATTTATACAAAAAATATTAAGCTCACAAGACTTTTATAAAATATATCGAAAATGTACTGAAGATGTTTATTGTACTTGCGTGCTTTTCTCTTGGCGAAATAAGCGCTCTGAAGGTATAAAAAATTAGTCCGTTGTACTCTTCAAGGCGCGAATGTACTGAAAAAACCACAGATTGACTGAAAATGCCATCACTGTTTTGTAGGTGATCATTAAATGTGGAAAACTTCTCATTTTTCTTATTTAGATCGTCGCTACCAACTTATGATCACCCTCGTCGTGTTGAGAGCGCTAAAGAGCGCAACATTTGTGCCGGTCGATCGTTTGTTTGGTGATCGTAGCTTTAGTTTTTAAAAAGTCGAAACGGTTTGTTCTTAAATTTAGTTGAAGTTCGTATGCGAAACGGTCGAGAACTTAAGCTTTGCAGTGACGAAGAGCTGTTAAAATTTTTAAAACGACAACGAAAAGTGATCTCGTAATTTGCGGTGATCGCGAAAAAAAAAACATTTTTTTTTTGCAAAATTGCATAAACAAATAGTGCTAATTCGAAGACAATACACATAAAGTGCAATTTCATTGATTTTCTTTTATTTTACAATTATCAGAAAGATAATTTATTTGTAAATAAAAAAGTGTTAAAATCATCAGTTGATATCTACTTTGGAATCAAACAATTGTGACTATCGGAAAAAATACTTTTCAAAGTGTCACATATTATTGCATTTAAACGGGTGAGTTTGACCTCCTTTTCTGTTTTACTTTATGAGGTGCTCTTCTTGGCTTAATGAGCCATGTCAAAGGGTGCACTTTAAAGATTTATAAGCTTACAATAGAACATTAGGCAAATCACAGTGCTTGTAAGTTATGTCTTTAGCGTTCACGGCCGGAATTTGTAAGAATTTGTAAAAGATTATTTGGTTTAAAATTTATTTCTTAAATGTTTTATGGTTAATTTGTTTTTTTTTTAATTTTTTGTAAAATGTTTTTTGATGTTTTTATTTGTTTCTAATTTTAGCGATAGTTTTCGTCGTCTCCTACAAAGTTTTTCTTTTTAATGTGGCAGCGACACATTTTTCTTTCATTTATTTTGTTTATATTTTTGTTTTTGTTGTTGATTTTTCCTAATTTAATTTTTTTATTTTTTCTTGGTTTTAATGTCATTTGTAAACAGTGGGTTTTTTCTGTTTTTCTAAATTTTGTTTATCGTTTTTTCTGTCTCATATTCTTTCCTTTGAAAATTGTTTATTTTGTAATCTTTGTGAAAAAAAGACAATTTTTTGTTAGAATTTATTGTAGAGCAAAGAAATATAAAAAGAAAAAATTCAAGGAAATCTCGTTTGGGTGAGTAAAAGAGTTGTGTTACTCATACGTCTTGTTAGTTTCTAATTAAAATTTTATCTTAATGTTTCAGAAAATTTGTTCATGTTCCTATTTTTGTTTTTAAAAAAAATTATCTCTTGAATGTAAATACAAAAAATATTAAAAATTGAATGCTATTTTTTCAAGCCAATTAGTAGCTGAAAAGTTTTTTGTTTATTTTTCGAAATTATTACTTAATGAAACAGAGCTTATAATCGACCCCCCTTAACAGCTGAGGAGCCGTTGGAATCGAAAGTACCATAATCGTGGATCAGAAAAATTCTAGTAAAAATAGATTAAAGAAAATTATAAGAGCAAAATGAGCCCAATATGGCGAGGTTTCTTAGCTGGAGGTATTCTTAATTAAATTTATTTTCAAGAAACTTATATATAATTTAACCATTATCACGGAAACTGATTACAATTTAAGTATTTCTAAGAAAATTTAACCTGGTATGACAGCCTACACATACTCTGCCGAAAACGTCTGTCATACCTTTTTGAAAAGTAAAGGCATAAGCTTACGCTAGGAGCTCCTCTGTTTTTTATAGAACACTTTGATTTCTGATGAGGCTTTCAATACTGACAACAAATTAGTAATCAGAAAATAGGAGACGCATCTATTTTTAGTCGGAAGTCGGGGATATAACTTTTAATGGAAGCATTATAATCTAGGAACCTCTGTATAGATTTTCAAAATATGGATGTCATATGAAAGGTAATTTACTTAATATGCTACGAGTATGATACTGGTTCAAAAAGTTTCAAATCTGCAATATTGTTTTCAAGATATGACAATATTTCTGAATTTCTGATCATATTTTTTTTTAAAGCTTATTGTTTTTGTAAAAAATGTATTATTTATGTTTTTTTATTAATACATTAAGAAAACTCTTGGGACAAAATTCATTTCCTATCTCAAAATGAAATATAACTAGTAAAAACTTAGTACTCCAAGAGTTATTTGATCGGAAAAATGGAAATTACAAGCTAAAGTAATACCTTGGACCATTTTGTTTTCTTAATGAAAACTTTAAGATCAATTTACAGATCTAAAATTCCTATGTCTCTGACAATAAAACTGCGTCATTATTCTCTTTGAAAATCTTGTACTTTAAAAATCAATTTCTAACTGTCGAGCTGTGACTTGGCTCCCATATGTGTTTTGTTCAATTTTACCTTATTGTTGAAAAGATCTAGATAAAATAGTGCTTTTTCGAGGCTACTATAGTGAAACTGTCCCGCAGAATCTGGGACGGATGGTCACAAGAACTGTGAAGAATACATTGTTTCATAATAACTTATGAAAATTTTAAATGACCTACTGGTAATCTTTTTCTTTTTTTAAACTGTGATAACGTCCGGTTTGTTTTATTTTTAGCCAGCAGATAGTTAATCCTAATATAACTATTTCGTTTTTACCAAGTGCTGATTGGGCAACCGTCGCGACGGCTATATCGATTATTGTGAATTTTTTAATTACGTGGATATTATGTGTTTTGTGGATGCATTTTTTGTGCTGTATTCTTACATAATAATAATTCAAATTGTATGCAAAAAGAAACAGATTGCCTTATTTTTCAGCAATGAATTTTTATTTTGCTTAAAATAAATTGGAACAAATGGATAAATAAAATCTTTTGATTTATGCCGGCAGCATCGTGGTCTTCGACAAATTGCATGGTCCATATTTCCTTTTTTTTTTTTGCTAACATATGGTTTGTTCTGATTTTGTTTTAAAATTTAAATTATGAAATAATGGAAATTGATTTTGGTTTTAGAAACTTAAAAGAAATATTTTCACTGGCAGCTATTCTTCTGAATAGCAGCTAATCGGCACCGTTTCTTACAATTAAATTAATTAGTGCTTAACCGATAAATCGTCCCTCCAGCTCGGTACATTTTTAGGAAGTGAAAAATTTTTTTATAAAATATCGTACAGTTTTCATTAAAAACTGTACATTTATTTCATACGATCAATGATTCACACAAAATTTAAAAATTTCGTGAAGTTTTGCTTTTAAAAAAAGAAGAGCGTGACAGTCCTGCAATTTTACAAAATTTAATGTCTAAATATAACTGATCTTGGACTTTCGGCTTAGATATTCCAATAATTCGAAAAAAGCTATATCTTACGTGTAAAAACTGGTCTAATCTGTAAACAACTTAATAGGAGTATGATTTATGACAATTTTAAATAATATTAGAAACAATTTAAGAACAAAAAATTTATAATGTTACATGAATTCTCGAGTTTTTGTTAAAAAATTTTAATATTTTTTAAAATACTTGAAGCTCTAACAACTGCAGGGTCGACTTAAAAAATTTTGAAAGTTTTTTATAGCTTTTTAAATAAAATTTTGTGTAACCATAAGGGGTGGTCAGCTCTTGTGATTATTGTGAAATTATTCAAATATGAAATAATAGCTGTTAAAGCAAAACAGAATTTAATAAAAAATAAAAAAGAAAACAAGAAATGCATCCAAAAAATATATGAGCCTTTTATTTTGAAAGTGGTCTAAGTCCCTCTTCGTTGAGAAGAACAATAAAGTAAATTCAAATCAAATGTAGGTATAAAATTTATTTCATATTTTCTTCTCAATGAAAACGTTCAAAATAAACGGCTTAAAAAGGATGTTCAAATTTGAAGTATCAGTTAAATTTATCGTCAATATTTTTACAGCTATTAGATTATACCGATGTTTTTTCAGGTATAAATTAAATACATTCCGATTAGTTAAAATTTGCGACACGAGTGGGCAACGTGTTTTTATTATTAAAATTTATTTTAAATATGATGAAAGTTATTCAGAAGTTGGAAGAAAATTTCTTTCTAAGTGCGGTGCAGAAAATGCTCCGACAAATTTAAGGAAACTGGTTCAGTTCAAGATCAGAAAAGCGGAATCTATCATCGTAGTGGTCGTTCAAGTGAAAATATTGCAGCTGCTAGCACAAGTGTTGCTGAAGAGCCGCAGCAATTAAATCTCAAACCAACAACTTTGTTCAATATTTTACCCAAAGATCTTCACGTTAAGGCTAACAAAATACAGTTAACACAAGAATTGGGCCATAGAAAAAACAAGAAGAAACTTAACAATCCAATAATTTCTCGAAAAACAGTCATGAATTGGCCACTAAGGTCATGCGAGTTAACACCATTGAATTTCTTATTATGGGGTTTTTCAAAGAGTAAAGCTAACGTGGATAATCCTCAAATTATTCAACACCTCAAAGACAACATCATCGAGAAAATATCATATTATATAAATAACATAAATAGAAAAAAAGATATAACAAAACAAATTTTGGTAAAAACTATGCAAACTAAAAATAGACAACTAAACAAATATATGTACTTAAATTTTACTTAAAGATTGACAGCCTACCGTGTCGCGCGCTTTGTCGGATTAACAGTATGTTATTGAAAAGTGAGCAACCTCTGAACAAGTTGCAAAAGAAACCGGACCTTTCGCAGTCTTTGCTTGTCTAACGGTTACGAGTAGACTTTGGAAAGTGGAGACATTTTCTTTGCTTATTAATTTGAAATCTGTGAGAAAAAACAGATTAAAGAAATGTTTTAAAAAGAAAAAAATAACTACCTAATGAAAAATAATACAGCAAAAAAATTTTCACATATCAATATCATGCTGGAAACTTTAAGCATTCAACATTGTAAACAGCCCCAATATGGCATTTACTGACAAAGTTGTGATATACAAACAACAAACTGTGCTAAGTTTCAATGTTTCTACTGAACTCTCCTTTCCACGAAAAATTTTTGAAAAATATGCAAAAAATACTCGTAGAATGTTTATATAAAAACAACTTAAAGCTTTTCTTAAACAACCATTTGTTTACAATTTTTGTATGACTTTACTTTTGAAACAAAAAAAAAAAAATTGTTGATTTTTAAGCTATAACCAGCTGTATTTACTCTTTTTATTTGATTAAACTTATACTATTAAGTCATCAACATTTGACTTATTTATTGGTTGAGCATCAAAATAATAATTATTTATATCGAAAAGATACGAGTAAATAAACAACCAAGGTTTTCTCAAATTGGTAACTGAATCGTTAAAACTTGAATTTGTTTTTGTTTCTTTCTTTAATAACATCAGACCGTAGAACATAAAACAAAACAAAACAAAACACAACACAATTTTTGAATTATGAACTTGATTGTGAATGAAAATTAATGCGCATCTGAAAAATACTCATCGAATACAGAAATGTACCTACTCTTATGTTCGTATTAGTCAGCATTTTAATTTAGGATACCCACTCAAGTGCACTCAAGATTCAAAGTAGTTTTTTTTTTTTGTTTTATTGTAAACTTAATTTTTTTTTTGAATTTTGAATTATCATTATTTCATATGGATACATTTTGTTTTTAAATTTTTTTACTTTCATCTCTTTAAACAGTTGCCAAAATAAGCAGCTGTCGTCGTTAAAGCGGTAAATATAATGCCTGGATAGAGTGTTCGATTTAATGAGGTCTGTCTCTTTTGTAATTCAATTTTTTCCATTCAATCGATTTACGTCGAAAATATGCATCTGTAGGAATTACATTTATTGAATACTAAATGATCTGATATTCATCTTGCTGTGTGTACATACCACTGTACTGACATAATTCTTTTTATAAAGAGGATTCATTTGTTATCGTTGGTTTTCTCCTTGACAAGGCAGGAATAATGTAATGAAATGATTCGTGCTGAAGACTTTTTGTGAGCATAATAAATGTGAGGTTATATAAAGAAAACAGAATAACAGCGAAAACAGCTTATATCGTTTGAGAATATCTGCAATTTATAGGGAATGGTATTTTTATCTGATTTTTAATTAAAATTTTTTATATTTGTTACCAATGTGACTTTGAATGAAATGAAAAGCTCAGCTCTTAAAGCCTTGGGTCAAATATTTCATGTGAAAAGCTGATAGCGATCACAACAGTTTCATTGAGTCATTTGAAAAAGAAGACAGCTCCAAGAAATTGTCTAATTTCCAACATAAAAATAATATGATAAATAATCTTACTAAGAAACTTTCGTAAAAACTTTAATAAAGTTATTCAATCACTTTTCAATGACTCTTCGCCAGTTTAAGAAAAAAAAAGTTGTTTCGTAAAGAAAAATCGTGCTATAAAACATGTGCTATTTTGTAGATATGATATTAGAAACATTTGACAAAAACTTAAATTTTAAGATATTGACTTCAAAGGGTGATTCGCGGACTAAAATGAGCTAAATTACTTAGTAATATACCAAACTAGTTTTGTCTTCCATGTCTTCCAAGTAATAATATATTCCGGTTGTATTTTGAACGGAAAAAACATTTGCCAGGGGTTTCGCCGTAGCTTAAAACTATTGCGACCTTGTAACAAATTTCATCTCTTGTAATGGTAAAAATGTAATTCATAATTCATACATAATCCTTCAATTCATATCACACGAATGTTCAAAACGAGTTCAATTTCAGTGATTGAAAAATCTGATTATGCGGCATTTTTTTTTAAAACCAAAATATTGTTGTAAGTACATATATTGAAAAAGCTCATTGTTTGATAAAAACTATGGGGTGCCTAATTACGGTTCCCATTTTTGAACATATGTAACATGACACATATTAGACAAAAAATTTTTACATAGTTCGTGGAAGAAGCCCCACTGGCCAAAATATGAAATGTTTTTATACTTGTTGTTATAGGAAAATGTTAAGCATAATATTGACTCTCTTTCAAAATGTCTTTTCATAAAATAGTATGAATTTTACATTAAAAATTGATCAAAGTTCATATATCATATATAGTACTATTCAAAAATTTGAGTAGTTTTTGCTTCTAAAACAGAATTTTAATTGTTCCACCTTGAATATTAATTCAAGATAGTCTTAGCTTCAAGAAAAACTATGGTTAAAGAGTGTGCTCCAAAAATTAAAAACGTGGCCGGCTAAACGGATATTTTTGGTGGAAATACACATATACATACATATTAATTTGTCGCAAAGTCAATTAGTACAAATATTAAGTCTGAGCAAGTTTTTTCTATGAGTGTAATAAGAGGTTGTTCTCAAAAATTTACTTGTGCTAAGGATCTGTGCATTAGGTATGTAACACGTTTATTGGTAATTTTGAGAGTCCACCCCCTCTCATCTTCGTTATAGTTCGTAATATTGAAAGTATACCAAGGTTTAGTAAGACCCCCGCCCCTGTAAACGCCTTACGTAATTAATGTGCGCCTCCTTATGACAAACTTACTGCACCAAAAGATAATTTAACTAAATCTTTCGTTTGCTTTAAAGCTTTGACTTTAACAATAAATAAATCTTTTCTAAAGAAAAATCTTCCATTAATTAATTTTATACTTTAACAAATATACTAAGTAACTGTAAGACCTTTTATATCAGCATAATATAATCAAATTAATATTAAATACAGGTAAGAGAAGTAAGGTAATACGTGGAAAATACAAAACAAACTGCTAATTTAATTTCCTGCTCATGTTGAAGTTCACAAGTACCAAGTTTCGTTATTTACATACAAAATGAACTTTCACGAAATTAAAATTTCGCTGAATTGCACCCACAACCCAAGTAAGCAGAATGCAAATATAGACTGTCGTAGTTTTAAATTGAAATAAAATACAAAAATTTGTTCAAATTACCCAATTTTTGGTTGGGTAAACTATATAGCATTTAGCAGTTAAATACGATTTTGAACAAATTTTTGAAGGTCAAACTTTCAATCACTTTTTCGAGCAATTTCTGGAGCTTCAATTGTTGTTGATTTATCAGCAAAAGCCAGAAACTACATAAATTGCCACAAGAAACAATTCACTGCTGTCGAATCACGCGATCTTGACTTGACGGTCAATTAATTTCATAATTGCAAAATATCATGTGAGTTTTGAGTGAATTTGAAGTTGAAATTTTAGTGAATTTTGTCAATTTGTAGTCTTTGTTGCGGTTTCAACTTTTTATAATGAAATGCCAAATTTTATTGAACATAAATGACACTAATGTTGCCAGATTTGATAAAATTTCTGATGTTTCATACTTTTTTGAGAGCATGACACTTTGAAAAAAACATCCGATATATAATACTAAAAGCGATTCCTCAGCTAGCCAGAGTCTGAACGTATACATTAGGGTGTTTTTTTTTTGAAAATTTTGTAGATGGATTCTATTTTTTTTCGCTTATATTTTAGCTTGAGGCTTAAAAATAATTGTTCTAGTATCTAGCTTCCTAGATGAAACCTGTTAACGGCGCGGACGGAGCTTATGTCTGATTTCGTTGAAATTTTACAAAATAACCGACTTACTAAAACGTAGAAAAAGTCTGCCTTAGGTGCCAAGATATAGCATTTTAGATATTTTGTTGTATGGAAGACCACGATGTCAAATCACGCCCACAAAATACACGAAGGGGGTATTTTTTTTTTAAATTTGCGGTCTTCTGTGCCTATTTTATAGAATTGGGTTTGAAGAAAATTCTCCCAAAGTTTCAGCTTCCCAGATCAAACCTGTGAACGGCGTAATCAGTTTGTTTCATATTACAATTCATATGGAAAAAACTACGTTTTAAAAAAGTTAAAAACTCGAGTTTGTTACAAAGTGTAACACCATTAAGGGGTTAGGCCACAGTAGCTAAAAAACTAAACGATATTCTGGCAAAAAAGTACTTAATTGTATAGTATTTGAACAAGAGAAAATGATTTGCAGCCGTAGTTTACAAAATAAGAGCCGCACAGCTTTTCCCTGAAACAGTACGTTTCTCGAATCTTGCAAAAATTGCGCTTTAAAAAAAATTCCAAATTTAAAAATTAAAAAAAAAAAACGATTGAAAATTGTTTAAAAAACTATGCAATATATAAAAAAGATCCTACATACTTTCATTAATAATATATTTTTAAAAATACAGTCAGGTTTCGGTCGAAAACTGTCCGAGTTAGGGTCCGGCCAACTTGATAAAGTTGCTTAAAAAAAAACACTTTTTGAGTTTTCAGTTCGTACCAGTGCGTTTTGGCAGTTAATATACAAAATTCGAGTAGTTTGAAACTTTTTTCGCCATAGCCCTTTAATTTTGCCATCTCTAAGGTACTTAGGCATCTTTTAAGATAGTAAAAAAAATCGATTTCTGAAAATTTTTATTGTGGACTATAACCCCTAAGCTATGTTTTTGATTTTATTATGATCAAAAAAAGCGTAAAGGTAAATTTTGTCATTACTTTTCAATGTATATTAAAAGGATTTTAAAATTTGTTTTCATAACATTGAGCAATATATATCACCACTTTATTTTATCCTGAATTTAAGAGCATACACACATTCGGAACTAAAAAATACTTTTTTCCCTCAACTTTATTATGTAGTTATACTTAAGGCTGTCATATTTGCGGTTAAATATTTTGTATTCATTAATGCAAATTACAAAGTTTAAGGTCAGTTATTTACGAAGAGTTACTTATTTGATTTAAATGTCGAAGTTTAATTAATTTATGATAATTTTGATTGCTTTTTTGCGTGTTGTGTATGTAAACAATTCTATATGAGAGTAATTTTCAAGTGAACATATTTGGTTTAACATTTATGTTCGGACCACATTTAATGTGTCTGCTTTAAAAAAGGCTTATTTAAGTTGCTAAAATACGTGCCGAAATTAAGTTCTGATTGTGAACGAAAAACAAAAATCATTTGCAGACATAATTAAGAAAGGCTGAATACGAATTAACAAGACAATTCAAATAAATAAAAAGTGTGAAATGAAATTTTATTTCTCTTGGACTCCTTTATCATTGAAATATTTAGTACCAGCATCAAAAAAAAAAAAAAAAAAATAATCACCCACAACAACAAAAGAACCACTTGAGTACTACAGTGATATTCAGATTATCACATTTGATGAATTATAATGCACTGCTCCAGTTCCACATGTCACAATGCCTAGACCCGCAGTGTTGTTGACTATTTTAACTAATAGGGGCTGCCGCTGCCGACTAACAAGTGCGACATGAGAAAGAGCTGTTAAATGATTTAAAAAAAAGCACACAATCTAACAACAACAATAACTAATGACTTGTTGCACACTGAACTGAACAACGTGACCTGTTGTCAATATGACACCATAATGACAGCACTAAAGACAACAAATAACAAGGCTTGCAACTGTTGCCACAATTAGTGATACTTTAGCGCCTGCATGTGTCAGCGCGGATTTCACTCGCTTGCAATTTAAAACAAAAAACAAAAAAAACGTGCTCATAAATATGCCAAAAATGGTGGAATTCAATGTAAAATAAAAATTTTACTTATTTATTCCATTTAATGATACTAATGGACTTTTTGATTGGAATAAGAAGTCATTATCTTTTTCAATTAATGTCCAAGCAAAACTTTTAGGTTAGGTTAGGTTAGGTTAGGTTAGGTTAGGTTACGTTAGGTTAGGTAAATTAAGGTTAGATTAGGTCAGGTCAATTAGAAGTGGCAGTTAACTTAAAATCCGATAAACTTATACCAAATGTTGATCCATTGTGATGCCACGACGTATTTAACTTTATCCTCTCATTGAATCAACCAGAGTTCGTAATAAAACTAAGTAGCTGACCTACATTAACATATTTCAGGTCATCCAGGTCATCATATTAAAACGTACGAGGTGTTTTGTGTTATTTTCTGGCATGTACGGGCCGGGAGCAAGGACAAAGTTTAATGTTTTCCTCCTCCTCCCCATTCCTATAACTTCTACAGTAGTCAAGATACCAAAAACCTTATCTCTCTGTATGTCTGCCTATGTGAGGCAGTTTTCCTCCTCATTCCTACAACTTTTACATCTCTGTATGTCTGGCAATGAGGCATGCAACAAATGCCGAGACACTATCTCAGGTGCGGGATATCAGTTTAGCATCCAATTTCGCCCGGATTTATCTTGCTATATTGGAAGTTGATGGGTCCATCTTGTGTTAGCTTTTTTGGGCATATCGTCTTTCAACGGCAACTTATAGGTAGCAAGTGATATGCCAACACCTCCCTTGGCCTGAAAAACTTATGTAAGATCATTAGCTTTGCAATTGCTAACGATATTCCTATGCCCAGTCATTCAAATGAGATTAATGTTGACGAGCTGAACCATCTCATTAAATGCCACTTCAGACTATGTGAGAAGTCATATGCTTTTTTGTATGTTTTTTGTATGTTTTTTTGTATGTCTTTACATATGATGTTTCAAATCGCATAAGATTTATTTTATTCTGTTCATAATGATAATATCATATTATGACTGATGTTAAGAGAACTTGATATTTCTCAAAAGTAATTTTGACATTATCTAACAAATTAATTTTTATTTGTAAGTATTTTTTTTTTTTATCAAGGAACTCATATGACTTCTCTTTTGAAACAAACTTGAATCGAATGTCGGAATAGTCATATGCTTTCTCATATGTCAACTCATTTGTGTAATATAATTATATTCACACCATGAGAGTTGTCATATTTGACGACTTATAAGACTTTTCATATGACTTCTCACACAGTCTGAAGGGGCTTTAAAAGACGAGCGGCATTTCTGTGCCAATAGACAGTTTAGGAGTATCCTTTTGAAGCTCTACTCTGAATGCTTCATATTCAATTTGACTTTTGCATTGCCACCATCTGAATGGGGTTGAACTTTGAAAAATTCTTTATATGTATATCTTAAGAACTCATATATCTAAGTTTCCAAACGGCTGGCAAATATTCTTAATTATGTCTGCCACTATCACAAAACTTATTTAATTTATTACTGTTCAGATTCTGAGAATTGATAAAATCAACATTCTTTAATTTAAGAAATTATTGACGAACTATGCTTTAAATGGAAATATTTCTCAATAACAAATAAAAACTTTCTGTCGTTATAACAAATTAAAAGTTTGTGTTTCAAAAAAAATAAGTGTTTACTATAATGAATGTATGGTGTATAATGATAAATTATGAGTATACATAACATGACTAACTATTTTGGAGCAAAAAGTAGTAAAAACCGAACTGAATACAAGTACAAAAGAGGTACAGATAATATCTAACATTTTATTAAAAAAAAAATATTCATAACCAAAGAAAAAATCCAAAAATTTACCAAGATAATATTTATGACTAAAAAAATGTTATTCAGAGACAAGTTCCGAAAGTTTATCAAGAAAAATATTGTTCGCCACAAGAAAAATAAATAAAAGGTAATTCATATAAAACATCTACTAATTATTCCTTGGTAATAGTACTTCGAAGTATGCAGTACAAGGGGTCACAGAGAAGTACTGTAGTGCCAAAAGAAGCACGGTTGGTCACGTTAAGTATACATAGATTTTCAGAATCTTTTGGTATATTTTGTATGTCTCTGAGTTTTGTTTTTGATTAAAGGTGTGCCATATTGATATCTTTAAAATTTTGGAAATTTGCTCATTATATAGATTTCTGTAATTTATAAATTATTGACCTTTATCAAGCTTAAAAAGCTGTATTTTTGGTCTTTAGCTATCCCAAATCACTAAGATCAGAAATATATCGATCGATTATGAACTTTAGTGCTTTACCAGAGGATTGTGCTCATAATTTTGAAAAATTTCGTAAGCAGAAAAACTTAAGCAATCTGAAAAAAAGCAGTTCAGGTACACTTAGCAAAATTTATGGAAAAAATAATTACCACAATGCATGTTAAAATTACATCAGAAATATAAAGAATTTGAACTTTAAACATATAACGTGAAAATAAATTTAAGAACAAAATTATCAATAGTCATGTTAATTTAAACATAATAAAAATAAATTTAACTAGAGCTTAATGTAAATTGATCCGTGAAAAAAATAAAATTAAAACTTTTACTTCTGCGAAAAATGGCAAATTCAATAGTTTATTGTGCTGAACCATATGAAAAATAGGAAATTGATTTCTGTTTAACATAGCAGATATCTTTTTTTTTTTGTTATTAAAATACAAAATTCACGTTAAAATGACATAATAAAACGCTAGAGAAAAATAACATGAAAAAGTCTTTATTTTTGAATAAAACATTTTTTTTATGACTTTAATGATAATGAAATTTCAAAAATAGAGTATCCATTAACCATTATTTAATGTCCTAAAGTCAATTAAAGCTGTCAACATCTCATCTGATTGCAAATTTATACAGCTCATAATATAGCCACCGCCAGAGCCGGTAAATTTAAAATCTTCATGAAATTATAAGAAAAAAATATCATATGGATTTTCGCCGTTCACGTACTAAAATAATTAACAGCTTTAAGATGAAGTAGTTTACGATCTGATTGATCGTTATGATTGTGTACAACGAAAAAAAGCAGAACTTGTTGCTAATATATATTAGCAGTGCAGTGGAAGAACTAGTTGTCTAAGATTTGTGGAAAGTTTAAAGTGGAGTTTGTAACAAAATATAAAAAAAAGCTGGTACTCACTGCTTGATTTGGGTTCTAAACGATGTTTCGTTATGTTACTATAGAAATTATTAAAAAATTTAAATTAAAAGTTAAAACATTTTGAGAAATGCTTATAAGTCGAAAACATTGAAGAAGCCGAAAAATGTTCAAAAGTAGAAAAATTTTAGGAAATTCGAAAATGTTGACGAATCAATTAATATGGAAAGTGTCGAAAATTCCATTAATGTGGAGACATTCGAAAAATTGTAAAAAAATCGTAAAATGTAAGGGGACATCCATAAATTACGTGAGGTGTTTTTTTTGAAAAACCAGACCCCGTCCTCTCCTTGGTGAGATTTGGTGAGTTCTGGTGGGACTCTCGCCTCCCTTCCGTGAGATTGTCTTCATAATTTTTAGATGTAATCTGCTATAATAATGTATACTCTCTGCATTAAAAAGTCGACGTGAGATTTTCGTTGAACCCCTCCTCCCTATTTTGTCTCCCCTAAGTGTCGAAAAATTTTAAATATACTGAAATATTCTAATAGTTTTAAAAAATAGTTTTAGAAAAAGTTACAGATCGTTAAAGAATTCGTGTTGGAAAATGTTGAAAAAGACGAAAAATGTTGAAAAGGTCATAAAAAAAACTTGAGAAATATCGAAAAATGTTGAAAAAGTCGAAAAATTTTATAAAGTCGAAAATTGTTGAAAGAGAACTTGAAAAATATCAAAAAATCGAAAAATAAAAAGTTATTGAAAAATTTTCCTACTCGTTGCTTATACGTTGCTCGTTCATTTTTATATTTTTTTTTATTTCTCCTTTTTAGTTACTCCTTTTTGGTACCTGACAATTGTTTTCTGCGAAATAGTTCTTTTTTCTTTTAATTTCAAAATGAACAATAGACAAAATACAAATCTACTAGATAGCCCTGGAATTTAAGCAATTCGCTATGTGTACATAATTTTACTTGTTAAGTTTGCGATTTTGTTTTGGCTTTCTCCACACAAGTATCGTTGCTAGCTATAGCTAACTAGCACCGAATGACGAATAAAACGCAGCTACTTTTCGGGAAAAAATAGCGGGCGTGGCACCTTCCATGCAACAAAAACCCTTACGTAACAGGGATTTTAAAATTTGGTGTTTTGATGTGTATTGTTTTTGCAAAGCACCTCAGAAAATATGAACAGGATAGGAGGCGTGACATATTCCATAGAACAAAAACATGTAATACGCTAATTCTCGGCACATATAGTAGCAGGAGAGTCTTGAAATTTCCTCTTAGGATATATTTTGTCTATGCTAAGCACCTCACGAAATGTGGATGGAATTGAAATGGAGCGTGACATCTTTTATACAATAAAAATAATTTAATTGCTATAATTGGTACTACACAATACAGTATGCATATGGACCAGAGAACGTCAGTGAGACATTCATCGTTTTTTCTTTCAACAGATTCAGACAGATTCACCACTCACAAAAAATTTAGTGAATCTAGCAACGTCTAGCATTACGTCTCACGGCAAATTCTGTGAATCTGAGTGTGATTCAGAATCATGTCTAGTGAATTCTGATTCATTTCGTTTCATTCCGTATGAGTATATGAGTGTTTCATGAGCTACTCATGAATCAAAGGCACAGATTGTATCAAAAAAGTTTGTAATACTCGTCGATATTATGGACCCAATTGTCAACAATAAGAAATGCGTGTAGTATAGTGTAGGCGCGGTCTTACAATTTGGGTAAGATCGCGAGTACAGATAGTGAAGTCGAAATATGTACCCATGTATGCTATGTCATAAATGTATGAAAATGTTAGAAGAGACGAAATATGTTGAGAAGGTCGAAAAAAATATGCTAAAAAATATATCAAAAAGTATAGGTTTGATATAGTATCCGCCAGTCAAAAATTTATTATTTTATTTATTTAATATTATTATTTTTGCAAAGGTCGATGTGATGTTTTTTTTTCATAGACTTTGTTGAAAATTGTAAATTTGCCACTTCGCGAGGTGTCGTTGCGGCACTAAGTATGGACTTAAATATTTGTTATAACAAAATTTTGTTTTTTTATTTAACAATTTTCTTGGCAATTATGTTAGCAATATAATATGCCATACTTAAACTTAATACCATGAGATAGAAATTAGAAAACTCTGTTATAATAATGCAGCAAATGTTAATAATTTATCAATGATATTCCCCCGTGACTTAAATGCTCTTAACATTTGCCAAACGATACATTAACGTTTAGATACTTCTTCGAGTATCCATAGGTATAAACATGTTTTGTATCATTGCATGCAAACCACTATAGATGAATGCAATAATGCTTGATGCACATTTTCTAGCGAATGCTTTTAAATTAATTACCAACACATTGCCTAGTTTCAATGCGATGTATCCATCAGTTTTCATTTACTGGATATTCAGATACTCGTATTTTTTTATTTGATTGCTTTTAATAATTTCATTGAATCCCACCCTGGTATGTTTCATATGTATCGTATATGTGATATTTTGTTTTTGTTTTCTTTGCAATTTTTTTCGGTACACATAATTTTTTTCTGTTAGTCTTGATTTGCCAATTGAATGATGTTGATGTGGATTCGCTATGTTTCAATAACATTCTAATTGCTAACAGCTTCAAATCTATGGAGTGAATCGATCGTAAGTCTGCGTTGTTGGTTTTACATTTCCATTGATTTTAAGTGTTAGTATTTTTATTGAGTTCGATTTTAAGTGCAAAGGGAACACAATATTTTATTTAATGCAAATTTCATTTTATTCATATCATCATGTATTGTATATTTTACAATTTGTTTATTTATATTTATGTATACGCATACATAACCCAGAACCATGGAATTTGTTTTTTTATTTATCCGATGCTTATCTCCTCTATTTAGATTTCGGTAGGTCAACGCTTATAGTGAGTGAAATAAGACTTTTGAAAAACCGAGCTTAAGTGACTCACAGTGCTGTTTTGAACCCAAAAATTTTTATATGGAGCTACAAGTTGGTGCTTAAATCTCACAACCGCATTGTGCGAGATTGTGGTCATAAATATAAAAAAAAAGTAAAGTGCTAGTGACATGATAAAATTTTACGAAGATCGTCAGATAATACTGAAGAAAGGAAAATAAGATATATACCATACAAGTTTTTTGGGCTAAGTACTATAGTGCCCTCAGAAGCAAAAAGGGCGTACCTCAAAAAGTTCATATTCAGGATTATTATGGCATCAGATAGCTTAAGAAATTACGCGTCTAATGAACTACTCCAAATACCGGTATCTTAGTTCAAATTATGAAAATTATATAAAAAATCTCGAAAGAGTATATTCTTCAACTCAATTTTACAGGTATTTCATCAAATTGACATAAACAAAACATCAATTATCTCGAAACGCATTTTTTTGAGATACGCCCAAACGCCCGTGAGATACGGCTCAAAGATAAATTTTCAACACCAAAAGTGTTCCATGGAACTTTTAATATTAGCAACTGTACTGTTGGATAGAACGCTCTAGTTAACTTGTTTGAAAAAAATGCGGTAATATGGCATATTGACGGAAACTACATTGTTTTCACATTATATTATCAGATAAGTTATTTTTCTTCTATCCCTTTTTTCAAAAATTGACGCCTTTGAAATGCATAAATAAGTGCAGCATGTGTGATAATAGCCCAGTTCACACTATCACACATGCTATCCAACATGGTATGACAACATCAATGTTCGATAATGTGATTGTTGGATGGATTTCAAAAATTTTTGATTATTCTGCTAGCTTGTCGAACTATACAACCTGTGTGAACTGACTGTCAAGCCTAGTGAAAATTTTTCATTTTAAATAAGATTTCAGGCAGTTTACTTCGATGTGGACGCTAATAAATTGTTCTGCAATTGATGTTTGATGGCATGCTCGATAATGTGAACGCAAAGCAATATTGACAGTCACACATGTTGTCAAGCGATGAAGGACAACATGTGTGATAATGTGAACCGCCCTATTGGAAGTAATTAGAAGTGTTTTGGCAGCACTGGATATACTGGATATAAAGTTTTCCATTCCTCAATTATTTATGATTGCAAAATTTCGCAAAAAAAAAAAAAAAATCCGAAAGAATCGTTTTCCTTCGGTTATACATGATAGGGGTGATTATGTAAGAAAATTTGATTAACTTAAGTCCAAAGTTTCAGCTGCAGCTTTAAACAAATTTTTTTTTATGAATTTTTTTTTTATTGCAATATTTAAAGGAAAAAATATTTTTATTTCTTAACATTTTGCAATCCGTAACAATAATTTTATCAATTGTGAAACTTGACATTGTAAGGGGAGATGCTTTGAGTTCCTTTTAAAGGAGGAGAACATAAGAGGGGTACTTTTTGCCTTTTCATCCATCTTGGGATAAAATATATAAATTCAAATGCTTTTCAAAACAGAAGAGGTCAGCCTTCAAAACAGTTTTTCTCAAATAACTTGAAAGCTGTAAGCTATATCGCTAAATTTGTAAGATATTTGAAATCAGTATTGCCAAATTAATGGAAATTGATACCCATATTTGAAGTAACAGCCTCAACCACATCCAACTTACGTATGGGAGGTAGGCGTATCCTTGTGCCTTTTTTTAAAAATAGTCTTCATTTAATTGTTTTTGGCTAATTTTTATTTGCCTACCCATTAAATAGTGACTTAGGCACTTTTGATATTCAACGGCTCATATATGGGTTCAACATTATCTGCATAGTTATACTCGTACCAAATATGAAATATTGATAACTCAATTTGTTGAAATAAATTCTAAGCCATTAGTGATTGAGGTCAGCGGTTATTTTCAAAAAGTCCCTTGTGCATTTGAAAAAACAAAAATATTTCACTCACAATCAAATTCAACGAAATGATGCTCAAAATACAACACAAAACCCAAGAAAGGTCACACTATCGTCTAGTACTCGCGAAGAAGAAATAAATTTCGCACGCAATACTCCACTTATGAATATTATTTAACCCACAAAAGCAAATCGTTGGGCTTGATTGAAAGTTTGTCTTATTTCGTTTGAGTTCACATAAATAAAATTTCCAATTAAATTGGTATTTCCTCATAAATGTATACAGTGTTTTTCACAATTCTTCTCACTCAAGCAAATCTTCTCTGCTATTTAAGCCATTTACAAATTACACAACTTAAAATTCAGCGCAAAACACTTACAATTTGCATAAACTTTTAATTAACTTAAATCATAAAGAAATCATCAACTGCGGCGATGTTGGCAGCACCACAGTCTCGCACCTGCAAATGAATGAAATAAATGGAAGACCGAAAATTTAACCGGAAGTGCAAAAAATTAAAAACGGAAAACCACAACTCAGCGAAACGCGCCGAAATGCTCGAGAGAAGAAGGAGAACATCAACAGCAAACTATACAGCGCGCGCTTTGCCGTGCTGTGCAAAGCATGACGGCTAAAAAGATGCAAAAACCAACACTTTGGCAGTGCTTCATTGTTTGTTGCCTTTAATTAAAGTTACGGAAAAAGGATGCGTTTTTGAATTTGAGTTACCTCTAGGGAATAGAACGCTGTTTGTTTTGTTTGCTTTCAGTTTCAATTTCACTGACAACAACAAAAGTTTGAGCATTTTCTGAAGGAAAGCGTAGTTATCATGGATGGCAAGCATATCAATATTAAATATGTTAATTGATAAAAATGGTTTAAATTGCAATTTTTTCGATTGTAGCATATAATTTTGAGTTGATTAGAAATGAATTTCATAGTTTTTGATTACATTAGCCACATAAAATATTAAGCGATATCGACATATAATTTCAGTTTTGGAAAATATACTAAGATGTTTTTTTGGATACCCCCTGAGCCACCGAAGTGTCTACGTAAAATATCATCTGAGGCAGTTAGGCTTGTTTCTGATTATGATAATTTTTGATATCAGAACGCTAAAGCTCACATACATCTTACATTTATACCTTGATGTACCCAGGGCCGTAATACATTTTTTGCCGCACCGGAAAACGTGGTCGCTTTTTTTTGGCATTGGCGGTAACGCGATCCTGGACTCTCAAATATAAAGTTTTTTGAGCATCAATAACTTTAAGGTATAAATTATATACCTTTTATTCCTTTCGTCTTGGATTTAAGTTTTTCTTAAGCATAAACCAAAATAGACGAAACGAGATGTTGATAGCCAAAATGAACCTACGTAATTGATCGAAAGTGAACGAAACATTTTGACGAGACGTAAGAGTTCCGTAAGAACCGAACTTCAAAACGTTGCTACTTGTCATAATAGCTTTTTCGGTTCGTTGGCTAGCATAACATTTTGGGTTAAATGTCAAAACAGACGAAACGAGTGCAAACGTTCGTTCAAGTGCTACCGTCTCGTCACGTCTATTTTGGTTAAGGCTTTAGCCGAAGCGCGATGCTTTGATTTATGCCTAAGGTTTTTGTAAAATGCTCGGAAATAATGTGAAACATTAATCTGTAAAATCTTATTTTCCAGATTTTTTTGAAAGTTGTTGAAAATTTTTTATGAGATCTTATAATTAAAATCACTGACGCAATGCTACTTGATAAAGTGCTCTTCTGGAACATTATTATAATTGATTGAAGTAAATCAAGAGATAATTCATTCTGAAACCTCACATTTTTGGTATGTCGATGGGCCAAAACGAGAATAGGAGAGCAAAGCATAGGAATGATTTGAATTAGACTTAAAGAAATGAATGATAAGCAGACACATAGAAAATAGTTCATTTGATATAGGTCCCACATGACGTCTAATAAGGAAGTTCAGAGGTGGAGAAAAAGAAATCGTCTTGTAATGAAAAAAAAGTAATCACTAAAAGACAAGCGAAAAATTTCTTAACATCAACTAAAACAAACGCTATATAGAGAGAGTCCTTACATTTTACCAGTATATCTAATAGTTCACTGCAACAACAGATGCGCTCATAAGACATTTACCGATATAATAACCAATATTATTAACGCAAAAAAAGTTTAAAGACAATTGTATGAGTTAAATGAAACTATAGCCTAATTTTATATCAGTCCATATTAAATGACCTATGTGATAAATCATTTCGACCAATTTTGTCAGCCACATGTGCGAACTGCTACCAGTTACGGAAGAAGTCTCATCAGATTTTACTTTCTGTTACCAAATATTGACAGAGAAAATTTTGTAAATTTCGGTTAACCCGGACCAATTTTCATCTACTTCTGTTTTTTTTTATATCACTAATATTTTCTTTTTAGCAAATGCGCAATATTTTATGTACTGGGTGTTTTTTTTAGAGGTTTGTTTTTCGAATAGAGATAAAACTGGCATTTTATGGTCAAATCTGGCAACTCTAATGTCATTTATGTTCAGTTTGGTTTGCCATTTCGTCATGAACAGGTTGACAAAAGAACAACGCTTGCAAATCGTGCAAATTTATTTCGAAAATAATGGTTCAGTTCGCGAAGTTTACCGCAAGCTCCGTCCATTTTATGGTCGACATAATCGTCCATCAGAGCAATTAATTCGGTTAACCATGGGTCGTTTTCGCACTACGTTTACTCTATGTCATAATACGCATCCGCAGAGACGTCGAACAGTGCGCACCGAAGAAACAATTGCCGCTGTAGAGCAAAATGTTGAAGAGGACCCGAATGAATCGATTCGCCACCGTGCACAGCAATTGGAGCTTTGTCCATCAACTTTATGGAAGATTTTGCGCAAAGATCTTGGCTTGCGACCTTACAAGATCCAGCTTGTGCAAGAATTAAAGCCGCGAGACCATGCAATGCGTCGTGATTTTGGTGTATGGGCCGAAAATGAGATTGATCTCGATGCTGATTTTCATCGCAAAATTTTGTTCAGTGATGAGGCTCATTTTTGGTTGAATGGCTACGTCAACAAGCAAAATTGCCGCATTTGGAGTGAAGAGAATCCACATGAGACCCTTGAGACGCCATTACATCCACAAAAACTGACTGTTTGGTGTGCTCTATGGGCTGGTGGAGTCATTGGGCCATACTTCTTCCGAAATAGTGCTGGAGAGTCAGTTACCGTTAATGGAGACCGGTATAGAGCAATGATAACCGACTATTATCCTTCCAATAAAGCCAAATTGATGGACATTAAAACGATTTTCTTGTGTTTTATTTCAATTCGAAGCTCTATACCTCTATAAAAAACACCCTGTACATATTTTTATTATTCATGCAATAGAATACAAAAACAGAATAAACTGACCTTGACATATTCAAAGTATTAAATTTCCCAATTAGCAATTATAGTCCTTACTATCATCACATGTTTATTTAACAGTTTTTAATCGCCTTAACCCTTAGCAACCCACAAGTTGTCATCGTAGTTCTTATCATGCCTTAAGGTTAGAAATTAACATTTTATATATTCACTAAGTATCGTAGATTAAGATAATAACTTTTTGAAGCATAGAGTTGGGCACATTTCAAACAGTTCTTTTAAAGATTTTGAAGATAACTTGTCTTATAGAGTGTAAGCCTACAAGTGTTCACTAGACGCAGCTATTTTAAGTACATTTCAGGGTAATCTACACGTAACCTTTACATATTTTTTTAAATTTTTTATAAAAATGCAAGAATGTTATAAGAAAAGCAAAATATTATGTTTCATTGTAAAGTGCCTTCAAATTTGAGACATATTTTAATATTTGCCGCCATTTTTTACAGGTACTTAGTTATACCAATGTTTTTATGAACATGAAGTAAAAACATTCCAGTTAGTTAGAATGGATTGTTAAACGAGTGAGAAACGTTTTTTCATTATTATAACTTAATTTAAATAGGACAAAAATTATTTAGAAGTTGATTATCAAAATGGCAATGCAATTACTGTGTATGGAGCTCGATATCGAGAGATGGTTAGAAACTTTTTGTGGAGTCATGGGAAGACATTGATATGCAGAATATGAGGTTTCAGCAGTATGTTGCAATATGCCACACAGCAAAGGAGTTAGTCGATTTTCTGAAAAAGACATTTAATAATCAAATAATTTCTCGCAGAACAGACGTGAATTTGCCACCAGGATCATGCAATTTTAAACCACTAAGATAACAAGCGGTTGCTGTATCGTTTTGGGTTAATGAACATACATTTAAAAATGTACACATGTATAATACCTGCCATAAAGTTTTGAGCAAATAAATGAAATTGGAAACACTTGAAACAATAAAAAAACTATTATTTTGTTCAACAGCGATACATATTGCTATTCAGTTTTTTAATTCTCCTTATGTTTATTTTATGTTTTTATTTGCTTGCGGTTAAGTTAGCAGTTGCATCAAATTTCCCTCTAGTGCTTTTGCTTTGAATAATAAAATGTTATTGGTTTTATTTATTTAAGTGGACATGCATCGCAATAATGAATTATTTTTCAATGCAGTTTTTTTTTCGCTACCTTCCATTCTATTAATATCAAAAATTGCAAATTTTAGTTACATGAGGCGCCCAGTTGAGAAACCGGCCAAGTCCTTTTTTCATACTTTTAGGAAAACAACGAAAAACGTTTATGGGGTAAAACACACGAAAACGCCACGTTAAAAATTTTTGGCTCCGATTTGGCATTATTGTAGTATCGATGTCCAGCAATAAAAGTGCGTTTAGGATTTTGCCTCAATATTATTTGTTGTTCAGATACGCGTGTATGAATTTTCGTACTTTTCCAGAATAAGTGTTTTTTTTTTCGAAAATTTCAAACTTAATCAATTATTAATTGGTATACATAGATTTTTAGGTTTTTACTTGTACTATTCAAAAAAAAAATTTTTTTCGCAAAAATTTTGCGAATTCAAAAATATTTTTGCGTTTTTTTTAAAAAACCCATATCTCAATTTTTTTTTTTTTTTTTTTAAATAAATTTTGATTTATTTTGCGCTTAATGCCGTAAAAATTTTCATGGGAAAAAATAATTTTTATTTTTTTTTTAATTTAAAAAAAAAATTAAAGCGCTAAGATTTTATAAATTGAAATGAATTTTTGATTTTTTTTTGAAAAATCCATTTCTGAATATTTTTCTGTATAAAAACCAAACAATTCAATATTTTAAAGAAGTTTTCATTTCTTATTCAAAGTAATTCCCTTCCGCATCTACACACTGTTGACAGCGACGTAAAAGTGTTCTTGACCACACGCTGTATTAGCACCGTGTGATTTCATTCTATTCCTGAAACTGAAATAGGTGCTTTTACTTGATTAAAGCTTGTAGCTAAGGAGGCTATTAGCTGTAGTAGCTAAACTCTATTATATTATAAAAAATTGTACTGATGAGGACATACAAGTTCACGAAATATACATAGGAGAAAAAGGGTTGGAAATTCAAGCAGGATGTGTAAATTTCAGCTATTTTCAAATGCCAAAAAAATTTTCGAACTGTCACTAGTATTCAGTTTTCCGGGTATCACGAGAAAACCCATTTTTGTCGAAAAAAGCTGTTAAATGCTGTGAATTTCATTTTTGTAAATAACTCATAATTTTTAAGTTCCCACACTAGCTAGCTTATCAAATACGCGTTTTTCCCAAAAATGAACTAAGATGTAAAGGAATGTTTTTTTTTCAGATTTAAATATTTTGCCTACATCGTCATTGTTATAATTTATTTACTGATTTATTTATTTATTTACTGATTTAAATGTTTATTTTTCCAGCTATATCTTATCTCTTGAATGTGATCTAAGTTATTTACGCTGATGTCACGCAAACTCTTTGAAACTATTTATATTACTATCTGTGCAATTTACTGATTATTTAAATTGTTTTTTGAATCATTAGGTTTTAACGCCAACAATTCGTGTCGAGGTGTTGCTTATTTATCAATTAAATTACTTTTTTAATTATGCATTAACGTTTCTAATGAGGTGATGCTGATTTGTCAATTTTATAACAATATGTCATTTAGTTAACTTTATTACTTGAATTTGGTGCATTCTCTGTCAAAACGTAAGAAATTGGACTTTGAGGTCTCCGAATTTTTTCAATGCTATCCCTATAAATATCAACTCTACAAAGAATTGGTAGTGACATAAAAGGTTGGTCTGTTGAAAAAATGTATTTACTTAAAATTTTTAAATATTATAAGGCGAATGATATTTTGAGTTTAACATGAAAATTTGACGAAACTTAAATTTTGATAACTTTCTTATTTTATTTTTTTTTTTGCAAATTTTTTCGAGTGACCATATATCGGTCAATTTTTAACAAAAAAAACTTTTTGATGTAAGATCTTAAAGAAAATTTTGTCTAATTTTTTTCTATAGAGCAATGCCTGTTCCTATCTCTAACTCAAAAAAAAGTTATAGACAAAAAAGCAAAAAAGTAAAAAAAACTATATTTTGGGTTTTTTTCTTTTTTTGTTTCAACATTTTTGGCATAAAAAAAATTTTCCAACATTTTTTAAATAAGCCATTTCGATGTTAAATTTAGCTCTCTACAAAAAGTCTTATAAAAAGTATGCACAAATTTTGCTTCGTTTGCGAGGCATATTGAAAAAACTAACAAGGGTCAATTTTCACCCATATCTCCGATTTCCACCCTCTAATTTAATAGCACTCCGCGGTTTTTTCTTCCCAAATGACCCATTGACCGATTCCTGCAATAAAAACATGTGAACGTCTTAGTTCCTTTCTTTATGACATAATCAATAGCCTAATATTCAATTTAAAATTCATGGCATTATTAACATTTTTAAAAAGTTTTTAAATAAATAAATTTTCTTTTCCTTGACCTCAGAAAGATCTATGCTGGAATCCGATGTCAAAACGATGATCCCTTGTATTTTTTCCTTAATTTGTGTGAATTCGCACCACTGTGCACCGTATAGTGGGAAAAAAGTCGTAAGTCGAACAAACGACTAACTTGAACCTCACGAGTTGCAATCTTATGATACGGACAACGACCGAACTGAACTGAACTCGAACAAATCGAGTTGCTCAAAACAGTATCATCACAATAAAATTTTCAATTTCTGATTAATACCAATTTGCAAACCTTTCAGCTATATATAGTTACTAAACAAAAATACGTCATATTTTCCAAGAAAAGGCAGCTCAAATTTCGAAAATCAAAAAATCCAAAATTTCTACTTTATATTGTGAAAGCAATTTTTCGATTGTGTTTCCCTTCTCTCAAATCATAAGTTCCAGTCTGCATAAATTTTGATTATGCTTTTCAATAAGAGGGGGAAAAATTTGAGAAAGTAGAACGTATCGTATCGTACATAATTTATTTGACGTGTGCGTTCATTAATTGCCTAATGCATACAAAACTTTTGTAATCTTTGTGCTCCTAAGAATTCTACATTTAAGAATGGGGTAATGTGTCTACAGCATAAGTTTGTGCTTTTATTCTGAAGATGATTTTTATTAATACTGATAGGAATTCAATTTGGCAGACACGTGAGTAGTCATACAACTCGAATTCAATGCACATAAGTGTGCCTGCCTGTGCGTGAAGCTTAAATCGTATGATAGATGATAGATTCACTTTGATTTATTATTTGGTATTTTACTGATTTTTCATTCAATCAGATACAACAATACATAAGCAAAAACTAATTGGATCAGAATTTTATAATACCCATACATGGGTAAAAAGCATCAACAATGCTGTTCATTAAGCCAGAACTTAATTCTAAAGGCTTAAGCCTTGAAAGTCTTTTTTGGTGCTTAAATTTGATTATTTTCCAAAAAAAAAGTTTATTTTGGTAGACTTAAAATAATAATCTACACCACCGAAAAATAGCTTCTGCTTAAAAATATTCTTGTATCTTTTTTTATAGGTATGGTTACAAAAAATTTCCACACATGTATGTGTGTACTCGTATGTACATTAAGGTGATTCAAATTTTTTTGTTTTTGCTTGAAACAGGTTCAAAAGTTGCAGGCACACGAAAGGAAAATTCTGGTGAAATTATAGCTCATAATATTGATATTTACTGGTGGCTCATCGAGCTTTTTTGTTTTCCATACGATTTGTATGGGGAAAAATGCTTGACAAGACATTTGTCTCTATATCTCGTGAAAAAAAAATTCTGCATAAACGGGACCTAGCCTATTGAAAAGATCATAAAAAATTCTATAAAAAATTTCCTTGCATTTTTTCGTGTAGCAAGCACTTCGTCAGTTAATTAGTTTCAAGCTCGGCAGTCGACAATAAGGCGAGTACATAGGAATCCAGGTTGATTTTAAGCTTCGCTTAAGAGTACATGTGCTGTGTTATTGAGTTTTTTTATGAATTTATGTTGCTAATTAACTAACGAAGTGGTTGCTTCACGAAAAAAATGCAAGGAGCTTTTTTATAGAAAATTTTATGATCTTTTCAATAGGCTAGGTCCTGTTTATGTAAAATTTTTTTTTTTTATGAGATATAGAGACAAATGTCTTGTCAAGTTTGAGATTTTTATGAATTTATGTTGCTAATTAACCAACGAAGCGCTTACTTCACGAAAAAAATGCAAGGAGCTTTTTTATAGAAAATTTTATGATCTTTCCAATAGGCTAGGTCCCGTTTATGTAACATTTTTTTTTCACGAGATATAGAGACAAATGTCTTGTCCAGCATTTTTCCCCATACAAATCGTATGGAAAACAAAAAAGCTCGATGAGCCACCAGTAAATATCAATATTATGAGTTATAATTTCACCAGAATTTTTCTTTCGTGTGCCTGCAACTTTTGAACCTGTTAAAAGCAACAAAAAAAAAATTTGAATCACCCTAATGTACATATACTTGTTTTGTTTTCCTTTGTTACTTAAATTACTTTTCTTATTATATATTTTTAAAAATATCTTTTAAATTTTATTGTAGGCGACGCATCTTTTGTCACTCATATAATTTTTATTTTTTTTTTTTTGTTGCAAAATATTTTTAATATGAAGCCCTAACAACATTTTCCTTAATATTGGTCATCTCCTTATTATTTTGTATTTTCCAGGAATTTTTAAATTAAGAAAACGTTTGTTTACTTAAGAGAAATATTAACATCAACAATTTTACGTTTCGTGTGTAGGTGTTTGTGAAATCATATAGTAAATTGGGCACAAAAAAAATTGTTTTTAACTTGAGGACAATAAAAGAGAATTAATATTTGGTAAAAAAAAAATGTTGGACTTAAGAGTTTTATTTTATTTAAAATGAAGATAACAACAATAAGCTACTGGGGCTGTAAGTTACAAGTGTGCTTGGATGTTTTAATAGAAATGATAGCGGACATACCTTTTGATTTTCAAATACATAATGAGTCTTAAGTTTTTATGTTGCTCTAGATACAAAAACAGAAAAAAAAGTTTACAGTCAAGTGCAAAATATTTCCGCTAGTTAATTAGGGCTTCCCTGGCAGTCTTTCAACGTATGCTTTAGCAACTGAAAATGAAGCCAAATTTTTTTAATCAATCAGATTTGCTTCTGCTATTGCACTATGAAAAAGTTATAAAAAATAAATTCGTTACTTTATGAAATCGCAAAGAAAATAAAATCGCACGTTTTATTGTCTTGTGAGGGTTTACAGATATTTTGTGCGAAGCTGAAAACGGAGCCTTAATAGTTTTCAATTTTGCTACGTTTTATTGTGTAAACTTACTATGACAATTTTGCATTTTGCAATTTAAGAAAAAAAGTTCAATATATGCATAATAATACTGACAGAGAGTTTATACAGAGGCTGATAAATCACTTCGGCCACCTTAAGCTCAGTGACCTTCCAACTCATTCTACTGTAAGTATTCTATCAAGAAATTATATGTATGGTAGTTATTGTTCGAGCATCGATGAACGCTTCAATCATAGACACCATCTTCTTTCGGCCCTGGTCAAATTCGCAGCGATTCGATTCCAATTTCCTTCAACCCACACGAATTTGTCCGGATTCACTAACAACTACTTGATTATCATGGGCATTGCTCATTTAGACAGTAAGTACAATGTACATTGTACATGTCAAGTAAACCTGAGTAGTTCGGTCTGAAATTTTGACTTCTCATTTGGATTATGCCATGTTTGGAGACTATGGGCTCAAAGGTCACAACATTACCATGGATCATGTATTTTCTTCATGAGATTTTGGGTCAGAAGCTGGTACTCAAAAATTTACCTATACATAGTTGGCATTGCCTGAGATAGTTTCATACCATATTAAGGCAAATGTCGCGGTTGACAATGACGACAAAATGCTTTCGGGATCCAGTGGCAAGCAGAAAATTAACCGATGTTCCATTATTTTCTACAAGGTGTTGCTGAAAAGATTTTTTTCTGCAATTTTTTTCCATGAAAAATGGTGAATAAGATATTTAAAATAAAAAAAAAAGTAAAGGCTTTGTGGGTTTTGTAGTCAGAAAAAAACTTTTAAAACCAATAAAACAAAAATATTTAAAAATTATTTTTCACTAATTTTAACGTCCAAGAGAATTTTTTTTAAAATTTTTTTCCATGGAAATAGTGCATTTTGAAATAAAAATAAGAAGATATATTCTGCGGAAAAAAGTGTTTAAAATGTCAGGCGGCAAAATGAATCAATTTGGAAATTTGGAAAACAAAAAATAGAAAGAAATACAACAATTATACTTTGAACACAATTACAGCGGTGGCGGTAAAGCGGCGACGAATATTCGCTGTCAAAAATTATAACATACTTGATCACGTGAAATTGAACAGAATTGCGGCGTACGACTGTTGAGCTGCCACGATTCGCCGTCGATTTAGATTTAATTATATTTCACCGTCCGATCAGTGTTGCATTTCTTTGTCATTCTCTTTGCCAGTACGATTTTCTCAGCAAAATTTATTGTTTACAAATTTTGTATTTCTCACTCTCTTTTCCCTATAGGATTCTCTCACAAGAAATCAGACGTGAAAAGCAGTCGCCGCCGCAATTGTGTTTGTTCAAACGATTTTTCGTCGCGTTTTTTTTTTGACAGCGAATATTCGTCGCCGCTTTACCGCCACCGCTCTAATTGTGTTCAGGCTATTAGTCGTACATATAAACAGCGAGTAGGATACTTAGCAACTCGGTCATTTTACTCGCACATAATTAGCGATTTGGCGAATAAAAAACAGCTGATGAAACGTGATAGAGAAACACAGGATGACTCGGCAAAATATAGGTTAGAAAAAAAACGGTTTAATAAAGAAGCATGGTCAAGGCTGTCCTATGGGTAGAACAAATGGCCCAAACCACGCCATTTTAGAATAGCGAAAAAGTAATTTTTGTGAACTTCGATCTTAATTACCGGTATTGGCCAGAGTGCAAATTTGATTTACAGAATCATGGCGCTGTGTACTCAGAAAACTTTCACAAATTTAAGAAATTTCAGAGCAAAATTTTCGCTTAAATCGTCATAAGTTAGGACATACTATCTAGATCATTTTGATAATTTCATGCGACAGCTGTTGAAACTATGAGTGACATTCACTCAAAGAAAATAACACGCAAATATAAATAGCAAAAAGTACATTAATATTAAAGGAATAATAAAATATGACAGCTTTAATACAGTATGATTAATAGCTAAAATTAGAACGAACTATACATCTATGAAAATGATTTAATTTTGAAATTTATCTCATTGCAGCCATAATAAAAGCAGTGAAACTTACTGACGCCCGTGGCTATCAACCGAAACAACAACGACGTATCCAAAATGAATTTCAGCAAATATTTAAGTATCTTGGCACTAACACTGCTGGCGTTGTTAGCGTTTCATGGCAGCCCAGTGAATGCATGCTCCTGTCTACCGGCTCACCCACAAACACACTACTGCACAGCTGATTATGGTGAGCATGGGTATAAGTTAGTGCTCTGAGCTGTAAGCCAGACAAGATGACTGCATGGGAGAATGTACTTAATACAAAAAGCGAAAGAAATGTCAAAGTTCAGTTTAGTGAAAGCTAAATAAAGCAAGAAAATAAGGTTAAAGTAAGAAAAAAATATGTAAGGAATTGGTTACAATGAAGTCTGTATACAGTGTGCACATAGATAGATAGCAGTGCCGGGAGATGACAATGAGGGCGGCAACTTTGTGGAATATTATGCAATGCACTTTATTGTGAATACAAAACGAAATGATGCCAGATAGTTTTTTTTTTATTTTGAGTAAAATGTGGATATTTTACAAATATAACATTTGCGATTATAAGTAAAACCTTTGAGTGTTTTATGTAAGACATTTTTTTGTTAACTATAGCCAACATTTCATAAAATAAGTTCATTAAATTTTCATAGTGACCAACAGCTTTCATAGATCATTTAGATTGATTTTAGAAAAGTTTTTTCGTGCAAGATTTTTCACCTGATGATCTTACATGGGTCCCCTTCGACCGTCGAACACATTTAAAGTAAAAAAAAAAAGTCAAAATAAAACGGATTTTTATTTCGATAATAGGTTTAGCTTACAGCTCTTAATTAGCCTTATAATTGGTGCTATTGTTGCTAAGGTTGAATTTGGGAAATTTTTAGGTCGTTTACACAAACATTGAAAGTCACTTTAAGCTTCAGATTAAAATATGTGAACACTTGTGAATTATTCTGAAAAATAAATAAAGCATAGTCAACTTGATTAGATTTGCATTTTTAGTCGACTTCTCTGATCTTTTCTAGTTTTCTTGTCGGTTAATATTAGTAAAGTGATATCCCATGCAATATTTTGCCAAAAAAAAAATTATTTTTTCCCGAGTATAACACGATTGCTTTGGTGAAATATTAGACGATAATTTTAATGTTTTTGCCAATATTTTTTTGTGATGAACATCCTGAAACGATTAGGCATAAAAATAATTGATTTAAATAATAAGAAAAACCAAACATTTTTAAGCAAATTCTATAATACATTTACCGCAAAAACCAAGGTCCAACTATCGGCTAATATTTCGCTAAAGTTATCATGCCCTAATTTAGTATATTATTGTTAACAGAAAACTATTTAAGGGAATCGGTAAGGTTGGCTAAAATGTTGCCTAAGCCAAATGTCAGTCTATAGGAAACAACCCATGTTTATTTACTCATATTCCATATTTATAAATTTATTGTTAAGAAATCAGCACACATTGGCAACACCCAGTGTACTTGTCGTCTGGTACTTAATCTTTCTTCATTTTGCTATTTCCCTTGACATCTTTCGCTATGTATCTTCCTTTTTTTTCATAGTCAATGATATAAAAGTAAGAATTCTATACGCAAAGGAAATGAAATTCAATTGAAATTATTGTTGTCGTCTGTATGACTCCGAAGAGGATTAAGCTTTTATTTATTCATCTTTTAATTTGTTTTACTTGTGCTTTTTATTTACGTTTTATTTGAAAAGGACGCCAAGCAACTAGTGCGACTCTTAACCTAATACTCTATATAAATAGTAAGTAAGGAGTAAATACTGTTTCTCTCGACACACTTTACTTAATTTAGAACCTCTTGACATTTTCTGTAAGGGAACTGCAATAGAAAGTGCTATTGCACTGTGGGAATCTGTTTTTTGGAAATCGAAACAATACGGTTGTAGTAGAATTCTCGATTGGTTTCCCGGCTGTGATATTCAAAGTGAAACTGATTATATCACCCGCATTCTTCTTTTCTCAACCAACTTTCAAGTAAATATGTATGCCTGAAAGAAAGAGTTGGACTCCCATTTTAAATATACACTGACCGGAACGGGGGCTGAAATTTTTTCCAGTGACTTGAACATCAGTGAATCATTTACTTTACCCTGTTCAAACGGAAATTTTAGCTGTCTAGAATGTGTTCCGAATTGTTAAATCTAAAGACATTGAGCGTAGTGACAGATTTTTCATACCTATACGTCGATAGCATAGACCCATTAAGGTCTTTGGCTCTAATTTTATCAAAATCCGCTTGGTCCTAGCTTCCAGGAAATCTCTATACGAAACACGATGAAAATGCAATCTAACGCTTTAATAGAAAAGGCTTTTTTAGAATTGATATAATTTCTGTGAGTTACATTATGAAATTGACTCAAAATGTACAAATTTGGTTAATATGAGATGTTCAGTCATTGCAACATGTTGTACGTCAAGGACAATTTGGTCATATTATGTAGTGAATAGAACACGAAAAGTGACCTCATTAGACAAGGAGACCTTGAGAATCTTTGTTGGTATTATTACAGGACATTGTTATGTAGGCAAGCATGCCTCTAGTTTAGGGCTTAATAACGTGGGAGATTGCTATGAAAACTGTAAAGATTCAGACGTCGAATAATCTGCCTTTCATTATCTTTGTGAGTGCACAGAGCTGGAAAAATTGACGTTTTAAGGTATTCGAATGCTACTTCATCGACTCTCATGATTATATCTCTCAAAAGTGTCCCAAATCCATTTTGAAGTTTATAAAAATTAGTAAATAAGCTATACAATGGGTTATGATGAGAATTGATATCTCCTGCACCTAACCTAAGATATTTATTGATTCTGCTTAGTTCCGAGCCACATTTTATCAAGAGCGCACCAACATCACATAACGCAATATCTGAGTTTACGAACAGTAAAATAATAGATCCACACTTCTTGGAAATTGGCGCCCCTAAAGCCTTGGCGCCGTGGCTTACAGCAGCACATATTGACAGCCCGCTCCTGTTTCTTTATCTTTTAGCACTTCTGACTTTGTTGTTGTGTGCATTTTTTATTGCAGGTTTATTTTTATTTTACTAGAATTTTATGCCTTTCATTTTTCCATTTCACAGTTGTGGCCGTAAGAGTCATGAGAAAATCAGAAAAACTTTTGGCAGGAAAAGTGGTTTACAAAGTAAAGGTCATAAAAACGTATAAGGTAAGTACTGACTCTAACGAAAGTGCATAATATGTTATAGCGTTAGTACCTAAGGTATAAAATAATTTTCAACTCTGCATAAATAATTTTACTTAAAAGTAAAACTTTATCTTGACTTTATTATAAGTTTTAAGCTTTGGAGTCTTTAAAAAAGATTATTAAAAATCGTGCTAGTTTTTCTGAAAGTTATTTTTTCATTTTATGATAATTACAGTGTTTGTAGTTTGTAGTTTTGCCGTCCTTTGTTTGAAATAAAATTGAAAATAAAAATTCAAGTTTCCCTAATGTTTTGCTCGATTTGAAACGGCTGAAGCAGAAAAAATTATAAAGAAAAGCCACACATTTGGCAGTATACTACTTTCGGATAGAGTGTGCTACTGGGCATCCAATTGTGCTACTAGCAAAATAGTTGTGCTATTTCGGCAACACTGGTCTGGAGTTATTCATCAGTATTAGTTTAGCGGAAATCAATCAATCAATGACTTTATGAGCACTGCTCATACAAGGAGGTGGTTTAGCCTTGATTCTTGCAAAATTGTAAACTGTTTCGTGAAAATACCGTCTAGGAAAGTAGAAAAGTTTCTTCTTCACTTGGGAAGAAAGGACCTACGATTGATGGGCAGCACTTGTCTAACATGGGTGTCATCACTGGTCCAACATGCCAATCGTACCTTGAGCATGACGATACTATACGTTTGTAGTTAGCTGGCTTTTGCAAGCTAAAAAAAAAATTTTTGTTAGGCAGTGATGTCGTGGGAATATGTTCAGCTTAATCTCTTTCTCTTCTGAAATTTCTTAAAGAAACGAAGAAGTTTGAGGAAGAGTAGTCTCTAATCTATTTTATTTCTGTATTCTTTTCTATTTCTATTCACTTCCGTTTTCTCTATCGGACCTTAGTACAATGATCTCTAGACTGAGTGCTACGTAAAAGTTTCTTTTCAGCCCTGATTTTGCAATTTTAAGCGAAAATGATGTTGCTCTCATACGCTTTTATATGGAAAAGTTTCATCGGCCAAAAATAACAACTTTTGATTTAAAAAGAAAACATAAT
Source organism: Tricholauxania praeusta (assembly GCA_949775025.1). Lineage (NCBI taxonomy): Eukaryota > Metazoa > Arthropoda > Insecta > Diptera > Lauxaniidae > Tricholauxania > Tricholauxania praeusta. Next base: position 36,867,802 of record OX459029.1, on the reverse strand, counting down.
ACTTTGGGATAAGAAATATATCATTTTCAGAAAAAAAGTACACGTATTTGGGCCCAAGTGTTTGTCTAGTTTTAGAATTGAACATCAAATCGAGTCAAAAATGAAAATATTAGGAAAACTATTCATCTTTGTCAGAGCGCAAATAACCAAAATTACCAAAAATTTGTCGAAATTCGCGAAAATTTTGTCATACAATATATTATGTTCTTTAGATCAATCATCTCAGTATCCTTAAAACTATTCAGATATCTAGAAAATCAGAGTGCAACTGATTTTATTAACAACAATTCATAATCCTTTTTAGATTAACGACGATGGCAAAAAAATGCTTCAACACAACCGCATTGTAACAGCTGATAACTCAGCAGCTTGTGGTGCCTACTTGGAAACTGGTAAACTTTATGTGATCGCCGGAAGAGCTCCGCAGCTTAATTCTTGCAACTATGTTACGGAATACAAGGATTTAAGCGTTATCGAGCGACGTGGTCTACTGGGCTTCTATCGCAAAGGTTGCAAGTGTGAAGTGAGAATGAAGCCTAAATCATTTACGATTGTATTAAAAACTTAACGATTTGTATTTATAAAATATTTTCAGATAAGACCCTGTTGGGGCGAAGAGTGTTTGAAAAATCGTGAGACTGCTAAGTCATGCAAATGGACACCGTTTTCCAAATGTGAAACATCCTATAGCGCATGTATGCCAACGCGTTTCAAAACATCCGAGGGTAATGTAACAAGCTGTGCCTGGAGAAAAACACGAAAATATCAGCAATGCATGTCCGATCCATAGAAATAATAATTTCATGCTTTCCAGAGAGGGCTTAAAACTTTCAAATGCCATTTCTAAAACAAAAAAACTTTTTGTCCCATAATTTCTTTTTGATTTGTTTTATTAGAGCTTTAATATATTAATGTTATTTGTATTTATTATTAAAATCAAACAACAACAACAACAAAAACAACAGATTTGTTTAAGTCTTGTATGAAAATATTAACTTACCAAGTCCCTTGGATTCGGGAAGAAAGTCTGCTCAATAAGTGGAAAAGCATCTTTGCCCAATCGGCGTTGCAATTGTAGTAGATGTGCAAAGACCCATGGTTTGTCCTATAAGATAATTTAATAGTTAAATATTAGTTTCGTTTCTTGTTCAAAGTTGAGTAACTTCTTATAAATATTTATAAATTTTTATCACAAAAAACGTGATTTTCGAAACAAAATTGTGCAGAGAGCTAGTTTTTGGCATACTGAGCAAAAGTTTCAATCGGCACGTGTGACAGGACATTGAGTTATTGATCCACAAAGACGTCATTTTACGTTCACTGACGATAAGATTATCATTTTTAAGTATAAATATCTCGAAAATCAAGCGAGATATGGATATTTTTTTTAAATTATTATTTTATTTTGACGTGTTCTATCGAAAACCATCAGCAGATCACGGAGCTCCGGAAATTGTAATCGGGCCCTTTGAGGAGACAATGATTTCCCAGAGAACACGTCAAAATATATCGAAAATATTAAATAAAATACCCTATATCTGACTTGGTTTTCATGATATGGATACTCGAATCCTGTCATTCCATCTTGTCCTGACCATTGAGACTTTTGCTCAGGATGCCAAAAACCAGCTCCTTGCAAAAACTGGGAGCATTTGATTGAATTCCATTTTTCATACAAATTGAGCAGGGTTCTTTCTTCTGGATAAGATTTGTGTGATCTTCTTTACTGCTGTATATTAATTATGCAAGATGTTTTTTGTAATTTTGAAATCCCTGCCGGGTAAGCATAATAAATATACTCATTATATCAAACAGTAAGAAAACGATTGACCTCCCCTTTAAGTCTTACGTAATTAATTTATGTACTTATTAGTGTTTCACCGAGGCCGAGGCGAGGCGAGGTTCTAGTTGATCTCGGTCTCGCCTCGTTTTATAAATTTAAGTCTCGCCTCGCCTCGGCCTCGGACGAGATCTTGCCATCACATGCCTCGCCTCGCCTCGCTTCGCCTCGTTCTCGGCCGAGGCACCTCGGTAAAAAAGCGATGTTTTTATTAAAATAAATAAAAAATTATATATGTATCAGGGCTGATAGGCTGATCAAGCCTCAAGAAATAAAATAAAATATCTGTTTTTATTTTTGGTGAATTGGATGAGATATGATGAATTTAATTCTTTTCTTATATGGGAAGGAGATACATTGCCTATTTTTCCAAGCCAAACTAAGCTATGAATCTTTTACAAACTATAAGCAAAATATGTACCAAATCTTATTTATCTACGTCAAACAGATATTGAAATATGATAAAGTTAATTTTTTTCTTATATTGAAGGCATGGTTCCGCCCATTTTATTAATTGAATCTTAGTTATGCCTCTACCTTTTATAAATATACCAAGTTTCATTAATCTGCATCAAGTTGTTGATAATATATGATGAATTCTGTTTTTCTCTTATGTGGGGGTGGCATCACCCATTTATCGTAAACTATGTTACGGAGCATCCCAAATCATTAGAAACATATATGTATGTCAAATCTTTCGTCGGTCGGTTGAACGGTTTAGGAGTCCATTAGCAACGAACATACATATATTGATCTTTATTTATATACTAGCATTACCCTGTGCGTTTCGCTTCACCTTACCGGTTCTTAGTAAGACTATTAGAATAAATCAATTTCAATGCAGTGTTGTCAATCATACAGTTTTGCTTATAGCCTTACATAGCCTTACATGCTTCCCTAACTGATCAATCGAGGCGAAGTCACATAGGAGCTGATGCGATCCAAGCACTTCTGTGCATTAGCGCTTGGACCAAATCTGAACTCGCAAGAAGCACATGCGGATTAAAAATAAAACAAAGTAGTTTACTCAAAATAAAATACTAAAATATTAGTTAAATATAGATTTTATTATAAAAATTACATTCATATTTTGAATCTGCATATGATTCTTATGAGTTCAGATTTCGTCAAAACGCGCCTCGCTCTTGGTTTCGAAAACGAGGCTAGGACGAGGCGAGGCCGAGGCGAGTACGAGGCGAGGTGCCGTGTGATCTCGCCTCGCCTCGGTCAAGCGAGGAAAATTTATTTTTCCATCTCGCCTCGTTCTCGCCTCGGTCTCGCCTCGTTCTCGCAGTCAAAAACGAGGCTGCCTCGTAGCCTCGGTGAAACACTAGTACTTATACATCCTTTTTATAGCTGTTAATGTTCAATTGTTTTAAGATCTGTTTTTATCTCTCTTAATCACCGTGTTTTTGCTTCAAGAAACACTTTTTTATGAGGTAAAACTTTCAAATATTTCTAAATATCTACTCAGACTTAATTCATAAGTGAGTTACAGTAAATAACGCCAAAATTTCTTACCTGAAATTGGTAAATCGAGTGCAATGAATTAATGCTTGGCACTCCGCCATATTTTAAACCCAAGATGGTTGAACGAAAATCGCTGGATCCGTCACGCGGTGGCTGACGTACGAGCACAAAATCCGGTCGGAAAGAGCGCGCAACCTGAAATAAAAATTAAAAATTCCATAAAATAATGCCTGTAGAGTAAAATTAGATTTGTGGCGCATTATTTCGAATTGGGTCTGATAATATAGTGCGTCGAGATTATTTTATACTCTCGTCAGGCCCGGATTAAGAAATTTGAAGGCAGTTGCAAAAATTGCCGCCCCCCTCCTCAAAAGTTCTTTATTTATTAGAAAAAAATAATCCTTTTTTCATTTCTGTTTATATTTTTCATGAGCAAAAAAAAAAAATAAATAAAAAAAGGTCCTCGTTGCTCAACGAAAAACACTAGTAAAATGAAAATAAAGTTTTTCAATCAATAAAATGCAACAATTTTTCAAAGTTTCCGCCAATATTTACCGCCCTTTAAGTCTTGCCGCCCTATGCACGTGCCTACTCTGCCTGTAAGGTTAAACCAGGCCTGATTCTCGTTCATCATACTTTTAACAAAACACTAGGTGTTTCTTCTTGACAAGGCTTACCAAGTGGTCGGAATTTTATGTGAAAGTCGGGGCCTGGTAGGAATTCAAAAATTTCTGAAATAGCTGGGAATACGACAATTTTTCTGATATGTACTCAACATTTTTTGTTTAAGGAGGAAAAAAAATTTCATCACGTTTTTTCCATACAAAAATTTAACTTTTTACCATATGAGGAAAAAAATAATTCTTCTGAGAAGAGCTGGGAATTGCTTATTTTCAACTTCATAGCCCTGTTCTTGACCTTTGTTTAATAGTTACATTCAAGTTTTAATAGGTCAAGACATAGATATGGTTCTTTTGAGTAAGTACATACAGATATACATATGTATATGAAAATATTAGCTTGAAGATGAAACTTGGTCGCAACATTTGTTTTATTACCAACGTATGCCATTTTTTAGATCGAATAGCGACCAAAACTCATTATATATTTTTTGTGATATGTTTCTTGCGAAAAAATCTCTAAAAATTCAATAATCCCTTTTCAGGAAATATAACTTTCCCAAAAAGTTTCAGAAACAACTAGCACTTTAAGTTTTGATTAAAAGACGGTCAAAAAGTATGAAGACTTATAATATGATCGAAAAATCACCCAAAAGATCATTTTGATTTCGGGAGTAATTTCCTAAAATAAATTTTTTTCTTAAGAAAAAATTATGTAAATATGAAATAATACTCTTTAATATTGAATAATTTTTATGCATGTGACTGATATCTAATTCTTTGTCTTCCACCTCATCATTAGTGTTTACCCTAACGTTTGGATTACAAAGTACAAGTCAGCTGAACGGTTTGTGGGCATTTTTTGAAAAGGTATTTTGACTATTTTTTTTTTTTCAAAAAATTAATATTGTCATTGAATAGTTACGAAGAGCTGTGCGAGATTTGACAAACTTGTTCAAGTATTTGTATTTGTACTTTCTTTTTTGAGCAGGGCTGTTTGGTTGATGGTGCAAAGGTGTCATGAGCCACATCTTCAAAGGATAACCGGAATCCTACAATAAAACTGCATTAGGAAAATGTTCTGTGCGATCGAGTGTACTTTTTCGAAACACTAGTGAGTCATGAAGGGTCACAAACGAACATAAAGTTAATCGGATGGGTTCCGTGTCGATCTACAAATTCCACTTTGTTTCCAACTAAAGTGTCAATAGGAATTAGTGAACCATCTAATACTCCATACAAGTGAGAAAAATTAGCCATATTATATAGCGCGTTTATAGTTGACGTTATCTGGCTATGCAACTACTGTTTGGAATAAGCGGCTATTTACAGCATTGACCACTCTTTTTGCACATCTGCAAACAGAGGATTTACTTACTCAACTTGCAAGCCAATGCAGGGCAATACAAAGTTTGCGTTTTGCTGCACTTCATTTTCAAGCAGCAGAGTCTGCAAGTAGTGGTCCGATCTACAACAGCAGCATCTCTAGTTTGACTGACGCCATTCTGAGCCGTTGCTTGGACTCGAATTCACTTTCGAAATGAAAGTTATTTCTGATTTCATATATTTTCATTCGTCGAGCCAAGGTCTGCCGAATCACATGATCATCTAATGGTTCGCCATCACTACTAAATAGTAAATCGTCCAACATCTTACGACAAATAATATGATATAAGGCATGGAGGTTTTAACTAAATTTCGATGTTACAAGTAAACCGGCTTTTGTATTAATAATCCAACAATCCCTTGTTCATTTCAAGTATTTGTATTATTAACGACTGTTTATGAAACATAATCTTAGAGAAGTCCTCATATAAGCGCTTGCAAATATAGCAATGCTGAAAAATTTATTGACGCTGCTATTTAGCAGTCCTTCTCCGAGGTATGACTTGCTCAATTGCCTGCTGCAATTTGTCGTATACGTAACGTTTAATTCGCATAATATTCGTTATATAAATTATATTGAAACAATAGTTGTAACAATAAGAAAACGAACTCTGTATATTTTATAAACGCCTGATATTCAATCTGAAACTCTTATTTTATTCAGGCCATTTAAAGGAAACTTTATTTTATTATGCATAATTGAATTGAGAATAAATTACATATAAGTCCTACTCTGAATACCAACGAATCTTCTAACAATGTTAATGTAATGAGAAAGCACTTACTTAAGCTACCCAATTATTTTATTTAACAACAAATCCTTCGTATCATTTTGTAGAGTCCTCGCAATGCCCTTGTATGCGATAATGAAACACTCAAGTGTTAAGTGTCCCCTTAGTTCACATTAAATGCGCGTGCATGGTTGTGCAAATCATTAAAAATGACTTTCAGAAGCAAAATAAAAAGAATAATTATGGACGCTTGGAAAAAAAAATTGCTCCTTATAGGCATATTTACATACACATTCATATTCCTGTTGGGTGAAATAACCAGTAATTTTTGATGTCTAAAGTAACTTTGAATCATGAAAAAATTACGCAAGGTATGAGTGCCAGCTTGAGTTTACATCTTTGCTGGAGCATTTCTACATCAAATCATTTTATCTATCCTATGCTTATTAAAAACTTTCCTAATGTCGCCTATAAAACTTATAGATATATGTCCATAACTTTTCACATAGGACATAGGTAAACTTAAGCCAACAGGCGACTATTATTCCAAAAACAATTATGTCAACCACTGCTACATTTACCCTACACCAAGGAATGAGTTTTTAAACCAACAAAAAAAGAGTTAATAAAAATTAAAAAGAAAAAGGATACAAACGTTGACATCACTTACCCTAGTGCCGCTACGATAAACAGCCATGGATACAACAGGTCCAGTCTCTGCGCTGGAGGTAAGCGAAATATCCTTTGAGTCAAAACAGTGTGTACGAATGGGCAGCAAAGCAGCAAGTAAGCGAAATTTGATTACCGTAAATGAAAGAGAACGAAAAAGAGAAAACAATTTGCTTTAAACTTTAATAGCAATTAAAGGTGAAGTCGTTTGGCATTTACTCGCGTCTGACTACATACGCGTCATGCAAATATTTGTATGTACGCGTAAGTACGTATGTATGTATTAAAGTCAAAGGTCATCCTGCATATGCAAAGAACTTACCCGAAATTCGGCCTGCTCAACGCGTATATCAAAGTCACCATGTAGACGTTTACCGCGAAAATATTTCGACCAGTCCGTATTTTGATCGTCTAGCACCAGCAGGGTGAAATATTTATCCTTGTTGAAGGTTGGTGTACGTGTGGCACTCTGTACAGCAGCACCTAAACATTTGAATTGTGGAAGAATGATATTTAAAGTAAAAAAAAGAAACGCAAAACAGGGAAATAAACGTACGAAATTTGGTTAGGTATTTCAATTAAGTTAGTAAGGTGGACATGAAACTATTTGCATGTTGTGGTAGTAGCAAACAGATAGAACAGCATTATAAATTTAAGTCGACCTTACCCACCCATGGGACTTTATTATTTAAGTGTCTCAATGGATTTTTATGTGCTTACGTTAAGTTTTTGCTTAAGACTTCAATACATTTTTTCACATGTTTTAAATTATAAACTAAAATATTTGACAAAAGCAGACGCTTGAAATTCTTAAATTTTTCGAGCCAAAAATTTAATTTTTTTGGAAGCGAATTTTTTTTTAGTTTTCCTTAAATTTTTCATTGTTGAAGATAAGCGTAAGTAAATAATATATCACTTTTGTATTAAAGGTCTTAATTCCATCTATAATGTTATGGAATAACTATTTATTTATGAATTTTAACAAAACTCAGAAAAAGAATTTAGAAAAACCATTAATTTTTCATTTGTTGACAGCAAAAACAAAAAATTTGTTTAATACCTTGTGAAAACTAACATAAATCTATATAAATAAAATGATTGCCGTTTTCGATGAACGGGATTCACGCAAAAACTACTGAATCAATTTCGATCAAATTTTTTTAGTTATCTTTCTTAGGCGCTTGGTCTTAACATAGAATTAAAGTTATCAGGAAGCATTTAATAGCAAGTTAGTGGGTTAGTAAGGGTGTGTGCGTTTTATTTTTATATGGTAATGCAATGGAAGACAAAAAACGGAATTTTACTCTCGCTCTTATTCTCATTTGTGAACAATGAAGAATGGAAAAAAATAGAAAACACACGTGCTGTCCTACATGGCTTGGCAACATGTTTGACTGTCAATATTTCTTTAAGTTCACATTATCGAGCATGCCATCAAACATCAATTGCAGAACAATTTATGAGCGTCCACATCGAAGTTAACTGCATGAAATCCTATTTAAAATGAAAAATGTTCACTAGGCTTGATAGTCAGTTCACACAGGTTGTATAGTTGGACACTGCCAGCAGGAAAATCAACAATTTTTGAAATCCATCCAACATGCGGTCGTTCCTAGAGTTTACTTTATCGAACATAGATGTTGTCAAGTGATGTTGGACAGCATGTGGTGATAATGTGAATTTGGTTAATTGAATGTGTTAGTTAGTGTGTGTGCTTTGGATTTTATCTTTCACATGGCAATGCAATGGAATATTTATGGAAGATAAATTAATAACAATTAAATAACAGATCTGTGAAGAAGAATCAGAATTGAGTGTAGTTCTATTAAAAAAAAAAAATAAGTTGATTGCCTTCGCAGAAAAACAGGCTACGCGTACAAAGTGGCGGGCATCTGCTAGTTATAAAAAAAAAACCGACAATTACCCGATCAGTACAATTAGAGATAATAGACTTTAGGTATGAAAAGATTGGAGAAAATCCAGCAAATTATCGAAAGTTTTTGTAAGGATATATTCGAAAAAAAAAATTCTCTTCAAAATCCTGATATAGAACAACTATATTTGTTGAAAGATGTAGAAAAAAATTGCATTTGAAGAAATTGAATTTATTTCCTGGAGTCCGTTCAGTTTTTAATAGAATGACCCGATATGCATTATTTTCTTTTAAGTAAATTTCTTTATATGAAACGAAGCGAGTGTCCATGATCGCTTTGATAATTTTTTTTTAATTTGATTTTCAATTATTGCAAGGTAAGGGTTTGGTAGTAAGCGGTCAAAAAACTGCAAGTTTTTGCTGACCAAGCATCTTAATTATGTAAGTAATTATATATTTTGCTAGTAAGACAATTAATTATGTGGATTGCTGACTTAGCAATTTACAATATTTTTCAAATTGAATATAAACCAATAATAAAACAATATCTGATTCACTGATGCAACTATTTTTGTATTTCTTTTAGTGGTTCATAAAATAAGCAAGACTCTTCTTCATCAGTTAGGGGTCTTCAAGTATATGAAGTTGCCTTAAATGCCGACAGTAATGCTCAAACGAACACTCACGGTGGTACTGAAGAGCTGTAGGCTAAATGGGTAGGTAAATTAATCTACGCAACAGGCATTATTTGGAAAAAATATCCGGAAAACTTTGCAATCCTTTTTTTAAATCACTAACTAATTCACAAAACGAAAATCGCAAAGCTTCAAGTTTCGACGAAGTTTTTGTTTTATTGGTCTTTATCTTAAAATTTCCATAAGCTGGTAAATAAATAACAACAACACATACACAGAAAATCAAAAAAAAAAAAAAAAAAAAACCCACCTATAATCGATGCTCCTTGATCTCTAGCAGCACCGGTTAAACTTTGCACACGCTGCAACAAACTTTCCCTTGACTTCGCTGGGCTTGTCGGTGCGCTGACACCACGCGGTGGCGCAGCTGCGGTTGCAGCTGTTTTGCCGGCAGCACCAAAACTCAATGACAATTCAGGTGCAGCACCAGCGGGCTGCGGTGGAACTGTGCCCGGAGCTGGCGGTGGCGGCACCGATGGTGGTCCACCGCTGATGTTGCCTGCTGGTTTTGTTGGTTGATCCTGAATGGGACGTGCAGCGGGAGGCAATTCATTTGGATCGACATCATCAGCCTCGGAAGATAAATCTCCCGAGCTAAATCTATTTATTGTGAATGTGTTGTTTGTTCATAGTTGGTGATAATTGGATGGCGATATGGTTGGTGGTGATGTAAATGTGGAATGGTTCAATTTGTTGTTATTTGGGGAGTGTATTCGTTTGGTTTTTCGATTTTATACGAACGGAAATCACAAGAAAGTTCAATAGAAACGAAAAACAAATGGAAGAGAAAACAAAAATAGGAAAAAGAAAACATATGAAATTTTAATTAGTCCTGGCTTTTTTAGAGCTGCACATGTCTAATGTTTCTATTTTTAATGTTTTTACCTTCTCTTCAGGAAATTAACATTGGAAGTAAAGCTTGTTTTGAACGATGAGAAATTCAGGGTGCTGCTTTTCGGTTCCTGCAAATGCACGTAAGCGAGCATATGGCAGCGAAGAAAAGTTAAAGAAACGAAGAAGAAAAGAGAGAACAATAGAGATATGTTCAATTAGTGAGAGATTTGTTAATCTCAAGTATATGGGAATGATCGATGTTAAATTGCACAAGGAAAAGGTATTGAAAAAGCTTTGCAGTTTAGAATAACATAAAAGTAGACAGGGCTTAGCCAAAGATTTCATGATTATTTCGGAAAAGAAAGTAATGCAAAGTCTGTGATGGATTAACTCATTGGAAGGAAAGTGAGTACAACCAATCGACTGTGCTCATAATTAGGTTTAGTACGTTGTATGTATATAGTAAACGCAATACCGTACGATATTGTGATTGATATTCTGAAAAATGGTTAAAATCCATGATACGTTGTGTGGTTCAGTGGGACTGCTGTAAGACCCTGCGCATGCAATCTGGAAGACTTCCAAGAAATTTTTCCTGAATTGTGACAAATATAACTAGCTCACTCATTCATAATTCTTACATAATTATCAAGCTTTTTCCAAACTTATGACAGGTTTTTACTATATTCAGGCCTATGTCCTTTGCGTTAGAGTTCTATTTGAGCAATAGTTGTGAAATACCTCCCTAATAAATATATATTATTTCTGCTTTCATTTTAAGGCTGAAAACGAATTTTAAACGGAAAAAGTAAACGTCCACTAGGTAAACAAACGTAATAAGATTGTTATGTATTAAAACATTGCTCCCAGAGATTTTTCATAAGTTACAGAGATTCGCTGAATCAAGTAACTCATAGAAAATTCGGAGAAAATATTGAGTTTCTATCTTTTTGAAGATAACAAAATCGAAGGGAAATCAAAATATCGTAGGTTTTATTTTGAGCAATCTTTGTACTAAGTATTTGCAAGCAAAGTACAAGAGTAATAAGTTTTCATTTCAAATGCAGCTTTTGAAAAGTCTGAATGACATTTGTATATGCTAAATAGCTAAGAAGACTTATAGTTGCAGTAGCTAAACAATGGTATGAATTTGAAAGTTTTGGTTTAGTCAAATTTCATCGAAAATATTTTCAAAATGGGAATTTAAAAAGTTTTATATAAGTTAATTGCAATTGACTTGTGCAATGTAACACCAATTTATCTCACTCCGTATATGGTGCATTTCTAATCCTATATATGTCTATATATATATTGTAAAAAACAATTAAGCGTGAGTTACTTAAAGAAAAAAAAAAAGATTTGTTTATCAAAAGTTTAAAATAAAGATAAATGTTCACTTTAATTGTGCGTCTTAAGTTTATTCTTGCATTACTATAAAGTTTAAATTTAATTTCTTGAGTTCACAACATGCTTAATTATGTTTGCTCTAAGTTTATGTTTAAATACATATATTATATAACTACATATTTAATGCGTCACTACAAATTTAAGAGACTCACTTTATTTCTCAATAGCTATCACATTAAAATTTGAGAAAATGGTGTTAAATAGTTTTCTCATTTATCTAACAATAAGCCCTATTCTTTTTGAACTTCAAATGAAAATTCACCAGTGGAAAGATGGTAAAAATAGTAAAAAGCACTCTTCCAAATTTTCTTTTCTTTTATTTATATTATTGTGGTGGTAGGTGCCTTAAAATTTCATATGTTTGTTTCTCTTTTTATTTCATTAATAATTTTTATTTATAGATTTATATATATTGAATATAATGAAAGTTTGAAATATTTTTTGATAGGTGAGAGAGTGAGAGTTGAAAAAGATGAAGTTGAAAAAATTATATATTTTATTAGTTTTACCTGTTACCATTAAATGATTCACCTATAAACTTTTTAGAAAAGTGGGTACTTATTATTTACACATAACAACTTATCATTGATTGTATTAAAATTGTCCCCAAATATTATCGTATTTGTATGAATTAATCTGGTATCTTCAAATTTTCAAACTATGCACCTATAATTATGTACTATATCAGCTGGTAAGACGACCTCCATTATAAGACGACCTCCATTATAAGGTTACCGAAAATTTTCCGAAAATCAAAAGCAAGTAGAAATCAAATCATAGAAAAAGCAATAATGGCGGATGACTGAAATTACGAATCAAGCCAGTGTTGCCGTCTCCAAAAACACAAAGAAAATTCTTACAAAGTAACTTCTAAAAAACCAGCTTACAAAGTGGAGATTTCTTCACATGTATCGTAGTATCGTAACTAAAGGAACTTTGCTTTTGTAGTGAAATTGTTGTTTTATAAAATCTTGCTAGAGCAAGTTATAAAACTATAATAAAGAGACACATACATATATAAACACTTTCTCATGTACAGCATATACTATATTATGTCTCGTGTGCTTCTTTATAGTGTATGTACATAAAAAAATGCTTACAAAAAACACAATGCGGCATGTCTTTCAAGTGACTTTTGTGTCTACATTATAAAGACACATACGAGACATATCACTTAATGGTAGTAACCTCTTAATTGCAAGTTCGCGTTGTGCTTTTGTTTGCTCGTTAATCGGGAATAATACAATTTTGGTTGAAGAAATTTGCAATCTCTAATGAATATTATTGCCTTGGTTTCAATTGCATAACTTAGAAACTTTCTAACTATGTGACATATAAAAATGTGATAAATTGAAGATTTTAGAGATTGCAGCAGGATCATATAAATCATTAGTTAAATTTGTCAAAAAATGTAAATTTTCGACTTTGTTACTATACCCCTCACGATTTTATTCATCAATAAATTCCAAGGGAAAAATCTATAAAAAACATAAAACTTACATTATCATTATCACTGTCGCTTAACGCTACATAATTATTAACAACACCATAACTATCATTCTGGACAACACATTCATCATCGATGTCAACGCCGTCACCATCAGTATTGTCGCTATCATCGGAAGAATCAATGGCATTGATGTTGTTGTTGTTCATGTTACTGTGTTTCTTATGCATAGATTCACAAACTTCTATAGTGAACATGACTTCAGTTTAGTACTTAACACATACACATCCATGCATTTAGTTGTGGGTATTTGCACGTAAAATCAAAGCAAAGAGCGAAAACGTAACGTAGGTACCCATGCAAGGTTAATTCAAGTGCGACTGAATTTATGCTTGCGTGCCCAATGGCACCCTTACGCTCTAGCACATTGTCCTGGTGTGCATGCGTGTACTATACTCCCAAGTGGGTGCATGTGGGTTTAAGGCAATTGAATTTTCAGAACAAAAATCAATGTCAAACATTTAATTAGGAAATGTAACGTTGTGGCTTTTTGACCAAATTGCATGTTGAATATTTCGTAAGCTTGTAATGGAAATGGGATAGATAAAGTTGAATTTGTGACGTAATTCACTTCTCGCTCGTTTCAATAAAAAGCTAGCACTTTTCTAATTTTTAAAAAGGAATTACTTGGCATATGTATGCATATCTAAGCGAGGTATGTAATGTTTGTACATTGGACTCTATATTATATATGTATGTACATATGTATGAAACTAAGACTGGCGCTGAAAGCTGACACATTGCATGACACATGTCAAAGATTGCCAAATATTTAATGACGACATAACGACTTACCACAAGCACAAGCACAAGCAATGACAAATGAAACAGTTTCAATCAGACTGATTACCTTCTTGACTACCAGTCAGTAAATCCTTAAGCTTAGAAATATAAGAAAGGGAAGCCTAACGAACAGACCATATCAGATAAAAAGTGACTCGAAGTTATGCTGGACTGCTAGGTAGGAGTGGCAGTCAGTTGCGAACCGACTCACTTAGACCAAATGTTGGTTCATTGTGATTGGACTGCTAACTAATAGGCGTTTAACTTCAGTTAAATTTTGTGCCTTCACCTTCGCATCACCTTCATGTGATGCGATCTGCGTAAATGAACATTATCTTTCCAGAGCAAAATTTTAAGAAGGGAAAAAAATTTCATTCAGTATGAAAATTGGCTGTTATAGTTCAAAACTCGGAAACGATATTTGTATATATCGGTGTAGATATTAGATCATTTCCATGGGAAGTGATCTATAGAATTTCATGCAATATTATTAAATGTTGTCAAAATTCTTGTATGTGTTCTCCTAGGTATTGAAAGAAAAATCCTGAAATAATTTTTGAAGAATGCAAAAAACTTCGCAGCCATTCAATTTTGAAAATTTTCGTCTTTTTTTAAAGGAAACATAACTTTTCAAGATAAAAAATTTGGCAAAAACTATTTTGAAAAACTTGTTTGAAAAATCAATAAGAAGTAAATTGTTGAAATCACTTCCCATGGAAATGATTCAAACTTGATTTTCTCAAAGACGATTTTCTTCAAAATCTGTTCATAACTTTTTAAGTTTAAGCTTGTTTTGGATAAGCATATATATGTATAATGGGTTGTTTTATTGCTTACATTATCCTTAATTATATGTGGCTTAGATACCTTGGTAAAATAAGGTCCTTCTATGAATAGCTGCATATGTTTTTTAAGCTTGCAAGTCAGGGAACATAGGCTTATGTTCGGTGAAAAGGTTGAAAAACGAGTTTTAAAAATGCTGCATATAGTAGAAGACAATTATATTATGGATCATTGGATCAATTGCGATGCCGATATCTAATTGATGTTTTCTATATCGATATCTTTACGAAATCCTGAAAAAGGTGAAACGATTTTATATGGTGCTCAACGAAGGCAAAACCAATCAGTAATAGACAAACGAGCTTGAAACTCCACTGAAGTGAGCAAAATAATGGCGCATACACCATAAATATAAGCTTCTGTTCTATATAGAGCTGCGGTATTCCTCTGACAGTAGAGAAACATCTATATATGAAGCATTAGAGTGACCAAAAAAAAATCGAATGTCCTCGAATTTAGACAAAAACCTCTTCTTTTTTAAGTTACTTAACCTCAAATATTTCAGAATTCTGATATGATTGATGGATTTTGAGGCCAAATTCGGATTCAGTGCAAAAAATTACTTCGGAAAACGACGTTTAGAAAATGTATTACACGAACTTGCCTCATTCATCTTGAATTTTGGACTGTTTTCGAGGGTTTTTCATTTTTCTATTACCTAAACTTTTGATAAAAAATACTGGAAGATCGGGACTAGCCGGAACCTCTTTGCCTGTTTTCGGACAACAATGCTCAAAAAAAAATGTATTATTTGAGTTTTGTATTCTGGGAGTTTTTCGACGCTACCAAGAAACCCAGCCACTGTATAGCAAAACATGAAAATATGAGAAACAGTTCCAACAGCTTGGATCTTTTGGGAAGAGTTATAATCACTCGCAACTAAAAATAATGAATTTAATCATTTTCAATATCAACATTTTTTAATTAAACTTTCAGGGCTTCATTTTTTTACACAACACTAACTACTTTTCATATAAGCAACATAGAATTCGTAAACTCGGTTTTTTTTGGGTCACTCTAATGAAGCATGTGTTGCAACAAAAGGAACACTTGTCATTTTCCTTAAGCTGATGAAACTAGATAATACATTTTTAAATATTTATATAAAATAATGTAGTACTTTTACTTTAAGAATATATCAAGCGTTTCCAATTTTATTTTTCTTAAGCAAAGTGCATGTTATGTATGTTCAAGCTGGTAAGGTGGTTATGTTAAAGAAAACTAAAATCTCATTATCAGTGCATTAAAGTGTGCTTATAGAAATATGTATATTATAACCGAAATATTTTCAATAACAAAATAAAACTTAAATGAAATCTTTAATTTTTAAAATAAAATTTTTTGAAAATGTTTTTCTTACCGGTGGCGGGGCGCAAATTCGCCCACACCCAGCAGTTGCTATTGCACTAATATTGATAGAAGAGCACGAAACCGAACAGTTGCTGGCTGTTCAGTGTAAAGCGTGTGCTCGGTGTATTCTTGCTTTGCTATGCAGAAGTTTAACAACCTGAAGGACGTTTTTATTTTAAAACAGAATAATAAACGATGATGAATGAGTTCGTATGTGGGTGTTAGGATTCAGACACAAATTCTTCTCCTTTTTCCTTGGCAGCAACAACAAATGAAACTTTACAATACGTTTTTCATGTGATGATGTGAGTATTTTTCTATTTCCTTTGCGCACAGCTTTTACTTTTGGTTTTTCTCCACTTCCGGTTTTTTTGAAAACAGTTCACTACACGTCAACTGGAGTATAAAAGTTTTAATGATGATTGCGATGATGGATGAATAAGGTCAGAGAATCTGTAATGAAAGAAAGAAAGATTTTCTTATTATAACGAAAATACCATCAGTAGGAGAGATGAGAAGAGATTTTACATACAGTTTATGAGAAGTTTTATCAGCGTAGCGGAAAGGATTCGATTTAATCGATTACTATCCCAATATTCTGCCTCAGGATGATTCAGACAACTTTCGACAATATACCTATACGAAAAGTCATTGGTTCTTGAAATGCTCTTGTTATGTGTGATTTAAAAGTGAGGTGGACTTACTGAGAATAAGCAATGTTTCAAATATTTATAGCATTTTAAAAGGTTTCACCCAATTATCAGCCCTATAAGCCTTATCGTGAATATGAAATCATTCGGAATCATAGACGTTTTCCATATTCTGATGATTTTCACGGTATCGGAAACTCTAGGTTTATAAAAATTTTTAACATTTCGAGTATGTTCTCCATGCATCGGAATTGTTCAAAATTTTTTCGAAAACGAATAAAATTCTTCGAATATAAAATAGAACTCCATTGAAATTTGTTCGTTTAAGTCCGAAAAAAGCGAACTCTAATGCCCAGTTTAAAGTCAATTTTGTGAAAAAAAAACTTTGCAGCACTAATCGATTGGGGAAACAAATTTTGGAAGTCATCTGGGGAGCTTAATCCTATTGATCTCATTTGTGAAACACAATTTTATCGATGGAAAAATATTGAGAGTATCGAAGTCATTGAAGATACTGGAAGAAAGCAAAAATGGATTTTGAGAAACCCACGACGCCGCTAAGAGGGTGTTTCGATACTATTTATGAAAACAATTTTTTTGTATCAATTGGAAAATTTCAAAATGTAGTTTTTGACTCCCCTAAGGGATTCTTTTGACTCCATTTTGATGACAAAAATGTGTTCCGCCAATGTATGTATGTGAACGCAAAGCTATATTTACAGTCAAGCATGTCACACTACTACATATACATCAATGTACTTGGCAAATCGGTAGAACAAATTTCACTAATACCACCTATTAAAATTCGAAAGTCGGAATACTTCCGGTACAGTTAGCTAAATTTGACTCATGATGAACTAACATGTAATACACGATAAACAGTGGCGAAGGGGCCGCTGTTCTGGGAGCAAAGTCTTGGCGGCAGCAAAATGGTCCTCAGTAATATTGAGATGTGGAAATAATTGCAAACAGATTGTTCATCTCCCCGGGCAAAAATGGTACAAGGTACGCGCCACTGACGATAAATTATGACAAAAGACAATATTAAAAAAAACTGCTGATTTTATGTATTAACACAATTTTTTCGGTACGTAATGTTTTGCACAAAATATCGCACTTTCAAGTTAAGATGTTGTGAAATCATACAAATAAAGTTATGTCCCTTACATGATGCCAAAATGTCTTTATTTCAATAGATAATTTTTTGGAAATGGATAATTTTTTGGAAATGGAAACAACTTCTTGTCTTCAAATATGCTTCTTAGGAGAAGCTAAGGATATCTCAAAGTTCTGACACGATGGAAAAAACTTAAAATGTGGTTGTGTGTCAAGAAGACTTCTAAAAAATTTCTGTGTCTGCGCAATTTATATATTTTGAGGTTTCTTTGGGTATGTTCCAACATTCATTTTATATTTCCATTCTATTTAGAAAAAAAAGTCATAAAAAATGTAACTGCTCAAGAACATTCAGTGAAGAGCATAATCGGTCAGTTTGTAGAGTCAAATAAGAATTTGATATTCAAAACTCGCCAAAGGCTTAAAATTCCAACGGACTTGGATCATTCGATAGTTATCGAATATAAATTATAATTTATGTTGACTATAATGCCCCTACCCAATATTATTGATAAAAGGAATTTCCCAAAAATAATTTTAAACACTTTTTGCTTAAAACAAACTAGTTTTATTAAGTTGCTAAAAAGGGTGGTAATCTCGAAATTCCGATGTGCTGAAAAACTTTTCACCACGGTTTCGTCCGAAAGAAACATTCTATAAGAAACCCCTATCCTGTGCATGTAACACAGTCTAATTGCTTAATTTCGAAAAATAACTTCAAACCGATATATCCGGAATATTTTCCCTACAAGGTGAATTAGTATACAATAGTGACAAGGTGTTTCACCATACGCTTGAAAAGGATAGTTAACTATTGCAAAGATAAGTTATAAAATAGAGCCCTCAAGCCAACTACTGACTTTTCATTCCAGATACCATAGTATCTTAAAGAAGAGCGATCGACATAAAAGCGATGAACTTTGGTTTATCCCGCATACGACAGTTGAAAGTTATTTCTAGAATTCATTCAGGAGAGCATTGTAAGTATGTAGCAGAAGAAGACTACCAAACCTTATACGTATAAACAACGTACAAATGTGACAAATTTAATCATTGAATCAATAAGCTCAAGGAAAAAGCAGTGGCTTATTAACTGGGTAACTAACGTTCAATTAAGTCGTAGAATCTAAATCATGTCAATTTAAACAAAAAAAGGTCGCTACATTTACCTATGTCAGACGGGTGTCAATTAAAATTCCCCAATAAATATGCAGTGAAACAAAGGGATTTACTTTGTCCGATGATGGTAAATTACACATCGCAGTAGTGTTAGACTTGACACACATAATTTTGCTGCGATTGCTTACGACTACATTTCCATTCAACCATTAACATGCCAACGCCGCACAGTGGTGCCAAACTGAGTTTTCTTGCACAAAATTAATTTTCTTCATCAATATGAAATGAAGCTTGAGCTGCGTTTTGAAAAAACTAAAAAAATGTGATCGAACGTAGATTTTTTTGACCAAAAATATATATGTTTTCTTCTCCACTACAAATTTTATATTTACGTTTTTTAATTTAAGGGTTAAGATTCATAAAAACTGAAAAGGTGCCGATTTTTTTTGAACGGCATTAAGCTTTTATTTATCAAAAAGTCTACAGTGCTTAGTCATCATTAAACTTTTATAATATTGCGTGCCACTGTGAGCCCCACAAATTTAATATTGGCCTGAAATATAAGGCGTTCGTTTTGCCGATTGCATGTAGACGCGTCTGCAAACAAAATGTTGCCATTAAATTGTTTAATTGTCATAGAACACCAATGGGACAAACACAAAATATTTACATACATACATATGTACATAAGTAAAAATCAACAGCTTTACAAACATGCATGCATATGTATAATCTAGGGAGCAAAGGCCAAATTTTAAGTGCCAAGCGACTAAGAATGAGAAAATCCAAAAATTCGAAATTGTGTTAAAATGCGGGCCAACTTAATTCGGGTAAACCTTTTTAAATGATGTTAAATGCCTAATGC
This sequence comes from Tricholauxania praeusta, assembly GCA_949775025.1. Taxonomy (NCBI): domain Eukaryota; kingdom Metazoa; phylum Arthropoda; class Insecta; order Diptera; family Lauxaniidae; genus Tricholauxania; species Tricholauxania praeusta. The sequence continues at coordinate 36,848,044 of OX459029.1, read as the reverse complement.
CTTATAATGTGGAATGAGAAAGCGTATTTTTAGAAAATTCTCAAATATCATTGTGAACAGCATTAGATGGATGCTTAAATTATTAATAACAAGGAATTTGTTATTTTTAGTAGTGTCGTATCCTTGGTATCCCACATCGTTTAAGCTATACAAACGTTTTGGCTTATTTTGCGAATGACTAATTTAAATGGAAGCATTAAGTATATTAAGCAAGTTAAGGCTTTATGGTCTTTTTATGCGTGTAATAGAACTTTAGGGGGAAAATGGGAAACCGTACATAGTCATCAGAAATATTTTGCTTCGCGGGGAGCTGGTGTGGGAGTAGGTTGCCAACATCAAGTCACTACTTGAAAAGCTTCGTAAGGTACAAAGGCTGGGCTGTCTTAATATAACGGGAGAAGTAATATTGAGACTTCAGGCCGGCTTAGAAATTATAATGCATATTCTTCCAGTGCACCTAACATATACATCAGGAATACGGCGGCAAAAGGGATTATTTGGTTAAAAGAACTTAACAACCTTCTCAGTTTTGATTGTCATGGGTCGATTTTGCAGGATATGCAGCGATTACCGAGAACCAATATTTGATATTAGTTGAAATGGAATCAGAAAAGAATTGTTAAAATACTAATGTGGAGTTTGTTCCATAGCTTCTTCAAAGAAAAGTCAGTATGCCTTTTTAGGATTCCTGAACTTCTTCTCTTTTCAAGAGAATTAGTTTTTAATCTTACCGAATGGTACTAATATTATACTATAGTAGATTCTTTCATATTGCCCAATACCAACGATTCCAATATTTAAGGCAATCTTTTATCGTCTTCACTTGCTTCAGCATACTATTCCTCCAAATCATTGCTTTCAAAACTTTAAACTTTTATCTTTTTTGTTAGCGTATAGTTTTTGCTAAGAGATCAATGTAAAATTAATGACGTACCTAGGGGGTGCCCAACAGCTTGGGTCCGGGAAATAGAGTTAAAATTTTTTTGCGTAAAAAAGTATTTATTAAATTAATCCAAATCTATAAAAATCAAAAAACACAAAACAAGTGGGATGCTCCAAACAAATGTCAAAAGTTTAATGTGTCAATAAGAAAAGTTTTAATATCACGTTTTAATGTCAGGAAATGTTGTCTTATATCAAAATTACTTTTAAGTTGGGAAAAATCCGACAAACGGATCTACCGTGGGAAGAAAATGGTTAAGCAATGTTGAATTGGAATAAAGTAAAAATTATGAACGGTAGGCAAGTTATTTATTTTTATTTTGAAGAATGTTATGAACATTATATTTTGAACAATATATCATTGATATGACCACCGCGGCTAAGTTTGACAAAGCCAAAGCTGGACAAATATCATGGAGTACATCAAGTGTTCTTGACATGTCTGCATAACCTAATTACCCCACAATTAATAGTCTAAGGGTGTTAAGTGACACGATCTTGGCGGCAAATTAATTTCATTATTGCAAAGAATTATGCGAATTCTGAGTGAACTTCAAGTTAAAATTTTATTTTTTTTTTTTTTTTTTTTTTTTTAAAACTTCATATTTATTTATTGAACCAACTGAATTATCCAAATCTTAAGAAACTAATCGAGAGGAATTCGATGTTAGGAGTAGGTTCCTAGCTAGTATGTTTGGATGTTGCTGTAGTTTTTGTTGATACGATCGTTTTATGTTTACCTGTATCTGCTTAACGAAAGGTATATCAAGATCTTGGTGTATGTTTATATTCTTGACATACCTTGACATTCTTGAAATAGTTCGAAGAGACTGAGACCTTTGCAATATTTCTATATTCGATAAGCTTGCGTTTTAATGAATTCAGTAAATTTCTGCAATAGCTATATATAAAAATTTGTAAGTCTGTCATGAAAAAAAAAAATCACACCTTAACATATGTCAGACATCTCTATCGGACGCAATCCCTAATAAAAAACATATCACACCTCTTGAAAGACCCTTTACAACCAACTATAGTAGATTTAGATCTGGGGGAGTTATGTGAATGAAACGAAACAACGACGAGTCCAAATACGAGTAACATTTTTATTTCGCCTAAACAACAATATTTTCAAACTATTTTTTATAATTCGTACCGCTTTAGATGGCACCTACTTTTGGACAGTTTCCCTTGAATAAGCTAACGCTTGGCATGAGAAAGCCCGTGCTTGATAAAAATCATAGTCACAACGATTGCAAAACCGACACCTCAGTGATTAAAAATGTTTTATATGATGAGTTATTTTGTTACTCAGCAATTATTTATTGTGTTCCAAGTTTCAACTTACAAATTCAGGAACACGCACACTGATAACTACCAGTTTTAAAATCTAAATAAAAACAGCACCATTGTCAACTCAATAATATCGGGTGAATTGAAAAACATGCTGTGAAATCATAATTTAATAGCACATTCATTTGCCAAGTAGAATTCTGGGAAACGTTTCTTGTACATAATTTATGAGTAACGCAGTAAATCTTTTTTACCCAGTGGATTATTTAAGGACATTGTAAATGCGATTTGGTTTCACGCATTTCATTTGTAAACTTTATAAAATTTTCAAAGCAAAAGTTTCAAGTTTTTTCAGGATTGCTATAGAATAGCAGCAGCAGCAGCAGCAGCAGCGGAAATTAATAAATAATTCAGTTTTATTCTTTTGAAGGATTTGAAACTCTAAGTAAGTGGGGTAATGGGTGAGCAAACGCCAGTCTGGCGAACAGAAAAAAGAGGAATATAGAAAACAAAGTGATATTTATCTTGTCTCGCTGCTGCTTCACTGAAGTTATTACACGTGCTTTATCATCGCCATCACTATCACTGATAATATGCGACACGTTTTCGACCTTGCGCTTATAAGGACGTAAACGGAGGCGCGTTAAATTCCATTTGTGAATGCATTTAATGAAAGTGAAATTATTAGTGTTCTTGCATGTTTTTTTTTGCAATTATATTGCATGTGTTTACTCTTAAATGCATATTATATTATGCGATTTCTACAATCAAAGCATTTGCGTGTAGCGTGCCCTATTTAACATTCAGTTGGTCACCATTTTAATCCAGTTATACTATGGATTAATTGTGCTTATAAAAAATCAATATGTTGTTACAAAAGTTGCGCGTATTTTCGATATAATAGTAAATAAAACGAATTAACCCAGTAGGCAAGGGCAGGAGCTAACAGTGCTTCTAGAAGGCCTTCCTTGGTAAGTATAAGGCCTTCCACCCTCCTTTCAAACGTACTTTCTTTTTTATATGAAATGGCCGCAGAAAACAGGCCTTCCTAAGCAGGCTTTCTAAGACCGCTTACCGTAGAAGGACTCTCAGAAGTACTTGACAAAAATTTAATTTTAACAAATTTAAAGACTCTAAATATTAATTGTTTTTTTTTTTATTTGCGCCATCTCACTTGCGTTGATATTTTTTTTAATGACTTTACAATTTGACAAAGAATACACAAAACTCTACCTCCTTAACATAACATGAAACAACAGAAGACTAGCCTGCACACCTCTCTTAATTTCTAACCATGTGTATACTTTTCATGTCATATATGTACAATGCATATGACAAAAAAGTTATGCCGAATCATAAAACATTGCAATACATGAAATAAAAAAGAAACAGAAAAGCGCTAAAGTAAATGAAGTCCTTCTTCTTTGCCTTCTAATATCAGGCCTGATAGCACGTCTGTTGTGGCAAGGCATATTATGCCTTCTGTGATTGTATTTTTATTTGCATGAAAATCTAGTTTTGAGAAGTCCTTATATAATCGCAGCAGTGCTAGCAGGCCTTCTCCGAGTAAGGCCTTGCTCATTTGCCCGCTGGGAAGTTAACATACAAACACATCCGCAGTTACATATACAAAGAAAACTTGTACCAGAAAATGCATTGCAAGTTGAAAGAAAAAAACAAATAGAAAACAGGTAAGTGCATTTCTTTTGAGCTTGCCGTAAATGCGCTAAACTGTATTAACAGCAATAGTGCGTGTGAATTACTTTAGTTTTTAGAGTTTTATTGTTTCCAATTTTGAGGGAAAAGTGCAAAATAGTTTGTAGTGCATTGTTCACAGTATTTTAACAGATTTGTTAGTACATAGTTTTTGAAATTATTAAATGAAGTAAAAAAAAAATTAAATAAAGTAAAATAAAATAAAATAAAATAAAATAAAATAAAATAAAATAAAATAAAATAAAATAAAATAAAATAAAATAAAATAAAATAAAATAAAATAAAATAAAATAAAATAAAATAAAATAAAATAAAATAAAATAAAATAAAATAAAATAAAATAAAATAAAATAAAATAAAATAAAATAAAATAAAATAAAATAAAATAAAATAAAATAAAATAAAATAAAATAAAATAAAATAAAATAAAATAAAATAAAATAAAATAAAATAAAATAAAATAAAATAAAATAAAATAAAATAAAATAAAATAAAATAAAATAAAATAAAATAAAATAAAATAAAATAAAATAAAATAAAATAAAATAAAATAAAATAAAATAAAATAAAATAAAATAAAATAAAATAAAATAAAATAAAATAAAATAAAATAAAATAAAATAAAATAAAATAAAATAAAATAAAATAAAATAAAATAAAATAAAATAAAATAAAATAAAATAAAATAAAATAAAATAAAATAAAATAAAATAAAATAAAATAAAATAAAATAAAATAAAATAAAATAAAATAAAATAAAATAAAATAAAATAAAATAAAATAAAATAAAATAAAATAAAATAAGATAAAATAAAATAAAATAAAATAAAATAAAATAAAATAAAATAAAATAAAATAAAATAAAATAAAATAAAATAAAATAAAATAAAATAAAATAAAATAAAATAAAATAAAATAAAATAAAATAAAATAAAATAAAATAAAATAAAATAAAATAAAATAAAATAAAATAAAATAAAATAAAATAAAATAAAATTAAGCAAAATAATAAAAGAAAAAATGTCGGGAATTCGATTTGAATGCAGATACATTCTTAGGATTGATTAAAAATAACAATATAAAAAATGTCGAATTTTATGTTGAAAAAACATGGTGCGCGTCATCAGTAAAAAATTCTTTGTTTCCAAAGTTATGGCGGGAATTTCGTTATGAAAGCACATGCATTCTTAGGATTGATTGAGGAATAACATATTGAAAAATCGGAACAAGTTATATATATAATATTTTGAGAAAAATTTTTCTAACTAAAAAAATGAGTGTTTTAACAAATTTTTTTAATTTTTTTTATAAAGTTATAGTCTTTCTTAACAAAAATGAGTAAGTGATTATTAATCATATCTCCTATAGTTTTTGAGTTATTTTTTTTCAAAAAATGTTCAAAAACGTCAAAAAATCAAAGTTATTAAAAGAATGAACTTTATATACATTGTGGCGTGGCCCATTTTTGACTACATATTGGATTAAAGTTTGCTTGATCAAAATGAGATATTTTTAGAAAAATTCCCAATATTCTGATAAACTATTTGAATAAGGTTTCAGTTAAACGGTTTCATACTTATACACTGCAGAAACTCCTAAAATAACTATTTTACAAACTCGGTGGTATTGAAAAAATTGGTTCCATAACAATTTTTTTGACTTATCGAACTAATGCTATGTAAAATGTCCTGAAATCTGACTTTGTCCTGAAATCTCTCGACTGGTAAAATCTGCATCGAATATTTGATACTGTATACAATAATAGACGAGTAATATCCATAGATGGACGTGAACTTTAAAAACTAAATAGAATAAATTCTATGGCAATAAGGAATAACAGATTAAGTCGGTCTGTGATAACAAATATAAATTGATTTCAACTTTCCGGAAACTTAACACTTTCATAAGATAAGTGTTATTGTATATCCTTTGGTTAAGTTTAACCCTCCGGTAGAGTATTAGTCACCCGGGTGACTTTTTCATTTGTTTTGCAATATTTATTCATGTTCAAATTTACCTAAGATGGAAGGCGTTTCTGACATTACTACGATTTTAGTCAGGATCATTTTAAGATATATTTCGAATTCTTAGCTCTTACCTATGGGCGTATTTATCTAAAAGTTCAAGTCTGATCTCTTGTTGTAGTATTAGTCACCCCGGTGACTACGTATATAATGCACGCAACATGTATTGCAAAAACCATAATGTGATAGAAAGATGTTAAATTTTTAATCAAATTTTATTGAATGAAAGACAAGTGAAGAAATAATTAATAGGAAAATAGAAAAATACAAGAAAAAATTAGCCTTGCACGCGTGGCAGGTTATTTCCTTTTTAGTGTGTTGAACCCATACTGGGTTTTTGCATAGTCTGCAGCACTTGAGCGAATTTATTTGTCCCTTATTATTCGAAATGCATTGGTGACACTTGCTCTGAATCTTATCGCAACGACTAGCATCCAATTGTGGCGCTTCAGACTCATGTGTTTTCAGAGACAATTCATAACCAAGCATGTCGCATATTGCTGGCCTAAGATGAAGTTTCCCTATAATATGCAGATTTTGCAATCGTCGGAGAATGTTGCACAGTTCTGATTACAACTGGACAAGCTGGTTGTCCTCAGGGTATATGATGTAAGTCGCAATGGTAGCGATGTTGACCAAATTATAAAACAGACCCATAAACCAGCGTCTGGTTCAACTTTTAATGAATAGTTTGGGGTCATTTGGTCCATCGTATCGACGCTTTCAAAATATAGAATAAAACAATAATAAGAGTTAATGAATGCATTACTGACGCTAGTGAAAAGAAACTATACAAGCCTCCTTTTGTCTTGTTATAATCCAAGATAATTATCTCATATAATACCAATGTTACGTTCTCTCGAAATGTAAATGTACTGTTTCCAACCGGATCTTTCCGCTTGCACATTAGCTATGCAGCGATACATCTTTTATTCCGGCGCATTGTACCGATCATGCTCAATTTCTTACTCACAAGCTTTTCTGCTAGCGCCAATGTGGTAAAAAAATTATCCATTGCGTTATTTTGCTCGGAATTTTTCCAATATTTAACCAATCACAAAACAACTATCCCACCAAGTCCTTTGCCTCGGGCTTCATCCGGTAGCTTCCCTCAACAGAATCCTCTTTGGAGCGTATAATGAGTCCTCGAGTCAGCACTCCAATTTATTTTTATACCGTATTTGTTTGGCTTAGAGGAATGTACTGCCGAAAACGACAGCGGCCGATAATTGTTTTGCAAATTCACTTTCAAATTTTAATTTTGACACTGTTATAACGAACTTTTAATGTATTTGCATTGTTTATACTCACTCAACATTCGTTATAATAGACACAAATATAACAAAAAATCAACTAGATTTTTGGAAATAGCGAACTAGGTTGTCAGCAATATCTAAAATTTATTTTGCCTATTAATCTTATGTCTATTAACTTTTGGATTATACACATTAGGGGACATCGATAAATTACGTGAGTCAAAAAAGGAGGGGAGGGATCCGGAAAAGCCTCACCAAGGAGGACGGGGGGTCAATAAAAATCTCACGTGAACTTTTTACTTTTTATTGCAGAGACTATACATTATAATAGCAGATTACATTTAAAAATTATAAGGCAAGTGACATTTAAGGGGGGGGGGGGGGCTTCCGCCAGAACTCACTTAGTCTCACCAAAGGAAGAGGGAGGTTCGAATTTAAAAAAAAACACCTCACGTAATTAATGGACAACCCCTTACGTCAATTTTTTGATTAGTCACCCGGGTGACTAATACTCTAACGACCGATTAAAAATTCTTCAATAAACGAAGGGTTAAGATTGTTACGGAATTAAGATTGGAAGGTTAGGTAATTGAAATGATATATTTCAGGATTATCAACCGTGCTCCCATTTTCGGAAACGCAAAAATATTGTGATTTACTTTTCAAATCGCAAATGTACGTACTCCGATATTCGTAAATCACAAAATTTTTCCGGTTTCGAAGCGGTTGCTGTTGAGTCAGTGAAATGAAAAATAAATTGCCATTTTCGTATAAATAAAGAACTGACTAAAATCAAAATTTTTTTTATGTTCTTCTGTAATGTCTTAAAATAATTTTGGGGTACTCAAAAATCAAATTCAGACTTATTTGATTCTTTAAATAAGTATTTACTGGCTACACCTCAATTTTTAATGTTGAAAAATTTTTCAAAACAACAATAAGTTGCGATTTGCTTTTGAGTGATAAGTGAAATGAAATGAATGAATAAAACTATCGATGTGTCTGACAGAGTTGACTTTGTGTCCTTGTCCACTCGGAATGATTTTATGAACCTACAAAATACGTTGTTAATAAACAGCCCACTTTAGGCCTATGATTGCAACTCACATTTCGTCTGCCATGTTAAATGTATTTGCCATCGACCGTAGATGCTTCATTCTTCTTAATTCAAGAAGTTTCTGTCTTCTTTTTGCTTCAAAACAAGCAATTGAGAAAATAAATGGCATTTTTTGATTCTTTTAAATTTATTTAAACAACCAGAACAGCTGTTTTATCTTGTCGAAACAAAGTGAAAATGAAACATATCGATAACTAAAATTTACGAATTTCGGAGTACCTAAAAATTAAATCGTACGATTTTTATAAAAACGCAAATCGCACAATCAAGTGTAAATGGGAGCACGGCTGTATATTCAACTTTTTTTATTTTTGTTTTTTTTTACATAAAAGTAGAATATCTAAAGTTTTTTATTGATTTTTCTTCTAGTATATATCCGTCCTTGGCCACAGCCTTGAGACGCTTAACAAACGACTGACACGATGTTCGTAATATTGTTCCATGCTCGGGCCAAATCCTTCTTCAGAGATGAAACTTGTCCACCACAATTTTTGCAAATATATTTCGGGCCCTTTGTCCAACTGTTTCGATTAAAATAGTCCAAGAGCCGGCTGTAGAAAAGTCGAGTATATAAGATTACAGGATGGGATGCATGCCAAATGATAGAGCTCGACGAGCCTAAATAGAATATCTAGGGTTGCCTTGCTAAAGCCTGTCCCGATGGCCGAAAATGCCCGAATTTTAGCCAATTTTATTGTTCTATTTAAAACTGTAGTACATAACAGCTCGAAATGAATGCCAAATGATAGAACTCAAAGAGGCCTAATTATAATACCTGGAATTGCATTGTTGAATCCTGTCCCAAACATGGTTTTTCACCGGTTTTTTAGGTCAATTTTCATTAATGAAGATAACAGATTGAAATTTGTGCCAAATGATAGATATCGAAGAGCCTTAATAGAATATATAGGGTTGCCTTGTAGAATCCTGTCCCAAACATGAGTTGCCACTCATTTAAGAAAAGTTGACCCCAAAAACGGGTGTCAAATAATGTTTAGGACATGATTCGACAAGGCAACCCTATATATTCTATTTAGGCTCTTCGATATCTATCATTTGGCACGAATTTTAAGCTGCTATCTTCATTAATGAAAATTGACCCGAAAAACTGGTGAAAACCCATGTTTGGGACAGGATTTAACAATACAATCCCAGGTACTATATTTAGGCCTCTTCGAGTTCTATCATTTGGCATACATTTCAAGCTGTTATGTACTACATTTTTAATTAGAACAACAAAATTGGTTAAAATTCGGGCATTTTCGGCCATCGGGACAGGCTTTGGCAAGGCAACCCTAGATATTCTATTTAGGCTCATTGAGCTCTATCATTTGGCATACATCTCATCCTGTAATCTTATGCACTCGACTTTTCTACAGCCGGCTCTCAGCCTAAAAGTATTTCATTATAAACTCCACCTGCTATGTTGAAGCGCAACAACTTGAAGTAGTGTTAATGAGACGCTTTTTATGTGTGCAGCGAAGATCTATCAAATTCATTATATAAAACCTATCTAAGGCAACGCTTAAAGCTTTTCCTTTGTTTGCTAAAAAAGAAAACACACAAGAATGAGCATCCAATAAAAATAATAAAAACAATTATATCCGGCTCGTAAATCAAACCGATTCGTTTCAATCAGCTATAAAGCAGCTTCAGAAAACAACAAATAAACGACAACAATGCGCGAACCCACATTTCCAATATTAGCGATTTCGGGGGTACAACTTTTTATCATCAACTCACAGCAACAGAGAGACAAACGGATACGGATATGGAAATGGAAACCCCCCTGCGCAACCATTGAAGTAAACAAGCGGATGGATGTCGGTGTAAAGTTAGCGAAATGCCGACATTATGTCTGCCACAAATTTTTTACATTTACAAATTTTTATTGTAAGTAATTCGTGCTAACAACTACGCCCACAAATAAAAGCGGTACATGCTGGTGAGAAAAATCAATGAGACAACAGCAACAACAAGGTAAAGCAAAAATAATAAAAAGTAGAAAAATTACAACTGGAATAGGTACATAAAAAAATACAAGCGAGTTGCTTCTGGGCAAAATGTCAAAAATTCACGTTGAAATGTATATGTGTTCGCGTATGTATTTGTGTTTGGGATGGTAAGGGTACGCGTGTTTGCTTTTGAATTGAGTCTCTGTGCGAAATATGCGCGTTACAAACGACATTTGACATTTGTTGAACGATTCAGATACAAAAGTTATACTGAATAGACAAAGCAAAACAGTAAATAAAGCCAATATCAGAAGCATGTTAATGTCACCTTCATAAATTAATAGAAATAAAAAGAAAAAACAAACTATTATTGGTAGTTATACCCATCCTTTTTTCATTGCATGCACAGAGTTTTCCAGGAAAAAATCTTTTTGTTTGACGTAAAAAGTTTGTTATCGGTGAATCAAGAAGAACTTTGTAGCAAAAAAGAAAAACTTTATTTATTTTCCCAAATTTCTTCCATGACCCTACACTTTTTTCTGTTTACTTTAACTTTAAAGTTTCTTAAGAGGTATGATTTGAGAGACTGTTTTTAAATACTTATGCATCTACTTGGTTGGTTTTATAATCGAACATTTTTTTTGAGCGGTGAAAAAATTAGCTTGGGCAGTGAAAACAATTCGTAAGCGAAGCAAGCTTCAAACAAACTATAATATGAATCGCTTCTTTCCAAAACGCGACCTGATCGATTTTTTATGAAATTGAGTTAACTACAAATTCTTAATGTAAGTCTCCCCATAAATTCAATGATGCAGCTTATTTTGCTTAAAACACAGCACATATATGCCTTAAAAAGTGATTTGAAAAGTACACTTCTTTCCAAGACTCATTTGTTTTTTGTTGATCGTTTTTCGTGTTTTCTGAAAAATTGCCCTAAACGTTGAGTTCACGTTTTGGAAAAAAGTGACTCATATTTAAGCCATGCACCGCAGTCAAAAACTGCCCACTTTCTTTAAATTTAATGAAAAAGTACTTTGGCTACCGAAAACAGTTCTAGACATAATAACTATTGGATTGAAGTTCTGATTTGCGGATCAAAAACTCCTCCCTCTACTGCATTTCCACTGTTCGGAATTTTTTATCATTATCATTTATTACATAAATTTTTCACTCCTCAAATTTTAAGAAAACGCCACGCAAAATATTTTAAAATGCCGCTCACAATTCGCTGCACATTTAATTTATTCAGCGTTCAAAATAAATTTAAATTATCGCACAAAATTGAATAAAATTCTGCTTAAAATCGAACAATTTACCGCAAGTTTAATTAAGAATATTTTTTTTTGTGCTCTATACTGCCGTACTAAGCGAAAAAGACGTATCTCAAAAAAATTCATTTCGAGATAATTGATGTTTTGTTTATATTAATTTGTTGAAATACCTGTAAAATTGAGATAGAGGAAATTTTCTTAGTAGATTTTTTGTATGATTGAACTAAGATGCCGACATTCGGAGTATTTCATTAGACGCGTAATTTCTTAAGCTATCCGATGCCATAAGAATCTCGGATATTTTTTTTTTTTTTGAGATACGTCTTTTTCGCTTAGTACGGCAGTATAGGTTTCTTGGTTGATATTTCTTATAGGACAGGTATTCTTAAAAGCCCTATATTCTGTAAGAGAATTCTTTTTTGTTTGGAGTTCCATTAATTTCACGCGTCGCTTCTTTTTTAATTTTTATCTGAGTTACTAAAGTCATATTTTTCATTTTACATAAACCTCCAAACTCATTTCTCTATGCTCAGCATTTTCCCAGCAAACATTTTCAGTTGCAGCAGAGTCACATTTTTAATGCCGATGATTTTGATCACCCGCAAGCTCATACACAAATAGTAAGGGAACCGGTGGCCTAAATTTTCATATGATTTTATCGTGCGGCAGAGGTTGAAAATCATGAAATTCTAAGTTATATAATATAAATAATATCAACAATCTTTGTCATTACGTTGTCTCCGCATTTTTGATTGAGAACCCTTTGAAACCGTAAAAAAAGATACCATAAACAATTTCATGGCGTCTGCCTTTTTATGTTAAAAAAATGTGCCTATACACATGAACAGATAAATGCAAGAGGCAGACGTTTTTGTTGTCAGTCATAAAATGTCTTTAAAAAATTTTTGATATGTACAAACTTAATTGATTTTATCGTCTAACTGTTAGACTCTAACAGATTGTGATTATTATAAAGATTATGTCATTAGAAACGAGTGAAATAATCGCTGACAATTAGTTATTGCTGCATTTAAAAATTGCAATATTATAAACATGTAAAAAAAATTGATTACTAAATCATTTTATCGCGTCTTCCTCTTGGCTGACTGGTTCTTTTATTTATAAGAAGCATGAAAATAGAGAAGGCAGACGATTTTTTTTTTTCAATTTTCTTAATTTTATTTCTCCGAAATATCACATACGTATCATAAGGTAGACGTGTTAAATTGAGCCACAAATAAGCGCCCCGTTTTTCATTTGAAACGTTTAAATTTATTATTGCAAATGGTTACACAACTGCTCTTAAAATAACATGAAAACAGAGTATCAGCCTATCAGCATTGTTACCATCCTTTGTTTATCACTATAATTCATATTAACATTAGATGTCATACGGTACGTATGAACATAAATAAATACCCTACAACCCGTTAACAGTAAAAGTTCGCTGAAGTCCTTAGCTTTTAAGTAGTGCTTCACCGAGAACCGATAAATATCGTTCTCGTTATCGTTATCGGGACCGAGAACGAGTACGATAACGAGACGATAGTAAAAAAATTATTTCTCGTATGACCGAGGGCGAGAACGAGAAAGGTCTAGCCGATATCTCGTTCTCGGCGATAAACACTTGTTTATCGTACGATAAGCATTTCGAACATTGAACGCGTATATTTTGCACCATTTGTTTTTACAAAAACACTTGCACATACTACATATGTATATACACGCATACACCAACGAAAGTATTTTTTTTTTTACTAAAAACAAACAAAAAAACACAAAAATATGAAAACCTAATCAAAACAATATGTGGTGATTTACATCACATAATACTCGTATGGCAGCAGTAACTTCTTCGTCTCCCATCAAAATAAGCATATTGAATTTTTGATTTGCTTATTCTTGACAGCGATGGAGCTTTTTTCACGGTTGCATTTAATTTCAGTTTGACAAGATAATTCTAAAACAAGAAAACGAGAATAACCGAGAAATATCGGCGATAACGAGACGAGAACGAGACGATAACGATACAGATCAAAAATGTCTCGTACGAGAACGAGTACGAGACGATAAGCTTGGCGCTACTACGAGGACGATACGATAATTTTTGAATTATCGTATCGTTCTCGTATCGGTGAAGCACTACTTTTAAGGGTATATCTTCCACCTCGCTACGTACTGAATGGTTAAAATAAACGAACCCATATTAAACTTGGCAACATTTACTTGAATATATCTCTATGTTGAGTTTTGAAGCATATGCTTGTATGGGAAGTGCCACGCAATCTTTTTGAAATTTGCCAATTTTTCATCCAAAGCTTGTCCAAGTTATTCTTACAATTAGTACGTTTTCCCGTAATCGTGATTATAACAGGCAAACAGACGGACATGGCTAGAACTACTCATGTGGTAACGCTGATCAAGAATATATTTACTTTTCTATAACTGCCTCGCCCCCACCCATGAGTTACAAACGGAATGACAAAGTGAAAGTACCCTTAGTTTAGTGTATCAATGGGATATACAGTGAAATCCCGATAAGTCGTAATAGCAAGGGACCAGCAATTTTTTACGAATTACAGGGGTTTTCGATTGACCGAGGTTTCGATTTTTTTGATCAATTTTTTTTTTTTGCTCCATTAATCGTATCAGTGGCTGAAATGATATTTTGCTTTTGCAACACTTATAAAGTCTTATGAGTGCGTTTGTTTGCCATCACGTCACGCCACACTCTCTTTTTCACACACCTCTGGTAAAGCAACGAACAAACTGACCACGAAAATCACAAAAAATTCCATCAAAAAAAGTAAATGATGAACGTAGCCTTAGTCGCCTACTATGATTGATATTGTTTTTACAAACTGCAATTCCTTAGAATTTTGCTTTGCTTTACGAATCATAAGAGGTTGTCCAATCCAATTACGATTTATAAGAGGTTAAGCAAGCTTTATTGCAAAAAAAATACGACTTATCGAGGGGACCAAAATGTATGGATTTTTACGAATTAAAGCGATTTTTTCAAAGGACCAACAGTTTGCTACGAATTATTGAGATTTTTGAATTAACGGGGTACGAATTATTGGGATTCCACTGTATATCAAATCATGAAGTAGAGAAATATAAGGAATTTAAGAAATTTCCCAAAAATAAGCAATACAAAAATATCAATTTAAATTTGATTCTTCAAGGAAAGTTACAATTTCATCGCCTGTAAGATTTAACAATCTCCAAAATGTTACCTGGGTTATATTTGAAATGCTCCTTGTCCCATATTTTTTTAATCCTCTGTTCTGTTTTACGTAAGACATGATGCTACAGTCAGTTTTATTACACTAAGTAGTGCACTGAATGTAGTGGTGGTGAGGCATCTCAGAATGAATCACCTAAAGCGGTGACACAGTTAGTTTTTGCGCTCTTATTATTAATAAAAGAAAAAAACTTAGTGAAAAAGCAACAACAATTTACTTCCGTCTTACTTATACTTAAAACGTTAGTTCCGCTCATATATAGTCTAAGGTTTGTTTATTATACTTACATTCCAAATATTAAATGATATAATACATTGTGGAAAGTTTCGAGCTGGAAACCTTTTGTCATTGCATCACATTTAGTTTTTCTCTAAGATTCTACAAGTTAAGCAAATACGCAGAATAAAATGTCAGCTATTCACAGCTTTTGTTTATTTTCCTCATAAAATACCTCCACATAAAGCCACTTGCAGTAAATAGTTCCCACTAGAGGACTAGAATGAGTTTTCTTATGATGTCCTATGGTATTTGTTATAACATGCTTCTGAGGCATCTTGCATAGTCAAGAAGGCATTCATTAAATACCAGCATTTAGTTGTCTTAAGATAACAAGTGACTCAGTCTTAAGAAAGCCTTAGACAATAGAGAATTTTTTTTTTAGAAGTAAACAGAAACCAACATAAAATATTTGTTTTATGGCCTTAAAGTAGATAATCATTAAGATCTTTGAGACAAAGCCATTCTGATGAAAATATTTATACAGACATAGACTTAAAGAACAAATTACAGAGTCCTTAGCTCCCTTTCCGGGGCGACTTTGGTCAATTTAATTTAAAAATGCACACCATTTTTTTCAATTATATACAGTTTTAGTAGGAAAAATAAAATGGAATACACACTTACTAAAGTCAGGGGAAAAATTAAGTCTGCCCAAATTTAAAGAGAAATGATTAACTGTGGAAACAGTTGATTTTGAGATTTTTTGGTCATTTATCAGTGAAATAAATTATCACATGTGAAATAAAACAAAAAGATTTTTTTATTAATTTTTCTCGACGTAAGAAGTCAAATTTTTAAGGGTCAATGTTAATCATTTGGTAGATTTACCTGGAAAGTTTCCGGTAGCTTTGAAAATGAGTAATTTTATAGATTTCAATGTGCTCTTTCCGAATTTCAACTTTGTCACCTCGTATTGTTGCCAAAGTTGAGCGCATTCTCCTTCGCTTCGCTGTTCTTGATGGACCAAGTGCTGCGAGTTCATTGTCTTTAGTACCGATTGAAACTTCACAGACCGAAATTTCTTCCACATCATCCGCGATAGGAGTATCAGTTTCATGGGGATACCATGATAAAAAAAACGCACCGCTTACTCTACCTCAAGATGGTGTGGAAATGAGGGTTTTGGTCAAAATGCATGTGGAAGCACTCTTTGCGGCGCTCGTACGCCAAAACCACTGATTTTACAAAAAAAGAATATAACATAAATTATAGGAAATTTTTTCTAGTTTTATTTTGTACCTATAAGTTTTATCGTAAAATGAGTCCGAAAAGAAATATTGTCAAAAAACTGCTTTTAGGAGCCATTTTTCCAGTAAGGCGTGCGAGCGGCAACAATACGAGGTGGCAAAGTTGAAATTCGGAAAGAGCACATCGAAATCTATAAAATCACTCATTTTCAAAACTACCGGAAAACTTTCCAGGTTACCTCTTTTTGTATTACCAAATGACTGTACTATGTCTCATAAAATAAAAAATGTTCATACTTCTTTTATGAAACTCTCCTTGCCTTAAACTGTTTCAATTTTCTTAAAATAGAATCTTGGAAGGATTAAATACAAACTCACGTGCATTAAAGACCAATATTTTTATAAATTTCGTTCAAAATAAAACATTTATTTTATAACAAAAATCTTAATTTTTTTTTTAATTGCAACATGATCCCGCCTTAAGACGGTGACCCCAAAAAGACTTCCCTGGAAGTCCTAGTCTTCATTTATATTGAAAATGAATATCAGATTTGAGTTTTTCAGCATTAAATTATGTAGTTCAGTCTAATTTTTATAAGAGATTCAAAAATTTATATACTAGTGGGTTAAAATATGCTAAGCAGCCAGCTTGCTGGTCAAACAGCAAGAACACTCAGGAGCGTTATAGACCAATTGTAAAGCCCGAAAGCGTGCTTATCACGTTTCTTCAATGAATTATCGAAACAACTCGGAGTTTCGAGTGAGTCTGGAATGTTTTACTAATGATACCATACCCAAATCTATCGCTGAGGTAGCGGCGATGATTGCTTTGAAGGAGGTGTGGTATTGATTTTACTTCTTCCTCATGTTTGTAGCTGCTACAATAATCTTAGTGGAGTAAGCCGAGCTTATCCGCCAATTTTGCAGTGCCCAATGAAAACTCCTGTAAAAAATTGAATATTTCTTTTATTGAACCGTGAAACATTCTGTGTACTTATGTTTACCACCAAATATCTGTGAACCTCTACGAGCAAGTTTATTTAACTCGGTGCCATAATGGTCAAGCACTCAGCGGAGACTGAAATCGGCATTAAAAGTTTCTGCAGTTTGTAATGCACTTTAATATTTACAATGGAAGTCGTAGGGTCTTGATTGGCATTAGAATATGAACCAATACGATAATATTGGGTGATGAAAAATCATTTCCGCCAGAAATACGTTACATTGTTTGAGTAGCTTAAGTGATCCGTTTAGTGCCACTGCGTTCAAGCAGATTCCAAAGCTCATCAATCCATTGCGGAAGCATTGATCAGACTGAAATTCCGTAGGAATATTCCTTCAAGAAAATCGGAATTCGAATGAAATTTCTGAACTGATTGTACTTTGAGGTTGATACCTTATGGATAGTTGTAATTAAAATTGAGATGCCCAATAATGGTAAACATCTGCACCTTTTGTCTTCTTACTCCTATATTTATTTAAAATTCTATTTAAAGCTTCCTCTCTTGGGAGGGGCGATTGCTCTCAAGAGTGTTAAAATCAATGATGATAAGCTTATAGATCTATTCTAATATTTTTAAATAATCATTTTATAGCTTTTATATCTTAGACCATTGGTTCTCAAAGTGGTCCAGGTGGACCCCCAGGGGTCCATGGGAGACTCGACAGTAGTCTACGTTGGCGTGACAAAAAAATGGGGGTTCACAATTGGTAAACGGAGGTCCACAAAAATTTATTTGCTTTCGATAGCGAAGAACTAAAATTTTGGGTTGACTTCACCTATCAATTTAGGCAGATAATATTTTAAGAAGCTCATCGACTGTTACTTGTAAAAACTTGCCATACACTTCCATATTCAGTACGTGTCGGAACTCAGCTGCAACGCAAATTTCCATAGTTAGATCTAATCTTCACATTTTTTGTCGAGTTTTGGGAATATAGTAGAAATGCAGCTGCAGGGGGTACACCGGAATCAGCTAAATTTTGAAAGTGGTCTATGAGAAAAAAAAGGTTGGGAAACTCTGTCTTAGACAGAAATTATTCATAATTTTAAACTTGATGGGTTTCATGAAAATTAATTTTTTTTTTGTATTATGAAACTTTTAACTTTAAAACTTGTAAAAAAATCAAGTCTTACTTGCATTTGAGTAAAGTTTTAACAAAAAAATTCTTCTGTGGTGTAATACTTTTGCAGTTTTTAAATTTCTGGACGTATTTGGGTATTTACAAAAAAATGTTAATATGCCGTTTTTTAAAATATCGCATATTGTAAGAAAGATACTTGAACATTTTTTTTTGATATTTTAAATAATAAACAAGTTTTTTAAGAATCCAAAAGAACAATGAGACAATTTTTCTCATACAACCAAATATATAGTTTGTAAACAGTGTTTTCTTTATGAAAACCGGACTATTTGGTCACTTATGGTTTACTGAATAAGACAATGTTCAATTAATTTATCGACCCGACGTTTCACTTATGGTTTTTAAGCATCTTCAGGAGTATGTCCAAAAATTCTTTATGGAAAATATTGCTGATTGTTTTTCAGATATTTGCTGTCGAAATAAATATCTGAAACTATTTTATTGGAAAGAACAGTTTTGTTAGCAAAATTTTTCCATTTTCGATCAACTTGAAAATATGATAATATTTACAAAGCAAGCAACATGTACATAAGGTTTATTTGATTTTTTTTTGCAGTGTAAGAGTTTCCGCAAGGGATATAACACTTCACTCGCAAATGCCAAATTCTTTGAAATCATCAACATCATCGCTGCAGTGTAACATTAAACTGGGCCACAAAAAAATGACTGCCTCGAGTTTGCTTGGTTAATGAGAAATTGCAGACGGTGCACCACTGTGCTGCGCTTTTGTATTTGAAAATTTCATCCTTAAGTGCATATGGCTTAATGTGTGTCGGTGTGAGCAAGCAAAAGTTGCATTTGTGTGCTTTATGCTGCTTGTCGTTGTATTGGCTACGGTCTGCTACTGACGGCACTCGGTTGCATACAATGAAATTTCCCAGAAGTCTTCGACCTCAGTATTGTGGTGTACAAATGTGCATGTGATGTTAATAAGAGATAGACTTAAAAAGCAGAGAAAGACACAGAGAGAGTGTAAAACAAAAAAAGACAGGAGAATGTGCTAACGATTACAAATAAATTCCTTGTTTTCGTGCTCAACGGTTGCCATAGTAAAACGAAGCGCATAAGCGGGTAGCTGGCTGTAATATCCTGGATTTGTTACAAACTTTGCAGTAGGATTGTGCATGGGATAAAATGGGATAATGGGTCTTCATAACAAGATGGAAATGTGCTTTCTTTTTTAATATCGACAATGTGTCTGTTTTCTGTTTTTTCTATTGACCCACTCTGGCAGTTGTGTAGATGTTATGTTGAATATGTTGTTGTTAGATTTAAAATTTAAATGTACTGTACATTTGTGAACTAAGCACTTTAAAGTTAGTAAATAATTTATAAATTTTGCGGATGATACTAGCAAAATAGAGATAAAATACTATTACCTGAAAGGTTTCTTCGTATCCAAGTAAGCCAAACGTCCTCCATTATATAATTGAATCCAACATACTTTGAAAGCATATTGCTAATAAGTCAGTTTTTTCAAAGTCAGGAATAATGTAATTAACTTTACGCCGCACAATGGATCGTTTTGCTACAACTGGTGAAAAAACAAAAAACAATTTTTGTCGGTCCGTTAAGAAACATCTGTCATTCATGAATATTTTGGACAGAAAAATACTTAGAGCTACAAATAAGAAAGGCCTATGTACATATATTAGAATATTTTGTATTTATTTATGGATTTGGACTATAAAAAGAAAATGTTAAACATAGTGAAAATCTTTAAAGCCCCACAATGTTCAATATTCTTCCAACCTATCGCAATATAACAGCAGCAAAAATTGTGAAATTACTAAAGTAGCAGCTCAAGTGAAACTTCAAGATATGATGGATACGACGAAACGGATTAAGGACTGTATAAGTGAGCAAGTGCAAAGAAAAATGTTACATTATTAAGTATATAAGTGGGGTTGCGATGAATCACATGGACAAAGTGCGTACAAGCCAACTATAATTTCAGCAGATGGTGAGAATATAACAAATGCATAACTTCATTTATTCCGTTAAGGCAAATGAACAAAATCGCAGAAACATAATTGCCCTTCAACAATTTGTTTTTGCGAACCTATAAGGTTTCAGTACTCTAAGGAACTTTTCAGAAGCACATTAAAGTTTCAATTGCTGTTATTTAACCTTCTAAGAAAAAACTGCAAGTGGTATTTTACAAGGAAAGTGGACCGATCAAAATAAGAATTTGGAAATACCGATGGTAGAAGTACATACATAACATTATTTGAAAGCGATGATAGCTAGCTTGCTATGATAATGAGCTTGAGCTACTAGAGTTAGTCTGAAAAATTTGTGGAATATGCCACAAGAGCGCCAGATATTGGAGAATTATCAGAAGTCCAAAAAAAGGACCCCAACAAATTTCAAAGGCTATCTTTCCGAAAATGTTAAGTTTGGTTGATAATTACAATTATTTGGATATTGACTGTTTTGAAGAAAACTTGTTTTAAGCAACAAAAATATTTAGTAAAGTAATTATTTACAGTTACAATCTATAGAAATAAATAAATATAAAACTTATTCAAATATTTTTAAAAATATTGACAACATGCTAATAGCATTAATAGCGCAGATTATATCCTTCTGGAAGTGTCTTTTATTGACACCTTGTACTTTTGTCTGTGGAAATATTAAATTTTTCCTTAATCTGGAATGTTGCTTTCAAATTATATACATTAAACTTCAATGTTCGATTGCTCTCCCTACAACAGCAAACAAACTCATTCTGATATCTCCATGCGTTCGGAGAAAATTTGAAATGAGCCATTCTGCAACGTGGCCCATGTATCTAAAATCCCTATTTATAGAAACGTTTTCTTGAACACGCATTCCATTTGTGCCAGTAAAACTTCCTCTCCAGCTATCACCAGTTGTGCCGCTAATGCTACATGTCGTATGAGTAATGTGGAACTCATTTACATTACAGGTTACTTGGTGTTATTTGGCAATTTTTTAATGTATATGAAAATATTGTTTTTATTGTCTGTAGACACCATATATGTGGACAAAAAGTATCATTTGATCTTAATGTCGAAGATATTGCCATTTGAAAAATCAGATATGATTCCGAGAAATCAATATATTTCAAGTAATAAGCAAAGAAATTTTAAAAAATTTTAAATTTTTTTTTTTTCAAATTAACTCTTTTTTTTCAAACTTCATTAATGAGATTTACAGGGCTATTCTGGCAAAGACAGCTAAAAGTCTTACGAAAATATTTTGTAAGACATTTTGTAAGACACTTTGTAAGACATTAGGTATTCTAGCGCAAAAGTCTTACAGATAAAGCTTTTGAATTCCCCACACAAAAGCTTTCGTGGTAAACTTGTCAAATTTTGATTTTTTAATTTTAAACTAATAAAATTACAAAAGGAATAATAAAAAATCCGGAATTCACCAAGCAGCGTGGAGAAGTAGTTAGGACTGTGAACTCATAGCTCCAAGTGCGTGGGTTCGAGTCCCGTCACTAAAAATGTTTTTTCTTCTAAAAACATATGTATATACATTTTTTTAACACGACAAATAAAAGCAACTTATAATTCCCTTTAAAATAAATAGTTTTTCTAACGTTTGTAATGTAAACAATACAACTGACAAATTAAAGACCTGCTCGTAGCAGGTCTTTAAAATTGTCTTACGAAAGACAGAAAAAAGCTTTCAAGATAGTTGCCAGAATACCAAAAGTCTTAAGTAAGACTTTTGTCTTACTAAAGACTCTGGTGAGTTCTAAGATAGTTGCCAGAATAGCTCTGTTATTTTGAATTACACATTATTGATAATTTGTCTCATTATGTGTAAGAAATAACAGCAATACGCAGTTAAAGTGTTCTACTTATACATATATCGATAAATTTGCATTGCGCTTAAATCCAAATGTTGGTCAATTTAAGAAAAACTGACATTTTTCTAATACAAATCAATAATAACGCAACTTACACGCACTACAACTAGATATGAACAGATATATGTATGTATGTAGTTTAATTAATGCTTTCAGGTTCGAAATTTTTATTTTCACTTTCCCGAAGTAATTTACCTAATGCACTAGTGAAAGCGCATGAAATGGAATCACACAACATGAGAGCAAACTGTAAAAATTAAAAAAGCCACGAGAAACAAAATGAATGTGGGATTCCCAATGGGAATAATCTCCAGCAGAGCAGAAGCAATAACCAAAATCGAAATAAATTTGAGATTGCCCCAAAAAGGAAACTACAATCAAGAAGGAAGTGTTAAACAATCCATGTAAATAGATACAACTATGCATAAAAGGAACTTTAATCAAATTGATTTAATGCAGAAGAATGACCATACAATATTGGACAATCACCGTGAAAACTCCAAAAAATTAATAATCTCCTGGAAGCGGTTATTTTAAGAAGAAGGATATGACTATTCTCCATCTACAGGTAATGGCATATCGTACACATTCGGCGCCCGGGCCAAAGAAGTAAACCTCTTAGAAATATTTTATATTTTTGACAGTCAAAACTTTTTTGCGACTTAAAAATAAAAACGAAAGTCTTCAGTTTTGCTTTTCTAAAAACCCTAGCAAAATGAGATAAAATTTCAAATTTAATTACAAAATCACGTATACTAAACAAAACTGTCCACAAAATTTACAAAATTTCATAGCTATGCTAAAAAATTAATTTTTATTTCGAGGAAAATTTTTCCGCCCCCTAGGTACGCTGCTATCTACAGGTACGACAGAATTATAGGAAATTAAAAATACTCATTAATACGAGAGCTACATGCTGTTATTGTAAGCACAACACATTTTAATACAGATTTAATTAGATTTTTATATATAATAGAGTGAAAACTAAATGGTTTATTAAGTTCTAAAATTCGTTTTATTTATTCATTCCTTTAAGTTACAGAATATGTTTGCATTTATCTAAGAGTAAATACATTTGATACATTTTGTTTTAAAATATTTTAAGTACATTTCATAACATAAGTTTATAATAAACGCTTTAAATTAGCTAATACACATATTTTTTCCCAAATAAGTTGAAAAAATGATAAGTTCTAAAAAAACTCGTTAAGCGTCCGTCAACGAAATTCATATCGGTATCATAAACAAAAACTTTGTTAAAAATAAATGTTTGGCAAATAGCCCTGCAAAACCTTTAATCGTTACAAAATTTAGTATTTCACGTATTTTACCGGTTAGTTTTCTTAGATCATCGGAAAATAAATTAACCGCATCTGCTCTATATGTGTGAGAATATGCATACATGATCGTACATCCTGTTCATGTCAATTTAATTTTTGTATAAAAAAATAATGAAAATAATACTGCTGTCCTTTTAATTTTCACCTTATTTTTCCTCGACATCCCCCCAGAACAAAAAAAAAAATACATTATGTTAACGTCAAATTTTCGGTTTTTAGTTTTTGTTATTATGATTTGCATAATTAGAATATTTTCACTTGAGGGAACTTTATTGTTAATAAAGTGGTAGGAAGTTGATTGATGCACGCACAGTCAGGGCGAAAAGGGCTGGTAGCATCTACCATCAGAAATTATATTTGATGTATCTTTTTTCATCACAACGATTCTAAATATATTGATAATTGCGAAATATTTTAATGAGCAGTTTTAATCGTCGCGAATTATAAATATTTCCAGTTCTTGGAACTGTTTAATTAACGGAACAATCTCGTATATCACCTTGCAAAAATTTAATATTTTGTCTATTCTAAAATAAAAGTGATTTTTTGACATTTATTCGATTTGATTTTTAATGGCACTATTAAATAAAATTTAGCCTTAAATCAAAATTCCGCGTTATTGCTGGAAACTCTTATGTGAAGTAAAAAATATTCTCACTTATGGTCAGCAAATTTGTGAGAAATAGAAATTGCAAAGTGATAAAATGATATGGCCTGGTTAGAATTCATATAATTCATCAATTTGGGTAGTAACCAAAAAAGGAAAAAAACGATGATGAAACGAAAAAGCTTGAATAATGAGGAAGTAAGTGAACATTAGGAACACAGTTCCTAATAAATATGCTTTAATGAATATTAATGCAATTATCTCTTAGGGTAATCGAAATATTTTTCGTCAACACATTGGTTGTCACCAGATGCGAATGAAAGAAAACAGAAGTGGTTGTAAAAACCGCTATTTCGGCCAAGAACGGAATATATAAACTAAGAGCTAGCGTTTACCAGACATACGTAAGTCAAAGTATATAGAATGAAACTTTTTGTGTGTGTTTTCACTTATGTAGCTAAGAACATTCGGTGGTTACAAATCTTGACTAACGGTGCCTTATGCAGATATCAGATAATAAAGGTGTGCAAAAAGTGGGCTAAGTTACATTAAAGTATTAAGGCTGAGATTGATATGTTGTATTTAAACAACAATTTTATGACAATATTTTAAAAGCCAGACATACCTGATTTACCAGACATACCCTATTTTAATGTTAATAAGGATTATATTGAACATTTAGAAAAAATAATTGAAGCTCTTAAGTCTGCATACATGAAAGTGTGTTTTAAGAAATTATAATTTTATGAGACTAATGTAGTTTTATTTTTGGGTTACCATTGTTCATGAAATAAACAAATAAAATTCCAAACATTTCAATGCCTGGCACAACTTCCAGTTTCGGTGACATTAGACAATAAAGAAGTATCGTTGGAAGTAGCTTTGAATAAGGAAGGAAGGAGTTTTTGAATAAACATATGTCATAAATAAAAACATATAAATTGGTCGTGAGTTGAAAACTTAAAAGAGTTATAAGTTAATTAGGAGCTCTTTGACAATGGATAGCCGTATCATGAAGATATAGTACGAATAAATTTTAAAATTTCCGAATCAATAAAGATCAAAAACAAACACTTCACGACAAATTCCAAAATAAGTATTCCAAGCCATAACGAGACTAAAGCTATACATTGAAAGTACACTGAAAAGCTCCCGTTTTGTTTGTGTAGCGCAGGAATAATGAAATTGATAGTTTACCCAATTAGGAAGTATCTTACAAGCAATAACATAATGAAATGTAAGTAAGTATATCAAATTCAGCCTTTCACGACAAATCACATTAACGATAGTTCAATAGAAAAATTAATAGACGCATCATTATTCAAAATTGTTCAGAATACCGAAAAGCTTTATAAAAATATCAAATTATTAAAAATATTTGCAAGCTATATAAAAGAAGAACTATAATAAAAAATTAATAATAGAAAAAGAATAATGAAATGTCATAGTAACTTTAATAGCATTGAAATATTGAAAATTGAATAAAAAACTCCTGAAAAATGGATTTTGAAGACACATATCATTGATGAGTTTTGTACAAATGTAAAAGTAAAATTGAAATAATTAGAGATGGCATGACAGAAAACCGTACAAGCGATAATTTATTACATAAAAGCGATATTTAGCATTCAATTATATAACAACAAATTATGGTAAGATTTATGAAAACCGTTATAGTAGAATTTGGCACTTAAATCAGCAAAACTTAATTGATTCGGTAATCAAAAATTTTGATCTATACTAAAATCAAGATGAAATTGAATCACATCCGATCCTTTGGTCACTTTCACATGCTTTTCAGTATGGATGGTGGGTCAGAATCTTTGGCTAATCAACTAATGTGAACTTGGAAGAATCTCCTACATGTTTCATGCTAAGATCTATGCGATTAATAAAAACGTGAGAGCCAACCTCAATCTAAGCATCCGATTAGTCTCTGTATTCTTCGACAGTCAAACCGTCATAAAGGCTCTGGACTCGGCGGTGATAAAATCTAAGCTAGTCTCAAGATAACGAAATTTGCTGAGAAAAATCTTGCTGACTGCCAAGTAGGGTGTTTTCAAAGCATTTGTTAACCCATAACCTTTTAATGGAGTCAGCAAATCTCTCTTCAATAAATAATCTTATTCGAACCAAAACCGTAGCTGAATTAAATACATTCTTGCTAAATACCAGGGTTACTAAGTCTTACATAAACATTTTCCTTCAAAAAAAAAAACCCATGGTTTGTGGTATGTGAAAAATTGATTTTTCTATTGCTTATTAAAAAAGAGATGAAGTTCATTTGACAAAAATATCGTCAAATTCTCAGCTATTTCAGAGATTTTTGAATTCCTGGGAATCTCGCGGCTTTGAGATAAAATTCCCGACCACTTTGTAACCTTGCTAAGTACTGTAGCGCAAGAATGCGTATCTGTAGTATCTGAATATGATAGCAGGAAGATGAAGGTCCTGATAAATAAAAAGAGGAATAACCTTCGACTCTTGAGTAGGAATGATAATCGATCACTCTTAATTACTTAAACACCTCAATAGAATGAATCTCTCGAGTGATACTATCTGCCGTAGCAGAAAGCACATCTTGGGGCATGACATTTTCTCCCCCCAATTTCTTGCAGAAATTAACACTGAAAATCTACTTAAGTTTTTGAGCACCTTCTTAGCTATAGCTTTATTCTATCGCTTCAATCGCCTAAAACTCTTTTTTTATGAATCATATACGTATCGTTTGAAGCGCCGCTACCCCTGGACAGTTTCTCCCGAAAAATATAGTTTTTCATCAGAATACGAACTCCCACGCATTCAGAATCACCGTATTGGCGATTGATATAGGATTCTTCCACGATGCAAAATAATTGACGGAGTTTGGCGAATGTGCATACACGAACTCTGTGTACATATATGATCGAACATAAAAATGTTCGTATTCACTCACGTACTCTTTGCTGAATGTGCAAGAATTTGCTGCTCTTGGGGAAGTTTTTATGCTTTCCGGTTTTTAATTTTCTTGGTGAAAAATTAATTTCCTAAAGTAACTTTGCGTGCTAAACTATATATGTACATCTAATATAGTAGCATAATTTACATATTGAACACAATTTAACTAATTGATTTCTGAATGTTTTATCGTTCAAATTTATCATTACAGTCATTTTCGCATGTTCTTAATTCCCCGGAGTAGTTTGTTTCTCTTACTTACATTTGCAATTTTCTCTTTATGAATTGTTAATAGTCACAGCTGATCAGTATGACTTGCAACATTAATTTTGTTTTCTAACCCTTAACGCACTTACCTTATCGTATACATACAGATTAAACAATTTCACTATTGAAACCAAATCTACGAGCAATTGCAAGTGTTCGTTATTGCTCATCCTAAAAATAGAGTATAGTATATCAAGTGTAGCGGTAAACTTCCCAATAGGAACAAAATTATTGAAGATTTTTGTGATTTGCTTGATTTTATTTGTTTGTTGGTTACTTATTTCAATGATTAGGTTGAAAGAAATTGAGTTCAATTTTATTAACAATTATGTATGCATATTACGATAAAAATTATTTTTTGACGGAATCTTGTGGGTAAGTTTAATGACGAAGTTGAACTGAGATTATGAATGACTTCCTTAGTTAGCGGTAACATAAACTACATTTTAGAAAACATACATATATTCCACAGGCGGTTACATATGATGGACACTCTTATAATTTGTGCAAGAAAATTAGAATATTCAATGGAAAATATTTGCAACTGGCTTGATAACAAATTAGTTAAATTCTTTTGAGTTTTCTTACAATTAAGCCTTGATATGCTGTGTTTGAAATTATTTCTTTTTAATTGAACAGGGCATATCAACAACAATCAAAACAGCTTTTTTACTCCATCTTAAAAACCCTGAGCTTAGCGTGTTTATTACCAAAGCTTGAACCAATTTGAAAGTATTTTGAAGCGAAAACTTCTTATGGCACGTTGTGCACCTCCGTAAGAAAGCATTCGCGGCTGAGGAAAAAAGTATAAACTCGCGACACCGACCGTCATCGGGATTCCCCGTCATGAATGAGAGCGATAGTAAAGTTTGAATATTCTATTGTTTCTCTTAAATAAATATTCCAAGTGGAAGACAAAAAGCAAAGCAGACACACTAACTGACACATTCCATTCTCATTCAACGATTGTTATGCTTACATGTTTGTTTCTTTCAAATTCCGCGTTGTTGCGTTGACATATTAAGAATGAGAGCGAGAGTAAAATTTGAATACATATTCCTTTTTTGTCTTCCATTGCATTGCCATATAAAAGGAAAACGCACACATACCAACTAACACACTAACTTGCCATTAAACGATTTGTTATGCTTGCATACTTCTTTCTACGTGTGAAATTAATTTTTTGTTTCAAGTTTTCACTTCTGTCAGCACTCCCGGAGTGCAACCCGCCGGTTTTTTTCTATCTCAAGCAATTTTTGCCTAATTATCCATCACTAATTACTGAGTTTGATGTATAGGATATTCTTCAGAATAAAACATTTTAAACGTATAGATATGAGGCACCCAGTTGCAAAACCGGTCAAGTCCCTTTTTCATACTTTTGAAAAAACAAGGAAAAACGTTTATCTTCATCTACGTTTATTGAGAAATTAAAACGTATTTCCTACATAATAGCTTATAAAATTTATTACTCAAAGCACGCCAGATCAGACTTTTTGAGTTTTATTTGCCTATGTTTTTGAGAAAACAATTTTGGACTTGGCCGGTTATGATATCAATGTACTGGACTTGGCCGGTTTTGATTTCAAAGCGTCGGACCGGCTTTGAAACCGAAACTTGGCCAGTTGGAAGTCCATGCATCATAATAAATTTAAAAATGTAATATTTCTGTGAACAAAACTTTTTTTTAATCTAAAAACATAGTTGAAATATAAAGCAAGGTCTAGATTTTGATATGTGAGAATATTTCAAAATTTGATTTTTTTGAACTTGGCCGGTTTGAAACTGGACGCCTCATATATTTTTAAAAATATATTGACGATTTTTTAAATTAATTCTGTAAGCTGAATTAATGTTAGATCATAACGTGTTTAATCTGGGACAAGAGGGCGTACACCAAATAGAATCAAAAGCTCAAAACGCTATTATATAACAAAAGCATTGTTACCTTTCACAATATATCAAATTAAAGCAAAACCAAAAATTGCTATACATGCTAAGTACATACATATGTATCAAATTCAGAACTTTGGGCCAACTAGAGCGTAGCTTTTTATGCTGAAATTAAACATTGACGTAATAACGACGACATAATTTAACATAATCCACGTAATGTGCTCTACGCGCAACGTAAAACTAAAACCAAAAGCTTAACGAATGCCTTCGACCATGCACTAAAATAACTAGTGATTTTATTGTTTACTGAAACCACAGACAGTTTTACGCCCCTCAAGTCCATACATATAAATTTCAGCCAAAACATAAAATAACTATGAAATATCCGAACTCACTGTTACGCCTCAAATAAACTTTAACTAACATAAATATAACAGAAACATTATATTAAACAAATCTTAATTGTAAAAATGCGGCATTAAATAGTATTTGTCATTGATGACATTTTTCCATTTGGGTGTTTATTAGGCAGTTACGCTCTGGCCCACTCACCCATACAAATACACACAGGCGCAAGCACACAACAAGCGCTATGACTTGTTATCGTAGTACTGTAAATGGTGAATCCTTCGTAACATAAATTCGTACAGTGTGAAGGTATTCGTACCGTTTGATGTCAATGCATGCATTTTTATGTATGAATAATTTTTGACTCACCCTGTAAATTTTACTATTTGCACTTTTCGATATTTTTTTCTCGATGGTTTCTTGTTGTTTTATTTTTTTTTCTTCCAAAATTGTAGGTTCTCCACAAACGGGATATGAATTTTTATTGAAGTTTTAAATTTTTTCACACTTTGAAAATTTCGAATTGTAAATTTTTTATAGTTTTCTATATGTTAGTATCCACGAACAGCTCTGTAGATAGAGAAAATTCAAAAAATTTTACTTTTCTTATCTCTGTAGAAGGCTACAAAAACACTGTTTTTCACATGAAATTATGTAACCACCACTGTACAGCAAAACTTTATCCTGTGTAATGAATTTAAAAAAATTTAATCGACCGTGTAAAAAATTCTATATATTCTTTTATTAAATGATGCTTCTTAAATAAAAAGAGCAGCCGAATTGAGGATAAGGAATTCACAACTGAACGTTCTCGATAAAACTTATGAACGGACTACCACGATGATGAACATTTACTGAGCCAGTGAGTGGCGCTTTTCAATTGTTTCATTCAACTTGTGTTGTTGCAATATATGGGGCAGAAAACTTTGCTCAGTATCTGTGAGAGCCGCCTTTTTCTGCTGCATACTTTAGGGGTGCATTTTTTAGTAGTGCTATTTCATAACCGATTATTTTATAAATCAAGTTAGGTTAGGGTATTTGAAAGGCTGAGATTATTCAACAGATTTTTAATTGGAAATATGTGGTCATATTAAGCTATTTCATAAGTTGTCGCAGCCAAATAAGTTCTTGTAAATGAAGGACTCAAAACCAGTGGGAGATATGTAGTAGTTCCAGTTAGGCAATAATTTTTTACAGACATAGCAGCAATATTACTTACCAGGCCCGTGCGCAGGAATCATCCATGGGGGGGGGGGGGGGGGGGTTTAGCTCGGACATTTCATGTTAGATTATGTTCATAAAAAAAGTCAAAAAACGGTTTACTTTTGATATAGAAATTTAATTATAATTAAATACATATGTACATGTGCTTATTAAGAGATGTTCAAAAATATGTTCTAGAATACTTCAAGAACACTCGATTTTCGAAAATTTATTCAAATTCGATTATGTCTCCATTTAAAAAAATAAAAAAAAAGAAATAGCCCTAGGGTTGCTATCAGAGCTGCAAAATTTTCATTTTTCGGAATTTGGCGAAAAAAATAAAGAAAATTTAATTTTCTTCTTATTTTTAAAGTTTTTTTTAAATTTTTTTTTTCGATTTTCCTTATGTAAGCATAAGAACATCGAAAAAAACCAACCGCTATTTTTAAGCCCATATATAAGAAAAAAATTATGGTCTCTCCGCGAGAAGAGTTTTGGTGTTTCTTGTGTAACAGCTCAAATCCTTTATTGTTTTCACTGCATTCACCTTGATACACTATAATTTGAAATGGTCAATGCCACTACATGAATTTCTATTAAAAAATAAATGTGAAAAAAAATTTTT
This sequence comes from Tricholauxania praeusta, assembly GCA_949775025.1. Taxonomy (NCBI): domain Eukaryota; kingdom Metazoa; phylum Arthropoda; class Insecta; order Diptera; family Lauxaniidae; genus Tricholauxania; species Tricholauxania praeusta. The sequence continues at coordinate 36,816,541 of OX459029.1, read as the reverse complement.
TTTCATTCAAAATTAAATTTGAATTCTATCGAATATGAATAAATTTTCGAAAATCGAGTGTTTTTGAAGTATTCTAGAACATGCCATTCATTTCAACAAGTCTAGTGTTTATGTTATGATTCGATATTCAGTCATCATTACGTAAGTAGCTAATTCTGCGAGATATATTGAATATCAAAACGTGATAAGTCAAAGGATAAAATAAGTACAAGCGTCATGAATATGATTTTTTCTGAAAAAGACTGGGAAAAATTATGCATAAATATAGTAATTTATGTATGTCAGAAATGCTAAAATTTTAAATGATTGAAATTTTCATTTTGGAGCACGGTAAACACACTCTCTTAAAACATGGTGAAAAAACCTGTTGGATATTGAATTTTTGTAGAAATATATTTTGAAAACGAAAACGATTTTAAAAAATGTTCATTGAAAACAAACTTTAGCTTCTCGAAAAATATTACACAGATTTCAAACTTCCGTAGAGTATCAATTTATGTATCTTTAGTATAATACATATAATTGATCTGAGACTCTCAACTTATAACGATTTTAAGAAAAGCTGTCTTATTTATTACCGAAACTGAGCTCCAGCCCCAACTTTTATCATTTACACCAGGTTCAAGTAGTTCACCTTCTGGCCTTTAGGTATGCATATCTTCTAAGGCAATCCATATTTTTTTTTTTAAATATGAGTTCCCAATAATTTGATCATCTGGTAACCCTAAAAATATTTTCCAAACTGAATGATTACTCATACAATACGAATACCCGGAACATTTTTGCAAGTAATCGATTTTATTCAATTGGCAAATTTTCTTGCATCACTTGTGACGAAAATATGTGCGAGCAATGTGGGAGAATCGTATACTCATTAAAATGTGCTTCAACTACAACAACACTTAGCGCGCATGACCGTTTTCATAATCCTTTTTAACATGTATCGATTCGGGATTTTTGTTTGTGCTTTTATCACCAAAAATGTGACAAGTCAAAAAAAAAAAACAAATTCCAAAAAAAAAAAAATACAGCAAAAAAGAAAATAACAAACAAAAAAGTAAGAGGACAAACGCGTGCAACTCCAAGTTTTTGGTTATCTGCGGGTAGTGTGAATGGGTGGGTGGCACGCCATTAGGAAAGATTGTTGCTGCTGTCATTACATGGCAGCTCCTGTGAACTGTTTTCCAATTGAGATAGAATTGCGGTGCGAAAATTGTGCTATTGGGGTTGTGCTGATGTGCGATATCTGGCGAAAGCGGGTGCGAAGGAATAAATCAATTTGTTTTTAGTTCAAATCACATCACGTTCCGCCGATACTTAAATTTGTAATACAATATCCTATATTGGAACACCTGAATTGCATGTTTACTTAGTAATCGTGATACAAAGCATGCAGCAGCAACATGTTTATATCAGCATGTTCGTATGCAACTTGTTTATATGGATTTTGCTATTGTAAAAAGGTTTTAGTATGAGCTCATTTAGCAGAAACGGTTTGTGCAGTGGATATGCGAGTTCGTACTGTTCGAGCCAAAAGACAATAATGTGATACCAAATTGGGCAGAAGTTTTTGATCTGTACTTTTATTTCTTGGAGGCCTTTATGCAGGGAAGTACATACATTCATATACATACACTGTGGGGAACAAAAGTGTAAAAGTAATTATCACATTTTCGTTGAAATTGATTTTTTATTGGGTTAAATGTTTTCAATCTATATAGAAATATTTATACTCTTAAATAAGAATATCTCTTCTGTTTTACAAAAAGAAATTAAAAATATCTTCAATATTTTATGTAAAAATAAAATTAAACAAATACAGTGAAAGCTCCCGTCGCGGACAGCTCCCGCAGGCGGACATCTCTCGTAGCAGGACGAATTTCTTGGTCCCAAGCTTTTCGTTATGTTTTTAGAACAAAATACATTCCGGTGGGCGGACGCTCCCTTGGCCGGACGCGGACACTACATTTATACACATTTCATACAATTCATCTCTGCTGGCGGACAAAAAAGACATTCTAACGACATAACTCTTTCTCAACTCTTTCTTTGCTTTGCTGTCATTATGGGTCAAAAACGGGAAGCATAGCCTGGGACACATTTTCGGGTCAAAAACGTTTGTTTCCAGGGTCCCGAGCTTTCTTTAGTGATGTCCAAAAATATTTTTGAGCTATCTTTCGTTTAAAAAAAAAAAATTTTTCCCCGAAAATGAGTCACAAACGGGTAGCATGGCCCGGGGACACATTTTCGGGTCAAAAAAGTGTAAAATAACTGTAAATACAAACGCTGATCGTGCGCATGCATTTCTGCGTGATAAAGATCATTTTCTTTACGCGCACATTTTTGACCGACAGAAAATTTGTTATTGCACAATCGCATATCGCGCTTTCTCACATAGTTCATATTCATTTATGATCGGTGAAAAAATTGTTGGCTTGAATTCATTCTTTTATTCATTCGTTGTTGAAAAAAAACTCACATACGAATGCGGTACAATAAAGAGCGATTTTCAATTTTGCAAAAAAATTTAAGAAAATTCATTCATGAATAAAATGCGACATTTTGAGTGCACATACAGGAAACTTTTCGAACTCTGTCATACTTATATTAAAAGTTAATTCCCTTCACTACAAACATTTTGCTTGAAATAGAAAAATCGACAAATGAATTTATCATTTGAATACTCCTCACTTTTCACATCATCTGAAAAAAATGAGTTTATCATTTGATAAACTCGAAAGTGATGAAAACGAAACGATACGCATCAATACAATGTTCGCTCGTTTATTATTTATCAGTGAGGAAAAAAACGAGTGATGAAAACAAACGAGGAGTTATAATAGAGTGAATGCTGATTTGCTTGCGCTCTTGAGTTTTAAAAATAAAAAGATAAGTATAGAACAGGGGTCGGCAAAATTAATAGTCTAAGTGTATTAGTGAGAGAAGAGAGAATGCACCAAAAGAAATTTTACGCAGAAATCGTTTGCGCAATACTATAGAAAGATAAATAAAAAAGAGCAATTGTGTATTTTGAGTGCTCTACGCACTCTACATACAAACCATCCGATAAGAAAAATTTTGATTTTTTTGAATTGTAAAAATGTACTTTTTCGACAGCTCCCGCAAGCGGACATCTCCCGTAGGCGGACGATTTTGTTGGAACCGTCGGTGTCCGCCTACGGGAGCTTTCACTGTATACTTCCTCAATTTTCCAGTTTTGCTTCATTTTGTGTACAAACATGTTTATTGTACAAAATCAGTACTTTTTCCTAGATTTTCGATAAAATATTTCGGAATTTTGAACCATTCCACTTTTACCCGGTTCCAAAGCTGTAGAAGGTTAGCGGGTGGATTTTTATACTGGGCCAGCTGTTTTTTTGCGATTTCCCACAAATTCTTATTGGAGTTGAGATCAGGTCTTTGAGCAGGCCACTCCAGCTTGCATAATCGTTGTCCTTTAAGCCATTCGGCTTTAATTTTTGCTGTATGCTTTGGGTCGCCGTCTTGCTGAAGATAGACTTCCCCTATAGGGTAGGCGCTTCGTTCAATGAAATCGGGTAGGTTGGCTTGTAATATGCTCAAATATTGTTCCTTGCTCATAATGCCATCAATTTTCAAAAGAGGGCCAAGATGCCACTACGTGAAGCATCCCCAAACCATTAGGCTTCCGCCATCGTGCTTCAAGGTTTTCTTTAACTGATGCTTCTGGATTCTTTCATTAAAATTTTGTAAAAAATACAAAGCCAGAAGATGACTGGCAAAAAAATTACCAGGTCTGATGAAATGAAAACAAACAGATTCCAGTCTGTATCTATGTATATGTGCATTTCCACCAAAAATATCCTTTTAGCCAGCCACGTTTTTTTTTTCTTTTTTTTTGAGCACACTCTTCAAACATGGTTTTTCTTGAAGCTAAGGCTTCAATTTGAATTGTTCCTCATTGAATATTAAGTCAAGATAGTCTTAACTTCAAGAAAAACCATGTAGTATGTCCGAAAAAAAATCGAAGCCATGTCCAGTCTAAGATGACGATTTTCATATATTTTTTTTCGGAGCACGCCCTTCAATCATAGTTTTTCTTGAAGTTAATTCTTTCTTTTTAGATCTTTTTCTTTTTGATTTTTTTGAAAAAAGAACTAATTCTTATGTAATTTCCAACCATTCAATAAACATTTCGCAACGATATTTTTCGTTTTTGATTTAATTCAAATGGTTAAAAAACTTATGTTTTTTTGACAACGCTCGGATTTTTCTCTACAGATACCAATTTCAAGAAACTGTTTACGCTGAGAGATTGGGTTTTCCTCCTAGTAACACATACCATTTTAAAATTTGCAAATATTTTGATTTTTGAGTAGTGCTTCACCGATACGAGAACGATACGGTAATTCAAAAATTATCGTATCGTCCTCGTAGTAGCGCCAAGCTTATCGTCTCGTACTCGTTCTCGTACGAGACATTTTTGATCTGTATCGTTATCGTCTCGTTCTCGTCTCGTTATCGCCGATATTTCTCGGTTATTCTCGTTTACTTGTTTTATAATTATCTTGTCAAACTGAAATTAAATGCAACCGTGAAAAAAGCTCCACCGCTGTCAAGAATAAGCAAATGAAAAATTCAACACGCTTATTTTGATGGGAGACGAAGGAGTGCTGCTGCCATACGAGTATAATGTGATGTAAATCACCACATATTGTTTTGATTAGGTTTTCATATTTTTGTGTTTTTTTTGTTTGTTTTTAGTAAAAAAGAAAATACTTTCGTCGGTGTATGCGTGTATATCCATATGTATGTCCAAGTGTTTTTGTAAAAACAAATGGTGCAAAATATACGCGTTCAATGTTCAAAATGCTTATCGTACGATAAACAAGTGTTTATCGTCGAGAACGAGATATCGACCAGACCTTTCTCGTTCTCGCCCTCGGTCATACGAGAAATTATTTTTTTACTATCGTCTCGTTATCGTACTCGTTCTCGGTCCCGATAACGATAACGAGAACGATATTTATCGGTTCTCGGTGAAGCACTATTTTTGAGTAACCTATACTGCCTTCAGAAGCACAAATCCGGTATCTCAGTGAAAGTTAGTTTCAAGAAAATTGATGTTCTCTTAAAGTCGTATTCATGATAAACCTGTAAAATTGAGATAGAGGAAATTCTCCTAGTAGATTTTTTATAGGTTTGAACTAAGATACCAGCATATGGCTTAGTTGATGAGACGCGTAATTTCTTAAGCTATCCGATTCCATACGAACCAAGAATATTCATTTTTTTGAGATACCGCTTTTGTGAGTCCCATTAAGGGTCTTTCACGAAAAATTTAAAATGTTCTTCAAAAAATAGTACTAAGGGAAGGGGTGCTTATCTAGAGATGTCTGTTTCTAAAGTCCAACTATGTAGAAGTCTCTACATTTGTGACTTCTAATGAAGTACATAATACTTAGTATTAGATGTACACCTATTCTTATAAGAAAAAATATTACCTAGCAAACCATTATATTTTGCTTGCTGGCACTCAGCTTACGTTTGTTTTTTTTTTGCAGAAACCCCAACTTCTATTCCAACTGAGTCAATACAAAATTTTTGAAACGCTTGTTTTTATCAAACAAATAGCAAATGTTTCATTTTCAATAATATTTGATATATAAAACGCTCTAGAAATCGAAGTGTACACATTATATCTCTGAAAATTCTTCAATTCATCGCTATTTTAATATAGAAAGGCCCTAACTAACATTTTTTTCAAAATCGAGTTTTTTGTAGATTTTGGTAGGTCGCTCACTAATACACCATTGATAAGAAAATGTGTGCGCTACGTTTGAAAATCAAGCAATTACCAGCAAATAAAAGAAGCCATAACTTACTTTAGTACTTTTTTTTAATAGTTTTTTCGTTCTCCTGTAAAGTAACAAAAATGGTAGATAGGGCCTTTTTAAGTATATTAAGACAACGGTATATTTTTTTTATTTTTCGCTTTCTTCGAGCTGTTAGCCTTGAGGAGAGCTCAATTATTATATGCTATGGGTGCATCAGCTATTCCATTGAACACTGGAGTAAAATTTTCCAGTTAAACTCCGAAGTCCCAATGGGATCATGTTCCTCTTGAACTTAGACGGGTTGCTGCTGATTATGTTTATGTGATAACAGTGACAGCTGTGAGACCATATCCTGGTAAGATTTATGGCAGTTGAGTTCTTAAAGTAAAATCGACAAAAGGAAATCGTAAGAGCTCAAAAGTAAATACTGTTTGAAGATTCACAAGTGGCTTAAGAAATGCTTAAGGCTTTAGAAATCGAATCTATCCAAGACGTTTTAGAACTCAAACATGGAGCGAGTTGTTCTAGAAGTGTACTTAGGTGTTTGACACAGTTCCACAGAAACCGGACCTATACTTTATTGAGCATTTGTGGGCGGAATGAAAAGAAAAAAAAGTAGTAGCCAAAAGACCATTAAATTTGGAATAAAGGATCTATTAATAATAACTGAGGATTTTTTGAACTTGAACAACTTTTCTTAAGTTAGTGCCACACGACCTACCTGCAACAAGCAGAAATTCACTTTTCCAAAACAAAAAATCCTTTTTTCCCTGACTTACTGACTATTTATTAACGCATAAGCCAAACTGCTTGACTAAGAAACATCAAATTTAAAACTTCAGATCCACATAGATCGGAAACATCTACTAAGGTTTTCTCTAAATTTGAGTCCTTAAATACCTGGAACGTACTAAAAATTTAAAAATTTTTTTTGAAAGCTATGCAATGGAATGCATTGAAACTTTGCACACGACCACTTCATGATAGATTTGACAAGTGGACGTTGCCTTACCCATAGAAATTAAAAAGTATTATGTCCAGAAAGTTGTCTAATCAACTTTTGGTTTTAATTTTGGAAACCTGCTATTGCAGAAATAATTTTTGAATATGATATTAATGGCAGTAAAGGTTATCGGAATATGTTTTATGAAAATCTTTTAGTTCTGATTCAAAGTGACGAATTTTGTTTAAAAATTTTTTAACAATTATATTTAATTTGACAAAAATTTGATCTGGACATTTGCCCCCTGCTTCCCTATGTCTGGTTCTGAGTGTAAGATCTTGTTCTACACTCAGGGAAAGATATCTTATAAATGATCCATAATGGTCTTATTGATTTCATAGTCCTGGATTCGCACTGGTGATGAAATTTTAGTAAAAAGTTAGTTAGCCTAATATATAAGGCATATTTCTTTATAAGATGTGTCACGCCAACTATTTGCTTAACGCCATAACCAAAAAGTTCTATACTCAATAGGTTAAAGGTTGAGCTGCCAATCCTACTAAAATTTTTAATTCAAGTTATTTTTAGAGAGCCTAACTATTCACACTCTTTTTGGTGAAAAAGTCGTTTGCTGAAAATATCTTTTGAGAAATCGAATATATAAAAGTCCGATTTAAAGACCTTTGCCTTTTAATATCCAATTTCGTATAAGTTTCTTGTCATATTCTATATTGTTTTTGCAAAAACGTGTGCACATTTAAGTTAATTATATACATAAATAGTCTGCTGTATTTTAAAACAATGATCACGACATGTGATCAAATATTCAAATAATCAAATATTTGATCACAACATGTGATCAAATATTCAAATAATCAAATATTCGTATGATGTGTACTTAGTACTTTTTTTATTTGCTACAAATTCACAGTTTTTATATATATAAATTAAAAATATTTATATAAGACATTTTTTAAAGAATTTTTACTATAAAAAGCTAACTCTTTGCAGGTTCTAATCTTTCCTTCGGCAAGCTCCTAAGGTTGAACTTCACCAAAATACATATAACGAAATGAGTTTCTTTGTACTTTTCGCTTTCTTTGGTCTTATTGCTGTGGCCATGGCAGCTACTATTCCCGGTGAACCAACAGATGACTCTACACTTGAAGAAGATCTAGACTGGTTCTGGAGGTACTCAGTACATAGTTTCGAATCATTTTTTAAAAATTTTATGAATTAATAAAGAGTGGACTCAAGAACGTCTTGTAGCCTTGAAACTAAAATGTCCATTATTTTATTGAAACAATTTTATAGAAGCCGCTTGGTGTTATCTTCTACATCTCACATATACTAAACTTCACTGAAAGCACCTTTTAAATACATGTTAAAAAGACGTTGAAGATGTTGAATAAGTAAAAAAAAAAAATGTGAAATGTAAAAAAGGTTGAAAAATGTTGATACAGTTGAAAAATACTGAAAAAGTTGAACAAATATGGAAACCATTGCAGAAAGTTGAAACAAATTCAAAATGTCGAAAATGTTGAAAAAGTCAAAAATATGTGCAAAATGTTGAAAAAAGTTGAAAGCTGTTGAAAAACAAAAAAAAAGTTGAAAGATGGTGGAAAATGTTGAAACAATTCAAAATTTATGAAAAAGTCGAAAAAATAAAGAATATAATGAAGAAAGTTGAAAGTGGTTGAAAAAGTCGAAACAATATGGAAAATGTTGAAAAAAGTTGAAAGCTGTTGAAAAACTAAAAAAAAAAGTTGAGAGCGGTTGAGAAATGTTGAAACAATTCAAAAGTCGAACAAATATAGTACATACATATGGGATATATTGGAAAAAGTTAAAAGGTTGAAAAAGTCAAAAGAATTTGGAAAAAGATCATGGAACGACGTTGAAAAAACCGAATATAAATAACAAATTTGAAATATGCCACGCCCACTTCTCCAATGCCGCATACTTTTGGTACACCACTGTATCACTGGTACAATTCAGTCCGATTATGACCCACCAACAATACTCTTTTACCAGACTTTCGTATGATTGTTCAGAATAGATATGCAACTTAAGGTATTATACTTGTATGGGAGGTGCCACGCCCACTAGTGCTACTCTGTCCGCTTTTGATTCTGCTATACCTTATAGCAAGTAATTTACCTACAATGAATTTCAGACCAATTGCTGCAATAGTTCACTTAAAATAGAACTTTATATGGGTGGTGCCACGCCCACTCATGCAATCATGCCTTTAACTTTTATATAATTTTTACTACTAATCGTTTTTTTGTTTGCTATCTCCAAACTTGTCTCTACTTTTTCATTTCAATCGAACATTGTACATACTTACTACTTATGTTTCAGTTTCATGGATATCGACCTTTCGATAATATTCACTAGTTGTCGGCACTCTTTGACACTATTCAACACTTTTGGTAATTTAATTATGTTTCTTGATACTTGCGAAGACTTTGCAAAACTTCTCTATAATTTTTCGACTTTTTCAATAGCTTTTAATTGTTTTGATACTATTTGATGGCTTCAACTTTCGGCATATCCAATAGTTTTCGACGGCGGTGAAGCATTTTCGGGAAGAACTTTTTTCACTCGTTAGTTTTTGTATTTAAACTGTTTGCTAACTAATGCAAGCACTAAGCCCAAATATGAGCGTCAGTGTGGAGTTTTTGGACTAAATTATAGCAAATGTTAAGACGTTGATAAAAGACAGTTGGGCAACACCGAATTTGGCGCTTACTGTCATATGCTGAAAAGTCAGTAGCTGAATAAAAGAATGCATTGAAAAGATAAAACCGAAAGAGTAAACAGCATAACAGAATGACAGAAAAGAGAGGCAGGCAAACATTATTAACTTGGCTAACAGCCTCGAATGCTTTGAGCTTGGTGATCAGTTTAAACGAGACTTTTGAACGAATAGGTTTAAAAACACGGAGCTACTAATTGCTACGAACGAAAAATAAAAATATTAAAATAAAAATATAAAACTTATTAAAAAAGGTAGATTATTCAAATAGATATAAAAGTTAAAAACAGTGAAATTACTAAATTCTAAAAACAAAACGGATCACAGAATAATAAAAGATATCTGCGATTAAATGCGGAAAAGTAAAAAGTGCACATAATTACAAATAAATCTCAGACGATAGATAGGAAAACGCAGAGAATTATGAGGAACTGTCAAATACGCGCATTTTCGTGCTGAGTTTCTGCTGTGAAAAAGAAACAATATTTTTTTTTCTTTATTATTTATAATAAATTTTAATTTAAAGTAACTTTTTGCTATTGAATTAAAAGTTTTATTATCCACAGCCATGTAGGTAGCGTAAAATTTGTGTGAGCGGGGATTTTAAGGCCTGTTGCTGAAAAAAAACCTCAACAACTTTGTCAGATTCTCTCTTCATTTCAGTTTCTTTGCCATTTTTAAGTCGCTCTTAAACAAGTTTTTTTTTTGTTTTGTTTTTTTTTTTTGGCTATTTTTTGTATCTTTTGGATTTTTAATTTCTTGCATTCCAACTGTTGACAGCCGAGTCTCTCATTTCTACTTTTCGTTGTTTTTTATGCAAATTTTTGCATTGAATTTTTATTTTATTTCACCTTCCGAACTCCAACACAACGTTAAAAAATACAAAAAAAAAAAAATGGCAGTAATTGGGTATCAGATACAAGATACTACATTTTGTAGCAGTGATGATTAAGTACAACTTCAGCGTGTCACCCTGTCAATTATGACATAAGCGAAATCAGTTTAAAGTCAAAGTCAATTGTAGAGGCCCACACCAAAAAGTAGCATTTTCATCTGTGCTTAGATGATGGAATAACTTATGTCACAAACAAAATATTTGAGCATAAGAGATTCTGTGGAGTTTGCGCAGATGGTAATGTAACCTTATGGTGAGAAACTCCTCAAATAAGGATGTGGTTTGATTTAAATTTGCACCAATTGGACAGTGTCGCCTTTTTTTTAAATATTTTGTATGTAATATAAGTTAAACCTTCATTCAGGCGCAGGTGTAAATGTTCCTGTTGATGTGGACCTCCATAGCTATGATTTCTTTTTAAGCTTTTATTTTTAATAACAATGATTCAATATACTTTTTTAAACGGAATATTTATTTTAAGGAAAATAGAAAATTGTACACTTAGAAGAAATTAAGAACTTTCTCAAATTAACTTCGAGCATTACTTGATCACTGCTTGTTTCAAATGGTTCTGGCAGCTTGAACCATTTCATTTCCTTAATCTTCAGCTAAAATTTTTTGCAATAAAAACGAATAAGACAGGTTGCTCAATGGTCATAGAGCGAGTCTCAGAGAAATAGCAACCCAATCAAGTGGCAAAGGAACAAATAGCAAGATCCATTGTTTCCTGCAGTTAAAAGGATTTATTTTAAGCCTATGTTGAAATGTTGCTTACACTTACACACGCATATTATAGGCATGCGAATTAAATCAAAATTTGGCATCTAAACTGGGACACAAAATTCGTGTTCAGAAGTGTCATTGGCGATATCTTATGAAAGCGGCTGGTACGTAAGAAATGCAGTTTACATTTTTTATGGAAACAAAATTTAATGTTCGAATAAAAAAAATCTTAAAATCTTCTTTTTTATTTGACTGAAGGTCATAAAAATATTCAAGATTTTATTATCAATATATCAGGATTCTATCGCAAATTATCAAATTTAAAACTTTTGTCTGAGATAAATTGTTTTTATTCATGAAAATATTTTATATGCCACCTCAAATAAGGTCCAATAAAAAACTTGCGGTTAGTTTTTCAGTTATAAAAAAAAAATACCCAATAAGCTTTTTGATCTTTCTTCATTTTTTGTTAATAACGGCTAGTGTTCAGAATATAAATCACTAAAAACTAATTAAAAATTTTTTTTTTTTACAAAAATTTTTTACTTTTTTCTTAAAGCCCTTTATTAAATTTTGTCCAGTTGTTTTATCTACAGTACGAAACGATCTTTTCCACTTAAGTCTGAAGTCTTGTAAATTTTTGCAGTCTTACCACTCTTTTAGAGATCTCTTTTCATTAGAGCCCAATATCTCTCAATTGGGTGAAGCTCTGGGGAGTTGGGCGGATTTGCCATTGATCTTTTTATATTGATACCATTTCATCGTAGCTTTAGAGTAATAAGAGGTTGTTAAATCGGGCCAGAACATCACTGTACCATCATGTGTACGAATAAATGGTAGAACACGTTTTTCGAGGCACTCGTCTATATTGATTGTGCCTTTTGTAACAAAGAAGCCTCTTCTGAGACCACAGTTACATATGACCTGCCAAACCATATATTGCTTTGAAAACTTCGAAATTTTTTTCTCTTTGAATTTGCTAAGCATATGCGCCTTCTACGGTGACGTATAATATTTGTGCCCAGGTAGCGACTTAAAATCTCCTTTGATATAAGTTCCGTCGTCCATAACGCAGCTATTAAATTTAATCATAAAATTTTCTGGCTCGTACCATATATGCTTTTCATCAGAACGGTCCGATACTTTTTGAACTCTATATGTCTTCAGCTTACTTTTTCCTTTGTCTTTTGTACAGTAGATTTTGATGTACTACCGCTGCCGCTATACCTCACACTGAGGTGCTGAGATTCTGCTTAAAAAGACCCTTCACCTTCGCCATTACATTTGAGTTAGAAAATTCAGGTTTTCTGCCAGAACCTTTTTTTCGTGAAACAGAAATAATTAGAAATAACCGTCAAAACAGTTCTATCTGATGCACCAACTATTTTTGCTATAGCTGAATATTTTAACTCTGGAATTTGCAGGTATGTGGACATAATGAGTTAGCGGACTTTTTGTTGCTTGCTAGACATCTTTGTCATTAAAAGTGCTATCACCAAGTGTTCCACATCACATTAAACGTCACTTTATATAGAACAAATATTGTGTCTTTTTAGACCTATAAAATTTTCAGGTAGAGTATAATCAAACAAAGTAAAACCGCAAGTTTTTTCTGCGACAGTACTTAATTGTTGCAGTAGATTTTCTCATTTTATTCATTATCCCTTGATTCAATAGAAAATATATTCAAATAATAATATCTAAAAATTATGAATTGTGAAAAATTAGAAAACCACCAAAATATCTAATCAAAACTATAAGAAAGATTAATGAAAATATGGCTTTTGGTTCCACGAACCAAATTAATTGTACCCATATTTGAATTGGTATAATATTTTATTTAAGGAACACCTTACTATTTAGTTTTGTTTGACTCCTATTAGATTTGTATTTTGTAAATTTTGCTCTCCTCGGAATTAACGATTCAGTAGCAACTTTCCAAAACACTCAATTTTAATTTTCTTGAAAATCTAAGGTTCCTAAAAATATTAACATTCGAATTCATCAATATCGAATATCAATTTAAAAAATCGACAATTTAATACGATATCATTTTCAAAGTGCAATGTTAAATGTTGCTTGGTTTTTGATATCTGAGGATCAAGAAAATTGTTAAGTTTTGGTAGAAGCATTAGCAGTGCAATATTATATAAAATATTTCTGAACCCTTAAACAGCAAGAGCAAAAGAAATTATGAAATGAATATAAAGAACAAATAGCCTTGTTAACACGACGGGTAGGAAAACGGATTACTATGTACAACATCATATTCAGGACAAGCCTTAAGTCCTGATGTAAGCGATCATTTCTACACTTATCCTCTTATTAAGAGGTTTTTAAGTATGTAAATGCTTACTACATTAATTTTTAAAATAGCTTTACGATTTTTAAGAGATTTGTCAGATTGAAAAATGTTCGCATATTGTGCAAAGACTCAAGTTCTATTGGGTATTATATCCAGAGTTATAATATTTATTAATACAAAATTTAGTGGGTAGGTGGTAAAAACTACTGTAATTGATTGACAAAAAAAAGCAAAGTTCAATGTGTCGGCGAGAGTTTTGAGATCTGTCTTCATTGATATTTTTCGCATTTGAAATTGCTTCTAGCACATCGTGTATATAAGAGTCTTGCATAAAAAATGTTTTATTGAGATAATATTTGAAAATCTTGGGACGTAATTTTTGCTAACAAACTCCTCCAAGTAAAACTCATGCAAGAAATAATTAAAAGAAATCACAATATTCAGTCGAACCTAGATAAGTGAGACCGCTTTTTGTACTTTTTATAGATGCAACTCACTTATTCAATTTTGCAGTGATGTGGACTATTTTAAAATAAATTCTACTTTTAAGCTAAGTGAAGTTTCATAGTTCCATGAAGCCATAGAGATAAAGTTTGGTGCTACTCTAAGAAATAAAAATGCTGATTAAAGAAGTTTGTGGCCTGCGAAATGCCGAGCTTAATATTTTCGATCCAAGATTTTTGCACACAAAAACTAACTGACAAGCCATGGAAGTTGAAAGCTATTGTAATATATATAAAACATGTTTACTTCATTATAATATTCATAAAAATCATAACTCGAAAAACTTGACCCAAACCTTTGCTTCACTTAACTTAACCCAGGAAAAAATTTAGTTTTGATTGTTGACAATAAAAGCAAATTTACTCAACACAAAAACTCTATTAGAACCTGTTACTGAAAACTAAGAATTTCAAGAGTCAACTCATATAACACCAGACAATGATTCATGCGACAAAAATGAGCACTTCATTTTAAAGCTAAGCAAAAATAGTTAGCATTGTGCGGAACAAACATTTTTTTTATCTACAGAAAAAAGCAACTAGCGCTGCCTGTGAGTGAAGAAATATTCTGAGAACTTTCTGATGAGTTCACAATCACAGCTTCATACGCGCACAAACAATCTTTAGTATTTATACATGCAGTGGAAGCAATGCAATTGATAATTTAATAACTTAAGTATTATTTGTTAAACGTGTTGTGCCTGCTTAAGAATCAATGAAAAATTCCAGCAGATGATTCAAAACTTTGCGTGACTTGAAAGATAATATAATTATTCCAATAAAATTACAAAAATAAAGAAAAAAAAAATAGATAAAAAAAACCAATTAAATACAACAATTTCAATTTCCTCGAAAGCAACAAACCTCTTACAATTGTTAAATTTTCTTTTTTTTTCTAATTGTTAACAACATTATAGAGTGAAGAAGTAATTAAAGCAAAAATAAAAAAAATAAAGAAATTCTAGAAAAATTATAACGAAAGTAGCGGCGTGTGTCCAGCGCAGTATATATTGAAAACAAAAAAAAAAACTTAAATTATAAGTAATAAATCTACGGTAACATAAGAAAAAAAAAACATTTATAAACGAAAGACTTCAGTAACGAACCCGATGATGGCAGCACAAATCAAACGAAAACACAGCGTTCATTTGCTGCAGCTGCTGATGACCGGTGCGCTTTTTGTGTGTCACGTAAGTGCAAAATCTTTGTTTTTTCTCATTTTGTTTTTATTAAGCAGCTAATGATTTATAGTATAATGGTATGTTTAATTTTATTTATATATTATTATTACACTTTGCTTAATTGTTACTTTCTCTGCACTCGAATTGTAGAATGACGTAGCGTTAGTTTAATGGACTTTTCTTTATTTAATTCAAAATAAAAAACGTAAATTATTTTGGAAAAAACGTTTTTTAAATTATACTTTGCATATGGAAGTTAAAGTTTAGATTGCGTGAGTGAAATTCACTGCAACAAAACCTCAGCGATTGTGAACATATCGACCCCTGTGCGCGAAATTATCGTATGTGCCATTTTTTCGAAATTGACTTTTTGATGCAAAATTAATCTATACCCCACTACGCATCACCTGGTAAAATATTGTAGCTGAAATTCTAATAGTTACGCCAAAAATTGACATGGAAATTTTGATTTTGTACTGCTAGCTAAAGCACAGAATCTTAGAAAAAACCCTCTCTTGCAAAATTTGGTTTTTGGCACATACGATAATTTCGCGCACAAGGGTCGATATGTGGTGGTGTTAAGGGCCTAATGCATTTAATGTTTTATTTTACAAACGCTGGACAGGAAATTTTACTTTCATTCTTGTCATAACATTTTAGTAAAGATTTCCCGCTATCGAAAGTAACCATAATAATATCAGGATAATATTTTGTATAGAAAACACAAATTTCTTTTAATAAGATCATGTGAAGTTCTGTTAGGCTATCGAAATAACCAGTAAAGTTTAACACTCTCTTTTTGAGAAATTTCATTTGAAAATGGCTCAGCGGCAAATTGATGAAGTACATACTCTGATTTTTCATGTATGAAAAGCTATACCCTTTGTATTTTATGTTTCACAAATGAAATGGTTACTGTGATATTTTGTTTATTTGCTTGCTGGCTGCCTGCTTTGTATATGGAGCTGTAGGCAGTCTGCTTACTGGCTACCTGCATTGTATATGGAGCTGTATGTAGTTTGTCTATTTGCTGTCTGATTTGTATATGAAGATGTAAGGGGTCGTGCCTGTTGGCTGCATACTTTGTATGTGGAGATGTAGGCAACTCGGTTAGCTATACAGGAACTTAGTAAGCGATATTTTAAGGCAGTCTGCCTTTCTCTTGCTACACATTGTGTATAGAGATGTAGACAAGCTGCCTACAAAGCGGCCATCCCTTTGTAAAAAAAATTTACAGTTGTGGCTGGAGTTGTGAGCATTACTTCCTACAACGAGTATAACTAATCATCGATGTTGTGTATAACATATTTGCCGCTGGAAGCTTACACTTATTTCCTTATCAGAGAAATATTTTGTCAGCAGGCTTGTGATTCGCTGAAAAACTGGAAAAATTTGTACGGAAAACATGGACTTTACAGCTGAAACATAATTTAACTGTTTCGGCAATGTCAAAATATCTGCTATGTAAATCGAATTTTGAAAAACTGATCTGAGGGAAGATAGAGCCTGAGAAAATAATACTTTAAGCAATAGTTTTTAATAAAAATGGACTTAACTGGCTAGTCCCGACATTTACAGAGCTTAGAGTTCCAACCTCTCAATGAGCGTAGTTTTCATTTTATAAGCTTAAAATATTGTCAAAGCTTAGTTTTTAAAAATTCTAGATTTTCAAAGCATTTGAATTTCCATCATACAGACCTTTTTCATGACTATCGATACTTTGATGCCGATTATCGACTTATACATACAGACACAAAATAAACTTCTACTGAAGCTAATATTGTAATTTAACATAATATTCCTTTAATTACTTTTGCTTTATTTTCGTTGTATAGTTACAGTACATTTTACGCCAACAATAATGTTTTTACTACAATTGAACCATAAATATTTTTATTGGTGCGCTATAATATCAACGCGAAATTTCATTCAAAGTGACCATAGATTTTTCCCTGTGTAGTGTTTTCTACAAGTCATTTGCTTATCGGTCTGCACCCGCAACATGCTGCGATGTTAACAACTCGCGGCTACTGCAAGAAAAAAAGGTTAACTGTTAGTGGCATGACATGCCGTCGCACAGTGATGCCAAAGTAAGTTTCTTTGGACAAAATGAAAAGCAACTACATACACTTTGAAAATTTGTAATACATAATAAAAAATTTTATATACATCAAAGTGAAATAAATATTTGATATAAGTCAACATGTCACGCATTTCAACGAATCGAATAATATTATTGAATTAATCATATATTTGGTAAAAATAAACTTATTATGTTTTTGATAATTATTACCAAATAATAGCTTGGTTAAAATGTATTCATGTACATGGTTATAATGTCCAAATAATGTATTTTGTGAAAGAGATATTGTTTTGTCGCTAACTGAAAAATTTATAAATATCAGTTTAGATAAAAATTGATAAGTAAAAAACTGATATTTCAAAATATCGATTCATAAATATATCGAAATTTAACCTTATGAACGCATCCTTATAATGGATACGGCATTTACACAATCATAATTGCCTGAATTGTGTACCAGGCAGAAGGTTATTGAAAAGTGTGTTACTAAATATGTTGAGAATTGTATAGTGTTCATATAAGTGTGAAATGGAATTAAGTAAAAATGGGATTACCAAATATATATTCCATGCAATCAAATCAGTTCAATAGACAATAAATTCAATTAACTCTATTTTGACTTTCAATTAAAGGCATAGTAATATCTACCAAAATTTGTTGATAGTTAATAAATATTTAAGAATCTAACAACCAAATACATTTATTTGAAGGAAATATTCCTTTTTCTCAGTGTAGCCATACTTGGTTTAAAAATGGATTTTTGATCGCTGCACGCGAACCAACAGCAAGTTTTTGAGAGTTCATTCAATTTTCAGATGCTCGAAGAACTTGTCAAAGCCAGTTGCGGAGCTCATATGCCCAACATCATATGTCTTTCCTTAGTCAAGTGCATACATTTCAAATAAACTGACAAATTTAAAGATAAAGATTTTATTGTATAAAATATTTTTTTTTTTTTTTTTTCAATCAAGAAATTGGCATTATATTCGTGTTCAGCAATAAAAAAGCCTTTATATCCCAGTTAAGCCGAATATATCCCACTTTGAGCTTGAAAATTAACTTTGTCCAAGAAAACTCAATTTGACATCACTGTGCGTGCGTCAGTGTGTAACTTCACAAAGTTTTTGTCTGTCAGGTCACACTTAGCCTTTGCACTGCTGACTAATTGCATTTTTTTTTTGGTCATTTTCTTTTTAACCTCCCAGCAGCAATTTTATGGAAAATGAAATTTTTAAACAGCATTTACTTGAACACTTCAGAGCATGAGCCGCTTAGGTCTTCGGCTGCTGCTGCAGCACGTATTGACCCAGAGAAAGAGAGAGTAAATGCGTGTAATAGTTAGAGTGAGAAAGTGGTATTTTCATTGTTGTGGCCGCACACAATTGTCAAACGACGACACTTAACGTGAAATTTCTAACATGCAGTCAGTGGCCATTTGAGCTTCTTCAATTCAATTGAATTCAATGTAGCCGTAACATCTTAAACGGCCCACTGACCGACATTTAAGCGTTAAGTCTTTTTTTGTTTTTGTTGTTATATTTTCCAACAATTGAACTTTGTTTAATTTTATTATTTTTATATTATTTTTGGTTAAAGATTAAGAATAAAAAAAAAAAGCATAAAAATGTTACATTTTTTGTTTTTTTTGGTACTAAGCGTTGTCGCTTGACCTGGTCAGTTTGGTTTGGTTTAATTGTGGTCATAAGTGGAACATTTCTGTTGTTTTTGTAGTGAGAGTTTTATTTCTTTGACGCAAAGTTTTAAGGGTTTTAGGGTACTTTCTTTCACATAAATGACGCTAGAATTCTGTGAAATTTTTAATTGACTTAGAGTATAAGTTCCGCTGTCTTTAAATGTTGGTTGTAGTTAGACATTTTAATGGAAATGCTTTAATTGAAGCACATTTCATGAGTAATGATTTTTGCTTAAGCGGAAAAAAATCTACTAATGGAATTAACTTTTACTCAGGTAACACTACAATGTTGTTGAATTTTATGTTGTTTTCTACTTTATGTTTTTAATTACTTCTATGCTTAATTATATTTAAGTCAGTTGTAGCATATTATGGGATTAAAATAGGTTTTATTTGAGCAGTCAATGTTTTTTTTTAAATTACAAATATTTTCAATTTAGTTGAATTATCTACATTGCAAATTAAATTTGACAATCTCTCGACAATAGATATAAAAAAAATTGCTTTACTTTTTTTTAGAGTATATATGTAAGAAAATATGCAAAATATCTTAGTAGAGTTTGTGTCTTAAGTCTATTGTTTCTCAAGCATTTGTTCTAGAAAATTATTTTAAATATATTCTAAGCTAATTACAGTACCACAAAGCGCACTCATTTGAGAAAGTGGACAAGATGCTTTGCATCCATAGCACGCGCGAACTACATCGGCTTATGCAGATTGTAGGCCACTCAGTCAACTAAGAAATGCTGGAAAGCAACAACAAAAACTTTGGTGGTTTTATAACCACAACAAGCAATAAATTCAATAAATTTAAAACGACGCACATGCAAATTACCATATCAAAGTTGAATTTTGATATCAAATTAACGTTGCGTTGAAAATGTCAAATAAAAAACATTGAATTTGACATTGAAATTTTGTATACAAAATTTGGCGGTTGGAATTTATGAATAAACATAAAAGGTAGAGGAATACATTCAATGTGAATTGATGCCAAAAAAGTATTGCGCATGCTTATAAACAATAAATCTAGCTATAATAAATAATAAGTACTAACTAAAAATAATTGCGACGAAAAATATAACAATAACATATTGTGAAATACATTTTAGCAAAACAACAATTATGTATTAAGTTTCAAATCTGAAAATAGAAAAATATAAAAAAATATTTTCAAGCTCAACTAAGCGTAACACTATATAAAAATAAGCAAACGCCATTTTTTAAAAAACTTTTTTTAAGAAAGCAAAATACAAGGAAAACCTGAAAAACAAATAATCTGCAAGTGCATTGAGCTTTAGTAAACATGGTCTTAAAAGCCCATTTTCAAGAAATACGTTTCAAAAACTTAAAGCATAACTTATACGGCTTAGTTCTATAGGGTGTTTCACACTTTTTCCAGCAGAGATTTTATCACGCGAATAGACTTACGCCAGAACAATGCATGTAAATAGTGAATGAATTGAATGAATTTCAACTATATATAAATTTCAACTATATATGGACATTTCCGCCAAAAGGCCAACCGGTTAAAACCAGTTCAAAACGGTTAAACCACTAATTAACTGCCATAACACAACATAATCGCATCGTTTTTTTTTGTTGGAAAGGTTGTGAAGAGAAAGAGGGACATGTATACTTCTTTTTTCAATAGTAGGCGGTGCCACGCCCCTAACGAGAAGAAACGTTTCCACGGCTAAACTAATGGACCGATTTTAATGAAATATGGAAATATGTACCATAAAAAAGTTTAGAAGAGACTCTAGGTCCTTTAAGTGGATGTGGCACCGCCGCACAGTGGCTCCTTTTTCAAAAAGTGATTGCTAAAATCAAATTTTCGATTTCTGATTTTCGAAACTTTTTTTTTTTATTTAAAAGATAATTGACCAAAGGTTCTAAAACCGAAAACTTTTTTGATTTATGACAAGTATTTTGGTTTTTATGGGTGCTCAAAGTTGGATAACTTTTTATCGTTCATTAAAATAGCATTTTTTTACATTTTTCGCAATTTTAAAAATTGAAAATTTCAAAAGTTTGAAAAAACATGGGAATTTGAAGTACGCTCTCTGAATTTATGGTATTTTAAAATAAATAATTTTCACAAGATGTAGAAAAAAAATTTTAGTTAGTAATTTTCATGAATTTTTCAAAAAAGGTCGTTTTTAGCATAGTTTTTCAAATTTACCTTGGCCTATAATCCACAAATCAATGTCAATCAAGGATTGGTGAATGAGAAATTATAGTTGACATATCTGCAAAAAAAAATCACATAGGTCTTACATGCCAATATTTGCCAGGTAAGAAGTTATAGCTACTTATGTGACATGATATGCATAAAACTGAATTTGTTGTGTAATGACGATTTTCAGTCTATGATATTTTGACTTGGAAATTGTTAATCTGAATTTGATAGAATGTTTTTAGCGAATATAGACATCACTCAAAATAAATTAAAAATTGTAAATATGGACGTTACCACGCCCCTTTCTTAATTTATTCTTCCTATTTCCAAAACTATTTGAAGCAAATAGATGCATATGTAAAGAGTACCTAGAAAACTTCTGTCCATATAATATAGGCTTTACCCCACCTCCAAAACGCTTGATTTGTCACTTTTTCCAAATCATTTTACTCTTTTTAAGAAAATTCGCTTTTGTATAGCGAAATAGTAATACTTGCCTGAGATATTTATATCTAAGTTTTTAGTGCAATTTAAAAATATCTAGTAATGTCAAATAGAATAAAGCTGTATTTTTTGTATAGAATACAGGTAGATGCACTTATGATAACACTGAACTCTAGTGCAGGCCAACTTTATAGACACCTGTCTTATTACTGTAGATATCATACAAGGAATTTAGCTTATTAGGTAGTTAAATTTTTTCGCTGAACATGTATTATGTTTGAGGTTTGTAGCACAATATTTTATACCTGTATTTGTATAAAAGTCAAATTTTAAGGCTCAATAACTCAGTCCAAAAGTTAAGAAAAAAAATAATACAAGATCAATTTCGAGAAAAATTGGGTATTATAGTAGATATAACGGAAACACAGCAAGGCGATTTTTTGAGAAACCAGAAACAACTTCAGAAATAACGGGAGTCGATGAGGACGTGATAAACACATTACAAGTTATTTCAAACGTACTATCATATAGAGAACCCGTTAAAGTAGAAAAATTTGAAAAGTATACCAAGGAAACTGCAGACATATTAGAACATAAATACAGCCAAAAATTACTGACCCCCTCTGTCCATAATACCTTAGCTCATAGTGGACAAATTATCAATTATCAAGCCTTACCCATAGGAGAATTATCAGAAGAAGCCCAAGAGTCTAAAAACAAAGATTATAAGAAGTACAGATATAGCAATACATGTAAAATTTCACGTATTCGACAGAATGAGGACTTGTTCAATATACTTTCAGCATCTTCAGATCCTTTGATTTCATCACTTAGGCACGTTAGGTCACGAAAAGAACTGACTGATAAATTCTGTAGTACTGTTTTAAGTTTCTTAGATATCCAAAATAATGATGATATTTTTATAGAATTGTAGATTGTTGTTGATTTTTTAAAGAAATTACCTAATTTATTACTGTAACCCTTTTTTTAAAACTTTTCTAGCCTTTGAGGAAGACTGTTTATAAATTATGTTAAGAGATAAAAAAAATAAATGCATATGAATGAATTAGTAAAAATTAAAATTTTTTTTTTTTTAAAAAAGTATTTAAAAAATTTTTAAATTATTTAAAGTTCATTAATTGAATAAAGCGCACTAAAATTTATACAAAAAAAATTTTTTTTTATGAATTCATACTACTAAAAACCAAAAATTTCGAAATTTGGACTTTCGCCTCTTTTTAAAGGTATTTATAGCTAAGCCTCAAACCTGAATCTTATATATGTCATATCTACAGAAATTACCAACCAAAATCAAAAACTTTACTCAAATATCTTTACCCGTTCAAAAGTTATGATTTTAGCAACGCGAAATCGCAAAAGGCGCCACTGTGCGCCGCTAATGGGAAAAAATGTAGCCACGACTGAGTCGCTACACCAATTGTGATCAAATTTTGTATGGGGACAAACTGACTCCTTAGAAGAAAAATGTGTTTTTAGAAGAGCGGTGTCACGCCCCTTACATGAAAAACGTTTTAACAGCAAAAAGACAAGTTTTATATTCATTTAAGAAATTGATCTACTCCTTCCTCTTTTCTTTTTTAAAATTAATCTCACTAATTAATTTGATAAATATAAGCATTAAATTTGTTTTTTTAATTACATATATAAATATTAAAGTCGTTTTGAAAAATTGCCCAAGTGAACCAAAATGGAAAAATATGTCCCATTCGATTGGATTATTATGCCTTGTAAGAAAAAAAGCTAATAAGATTTTTCAATCAAATGAAATCTATTAAAAAGTGATATTACTCCATAAAATTTTAAAATTAGTCGCATTAAAAAATGTTGCCAGGTTTCGCTGACATCTGCTTTTGTATATATGGCCATGAAAAACACTTCCGTTTTTTGTCCCGTTCGAATGAATTTTTTATTGCCTCTTTCTTGGAACCAGTACTACGTCTGGCATCAACTTTATCACTAAATATAGTGCTACCAAAGAAGAAAATTAAACTGTTTTACTGTGACTTTTATTCCACTTTAAAATTGTACTTCCGTCCCGTTCAACTTGAGAGAAATGCCCATATCAATGCAATTATGGAATCAATTGACACTTTTGATCATGTGATACCACGCCTCTAGACTTTTTCCTGTGAAACAATGGCTTTATTGGGGTAACATTTAGGTGAACAGTTAATTTCACGCTTTGCACTGGTGAATTGGCCATCTAGATTATGTCATATCTCACCTTTAGACTTTTTTCTTTAGGTCTACGTAAAATGCAAAGTCTACAGTCTAAAAAGTACTTCTAAATGAATCACTCTATAAAAATAAAATGTACGAAGATATTATTTTTGGCAAATTCGTTAAAAGTATCAATCAATATCGGTTGTATCAATCCGAAAGTTTATCAAGGCCTACACAACTTCTCAATAGGAGTAGTATTTCATCTCTTCTACATAAATAAAAAAAAAATCTAGATTAGGTTGAGCAATAATCTTCAAATCATTTTGAATCATAATTGATTCAATTATGCTTCAAAATGCTTCTCTTGCAGAGTCACACACAAGTTCAATTTTCGATTACTTTATTCTTAAAATCAGGCATTATTTCACGAACTTTGTGTTCAATTTTCAATTTTGATGTGACAATTATCGCTAGTTTATAGGGATAGATAAATTACTTTAAAAAACAGCACAAGAAGAAGACCAAAGATGTTTTGAGGCCTTTCGACTTCTGCATTTTTTGAGATTATTGAATCCTCGAGCTTTTTATGCTATAGCTCTATTATGGCATGGGCTGTGTAGCACGTATCGCCGCTTGTTGAAACCACATGTTTGTTAAATTAATATCTTTCAATTCAGGCTATAAAAAGTTCGTTATCATTGATCTATATCGCTCACCATTGGCAGTAACGACCACTTGTTCCTTTTATTTCGAAAAAGCAAGACTTTTTGTATAAAGAGACAGCTGTTTTTTATATATAATTCTGAATAGCAAAAAAATGGTTGTCTTTGAGGGAAAACTTGTGGTGCCTTTGTTTGTGTAAAATTAATTTATCCTTAGCTTTTGTCTGTTATAACTTGAAAAATTAAAGGATACTTAAAAAAAATGTAATATGTCTTATACGAGTATTTGACCTTGAAAGTCATGAAAAGGGCAGGTCAAAGGTAAAAATTCTTTTTTGTGTAAAATTGTAAAGTTCATAAGCGTTGTCTGCTGTAAGTCAGTTTTTGGTCAGTGAAACGAAATATTTTAGAAAAATTAGTTAGAAAAATTTAAGGCTAAATTACATAAGTAGTTCTCAATTTATCCGTAAGAATATTTGAAAATGAAATGCATTGTATAAGAAAGCATCTAGTGATTTTTGAACATTCGTAAAAAGTTCTATGAACTTTGAAAAAATAACTCCTTGTTAGATCGGATTTACCAAGTGGACACGAAATCGCTCGATAAGCTAGTGGTTTTTGAAATTTCAATACTAAACAATTACTTGGATGGCTTTTCGGTACATTTCTTATTAAGATATTACTATGTACTTATAACAAAAAAATATTTATACAATTTCTTTTTCCGATTACACTAGGTAATACAGTTTCGTCATTCAGTTGGAATATTAAATACTTAAACTCGTTGAAGTTTTAAGATTGGAAAAGGTTTTCAGGTTATTTTTAAAAAATTCATAATCCCACTCAATTTCAAAAACCCAGCGGCAAATCGATGAAGAACTCTGAATTTTCATATATGAAAAGCTATACCCTTTGTATTGTATTTTTCACAAATGGTATTGTTACTGTGTTATTTTGTTTATTTGTTTGATGGCTGCCTGCTTTGTATATGGAGCTGTAGGCAGTCCGCTTGCTGGCTGCCTCCTTTGTACATATATAGAATTGTAGGCAGTCTGTTTGTTGGCTGCCTGCATTGTATATGGATTTGTAGGCAGTCTGTCTGTTTGCTGTCTGATTAGTATATGGAGATGTAAAGGGTCTTGCCTGTTGGCTGCATACTTTGTATGTGGAAATGAAGGCAACTCGGTAAACTATACAGACACTTGGTAAGCGATGTTTTAAAGCAATCTGCCTTTCCCTTGCTACATTTTGTATATAGAGATGTAGGCAAGCTGCCTACAAAGCGGCCATCCCTTTGTAAAAAGCATTTACAATTGTGGCTGGGGTTGTGAGCATTACTGCCTACAATGAGTATTCTGCCGTACTAAGCGAAAAAGACGTATCTCAAAAAAATTCATTTCGAGATAATTGATATTTTGTTTATGTCAATTTGTTGAAATACCTATAAAATTGAGATAGAGGAAATTTTCTTAGTAGATTTTTTATATGATTGAACTAAGATGCCGACACTTGGAGTATTTCATTAGACGCGTAATTTCTTAAGCTATCCGATGCCATAAGAATCTTGGATATTTTTTTTTTTAGTACGGCAGTATTGCTATTCATCGATGTTGTGTATAATGATGTATTTGCCGCTGGGAACAAAACCTTTTTTTTGACAAGACTATACTCAAAATTTATAATTTCACAAAAGTATACATGGCTAAAAAAACATGAACTTTTTTGAGAAAAAGTTAAAAACTAAATTTTTTTGCTTTATTTTTTATCAGTGTAAAAAATACATTCATGTATGCTTATTCATGTGAGCTTATATTTAAAAAAAGTTGTATCACATTTACGTTTTTCTGTGAGTATTTAATAAATTAAATTTAAAAAATTTTATGCTTCAAGGCTTTGCACAGTATTTGTCATCATTCGCAGAATTAACATTATAATTTGCCGCAAACATTTACAGGGTGCTTATTATATAAATTCTTATATGCAAATGAATGAAAAACTTTGACAAATTTTTACTGGTTGAGTATGCATATGATGAATGAGTTTTTAATTCTTTTTAATGTAAGAAAACTCGAAAAAAAATATCATAACTGAAAACATGTGATAATAAGCCGCAACCATCCGTAGTATACGAAATTTGTTACATCACTACGTGTTGCTTATTGCTTTTGAGTATCTTATGTTAATTTTTTATATTTTTTCAGCAGTCGTTTCCATAAAAGTCGCTGCTACTACTTCGTAGAAAAAGGCGTTGACTTTAATAAACATTTTGGCAATCACTTCAACATGCACGAAGCGCTTCTGACAATTCCTCAGCCATTTGAAATCACTGAAATTGAAAGTGTCGAAATATTTGTTGGTGTACGAGTGCACAAGTTATTTTTTTGACTAATAAGTAATTTCACAGCCTGAGTTTTTACGTATTTTACTCTTGTTGGTTTTAATAATTTTTGTCATTCTGAGAAGGTAGGTAGTAATTTTTCTTCATACCTTACAGCTGAAGAAACAATGACCTCCGCTTGGGTTGTTTGCTTAAAATGTTGTTGACTTGCTGGATTTGTTTGTTAACTGCTTAGTCTTTCGACAATGTATATAGTATAAGTATGTATTTTTCATATGCTTTTTCTTTAAGTGTATTGATCATTAGCAGATTCTTCAATTTATTGACATTTACGAGTTGTTGTTATTTGCGACTTTTTTTTCAGTATATCTGTGCATGTTGCAATAAACTGTCATCGACTGTTAATTGCCGGCAGCTGTTTTATTGTTAGCTGTTGTTTACGAAAATGGAAAATAAAAAACTTAGAGAAAAATTTTATAACTTTTTTGCAAAGTTTTTATTTGACACAATTATGTTTTTGCAAGAACTTTAACGGAAATTGAATAAAAAACTTTTTTTTTTTTAATTAAACAATAAAACAAAAGACTTAAGAAGCAAACTTACAAACTGGTAAACGGAGTATTTATTGTGTATAAAAATTACACTGACCTAAAAATGGTCAACTTGCAACTAATTATCGTTATTGGTAGCATAAGAACAGCTATGTGCCTTTGTACAATTTTACAGAAAATCTTGCAATTTTTAGTTACTTTGCATTTATTTGTGCAGATTTTTCATTATATTATATGAAGAAAAAAAAATAAAGAAACTCATGATTATTACTACATGCTATTGCAATGTTTTTTAGCTAATATAAGCTCTTTTCCTGCTCCCAAAAATATCAAAACTTAAATAAAAAGTGTAACAAAATTAAAAAAAAAATATATATTATCGAGGAAACTATTATATTGTTACGAAATTCATGTCTCTTAGACGATAATTTCGATCTTTTACACTTTTCTGAGTTCGATCACTGGATTGTGTAACAATCAAAAAACACCCAAGCTTATTTAATTATAAAATGGTTTGTTTAAATCACAAAAGTTAGTTTTTTACGGTACAATTGTTTATTTCATTAACATTCAAATTCTAATATTAATCTGGCACTGTATAGACAACTGTTTTACTTTATTACTTAAAATCCACTGCGTTAAAATCAAATGTCTTACTTCTTAAAATCAACTGTGTCACTTTATTGCTTAAACTCAACTGCTTTTCGACAACTCAGATGACAACCTTTTATGCTACAGTCATCACTTTATCGAATAATCCAGTACCTTCTAGATGGCGTATCGGCGTGGAATCCACAATTATCCAGAATGTTACCAGTACCTTCTAGATGGCGTATCGGCGTGGATAATTTCTCTCGGTTGTCGACTTTTATAGTGTACTGCAGCGCCCTTTCGGTTTATCATTTCTAGTACAAAAACTACATTTGGCCGCTATATGGTGTACAAGTATTTTTATACAGCCAGTGATGCTAGCTTGTATCGTTTAGTTTCTTTCGTTGGTTTTTATTTCGAGAATTTTCTGGCATAAACCAAGTTTCGCTACACTGCCCTCCGCTTAAAATTGTTCGTCCCGAACAAGAGTCTCTCCGTCTCTAGTATGAGGTACCAGCCTTTCGATGTGGACTACCTTTAATTTACATTTGTTCCCGGGGTATTTTTGGATTCGGTACACAACATCATTAATCCTTGTGACGATCCGGTAAGGTCCCTCCCAAAGAGTCTGTAATTTAGGAGACACGCCTCGTTTTCGTTGTGGGTTGTGTAGCAGCACTAGTCGACCTTCTTTGAACCCTTCAGTATTTGCTCGCAGGTCATACCGAGCTTCCATCTTATCGCTATCCAATCGAGTACGTCTCCTGATAAGCTCGTGTATATCTGCTAGTTATTCTCTTTTCCGCAACATGTAATCGTCAGCATGGGTCGTTTCTGGGACAATGCTTACTCCGTACTTTAAATCTGCTGGAAGCCTTAAGTCCATACCAAAAATGGCTTTTGCTGGCGTGACTGTAGTGGTATCGTGTATTGACGACCGATAAGCCATCAGAAACATTGGTAGATGCTTATCCCAATTTTTTTGTCCTTTATCGACAACATTTTTTAAGTGCTCCCCTAGAGTACGGTTGAACCTTTCGACCATGCCATCGGACTGAGGATGCAAAGCTGTGGTACGTGTCTTCCGTATTCCAAGTATGTCACAAACCTCCTTATAAAGTGTCGACTCAAAATTTCGTCCTTGGTCGGAATGCAATTCAAGTGGAGCTCCATATCGGCAAATCCAATTTTTGATGAAAATGTCTGCAACTGTTTTTGCTTCTTGATTGAGAATGGGATATACTTCTGGCCACTTACTGAAGTAATCAATAACCACAAGGATGTATTTATTTGATGCGTTGCTGATTGGAAAAGGTCCCGCTATATCCATGGCTATCCTCTCAAAAGGAGCTCCAACGTTATACTGATGCATTTTTCCCCGAGTGCGTTGCCTTGGCCGTTTAGCAATTGCACATTGGTCACAACGGCGGATCCAGTCAGCAACTGATTCTTGGTATCCTACCCAATAAAACCGTTTCTTTATTTTATCTGTGATTTTCGTTATGCCCAGATGTCCACCACTCGATCCATTGTGATAATCCTCGATTATTTCCTTAAATAATAATTATTTCCTTAAAGGAATAACCAGCAGCTTTGAGCGAATTTTACCATCCTCGCTTTCCCATATTCGGTAGAGACAACCATCATGCAACTCCAAACTTTGCCATTGCGCCCAGTATGCTTTACAGATTTGGCTTTCACTTGAGATTTCTTGCCACGCCGGTTTCCTATCCAGCTCCTTATACTTAATTAAAGTTGCCAAATCTGTATCATTGCGCTGGTCCCGTTTTACTTCCTCTTTTGTCCACTTTTCTTCAGGCAAAATGTTCAAAAGGCGTACATCAATTGTTCCAGCTTTATTTTCCGTTCGTGAACAATGACCGCATTCAATTTTACATGTACGACGGGAAAGTGCATCCGCATTTCCATGCTGGCTTCCTTTGCGATGTTTGACAACTGATGTTCGGCCATTATTTTCTCCATCATCGTCCAACCTATTTTCAATTCTTCTTCTTGGTGAACGTGATGCAAATCGTTTACGACGTGATTTGCAGTCACGTGCCATGTGTCCCAGTTGTAGCATTTCCGCTGGAGCTACTGCTGGCGAACATTGAATTTTATTTTCAGCCTTCACCTCTATCCGACGAGTTTTCAGTGATGGGCGGCGAAAAAGAAAAAAACAGTTTTGCCAATTATGAAGAAAAATGAAAATTTCAAAAAAATATATGATGCAGAAATATACGATTATTGACTCTCTTTAAGATTTTTACTATAACTTGCATGCTGCTAGTAAAAGAGCACAATTAAAGTGCGTTTTGATTGAAAAAAACATATTTAAATTTCATAAAAATCCTAATAAAAGTTTTAGTTAATGCAGCTGCAACTTGATTATAAGTAGGTTGAATATTTTTATGAGGTTTGCTATAAATTTTAATCCATCAGACACAAAGTTAATCAATATAAGGTATTCAATCCTCATCATATAATCTGAACTTTTCAAAAAAAATTTGTAAGTGGTATTCGGTGTTTAATAACTAAAAAAGACCATTCTTGAACTAATATTGTACGTTCTGTTAGAATCTTAAAACAAAATTTACTTATCTCCCACGAACTTTGCAAATGAGTTTGCTATTTCCAAAACGTGACCTGAACGTTAAGGGTGACTTGTGAAAAAACGCGGAAAACGTACAAAAAACGGATGTGTTTTAGAAAGAAATAAACTTTTCAAAGCATTTTTAAAAGGCTTTATCCTAGGCTTTGGACAAAATACGTATCCCGAACCATTAAATTTTTGGAGAAAAGAATTTGTCAACTTCATAAAAAATCAATCCGGTCGGCATTTCGAAGTAAGAGACTCAAATGTGGGTAAATTTTTTTCATAAAAAAGTTGCGTTTTAGCGTCTTTGGGCCGTCACGTTGGATTTTCTCAATTTGATAGATGTAGTTTGGTTAGAGTATTCTAAAGTCCCTACAAATTTAATTCAGAAAGCTTTTATTTTTATTTTGGAATAACTAAATACTACAGGAGTTCACAAAGCGAATATACTTAGTCTTTACTTTGTTTGAGAGCTTAGACCATAATTAGCTTATAGAACGATAAAAAGTTTTCAAATCCTTTGAATTTATATTCATTGTAAGCCTCGTAATAACTTACAACCTACTTATAATGAAACTGTTTCTGTAGCTTCTAAGCTATACATCGTCTTATTTTTTTTGATAAATAAAAAAAAATAACTACTTTATTAGTTTCTAAAAATTCTGATGTTTCACGATTTTGCCAACAAATATGAAGTTTCGGACTTCTGTAAAAAAAAAGATCTATGACTGGTCTTGCAATCAACTGGGTATTCAAAGCTCAATATACAAGGGCAAATGGGTTCTTGTACCGATTTTTTAATCACATACAATTCATATGAAAAACGAAAAAGCAAAACAACGAAAAACAGATATTTTTTTGCGTTTTAGTAAATTTTCTGTTTTTCGTTATTTTGCTTTTCGTATTTCATATGAATTGTACTAGGAAACAAAGTGGATGCGTCGTACGCAGGTTTGATCTAGGAAGCTGAAATTTTTGGGAGAATTTTCTTCAAACCCGATTCTATTATATAGACACATAGGACCGCAAATTTTTTTTAAAAAAGATACGAAAAACACGAAAAATGTGGGCGTGGTTTTACAATAGTGGGTGGCGTCCCCCATTCAACTAAAAATCCTAAAACGCTATATCTTGGCTCTTAAGGCAGACTTTTTCTACGTTTTAGTAAATCGGTTTTTTCGTTAAATTTCAACGAAATTGGACGTAAACTCTGTCTGCGCCGCTTACAAGTTTGAGTTAGGAAGCTCAAATGTTGGGATAATTATTTTTATTCCTCAAGCTATAATATAGGAAAAAAAAATCCCTCTCCAAAAGTTTGAAGAAAACACCCTAGTATATATAACATTATATATGTATATAATGTAAAAAACTTGTAAAATAAATACAAATTAAATACACTTACACAGCGAGTTGGCAATCTATATAAATAAAATGATAGCCGTTTTCGATGAACGGGATTCACGCAAAATCTACTGAATCGATTTTGATTAAATTTTTTTAGTCATCATTCTTAGGCGCTTGGTCCCAACATAGAATTAAAATTATCACGATATTCCTGTTAAATATCAAAATATTAAAGTTTTAAAATTGCTAAAAAAATTAATTTCACACATAGAAAGAAGCATGTAAGCATAACAAATCATTTAATGGCAAGTTAGTGTGTGTGCATTTTGTTTTTATATGGCAATGCAATTGAAGAGAATATGCAAATTTTACTCTCGCTCTCATTCTCAATTTGTCAACGCAACAACACGGAATTTGTGAACAATGAAAAAAAAAAAAACTAGAGTACGTTCACACATAGAAAGCACACATGCTGTCCTACATGGCTTGACAACATGTGTGACTCTCAATATTGCTTTGCGTTCACATTTTCGTGCATGCCATCAAACATCAATTGCAGAACAATTTATGAGCATCCAGATCGAAGTGAACTGCATGAAATCCTATTTAAAATGAAAAATGTTCACTAGGCTTGACAGTCAGTTCACACAGGTTGTATGGTTGGACAAGCCAGCAGGAAAATCAACAATTTTTGAAATCCATCCAACATGTGTGTCAAGCGGTCGTTCCTAGAGTTCACATTATGGAACATTGATGTTGGACAACATGTGTGATAATGTGTACTAGGCTAATTGAATGTGTTAGTTTGTGTGTGTGCTTTGTTTTTGTCTTTCACATGGCAATGCAATGGAATATTTATGGAAGAGAAAACAACGAGAACTCTAGATCTGTGAAAAAGAATCCAAAATTGACTGTAGTTCTATTTAAAAAAAGTAAATTGTTTGCCTTCGCAGAAAAACAGGCAACGCGTACATAGTCGCGAGCATCTGATAGTAATCAATATACCTGTAAAGTTTTACAAATTGAATCAATATGACAACAAAATGATTAAAATAATATTATTTTGGCACAGTGTTTCGCCTAGTAACCATTTTTAAAGTCCGACTGAAATGAGTTTCTTAGTTGTTGATAAAAAAAAAAGGATTTCATTGTTTCTCAAACAAGCATTACATGTCTATTCTATTGCTGCTTAAAAAATCTCTTCGTTATTGCAATAGGATTCAAGTAAACTACTCTACATAGCCTAGAATTATTTATGTAATTGCTTAGAAAGCGCATTAATTTACAGCAATCAATTTAGAAAACTTCTAGAATTTTCAGCTCCTATCATTTTTATGCAAATTATATTGCAATGCAACATCACTACATGTGAAAGTTCGACAA
Source organism: Tricholauxania praeusta (assembly GCA_949775025.1). NCBI lineage: Eukaryota > Metazoa > Arthropoda > Insecta > Diptera > Lauxaniidae > Tricholauxania > Tricholauxania praeusta. Next base: position 36,783,363 of record OX459029.1, on the reverse strand, counting down.
ATATCATAAGCAATAAATTGGGGTATATTATATTTTCTAAAATAATTTACATAAATTCAATTGAAGAGACAAAAGCAACAGCAAAACAGAAGTACATGGCTACGTCTAAAGTATCACTTGTTTTGTTAAAAAAAACGCGCACTATAAACAGGCCAACTGAAGCCACTTGAACCAACAACAATGCGACTTGCATTTGGTACACAATGACGCTAATCAAATAATGAGTAATAAGTGTTACGGAAACAAAGACAACAAGAACAATAGGGATTGCATATAGAAAAAAGTGGAAACTTTCTCCACTAAAATCGCTGGCACTAAACACTTGCACACCACTGGGGTGGCCCTTGTATTAAAATTTAAAGCTTGCGATACTATGGTTTGATGTAAGAATTTGAGAGTTTGTGTTCTATTGCAATTGATCAGGCAATTGATGTAGATGATATAAAAGTACAAAACCCAGTAAATACATTAGTATGTAGCAAAATTGATGTTGTCAAATCTGTAATGAAGCTTAGTTCAAATGCTGCACGGGTTGATGGAATACCGATTAAATTTCTGAAAACTATGTTGCCATACATTTTCGCACCTCTTACCCATATAATTAATCACTGCTTTACCTGCTGTCATTTTCATGAATTGTGGAAAATTGCAAGGGAAATTCTTATCCTATTCCTTTACAAAATAAAACCATGCAGCTGGGTTTAATGATAACAAACCGATAAGTATTTTGGAAAAACTCAAAAGAGGTCAAAAAGTCGAAAAATTATGGAAAATATTGAAAGAGATTGAAAAAGATGGATGATTTTTAAAAGATTGATAAAGCCAAAATATATTGAAAAAATCCATAAAAAAAAAATGTAAAACAACTTGTAAGATGTTAAAAAATTTTAAAACGGGTGAAATTCGCTCAAAATATCGATTTAATATGAATATGGAATGAATGTGGAATATGGAAATTATAAAAAAAGTTGAAAGAGTTTGAATAGTTCGAAAAAATATAGAAAATAATAAAAAAGTTGAACAATGTTGAAAAAGACGGAAAATTTTAAATAATATAAAAAATTTTAGAAAAAAATTGAAAAAGATTGAAAACTCGGAAAAGTCGATAGAAAAGTCGCAATAAGGTTGAAACAGTTGAAAAATTTGGAAAAAAATTTAAAGAGATTGAATAAATCAAAAAGTTCGCGCCCGCTTTCCAATTCTGTCCACTTTTGTTTAAGAAAATATATCCACGATTGGTACGACATTAGAAATTTTGGGTGGCGACACACCCACTGGGACAATTCTGTCTGATTTTGATCCAGAAGTAGTTTTATACAAACAACATCTTAACCACTCACCTACACTAAATTTCAAACCAATTGCTGCAATAGTTCACTTAAAATAACTTTATTTTCATGAAAGCCGTAGATGCCGTTGTCGAGTAAAATTGAATCAAATTTTTCAAATGTTGGGAGTGTCATGCCCTTTTTTTGCCCAATTCTGCCTTCATTTAGTACAATTCATGATATATACCTACATATGATCGCAATTGTTTACCGAGCTTCATAACAATATCTTGCATAGCTTGCGAGATATGAATAATGAGAATTAATTCTTAAGGATCAAATGTGAAATCGAAGTATGGAGCTTGATTCTTGGAATTGGCTTTTGGCTTATTGCAGATTTTTTTTTCCGATGTCGAGATCGAATTTATGGTGAGGTTTTTTTCTGTTGTTGTTTTTGTTGCTTTTGTTGTAAGTAGCTCCTGCTTCCAAAATTTTGCCCACCTATGCTGTAATGCAATGCAACTTCAGAGCCCTCTAGTGGTTACATAAGTTTTTGGCTCTAATGGGACTAGTAGAAGTAGAAGACTTTAGCTTGTAAAAAGAGTAAAAAACAAATCTTTCCAAAATTTTGATTTTAATATTTAAACTTTTAGAGTGCTTTAATTAAAACCTTCTTAAATGAAAAATTTATGACAATTTTGTGAAAAAAAAAACGTGTGCATCAATCTTTGTAGTACTCAGGTTTAATTTTATCAAAGTTGCAGCTAAAGTTTTGTCTTGTGAGTTAATGAATTTGATGAGTGAGCAAACAGAAAAGCACCATGGTCCATGGTCGGCTGCTCTGCATTTTTTGATGGAATCGTATCCATTATACTAAACTTCAAGTAATTTCAATCTCAAGGACTTAAAAAACAATAGGTGTCATACGTTTCTAATAGAAAGTGAAGGTTTCGCAGCAAAAACGCTCATGTCCTGCGATATTTATATTTGTTAACCATTCGTGGACTTAAAAAAGTTTTGCACACAATAATGGAAGTTAAAAGAGGCACATGGTACAAATGTTTATGTACCTATACGAACCTTAAACTCTTTTCGTGCTTTCTGAACGAAGTGAAATAAATTTTGAAGTCAAAAAAAAGCCAAGGAAAGGTCGTAGCGCAGAATCTGCTCCATTAAAGAGTTTAACAAAAAGGCACATGTCCAGTTGGTCCCAGCAAAAGGGAGCATGTCCACTTTTTTCCAGTTTTCTATAAAATTATTAAACATTTTTTTGGTCTGAATGAGTTAAAGTAGTAGCGCGTACTTACACAAATACTTGTGATCACTTCAGAGGCGAATTCTGAAAATGTTTAGCAACTGAACTTGTGCCGTTCCGTTCGCCCACTCCTCATTTGAAGGAGAGTGTTTTATATATAAAAAGTTACGATTATCCCCCTGTGAGAACAAAACCAGAAGCGTAGACAAACTCATCATTTCACTTCTTATACCTTTCACCTTCTACGGCATTAATTTATTAAATATTTTTAATGGACTTCCATTTTCGGAAGTAGGGGGTCATTCCCCATAGAGACGATTTCCACTGTATATTTATATAAAAACATGCACAAAATTTACATATGTACGTGCTGGCGCATATAATTTTGTTAGGGAGTTTTTTCTCTAAAAAATTTGTATTAAGCTTAAGCTATAAAAAAAAAACTTTTTGTTTTACAAAAAAAAAATTAAACAATTAAATAAATTTATTTATAGCTGAAAAAAAAAAAACAAAAGTAGTGAGAACTCTATTTGCACATAGTGTTGTGAAGCGGCAGCAGCTTTCGAAATTGCGCGTAACCCATTTGGGTTGGGAAAAATCAACAGCAAAACAAAACATTCCCGCTGTGGCTACTACGGTCCAGGTGTTCGATGTCGGCTTTTACTTTTTTTTCTTGCATTTTTATTTGCGTTGGCTTTGCTATTGTATTATAATAAAAGTTTTTTTAAAAAAAAAAAAAAAAAAATTTAATCAAAAAATTATAGAAATGTAAAAAGTAGTTGAACCATTTATTTTAAGCACCCATAAAAAGCACACAAGACCTAACCAATTTAACAAGAGTTTAGTCACCAGGAAACTATTTAAACTCTGACTAAGACACTACTAACCTAGTCACATGGTACACGCGCCCGTTGCTGAAGCGTGTTAAAAAGCTGCTTGCGTTGTAATAAACTAGATTCAGAGTTGATTGCATGCAGTGACATTGACTAAAGCAGCAGCAGCATCACAAGAATCCAGCAACATTAACTTTTTACATTGAGCAACAAAAGCATCCATTGGATTATCTTGTGGTCAACAGCTTCCGTCATTTATGTGCGGTTCTCTTTCTTTTTTGCTGCAGCGTATAGCAACCAAAAGCAGGAGATGGGATAAATGCTACGTCTGTCCATCAGCCTAATGATGGTAGAAAAGTTTGGCAGTTGCAGCATCAAACCACGGCATCAGTTAATTGGAGCATAATAGAGTGGTTTTGTGGTTGCTGCAGACAGTATTTGTTGCTTTATTGTTGTCGTGGGTTGCTTTTGTTGCTGCGACTACTGCTGCTGCTACTGCTACTGTGGTAAAGCATTTTCCAGAAGTTCATTAGGTGAACAATTTGGTTGTATGTGCACGAAATGTTTGTTGTCACTTAGCTCAAAAAACTCTCTTAGTGTTAGTTATATCATTAAATTTAAAAAAAAAAACCAACAAGATATTGAAAAATTTTGTTGCAATCTGCGTAAGGATAACTCATTCTAACAGAGCAAAAATTTCAGGAGTGCGAAAAACGTCTTGCAGTGTCAACGATTTTGATTTTTTTGCTGAGTTATGACACTGGGCGCAAAACTCGCCAGCATCGATTTGCAACTACAAGCAAACTCTTTAAACGCGTTTTTCTCAAGAGTGATTTTTTGGAACTAAAATCTTTAAGAATTCATAGCTTTTTAAGTTGCGGCTAAATAAGCGATTTTGTTGCTTATGACTATGACATAATTTTCAACTCTGGTCAGAGTAGGTTCCTTTACGCTGATTGTATCACAAATAATAAAAAGAACTAATTGGAGATGAAGCCGAAAAAAAACTCCCAAAAACTTTAATAGAAATATTCACCCTTATCATGAATTCCTTCGGATTTTTTCTCCAATCCACCGTTTTACGATCGTGGAAGATTTTTGGGGAATTTGAAAAAATTCCTTGGAAAATGAGGTTATCGGCAATGCTTTTTTGGGGAACATTTTTTGACGTTTCATTCAAATTTTTTCCCCTAACTTTGTAGCAAGGAATTTATTGAGGAAAGGCTCAATGTTAGCAATAGTATTTTGTAATTTTGCAACACAAAGAAAGAACAATTTTTGATATTGGTCCAGCACATGGAATCCAATTCGGATATAGTAAAAGTCTTCATGAAAAGAATTAGATGGCAAACTATCTTTTTTTTTTGTAATATAGATAAATACACTCTGTTTTTATTTATAAAATTGTTCAGCTGACAGATAAGCTAATGTCAAATATGCAAAATTACTGATAAGCTAATGTCAAATATGAAAAATGCAACTGTGATTTTGGATTGAATGGAAGTAATTGGAAATATTTTGGCAGCACTGACTGGATATGAAGTTTTCCAATCCGCAATTATTTATGATCGCAAAATACTCCTCTCGAGAAACAAAAAAATTCGAGAGAATCGTTTCCTCCGGATATTCATGATAGGGGTGATTAAAAATTCTATCACAAGGCACACATTCGTAATCAGCAACCAAAAGTGATCCATGCCATACATCTCAAGCATCGAAAGTTTTGGTTGTAAAATTCAAAAAATTAAGCTGTGATAAGTGGCTGGTACAATAACATACATGAAAATACTTAGAAAACGCTTTTCGACCGCTTCAATTCTCAATGAACTGGAAGAGTAACATTCCTATCATATGATGAAGGTTTTTCTTAAGGCATAAGTATTTGTGGTGCAAGTAAAATTAGTCTTACAATTATCGCTTAGTTGAGGAAAAATGTAAAACACTATCTATCAATGACAGTGAAATTCTTTTAAAAAATGGCTTTTAGTGGTGGGAACTCTGAGATATTATAGCAGATATTTGTTGCCATAGGGTCGCGGCTGTGAATCGTGTCTCAACGTTTATCGCTATATTGCTTACACAATTTCAACTGATTTAATATTTGTAAAGCAAATATATAGAAGAAAACAAACTAATGAAAGATTATACACTTAAAAATATTTTTCAAACCTTTTAACTTTATCGAACACATTTTTATGCTGTTCCTTCCCAAAACAATTTATTTTATGCTCAGAAAAAACTTGTCCCATTTCCATGCAGCTTTGAATTTTCATCTTTTTCTTCATATATTTCAAAAACATTCTATAGAAAAATTCTTTCTTTAGAGATGCTATTCCCTCGAAACTTTCCCCTTTTTATGTGCGTTTGTAGTCATGAATTGCTTATAGCATCAAAAATGAGATAAGATACCAACAAAAAGATATTTTTCCGTCTGACTGAATATAAATCAACACCGAGGGCAAACTGTTTGTCCCAATAAATGAAATGCGGGTTGCGAAAAAAAGTTCGTAGACATAGCACTTGCTTTAGACCAATGCGATTCTCGATTCGATTTAAAATAACTTTTATAAAAAATGAGTTGCTCTATAGCTCAATCTCATCCCTACTCTTCCATCTTCTTTTCTAAAGCTAACGCACGACGAGTCAAACTAAAGTGTTAGTTAAAGGAAAAAAAACAGAATTACAAATAAATTTCAGTTCAAAAGGCTCCTTGCTTAAATTCATACTTTTTCAAAATCTATAAGACAGATTTCAGTGAAATTTGGTATATGGCCAAATGAGTTCGATTCAAAAGTAGCCGTGACACCTCTCATAGATATGACAAATTAAAGTTGTCATATCCGAAAAGCTTTCCGCTGGATATAATGAAAATTTCTTAAAGATGTCAATGGCGCTATCCGGACAAAAAAAGGTGAGCGTGAAATTTGCCATAGTAGCAAAAACATTAAACTACCACACTTATTACGAAGGTTTTCCAAAAGAATATAATAAAACTTGAGGCAAAAGCTATATATGAAAAATCAATTTTTGAATGATATGCATGTACCTTAAAGCAAGTGGGCGTGGGATCTCCTAACTATGTGACGTAAGCACTTTCTCGGCGGAAAAACAGGTAAGTTCGGATAAGTAAGCATTGCATTTCCAACAGCAGCAAAAATTTATATACATATATCATGTCACGAAAGTTTTCCACGGGAATACAACGAATTTCGAAAACATGTATGAGGAAATTTTTGCAAGAAAATCGGATCAAGCAAATATAAGTACTCCCATCAAATATTTTTTCCTGGAAAACGTGAATAAGACCTGGATTAAGAAAATGAAAGGAATAGTGTAAAAATAGGGATGCAGACAAAGATATAGTTAGAAAAGAGTAACAAAATAATGTAGGAAGACAAAAAAATAAAAGAGGAGATAAGAATCGAAATATAAATATACCCGAAGGCTGGCTCATATTAGTCTTGATGAAAGTCTCAATAAAATGGATTTATCAGTAATCCAGAAAAGCATCATGATACTGTCAATTCTGTTCAAGATATGACGAAAATCGCCATCACCAAAGTCAACGAAACATTTGAACAACTTATCCAGAAGTAATGGACATATTTTCAGCAAAATATATCGAGTATTGTTAAAATAAATATGCTTTGCATTACCATGAATCATAGCAGGTTTTGTTAGATTTCACCATCATCGACTGCAGTACCACTCTTGATGCATTTGCAACAGATGATATGAAGAACTCTCGGGTATGTGCTCATTAGGTATATGCCAATATTGTATGCTGTCAATTAAGGTTTCATTTAAAAATTCATAACAAGAACTTAGAGCTCTAGATTTTACAAATCCTGGCATTCCGTGGACTTTTTGTGAGCATTTGGAAGAGCTCAATGACATATAATTTTTCGCCATCAAACAATCGATATTAAAAAAAAACTTATTGTTGTCAGATATTCTTTGGAAAAAATAGGTTTGAAAACCAATATAAAGTGTTCACAAACATTTCTCTTCGTCTAACACTGAAAATTTAGTGGCCTAGAACCATCTCTAATGCCGAATTACTCATTAGATTCCTTAAAGATCCGATTTTCATTCAAGTCAAATGGTAATGGATTGAACTCACGCGGAAATCGTCAATAAGCGTAGCCATCCTGAATCATCGGGAAAGTTTTGTAGAGGATTGCAGGCCTCTGAACGTTGGAAGAGTTTTGTGTAGGCCCTATGCTCCGTGAGGGAATGAAGAATACAAGAATGTATTAAAAACAGTTTCAGGTCTGAGTAACAACCAGGTGTTTTATAATATAATACTTGAATCAAAATTTTCGATCACAAATTCTCCCAGTGTAAAAGTCAACAGTTGACCTCAGCGTGAGTTGATTTTTATTACTTATTTACTGGCAAGTACAAACGTGGCATTGAAAATACTCTTTCGTTATAGAAAATAGAATTAGCACGTCATTGTGTTTGTAGCTCTGATAATTGTGATGAGCTCGAAGTGGAGAAAATAAATAATTGTACGTATAAGAGGGTGGATGTGTATGTCTTGGTGAATGCAATGCCAGGAATTTAAGTGGAGCTTTAGAAATTGAAGCATAGCAGCTAACACTTAAGAATAAACTGCTGACAGTGAGTGAAAGGTGTGGGAAATGTCTAGTAGTAAGTGGATAATCATTACAGATGAAAAATAAAAAAACGGAAAAAGATTTGAACTTTAGTTCACAAATAACTGGTATATTTTAAATATTTCTATATGCTAGCGCCGTTACTTAAAATATACATGCATGTTCGTTAAAGTCAAGTTCGTCTCTTAAGTCTTTCGTTTATTGCGGAAACAAATGCAGATTTTTCGATTGTTTTTCACATGATTTCAATTCTTTTAAAGTTTCAATAAAAATCACAAGCAAAAAACTTATGTAAAAAACTGGTTGGCTAAAATATTTTGACCAACTTAACCAGTTTGCGTTCCAATTTCATGTGTTACTGTTTAAAATAAAGTTAATAATCTTGGCCAAATCTGCATCAGCACAGCAGCCCAAACTCGTCAAGCGCTGCAACACGCAGTATGCACGCTAGTGAAACTGACTGCAAAGCGTGTGTTTGTTGCAGCGGTAGACAACAACGACAATATGCAATCAAAATGCTGGCGGAAAGCGTGTGTAGCTTTTGTTGTTTAATGTTATAATTTACTTATGACCAGTTTATTAATGCAACGCTAGCGTATATTGAAATGCGCAGCTGTGTCCATTCTAATAAAGAAAAGGTATTTTTTTAAACCGCACGAAGCATTGTCTGAAGTTGCACAACATGAACCAACCTTAAAAGTTTGGTCTCATATCGGCGATATAATGTATTTGTTTTGATTTAATGCCTTTTGTGCAATTGTTTTAATTGGCCCGCACCAGCAGCGTATAATTTAGAGCAGTTTCCCATTTGTTTAGTGTTTAGTTGAGTATTAGGATTGATTTTAGGTTTGCTGATTAAATTTTTTATTCAAAAATTCTTTATATGCCCAAAGTGCATTTAGAATAAATTTATCATCATCATTTTTTATAAATATATATTAAGCGATAGTTGTTGTGTATCGTTTTTGCGCCAATCGCAATATATGGCATTTTGACATAGGATATCTAAATCTATTCTGTTTTTTGAGTCATGTTGGTTCAAAAATTCTTTAAGAAATCGATGAGAATATTTAAAAGTATCATAAAAACTGACATATTATCGAAAAGAAATCGAAATGAAAGACAATAAACTAAGATATACTAAAAGCTTAAAATTATCGGCTTGTATCGGAAAATGTTGAAGAAGTCAACTAAATATGAAAGATATCGACCAGTATATAATCCGAAACAAAAATATTCATGAAAACCATTTCCTTTCGTTAAGATGTAGGAAAAAGAAAAGCTGAATATATAGCCAGAGTTAAATAAAAGCGACACTCATATCGAATTTCATTCAAATTAAATAATTCATTCCAATTGATATTACATTTTGTAGAAATATATGTTAACAAAATGACACTTTATGTGTTCAAATTGTCCCACTATCTAAGAAGAATGAATTAGAAAATACCAATTGATTGTTTTATTCACAGCGCACTCGACGAATAAATTTTTGAAACCTCAGAACCTCTACTAGCCTCCTCAATATATATAAATAGGCGTAGGCAAAATAGTTCCATCTGCCATAACATAACATAATCGCGTAAGTTTTTTGTTTGATAATTTATATAAAGAGGCAGTGCCGAATGTAATTTGTCCAATAGTAGGCGGCCCACGCCTCTTACAGAAAAGTACGTCTCCACAGCTAAGCTAACTAGCCGCTTTTGATAAAATTTGACACGGATATGGATTGAATCCTGAGGAAAGGTATCAAAGATTGTTCTCTTTGTTCTTGAAGTAGGCATGGCACCGCCCCTAACAGGAAAATACGTTTTCACAGCTAAGCTAATCGACCAATTTTGATTGGACTAAGCCCTGAAGAAAGATAGTTGGCACGATATGAGGTTAGCTTATATACCGATTTTTGTTAAGTTCGGTATGGCGATTGGTTTTAAAGTGGGTTTCAAACAGGAAAATATGTTTTTTCAGCGAGACTAAGGGACCGATTCTGATAAAATATGGTATGAAGATATGTAGATTTAACCCAAAGGAAGGGATAGATTTAGGAATTGGGCAACATGATATCATGATTTTTTTTTGGGAGCGATGATATTTAATCAGGTATGATGATACTGAACTGTTTTGTATTGTCACTATTAAGATTGAATTTTGACAAGTGGTCGAATTCTAGTACAAGATAAATTACACTTCTAGACAAAGTCGGTTCAGTAGTCTAGGTGCTACAAATTTATATGTAAGTACTCAAGTTATGTGACATTATTGGTCTAAGCGTTCTTGCTACAAATTACTCTAAGCGATTCACAAAAAGATCCTCTACAATCTCAGGGCGTGGGAGAAGTGAGGCGTTCTATTAATAGCAGTATTATTTTTTCGTACTCTCATTCTTCTAACCTACAGAAGTTCGATAAAGGTCACTTTTAAGTGAATCTGATGTTTCTTGCTATTATTAAGAGCTTATGAGGTCTGCGTAGAAAACGTCAGTAGTTGTTGACTACAGATTTCCACTCCATCGCTTTCCTTACAATACTTTTGTCCTCGCCGCGTATTTGTCTTCGAAAATGACAACCATTTATATCAACCACGTCTAGTTTTGTGATACTTTCTGAGTATGGGATTCAAAATCATGCACAAATTCAAAACTGGACGTTTTTGCGTTATTCTAGTTATGTACGTACAACATTTTCCCATAGCACTATTCGGCATTTCTGGACTTTTTCGAAAAAGATCCAGCATCATGACAAATGGTTAACTCCAGAGGACACACTTTACCGTCTTACTCATGTCTTCTACACGGACGTGCAGCATGGCACGATTAGTTGAGTCTTATTTGGGTTCCCGGACAATTAGGGCTCAGTGGCCACAACAATAAGTTTGGAGCCATTCATCGTTATCAGTGTCATTTAAATTAATCGTTAAATCAATGACTTGACTAGCGTGGTCTGATCTTGATTCCTGGAAAATTGCAAAGCGTTTCGTGAAAGAACCATCCTCTGCACATTCTCTTCCTCTTCCCATATTTCTGAATTTTTTTAAAGAAACGAAATAGTTTAAGAAAGAGCAATCTCTACTTTATTTCTTTTTGTTTCCTTTTTTTTATTCCTATTCACTGCAGCTTCCTCCATCGGGTCTTAGTACAATGGCTTTTGGGCTGGCCTTTACTAATTCAAACCACGAGTACCTGCGCTTACCAAATTTTTTGTATATATGGGGCATTTCAGGCGAAGCGGGCAATGAAAATAAAGTGAGGTCGTGAAATTTGTTTATATTCCCGTAAGTTATACATCTAGTAGACATAAATGTGTACAAATAAAAAAAATCAAATTTCAAATCTGATTTCATAATTGAAAAGAGCAGTAAATTTCCTATTGGATCCACAATGTCTTATATTTTATTAAAATTTTGTTAAGTTCGAAAAACTGCTTCCGAAAAATCCATTATTCATATTACGTCAATTTTTTATTTAAGTGTTCACACCTTCTAGAAGTACAACTAAGCCGAATATGAACAAATTTCTAAGTCTCATTTTTTTTGCTTTGTCCGCTTCGCCTTGAAATGCCCCACATCTTAAGTGGTTCTTGATGAAAATAGTTTTCATTTTCGGAATCAAAAGGCAAAATCACCAAAGTAAATGAACTAAAAAAATCAAATTTAAGTATTTTTTACTCTGTGATTCAAATTACAACACATACTGAAACGGAAAATAAATATAAATCACAATGGTGAGTTATTCCTTTCTTCTCCCCTAGAATACTTAAAAATGTAAATATTTTAGGAGTCTGACGAGACCTACAACAACGAGTCATTTACACCTAAGCACTCATGCACATGCCAACAATTAAAAGCCTTGTGCCCGTGTATCCAAAGGTTGCTGCTGCTTAAGTTTCGCCATCAGTGCAACCACTTAAGACACTAAAGCATCACATTCATGCCTAATCAGTTAAAATTTTTGTGCTACGCTTCATTTCTGCAACGATATTTGTTGCACTTAAACCGCATGCAGCGAATAAACGAATACCATGCAGCTCACAGCTGGCGGCGCTTATGTAGAAGACGCAGATGATGACTTTCTTCTAGCGTCTTTCTTCATAGATATCTGTTTAGCAAAATAAAAAAAAAGAAGAAAATTCGTTCTTAGAAGCGACCAACTGTGCAACCATAAAAAATGATCTGCAACATGATTTATTTAGCTGCAAGGGTCAAATGTTGGCAGCAGCCATTAAAAATCGACTTTGGCTGGGTTTTTCAACGAACTTTTTTTTTCTGTTTTCTTCCACAAAGTTTCCTTTGTGACCGTAAGTTGAAGAAGAGTGGTTACTTGTTGCTGCAGACAAAAGTAATGTTGGTAATTAGAAGAAAGTGTGTTTTTCATTATGACTAGAAACAACTTGTTTTTTAATTAATTTCTCACAGTGATTAAATGTATATGACTCGAAAAAAGATGTTTTTTTTCTTTTCTCTGATGATGATTTTTGTAAAATTTTTAAGTTCATTCAGTATGTATTGCATTAAAGTTGGCTCAAGATTGTGGGGAAATTTTAGGTTTTCTTCGCCATGACTTTAGTGTTTCTCGAAAATGTTTCTAGTTTTTTCTGCCTAGTTCCCACAAATCAGTAGCAGAAAAGATTTATCATTAAGCTCTGGCCAAAAAAAATGAAAAAATCAATTCGAAAATCAGCCTTTCGTTGCAAGTTTCAATAAATGCAGCTGCAACTTAAGCGCGGCATAGTCAAAGACAGCGAAAAGTCGCAAAAGAAAAAATTACGTTTTAGTTTAAAAAATGATCTCTTTGTTGGCTTAGGAAAAAAAACACTCAAAATATTTTTTAATTAAAGCAAAATACAAAACAACTTTAGTTACAAAAACGTGCAATACTTGCAACAACAACAGCAACAGCATTCCACATTTGATTTGTCCACTTAATATGTTGCAGTTTATATTGTTGCCAATAAGACCAAAACTATTATTAGTAAAGCAACAACAGCACTAACAAATAGAAGGAACTTTAACAATTGTTGGCTGCAGACATTCAGCAAAATGAAAAACAACAACAATGACAACAACAATGACAACAAAAACAACAACTATAGTTGAGTAACAACAAAACTTATTGGAGCGTGTTGCACAATTTTCATCAGTTGTAAAAAAAAAAGCTTTTGTCTTTCATTCCATTTTTTTTAAATAAATTTAATGCATAGTGAAAAAAATCGGCAATTTTAGTTTTAATTTTTTTTTTTTTTAAAGCTAACACCTGAACTAAAGTTTTTCCCTTAGTGACCCTCAGTCAGGCACGTTGAACTTACTGCGCTATCGATTTGTCGATTGTGGCTTTAATTATTAAGTCTTTTAAGCCATTGCTAGTTGTTGGTTTAAGCTCTCCTTTACTGGCGTTGCTGTTTTTGTTAACATTATTACACAATGCAAAAAAAAAAGTTTTTTTCTAGGCGACTTTTTGAAATTGTTATTGTAGTGACTTTTAAGATGATGTTTATAACTTTAGAGAAATGCTATATTCTCTATATAAAATCACTGATATGCGATAATAACTATCTAAAATAACCGAAATCAAAATATATTTATTTGGCACTGAAAAGTTGTTGGGAATTCATGTCTTGAGAAATTTTTACTTAATATACTCTACACTGAAATTTGACTAACTTTTTCCCCAATTTGCCTACACTTTCTCCTTAGCAACCCTTTAAAGTTGAAGTGGAAACATTAGCACTTAATAGTAAGTTTTCTCATAGATTTAGTGAACTTTTTACTTACTTACTTACTTGGGTGGCCATAACAACCCGTACCGGGTTACGGCCGACCTCAAAAGCTCTCTCCAGGCGCCTCTGCTTTGCGCGCGCCTTCTCCAATCATTCACACCAAGCGTGGATAGGGTTTCCTCGGCTTGGTCTTTCCATCGGAGGCATGGTCTTCCTCTTCGTCGTCGCCAAGCGGCTTCCGCATCAAACACCTTTTTCGCCGGAGCTTCTTCGTCCATACGCACAACATGTCCCAGCCAGCGCAGACGTTGGATAGTGATGCGCTTGACTATGTCAATGTCAGCGTAGAGCTCGTACAGTTCGTGGTTCATTCGAATACGGTAGTCGTCGCCGACGTGAACAGGACCAAAGATTTTTCGAAGAATTTTTCTCTCAAACACCCCAAGCGTGGCTGCATCAGTCTGCGACACAACCCATGCTTCTGCGCCGTAAAGTAGCACGTGTAAGATGAGCGTCTTGTAGAGTGTCAGTTTTGTCGGGCGAGAGAGGTCTCTACTACTCAATTGCTTACTGAGACCATAGTAACACCTATTAGCAAGAGTTAGTCTTCGCTTTATCTCCAGGCTGACATCGTTTTGAGTGTTCACGGCGGTGCCAAGATAGGTGAATTCCTTGACAACTTCGAAAGTATAGTTGTTCGCAGTAACAAAGGATCCAATACGCCGCGTCTCCCTGTTTGTGGACAGCATATACTTTGTTTTGCCCTCGTTCACTGTCAAACCCACTTTCGCTGACTCTTTTTCGATAGCAGAGAACGCAGCAGTAACATCTCGCTTACAACGTCCAATGATATCAATATCATCGGCATATGCAAGGAGCTGGACACTTTTGTAGAAAATAGTGCCATTACGATGTACACTGGCTCTTCGCAACACCCCTTCCATCACAAAGTTGAAGAGGTTGCAGGATAGTGGATCGCCCTGTCTGAAACCTCGTTCGGTATCAGATGGTTCGGAGAGGTCCCTTCCTACTCTGACGGAGCTGGCTGTGTTGCTTAACGTCATTCTGCAAAGCCGCACCAGCTTCGCAGGTATACCGAACTCAGAAATGGTGGCATACAGGCAATACATCCCGTATCGGGCTATCGAAAGCAGCTTTAAAATCGATAAAGAGATAATGGGTATCGATCTGTTTTTCGTGGGTTTTTTCCAGGATTTGACGTAGTGTGAAGATCTGGTCTATGGTGGACTTACCAGGTCTAAAGCCTAAGGCCTAAAGGTCTAAAGTAAACTTTTTATGCAGCAAAAAATAATAAATGTATATATGTTCTTAAATTTCCATAGAAAGAGTTTGGATGCGCTAGTTTTTTACAGCTTTGCCGTTCCGTGAAGGAAAAATATCAAGGGTAACAGTACTTGCCTATGAATAGTTTTCCTTCAATGGCTTATATCGAACATGACAAAACTCATACAAAGCTCAAACATAAGAATTTAGTACTAGGAGACCGACTATAGTTTGGTTTTTCGTTTTGAGGTTAACAAAGTCGAAATGGTGTGAAAAATGTTGAAAAAAGTTGGAAGAGGTTGACAAAATGGAAATAGTCAAATAAAGTTCAAAAAGACAATATAAAGTGAACAATGTAAAAAGTATGGAAAATATTGAAAAAAATTTGAAGATATTGAAAAATGTTGAATAAGACTGAAAATGTCGAAAAAAATATCGAAAATGTTAAAAATAGTTCAAGTTGAAGTAATTGACGAAGTTGAAAGAAATTTGAAAAATGTTGGATTAATTGGAAAAGGCTAAGGAAATCGGTAAAATATGTGTTGATATTGAAAGAGGTTGAAAAATATCGAAAATTGCTGAATAAGTTGATAAAATATAAAAACTAATGAAAAAAATTGAAATAGGTTGAAAAAGTCGAAAAAATATGGAAAATGTTGAAATAATTTGATAGAAGTTGAATAAGTTGAAAATATTAAAGAAGATGAAAAATGTTGAAAGAGTACGTAAATATTGATAAAGGTTGAAAAAGCCGAAAGTCGAAAATATGGAAGAAGTTGAAAAAGGTTAAAAAATATTGAATCAGTTGAAAAATGCTGAAAAAGTCGATAAAATATGGAAAATGTTGAAAAAATGTGAAAGGGGCTGAAAAAGTCACAAAAAAAAATAAAGGAGTATAAGAAGTCTAAAAAATATAGAAAATGTTGAAAAATATTGAATAATCTTAACAAAATCGATTGAGTAAAACAAATCAAAACGAAAAAGCGAAAATGTAGAAAAAATTTTAAATTGTGCAATTGACTAAAATATGGCACTATGGAGCTAAAGTTCGGAAGATTTTTAAAATTTGGCCAAAATCCAAATATTTCAAAATATATTTCTTGGTAAGTTTTGATTTAGGATTTGTCCGGATTTCAGTATTTGTTCGAGAGAAAAACTTTATAGCTATGCTGTCTAGTGTAATTATTTGCTCTTATATTTTATATCTATAGCAAGTTGTGATCGTGGTGTTGTCGACGGCCATATATTTGCCTGGATGTTTATTGGCCAACTATTTGCGCCGGTTTTTGTCGCCAACTGTTTGCTTTGATTGTTAAAGTTTGCGTTGTTGTGTTAGCCAGATACCAATCATGAGATAATAATGGTCATCATGGCGTTACTTGAATTCAAAGTGTTTGCATAACTAATGCAAAAAATAATTAAAAAAAAGCTTTGTATCAAATTCACATCAAAGTTCTTTTACCAGATTTGTTGAATCATAATGATTTAAGTGAAACTACTGACTTCCAACTAATGTATCAAAAGAATTTTCTGTAGTTTTTAAAATCTTTCGATTTCTGAATTAATATGAGGTTTAAATCAAAAGCTGCCATAGCTCCACATGATTT
This sequence comes from Tricholauxania praeusta, assembly GCA_949775025.1. Taxonomy (NCBI): domain Eukaryota; kingdom Metazoa; phylum Arthropoda; class Insecta; order Diptera; family Lauxaniidae; genus Tricholauxania; species Tricholauxania praeusta. The sequence continues at coordinate 36,766,783 of OX459029.1, read as the reverse complement.
CTTAAAACAAAAAGGCTCAAAACTATCAGTTGGTAAGCTATTAAATACGCTTTAAAATAATTTCTGCTTCAACATCTGAAGAGTTCGCTATTCTGCTAGGGAATGCAAGTATTGTGATAGTATGTATAATGAAGTCTGGAAAGGTTTTGACGCTATATGGCACATTGTTTTTGCATTCAGATTTATGTCACACAATAGAGCTATTGTGAATTTCGCATTTAAGACAAGCTCAGATAAGCTTAAGACAAAAGTCGGGAGGGTTTTTACAAAAACTTTAAGACTTTCAATTTTAAATGAACTATTTAACGCTAACGCTAAACTTCACGCAAGTCCTTAAAATCACTCCAGGAACTGACCAAAATGTGAACAAATTTTGACGAGAGGGTATGGTACACCCCATATGACCAAAAAATTGAACATCGAGAAGGTTGGTTAATGTCGAAGAATGACGAATAATGTCGAAAAATTCGATAAATCAAGAAAATGTCGAAACATTCCGAAAGAAAGTGTCGAAAAACTCGATATACTTACATATATCAGCTAAGTCGTTTGGTGTAAGGAAATGTGGGATATGCTGCAAAATTCGATAAATATATGTATGAAGTAAAACATTATTTTTCAGCTGATTCACTCAAGTACAGATTTTCTTTCCTGCAGGTAAAGAAGATGTTGTTCACACTATAAAAAATATCCCTATTCTAAAACCGCAATTTCATAGCTGTTTGAAATCACCAGAAATCAGGAAAATCTGTACTGTAAGACTCAAAAGCCGATTTTTGTTGCATTCACTTAAGAAGTTTACAAACTGCTAAATTTCTCAACTGAAGGGCTGAAATTTATATGGATTCTGTATTTAACAGAACATTAACATTTATTATTTTCAGAATCTGTTGACAACCCATTCAAAACAAAAATTTAAGTAAATATTAGAAAATCCCAATTTTGATGCAAGCAACCAAGCTTCCTTGAAAACATATGATGATAATCTAGCGCTTATATAAGACATAACTACGTTTAAGTACCCTTTACACTAGACCTTTTGAAAAAACTATAAAGAAAACAAATTTTACAATTAATAACCAGATGCGCAGCGTTTAACCTTTCCACAAATAAATCAAATGAACTTACAGTATCTTGAAGCGATTCGTGTACTTGAAAAACCTTTCCTTTTTTTCTGTTTTCATTTAACCAGAACTTTTTCAAGTTCTGCACCGCAGGGTCAAATCGCAAACATGACTTACAAAAAAAAAAACAAAAAGCGTCATGTCCAAATCGCTAAATTCAATTACCAAGTTATTTTAGCCGAAACAGCAAACAACAACCGCTAGTTCGACAGCTGCACTGGCCGGCAGCGGCATAAGAAAAAAAAAAAAAACATAACAACAGAGCTAATAAATTATTTTTAGCCAGATTTTAATGGGTTTTCTGTGAATTTTGACCTGAATCGTGAAACAGCCAAAAAAATAATCATTCAAGAAAAAATAAAAAAAGTAAACAGAAGAAAATTCCTCAAAAAACATTAATAAGGGTTTATTGGTTTCTGCCTCTACTGGTACTATGTAGAAGCGATACAGCTTTTTTTAAATTAATTGAAATCATTTTCTTTTCGAAACCATGCACAGTAGTGCAATTAACTCGAAAATTGACATTTATTAGTTTCTGCTTAGTTGTTTATTGAAAAAAGATACAGTGTTGTCCATAACATTATGCATAATTTTTGAAAATTAAACTAAGCCCGGATGTAGAAACTTTGGGTGATGTAGCTAAGACTGAAAGAAAAGTTTGTAGACTTGAGCAAATAGAAGTTCTATATAAAAAAAAAATATCTAGAATGTATTGCGAGCGAAATTCGGTATGCGATCGGTTATATTTTCAATATAACTCCTTGAAAGTTCATCAATATCATAATTTTATATGATTTTTGACTTGAGGAAAGTGAAATTCAAGACACCGAAGTCATATGCCTAAATAATTATAGAAACAAAAGTTTGCTCACAGGTTGAAATTCAATCGTTATATATATTGACAATACAAAACATTTCAGTACCATTTTACCTGATAAAATGTCATCACTCAAAAAAAAAAATGTTTGTACCAACTTATCCACTTCCTAACTCTATCTCATACTTAGGGTTAAATCTATCTTCATGCAAAATTTTATCAAATTCAATTCATTCTCTTTTTCATGGTTCAATCTATCACCATGCCAAATTTCATTGAAATCGCTCCTTTAGTTTAGCTGTTAAAATATTTACCTGTTAGGGGCGTGGCTCTGCCCACTTTGAAAAAAATATCTTTCCAATAAGTTCTTCTATCTCTGTAAGAAATTTCAATGCATTTGGCTCATTAGTTTAGCAGTAAAAATGTATTTTCCTATTAGGAGCGTGGCACCGCCCACTAAACACAAATATCTTTGCTAATGTATCAATCTATCCCCATACCAAATTTTATTGAAACCGGTGCCACAGCTCAGACTTGGCTTGTGCAAAATATATCGATTATCGATGTTTGCGATATTTTTTTCGATAACTATCAGTGATATTTTTTATTTTGATAAATCGAAATTCGACTTTATTTTTCGACTATCGAATTCGATATTTTTATTTAAAGGCTCTGTATCCAATTGAAAAGGCACTCGTGTAATCCTAGCCTAACAAGATAACTATCTTCTCAAACTCAAATAATTGCAACCGTGAAAAGCTACAGCATCTACAGGCCCTACTATGGGTCCAAAAGATATAGCAAAGGCTCCTAATGAACGGAAAATTCCTAACACGGAACCTTTTTGATCATTGCCATACTTAGAGACTATTCGCTAGTGTAGTAAGGAAAGTGACGGCAAATGCTGTGGCTAATGACAAATGAAGAAAATTGAGAAATTTGTTGTCAGGCTTTTTTTCATGAAAAAGAACTTACAAATCGCAAAGAGTATCTTGCCGAAATATAGCATCCTGCTGCCTTCGGACATTCCAACACAAATGAATGCTGTTACTACAAGATAAAGATCACATACATTGGCCATTTCTTATCTGTTGCTTCCACGGTGCATTAATTTCGTTGATGCGATCCCTCGTAGCAAACCGAAAAGCAAGCTGAATTCATATTTACAGAATTTTAATGCTAAGCACGCATAATAGAGCTTGGGACGCCATCTTTTGCATTTTAATTTTTTCGGCAAAAATATCGATTTTCGATTATCGATTTATCCGATATTTTCTTTTTGATACATTTCGATACGGTTTAGAAATATCGATCATCGATATTTCGATAGTATTTTTTATTTGCCCAGCCCTAGCTCAGGCTAGGGCTGGGCATTCCATTTGGAGTAGTGCCACATAAAGATGACCCTTTTAACACAATTCGAGCTCAATTTAGATCTACCTTCATACAAAGTTTCATCAAAATCTGTCTATTAGTTTAGGCGTGGAAACACATTTTCCTGTTGGAGGCGTGGCACCGTAGAAGACAAGCTATATTCTCTTCAAAACTTTTCCAACAAAAAAAAAAAAAATCAAGCGATTATATATACATAACTGACCATTCTGCCTATAAAGGGTTTTCACATTTCTTACAGGTTTTTGACAGCTGTCATGTGCCAAAAACAATCTAAATTGGAGTTTTCGCAGTTCCTCATTAAAGTGCTTAGTATTACGAAAATGTTAAGCCTAAATAGATTGATTTTGGTTGAGCTACAAAGGAGTAGTCAAATTTTGAACTAAAAACCTTGTGAATGCAACAATGTGCGGCGACATAAGGAGGGTCTCGACGCACAATCTGGAACGTTAATGCCTTCAATCCAAATCAAAGTACTATGACTTCTTAAAATCAACTCTGTACGCCTCCCTTCTATATTTTTAACAAAATTTTAAATTTTCCAAAATATTTTCAAATTTTTAGAAACAAAAAGGTATAACATTCAGTCAGGGCCGGACTTAAACTTTTGGTGCCCTAGGTTTTTAAAGAAAATGGTGCCCTATTTTTTCATTTTATATTGATTCTTCATTTGAAGTAAAATGTGTAGTTACAATTTAAAAAGGGCTAAGTTAAATTTTTCAAGCTTAAAACAAAAGATAAAATAAAATTTATAATAAAACATATAACTTTATATCAGCATTTCAATATCTGGTGCCCCCTCCCCGCTGATGTCCTAGGCCTGTGCCTAGTGTGCCTTACTATAAGTCCAGCACTGCATTCAGTTAAGAGTTCAAACAAATGTAAAATCAATACTTCATTGCTATTTTATTCATTTATTTATTACCGTATCGTGCTTATCATACAGGGCCTAATTACAAAATTATTTGTTGATTTTATATTCAAAACAAATTTTTTTCTCTCATGAAAAAAGGTGTTCCTGTTAAAACTAGAGCTCTGGCCGGGGTATTTAAATATCTATGTTAATGAATTGTGAAGGCATAAGACTTAATGATGATTTCAAATTGGCAATCAGAGATTTTTGATCATCATTAGCCAATCGAAAGCAGACAATGAAAATCAGTTTGATTAACGGACCAAATTGCGGAATGAATTGCGGATTTTTCAGTTTTCGTTACTCGCATTCTTTCTCCCATAGCAATTATTGAATTTAATGCTAATGAGGAGATTTTAAAGTTTTTATCGGTTTTATGCTTCATAATAATAATAATAACCCTTTATATTATTACTTTTTGACTTAATGTTCTTTTTTTCTTTCGATTTTATGTTTTGTAGGTCATAGCACAAGAGCCACCACCAAATGAATTTGCACCACATGTCTCGGCTACTTGCAAGGCGGGCACTATGAATATCAAGGTGAAATTTGATGGTTCCTATACGGGAGCGGTGCATGCGCGTGATCATCGTACACCCGCCTGCATGACAATGGGCGATGGATCCGATGCAGTTGGATTCAGTCTCAACCTTTTGGCCAAACAAGGTGCGCCCGACTACTGCGGCATCTTGGTCAGCAACGTGAGTGGGTCAAATGTAAGCTAACATAAATTCCATTACTAATTTGTACTAAAGTTACTTCTGTATGTGGTAGATACACATGTTATATCTTAATGCACTTGTTTAATTCTAAGCGTTAGTATGCGTGGAAAGTTTTGTTTCTTGATTTGAATGCGTTAAGCGCAGAAGCTGTCACGCTTTAGAATTCAAATTATGTTCAATCAGGTTTGTTCGTGTGCTAGGCGTTAAAACGGAGCCAATTGATATCAATTGGCAAAAGGAGAATTTAGTGCACTGGTGAAGAACATCGGAAAAGTGGGTTGTTGGCAGTACGCTTAACTGATACGAATAGTAGTTAGATACTCGCACATTGTCATTGGCAAAGTTGTGCTGTTATTTTGGCAAACGGCAGTGAAATTTTTTGAATTAGAATATTCATTGCAGAGTCTCGTTGCTAAATTATTCTTTGTGATTGACAATAGAAAATGTTCTATCCGAAGTAGAACTAAATTCTTTGTAACTGTCAGTCGAATAAAAACTGAACCATTGCAGTCGTATCTTCGCCTGCACTTAGCGCCTTATAGTTTTATTAAAATAGTGATTGAAATACTAATGGTCTCTTTCTATTTTTTTTAAATACGAATACTAAGCTTAAGATTCATAACTTTCGTTTTCATTTTATCAATCAATCCGAACGGATTCTACCAAAGGGGGCTTATCCTTTGAGTTTCATAGTTACATAGTTATGGAGTATGTAGATTTATCAGTTGAACGTTTTCCTCATTAGCCTGTCGTCAATGAGGCTTGGAAATGTAACATGGCCATTGATGTGGCCATCAACTCTATTTTGTCATATAAGGCTATTATAGTTTTCTTATATTTATTTTGAAGTTTTATATTATGTACTGAACTAATTAAAATAAAAACCATCAAAAATATGTATATTTTTAGATTACTATAATTTAATTCAAAAAGTTCGTAGCATTCTTACAAAGGCAATGTCAATGTATCAGTGTTCGATGAAATTCATTCATCAATCAAAACATTTTTAATAAGGTTTTAATTTTTATATATAAAAATCATACAAAATAATAATTTTTTAAGGATATTATTAAGTGAAGATATATATTAAAGTTAATTAAACTTCCCAGAATAAACACACTTTTTGCAGTATAACTGGCATGTTGCAATTGAACCGATAGCAGTCAGCGCAGGTATATTTTGTTTAGCTGTCTTTGTCCCGGCAACACGCAAAACATGCTCTTTTGAGAGCTTTATTTTGTAGTTTCTCAAATGTTTCTTCAGAGCTTCTACCTATCATTTTGCGAAGCTTCCTAGTAACGCAGTAAATAAGGTGGGTGTGGCATGCCCCATTAGTGTTTGCTTGCATGTTTCTATTTCAATGTGTTACGCTCGACTAAATATGTTTACTGTGCCAGTTGTAGGACGTTTATCTTCAGCAATTCAGAGCACGAGGGCCGATATTCGTGTGAGAAGAAAATTGTCTCTGTCTGTAATCATGTGGGGCTTGTCACCCAACCTCGTTGACGACGAGTTAAGCTGTCATCGCATACAGTATCAAATATTTGACACATAATACTCCAGTCAGAAGACATCATAAGCTCCGTAAGAAAAAATAGCGAAACTTGCCTTTTCGCCAAGAATATTCCGGCTTTTCGAAAAAAAATTTCGATTGAAAACGAGTCCCATTTTTATCTAAAAATTTTTTAATTAATCAGAAAATCATCACATTATAAATGGCGGCAACAAAAGGTGCCCCCAGTAGGGTTTTGTAATATCTATGGACAGTGTGACCAAAAATAAGGTTCAAAGTTTCACAAAACGCAATTGAGTTCAGATCCCGGGGGTGTAGGCCCCCTAATCCTATCGTATGAGCTGCAGTTAAGGTGTTCAATACGAGTACCTTTTTAATATATTCTAACAGTTTAAGTGCAATTTATTTTGTAAAATAATGAATGTTAATGTGAAATAATTTGGGTAATTTAGTTTTTAGCTTTGTATAGTTTTTAAAATCATTCGTCTCAAATTATAGATTCTTCAAGGATTCAACAATGTAAGGAGTTAGTAGCTAAAAAACAACTGTGAACTTTTAAGGTTTTTAAAGAGATTTCTCAACTTCAGAATGTGAGCAAATTTGTTTAAACATTTTAGTTGCTGTTTAGTAATGTTTCTAGTTCTTTCTGCTAAAATCAAGTGCATTTTTAATTAAAAAAAATAAGCTATTAACTTCTACTCCGTGTTCACTAGGCATAACCTAGTGAGACCTTCAATACCCGAACTACAATAAAAATCTCTTGGAAGACTTCCCAAATTCCCTGAAGCTGTCAGAGAAAAATGATAAGAGAAGTTAGGTGCCATACCGTTCAGAAAAGTGAACATTAGAATTGTTTCCATGACGGTAGTATTTATTGATGTGGAATCTAATGAATATATTTACAGACGACAAAATCAATTTGAATGTAAATGCCAAACCTCAATCCATGAAATAAAGTTTTTTCTGAGAAATACACCATATTCATTTTAAGACGACTAATCAATTCGATAATGTTTATTGAAAGTAAAAAAAAAAATATTATCCAAATCAAAATTGAAACAAAAGACTTAAGCAACAAACTCATCTATGTAAAATAAAACGCACTAGTCTTGTTACAGCTTGCGACAGAAATTGTCAAAACAATTTATCACTTTAGAAAAAAAAGAAGGTCACATTTGTTTCAAAAAAAACGTAAGAAAAAAAATTTCAAATTTTTTTGTTGTTAATTCAATTTTTGCACAAGAATGTTATGACACAAATACCAACGCACATACACATCTAACGAAAAAATCTTATTAAACATCTAAGCAATTAAAAAAAAAAATGATTTGGGACATTGTTAAAGTCAAGCGTCTACCTGAGAGCATTAAGATTGGGTCTTATGCGATTCCAAGAAAAAATATACAAAAGCAGGTAAAAGCAAAATTAAAGACAAACATTAGCTTTGACATAAAAAGAGCATAAGGAAAGGAAAATAAGCAGCGTACTCGAATGTTGCAAGGCACCAACCACACCCTTTTGCGGCCCACGATAAAAAAGTCACTTATTTTTATGGCGGCCACCTTCTTGGTAATGCAGTCGTGTTAGCTTCAGCGTTGTGGCAAAAACATAATAAACTTAGGCATTAAGAGTATCAATAAAAAGGATACGTCAGATAATGATAATTAAAAATGAGGATAGTGTATGTTAAGCATAAAATAATTTATCTCAGGGCTGGATATAAATCTCGAGGATCGTAAAAGATAAGAAAAACTGAAAGTCACTACTCGCTTGCCTTAACTGAATTATTTTTAATGCGATGTTGTCACTTGTTAAATATTGAAATATTTCCTTGAAATTTTTGTGGATATCATAATTGACCTTTATGCACAAAATAGGATTCAAATAACGATTGTCATATTTTACCATGCGTAGCTTAAGATCACTCTTTTACATATTCAAACTTTATTAACAATCTTAAAAAAAATTTTCTTTTTTTGAAAATATTTCAACTTTGCACATCAATTTGCATTTTAACACGCAGCAGACGTGCAATGGCAAACGGGTTGCGCCTGCGCATTTGCTGACTGTTTGTTGTCAGCGTCGCCAGAGTTATCAGCGGTGGTGCTACGCTTCAATTGTATAAATTTAAATCGCATCTCACGTAGGATTAAACTATTCTACTCTCGATGTTGTTGTTTTTGCTGCCAGGTTATTTCTTTTGTTTCTTTCAATTTATCGCGTATTTTATTACGAATTTGTTTCTCTTCACGTTCCAATTCATGAAGTCAGTCAGCAATGAAAGCCGACGCTATTTAGCTCCAATCTATTTTTCTTTTATTTTTTGTGTCAATGCGCGCCGCACCGCGAAGTCAATTGACAACCAGATTCGAGTTGTTGCTTTTGTTGCGGCTGCTGCTGCGTCACACTTTAGCACTGATTGACGGACAACTAAATAAATGACTGACGATTGCTAGAATTGGCCAAGTTAATGGTGCTGCTGACTGATTTTTTTTTACGAGTGCGAACTAAATTGGCGAATTGAAGTTGAGTTGAAATCAACACCAATTTTTGTTAACATTTTTCTTGTTTTTGTTGTTGTTGCTGTTGAGTTTAATCATGTGTGTTGCAATGCATGTACCATTACTGCGGTAAAATTTTACAAAATGTATGAAATTAAAAAAAAAAACTAATAGCTTTTAAATATTTTTAACCTTAGCAAATATTTCAGTATTTCAACTTGACGAAAAGAGTTTTTGGATCATAAAATCTTAGGAATCAATTGGTCTTTTGAGAAAAAAACTCAATTTTTACATCTTTTAAGATAAATTAAATTTTAAGTTAAATTCTAAATACATAAAATGCTAAAAACTATTTGATATTTCAAAATTTCAAGCTTGTGTTTCCTATAAAGTAAATGATCTTTGTGAAACGTTAAAAAGGAAATATTTCACATGTAATCATTCTGAAGTGTTTCAGAAAGGTTCCAGATTAAATTTTTACTGAACTTTTCTTATGAAATCATTTTTGTTTTTTTGATTCGAAATTACTTTTTTGTTATATGCATTGCATATACACGACATCAAATGTAGATACTTGGATAGGAGTAAAGAACTGTATGAATGTTGCCAGACTAGTTCACTGTTTGATGCTGTGTTCAGTATAGTTTTGTAGTGTTATCATTTTCAACTCTAAATTATGAAGCCGTCACAGTTATAAGTATTGATAGCTCTATTACCGACGGCGATTCGCCTTCCGTGGCGAATCACCTATGTCTCTGTATTATGGTTGGCGAATGTACACGTTCGCCTGCAAAACAATGCTGCCAAATTACAAAACCGAAATTGACGTCAAAAAAATTAAAATTTGAAGTTTTGCTTTCAAATGTGAAAACAGAAATTGACAGCTGTAAAACTTCAAATTTGAAATCGTCAAAATATTGAACTTCTAATTTTTACATGTGAAATAAAAATAAAATTAAAATAAGCAATGTGGACTTATTTTTTGAAGATAGTTATAGGTTGTGGATAGCAATATTCAAAAAGGGGGGGAAACATTAGGGACAGCTGAACCCACTCGAACTGCCTAGCCTGTGTCTTACTTCAGGATTAATTAAGAAGCCTTTGTTTATTTATTAGAAAAAAATGGAAAGCTTATCCAGATTATACGGTCGTAGTACATACATCATTCCCTCCGATTTTGAAACTGGCTTCTGCACTATGCTTTGATAGGAGCAGTCAGCAAAAAAGCGTTGGAAATGACTTTGAGCTGGGCTTGAGTTGATCTATGAAATTTTATACTGACCATTCGTTTATGCTTTCCATGATTGCGATATCTCTAATTTTTGTAAAATTTTTTAAAATTCTCTAATTCTACTTTTTTGTAAAATTTTTCAAATACTTATTCAAAGATTTGTCACATACAAATTCTACTCGCCCGATTTTGACATTTCTGGCGAACGAATGTTAGGCGACTCGCCAACAGTAATATGAACATTTTTGACGTTTGTGCAATTTTGACGTTTGAGGCGAAACAACAGGGCGACTCGCAAGCCGTAATATCAATTTAGGCGAGTTGCCTATTTTTTCATTCTATTTATAGCCTTATTACCGATGGCGAGTCGCCTAATTTTTCGGGCGAATCACCATCGGTAATAAGGCTATAAATATCAGCTGCTAAATAGAATGAAATAATTAATTCAACGTCCGTAGACACTTAACAAAATTTTGGTTATTTTCCCTTCACATGAAATCTTGCAATATTTCTATAATGTTTCAGAAACGTTTAGAATGAAACCATAAGACAGATATTGACACTTCGCACAAAGCTTTCTGAAAAGAAAATGAAAGATTTCATTAAACGTAACTTTAGCTTTTTCAGACTTCTGAAAGGTTAACGAAACGATAAATGTCGAGTGGCTACAGCATCAACTATTCAAATACAACTCAAGCCAAAAAAAAACATTACCAAATTCTTCAGTATTACGAATAAAAATTAGGCCACTTCTTTTGCCATGAAATAAAAATAGGTCGATTCTTAATTTTAGTTCCTTCGAATTAAAAATTGTTCAGGCATTTGATTCCCAAAGAAATGATTCTAATTTTTCTCTAGGAAAAAACAAACACAATTCTTTTATCATATATGTATAACATAGCTTAGCTCATTTTGAGGTCAGTTGATTTGCCGACGGTAAAAAATGTTCGAAGACATCGAAAAATCATTTCGGGAACATTGAAAGAGACTCAAGAATGATTCAGAATTATTTTCAAGTATGACGGACTCAGTCTTGAACATCTACATTTTTGACACATTTTAACTTTTGCTTAAAATATATGTAGCTTATGACTTTAAATTGAAACATTACACTATACTTCATACTCGTAAATAAACGAACAAATGAGTACATAATTACAATCGCATTTCTGCAAGAGTTTTGCCCTCTGTCATTATTTGCGCTTGGTTTTTAGGACTTTCTGCCTCCTCTTGAAAAAAAAGAAAAGAAAAAAAAAACAATACATTTTAAGAGAAAATCAATTAGAGAAGAAAATGTTGAAGGTATGAACATAGAAAAATAGCTAAGTGGAAAAACAAACTACATCATTGTATATTATTCGTCACACATGATGTCGCTTTGCATTTCCTTATTTACTAATAAACACTAACAAACAATAACAACAACAAAAAGAAAATATGAAAAGCGACAAAGTGAAATGCAAGTGCAACAACTATAACAACAGTAACTGTATTTAACCAAAAACAAATAAAGAAAAAACAAACTAAAAATGTAAACAATGCAAGCAACTGTCAAGTTACTCGCAAGCATAATGTTCATGAAACTGCAGCACGGGAGGGCAAAACAAAGACAAAAAAATGAAGAAGAAATGAAATCAAAACAAAAACTAAAATCATAATAACATGGCATTGCATAACACGTTGAAAGAGGAAAAAACTCTCATGTAATTAACATGCCACAAGTGCAACATGCAACAGACAACAGTATGTTGTTTGTGCTGTTACTTGCTGGTTGCATGCAACATGTTAAGCGATTGAAAAACTTAAAAAAATATAAAATTTTTGTATACAATAGCTAAAGCAGAAACCCCCTCCCACACGAAAAAATTAAATCGATTTTTACATATACTCTGCGGGTTTAGGTTAAGCCACCTAAGGCAAAATTGAAAAAAAAAATTAAAATCGTTATAAAAAAATTCCATACAAGTTCAGGCCTTAGGTTAGGATAAAAGTTACTAATTTAACAAGGAGGTAGTTATCTCTTTGTGATACCCTACATATACATATATAATCCCCTCCCTTATCTTGAAATTCTCTCACTCACAATGACCGCAAACCACCCAGAAGCCTTCATGAAGTTGGGGATGCAGGTGAACTGCAACTCATTTAGTTCCTCAAAAGTCTCAGAAAGGGGCACCATATCTGAGGATCATTGACACAGTGCTCCATGAGCACTCCTACAACATTTCTTAACTCTCCTCTCCTGAACATTAAGGTCTGTTAACTTATCTATTTTCTTAATACTACTTTAATTGAAGATTTTATAAGCTGCGATTATCTCTCGAGATAAATTTGGTAACTTATCTCTGAACTTATTAAGCATTAGGAAATCTCAGTTTAACGAGAAATGCAGAGAGAATCGTATGGGAAAAGAGTGACAAAAACAAAATTTGTAATCAATATATTTTTGCTGAGAGAATGGTATGGGAAAAGAGAGTGACAAATTGAGTAAAACAAACGTAGTCGAGTTAACTTCGTTAATCTGAGAAATTTCTCGTATTAACTTTAATCGACGATTTGCTCGTTAATAGCTGATTACACGACATAAGTTATTCATGTTTGTGACTAATCGGCGATTAAGACAAAATCGCTGTTTAAACTACGATTTAGTTGAGATAAGTTAACAGGCCTAAGAGAATTTGTTTCCTTCATATGTTCATTTCAGGCCACATGTTTCGAGACCCTCTGCATCCAGCAGTAAGATTCCACCTTCTGTTCGTTTGTTTCCTGATTGTATTTCCTATCCGATAGTGAACTTTCATTAGTGGTATCCTTGTTTATTCTTCAGTTGCTCTAATTCTATTTTCGCACATTCGTCAGCTTTTTCATTTCCGAAAATACTCTTATGACCGGGCACCCAGCAGAGCTCTATAATATGCTATTGGATTGAACGTAGTGACTTCACTAAGACTTCACGATTTTGGTGCTCAGTATCTTGAACACAGTCCACACATATGGCTTTAACGAAGGGAGTGAACTCCCTGTGCGACATCATCTGTGCGGCTTGGTCCACAGCATAAATTTTAGCTTGAAAAACGCTACAATAACACTAGCTTACAAAAAAAAAGATCTGATTTCTCATAGGCTTTTTCCTAAGTATTTTGAGACATAGATTCCGAAAATGGCTACCATTTTTTTTTTTCTTCAGAATCGTTTTCAAGATATCCCCAAAAAAAAACACCTTTTTTGCACTTTTTTCATTTATTTGACTTTATCTCCATGGATTTTTTTTTTTTCGACTGAAAAACGCTTTTCAGCATTCGAAAGATTTATTTTCGATTAATTTTATTTCAAGTCCTTTATTGTTTTTTCAAATAACTTGTACATTTTTTGTCCGATTTCCGGAAAATTATACTTAAAATATTTGCAAAAGAATCGTCTTTCATTTTTATTCTTAAAAATATGAAAAAAAAAGATTTTTTTATTTAAATGAAGCAATTGAAATTCAGTAATGTTTTAAAAAGACCAAAAAAGTCAGTTTTTTTGGAATTTGAGCGCTTGTAATCAAATCTTATCCGATTCACACAAACAGCACACTGTTAGAAATGAATATCTTTCGAATGCTGAAAAATACATAGAAAAAAGTCTATGAGAAACCCGATCTCGAGATTAACCCCAAATTTGTAAACTAGTGTAATTGGATAGTCCAAAAAACATCTCTTTATCAAAATTATCCAAGTAGACACTTGCTCCTGTGTAGGTTCTATCTTGGATCCATCTGTGAAGATGGTTACCTCCTTTCCTGAAAATGTCAGAATTTCACTCTTCTCTTATTGGCATTTGGTTATCGCTCGACGTAAGGCGAAAATCCTGCTGCATATCCTGCAAAATAGACCCATAACCCACAGAATTTAGAAATACATATGTTACATTATTTTAACCTAAGAATCCTTTAGTGGCCGTATTTTGGATATATGGGTTAAAAGGTAAGAAGATGCGTTATAATTTCCAGGCAGTCTCTAGAGCATTTTCTTTAGATTAAGATCTTTTGAAAAATTCTCATTCAACAAAATAATAAATAAATGTGAAAGATAATAAAACTAAAAATATAAAATTATTTTAGTGAAAATTTCATTTTTACAATTTTTTTACTAATTTTGAGCGAAACTATTTAATCGGTTTTATATTGGACATTAACCGTATTTAATAAATTAATTTCCTGTCGAATAGTCTTTGAACTAACGTTTCCCTATCCTGAAGCGTTTATTATTTGCTTATGGTATGACTGATATTATAATGCTACTACTACCAACTAAATTTCATTGTTAAAAATTATGCAAAAATTAAGCCGCATTGAATAATGTAAATCATAAAATTTAAACAATAATATTTTTACTAAATTATTACGCAATAAAAGTTGCATTTGCTTTTAATTGCAATCAGAAGAGATTAACGCATTCCATTTTTTAGTGTTAAAATAATTTAATAACATTTTTATCTTCTTTTTTCTAATTCTTACGCAGCGCTCTGAAGAACGATCCATACAGCTGGCGGTACGAATGCATAAAACGCTCGAGTTGGCTGATGACAAATTTTATGTGATCACGTGCGGAAAATCTGGTTTTGCGCGGTAAGCCATAAAAACTAAAAATTCATAAATTTCAACTATGAGTTGCATAAAAGAGCTATGTTTTTAATGGGTGTTCATTATGGGTGGGTAGTAGTTTGGGTTTAAAAGCTTTGATTTTATTTCCCTATTAAATTTTAAGAGCTGTCGATTTTTGATGAATAGATTTGTTGTTTTGTTAACTTTTGATAATGCATAGACGTTAGCATTGCAACATTTCCGGAATATTGTAAACATGGCTTAAAGTCTACTTGTTTTAAATTGTTTTCATTAAATATTTCTATTAAAATTATAAAAATATGATTAAAAAACATTTTTGGAAATAAATTTTGTGTTGGCGTTTCATTGTAATTTTGAAATGTTTTCAAGTTGCTCATATGCCATGTTTAGCTAATTTAATGTTGCAAATGCTTGTAGATATGATATTTGTAGTGTTTGAAGACATACGACTGTTTTTGTTCAATTCAATATAAACAAAGATTTAGTATCAGGCAACCGAATTATTGTCGGTGATTTCTTTATAACTACTTCGTTCAATTGCAGTTACTAAAAATTAAATCAAAGGGGCTAAGCTAATTTAAAAGTGTGCTATATGCGCATAAACTGATCTGCAACGAATCATATTTTTTTTTGAAAAACCGCTTAAGATGTTATGCCACAATAGCTCAAACACTAAGTGCAAACATAATTTGAATGAGATTAAAGGTTGAACCGCCGAAATAATTTTAAGAGTTGAAAAAAATGGAATATTTTGAAAAAAGTTGAAAGAGGTTGAGAATGTCGAAAAAATTTAAACTGGTTGAAAGGTCGTTTTGAAAAATTCAATTAAGTTGAAGAGTTGATAGAAATTATAAAAATAGTTGAAATAGTCTAAAAATATTAATAAAAAAGTACTAATACAGGTACTATTGCACCAATTTTTGGTATAAGATACCTTAGAGAAATTATATCTTAATTATATATTATTTTTAAAATTCTTATGAGTTTTTTTTTTTACTTAAATTAAATCAAAATTTTCAATTATTAAATCTGTTATCATAAAATACATATATCTTAAATGATTCGTCTATCAATTTCATTGTAATATATTGAATTAAAGCTTAGGGCAGTGCCACGTCCTCAAAAGTAGACAAAAAACCTCATTTTTAAGATACTTAACCTCAAATATTTCAGAACCCTGATATGATGGGTCAATTTTGACGCCAAATCCAGACTCAGCGCAAAAATTACTTCGAAAAACGATCTTTAAAAAATTTATTACCCGAATTTACCTCATTTAAGCTTGAGTTTTGGCTCGTTTTCGAAGATTTTTCATTTTTCTATTAATCTAGTCTTCTGAGAAAAAATACTGGAATAACGAGACTAGGCAAAACCGCTTCGTCTGTTTTCGGACTACAATGCTAAAGAACGTTAGACTAAGAAAAAAAGTTTATTCCTCGAGTTTTCCTCACTTAAACCCAAACTTGCGCTGTTTTCTGGGAGTTTTTCGATGCTACCAAATTACTCAGCCAATGTATAGCAAAACAACTATCACCATCGTGCTCAGCAGACCCGAAAATATAAGAATCTGGCACAGCCCGTATCTCAAGCAGAATTGTGTTTTGGGAAGAGTTATAATCACTCGCAAATAAAAAGAATGAATTTAATTCCTAAATCGGACACTTGCGACCTCTATATATCAATATTTTTTAATGAAATTTTCAGGACTTCATTTTTTTACATAACACTAACTACTTTTCATAAAAGCAACTTATAAATCGAAAACTCGATTTTTTTTTGGTCACCCTAATGTAGATAAGACAAAAAAACATTTTAAAATGAATTTTAATAGCTTTTTTTAGCATCAAAAATTAATATTTATTAAAAAACCAAAAATTTTTCTTAAGCTACATGAGATACTCTTTTAAATAAGATAACGGGAACAAATTTATCTTCTTCGAATATTTAATGGGGACCGTTTAAAAAAAAAATGGAAAAATTGTTCATAAAATTTGTGTTTAACATCATTTAAGACCATGAACGCACACATATAGATCCAAATAGTGTATGAAAGATGTATTAGCCATTTAATTTTACATCGAAATGTCCTGGGTCGTTATCACCAAAAACCTTTTGTTTTACAGTTGTCGATCGATAAATAAAAAAAAACTCATTTTAAGCTCATTTTTCAGCCTTTGGGTCAAAAGCGACTGGCCTGTTTCCAATAGAAACACTAAATTTTTTTTGCAGATCTTTTTTAACCCCATTCTATTAGAAAAGGCGTGTGGAGCGAAACAAATCACACTTTTGCACATATAGGTGCTCTAATGTATAGTGAATGTAGTCATAAATTGTAAAATTGGTTCTATTACGAAAACTCTAAGCTTAGTTTCGAATAAAAACGTAAATCGAACACTCGATTTGACTGCAAGTCTAGCAACGATTATTTTTTATGATTGTTGATTATTACTAGGTGTACAAATATGAAACCGGTAATGACATCTAGCGGTCGATAGCCGTATATGTATGAGCTTCCAAACCGCACCAAATGTCTTAATTGTTCATTCTGTCATCTGTCAAAAATATTCAGTTCACAATTTGTCAAGTTTCATACAACAACGCATTTTTTCCGCTCGTAAAGATGTCGAATTTTGTGCCTGAAAACTCTCATTTGCGGGAAGCATTGATTTTCTGTTTCCATTTGAAGAAAAACGCTTCTGAATCGCATCGAATGCTTGTTGAAGCTTACGGCGAGCATGCTCTTGGTCGTACACAGTGCAATGAGTGCTTCAATAAATTTAAAAGTGGTGATTTTGATGTGATAAATGAGGAGCGCGGCCGGCCACCGAAAAAGTTTGAAGACACCGAATTGCAAACATTATTGGACGAAGATGATGGTCAAACGCAACAACAGCTCGCTGAACAACTTAATGTGACACAACAAACCGTTTCCTTGCGTTTGAAGGCCATGGGAAAGATTTTAAAGGTCGGTAGATGGGTGCCACATGAACTGACCGACAGGCAGCAAGAAAACCGAAAAACCACTTGTGAATTGCTGCTCGCCAGGCAAAACAGAAAAGGTTTTCTCCATCGAATCATCACTGGCGATGAAAAGTAGATTTATTTCAACAATCCCAAACGAAAAAAATCATATTTGAGCCCCGGCCAACGATCCAAATCAACGCCAAGACCAAATCGCTTCGGCCGAAAGACAATGCTGTGTATTTTCTGGGATCAGCGTGGTGTTATTTGGTATGAGCTACTAAAACCAGGTGAAACAGTTACTGGTGCGCGTTACCATCAACAATTGATCGCTTTGAACCGTGCTATACGTCAGAAGAGGCCCGAATTTCAACTTCGCCATGACAAAATTGTATTCCAAGATGACAACGCATCGCCACATCGAGCAGCGGTCAATAAAAACTTGGTAAAATCGTACAACTGGGAGCCCCTGCCCCACCCGCCGTACTCACCGGACCTGGCGCCATCCGATTACTATTTGTTTTCATCGATGGGACACGCACTCAACGATTCGCACTTCAATTCTTACGAGGAAGTGCAAAAATGGCTCGATGAATGGATAGCCTAAAAAAACCAAGAATTTTTGGCGAGGAATCCATAAATTGCCTGAAAGATGGAAAAGATGTGTAGTTAGCGAGGGGAATTACTTTGAAGATTAAATTTGGAACTATTTTCGCAAAATGAACGTGTTTTTTTGAATAAAAAATTACCGGTTTCATATTTGTACACCTAGTATATGCGCCAAGAAAGAAACTAAGTAAATACGATAATTGTAATAAATTACAAAATAAAAAAAAAATAATTCAAACAAAACAAAATGTTTGCTTGCCAAAGCTTGTGTTGACTCAACACCAGCCAAATTAAAACCAATTCAGATTTTCTTGTTTTAACTTATTTCTAAACTTGTTCCATAAAAAGCGAGTCCGTACGTGGGTTTGCTCAAACAAATATTAATACAACAAACAAAAAAGTTAAATAATATATATAGCTTTTGTGTGTCTGTAGGTGTTGTAGTTTTTTGTTCTTATAAATCGTATTAATAGAAAAATCATTTATACCAGCTATCGTATTTTATGTAAAGTAATCTCAGCTTTTCTATGCAACTAACATGGACAATTGCAATAAAATTGCGATAAAAATAATTTCTTGCAGCTTAACACAAAAAATGCTATTAAAATGAGGTGACAACACTTTTCTCTCCATGCAATTACATATTTGTTCAATATAAATTGTATCATTACAGTATTATGTCAATTTAAAAATAATTACTTTATTAATGGTTTCTTTAAGAGAAGCCAATAAACTTTTGATTGAACCCAAATAGAAAAAAATAAATGCTATAGAAATGCAGTATTATTGAACGAAAAAAGAAAAAAAAAATATAATTACACAGGTATTGAAACTGGTCATAATGAGTACTTGAATTGAAACAGAGAGACAAAATGAACTCAATGGAGCAATGGACGAGTTTGTTACTTAAGTCTTTTGTTTTTCTTGGTATTTGCTTAAAAACTAAAATATAAGTAATGCTGCGCAATTATTGTTTAATTGTAGGTAAAAAAAAAATGCTTGATTATTAAATGTTCTGCTCTGTTAAGTTGCGAAAATTTAAAAATTTTGTTATTGAGCTGTCTTCTTTAGCTACACATTTGTTGGAGTTACATATACATGCGGATTGCATCATAACATTAAAATGAAATTGAATAAAGTTACTTAACCATCGGTTATATAGTATATACACGGTTAGATATTTCTGTTTGGATTTTTATATAAATTTACAAATTAACGGTTGAAATATTTTTTTTTGTCATTTAATGTTCACATTCACGCCAATATCTACCCAATGACAATCAAATTATTGGAAAAATTTAATCTATATATAAATAAAGTCATCAACAAGTCCATCATTTTGTTCAGTTTTCAGATGCTTGGTCTCAATCTCCTTTGAAAATTATCATTATATTATATTGAATATGGTATGCAAACACAACAAAACAGTTGATGGCAAGTTAAATGCGTTTGTGTGTATGCGTTTAGATTTTGTTTTTTTTTTTTCAATGATAAAACAATTCAAGGTGAATTCATTAAAGAGAGCCATGAGTACTGATATTGAGGCTATATCAAGAGCGCGAGAGTAAACTGATTTTCAGAACGAAACTCAATAAAATATAATAAACTTGAACGTGAACGGAGAAATTGGCGAAGAGAGTGAAAATTTTGTCATAACATCACCTTCCTGGTTTTTTTTTTTTTTTTTGAGAATATGGGTTTATTTGAAAAAATCAAGGTTAAGAGCTATAGGAATAAATGTTGACAAAATTAATGTGGGTATGCTTAGTCAAACCAGTGGAAAAAATACCATTTTAATAAAAAATCAAGACTTACGAGGACTTTTGCTGTGAACACAGTGTAGGGTATATAATTTTTGGCGAGATCAATGATATCACATCCAGTTGCTCTCAGTTATTCATTTTATGGGTATGCGATTAGTTCTTTATCATAGATATAAAAACAGAATGTGCTCTAGAAAATTTGAGAGTTGGTTTCATCAGTGTGGATACTCTCTGTTTTAAAGCTACATTGAATCACAAAAAAAGGTCACTCATATATAGCGATAGCTTGTTATTTAACAGCTCGATTCAGTAGTAGAGCCATCCAGAAGCAGGGAACGATTGCGAATGCGATGAGAGATTTAAAATTATACTATGGTATTCCCTTTAACGATAGTTTTTCTGATTTATGTTTACTCATTTTTTCATGAAAACTCTTTTAATATAACACATTTATTTCACATAATTTATAAAAAATGATACGTCCCTATCGACCGACCCACCCGAATGTGCTATACTCCAAATTCTTCTTCGGAAAAAAGTTAATAACGATGATTAATAATCAATCAATCAAAGTGGTTCTATAGCGAGAAGGGAGCAGGCAAACAAAATTTGAATCTCATATAGTGATGATGTACTTTATATGGGTACATTCATTGATGACGCAAAACTTAACGCAGATATTGTATCGCTTGGTTATTTGAGTCCCAATTGAAGACACTAATGGTAGCTACATTGAGTTCATAATTTATGTTTCATTTAGTGCGTATAACACGGGTCAACACGAATTTTGTCCTTGGCTTCTAGTAGTCATATTTTAATTTCTTTCTCATAACTAATAAAAGAAAAAATAGTTTTATTAGCTGAAGTTTGCTTTTGTAGGAACCAGAACGACCTAAACATTGCGAAAATTATGGTTTTTTTGCATATTTGAGGCACAGTTATATCGAAAGGTAACAATTTCTAACAAAACCATCACTGAGGTTCAGAAGAACAACTCTTTTTCCGTTAAGGCACATTTTGAGCTATATCGATATCTTTGTTTTTCTACAAAATATCGTAAATTGAAATTTATTGTGCATTTCTCCATACAAATCTTCATAAGTTTTAGTGAGGCAAATTTGTAATAAACTTCAATTAACGATATTTTGGAGAAATAAAAATGATATCAATAAAATTTAAAGTGGATTTTGTAGAGAAAGTGTTGTTCTGTCGAACCCCGTTAATGGTCTAACGAAAACAAATTGCCTTTCAATGTAACATTGCCTCAAATATTTCGAAAAATAGTGATTTTTGCACTTATAGGTCAGAATATCTCGACAACCAGAATGATCAGAGAAGTTCTGATATTGGATTCGAAGTCAGCGCATCAAGAATATTCGGAAAATTATATTCAGGTTTCAGAGATAGAGATTTAACCAAATTTTGTCGCCTTGTGTAATATTAAATAGATGTTCTTTTGACATAAATGCTTTGATATAAAATAATTGTTTGACATGTCTAAAAAAAAAGTTCCTAAGCTTTGCGGAAAATTGATTTATTCTATTTTCTATTTCTATTTTCTATATTCTATTTTTCATTAAAATTAGTAGATTATCCATCTCGGCTTTTAAAATTCAAGCTGTGATAATAATTACCCGGAGTTTATTTCTTTAACGATTTTTTTCTTTATTCTTAATGAATACCTAAATAAAACTAGTTGAAATCGTTCTTTTTTTTCAAAGAAGAAATTCAGAAATCTTCCCATCTTCTAATACAAACTAATACATTGATTTTTTCATTATAGTGATGATAGTGCACATGTTGTGTTGAAATTCTTGGAGAATAATCATCGTGTGCGTGAAACTGTCTATGGGCGTGAGTATAAAATTCGTGCAGAGCTAACAAAACCAAATGGTAAGAAAGTGCAAAATAAAATTTCAATGCTATAACTTAATTTTTATCAACTTTTTGATGTAATATTGCAGGTACCCATGGAATACGCGTTGGTAATTGCTTTGCCTTTGATAAAAAGAACATCAACATAACTCTATTAGATGAACGAGGGTAGGTAACACTCAAAAGCATAGTTTCAGACTTAATTAATTTTTATGTCTTCCGCCAGTTGTCCTAAAGATCCGGCACTTATAAGCAGATTTGTGACCAGTCCTGATGGTACTACAGCTGAAGCTACACTAAACTCGATGTTTAAGTTTCCAGAGGGTAAGCATCAAGATTTTTTCTAAACTTTATTGACTTTAATACATGAAAGAGAAAATGTTCCACAATGCGCGAAAATAGGTTATATTTTATGCATATGGTCTCATTGTTTCTTATTTCACTAATCAATATGTCCGAAAGATTTCATACTTAGTGTAAGTACGTAAAAAATTCAATTCAGAAACACTTTGCTACCTAATATTTATAGATGAGTGCCTAAAGCTAGGCAATAGTTTTGTTTATTTTTATGACTGCTTGTCACCGACTTTTTAAGAATTTTCTTTAGATACTAAGCCTATAACATTCATTTGGAAAAATTTATGCATACATACATATGTACAAGGATTTATTAAGTAATTAATTTTAGCATTTCTAGATAAACATTTTTTTTTTCATTCACTGCATATTTTTAGGCTCTGAGGTCCACTTGCAATGTGATATTATACAGTGTTATGGCAGATGTCTCGATGATGAAGATTGCGATCAAATTGCTTTAGCTGGTGTTGGATTTACCAAAGGTGGTCGTAAGATTGGCCCGAATGAGGAAGGTGCAAATGTGGCAGCTACGACGGTATTTGTGCTTGATCCAGCAGAGGCACCATGTAAGAAATGCTAATAATTTTATTTATTACCCTTGGTAACTTGTGTAATATCATTTAAATAGTGCTTACTGGTGGATGTGAAGACGGTGGCATACGTCCGACTTGGTTACTTTGGTTGGCCATTACTTTGGGTGTACTTTTCCTCATTATGTTGCTGATGAATATTTTCCTGTGTACAGCGATGAGCTGCAGTTGTGCAAATACAGAGGTAAGTCAAGTTTCATGTTCCACGTACCACAGTTTTCGAAGTCATTTGATTTAAGAATCATTTGATTCTATAATTTCGGAGTTTTACCAAAGCATGCTTAAGCATGAGTTAAGATTATGTGATACGGCTTTGATTGTGGCCTAGCTCATAGATGGGCAATATTTTTGTAGAAGAAGCCACTTACAACAAAAGCAACGGTGATGATGAGGTATTTAAATGCCCCTCAATCGTAAATACCCTTTTCTATATGAAATTTGTTTTTTTAATATGCAACAATTTTATTTACTAAGGATCCCTAGTTAAATCTGATATATTTCACGTTGAATTACAAAACCTTCATATTACAATTTACTATTTTCATTTACACAGTGCACAACATTTCGAAAATTCCGTAGTTATGCTAAAAACAAAATTTTAACTTCATATTACGAGGACCATTTTGCCGTCCCCCAAAAAAGTTGCGCCCAGGGTGGCCAGCCCCCGTAGGCACGCTAATGGTCTAGATAACGCGAGAAATCATCAACAATTAACTCAAAGAGATCGACTGCTGCAAAAGTTCCAGAGGAAGAAATTTGAGTAATATTATTTTCAAATGAAATACTCGTATTATTAAAAAGAGGCCGAATATTTTCTTTAATTCGAGTGTTTTTAATGACAAAAATGTTTTTTAACTCGAGTTGAGTAACTATTTATTTGTGTTTGTGAGATTCTAGAACATCGTAGTGTGTTCTTGCTCGTAGTAAGATCCCATCCATAATCTTGTATCTCAGTCTTTTGAATAAATCAATGTGTCTTTCAATGTGTATACCGCCTTGAGTTTGCCTTAGTTAGGATGTTTTTGAACTCTTTATACTACCTCGTTCATCCTCATGACAATTCGATCCGATTGATTTGTACTTTCTGAGAAGAATTTCATCACTTCGTTACGGGTTGTGCAACACTAATTAGCTTTCCTTGTATTCATTTTTATTTTGTTGCAGTAATAGAATTTTCAGGACTTCTCCTATTGATATATTAAGAAAAATTGCTAATATTACTTCTAAATCTTCTATTTACAGATCATTGAAAAGGAACCCTCAATTATTGAGGAATACGATCCCTACAGAAGTTGGCATGGCAGCCAATATGGTTCACGTTACTCTTTGCATGGTCGTGACGCGCATAAAGGCTATACAAGTGGGGGCTCTACAATACATTCGAATAGGTCTGATCGATATTAAATCATACACACAAAAAATAAAAAAAGAAAACAAATCTTTTATTTTCAACATTTCTGTATTGATTTCTGAAGCATGCATTACTTTGTATTTAATATGAAAAACAATATAAAAAAGAATCTATCAAAACATATCAGTTAGTTCACAGCTGTACAAGAACAACTAAGTACAACAACAATATTATATATTTTGCATAAAGCACTAATTTCTTTAAAACCAAGTAAATTTTTTCAAAATTAAATAAAATCAAAAAAGAACAAGTTTTAACATAAGATAAGACAAATTTAACTTATACTATTTACTTGTAATAACATTTTCCACCAAAAATCTGCACGAAATTAACCAATTTTTCGATCGAATTAAAATTTATGTTTGCCACCAGTTATATACTAACTTTATTACAGGAAACTTAACTTTTTCAATAGTAAAACACTTTTAACCAAAATTAATTCTGCTAATCCCATTGACATACTGTTGAAATGTCTTACAATATTCTTAGTAACAATATATTTTGAAATAATAATGATGTTCTTGAAGGTCGCTACCAATTGATAACGATCATTATGCAATCGTACATTCACGTCCCGGCTCAAGATATTCGGGTGTACAAGGACCACGTAACCGCGGACCACCAAGTAATCTGTAGTAGTAATAATATTAGATATAGAGATGTATCACTTGATAACTACGCATATAACTCAGAATTAAGAAGTAAAACAAAACTATTTGTTGTAAATATTTGTTAAAAAAAAAAACAAGGGAAAATAATAATATATCTAGTGAATGTAACGCAAGTGACGTCATCAAAAATAAATTTGACTTAACTTGTTTCAATAAATGTGCGAAAAATTGATTTAATTATAACAAAAAATTTTAGCGTCACTCACGTTTCACTCGCTTGGGCATACCGATTTGTGTTCGCTGCATAAAGTAAATAGTGGAAAAAATCATATTAATCCTTCAAGAAGAAAGTACGTAAAATATATTTAATATTAAATTGCACTACATAATGTTAACAATAATGAAGTTCATGCTACAAATCTGTATTATACTAAAACTTTTGCTTCTTTTCGTCTATTTTAAACTTTTTATTCTCTTAGCAAGTAACACAATTTTTTGTATAATTTTTAAATATTTTTAATGTAAAATTTAAGTCATTAGTTCTATAAGTAAGCGGAAAACAAATTAATTTAACAAACTCTTTGATGTAATTCCAAAAATTTCCGAAAAAATTGGATTCCATACCTAATGCGATTAATAATGTAAATTGTTTAAAATTAACGTGTAATTATAATTTGACATAAAATTGAATAAAAAGGAGCTTGAAGAAAACTGAATTGTTTCAATTTGAATGCATACAGTAATATCGAATACATTGATTTCAAAATTCGTCAATTAATAAATAGTAAAAAAATCAGTGGCATAGCGTGAACATTTGCCGCCCGGGAAGAAGAATCAAAACGCCACCCTCGCCTTCAACAAAAGTAATCTCTTGCACACATCACAAAAACCCTATCAAAATTAAAGCTTTTTCAATTTATATAAATGATCACGCAAAAACTACTAGACCAACTGTGCTACCAAGTGACCGGGATTGACCCGTTCAGGCCCAAAATTTCATGTCAAAACTGGGAGTCTAGTAGGAATTGGTTGATTTTTGTCAACCAAAACATACAAAAAAGTTCGGCAACTTAACTTTTCCCAAAAATAAATTTTACTTCTTACCATTTGAGAAATAAGCTGTTTTTTTTTGAAAAGGTCGCGAATCCTTATTCCGACTTGAGAACCCTGTGGATCAATTTCGATCAAATTTATTTAATTTTATTTCTTAGATGCTTGGTCTCAATCTCTATTAAGAATTGTGACTATATTCCTATCAAATAACATGCTATTAAGGTTTATTGCTAAAAAAAATTAATTGCGCAAAAAGCCACAAGCATGCAAGCATTAGAAGTCTTTTAATAGTAAGTTAATGGGTTTGTGCCTGCGGTTTTTTTATGTTGTTTTTTTTTATGGCAATGCAATGTAATATTCAAATTTTACTCTCCCGATCTCTTTGTAAATTTTACAATTCACATTGCAAACGACAACTACTTGAGATTTGTGAAGATCCTCAACTGAAGAATAATCAGAAATGACAGCAGGTCTACCATAAAAATTTAAACTGGCTGACTTCGAGGAAAAAACTGGCTACGCGTATATCAGAAAAATAAATTCCAAGTTTCCATTTTTCAAGTATTTATTTAATAGTACGAGAGTAATTGTCCCGCTCCTCAAAGCCTTTGCGTTCGGGATGGCTGCACCATTCGTTCCCCTGGCCCCTAAAACTCGCTCTATTCTGAGTGCATTATTTACTATCAACAAATAAAGTTATCGCCCAACTAGGATTATAAGGAGGAATAAAACTTCAAAACGCTAACTTTGTCTTAGTAAAACGGGATGGAGAACTCTGTCAAAAGCCTTAGCAAAATTTGTGAAAATTTCGCAGGCTAAAAATATTAGAAAAAAGAGAGAGGTTAAAGAAAAAACTTCATTTTTAATATTGCCGTAAGTCTTATTTCTTACATGAGATTCAAATATTTTTAAAAGAATTGCTAATTTGAATATTGGTCTGCAATTAACAATATTTCCTGATTTAAATTTAGGAATTATCACAGATATTTTCCATGTGCATTAGAATTCACCTTTAAAATGGGACATATTCATAGCTGGAAAAGTGTCATAGCACAATTTTTCAAATATGTTGATGAAATATTACTAGGATCGCAACCCTTCTTTCCATCAGAACTTACCGGTTTCTGATAAGATTCCTCGATTGATGGATGATGATGATGACGTATATTTTATGTATACCGCCCACCTATCCTGACATAATAAAATTTCAATAAAATCGGGAATGAGGCCATTAAAATATGTATAAGATAACCGTAGTTCATCCTAGGCTAAACTGGCTCATCCTAGGCCAAACTGGCTCATCCTAGGCTAAACTGGCTCATCCTAACACACTTTGGATGAACTAGTTTGACCTAGGAAAAACTGGTCTATCCTAAAAACTAGTTTGGCCGGTAACATGTATATTGACTCGGATGATTTCAATGTGACTTTTTAATCTACGTGATTTTTCAATGGATATCTTATTCACTTATATAATAAACCTTAATATTATTTAAATAACCTTTTCTCTAGCTCATGGTTGGAAAATAAATTAACAACGAAGCAATTTTTAATAAAATAATTTATCCGAGCAGATGTCGGCTCTCTGTATTTTAGCTAACAAAAAAAATTTTGAAGATTTAGTAACCAAAATGAACGGTGCCGACTCGAGAGTTGCTCGATCCATTCAACCGAAAAGAGATCCCTAGATTTTTTTCTTATTTTTTCCCCTCATAAACAGTTTTGAAATTCATGACTTCACTCGTAAAATAGCTTACAAAAACTATTGCCTAAAACTTCACAAAAAATTGTGACACCCAAAGAAAAATCTGATATTGATGGAAGTGGCTTATACATATTTTGCGTTAACTAGCATAATGAACAACCACCGAATCGTTTCCATTAGGTGGTCTGAAATTCATCAATAAAAACAAGTTAGAAGATCTTTACCCTAACGATTGGATTTCTCTAAGGGTTTTCTAACATCTCCAGTTTCTCTTCCAAGCGGGGAAAATAGCCAAGAACATCTGAATTCCTTAGCGATTCTTTCTTTCGAGAATGAAACGGCTCAAAATATCGATTTTAATGATAAACTGTTTTTTTGTTTATTCAAAATTCCCTCTGTATGTATACTATGCATATTATAGGTTATGAAAAGTAGGTATGTAAAAAAGACGCCCGAAAATTTCTAAGCATTACGCCAATTACGCTTGAGCCGGCACTGGAAATTATTTTTAATATCTAGCTAATTTGTTTAGCTATCAATAAAATCCACTACTTTTATCGTTTTGTCTATTAGTTTAAATAACTTCTGGCAACACTGTCTGGCAGCCACTTAGCACACACTGCGTGTTATTAGGGCTTCAGCTGTGCCATCATACGTTTTATTCGATATAACAACCATAGCTGCTGAGTAAAGACATCGAAAATAATAAAACTGAACACTGCTTAGTACTAAACTCAATTTATCGCCACACTAAGGCAGTATTGCCAACATGAAACATTTCTTGTGTTGACTCTCACAAAGCGCTCACTTTCGCTCATAAAATGTTTCCGCATTTCCATTTCAAAGAGTTACCTCGCACTTTGCGAATTTCTTTAGAGTTTTCTGCTCACGGATTCGATTCAGTTTGTGTTTGTTGCTGCAAGAGTGCGGTCGATTTAATATACCCTGTGTACTTACACTCAGCAACAAAGCGAGATATTTGTTTTTATTTAGTGTCGTTTGTGTTTTGTATCAATTATTCCTTTGTTATTCGCGTTTATTTTGGTACGTTACGGCTGTGGGAATTGTTACCTGCGTTTGCAGCTTGTGATTCTTTGCTTTGCAAAAAGGTTTTGTTTCATTAATGAGTTCAGCAGCAACATTTGTAATAAGACAACAGTAATTGCTCGCATGAAAATTATACACTAAAAAAAAAAACAACGATCTGAACTACTGTCAAACAGTTTGATGGTTCTTTTTTTATGACTGACTTCATTAGAGTGACTCGCTGCTGCTGTTGTTGTTGTTGTTGCTGAAGTTTGGCA
This sequence comes from Tricholauxania praeusta, assembly GCA_949775025.1. NCBI lineage: Eukaryota > Metazoa > Arthropoda > Insecta > Diptera > Lauxaniidae > Tricholauxania > Tricholauxania praeusta. Next base: position 36,737,725 of record OX459029.1, on the reverse strand, counting down.
ATAGTAAATATCACCCCGTGCAGCAATTTGTCCGTCTTCATTGATTTTATATAATTTGATATGAAGTGTTAAATACTTTTTTCGTTGTTTGTTTGTTTTGTTCAGCAAATATTAATAAAAATTAATAAAATCTCAAGTGTATGCGAATCCCTATAGATGAAAAATATACCACGAATTCACATCGACTTGGCATGAGTCAGTCAGTCTGTTATCTGAGCAGCTGAGACCAAGCACATCATTGATGGCCCCAATTTGTGAGTCGTGCTGAAGTTGCTTCCCTCTGATGTATTATAAAATTCATATTGCGCTAAAATAAATTACAATTTGCCCAGCTAGCACTTAGCAGCTCAAGCGTATCCAAAGGTTCTTTTTATATCTAATCGCATTTTTATGTTACTACAATGCATTACAATTTGTGTACAAGTGTTTTACATATTTAGAAATTACATAAAAGTGCGCGGCTGCAAATCATAAAATTTATTAATTGGAAAAAAAATATAACTCTATACATTCTGTAAATTTTGTTGACAAAAAGTTCACAAGTGTAAAATTTGTAAAAAAAAAACCATAATTTTATTTATACAAGCTTGAACGCTTAACACACTCGTGAGTTGAAAGAGTTTTATACATCAAACATTTCACAATGACGTCATAACACTGCCGTCAACACGTGCTGTTGTCATCCAAAACAAAAACAAAAAAAACTTCAGCTTTGGCGAGAGTTTTAATTTTTTCGTGGGTGAGTTCAACTTAAAAACAAGTTCTTAATTCTTATTCTTATTGTGTTTCTATATATGGGCGTGTACGTATGTAGTTTTAATTACAATAAATCCATTCAAAATTTTTTCTTGAAATTTTTATTTATTAGTTTACAACTTTGAATTTTGGTTAATGTATTTTATTTTTTATTTTGATAGCTTTTTTAATTATAATTTTTTTGCTGGCTGATAAGTTTATTTGCATTATTTTAACTTCATATCAGAGCTTTTTGTATCGTGTTTTGTTTATGAATCTAAAATAAACAGAGTTAATTGTGCTTAACTTTGACGTGACTGAAATTTCAATTGTTCGTTTCTTGGCGCGAGGGTTATTAAAATTTGTTCAATATCGTATTCCCTTTTTGGAGTTCACAAGCGCCAAACAAAAATGTAAAATAATGACATAAGCCTGCAAAATAATAAGGCCAGTTCTCAGCTATTGGGGCACACTGATTCCAAATCAAGTTTTTTGGTACAAAAAATCTAGAGAGCGAAAATCTCCTCGGTAATGAAAATAATTTTTTTTTTTAACTAAAACCAACCGAATTGCTAACAAATCTTCGGAGTCTGAATTTTGAAAAAAAATTTGTTTGTCCTTTAACTTAAAACAAAAACTCTTTTTAAAATTTGGACTCCCAGAATTTTTTTGGAATGTTAGTAAGTTCTAATTTAAAACAACATTTCCGAACCAAAATATATTTAAAAAAATATTGTTTTAACTTTTGTTTTTTGATTGTCTTTAATTAAAAATAAACAAAAAATTCTTCATTTCCGACAAGATTTGCGTTCTCTAGTAATTTTTGAAGCAAAAAACTCAATTTAGCACCACTGTGTAGCTTTCAAGTTTCTCATCATGACTTATTTGACTTTGGATAGTTTACCTTAATATCCATACCAATGTATGATGTACTCTATGCAGCGTAACACCGACTCTCAATAGCGAAACAATACGTCATTATTTAGAAGGCAAAAAGGATTTATTATTGATTTGAAAACGCTTTCTAGGGAATACGCTATTTTATTAATTAAAAAAATTATTTTGTTTAACCAAGATGATCTCACCATATCTCAAGATATGAAAAAAATATGTTCTTAAGAAAATACAATTAATACTGCAATAGCAAAAAACGTCAGGAAGTCAATTGACTATACGCATTAATAGCTGCGTTTTATTCGCCATCCGCTACTAGTTATCTATAGCTAGCAACTATAATTGTATGGGAAAGCAAAAACAAAATAGTAAATTTGACGATTAAAATTATAGCTGCTAGCAAGTTGCTTAATTGTCAGGGCTATCCAGAAAATTTGTTTTTTTATCTATTGTGCATTTTGAAATGAAGAGAAGAAGAGTTATAAGTAATTTCTTAAAATGTCTGACGAAAAAAAAAAACAACTTCAAACATTTTTGACGTTAATTCCTTTTAACATTTTTTTTTTCTTTCACATACCGTAATTTACATACTGTCTCGTGTTTCACAGTTTTACTGGATTCAGTCCAAAAAGATAAGGAAATGACATTTTATTTGTAAAAGTTTTGACACATTTCATCGTGACCTTAGAAAATTATCTTATTTTTTCAATTCTTTATTAAACGAAAACTTTCATTAACGCAATAAAGTAAGCAATCTCTGAAGTTTCACTGTACTATACATAGAGCTTGCACTGCATATCCAAGTTCTTTTTCCAAGTATGTACTATGAAACAGCACAAACGAAACATATTCCATATATGAAGATGTAAGTTTTCTTTTGAAAATGGACTAAGGACTAAATGTTATTATGGTATTTTCCACAATGGATCTAATAATATGGCACACCACTGTAAATATCTATAAAATGATGATATACCCTTAGAGCGGACTAACTGTAAGAAAAGCAAAATTCAGGTGATCCGGAGTCTGACTGCTCAAAACGTTGAAATTTTTATCTTTTATTATAAGAACATCACAACGCTTTGTTCACAAAATCGTAATTTTTAATTAAATTCACGTGTTTTTTTACTGCATGTGTTTTTTTTATACAGAGCTCTAGTGTTAAAGTTAATGGCCCATGATTATAGTCGCAAAATTAAGTTTATACCCAAAATCGAAGATACAGAGTGACCCCATAAAAAAAAAACTTGCATCAAATTATGAGAACATTTTAAATAATAGATTACCCTGCGTTATTGACGACACAGTGAACAAAAAGAATAATAAAAAAATCGAATATATGTGACTGTGAACTCATAGCCCACAGTACATGGGCTCGATTCTCGTCAGAACAGATGCTTTTTTTCTATGAGCACGTTTTAAATTTAAATGCAGGACAAAGTGCTTTTAAATATTTACAACCAGGTTTTAAAGTAACATTTATTTTCATTGATATCAATAAAAAAAAAACATTTACATTTACGAGAATCGAACCCACATACTGTGTACTATGAGTTCACAGTCCTAACCATTACGCCACGCTGACTCAATTTTTCGATTTTTTTATTATTCCTTTTGTTTTCTGTGTCTATAATAATTTGTGTCAATAACGCAGGGTAATCTATTTCTTAAAATTTTCTCATAATTTAATGCAAGTTTTTCTTTTTTTAATGGGGTCACACATTTCTTGACGAAAATTTTTTTCTCAAACTAATTTTACACACAAAAATGGTCATACACGACTAATAGTTCTTGAGATATACGGCTGATAAAAATTTTAGTACGTCGCGTACACTAGTACATGTTACGTACTAGTAGAACCGACTTTTCAGCATGGCCTTCAGCGATTCTGTTTTTTTTAATCTCATCAAGGGTGGCAAAATGTCATCCTTCATGGTTTTCTTCAGCCTCGTGAATAGAAAAAAGTTGTAGGAGGCCATCTCCCGTGAATACAGTGGCTAAGGCAACATACCGGTGTTGTTGTTGCTTGCCAAAAAATTACGAACAAACAGTTATGCAAGTTTATGGATCCATCTTTTTGAATCCATCTTTTTGTTTGCCCAAAACTATTCCACAAACATCTTCTTTTATCTCTGGTGAACATTGACTTCCTATCTGACTTTTACAAAAAGTGATTGTATTAAAAAGGTGTCAAAAACAAGTAAATGGAGTAAAATTCCAAATAAGTAGAGTATAAGCTGACATAGAGTCTAAGCTACTTAAAAAAAAAAAAAATTTCCTCAACTTGTCTGGAAATAGGTTCCTTACCTGAAAATAAGAAATTCTATTTTCTACATTATATACGTTGAGTATAACACCGTATTAAAAGCTTCTAATTCGTAAATTAAACTCAAATATGTGCGGCCCCTTTAATGAAAATAACAAATTTGAAAGCAATTTAAATTAATTAAGAAAAATTATAAAAAAAACCGAGTACGAGTAATTATTTTGCTAATCAATTAAGAATTGACTTAGCTGTTTTTATTCTATGTTTTTCTTAATTACAACAACTCACATGTTAAAATAACAATTCTACGTTAGCGAGAAAAAGACTGAAATAATAAGTTAACAAAATATTTCCACCCACAAGGGATAACATCATAAGTTTATATTTCTTATATTGGAAAAATGTTTTTTAAGAAAACTAAAAAAACAGTTTTGATATTTCCACATTTTTCAGGGATCAAATTTTTTCGGTATGTAGTGTCTCTTTACTAAGGCTCTATAACATTGGAACTAAAGAACTTAAATCCTTCTAATTGGAATGTTATTTAAAACTTTATCGTTACATGTTTCAGTATGTTTCATCGAGGAGCTGCAAAAATGAGGGATAAGCCAGAGAAAATTCTTCGAAGAAAATTCCCTCAGAAACTCGCCGTTGTGCAACTTCTCTAAAACGATAGTTGTCTTTAAGAGGAATTTAAAGAGAAATTTTCCAACAGAATACAATGAAACTAAATGAAAAAAGTCCAAATGACTGTTAGGAAACACAACAAGTGGGTGAGACACCTCGCATCATAATCATACTTGATACAATGACAACAAAAGACATAATCAATCTTTTGGCTTCAACAAGTTTGAAGTGAATCCAGAAAAGGATATTAGCTGTTATAAGCTTGTACAGGATAGAAAGAGTACAATTTGAAGAGTAATGGAAGTAATAGGAATAGGAAAAAGAAAATATAATTTTTCAATGAGTTATGAGGCATTTTCTATGAGCGAAGAATTTAGAAAAAATTAATTAAAAAAATAAAAATTTCTGGAAGAAAACAAGCTAACTTCGTTAGAGAAAAACTTTTTAGAGCACCATATCTAAATATTAATTTTTTCAGTAAAATACTTTAATATTAATTACTTCAGTATATTTAAAGGCACGTATTTCAAACTGTAATAAAACAAAAATCGATGTCGATTCTTGTTTTGAGGAAGAACATGTGATGCTAAGCATTATGTACGAGTATTTAGGGTATTTTTCAGAAAAAAAAATTTGAAATTTAATTTTTGTGTTAGTAAATATTTTTTGTGAAACTTTAAAATTAAATTAACAAAAAAAAAATTAAATAAAAAATCTAAATATCAATGACTCCATACAAGATAAAAAATTCCTAACAATTAATGTTCCGCCAACTTTTTACAAAAATAAAAAATACCTCACAAAGTAATGCATAGATATCTATATGTAGGCGCCGTTTTTAGGTCGCCATTGCCTTAAAAAAAAAATTCGAAAATTCGTTCTCTTATGAAAGCTTTGAGCATACGAACATTTTGACACCTTGAAAACGTTTTTCCGCTGCTCTCAATTTTGGGCAGACCACTGTCCCGGTCGCCATGGAACGTCCCATATATATCATAAATTGAAGCACAACAATGGATTGACATATGTATGTATACCGAAGTGAATTATTGGAAATCATCAACTAGTCAAATACTATCCACGAAAAAAAAACTCAGCAAAATCGGAGAGTTCAAGGTCCAATTTCTTTTGTTTTAGTTTCATAAATATTTTTCTTAGTAATGATCTATGTGCTTTTATGTATATTGCAATCTCTTCCAATATTTTTAAGATAACTTGTAGTATATCACATGAATTTTGTCATAAAATTTACAGATAAATTATTGAAATGAAAAAAAAAAAAAAATCTAAGCCATGTCATTAAGAATGTCTGTATGACCCTAAATTAGCGCGTTTAGGCGATCACACGAAATTAAGCTTAAAAATTAAATTTAAAACTGGATATGATGTCATGTTTTAAAGCCAAACTCAGTTGAAAGCGATGCCGACAAAAAATGACGCCGCTGTTCGTGTAATGGTAATGACAAAGAGTTTTTATTCCCAATTATTTGTAATTCTCTTCTTCGTTTTCATAGGTCTTATGTATACAGAATTTATCACGCATCAGCAAACATTCTCTTTGATTTTTTATCGTTGTTTGCTTCTTCCATCTTGGCTAATGAGTATGGTGCTAGTGGGTAATAGGGACGTATTAGGCCAATATACTCAACATCAGTACTTAGGCAATCAAGATTCTTGGGACTTTCTTTAGATTTGATTGTTTAACTATTTTCAGTATTTGTTAGGTTAGAGTGACGGTTTAATACTGGCACCCCTATTTTTGCTTTTTCGTCTGCTATTTCGTTACCTTCAAAGCCACGGTGGCTAGGCACCCAGAAGAGATATGTTTCAAATTTATTGCTTGGGTTTTGAAGCAGATTGTAGCATCGAAGGACTGATTTCGATTTATCTAGATATCACATGCGCCATACTTATCGCCACCAACTCGGTCTGAAGGAGCAATTTATTTCGTTAATGATCTTAATGTGAACACCAGCTTACACTCCTATGTCCTGTTTGGAGCCGTCCGTGTAGATGTTCGTTGAGTTTAAAATATGTAAACGTCAGTTTTCCAAGAATTCCCTCGACAGTAAAACTACTGAGCATTTTCTATCAAGATGAAGTTTTGGCCAAATTCCTTATAACTAAAGCTTTCAAATTCTTTTAGTTTGAGCGCAGTTTTATAAGCTACTCCGTTTGCGAACAGGTCGATGGGCAGAATATGTAGCGATTCTGATGATGTTATATTCAGAGCACGTGTGATACTGATAAGAATCTTTGAAGTCTATCTAGTCGTTTGAATAAAGACATATTTTCGAGAGCTTTCCACCAGCCTTAAACACCATAAAGTAAGATTGGTCTTACTATGGAGCTGTATATTCAGTTAATCAATATTTGTTGGTTAAAAAAAAAACTTTTCCATTACATACCAAGTATTACTTTCTAAATCATAATTGGTTAGAATCATTGTATATTTACTAACTTTAATTTCAAAGATGAAGTTTGTGAAGTAAAAGATAATTTTTGCAGCTCACATTCATATCTTATTTATTTATTTATCATAGAGCTTATATGGTTGAAAAACTTATAAATTCAACTTCAATTTCATAAGTCAGAAGCTAGACTTTTTGGCTGAAAAAGCGTTGCGATTTGGTTTACGTATTTCTTATTTCAATTTAAATTGATAAATTGTCAATTGGGTTGGTTAATTAAGAACATGTTTACACTTTTTTTTATCAGTAACTACTCGTGTTTTCTTTTCTTGTTTCATAGATTCTGTTGTCAAAATATCTAGATATCTTTAATAAATTTTATATTTTTATTTTTATGGTTTTTTGTTTTAGAAAAATGTTTAATGTCATGTATTTTGCTTCGCTTCTTTTCTATATACGCTCCAGTTACTAGTTTGATTTTCTGCCATTGTACCCTTACTTTTTGTTTTTAAGGACCGTATTCATTTTGATATTGAACTCCTTTCGATATTTTAGTAAATAAAGTTATTCTTAGTAATTCAGAAAACTTTCAGCATATTTCCCATCTACTTTTGTGAAAATTTTCGAAAAAAATTAGAAAAAATACGCCCAGTCACCAAAAGCAAAACATTCGACTCTAAATTCAAATATTCGCGAATAGTCCAAATGCCATCACTGGCCCTATCTTATCAAAAAGGTGAAAATTGAAACTAATGTCTATTTTGATATGAGGCGGTATAAGCAAAAAATGAGTTTTAAGTTACAAACATAAATTACGTAAGGTGTTTTTTTTTTTGAAAACTCGGACTCCCCCCTCCCCTTGGTGAATTCTGGCGGGACCCCCCCCTCGCTTCCGTAAGACTTTCCTTATCATTTTTAGATGTAATCTGCTATAATAATGTATGTATACTCTGCATTAAAAAGTCGACGTGAGATTTTCGTTGACCCCCCTCCCCCTTGGTGAGATTTTTCCGGACCCCTACCCCCCTATTTTGACTCACGTAATTTATGGTATTATGCTTGATTTACCTTGTCGTCTTAAATTAACGCTAGTGCACTTTTGAATACGAGTTTTTAATTAAAACTGAGTGGATATTTGTGTAGCAGAATAACCAGTGTCATAATTTAGTATAATTTCAAAACGAGATTTTTTTTTTCAACATCCGAAAGTTTTTTTCTGGCAAGATAAGCTCCCTTTTTCCTGATAGCATTACATATGAGCCGCTGAGAGTAAAAGTGGTTTAACTCAAAATGTGAGTTATAGCCGTTTACTAACTTGTTATGTTAATAATTATTATTGCACAAAATGCTATAAATTTAGTTTGCAATATAGGCGCTAGAGAGCATCGAAAAATTTTTGCTCGCACCAGATACTTCTAACTTCAAGCAAAACAGTGGCACTACTCTGCGTGAGCTATTGCATTTATTTTATTTCTGACGTTAGACGATCTTTTCAAAAAGTAACTGTTATGGAGCGTTTAACTCACCTAAAATTTTTGGCTTTTTAATGAATTAAAATTTTAGTGATGAGCGTTATCATAGTAAAATTGAATTCACATTAACTTTATTTACTTCATAGAACATATCTAGACAATGGACGACTGTCTGAGATCGAGACTAGTCCTTTACCCTAAAAAATGTGTATTTGATTACTAATATTTCAACATAAATATAATTTTTTAAATTTCGATTTTAATGTTTTAATAGTAGAATATTATGTTTTAGATTTAATACATTACTTATATATACATATGTATATATGTACTTCAATTGTACCTCATGGGAAGAAAAGGGTTAAAGTTGATTCATATACACTTTAACAGACCACACAAATATAAATCTTCCTCGAGATATTTCCCAAATTTTAAAGATATGATTTATCTCAAAAATTACTGAGACAAGTTTTAAAAATTCCCAAATCAATTTTCTTTTAATATTTATTACTAAGCTTCAGTTCAGTAGTGTAAAACACAAAAAAATTACAAGCGCAAAATGCATTAAAGGAACAAAAATGTTATTTTATTCGAATATGGGAGACTTATAATTTTGACTTAAGATGAGGAAAAAGGTGGTTCGCATTTTTAAACTATTCAGTGCTCGTTAAAAATGTCATTGAATAAAATGATCTAACGCAAACAATTTAAAAGACACAGCCCTTGGAAGCTGATGTTTTGGTCGGAAATCAACATTTATTGATTTATATGGATAAAAACTAAACTTTCTTTCGAAAGAAAACAAAATCAATTTTCGAAAGAAAACAAAACTTTCTAGAAAAAATTCCTCAAAGTTGAACATATTAGATTAATGACCCTCAAGATAATAAGCTTGTACTTCTTGTAAGAGATGTTGTTTATGTTCTTCATTATCAGATGAAAGCCTTGTTTATGTAAAAACCTCTATATTTTGAGAGCTACTTATCTGGCGAGTTTAATTTCGAGGGACTTAAAAAAAATTAAAAAATGTTTTTCAGTTTTTATGTAATTAAGTAAAAAAATCATATTTCCTAACGTTATCAATGCACTTAAGGGGCCATCCATAAATTACGTGAGTCAAAATAGGTCGGGATGGGGTCCGGCAAAATTTTACCAAAGGGAAGGGGGGTTCAACGAAAATCTCGCGTCAACAGATTACATCTAAAAATTATAAAGCAAATCTCACCAAGGGTAGGAAGGGGGTCTGAATTTGCAAAAAAAAACACCTAACACGTAATTTATAGACGTCCCCTAACGCATACTTTTTACCGGAGCTACTTTTTAATTTTTCTTTTCTACAAACTTCTTCGATATTGATATGCGTCTCTCTGATTATACGTTCAAATAACAATATTTGCTTAGCACTTACTTGTAAATTCGTATGGACACGTTCAATTAAGAATTTTAAATGCATTACTTTCATATAGTCAGTCATTCATTGTAGATTTCATTGTGTAATAATGATCCACATTGTAAGTAATGTAGGTGTAACTGATGCCTTTAGAAAATTATGCAGAAAAGTGTTACGCAACTGTTGCATTTTGCTTTCGCTTTCTAATTTTTAACATACTTTGTAGAATACGGCACTTATTTACTAACAATACATTTTATTATATCTTATACTTTTAATTTTATTTAGCACGCTAACTTGTTGTCATTTTAAACGAAATTCATGCACTTATTTCATTTTATATACATATGCTAGTGATTAAAGTAATCATAGCAATAAAGACAACTGACAATATAAATGCAGATTCAGGTTAGATTTTAGACCACGTGTACCCTTATTATTCATTAAATGCATTGTTATGAATATTTACATAGTATTTTTGAGCTTTTTAAAGGTCATGTGTATTCTGTTCTAGGAAATATTAAATTTCCAGGGAAAAACCTTTTACTTAACTTACAATGTAGCTGTCAGCAGTTTTAATTCATTAATAGAAGCGTTAATTGATGACTCATTAAACACAATACACCGGGAAAAAACTTTTGGGTACTTTAGAAGTACACTCAGGGTAGCATCGCATTGCAAATTTGAAAATTTCATTTTTGACTTAAAACCGCAAATTTTCAAATTGAAATTAGTAAAAATAATCTTTGACAAGTATTAAAAATATCATTTTATAACTTTACATCAAACGTAAAAACTTTAAATTGCATTTTGATTTTGAATTGCATCTCAGATTTTCTTTTATTTTGAAACGATTATTCTATTTGTTCATTTTAAAGAATGGTCCTTAGACTGTACCAGAAAATAAAGTGCACCGCACACCATCGAATCCGAAGCATTTTTGATAGACAATTTCGCAAAAAATATATACTTTTTTTTTGAACGAACTAAGGGGTCGTGCACTTAAATTTTACGTCATATCATCGACATTTACAGTCCGATCTTAAAGTATAATATATCAATTTAATAATAAAGTTCAGAAAATAAAATTAAAGATATTTTCTAGAGAAATAATCGAAATACTTCTCTTGAAAAAGCTTAATGATTTATTGCAAGCTTTAATTTTCTGACAGTAGAATGGTACATTAGTATGGCAAGAGCTGAGATGTGGTGGGTAGGTACTAGAAAGGGGTACTTCATTTCAATGGCCTTTAGAGCAAAAAAATTGGTCCACTCAAAACACCATATATATTTTAAGGTGGGACTGCAAATGCAGGGTTAATATGTAAATGTAATATAGGGTTAGTTTCCAATATGAACGCAAAGGTCACAGAAAAATAATATTTTTATACAAATAACTGATAAACTATAGTGTAATGTGTGCACCAGAATGTTAAGTTGAAGTGTGAAGTAACTGAAGTACTACATTTTTTAAAAGAATAGAAAAGTTATATGCAATTTCATTGTAATCAAATATAATATATATAATACGGAAAGTAGAAAATTTTCAACTATTTAGCTTTCAATCAGCTTCATTCATCACGTTTTACTTTCTTCACGCTTTGCACTCTGTTCTAGGCATAAACTTACATACTATATCTAAAGTTGTTCCGGTAAAAGTTGAACTAATTCATTGCCATTAAATATGAGCACAATTTCCGTCTCGCTGTTAAAATTTATTCTTATCTTATTTTTGGTATTATTTAATGGGCCGGACGAGCTGTAGAAGTACTGAACATAAAAACTCTATACAAAAACAAATTAAAAATTTTTCCTATTATGTTCTTTTGGTCAGATCAGATCTAAGAGTCTTGGTTGGAAACTTTTTTCGTCAAATCACCAAATCATGCTTTAAGCCTGGAACTCATCTTGTATGCGAGTAAGCTTACTGTGTTTGGCTCTTGAGTGCCAAATATTAAATGAAAAAATATGACTTCAAAAGTTCCGAGTAGGAATTCCTATCAGGCAAGCCAGACACCTGTGTTAGTGAAATTAAGTAGTTGTTTGCAACTAACTTCACCACAGACTAATTGTGTTGCTATTAATGGCATCACTACCGTAATCATTTTCGGATATTTTGCAAATAAAAAATAGAGGGCAAACTAAATTCGGAAAAATCATAATTTGGTTTCATTGTTATCAAAAAATTATGAAAAAGTCAAAAAAAAATTAAAAAGTCGAAAAGTTTGGAAAAATTCTTAAAATATTAAATAAGTTGAACAATGTTGGAAAGCTTAAAAAAAAATGATGGAAAAGAGTTCAAAATACTTAAAAATAAGTAGTAATCTGTTAAAAAAATCAAAAATGCTAGTTTGAATCATTGAATAAGTCGATTATAATGAAAATTGAATGTAATCTAAATCGAAATTAATGTTGTAAAATTCAAAAAAATGCTGAAAAGTCGAATAATGTTGAAAATTATTCAGAAAGTCAAATATTGTTATTAAATTCGAAAAATGCTGAAAAAATTGTAAAATTTGAAAAATTTAAAAGTCGAACAATGTTGTAAAACTTGAAAAACTGTCAAAAGTCCTACAAAATATTAACTAAGTCACGAAATGTTTGAAGATTCGAAAAAATGTTGAGCAGAATCAAAAATCGTTGAAAAGTCAAGAAGTGTAAAAAATTCGAAAAATACTAACAAATGATGAAATAATCGAAAAATTTAGAAAGAACAATAAAAGTCAGAAACATTTTGAAAATTATCGAAAATATCTAAAATGTAACACAAGCGTAACATGTTTGTCGTCACGCTTTGGCCAATTCATTCCAGTGTAGATTTTTTTTCATAGTCAACATTTCCACTCGCTAGAGATGTTCTTTTAAAAGTATCACATACACTGAACATTTTCTTAAACTTAAGTTGTTGTAAGTACTTCAAAAATATTGCAAATTTAATAGATAAGAACATGTTAATATTGGTTGATTTTTCCCAGTCTGGAATATTTTTTTTTTGGGTTCGCTCTAAAATTTTAAATTCTTGTGTCTCCATGATTAGGGGAACAGAAAATTGAGTTCTACTGATCAAAGTAAACTCGGCATCTCTTTAAGATACTAAATTTTTAGTAAAGACAATTGCTACATTTTCAATAACTTGAGCTCTGATTATAATTTACGACAAGAGTCTGTTTCATTTTTAATTGTTACATAAAACAATAAAATTATTTGTAAAATACATCAGTTTAATCGAACATTTTTATTAATTCTTTATTTATGATGTAATTACATAAACTAAAGTATCTAATTGGATGTTAAATGATTTCAACAATTAAACGCTGAACAATTAAATGCTGCTATTACGAGTAATTGTTGTGCTGAAATGTTTGTACTGACGCGAGTATCAGAACATTAATATATATCACGCTTGTGTGTCACAGAAATTGCTCTTTATCATTATGTAGTTGGTAATAATTCGTCATTTATTTATTTTCCTATAATTAATCGAAAACAGCATATTTTTTTAGAAAATATTGTTGCGTAGTTAAAATCTGATTCTACCAAAAGCTATTTACCATTCTAATTTCCAAATATGGCAATGTAAGTCCCACGTATTTTTATTTGTTTTATTTATTTACTTAGATGAAAACATAGTCGTCTATACAGAATTTATATCAACAGTTAAAATGTTGCAGGCAATAAACGTTTCTTATGCAAAATGGTGCGCTGATGCCGATAAACTTAGCAAAATTTTCGTACGAGTAGCTTTTGAGATATTGACAAATTCAATTTTTACCTTTTTTTTAAAAAAAAAGAGTCTCATTTCATGGCAGTTTTAACGAGTTTTGCTTAAATGATTGCACTAGCGAAATTAACGATAATTGAATTTTATTTATTTATTTACAAAACACTTTAAAATTCGCTCGATAACTTAGAGCAATGAACCAAGCATTCCGTTTTCGTAACAGCTGATGAAATAAATATTTTTAATCAGAGCTTAAAGTAACAAACTGGCATATTTTAAATCTGGTTTGGCGCGAAATATTCTAAAAATTATATGCATATTCATATCGAGATGTACTTTTAATATATTGATAGCTTTAATATCTTTAAAGTTTTTGGTTGAACTTTGGTTAGTTCGCTAGTAACATTTTTCCTCTCTGTTATACATCCACTGGTCTATAACTCCATATTTTTCTTCATTGAATCGAGTTCTTAGTAAAGTGATTTTGTTTTATTGTATTTTTAATTTTACACTTAAGCTGATAAAGCAAGGGTTTTTTGTAAACGTTTTCTTGATTCCGCGTAATCGTTTTCGTTTAGTGCCCTTTTAAATATGCAAAGTCGAATGCACTATTTCTGCCATACTTTACTTTATCTCTATCGAAAAGTTAAAATGCTATGACAGCAGGAAATAAATAGTCAATGAGTATGGAGGAACTGTAATGACAGAACGTCAGTGCTGAAACTGGTTTGCAAAATTTCGTTCCAGTAATTTTGAAGTTGAAGATGACGAAATAAAGACATTGATTGAGTTTAATTTAATTTAGTGGTGCCCACTACTACATGCAGGCGCGCTCACGATAAGCATGTGTTGATGATTTGCTTATCAATTCTGTATATGTGCACGGTTTCTTACGCTCTTTAAGCGACTTCTCGTTCTCATTTTTACGCTCTTTGAGCGCCTGCTCGTTCTCTGGGCAGCACCGGTTTAAATCAATCGCATTCCGTTCATGACTACGTAAAATGCCTTGGTTTAGTTTCAAAACTCGACATATGGGTCCCACATGTGCTTAGTGCTGTTTAACACTTGAAGTTTATTTTCGAAAACTCTTCTTGTTTGTTGGCAAGAAGGGAGTTACAGAATTTGTCATTTGTCGCAAAATAAAAATCACAAAAGATAATAGACAAGAATTTCTGTCACAGAATTTCTTAATGTAAACCATGAATTATAGAAAGAAATTTACTCTGTCGCATTGACATCTATAATTTGCTCTCAAACGTCAAGAAAATTATACATTTTTGAAGTAAAGCTTCACTTAACAATGTTAAATGCAAGAGATCTTATGGAGTAAAAACGATAAACTGGCTTAAAGCACTTGGAGCCGATATTTATTAAAAAAAAAACTGATGTCTATCTGTTAGATAAGACTTCAAGAGAATCGATTTTTCGTTCCTACCTAGCAATACCGCGATAAATTTTGAAGTGTACTGTCGTCAAGTGGACAAGTTAAGTGATTCGCTCTAACAGAAAAGGTCAGAATTGATCAATAGAAAAAGCATATTGTTCCACAAAGTAACCTCATGCATGTTTGATAACTCATCAAAAACTTTTACAGCTTGAATGGTATAGACCAGTGGTGGGCACATAGTCTCCCTATCTGCCCTCATTACCCGCACCGTTTCGACGCACAAGCAAGCGAAAAAAAATTCGCAGAATTTCAACGCTATCGAGGCACAGCGTTGACTTGAATTCAAATGAAAACAAAACACAAAGGCATAAGCGACGGTGCCGCATTGTGTCTTGACGAATGTAGCAATTGTTTTTGTGCAATTATTGATTTTTTTTGTGCTGTTGGCAAATTTGGAAATGACAGCAAAAAAAACTTTGAAATTTTGCTTGTTGGTGCTTGATGTTGTTTAGACCTTTTGTTAGATTTCCATGCCCACCACTGGTATAGACTACTACACCCACGATTTGGTAGCTTAGGATTATTACTTGTTCTGGTCGCTCCAAATTTTTAATTTTTTTTACCATCTTCAAATAATGACGTCTTGAAACAGTTTTTTGGCAACATATCAGAAATTTTAGAAGCAAGGACTACGATAGCAAAAAACGAAAGATGGCAAAATTAAAATATATAATTCAATGAAATATTTATACCCTACAAAAAAATCGTCTTTCCGAGCAACCCATTGATACATATGTATGTATATAACAATTTTATAAGCTATTAAATAATATTGTTCCACTCAAATTAGTCCCGAGGTTACCAACTTTTAGAAAAGTTATATCCGCAACTCCCGTTTTCTGTATCATTGATCAGTATGATTGGCAAATGACATACTAAAAGTATATAAATAAGTTAAACAATGGTCAAAAACTTTGAGTAATGCATGGGATACCGCTAGGTGAGGGAGTTTTCGCGTAACAACAAAGTGTTATTGTGTTACTGAATAACAGAAAGTTTTGAGTGCCCATCTTCAAAAAAAGCAACATTTATTTTTGATTTTGAAAAATCAAGGTCAAATTTTAAATTTTCAAAAAGTCTTACGACCATTTCAAAGGCTATTAAAAAATCTATCTAAAGCACTTGGACTAAGATTTTTATAGTCCACCCAATAGGACAACACTTTAACCAAGTTTGAGGTCAATCGGATATGTTCAATCTTTGGCTTTGGGCATATGTAACATATTAGCCCAGGAACATTAAGGTTATCTTTAATTAGGCAAAAAAAAGTTTTCATGTATGTATATGCTGCGTCTTATTTGCTATCCATTGCTAGCTATCTATCGCTTACTTGGCGAATAAAATCAAAGTTGATTAAATGCCAGTGCTACCTAGCAGATTTGTGTCTTGTATATTGTGCATTTTGAAATGTCATTCTTTTAATAACTGCACACTTTGTTTTTTTGACGTTTTTGAAACGAAATATCTCAAGGACTATAGTAGATAGGATAAAAAATCATTTGATCATATTTGTTAAGAAAGACTGTAACTATATAAAAAAAGTTTCTTATAAAAAAAGTTTTTAAAAATTTAAGTAAATTTTTTGTAAACACTAATTTTTTTAATTAAAAAAATTTTCCTCAAAATATTTTCAATATAACATCTTCCGTTTTTTTTATCTTTTTTATATTTTATTTATTGCTCAATCAATCCTAAGAATGCATGTGCTTTCATATCGAAATTCCCACAATAACTTTGGAAAATTTGAGTTTTTATAAAGGCGCGCATCAGTCTAATTGTATGAATTGTTTGCTATTTTCCAAAGTTATGGTGGGAATATCGATTTGAATGCAGATACATTCCTAGGATTGATAAAAAATAAAGTCCCATTACTTAACAATATTTTGCTACTGCTTAATGGCATTGAAAACTTTTACTTTAAGCGCTTCCTTTTCATTTGAAGAAGCGCCTGAGCTTATTTAATACTCATAAGTGCAAGCAAAAATTAATTAATATAACGTAAAATTGCTACTATTAATTTTTTTTTTTTTTATTAAAACCAATTAAGTCAATTCTGTGGCAGGGATTATTACTTTATGTAGTGCATTTGCTTATACCTTTCTCGGTACAATTTTTAATCTATTTGCTTGTGAAAGTATTATCACGGTGACAAATCAACATTCTGATTTGCTATTATTATTTTTCATAGAGTATATTGTATCCACTATCACTTTTATCGTATGACTTTCGTGCAAATAACTTAATTTCATTAAATATTTATTGTTTTTAAATCAAAGTTTCATAATCTACTAAATATTTTGTATACTGCAGTAAACTTCTATTCGAGTAAAACAGGCATGCTCCTCGTATATATGTATGTATGCATGTAAAGGGTGTCACAATATAAAAAACACAATTGTTTAATTAAAAATTGTAAATTTTTTATTAATTCATAAAATATGTAGTACAGAGTTATATGTATATGTAAAAGCCTCCACGATTTTGCTGCATATCTGCATTCTATTATCAAAAATTTCTAAGACCGTCTTTCGTAAATGTCTTTCCTTCATTTCATGGGTTTGTTGGCATAAGCCTTAGTCTTCAAAAAACCCCAAAGAAAAATGGCCCACGGTGTTAAATGGAAAATTACACGACCAAGAAATGACTCAGAAATTAAATTATCATGTTGCAATAGCGAGCACCATTAAATTATATTACCTGATCAGCCGCATTTTCGATAAAGAAGAGTTCGGTGATGTCCGCATTCTGTACCAAACAGTGACACATTCTGAATGCATTTATTTCTGAACAATCATTCATGGTTTTTCCAAGCCCCAAATGATATACATAGTTATGAAATTTAATAAAGCCATCAAGATATGTGCCATTGTATAAAATATTAGCATCAAATTGTTCCATAAACCATTCAACGAACTGTCTTCGCTTCGCTTCGTGGTCAGTAGCCTTCTATTCTTAAGTCAATTGAACTTTTTAAGCGTGAAGTTGGCTTAGAGAACTTCTCGAAATATCCAATTCTTGACCACGGTACCGAATTGATGTTCCATGACTCTCAGCTCAGGTTTTGTGTTGAATGACGTGTTGAAAAACGGCCAGATTTTCTAGGATTACTAATTGCTCCTGCCTCCCTGAATTTTGTAATTAATCTCTTCACAGTTAATGAAGTTAAATCAATTTTCAACCATATTTTTTCACGAAAATTACGAACTGGTAAATCTTCATTATTTTTAAAATATTGCTCTACAATGATAGCGTGTTGTTTTTTCGGGTGCCGTTTCATTTTTAATAACCATAAAATTTCGCCAGTCACGCTGTCTTCCTTGGTTTTCAACAACAACATTCTACCGCAAAAATGGCGCGAAATTCAAATTTTGGGCTACCCTTTAGATACACAATGAACTTTAAAAAGTACCTACTTAACTTAATACTTAATGGCTTTAAATTGGCTTGTTTTGAATACATAAGCATGGTAACAAAATTTGTATAAGTAGCTTAAAAAGTACTTAACAACGGCGTAATGAAGCATATTTTAACAAATGTCAGCAAAATATTTTATTAGGATTATCACCATTTGCATCAGCAATGGGCAAAATACGAAAAATGAGCCAATTGTGGCTCTTTACAGCAAACGCACTTTGTTGTTGTGACTTTTTGTATACATGCTATATTCACATAGAATTTACATTGCGATGTGCATTAGCGAGCGAACAAGCAAACAACAATCCGCACATTTAAGACAACTTTTCTCGTTTCGGTTGATCAGTGTACTTTTTATTTTTAAACTCATGTTGTTCTTGTTTGATTCTTGAAATTAACTTTTGGTTTATTGCTGAATCTTTCTTTTTTTGCTATCGATATCGATAGTAAGTAGCTTTGGTGTTGTATTAGCTCCTGCTTCCATAATTTTGCCCATCTATGGCTTGCATTGTTCCCTTACAATAAGGCTTCTGCATAAAACTACATATTTTTGTCAGCACAATGCTTGAGCAAATAAGAGATAGAATATTTTTCTGCCTTATAATTTTACACTTGATGACACAAGCAAAATATAAAGAGATGAAAAATATATATGACCTAAAATTGAAAAATGTGTATTTCTATTTATTTTAATGTGTGAAGGAATTTGCTAATTTATTCAAGTGTCGATAGTTACATTTCTTGCCATGGCCTGTAAAAAATTTCTAATTGATTTTTGAGTGCTTAATTCAAATTCATTTATAAATTTTTTCCAATATGTTACGATTCTGAGAGGTTTTACTCCAAAACTTTTCAGTGGAAAAAAATTAATTTTTGCAATTTAACTTTCCGTTCCGCATATAGAGTAACCTTAACGTGGTGTATGCAGTTTGGGCGCACATGGGAGGTGTAACATTTAGTCATACTTAGTCTAAATACACTAGCTTACTATTATTCATTGCATATGTAAAATCGGCTGCTGATTCCGAAAATCACATTATTTTTTTTTCTTTCACGTCGTTTTCGAGATATCGGTCATTTTCAGTTTTTGGACCAAAAAAAAAGATGGTTCCACATAATTACACATATCTCAAGAACTAATATTTATATTTAAACGTACTTCAAATTAAAAGCAAATAAATTTTCTGTCTACTGCTGTTCACATCACTTTTTAGTTGGTTTGTCAGTTTCGGTTTGTCAGTTTGATTTCCAAACTAAGTATTTTTTTTTTCGAAAAAAACAAAAAAAAGTCAAAAGCAACTGCGAATTAATTTAAGAAAATCGATGAAGAAATCGAAAAGTTATATAAAATTGAACGAAAAATGACCGAATTGCATTTTTGTCTGTTTTTTAATTTTTTTAATTTTATTTGTCAAAATCTGTACTTTTTTCTTGTATAAATTTGCAGTTGATTTTGATTTTTTTTCTTCTTTTTTTTCGAAAAAAAATAATATTTTTTTTTTTAGAAATCAATTTATTTCGCCGAAACTAACACACAAATCAAAAAGTGAAAAGATCAGTATCTATCAGAAATTTAATTACCTTTAATTTGACATATACAGCACGTTCAAATATAAATATTAGCTCTTGAGATATTAGTAATTAAGTGGAACCATCTTTTTGTTTTGGTCCAAAAACCGCCAATGACCGAGATCTCGAAAACGACGTGAAAGAAAAAAAAATAATGTGATTTTCGGAATCAGCAGCCGATTTTACATGAGAAATGAATAGTACATAGCACCTACAGTTCAGAAAGTTTTTAATTATTTGTAAACTAGTGTTATCAGTCTTCTAAGTTTGGTTACATTACCTTTAATAGTACCTACTCTCAGTGTAGCATTTCAAATTATTTTCTTGTAATACGGAAATTTTATGGAAATTAAATACAATTAAGGTATTTTTAAGTTTGATACGCTATTTTACAATATAAACTTGTAAAATTTTGTCAAGTGCAGAGTAATAATTTTTAATTTAAAAAAAAATTACACAACTTTAATTTCAAAAATTTATGTTTCAAGCAAATTTGTATATTTAAAAGAAAAGTTGTTTATTTTTAAAAGATGGGATTTCAAATTTTACTAATCTTCGAAGTCATTTGTATGTGCCTACTACTACAACATAATAATTGGCTTATAAGCTAGAGAACTGTGTAAGAAATTTAATAAAATAAAATTTGAATGAAAAATGTGAAAAAATATCTCAATATTACCTAAAGTCCGTAACTGCAATGCAAGTTTAAAATTTCTGTGATATATCGTTCGGTGTTGTATATCGTTTGAAACATATAATCTATATATTAATACGTGAACAACGAAACTTGTGGTACACTTTTATAGTATTTACTATAAGGTGAGGGGAATGAAACTTATATCATTGGAAAGGTACTGTTCCATAGATGTGCAGAAAAGAAAAATAATGTGTGTATGTTGCCGTTAAGACAGGTAAAATAAAGTTAACATAGACCTATGATTTCCCCATACAAAATGCTATAACGCCTAATGAGAAAAAACGCTGTCACGGCTGAGCCGCCTCAAGGATTTTAATGAAATTTGATATGGAGATAGGTTGAACCTTAAGGAAATATATTTGTTCAAAGTGTTCACGCCCCTAACAAGAAAAAACGTCTACGACTAAACTAATGAACTGATTTTGATTAAATTTAGTTTGGATACACACTGATCCCTAAACAAGATTGCTAAAAGCTCTAAGTTCTTTTGGCGGGCGTGGCACTGCTCCTAAAAGGAAAATCGTTTTCACTGCTAAGCTAATGCACCGATTTTTATGGAATTCGGTATAGAAATAGATTGAATCTTGAGGAAAGGTATTCGGCTTAAAGTGGACGGTGCCACGCCCCCAATAGGAAAATATGTTTTTACAGCTAAACTAATGGACCGATTTTAGTGAAATTCTATATGGGGATAGATTGCACCCTAAGCAAGAGAAATAAGTAGGAATGCACAACATGAAACCCTGATTTTTATTTTTCGGAGCGATAATAAGAAATAGCTCTTCCCAGTTTAGTTTTTTAATACCGAAAAGTATTTTTTGTTACTTTTATGCGCGTTTCATTCGAAAATAACTTCATAATTTGAGCTAGCTGATCTTAATTAAATGAGTATTATAACTAAATACTTTTGTCCCGTCCATTAATATCATAAGGTTTGTTTTGAAATTCGGACCCTCTCTCTCCCCTTAGTGAAATTTGATGAGTTCTGACGGGACCCCACTCCCTTTCGTCAGACTTGCCTTATAATTTAAAAATGTAATCTGCTATAATAATGCATACTCTCTGCATTAAAAAGTTGACTTAAGATTTTCATTCCCTCTACTTTGGTGAAATTTGGTGAGATTTTTCCGGACCCCCTCTTCCCCTATTTTGACTCACGGTAAAGGGATAAGAAGGGACATTTTTTGAGTCAAAATCAAATAGACCGCGTAATAGAAATTTTGTAGCACTAATAGAAATTGATAATTCTGTGTTGTTTTGCATTCAAATGTGAATTAAATGTAATTCCAAAGGTGAGGTGAGGTAAGGTGAGATGAGGTGATTAGTGAAACTTAATTAGACCGTAGTCAATGAACAAAAACGTTTTGTTATTAATAGGCCGGCAAAATTCTTTCAAGATTGAAATTTATTGCTAACGGTCGAATTTCGACCTCAGGCGATACTAGTTGTCATAAATACGAGAATAGTTGCTTTTGGAACCGAAAAAATGCATTTTAATCTATTATGACGCTGCGCATCTCCTAGCACTCACCTGGCTACGAGCCTGAAGTGTATGTCCACTTATTCGAAAATTATCAACTTTTGCATATAAGTGAGTTTTTCGACATACGAATACATCGTTCATTAGACATTGTTCAACTTATTCCACATTTCTAATATTATCAATTTATTCAATACAATTTTTCGGCATTACTTGACATTAGTCGAATTTTTAGCATAACTTTTTCTACATATTCGGCTTTTCCAACATTTTTCAAATTTATGAATATTTAAGTAATCAGAAATTCTTTCGTAGAATTTCTTTCTCGTAGAGATTCTCCAAAGATTTTCCTACGATATAGCATAAGTTTACTTATAGAGGGGAGCGGACGCCCTGGGCTCGAAGAGTTTGGTGGGCGGCAAAGTGCTGTTTGCAATATGTATTGCAACTTTGTTATTAGCATACCGAAGAAATTAGTAAAACTAAAATTAGAAATAGTCACACAATGTCTAGGGTCTCTTTTAATTAATCGTTTGATGAAATTAACTCATTTTGCTACGGTTTTAGGGTGTAAAAAGTTATGACCTTTTTTTAAGGAAATCAAATAAAAAAACTACATACTACATGCATTGGTAGGGAAAAAATAATTTTTTGTGGGTAAGGGGGCAGCAAGCTACTACTTTGCCCTGGCCATCAAGTTTCCACGTTATGCAAAGTTTGATTTCTCAAAATATTTACGTTGGATCCATTAAAAATAATTGAGATATCATATTATGAATAAATTTTCATGTAATTTTTATTTAATTTTATACATACAAATTTACTTGTGGAACAAAAAATACCTTTCTTATCTAAATAAATCTTACGATTCTGAATGCAATCTGATTATTGCATACACAAGTACACCCCTACAATATCATAAAACATATTATTACAAGTTGCGCTCGGAGTTGCTTTTCTTTGCTATTAAGAAATTCGGTTCATTGCCTTCTAATGACCTTTAGGTTTATCAACGAAAACCAAACAAAAATATTAGAATTTTCTATTTATATACAAATTTCCTACAAATGCGAGCAAATAGAGAAAGTAATGTCCTGCTTATAATGTAATTGATTTTAGGTATTTATATTTTACCAGTCTTTTATATATTTGTTTACTTATCTAATTTAGTTTTATCTTACCTTTACAGGAAACAAGAAAGCGCCTTCTAAACAATTACTATAAGTAAGACTACATTAAATACTTAGCCTTTTGGTCCAAAAACAAACTAGGAACTAAGAAGAAGACCGTCAACTGTGATAATTGTGATATAGAAAACAAAAAACAAAGGATACTACAACTACTAAAAGGATTCTACGTTCCTAGTTAGAACAATACAATAATAATTGCTTTGGTACTTAACTAAACTGTCACTGTCGCTTATTATAAAAAGCTGATAGTCAAAATCGCTGAATATAAACACACAAGATGACTGTTACCTACACTGCCGAAGTGGCAACATGCCGTGGTTTTGGATGCTTCCTTAAGTTACTGTTGAGGTAAGAATAAAATTAAAATTTGATATGATAAATATTAATTTTATCGGGTGTAGTCAATGCCCGGGGAAGGGTTGTGAAGTTCCACGGACTAAAATGTGAACCGTTTTTGTACCATAGCAGTAAACATTTCTTCAGCTTAGGAGCATGTTTTGCAATTAACTTTAAGTTGGAAACCACTGAGGCTAGTAATCTTCGAAACATTTTTTTTTCTAAATAAAAGTTTATAAGTAAATTACACTTAAAAAAAATTTTAAAAAAAAATTCTATTAAAAATATGATTTCATCTGTAGTTGAAACCAACTAAATTCTCCTCTACTTGAGTTTCAACTGCAATATTTGTTGGGATGATTATGACTTTTAGGAAATTAAAACCAATGAGTAGTATCTCGCTAGAAAGCTATTTTTGAGACCTATTATTTTCCATTCTAAAAAAAAAAAATGTTTATTTTCAACTACCCATCATTACGCATGTTGATATTTTTAAATCCCAAAATTGGCAAAATTTATTCTCAAAAATCGTCTTCCATAAAGTTGAATTCTCGCAAGAAGGCACATTTTCATCAAAAAGCTTAAAGTGATACAATTAACACTACAAAGTGGTACGTTTTTTTACCGTAATATGTAGGTAGATAGGTTTCAATATTTACTAAATAAAATTTTATAAATTATGAAAATTATAAAAAAATCGTAATTTAATGAATTAACATGAATTTTTTGTACTGATTTAATAATAACTTATATGTGTTAACTTAGATTATGTATACAATAAAAACTATTTATTCTACAGTTCTGATATTAATACTTTGCTCTTACAAAATGATACATTTCCATATACAATGTTGAAAGTCAAAAATGTTATCCATCTGCGTCAAATAGTTGCTGAGCTATAAAATTTTTTTCTTCTCATATTAAAGGGCGTGGCACCATCCATTTTTTCATCGAATCTTTTTTTTGTTCATACCTATAAAATGTGTACCAAGTCTCATTTATCTGCGTCAAATAGTTGATGATATATGATAAATTTGATTTTGGAGGGCTATCGCCCATTTTTCTAAACCAAACTTTCCGAAGACTTTATATAGACCATAAAAAGCATTTAAAAAACAATTATAAAAATCCGTTGTGTAGTTCGTAAGTTTATATGTGACAGAGGATTTCGGTTTTTGCATATAGAGGGTGTGGCACTGCCCATTTTTTTCTCTTTCATATGCGTTAAGTAGTCGATGAGATATGATCGGTCTTCGTAAAAATTATTTTAAAAAAATACTTTTGTATGAGTCTTATATCCTAAGTTATGCCTCTTGATATAAAAGATACGCGGTGTAAATTCCACGTGAATCGATTGAGTAAAAATGTCTTTGTAAAAATGCAATCTTAAAAATATTTTTGTATGAGAGCCTCCCTAAATAAAAGTTTTATAGCCTATGACACTCGCCTGATCGATACTAACATACTGTAAAAATTTCATTCAAATCGGCCTAATAGTTTCCGCGTCCATAAATGACAGACTAAATGGCAAATACATAAATGTTTCCTTGCGAGTAACAGATTCCTCTTTTTTAGCACTGGAAGTGGTACCTTTAATTAGGAAGAAATCACGTCAGGGTAAGTCAAGGCAAATAAAATTACACTCAATTGATGTAGAATACTACCACAGGGACGTTCATATAGAAACAACAGTGGTTCAACGTGGAACATTTTTTATTTCTTCCACAGAAATCAAAACTTCACAAAAACAACAAACCACAAAGAGGACTTTACTGAAACACTACAATATAATTCACTATATCTTCTTCTAATATATAAAATTCTTGTGTCACAGTGTTTGTTACCGTACTCCTCCCAAACGGCTTGACCGATTCTTATGAAATTTTTTGTGTATATTTGGTAGGTCTGAGAATAGGGGGTAAACTAAAGAAATTCTATTTAGGGTGCATATTTAGGGTAGCCCTCATACAATTTTTTTTTTTATAGTAGCATTTTCACAAATACCACTGCATCGATTCACATGGAATTTACACCACGTAGCTTTTATACTAAGGAACATGGTTTAGTTTTTGAGACTTTTATTTAGGCTGCATATTTAGGGTGGCCCTCATACAAAAATATTTTTAGAATAGCATTTTCACAAACACCACTCATAGACATAGTTAAGTCTATAACACTTTTACTTAGGCTGCATATTTAGGGTGGCCGTCATAAAAGAATATTTTTAAAATAGGATTTTCCCAAAGACCACTGCATCGATTCACATGGAATTTACACCACGTAGCTTTTATATAAAGAGGCATAGTTAAGCCTACAAAATTTTTATTTAGGGTGGCCTTTATAAAAAAATATTTTTAAAATAGTAATTTCTCGAAGACCACTCCATCGATTCACATGGAATTTACACCACGTGTTATTTTATATTAAGAGAAGACAAACATAGCTAAGTTTATAAATTTTTTTATTGCGGGTGCATACTTAGGGTTGCCCTTATTCAAAAATATTTTTAAAATAGCATTTTCACAAAGACCAGTCCATCGATTGACATGGAGCTTACACCACGTGTCTTTTTTATTAAAGGACACTTTTTGGTCCATAAAACTTTTATTTAGGGTGGCCCTCATACAAAAATATTTTTAAAAAAATCATTTTCACCAAGACCGGTTATTCGATTCAGACCACTGCATCGATTCACATGAAAAATACACCACGGTCTCTTATATTAAGAGACATCGTTTGGTCTATAAAAATTTTATTTAGGGTGGGCCTCAAACATAACTTTTTTAAAAAATTCACTTTCACGAAGACCGGTAAATCGATTCACACCGAATTTACACCACGTTGCTTTTATATTAGAGGCTTAGTTAAGCCTACACATTTTTTATTTAAGGTGGCTCTCATACAAAAATATTTTTAAAAAGACCACCGCATCGTTTCACATGGAATTCACACCACGTGTCTCTTATATTAAGAGACATTGTTTGGTCTATAAAACTATTATTTAGGGTGGCCCTCAAACATGATTTTTTTTGAAAAATTAATTTTCACGAAGACCGGTAAATCGATTCACACTTTTATATTAAGAGGCATAAGCCTACAAAACTTTTATTTAGGGTGGCCCTCATACAAAAATATTTTTAAAATAGAATTTTTACAAAGACCTCTGCATCGATTCACATTGAATTTACACCACGTATCTGTTATATTAAGAGGCACAGATATGACCGTGCAGTACCACGTCCTCCATATAAGAAAATACCAAAATTTATGATGTAGTTGAATGAGACATATGTATATAAAAAGTACGGGCAAAAAGAAGTATTAATGAGAAAATGGGTGGTGCCACACCTTCCATATGAGAATAAAACAACATTTTGTATATATCAGCAATTTTTTGATGCAGATGATTATTTTTGATTAATTATGTGAAACACAAAAGCT
The DNA here is from genome assembly GCA_949775025.1 of Tricholauxania praeusta. Lineage (NCBI taxonomy): Eukaryota > Metazoa > Arthropoda > Insecta > Diptera > Lauxaniidae > Tricholauxania > Tricholauxania praeusta. The sequence continues at coordinate 36,710,635 of OX459029.1, read as the reverse complement.
ATAATAAATTAAACTCATCGCACCACCTAGCAGAAGGCAAGAACAACGTCTGCCAAGTCTGCTATACTATAATATATGTAAAAGAGTAGGGACAGAAGTTAATTTCACTTTAAAAATGGGCTGATTTGCTTTAACATTACATAGCATGAGTTCATACAGCTTCGCGCCACCTACCGGAAAGGGCAGAACTACGTCTGCCGGGACAGCTAGTTAAATTATAAAAATTTAGCACGTTTGCAATATTCACTACCAAGATTTATATCAATAACACTTTTTTTAATATTGGTATTGAAAATAAGTTTTTCCCGCCAAGAAACCAAAGGTAAAATTTTAGTATTTGAACAGTTGATAGCATGTAAACATGTCAAACTGAACTTTGTGGAGTTGCCACCCTGAAAAACATAATGTTATCTCAAATATAAGTGTACATCTCTTCTTTCTAGTCATTTCCTAAAATATTTAACAGATTTGCATTAAAAAATCTTCGAATTTCGTGTTCTAAGTTTTAATTGAGCTTTTTTTTTATTGTTGATAATTTAAGATATTACAGCAACGCACACATGCACATTTTGTCGTTGTTAATTACAAGTGGCGCATATCACGTTTTTCCCGCCACCCATTAAAAGTACTCAACATTATAGATCTTTACCACCTGCAAAATGTCGGCGTTAATTTGGAAAGCCAAAACCAAAAAAAAACAATTTTGAAAGTAACGCTTATCACATTAGTACTTAATAATACCTTCATATACCGCAGCATAGATTGACATGGTTACAAAAAAGATATCTCACTTTATTGACTAATGTGCCAGTTATTATGATATGAATTAAGGAAATAACGCGTTTTTTTATTCTTTGAATTTTTTCCTATCACATAAAGTTTTGATAATATCACATAAATTTTAAGGTAATTTTGTTAGGAATTTTCCCACATTAATATAACACCAAAATTTAATAGTGGTACTCACATGAGTCTCGTCAATTCCTTAGTCGTTATTCGTTCCTTTTTTATATGCAATTTGTTTTTGTTAAATTATTATACTACCAGACTAACGAGTAGCAAAGTAACTAGGTGGCATGCCTGATAATTTTCTGTGAGTTGGTATCATAACGATCAGTTGTTTGTTCCACAGCGTTTGCAGTCAACTTTTGAATGATTTTAAATTTTGCACCTTTTTTGATAATTCATGTTTTTATTTATAAACTCGGAAATTTAAAAACACAAAATCAGCTGCCGCTGCCAGGTTACTGAAACAAAACAAGAATAGGTAGGGTCTTCGCAGTTAAAAGCTTTACCGAATTACCAATTAATGAATTATCAAACTTGCGAAGCCGGTAATTGGCGGCAAAAAGAAGCAATTTGAATTTTAAAAAAATATATAGAGCAACAACGACTACTCGTATGAACAACGAGTAGAAAACTTAGCAACTTGCTCGTTTTATTCTCACATATGTAGATAGCGACTTGGCGAATAAAACACAGCTATTGTAAGATATTGAGATAAGCAAGAATATCTCAAAATTTTAATGATAGAAAAATGTAAAAAAAAAGTGTTATCTTCCGCAACTCATATCAGATCCGACACATTAGTCAATAAAGTAAGTTATCTTATTTATAACCTTTACAATCTTTGACAAAGCGCCTGTTGTTGCGGGATATGGTGGTATTATTGCCACTATTGTTATGTTTAATTATACCCTTGAGAGCTATTTCAGTGAAACGTAATAAATGAATTTGTTTGACTTTTTTCTACGATACTTTTAGTTTTTATGTATTGCTTAGTTCTACTTAAACTTCAAACATTTTATTTTTAAAATAATTAAGAACATTTAAGAACTTAACTAAATTTTTTTTTTTTTTTGAACAGAATAAGAGTACAATGAACAAAAATAATTTACATATAAATATTGTGCGTGCCTTCAATAAAAAACTCATATTTTCCAAAGTTATGTCGTGAATTTAGATTTGAAAGCAGATGCATTCTTAGGATTGATTGAAGAATAACAGATTGAACAGAACAGATAATAAGAAGATTGTTACATCAAAGATATTTTGACAAACATTCCAGATATAAAAAAATGTACTTTTAAACAAATTTATTTAACGTTTCTTATTTTTTTTATAAAATTAAAGAATTTCTAGGCAAAAATGATTCCAAATATTTTTATTCTATTTAATTCTATTCAAAAAAAGTTTTAAAAAAAAACTTAGTGTGCAGTTATTTAAAGAATTACCTATAAATATACCTATGTTACAAAACATTGATTTGATCTCAATTTATGTATTTCCCACATTGTTGTAAGTTTTGACACTTACATTGTACAAAGCTGAGTGTAAATTAGACTTTACTTGTTTTGCAATTGAACGCATATATCTATAAATATTTAGCAACATCATCTGCTAAGAAAAAGTACAAATATTGAACAAAAACTAAATAAATGCTAATTGTAAATGTAGTTCAAAGTAAATATGTGACATTTACTAAGGGCTGCCAAGATAAAATCCGCGATCGGAGAAAAATCATATGAGAAAAAAAAACAGTTCGGGAGAATTTTCTTCTAAATACAAATTAGTAATTTCATTTATCTGACCTTTGATTTCCGGCGAAGTAAAACAAAATATATAATGCAAGTAAAAAAGCCATTTCTTATATATACTATAAGTACAGGTGTAAGCGGTAAGTCTATTTTTGAACTTCAGCGGTTTTTGATCTTTTTCGCTGGAGATAATATAAGGACCTCTTAGAGAAATTTAAATTTACATTATGTATAAAATATTTGCGCTTTTTTAACAATTTGTCACAACTGTGGACTTACCTATGCAAAAATTTTCATTCAATTTAAATTTTTTTTATATTTTTTTAGTTTGTTTTAAAATAAAAATTTTACACATTCATTCAAAATGTTTATACTTTCTTCAGTGCTTTAGATTATTTTTATATTATTGGCGCCTATTTGTCTACAATTAAAGCTGATAATTTTATCAACGTCATATGCATATTGTAAAGATATGAGTTGATTATAAACGCATTCGTCGCATAACTTAAAAAAAAAATGAACAATACTATGTTTACCCTACATTCGGTACTTATGTATATTTGAGAAATCTTACATGCATTCGTAATGCATTAAACATAAAATTTAGGTTTGTAAATGTATATATTAGATTGCTTATATTCAATCTAGACTAAACTTTAATGGTAATGAATGCCAAGCTACCCGGTAGACCATTTACATTTATTTTATAAGTCAAAAGACAAAATTAGTTATTTTACAAGTTGCAAATAAAATCATTCAGAAAGCTTTTACCTTAAGTGATGACAATTTTTTAAAAAAAAAATATCTGAAATAATGGAGACAAAATTATACATATGTATCTGCAAAATATTGAGCAGCGTCAGAAACTCAAAGGTATAGAACAGAACGAATTTCTTTTTTTCTTTTAAATGCATGCCTAAAACGCCTAGAACCAATTTTTACTCATAAGTTAAGAATATCATTTATGGTAAAATAACACTCAGGCAACGACATCTTACTTGAAAATTTGTTTCGAATACTCCAACTGTAATATGGGAAGGATATGACGTCAAAAACGAGGATTAGCAAGAACATTCATCAAATTTATGTATGTACTCGTACGTTAAAATCCAAAAAAAATTTTATGACCTTTTTTTTATGTTGGCCCTAACTTTCACATTTAGAAAACCCTAGTGACATGAGATAAATTTTAACAATAAGATATATTTCAAAAGTGTTTATTTCAGCATTTAAAACTATTTATTAAAAACAAAAACCCTAACAATATGAGATATATTTCGCGGACTTATTCTGCGAAACGTGGATCACATAATTGTTCTATACTCACTAGAGTTGTGTTTTTTTTTTTTCCAAAATCGATAAGTCGGAGGAGACTTTCTTATGTTGTTACCACTTATCTAATTTTGACTTTTGACTTTAAAATTCGCAAGAATATAAAAGTTTAAGATTATAGCTAATATAAGTTCAGAACACACTTAACACGCACTGTAGGGTACCTTAATCTCAATCATGATCGCTTTGCTTGTACTATTGACAAGTCTTTAATTAAGCGACATATCATTATATCTGGCCAATAATCAGAGCAAGTGGAAACTAATTTAAACGTCCATTTACTATTTTACGTTCCAATGTCATTACAATTGTGTTATGAAGTGTTGACATGATGACAACTTGTGATAAAGCGTTGATTATATAATTAAACAAACTTGCGAGAAAGAAAGAAATCAGCAAATAACATTATCAAGCTTAAGATAAGGCATCTGTCCGTCATCTGTAATATGAGGGTTTGATTTTGAAACAAAATATTTCGTAAAGAATGGCGCGTGTAAGGCCATTCATATGTGAGATTTGGGGTAAAATGTAATACTTTTAGAATATTCAAAAGCTTAAGTTCTAAATAAGCTAAGCTTTTTAAAAATAGCCAATAATCAATGTATGTACTTATATCATTGTATGAAGCAATAAGCAACTGAAGTGAAATTGTTATTCGTTAGAAAAATAACAATATCGATTCTAAAGAAAAATATCTTTAATCTGCATTAATTAGTAAATTCGTAGTTAACCTATGTATAAACTTTTCTTTTATTTTCCGATGCTTTCCGACTTCTAAAAACTTCATCCCCTTTCCTTAGTTAGCTACAGAATGTTGATGTTTTATTGGGCAAAATTGAAATGTTAAAATGAAGTCAGGAAATTGAAGAAATCAAATATAATAATACGGTAACTAACTATGAAATTAATAGTAAATGAAATCAATAAATTATCTGATTCACTTTATAGTAGAAGTAGTATTGGTTTTGCATAAAAACTATTGTCTCCATGGTAACTTTAGTGTTATTTTATTAACTATTAAATTAATATTACCATTATTGATCGTTTATAGGATATTTTTCCCAAAGTTTACTTTGTGCTTATTATCAATTTTTCGAATTTTCCGATGTATCCGATACATATCAATTTATGCACATTTTCCGATATTTTTATAATTTATCGATTTATTGAATATTTACCGTTGCACCTCCGCCATTTATTGACATAACTTTTTTTAATAAGTCTTAACTTTTTATATAGGATATTTTTCCCCAAGTGTACTCTTTAATTATTATCGATTTTTCGAATTTTTCCGATTTATGAGGCACATATAAATTTTTTGCAAATTTTCTGATATTTCTCGATATTTTATCGATTTATTGAATGTTTTCCGATGCTTTTCGTGTTTCTCTTTGCTTCACTATATATAGGGCTACCAGATGGCATACTTTAGTAGCAAATGTGCTACTTTTGCAAGGCTTTGCTACTTTTCACTTGAAATGCACTACTTTTGGTTGGTTTTGCTACTTTCGATGTTTGCAATTGTAAAATAAAAGTTATTTCAAATATTCTTTTAATTTTGCTGGGGTTTTTCGTAAGAAACGAGGACCTTTTTTTTTTTGCTCATCAAAAATATTTTTATGGGACCAAAACAGTTTTTGGTTTTCATTCCAAAATTGGAATTTTTTGACATACACTACTTTTGTAGGCAGGTTATCTGGTGGCCCTAATTATATATTTCGATACTATGCCAGTTATATATTGAACGTCGATAAGGACCTTTTTTTTAAAAAAATAATTAATATAATCGTCGAATTTTTTTTTTCATCACCAGTATTAATAAATTAAATTTATTTGTGTGAAAAAATCGTTATTCTTTAAAAAAAAATATTGAAATAAATATAGTATAGCATATAGTATGTAACAAAAATTATCCAATTCCCAAATTTTTCAGAAATTTTTCAACTATTATTTATTATTTTTTTTCGTATTTTTATTATTATTTGTGCTTTCCTGTACTTTTAGACTTTTACCATTTTCTTGGATAAATTTTATTAAGTTTTCGAAAGTATTTCAAACTACCGAAAAACATTTAAAAAGTTATCGAATATAATAAACTCGAAAAGTCAATGATAGTTTGAAAATATCGAAATTCACCGAAGAAAAGGTTTAAGTCAAATGGCTCCCTTTTTTTCAAATGGCTTCGAAATAAGAATGAAGCAAATGCGTTATTAAGGTGGAATCAATTTTTGATCGACTAATTTAGGTTATTTAATGTAGCATTGTATTTAATGGTCTATTTTTCGACAGCTATCGACAAATCATACACGCTTTTATGATCCGTTTTTCGACATACATATGTATTATCAAAAAATCTTATAAATTCAAAACGTCTAACTTTCCAACGAATTGAGTTTGAACAATTCTGAGTTTTATTCCATCAGAATAGACCTACAGTATTGTTCGAATTAATCTGAACACAAGTGATAATTTACAAAAAACAACATTTATTAGTTATAGACGAAGAAAAAAGAAATTCAATACAATTTAAATTGTTTTAATAAGAATCATATCCCCCCTTGGCTCTTATAACTTCCTTAACACGTTTTGGCATAGAATCCACAATTTTTGTACACATTTCTGATACTTGCTAGTCTCGAAACCATATCTGGATTACAGTCTCAATCATTTTTGTTTTTGTTGTGCATTCTATTTTACGAAGTCTAGCCTTTACAATAATCCAGAGATTTTCAATCGGATTAAGATCCGGTCAGTTTCCTGGCCATTCCAGGCATGATATCTTCTTAAGAGGTATTTTTTTGGTACAAAGACTGCGATCTCGTTTCGTTAAAAATAGGACAACGAAAAACTTACGATAGCTCATAATGACCGAATCCGTTAAAAATGTTTTGGGACAGCTTTTCTTATAAACCAGATCCCTTGTATCGATCGAAGCCATGATGAACTCTCAAAAATATATAGACTTGCTAGAACAAAGATTGGAAGCTAAGTTGATTTTTTGCAAATTATCACTTGTATTCACATTAATTCGAACAATACTGTACAACTCTTTTTTTAAGAAAATTTAAGTCCGAGTGTAATCGCGTTATGAGTTAAACTTTTTTTTTTTTGTACAAATTACTATCCGACTGGCCTTATTAGCTAGCGGTACCATAGAATTAATTGATAAAGAAAACATTTTTAATATTTATATTTGCTAAAGTTAATATTCTTAACATAATGACCTACTTCTCGCAATATATTCCGACAGAACATGAGTGTCAAAAGCAAACAAGAAAGGCAATGTAACAGAAGAAAAAATCAGTTTCCAAAATTTTGCGAAATGTTTTGGCTTAGCCTCATTTGATCTTTAATCAAAGTGATAACAATTCAGTTCAACTGAATTCCGGTTAGTCACATTTTTAGCCAGACTTGTTAAAAGTGATAACTTATCCTCACATCGACACACACGTTAAGATCCAATGACGTAAGGACGATTAATAGCTGTATAACATTTGTAATGATGACGATTTTCTGAGCAAAGAGTTTTTGTTATTTTTTTAAATTTATATGTCGATATTCAAAGCATTGCCATTGCAAACTATTTGTGTTCTTTGACTACATTGATTTATTCAAAGAATGCGTATCTTAAGCGACATAATTTTCTCCTCTAAAACTTTGCTGATAATATAAATATTTTTAAAATAAATTCATTTATTTGAATATATCCAATAATGAGTGCTAAAATTCAAATTTAAATTGTTGTTTACCAAAACATAATTAAAAACCGAGTGCGATAAGAGTTAACTAACTACTGCGAAAAGAGAAAATCAAAATATTTTTTATGTTTAATCTCCTAAATATGATATAATTAAAAAAATAAAAAAGATAGGAATAATAAAGTTTTGTTTTTAATTATACGAGAGATTATTCAATATTATTTTGGTAACGCGGCACCAAACGTAATCATATCAAAAGTTATACATATAAGTAGGTATGACGTTTCTTTGAGTAAGTTTTGTCATAAAGTATAAATAATATTGAACATGCGATATTGAATGGATCGTGTTCATAGAAATTGTGTCACTGAAGTGATAAATAAAAACTACTTGTCTGCAAAATTTAATGTAATATAATTTTTTAGTTTTTCTTTTAACTAAGCAAGAGTTTGAAGTTTTAAGTAAACTTTTATGAAAAGAGTTGCCAACTGATGACACTAAGAGTTTGGTAAAACTTTAAGTTCTGAATATGCTAAAAGGATTAAAGCTATAGACGGAGAAGTAGCGATTGATTTAACTTTGTCATTTCAAAACGCATGAAACACATTAGATAAGTTTTTTTATATAGGGTCGCCATTGAAAGACTGAGTAGGTTCATTATCACCTTACAATTTACGTTTTAGCTCCATTTTGTTGAAATCATACCTTATGTTTAACTTTAAGGTTTTCGTGGAAAAAAATTTTAAGCACAATTCTATACAGGAAATCTTTTTGGCTAACCTTCCACGTTTTCAAAGAAATCGGAGCCGATAACTCTTTCAACCGTAACACCGCACCAAACAGTGGATTTTTTGGGCATAGAATTTGTCGCCGAAAATCGTGGACTGATATATTTCTTTCGAACCAGACCAGAGAAAATTTGACTTTAGAATGTTTGCTCATGCATTGGAATAAAAACCTAAATGAGTTTTACTCGTTACTGGATATCATACGTATTATCTCTTGAGCTTTTCAGCAACAGAAATATACACGTTTATGAGTCGTCGTCGATACGTAAGGAACTCTGATAGCAGCAATATTTTGGCAATTTTTCTGCACTCGCGGAAATTCCCGGATTGAATTCAACGATTGACTAGGCTTGACGGCGAAATTGCTGACGTTTACCTGCTGTCAAAATTACCTTAATCGTACCACTTAGACTTAGACTTAGATTTATTTTTATTTTCCCAGTTGAGCGACAACGAGAGTCTCTTTTTAATTTGAAAATAATTTTCTTTTAAACAGAAATGGCAGCTAATGACCGCGCGATTTTGATTATTCGATCAGATTTTACGGCAGCAACGGCATCGTACACGGGAATTCAATAATTCTTTATTTTTTTCCAGGATATAACAGCAAATAATATAATTTAATTTAATTTAATTTAATAAAAAATTTAATATTAATTTAATTTAATAAAAAAAAATATTTTATTTCCTTTTTTAAGGTGGCGTGGAAGTATATACAAATTAGTTTGGTTGGATTTATTAGCATTTCTTTTGCTATATTATATCTTAAATCTTACCTATCGTTTTGGACTAGATGAGGACCAACAGAAGTAAGAATTCAAACTAAAACACGCTAAGAAACTATATTTCAATTGTAATTGATTTCACTATACTTTAGGATATTTGAAGCCATCGTACATTATTGCTACAATTATACTGATCTCATACCGCTTTCATTTGTGCTCGGCTTCTATGTCTCGATTGTTATGACACGTTGGTGGAATCAATATACCACCATACCATGGCCAGATACCATCGCCGTATTTGTTTCCTCAAATGTACATGGACAAGATGAACGTGGGCGTGTCATGCGACGTACAATAATGCGTTACGTGTGCCTTTGTCAGACCATGGTGATGACCAACATATCACCGCGTGTCAAAAAAAGATTTCCGAACCTAAGCAATCTGGTAGAAGCAGGCTTACTCAATGAAAATGAAAAAGAGATAATTGATAGTATGAATAAAGGTTTCCCAAAACCATCAAAACATTGGCTACCCATAGTATGGGCCGCTAGTATCATTACACGTGCGCGCAAGGAAGGGCGCATACGTGATGATTTTGCTGTTAAGACAATTATCGATGAACTAAATAAATTCCGTGGCCAATGTGGACTCTTAATTTCATATGATACAATCAGTGTACCGCTCGTCTACACTCAAGTGGTAACTTTAGCTGTGTACTCATATTTTATGTGTTGTGTCATGGGTCAGCAATGGACTGCAGATAAAGTAGTGGGCAATAGTAATTACTCCAATAAAGTGGATTTGTACTTTCCGGTATTTACAACATTGCAATTCTTTTTCTACATGGGTTGGCTGAAAGTGGCCGAATCTCTAATAAACCCATTTGGTGAGGATGATGATGACTTTGAGGTAAGCAATTGGCGCAAAAGAAAGCTTAGAAATTATTACCATTTGTTTACTTACAAAAGGTTAACTGGATGATAGATCGCAACTTGCAAGTTTCCTATCTTATTGTTGATGAAATGCATCATGATCATCCTGAGCTCATTAAGGATCAATATTGGGATGACATCTTTCCCAATGAATTACCCTATACAATTGCTACCGAACGTTTTCGTGAGGAGCATCCCGAACCGTCGACAGCTAAAATTGAGGTATCAAAATTGGCTGCAATGCCTACGACAATGTCGAGTGTGCGCATTGATGAAATGGTTGGTAAAGAGGCCCCAACTGGCCCGTTGCAGACAGTTAATTATAAATTCCCTGAAAATGTTAACGAAGAGGAGGTTAGAATCAAAACGTTCAAGTATCTTCTGCTTGAAATTAATATCAACCACAAAATGAATTGGCTTATTAACATTTATTACTTTCATATGGTCTAAATAATATATAAAATAATCACCAAAAAGATGTCCAACTTCCTATGTGTGTTGCTTTATGCTACTTAAGACAAAAAAATATATAAAAAATGGCATACAGACGGTGACTGGTTTACAAAATTTTAAATGGAAAAACACAAACAAAATTCAAGCAAAACTCTAAAAATTGGTGATTGGTAGTAAAATATTAATACGTTTATATCTTAACACTTGGTGTTAGAATTATATTTTATGGTGTAAGATTGTATACCTTTCTAAAAAAAAAAAAAACTATCCAAATTTTTATTTAAAACTTTAAACTAACTTTTGATTCTAATTCTTTCTTCTGCTGGCTTAACTTTACCTCTGCTTATCTGATACACAAAATAGTTTTGGTTTTGTACAACAAAGTTTTTGGGGTCAATTTGTCTTAGAACATTTCAAAAAAATGTGTGCTAAGTGTAATCGCGCAGTGTGATGTGTGAACTTAATTATATTTCGTTGTGGAAATGTAGAAACAGTGTCGAAAAGTTGTATTAGCGTCAAAAAATGTTGAAAACTATCAGGAAACTGGAGAATTGTACAAATCCATATACGTGGAAGAATCGAATAAAATTGAAAAATGTCGAAAAAAACTATTATAAATTATATCGATGCTTCCGCAAGCAATTACGGCATAAATATTACTGAAAACATCGATAATATCGAAAGAATGAAAGTTATATATGGGGTAAAACACACGAAAACGCCACCTGAAAAAATTTTTGGCTCCGATTTGGGTGAAATTTGGCATGATTGTAGTATTGATGTCTGGCAATAAAAGTGTGTTTAAGATTTTGCCCTAATATTATTTGTTGCTCAGATACGCGGGTATGAAATTCACGATTTTCGTACTTTTTCAGAATAAGTGTTTTTTTTCGAAAATTCATAGCTTACAGCAAACTTTATCAATTAAAAATTGGTGAAGGTACATTTTTAGGCTTTTACTTGTACTGATCAAAAAAAGTATTGATTTTGAAAAAAAAAATTTTTTCACAAAAATTTTGCGAATTGAAAAATATTTTTGCATTTTTTTTAAAAAAAACCATATTTTAAAATTTTTTTTTTTTTTTTGAAAAAAACTTTGATTTATTCTGCGCTTAATACCGTAAAAATTTTCGTGGGAAAAAAATTATTTATATATTTTTTTTTAATTTTAAAAAAAAATTAAAGAGCTAAAATTCTGTAAATTGAAATGAATTTTTCAATTTTTTTTTTTTTTTTGAAAAATCCATTTCTGAATATTTTTTTGTTTTTATAATTTTAGGTTTTTATTTGTACTTTTCAAAAAAAAAATACTGATTTTGAAAAAAAATATTTTTCGCAAAAATTTTGAGAATTGAAAAATATTTTTGCATATTTTTAAAAAAACCCATATTTTAAAAAATTTTTTTTTATTTTTGAAAAATTTTTGATTTATACTGCGCTTAATGCTTAAAAAATTTTTGTGGGAAAAAAATTATTTGTATTTTTTTTTTAGTTATAAAAAAAATTAAAAAGCTAAAATTTTGTAAATTGAAATGAATTTTTGAAGTTTTTTTGAAAAATCCAATTCTGAATATTTTTTCGGTGAACTTCAGATTACAGCTTGATACGCAAGCTTTAAAATGATATGCCATAACATGAGGGCAAGTAGTTAATTAAAATGTTTGAGCAATCGATTGATACAATCGATTTTAAATTTTTTATTTGATAAATAATATTATTAACATATCGATTATATTAAAGCATTTTTGATGGTACCATTATCAGTATTATCGAATACCCAATACCGTTGAAATTTTCGATGCTCTTGAATTATATCAATAATTTCGGTTCCGTCGATACCTTCGATCAGTACCACTTATTGTCTTCAAAAGCAATTTGAATTCGTTTCAAAATATTTTCTCCTCTTTGAGATAACGCATGTGGAATTTTATAGTTTGGCTGACCATTTGCACCACATGGATGAAGGAAAAAAATAACTCGCAAAATACTGAATAAAATATACATTTTTCGAAAATATGTTACAGAAAAAGTTGTCTAAGTAGTATGACTTTGGTAAATCGATGATGACCTCTATTTTGACCTTGAAGTTCAAAAAGCATAGATAGACTCACTCGATCCTATAAATCAAGAGTCGTATTTTTCATTTCATTTCATTGACTGAATTTGAAAGTACAACGCTTTCGGTTTTGCTTGTGGACATCCAATTATTGGAATAAAATTAAAGAAAAAGTTAAAAATATTTTTTCAGTATTTCGCTAGTTTTATTTTTTTGCTTTACCGATAAAGTCCAGAAGGACAGCAAAATCATAAACTTCCAAAAGTGATATCTCAAAGAGGAAAAAATATTTTGAGACGAATTCAATTGGGTTTTGAATGCACTAAGTGGTACTTTCATATGTTTCATCGAGTCATGTCAAAATATTTCATTCTACACTGAAGCATAACCTACAGTATGAACATTTATGTTAGAATATTTCGAAAACCAGAGCTGAGGGGTCAAATTCGGATTCAGTGCGCCATAAACTGTAGCCTCGTTTCTAGATCTGATGTTAAGGGGAATTATGTCGGCCTGTGTAATTTTGTACTAAACATGCCAACAAGCAATTTTATATAATACATACATATATGGATAAAAATTCTCCAAGCGTACCAGGTAAAAATTCTTTAAGCTCCAATCTTGTTTAAGTTTTGGTTACTTGTAGTGCTAGCAGAGATCGATTAAATTCCGGAAGAATTTTGTTCAAACGTTATTAGTTTCCAAAATACAGAGGTGTAAAGTTGGTAGTTTTCGTCATTTTTTCTACAAACGACTTTTTTTGAAAATAACGTGTACGTAATACAGTAACGCCTTTAAAGAGGGGAAAGTTCGGGAAATTAGACAAAGAAGTTTTCGAGGATGCAATGACATTCGAAGAAATTTTCTTGAGTTCAAAAACAAACTATACCTGAACCTAGATAAAGTTCGACTAAAATAGATCCAAAACCAGTCTTGGAACGGAGTTGCTCCTTTTTTTGAGAAAATCGGCATTTCAGTTTTCAATGACCGTAATGTCTACAGGGTGGTCCGGTTCAGAAAAATTAAATTTCCTGGTTTATTTTGAGTAAAAAATTGTGCGGGATGGTGCGGTCTATCTTGAACTCCCTATCTGTTAGAGTGCGTTGAACAAAGTTCCTTAAGAGTACTACTTTATATACATACTTATATTCAAAATAACCTCATATTCTAGAACTCTTCGGGAACGCTTAAAATTCGAAAACAATCAACGCTATTCATGCATACTGTGTTGGGATGTACTGTATATCCTTTATAAATATCTACATAATATAATTTTATTGTACAAAACTAAACCTTTTGCTAAAACACGATGTTACCCACTGCACGCAAAACTTTCCAGCTTTGTTTGCACTCTTGCACGTATTACTTTTATTTTCAATTGGTTTATGAAATTGGCATTTTTTTACAGCACACAATTAATAAGGATTGATCTTAACTCAAATTCCTTGCTTCATTGAGAATATCATTTAGACCTAATCTTTTCTTTTTAATTTCCTTAGGCTGATGATGCCAGTGGTATACACTTTACCGCTGGCAATGGTAAGGCACGAATTGGTTCATCACCCAGCTTAGTCAGTGTTAGTGGTACACTATCCCGCGTCAATACAGTAGCTTCGGCACTGAAGCGTTTCTTAAGTCGCGAAGACAGCCGTCCCGGTTCGATAACACCAAATGACGAATCTCAGCGATATCGTTTCCCAGGTAGTGCCAGCTCAACCAGTTTGGCAAATGCTGGAAACGTAAAGCCACCAGGAAGTTTGCGTATTACTGATCAGGTTATTGAAGAAGTTGATGAGCAGACAACAATCACCTCGCAACGTGGCAACGACACAGCACGACCAAATGTACGAGATATCTTTGGACCTGGGTCGAGTGCTGGATCTAATGGCCAACGTACAGAACCCGTGGATATACCAACACGCCCACCATCATACGTACGTACAATATCAGATCAGCCCTCATTATACCCACCAGGTGGTGTAGAAGCTTTGCTTAGTAGCTCAGCTCCTATTGGTGGGAGTCCACACCTGGCACAAGCACAGCCCACTTCGCCGACCGGTGATAGCACAAAGTCACTTTTTGATCGGGGAAACAGAGAAAAAGGCAGCCGTGAGACAGGTTAGTGTTTTTAAATAATGGTACATCTGTAAATCAAAATTTCTTTACATTTTAAATTATGAAAATTAGGATGTCCAGAGGCACCACAGGTTTTCAGATGGTTTTTATCGTCGGGTAAATAAGTTCGTTTTTGCTTAGAAAAGAATTCGTTGAGTTTGATTGTTTTTGTGGTATAAGTAATTCTGCGTAGTGTCGTTACTAACTTATACTCCCAGTAATTATAATCTAACAATAGATATTGCTTTAGTTTATTTTATTAATTTATTAGATTTTTACATTGCATTGAAAATTTTTGAAGTTGAAAGTTCTAAGCATGAAAACTTTCTTATCTTGTAACTCTAACTGTTGTTGTTATCCAACCCATATTACTCGTATGCCTTTATTTTTGAAATACATTTGATATTTTGAGAGAAACGTTCTTAAAACAATTTTTGGTAAGCAAGCGCCTTTTGTATGCTAATGAACTAAAACATACTGCAAAAGCTAACGACTTAATGATGAAAATATGCCAAGGATTCATTATTTTAAAACCAACTTATTGATGAAAAAATTTAAGTTTTTATTATAAAATTACATATTGCTTTTAGTTAAGATAAGCTAATGGGGTTAAGATCGTGCATGTTCAAAAAGAATGCTCTTCTAAATGTCTTGGTAGTTACAGCAGCAGCCGTTGTTAGCACCGGCAAAGTAGGGAAGCAAAAATAATAATACATGTGCGCCGGTCTAACATCAGGCGGCTTCTTCGCCATCATCTAGCTTTTTCTCTATGATAAGGGCAGCAGTTAACATAAACGATCTGCAGAGAAGCTTCTTATATCAATTTTGCTGAAGTTTTTAGAGTATTTGTGGCAAATGCTGCATATGCGATAGTAAAATACATTGAAGGTACTCCTAAAAAGACAAAAAAGACTCGAAAACTGAGCATATTTTCGAGCCTCGAAAATAATTTGTATGAAGAAAAGTTTGCGCAACCCTCGAAAACTTTCGAGGCGAATTAGTTGAGCAAGTAGCCTCGAAGAGTGAATCAAAGTTGCCGCTTGTCGAGTTTTCGCGTTTAGAGGAATACCCTTATTACGTCTTGAAGGCTTGAAGTGGGAATGTAACAACTTGATACAGGTTCGCAAAACGACAACACAAAATACATACTTAACTAAAAGCGAGCAGTATTAGTGAAGCGTGTGAGTGAGGCACCTCCAATATAAACAAAATGCAAAATAAGCTATATCTAAAAAGTTTAGATAAAGTAATGTTTAGAAATCGGTTTTGTTGTTTTCCCATGCATTGATGCAATTAAATATCTTCTGGAAATTGGTTAAAAAGTTCTCTTCCAACTTTCGGGGCCATCCCAAGTGATGTACTTACTTACTTACTTGGGTGGCCATAACAACCCGTTACCGGGTTACGGCCGACCTCAAAAGCTCTCTCCAGGCGCCTCTACTTTGCGCGCGCCTTCTCCAATCATTCACACCAAGCGTGGATAGGGTTTCCTCGGCTTGGTCTTTCCATCGGAGGCATGGTCTTCCTCTTCGTCGTCGCCCAGCGGCTTCCGCATCAAACACCTTTTTCGCCGGAGCTTCTTCGTCCATACGCACAACATGTCCCAGAAAGCGCAGACGTTGTATAGTGATGCGCTTGACTATGTCAATGTCAGCGTAGAGCTCGTACAGTTCGTGGTTCATTCGAATACGGTAGTCGTCGCCGACGTGAACAGGACCGAAGATTTTGCGAAGAATTTTTCTCTCAAACACCCCAAGCGTGGCTGCATCAGTCTGCGACACAACCCATGCTTCTGCGCCGTAAAGTAGCACGGGTAAGATGAGCGTCTTGTAGAGTGTCAGTTTTGTCGGGAGAGAGAGGTCTCTACTACTCAATTGCTTACTGAGACCATAGTAACACCTATTAGCAAGAGTTAGTCTTCGCTTTATCTCCAGGCTGACATCGTTTTGAGTGTTCACGGCGGTGCCAAGATAGGTGAATTCCTTTACAACTTCGAAAGTATAGTTGTTTGCAGTAACAAAGGATCCAATACGCCGTGTCTCCCTGTTTGTGGACAGCATAAATCTTGTTTTGCCCTCGTTCACCGTCAAACCCACTTTCGCTGACTCTTTTTCGATAGCAGAGAACGCAGCAGTAACATCTCGCTTACAACGTTCAATGATATCAATATCATCGGCATATGCAAGGAGCTGGACACTTTTGTAGAAAATAGTGCCATTACGATGTACACTGGCTCTTCGCAACACCCCTTCCATCACAAAGTTGAAGAGGTTGCAGGATAGTGGATCGCCCTGTCTGAAACCTCGTTCGATATCAAATGGTTCGGAGAGGTCTCTTCCTACTCTGACGGAGCTGGCTGTGTTGCTCAACGTCATTCTGCAAAGCCGCACCAGCTTCGCAGGTATACCGAACTCAGACATGGTGGCATACAGGCAATCCCGTATCGGGCTATCGAAAGCTGCTTTAAAATCGATAAAGAGATGATGGGTATCGATCTGTTTTTCGTGGGTTTTTTCCAGGATTTGACGTAGTGTGAAGATCTGGTCTATGGTGAACTTACCAGGTCTAAAGCCGCACTGATAAGGCCCAATCAGTGTGTTTGCAAACGGCTTAAGTCTTTCACACAGTACAGTCGACAGGACCTTGTAAGAGATGGCAAGAAGACTGATTCCCCGGTAGTTAGCGTAGATTGTCGGGTCACCTTTCTTCAGTACAGGACAAAGGACACTGAGATTCCAATCGTCGGACATGCTTTCTACTAGCCATATTTTGCAGATGAGTTGATGCATACACCCTATCAGCTCATCGCCGCCGGTTTTGAACAATTCAGCAGGCAGGCCATCGGCACCAGCCGCTTTGTTGTTCTTAAGTCGTTGGATCACAACTCGTACCGCGTCATGGCTAGGTGGTGGTACGTCCACACCATCGTCGTTGATTGGTGGCATCGGGTTCATTTCTCCAAAGGCGGGATTGGTGGAGTCATCGCCAGCAAGCAGCTTGGAAAAGTGTTCCCTCCATAATCTCAGTGTACCCTGCGTATCCGAAACCAGATTTCCATGTTCATCTTTACAGGTTGATGCTCCGGGCTTGAAACCTTGGGTCAGACGCTTGACTTGTTGGTAAAATTTTCGAGCATCATTCCTGCCCCGTAACACTTCGAGTTTTTCACGCTCGTGCCTTTCCTGCTCTCGTTTCTTGCGTCTGAAAAGGCGCCTCTCATCCTTTCTTTTTTCCCGGTAGTTTTCGTGCACGGCTCGCGTTGCTGCTGACTGCAGGGTTCTTTTGTAGGCGGCGTTTTTCACTGCAGTAGCTTCGCGACACTCCTGGTCATACCATTGATTTTGCGGAAGTGGGCGTCGGAAACCAATGACTTCCTCAGCGGCAGAGCGCATGGAGCGGGATATATGCGCCCAAAGTCCACCGGCATCATCGGGTAGAGAGTCAGGTTGAAGGAGCAGTTCTGAGAGGTGAGCGGAATAGGCTTCGGTCGTCCGATGTGATTGCAGCTTAGCGCCGTCCAGCTTTCGTTGCGTACCAGAGCGTACATCCTTTGCATTGCACAGCCGCATGCGTATCTTGGCTGCAACAAGATAATGATCGGAGTCAATATTGACTCCCCGGAACGTACGAACATCTAGCACGCTGGAAGTATGCCTTCCGTCGATCACAACATGATCGATTTGGTTGCGTGTTTTCTGATCAGGGGACAGCCAGGTGGCCTTGTGGATATCGAGGTGTTGAAATCTGGTGCTACTTACTACCATGTTTCGCGCCGCGGCGAAGTCGATCAGCCGTAGACCGTTGTTTGAGGTGGTCTCGTGAAGGCTGAACTGGCCGACAGTGGGGCCAAATATACCTTCTCTTTTGAAAAAAAAATGTCAATTAGGGCCATTGTACAAGTGAGCGACGAAATAATCTTTTCTGACGAAGCTCACTTCCACGGTTACGCAAATAAACGAAATTGTTGCATCTGGTTCATAGAAAATATACACGTGATTGTTAAGAAGTAACAAGTCAACAAGTAACTGTTTGCTGTGGTTTCTGGATCGGTGATGTCAACTTTGAAGATGAGGAAGAAAGATGCGTTACAGTGGGTGGTGAGCGCAACTTCGCAGTGATAACTGATTATTTATGGCCTATTTATGAAGATATGAACTTGAGCAACACTTAGTTTCAACCTGCGATTTGATTCCTTTGGACTATCATTTGTTGGGAGACGATTGAGGCTCCTAAGAACGAAATAGATGCAGCCATCGGTCAAATAGGGCTCCTTACATTCGAAAATGTACTGAAAAATTGGGCTCATCGTATGGGCTACCGCAAGGCAAATGATATAGTGAACCAAAAGGGTTGTACTTTCGAATAAAAAAACACATTGAAAAAATTATTTGTTTTTTACTTATAAAAATTCAAATTCCAAATTAAAAATAATTTACCCTATATATATTTTATGTGACATTCAATGTTAATAAATGCATTTAAAGCTGTAAGAAGCGTTTTTTTCATTTGTGAAAAATTTCGTAGGAAAAAAACTTTCTCAGTGACAACACTGGTGTCAGTTCAAACATTTTTGGGAACAACAATCCAGAATAATCAAAAATTCGCATTTCTTTCAAATTTGAAAAAATTTTAAAGTGAAAGAAAATTGGTCGATCAAACAAAAAAATATGCACAGGCATAAGCTTAATTGTACCATTCGTAAAAAAATCATACAAGCCGCATTTACATTCGCATTAGATTTTGACACAATGCGTTACATAAGGCGGCTCCAAGATAACATTTTGCGCCATTCTGTATAACAGATATAAGCTGTGTTTTATTCGCCAAACGCTGCTAGTTATCTACAGCTACCAACTATAATTGTATGGGAAACTAAAATCCAAATCGCAAACTTAATGAGTAAAATTATAGTTGCTATGTATAAGTTACCAGCCAAACTAATTTTTAGGATTAACTAGTTTTTCCTAGGCCAAACTAGTTGATTTGCATGCCTAAAAGTATGCAATTTAATTTTAATGAAAAAGAACTGTGTCGCGAAGCTGCCGCGATACCGGTATTGGACATATTGGAGGATGTAAATCCTGAGACACGGCCGAAGACCGCCCACTTACCACTTAATAAGCATTCAATCAAATTGATAGTTTTATTGTTTTACTTGGCTACAGTGTTTTTTCATTAAAATTTGATTTCATATCTTTAGGCTTAACGGTAACTAGTTTGGCCTAAAGCTAGTTTGGCCGGTAACATATACAT
The DNA here is from genome assembly GCA_949775025.1 of Tricholauxania praeusta. Taxonomy (NCBI): domain Eukaryota; kingdom Metazoa; phylum Arthropoda; class Insecta; order Diptera; family Lauxaniidae; genus Tricholauxania; species Tricholauxania praeusta. The sequence continues at coordinate 36,690,746 of OX459029.1, read as the reverse complement.
AGCATGTTTCTTAAATGGCAGGGCTACCCATCAAATTTGTATTTTATCTAGTGTGCATTTTCAAATGAAAAGAAGATTAGTTATGTCACGGAAACTATTTTGGAAAGTGTTAGGCGACAAAAAAAAGCAATTTGAAATAAAAATTGTAGAAAGAACAACAAACTTTGCAACTTAGTCGTTTTTTTTCACACATAAGTAGATAGTGACTTCGCGAATAAAACGCAGCTATTGCCGCCTTTGCTTACTAAAAACAAAAATCGTAAAACTTTTTTGTAGCTTTATTTAAAACTAAATAATAAATAAATACTAAACATACGAACTTTATATCACATCTTTACAGTTGAAGATTACGAAATGAGAAATACAACTGAGACAATTCAGCTTGCCGCTGATACAGGTGATGATTTTGATAAGCTGAAAGCTACACGCGAAAAGGAGCGACAAGAACGACAAAAGCAAAAATTTGCAAGATCTATTAGTACTGCACCCGGTGTTGATGGTGTGGCCCCAGTAATTGTGCCCGTTGTACCGGCTGCAATAATAACAACTTCACCGGCACATCCACTACACATAGTAGAGTCGTCTGCTGATATTTTGTCGACTGCGGAGCCGCCTTTATCGAGTTCCTCAATAAAATCAATGGAAGACGATGAAACAAAATCATAGTACACAACAGCTAGCACAGGAAATATGTCGTTATTTAATTTTCTCAATGACTTTGTTTAAACGTTAGCTTGAATTTAAGTTTAGTTGATTTAAGATAAAGGTAAAAATCAGATTTAAGATAAAAGTAAAAATCAATTTGCTGTAATTTAAAGTCTTAAAATTTACATCAATTACGGTCAGAATGTTGCATGCATGCGGAGCTTTTTTGCTTAATCTCATGCGCACAAATAAAGCTCTTAGCTTATGTTTATGAAAGCATACCAATGATGTGCCTGGTGCTTAAAGCTTCTCAATTAATTAATTATGATTGCAAAGTAATTAAATACAATATTTTTTTGGTTCAGATTTATAAGTACAGCATATAAAACAAAAGTAGTATATAAGTATTTATGTAATTGATGGTTTTCGAGACTCGTGCTGATCAAATAATTGGCTATAAGTAGGTAATACATAGTATCAAAAAAGAAATATAGGTATATACATAAATCAATAAGGATTCACAGTATTTTTCTATATAATCATTCTTGGTGTATTGCTTGGAATGCTCACTAAAAGCTTTGTTGCAAGAATATTTAGATTAAGCTTAACAAAAAATCAAGTTAACTATAACACATGTAATGTATGCAAAAATATGATATTAATATTTTAAACAAAATCAAACAATTTTAAAGTACTCTATTCAATAGACCAAAACAAATAAAGAATAAAGACATTAAAACTTGTTACTTAACACGAAAAACTACCAGGAATTTTGATTACATCTGAAGGCCGATTCTGTATCGATGAGAAATAGAGCTTTTTTACTACAAACATCATTAAAATTATCATATTTTTAATAATTGAGTTCAGATTTTCAAAAACTAATTAATTATGTTGCAATATTTTTCAAATGGTTCCTTCAACATAAATTGAATGGCATTGCTTCCGTTGACAAATGTCAATACATACCTTAGGATATCAAATAGAAAATCGTATATGCAAGTTGTTTCAAAATGGTCATATTGGAAAAATTGTCCTTCGGGGTCTGAGGAATAAAGCGCAAAAGTTGTTTCACACACATCCCATCTACTTAATAACATTATCCCATACACACATTATGTGAAAATGTCGTTTAATAAAAATAAATTCCTCATAAAAGTGAAAAGTTTCGATTATGTATAGACATCTACTTATAAATACCATCTTTTGACAAATGAATCCGAATTCATTATTTGCTTGGTCGGAACAAAAGCACTAATCAAATGCTTTTTTTTTCAATCTAATATATTTGGAACACCGATTAGGGCAATTTTCACATATACACAATAAAAGCCATTTTGATTATGATAAATATAAAGGGTATTCCTCTAAATGCGAAATCTTGAAAATCATGTAAAAATCGAAAGTTTTCGAGCTTGCTTACGGGAACACCCTTATCAATGCAAACGTGCATACGAATGAGCAATGGCAATTTGATAAGTATTAATTCGACAAACAGCAACACTGATTCATTTTCCGCCTTTTCGCGGTTACTCCTCATCAAATTTGCCTCGAATTATTTTCGAGGCTCGAAAATGTTCTCAATCTACGCAGAATCTTCGCGTTTAGAGGAATATCCTTATAGTAAAATATATTCCAGTTGCGATTTTATTTGCGGTAAAAAAGCAAAAATTTCATAATTTATTGACACATTTTCAAAATATATTTAAGAATCAGAACTTCAATTGAAAAATACATACATGTATGTATTGTATTTTTTCAGATATTGTCAAAATATTATTAAAAAACTCTAATTTTTTTAATGTTCCATTACATTTAATGTTGCTATTATTATATTTTTTCTATTAATTTTGTAGACTAGAATTTTAGTAACTTTCCAAAAACATAAATTATATAAGGTTTAAAAACAGTGCTATGAATTTAAGGAACATTTTACTGATATACCATAAGAGCTAATTTGCATACACCCGTTAAATTTGTTTTCCAATTGATGATTTAAATATGGCTGATAATCGAAATAAGCGTCAATCATCGTGTGCTTTTTAATAATTTTTTCAAAAAGAGTCGGTAAGTTTTCAAATTTTTATAAGTTTGACGATAAATTGGATATATTTTACAACGTTTTGAAAACTAATTTTGTAAATTAAGATTTGCACTTACTTTTTCTAAAATGTGATGCTAAATAAATTTAAATAAACTTTCAAGTATTTTTCTCAAAAATTTATTCAGGTGAAAGAATTCTATGAATGCAGCTTTGATAACATTTCTCGAACTATGCAAATCTAGAAATTAAAGGAAATATAATTTTTTCAAATGCAGTGTCAATTTATTGGTAAGCAGCCGCAACTATTGGAATAAATTGCAAGCCAAGAACAAGTTGTATTTATTCCATTAACGATGATAAAGCTGTTTGTAACAGTAACATGTCACTTGATATTGTCAAAACATGTGGTTCTTCTGTACCAACATTGTTAGTTGTTGTAGCATATATTCCTACTAAGCAAAATTTTACCTGCGCGCTGATCCTGTATGAATCTATTCAAGCAAACAAAAATTCAACAAAAATTGCTTTTTGTGATGAGCTACGGCTCACGGTGCTTGTAAAAACGATTTTAATTAAATTACTTTCGATTTTTCGGTTGGTTATTGTTTTATAGCATCTTATTGTTAGATAAATTCTGTAGTAAAAATTAAAATAATTTTGTCCATCGCACTTTTGGACCAGATTTCCGAGCTTAAAGTTTTATAAGAAAACACTTTCGATCTAAAAAAAAAGCGATCGATGTATTTGTTTATTTTCCATTGCAGAATGTTCCAAAAATACTGAACAACAGTAATTAACTGAAAATTCGGAGTAAATGTAGAAATATTTAAATATTTTTGACTAAGGATGGTGATTAAGAATACCTTATTAAAATTATGACATTTTCGTTATGCTCGATTTGTTATCGATACATAATAGGTCTTCTGATTTTAATATAATGGTGCATGTTTACTTTAGCGATAATTGCCCGATTTTTTTTTTTAAGAAGAAACGCTTTAGAGGCAAAAAAAATTGTCGTTTGAACATAGTTTCGGAGATATGGCCTTTTGAAATTGCGGATATAGCTGTTCTAAAACACGGCATAAGTTGGGTACGCCATGGATTGGTAGCAAAGTAATTGGATATGACGATTAAATTAACAGTTATTTTTTCCAAAAATGTTTTACTATATTAGTCTATAGCTTTATTTTCATACTAATAAGATGTAATTCATTGCCTTAAAAATAATGTGGCGCTTGCACTTAATTTTAAGACATTAAAACTACTTTTAAAGAAAAAAAATCAATTCCCATTTTCCAAAATTTGTTTTTAATTCCATATTTTTTTTGTAAAGTTTTATTACCTTTAAAATCATTTGAGTCTTCGTTGGATGTACCCTATGTTTAAACATAAAACGTTAGAAATTAGTTGGTATTTTTAAGCTTTATACTTTACATATATTTAGAGTATACTATATAATATTTTTAATTAATACTAACTTAATGTATCATTTACTCCATAAAAAATAAAAATAGTTCTTGAATTTTCATGTCCTAACATTTGTTTGTTAGATACAAATATCTCAAAAGATAAATCTCTTATTATTCTTACATTTATGGAACTTTATTAAATTTACTATTTATCTCTGCAAATATCAACTCTAGAAAGAATCTACTTAAGAAAAACTTCGTCGATTTTCTTTAAGGCTCCACAATAAAACTTGGTTTTTTTCATATACACATAATTTATAAATTTTTAAGAAAAAAAAAACAAAAACAATGTCGATTCCACTAGTTTACAAACTTGGGCCTCATCTCGAGAGCCGGTTTCTCATAGAATTATTCTTATATATTTTGGGGCGTAGGTTCCGAAAATTCGAACCATTTTTTTTTTTTTTTCTTAAGAATTGTTTTGAGTACCCTCAAAACATATATCATTATCATAAATTTTTATCTGATCTGCATAAATTGTGTGTCGTTCGAAAGATAATATTGTCCAAAGTTTAAAAAAGTGACTTTTTCATAATTTTTTAGAATCACCAAATTTCAATTGCTCCGTTTAATTTGAAAAACATTTTTTTTTACAATTTTCAAAATTTGGGATGAGAGATCATTCTTCGAAAGTTTTAAGTATAAATATTACCACACCAGACAAAACATGTAAGAGTTATTTAAAAATTAATGAAGAAGGGTAATTTCTATATTTTTATGATTCTAGTCAAAAATACATCTTTTTGCTTAAGTTTATTTGTTTGTGTGCTGTGTAATCTTTGTTTATTTGCATCCAGCAACACTCAGCCATCATGCCTTCGCCCCAAAAGCCCCTTTAACGCTTTACAACTGTTACGATGTAATGGTGAAAACGTTCACCTTGTTCATCGCTCTCTCTAATCAGGCGAGGATCTCTAATTGTAGAGGGTTTTTTTGGCTATTTTTTTTTAATTTCGACATGCATTGCATCTTAAACTTTAAGTTGTTGATTTATTTTGAGTTAAAACACATAAGGAAATTCCACATTTCTTCACTGGAGCAGTAACAAGTTGATTTTGTTGGTAATTATTTTACTGAGCTTTCTGTTTAGTACAGTTGTGATTACACAAAATCAAAACCAAGAATAGCGTGCTAAAGCTATTCATACTAGTTTCATTCATTGTTAAATGTAATCATCAGTGACCCAGAGTGAGAGTCAGAGTGAGAATTTTTTATATAAAATGAGTTACAAATCAAAGGCACAACAAAAAAAGAGTTTTGACTTTGATCTGTTACACTTTTTGTTTCGGTTCGCAACAAATCTATGCAAATAGAAAAACAAATCAGGCTTTGAAGTTCTCACTCATCGGCTCAAAGTTCACTAGTATGAATAGCTTTAGCCCAGTATATTTGTTTTGTTTTCATAATTTTTTCAAACTATCGCATAGTTATAAATTATTTGCTGTTCCGATACACCACAAAAAAATTAGAAGGTCACACGCCCAGTTACTTTTATGCTCCATTGAACACAGTTTATCAAAGCTCCTTACCGAGGGTCTAAAAATTTTCAAACGAAAAACAAATCTCAAATATAAAAATAAGTCTTAAGTCACAACACTAAAGAAGTTGAGAAGTGAAACGGTATCGAAGTTGTTTATATTAACTGCATTCCTAATATTATGCACAAATTAGTAGTTTTTAAGTATCTCTAAATAATTTTCTACCTTGGCACTGCCGTAACCAGCAACAATGATGTCAGTCTGGAGATTAAGCGGAGAATAACAATTGCTAATAGGTGCTACTACGGTCTCAGTAAGCAATTACGTTGCAGAGCTCTCTCTCGATCGACAAAGCTAACACTCTACAAGACGCTCATTCTACCTGTGCTTCTTTATGGCGCTGAGGCATGGGTAGTTTCGACAACAGACGCAGCCGCTCTTGGGGTGTTCGAGAGGAAAGTTCTCCGCAAAATCTTTGGTCCTGTTCGAGTTGGCGACGACTATCGCATTCGAATGAACCACGAGCTGTATGAGCTCTACGCCGACATCGACATAGTTAAGCGTATAACAATACAGCGACTACGCTGGCTGGGTCATGTCCATCGTATGGATAAAGAAGCTCCAGCGAAAAAGGTATTCGAAGGGAAAGTCCCCGGTCAACGACGAAGAGGGAGACCATGCCTCCGGTGGATAGACCAAGCTGAGGAAGCCCTAACCGCGCTTGGCATTAACGATTGGAGAAGGCGCGCGCAAAGCAGAGGCGCCTGGCGAGAGCTAATGAGGTCGGCCGTAACCTGACAACGGGTTGTTATGGCCATCTAAGTAAGTAAGTAAGTAAATAATTTTCAAGAATTCTTTTGCGTTTAAATGATTTATTATGCGAGCTTTAATCAAAATGTTCATTGTAATACATGTGTGATACATATGTATAAGTTCGGTATTGTATATTTATATAAAAAAATTACCTATAATTTATTTGCTATACAATTTGTAAAGTTAACTTAACATCAAATATAAATGTTTAAGAAAAAATGATTTTAAACTCTAAAGTTTGTTTTTATTTCACTGTGAACTTAAATGAATGGAGGAATTCAGAGTGCGGCATCAGCCATACAACAAATACATATAAAACGCTATATATCGGCGACTATGCCAGCTAACGTTGTGAAATTTTGTACATAGCAGTGATGGAATTGAGATTTTGTGGTAATATACTACGTACTTTTTAAAGGGCGATTGTTTTTTTTTTTTGTCATACACTAACATGTAAAGTCTCATAATAATATAAAATCTCTTCATAATATAAATATGTTTGCGGTTTGTACGAGAATGATTTTCATACCCTAAGTGCTCGAACTATAGAAAACCAAAACAGAAATCACGTACAATTTTCAAAACATTTTGGAAGCACTGAAAAGTAGCTTTAAATAGAACCATAGCGGATGCCACACTTTGGCAGCAACTGCAATGCAGTTTAGCAACAACCAATACACCCACACACTTAAGGATTTTTAATAAATAATCTATACTTCTATACTATTATATAAAGAGGTACGTACGGTTTGTTTGTTTGTTTGTTTGTATGTTCAGGGTAATCTCTGGAACTACGGAACCGATTCAAAAAATGTTTCTACTAATAGAAAGCTACACTATTCCTGAGTAACATAGGCTATATTTTTTTTTGATAAAAGCAAGGGGCGTGGCACTTTATATGCAATTAAAACCTTTAACTCGCTATATCTTGGTTCATATGATAGCAAGAGTCTTAAAATTCGGTGTCAGGATGCACATAGCCTATGTTAAGCACTTCACAAAATATGAACGGGACTAGACACCAGGGGCGTGGTGGCTATAAAACTTTAATTTAGGGTGGCCCTCACACGCAATTATTTTTAAAATAGCATTTTACAAAGACCACTTAATCGGTTCTCATGGAATTTACACCACCTGTCTCTCATATTAAAACGCATAGCTAAGACGATGAAACTTTTATTTAGGGTGCATATTTAGGGTGGCCCTCACACACAAATATTTTAAAAATAGCGATTTTTCAAAGACAGGTGAATCGATTCTCATGAAACTTACACAGTATGGCTTTTATGTTAGGGAGCACAGATAAGAATATAAAAATTTTATTTAGGGTGCATACTTAGAGTGGCCCTCATACAAATATATTTTTAAATATCATTTTCGCGAAGACAGGTTAGTCGATTCACACCGAATTTACACCACGTAGCTCTTATGTTAATAGGCATAGCTTAGGCTACAAAACTTTTACTTAGGGTGGCCCTCACACAAAAATATTTTTAGATATCATTTTCTCGAAGACCGCCTAATCGATTCTCATGGAATTTACACCACATGGCTTTTATGTGATAAGACACAGATTAGATTGTAAAATTTTTGTTTAGGGTGCATACTTAGGGTGGCCCTCATTCAAAACTATTTTAAAATATCATTTTCACAAGGACTGGTAAGTCGATTCACACCGAATTTACACCACGTAGCTCTTATGTTAAGAGGAATAGTTAAAGATACAAGACTTTATTTAGGGTGGCTCTCAGACAAAAATATTTCTCGAAGACTGCTTAATCGATTCTCTTAGAACTTACACCACGTGGTTCTTATATTAAGAGGCACTGCTTAGGTTGAGTGCAGCGATGCGCACAGGGTAATGCTAGTTTCCTATAAAAAAAAAAACAAACATTCCAAAAATTTCAAAAGAACTAAGTTTAATTTAAGCACTCGTTGCATTTTTGTGTGCAAATGAATAGATTTTTAATAAAACGAATGCCAGTTTAAGGGTCGTTTTATATGAATTTAAATAACTTTTCAAATATAAAGACCAGCTGTGCGGCCAGTTGCTTATGCTCAATTTTATCTAAAAAAAAATCAACATTCTGTAGCCGAGCTAGCTAAGGAACGGGGTCGCATTCAAACTATTCTAGAAATGAAGCAGGTTCAAATCTCTGTCCATTCAAGTTGTGTTACTCAAATCATTTTACAAATAAAAATTGTAAATGAAATCAAATTAAAAAGAAGTATCTATTCGGACTTGAACCAATGAGTTCTGCGTCCCTGTCAAACGTTCTAACAACCGACATAAATATACGATTTTTTTACTACCATTTAAATTAAATATAAACTCTTATTATAAAATATAATTTATACGTCAACCTATTCTATACTTTTCAATATAGAAACAAATATGTTATTCATATAACATTTTATAACTTCGGAACTTATAAAATCTATACGATTTTTTTATGGATGTACATATTGTTACGAAATTTCTGTCTCTTTGACGATATTTTCGATCTCCTACACTTTTCTGAGTTCGATCACTGGATTGTGTAACAATTAAAAACACACAAACTTATGTAGTTATAAAATGGTTTATTTAAATCACAATAGTTAGTTTTTACACGGTACAATTGTTTATCTCATTAACATTCAAATTCTAACATTAATTTAACACTGTACAGAAAACTGTTTTACTTTACTACGGATCACTCTGTATTCACTTTATTGCTTAAATTCAAGTGTTCTGCTTCACTGTTTAAATACAACTGTTCAGCTTCACTGTTCTAACTCAACTGTGTCACTCAACTCAGATGACAATCCTTTTATACTGCAGTCATCACTCTCTGGAATAATCCAGTACCTTCTAATTGGCGTGTAATCTATCTATCTAAACTATCCATAATTTACCAGTACTTTCTAAACGGCGTATCGACGTTGAGTTCACAATTATCCAGAATGTTGCTATTATGCTAGATGGCGTTGTACGACGGCGATAGTTTCTCTCGGTTGTCGACTTTTTATTTATAGTGTACTGCAGCGTCTGTTCGGTTTATTATTTGCCGCTAGATGGTGTAAAAGTATTTATACTGCCAGAATGCTAGCTAGTATCGTTTAGTTTCTTTTGCTGGTTTTTATTTCAAGAATTTTCTAGCATAAACCAAATTTCGCTACAATATGTATATGAATAACTAAAAGTAATTAATTTTATACTGATATTTTCAACCGTTTAGGCATTCAGTTGAAACTTGCTGAATCCATTTACTCTTGCTTAAGATAATATAAAAAATAATATTTCATATAGAGCAATCAAATATTTATTTGAGTCAAACATATTGTATTTGGATATATTTTTATATATTTTGGTTGAATCATTTTGTTTGACACAATCAAATATTTAATATTCATCAGAGATTCTTAAACTGTGGTCCACGAACCCCTGGGGGTCTGCGAAACAATTTTGACATCAAATAATTATACATTATCAAACTTTTCGCCTTATTCAAATAACTCATTTATTAAAAATTCTACATGACCATGGCTTTTGTGTAGCGAAAGTTTATCAAATGAATGCATGAAACCCGCCAAACTCCGACGTCATTTTAGAAACAAAGATCGATTTCCTTAAAATCAAAAAACAAGAACTTGTTTTAAGTCAAAATCTTATGCAAAATATCTCAACTGGTAGTATCAATAACAAAGCAGTAAAAGCATCATATGAAGTATACCTACTGAGTACCGATGTCTCCAACAATACTAATTTGTTAGCATTTATTAGATATGAATTTGAATTTAACATACAAGAGGATTTGTTGTTTTGTAATACCCAACCATCGAGTACTACAGCTAAGGCCATATTCAATACTTTGAATCATTTTATAACCGAAAATGGAATCCATTTGACAAAATCTGTTGGAATTTGCACTGACGGTGCTCGTGCAATGTCAGGAAGAAGAACTGGATTGATTGTTCTTGTTTAAGGTGTAGCACATTAAGTCTTTTGAAACCATTGCATACACAGGGAATCATTAACATCTAAAAATATGTCAACAGATTTGAAAAAAATATTGGTTGAAGTCGTTAAAGTTGTCAATTTCATTAAGGCTCACCTACTTAATTTCTGTGTTTTCAAAGTTGAGCGAGGAGACGCGGAGTCAACATAAGCAACTATTATTACACACAAAAGTACGTTAGTTGTCACGTGGGAAATTACTCAATCGCCACTTAGTGACGAAATACGATTATATTTAATGGATACTGAAAGAATGCTTCAATGATTTTCTCTGGTTAGCTAAGGTTGCTTACTTGACTGATATGTTTTGTTATTTGAATGAGCTGAATTTGAGCCAACAAGGTGCAGCTTCAAATAAATTTAAAGTTGAAGATATAATAGAAGCGATTATAAAAAAAAAATCGAATTATGGTCAAAACGCATTCAAAAGTGTGTGTATGAGTCTTTTCCAACACTCAGCGATTTTATAGAACTTTCTAATAAAGAGCTCGATAGTGAAACATGGCTGCTTTTTGTCTAACATTTAATGGCTCTAAAAAGCAGCTTCCGGAAGTATTTTCCTTGTCCTGATTCTGAAAACGACTGGATCAGAGATCCATTCAACATAGATGTTAGTAATGCTAAGCAATTATCCACATTAGAGCAAGATGTGCTTGTGGATATCTCTTGCGACACGTCTTTGCAACAAAAGTTCAATAAAATTGAACTAAATTTTGGTTACTCCTAAAATCCGATTACCCTGCAATTGCAAATAAGGCCCTCCAAAACTTGATTCCGTTTTGTACAAGGTATTTGTGTGAACAGCCTTTTCCGGTACTATTATATATAAAACCAAAGTATAGAAACAAGCTTAATATAGAAGCAGACCTGAGCATAAAACTTTCCAATATAGAGCCCAACATTGTGGAATTGGTTTCAAGAAAACAACGTTATCCATCTCATTAAGAAAAAACTTCTACAGAAGAAAATATAAAAAATACTTACTTACTTAGATGGCCATAATAACCCGTTGTCAGGTTATGGCCGACCTCATTAGCTCTTGCCAGGCGCCTCTGTTTTGCGCGCGCCTTCTCCAATCGATAATGCCAAGCGTGGCAGCGTAGTCGCTGTATTGTTATACGCTTAACTATGTCAATGTCGGCGTAGAGCTCATACAGCTCGTGGTTCATTCGAATACGATAGTCGTCGCCAACTCGAACAGGACGAAAGATTTTGCGGAGAACTTTCCTCTCGAACACCCCAAGAGTGGCTGCATCTGTTGTCGAAACCACCCATGCCTCAGCGCCATAAAGAAGCACAGGTATAATGAGCGTCTTGTAGTGTGTTAGCTTTGTCGATCGAGAGAGAGCTCTGCAACGTAATTGCTTACTGCGACCGTAGTAGCACCTATTAGCAATTGTTATTCTCCGCTTAATCTCCAGACTGACATCATTGTTGCTGGTTAATATAAAAAATGCACATAAAATAACCAATAGTCACCAAAAAAATAATTTTTGCTATAAGCTTCATCATTATTGTTATTTATTAAAAAGATATAAAAAAAAAACAATTTATTTTCTAAACTTTGGCCCCTATTGCTGTTGTCGATTTGCGATAAAATCGATAGCCATCGATTTAATAGAAACGATGATTTTGGTATTACCAAACTCAATAGAAAAAATTGCGTCATTGTGACTTGAAATATTATTTTTCTTGAGACAGCCGTTTAGTTTCATTCAGTTTGAAATATTTTGTGTAAAAAATTTAAAATATAAAGAAATACCAAAATAAAAAAAAAATGTATCTATCAAAACAAAATGATAGAACAACCAGCGATTGTGATCGATAAACACAATACCAAACAAAATCGCTAATAGAAAAAAAGCATTTATCTATTGTTAATCGACAACCGCAATAGGGGCCTTTATTTTTAAAAAGAAATATATTTAGCGTACATATTTTGACTCTTAACTTTTTTAATTCTGTTACATTTCCACAATTTTTATTCATTTTGTACATATTTTAATTACATGAAAATCCTTACAAAAAATGTTTGCCTCTATAAATGCACAAGATTTGTTAAAATACAAAGAGATAAAAATGTATATATATGGTATAAGTATCAATATTTATTAGAAAGCAGTATCTGCAGGCTTGTTAACTTTTGGACCTTCAAAAACCGGACTTAGTCTTGAAATGACTTTTAAAAACAGGAAAATTTAAAGCAAAATAAAAATATGTATTTCGGAAATACAGGATGTACAGGAAAGAAAATAATGCATTTTAGTGAAACTAACCAACCACGGTTGCCTTACCAAATCCCGTCCCGATGCCCGAAAATGATCGAACTTTGGCCAGTTTTTTTCGTTTTAATTTAAAGTGTGTAAGATTATAGTTTGAAATATATGCCAATCGATAGAACTCGATGAGGCAATTCCCGGCATTCTTAAAATAAAATAGATTTCACCTAAACTGGTAAAAAGTGTAAAACTATTTTTTTTTGAGAAAGTTTATTTATTTATTTATTTATTAATATATGGTATAATACATGCACATAAGACATTCATATTTTAAGTACATCAACGGTACTAAATATTTTTTTATTTAATTTTTTTGTCAGCAAAATTAAAAACTTGATTCGTAAAATGATAAAAACTTCAACTTTTATGTGGGAAAAACTTGATGACCTTTTTTTACGGGCTTTGCAGAGTCAACCCCGGACACTTGTTTTTCTCAGTTTGCGCTCACTTTGCCGTCGTCCCAAGGAACTGAGTGTCAAAATTATTTCACATATTTCACATAATTGGAACCAAAATAATAATTAATGTAAAAAGTGCACCCAGCCTCGTCCTTACAATCAAGTGCATTTTATTGTTTGCTGATGTAGATTTAATTTTTAATGAATTTAAATATCTAAATTGATTACAATAGTCTGTATGGTTCAAGCTTGTGCAAGTTGTGTAACAAAAGATAATAAAGGAACGACAGCTGGCTACCACTGTATTCGTATGCAATTTATTGTGGGTATTGAAGCTTATATATGAATTACTTTAACCTATCAAGTTCATCCGAAAGCGTCTTTTGCTCTGTAGTTAGTCGTAAGACTTCTTGTTGTTCATCTGCACCCAATGGCTTACGTTTGGCCTTAGACTGCACAGTTTTTTTGTATGCCTCCAGTATTTCATGATCGACCACATCTAGTTTTCGCTTGATTTCCAATCTTTTTATTTCGTCACAAGCGGCCTCCCGCAAACGTTTCAAAGAATTGCTATTATGCTCCGATATAGCAGACAATTCCGAAATCAACTTTTTTATTTCAGCAAGAATATCATCTTCATTATCTTTGGAAAACTCGTTATAATCTAATATTCCTTGTTTGATAAGTTCTTTTTTGAGGCGTTTATCAATGCCAATGCCATACTTCATAAACGAAAAAGGTTGAAAAGAGTAATTCGAGTAGTTTGTATTTTCCGAGCTGCTGTTACTATCAGCATTGGAGAGATCAAGTCTTAGACTATCTTCCATTAGAGCGGATACAAGACGCTGGGTCAAAGGGCCTGTAACTGATTCAATTAGCTTATTTTCCGATTTTGGAAACAAGGCCGTTGGCGACGTAATTGACTTTGATTTTGACGAGTTTAAGCTAGACATATTTTTAACTTCTCTCATATCTTCTGTAGCCCATGTTCCAGAATAGTGTCCGCCTAGATCTGGAATAGGTGGTACAAGTGGTCCAGAATATTGTTCCAAGAGGTCATCTAAAAGTCGGAGATCCTCATTAGTCAAGGGCATGCAATACGGCTCTACCGATAACCAAAATTTGTTAGGTGTGTCATTTTTGGGCATCATAACTTTATGATCTTTGGGCTGATGTTGAATGATATGAATGGCATCCACGCTATCATCGGTATTTTGAGATTGCGCCGGTGAGCAAGAGGGATTAGTCTTGCTCTTACTGAGTTTAAGCAGTGATGTCCTCGATTTTCGCATATCCTCGCGCTTTCTTTTTCCAGGTGAAGGCGGTGGCTTCTCGCAAAGCTTAGAACGGCGATCCACCCGCTTTTCATCCTTGTCTAGCAACTCATATTCTGCCTTCAAGACACGGTACCTAAGAGCTACTTTGGACAACAAAGTTTCCAATTCAAGTTGAATATTATCCAAGTTCTCAGCAGGTAAAGACTCCTCTACTGGTCGTGTCACAGCTACCATGTAAGTCGGCAGCAATTTTACATTAGACTTACTCGGGATAAGAGGAATTTGCACTAAGATATCTCCTTCCGGTGAGCCACAAGAAATCTGAGAAGATGCACATTTTCCCCCATATTTTGACGATGATGCTATTTGACCAAACATTATTTTCTTTAATTGAATTGATTTTAAAAGAAAAATGAAAATTTCACCAAACGTCAAATATGCTAAGTGTTGCCAAATTGCAATAAAAATGATTTCACTATTAAGGTTCTCGCAAGCTGTCAAACTCATCTATATTCGTCTCTAAAAGACGAATTTTAACCTAAATTAGAGCGTTGGGCGTTGACTTTGCCAGCGCTACGCTTTTGAGTTGGGCGCTGAACCTAAATAAGAGCGTAGCGTTAAATATCATGTAGTGTTTATTTGTTTACTGTTTGTGACAGAAAAAAAAATTAACGCAATATAGCGAGAACACAATTGGGGCAGCAGCAGCAGCAAAACGCTCTGTGGAACACAATTGGGGCGGCAGCAGCAAAATCTGTCAGAACTCCAAAAATTGTAAATAAACAAACTAATCAAAATAAAAATTTTCGCTATATTCAAAAAGAAAACTTTTTATATGAACTTCATTCTTAGTGCTGGATAAATTGAAAAAAATAAACAAACACAAAATTTTTATTCATGCCAGCTTGAATACAACACTTATGCTATTTACACACACCGAACTTGAGAGTCGACGTATGACTTCGGAGTAATTTTTTGTTGTGTAAATGCGACATACGTCGGAGTGGTAGTTCGGTATTTCTACGTCGACGTGGTGAGTCGATGCACAAGTTCGCTGCTGTGTAAATGGAGATTTGAGCGTCGACGTTCGAATGTCAAAAATGCTTAAATTAATGTGTAAGTAAAATAAATGTTTAAAACAGCATTAAGCTAAAATAAATATTAAAATTTAACAAAAATAAATTTTAAAATACGAAAGCAAAAGAAAAATAAGAGAAAACATCTATTATTATTAATTATTCTTTTTAACCTTAGACTACGTCGTAGCAAACTATTTTGTTGTTGTTCGTTTTGTCATCAAATAATGACATTTGAACGTCGACGTATCTGTGTGTAAATGCCTGAATAAGATCGAACTTGTGAGTCGGTGTTACAAGTCGGCGCTGCGTGTAAACAAGGTAACTGATATTTTGCTGCTTTGCTGCCGGATAAAAAATAGAAAAATTTCTATATCGGCAGCAGGGCAGCATGGCAGCAAACTGCAGGATTTTCTGTTCGTCTCTTTCTCACCTCCATAATTCTCTATAATTTTCATGTTGACAGATTTTGCTGCCCTGCTGCTTTGCTGCTGCTGCCACAATTGCGTTTGTTCAAACGATTTTTCGTCGCGTTTTTTTTTTGACAGCGAATATTCGTCGCCGCTTTACCGCCACCGCTCTAATTGTGGTCAGGCTATATTATATATGTCAACAATAAACAACAAAAAAAGACAAGAAATCTGATAACGCATGCTTTTAGCTATGAGTGTTTAATATAGAAATGTCGGTGCCTTATCTTAAATGATTTTGACATAAAGCCAACGCACAAATTCCCATTCGAACAACATCGAACTTGTGAATCGAATTGCCACACCGACGTAGAAATATCAAATTACTACTTCAACGTTTTTC
This sequence comes from Tricholauxania praeusta, assembly GCA_949775025.1. Classification (NCBI taxonomy): domain Eukaryota; kingdom Metazoa; phylum Arthropoda; class Insecta; order Diptera; family Lauxaniidae; genus Tricholauxania; species Tricholauxania praeusta. The sequence continues at coordinate 36,674,454 of OX459029.1, read as the reverse complement.
GCATTCACACAACTAAAGAACTACTCCGAAGTCATACGCCGGCCCTCAAAGTTGATGTGTGTGAATATCTACGAATAAAACATCTGTTGCTGTCAAATATGAAAGAAAAAAATTAAAATCAAAACAAAGACGTGGAAACAAAAGTTTTTGCTGGCGCTTTGTTTCCATTAAAAAATCAAGTTAAAATATTTGTGAACAATTTTGCATATGGACAGTCACTTAGATAGCGATAGCTATTGGAATCGGTCCACTAGTAAGGCATTCAGCTTTGATGATGATGAGGATTCCGTATTGGACACCATTTCCACGAGCGGAAATTCTTATATTCGTGGCCCTCAGTGGGACTCTGCTAGTATTTTAAATGAGGACACCATTTCTGAGGCAAGTTTTGACAGCAGTGCCACAGCAGGTGCCTTGAATCTCTCAATAAAATCTGTGATATCGGCGGAGTGCTTGCAACAAATACTGCGAGAGCAAACAATTGATGATAATATTATGCCAAAAGGCGTATCACCAGAAGAGGAATTAAAACTGTTGAGAAGGTAATGAAAACTGTTAGAGCTAAATACTCTGCTAGGTGTTTGAAATTTCAAGCAAATACTGATTTATACCAATATAAGTATAAATATACTTGCCTGTCCTCGAAAATTCAGAACCCTATATTTCTATGGTAATGTTAGTTCTGCATGCTTGAAAATCAGGAGGTAAGATTTCAACAGAATGGAGCTACAGTTTCCACAGTCAGGGCGACAATGAATCCGGCTTTATGTCATTTCCCTGTATTTATATGGTCACCCTGTATTACAGTTAAAACTATTTAACAACTGTTTTAATAGTTAGAAGTCCACAAGGTTTGAAAACCAACACAACAGGTTCTAAAAACTTGGTCGCAGAAATTGTATAATAAAATATCAACGGGATCATTCCTGATTTTTCTTTAAAGTTCATGAGGCGTTATAAAACTCTTAAAAAATCAAGTATACTTTATTGTTTTCGGTAACACTGTGTGCAGTGAAATAAAAGGACTGATATCCACACAGGGTAACTTGGTGTCGCTGTGTTCGAATCTGGCCTACATGTTAGCATTGACAAAAACGTCAACGGTCTTATTTTTCAATCAGAGGCTTGGTGTCTGAGGCAACGGTCTTCCTTATTAAAAAAACAAACAGTATTGCTATTTTTACTACACCTCTAGCACCATTCCTTAATCCCCTTATGGAGTAAATTAGTCAAATTTTTTCTAAAATCATATGAAAAAATTCTCAGTCGTATTAAATTTTTTCAGAAAATTTAATTAAAATGCTCCATAAGAGGGTCAAAAAGTTTTGTTGAAGGAGTGTATTAGTGGAAAAATCGCTACGCGTAGGCCAAAATCTGATAGCGGATTCGTGCTCACTAACTCCAAATTACTCTAAGTTGATATCAGTCGATGGACCACCATCACTTAGGTCTCATTTATGCACACACGATGTTCAAGTTGTCTTCTTGCTAAGCTAACACGCCCACTTCCGAAATTGCATACACTTTTCACGTTGGAAAACCTTTAAGAAACGATAACTTTAAAATTTTGCTTCCATAAGATGTGCCGTTTACTAATCCAATCTCATCTACTGTTCGTCCCATTAATGTCTTTGTTACTTAGAACAAAGACACTTTGAATATAATAACTGATAATCCTAAGCTAAAAAATCCTGAACAGAAATACTTCTGTGTACTAAAAAGCAAAATATCAAAAAAAAAAAATGTTTGTGGCGCAAATGTAGCATATTTTTAGAATTTTACGTTTCTAGAATGATTAGTTTGTTCTGGCCGGTGTTAGTAACTCGGCAAGGAAATAAGCGAAATTTAATTTCTTAACACTCATTTTAGTTTATTTTTTTTTTATTTTTCTGTAAGCGTTCCGCTATTACCCAAGAAAAAAAAAGTTGACCTTTCTCTCTGATATAGTTAGTTTTGCAATATTAAATACATACCTTTGGTGGAATGCTTATTTTTAATTTATCAGGCATAAAGATCACAGACGATATTTGCAGCCCTGTATTCTTATTTTTGTAAATTCACTTTATTCAGATTGATCCTTTTGATTCTAATTACAATTGACTTAGTTTTAGCTAATGAACGCATATTTAAACAAGCAATGTTTATTTGACTTTTCCACAGGCAAATTCAAACCATATTGTACCAACCATCAGCTAAAGTTACTGCGCAGAAACTACTGCTTGGCAAAAACTGTTCCCTAGAAATCTTTAAATCGCTACAAGAAAAGCAAGAACTATTAGATGCAGTGCTAGAAAACGGAGCAGGTGATGGCATTATTGGAGTCGTGTTGTTCCTAAAGAAAACATTGAATCATGTAAATTTCTACAAAGTTTTTAAAAAACGACCAGAAGCATTGGAGCATTACATTAGCTACTTAACACAACGCAAGAGTGCCGAACTGTGCGACCTATTACAGTACTTCGGCCGGCCACATGATGCTATTCTGCAACAATTCGAAATGTTACATGAGCACAAAAGCAGTTGTAAAAGTCAAGAATTGGAATATAAGCAAAAAAAGCTTCGACAACTACTTACAGATTACACAGCTGGTATTAACCCTACAGTAAGCATCTATCGACATTTATTTGAAAACTCTCTGAAAATTTATGAATTTATCGCTAAAGAGCGAAATACGCTGGATAACCTGATTGACGTAGACTCAACACCAATTGAAGTTTTGTATGCCTGCTGTCGTAAACACAATAATTGGAAAGAACAAGATCTATCGAAAAGTATTTCACCCTTTCGGTTGTGTGCTGAACAGCAGATATCTGCAGCACAATTTGAATGGACGGCACTTAACGAACGCGCAAGTTTACAGGCTTATGCTGATTTAGAATGTATATTCGAGCGTGTACCTACCTGGAATCCCATAAAACAAAAACAATTTCATATTAGTTTTGCTGTAGAAACTGCTATTTTGCGGTTATTTGCACTGGATGCTCCATCTCCTGTGCTTTACTTCTTTATCTCAAAAGTTAGTGACGCTGAGGACAAACTGGAAATATCGAAGAAAGTTAAATGTATCAAAGGTACAATTGATGCATTAGTCAGTCTCAAAGATGTAACACAACTTACACAGTTGAAAGATTCGGTGCCTGAACGATCTGAAGAGCAATTTTATTGTGAAAAAGCTTTAAAAAGTTTGCAGAGCAAACGTTGGACAACCGATGGTATTAAAATAAAACTGTGAGAACATATGATTTGTTATACATACATACATGTATAAATATGTACATAAGGTTGTGAAATTATCTGCAGGAAATCAAAGCAATGTACTACATATTCTTGTTAAATCAATTTTGTAATTTTTTGATTACCTAAGGTGCACAGCATAGTTAAAGAATCTCTAAATTTTGATGACAATAAAATAATAGTTCAACATTTCTTATAATGGTTATTTTATACTGGTATCTATTACTCTATTAAATTTTATCGTTTTCTTCCAGAATTTCATTTACTTCAGTATTGCCCCTAGAAACTGAAAAAGAGGCAGACGTGTAGGCTTTTTTGCAGAAATATTTTTTTTTTAAAGAATGAGGCAACACTTTTTTTATTTAAAGTGAGCACTTGTCTACAATTTGTTAAACCTTATGCAAGTTGCAAGCAATATGAATTTCTTGAATACATTAATACTTAAAAGCAAGGAGTTTTTAAATTTCATATAGTTTTTTCTTTACAAATTTAGTGTATTCAAAATTTTAAGTTTAGTTGACAAACCCGATAATCCTTTTCGTAGCACTTCATCTCAGCCCGTTTCTTTGATGTTACTGATGTACAATACTTGCAAATGAAAATTCGAGTTGCACTTCGTAATCGCAATTCACTAAAAACGATGAATATCATTCAATCTTAATTACAAAATTTAAGAATTACTTTTACTTTTTTAATGGTGCTATTTTTTTATTTTGAAATTTCAAAAAAATTCTAATTTATTCTCCACAAATAGGGCATGTGCTTATTCAATAGAAGTCACTTGAACTCAACTGGAGATTAAGTCCGATTTCCAAGTGTATTTTAGAGTAAAATTTTGTTATGAATTTTTGTTTTTAAATACAACCTTCGGTTTCAACGTTAGGTTAATTAGGTAACACACTGCAGTACTTCCCACCAACTACTTATTTCTCATAAACGTCTTACGATTTTCAATTCTTTCTTTATTTGCGTATAAACATTTAAATTATAGATACATAATTTGTAATTTTATATATCATATTTTTAAAAATTTTAATAATTCATTTCTTTTTTTTTTTAATAAATTAATTATTGGTTAATGCTTTAAACAATATTAGCTTTTAAGTATTAGGATCACAAGCTATAATATACAAAACGTGTCGGTTTTTTTTTGAATTATATGCCTTGGTTGATTAGATTATTTTTTATTTGAATACATTAATTTCACATAAAAGCGATATCTATTTTAGGCAACCAATATAATATTTTGTAATTGTTTAATTATTATTTAAAAATCTATATAAAGTAAAGCGTTGTCAAAAGACTTTGTAGCATTAAATGATTTGCAAGCTTATTATAATTTGTTATATTCTTCTAAGCTTTCAATAATTTATTTTATTAATTTTGCGGAAAAAAATTCAAATAATGCAACACAAATTGATCTTTTGCTACATTTAGTGTTTATTAATTATGTGTATTATTTCATAGTTGTTCAGGTAAAATAGGCAAAAGCTGAACTTGCATGCAATTTTATTTCAGGAAATAAATGGGAAAATTCAGGCCAATTTCGAAAAACATCCCATTAAAAACATGTTAAAGCCTTTTTTTTTAAACAAATGAATTTCTTCTTCGAGCTCATGGTATTCCACACTATGGCAAATACTTCTTTGTAGTTTTTGAGATAAATTGTTGAATTTGGCAGTAACTCAAATTTTTAAAAGTTCTTACACTTAACGATAATTTAAAAATGGGCCTTGCTGCTAAATTTTACAGAGTTAGCACATCTCGAAAACCATAAAATATAGAGAAAAAAGTTTAAGGCACAAAGCATAGAAAAATTCACTGACTTCAAAAAAATTTTGACACTTTACCGTAAAGTTTTTATGAGACCTGAAAAAACACATTTTACAAAAGAGGGCCTGGAGTTCCGGAACAGAATTCATGAAAATTTAAACTAAAACTCAACGGATGGTTGCCCCTTAACAATTTCCTGAAATCAAATTGCTGAATATATAAATTTTTCCTGGACTATAAATTTACAATCGAGATCCTAGTTATTATTTTGTATTGAAGAAAATCTGAGTTACTAAACTAAGGGTATTAAATTGAGTTTGCAGGCAATGTCCTCAAATAATTTTAAATAAAAAAACCTCTTGTATAAGTCAAAAAAACGCAATTCAATAAATTATTGTACACTGAAGTGAAACTTAGCGGCAAAAAAAGAGTAATGTGTGTATGTAGCAATAAATAGCTTTCAAATACTTTTAATGATTCCAGTAAATTTCAACTTCAAATAAGGGAAAAATTAAAAAAAAATATAATTTTTTTTTGCTTCACTTAAGTTTCACAATCGCGTAAATAGCAATTTTCAATTAATGCATTTCATTATCAATTTTAATTATTTAACAAAAAAGAAAACAATTTATAATTTCAACATTTTTTCAATAAAATTTGTTCTTTATAAATAAAGCAATGCAATCAATAAGCTGAGAGAATCAATACTATTCATTAAAAATAAAACAGAGCATATAAATTTATAAAGAAACTAAAATAAGAAGTACAAACATATTTAAAATATATTAAACCAATAACTAACAGCTACAATGCTTCAAAAGCCTCTGACAAACAATTGTCTTAAATTTCACACTTAAGCTATCAAAAATCGCATCAGTATCCTCCATTTCGTATTCATTATCATTCTGATTTGGATCCTGTGCAATAAGACTCTTGAACTTCTGATTTAAATTCTGCTCCAAAACTGTATTGTTGTTATTAAAATACAACACATATGATAACTCAATCAGATAATAATCCAAGTCAGTTAAGAAAAATTTTTCACATTCAAGCATATCAAATTTGCGGCCAATGAAATGCATGAACAAATAATAAATGAAAAATTTCAAGTCCTTTCGACGCATCGGTACAAAACTGGTATCCTTTGTGTAGTACTCAAAAATTTTAAGAGACTTGCTTGCTGTATCACAAACGTTGAGACACAGCGTGAATGCATCAATAAATTTAAAATTCAACATATGTGTACGTATACGATACTCAAGCCTTTGCTTGGAATATTCACGTATTTTATCCGGATTATATAGCCCATGAAATACATAAAGACAATAGTGAATGTATGTTCTGAGTTCATTACTACTGCCATCAACATCATCATCCTCTTCTTCGTCTTCAGCTAGCGTGCTTTGAGATTCAACAGCTTTTAAGCCCAATGTTGTGGCCGGTAACGGTTCGACTGCTGCAACTGCAGCAACAGCACCACTTACATCAGCATTGTCAGTCAAAGGTAAACGCTTATAACTCTGCTCTTCAGATGTGCATTCACAGGAGCTATTTTGATTTGGTCCGGATCCACATGCACCACTGGGCATTGCTATTGGTACTGCATTATATGACAAAGAAGCATCATTATTGCTTAAGTTTTCTAGACTTGAGATCATATCATCTGAGTCTTGCCCAGTGCCTTGAAGATCATCGCTCAGCGTTGATTTATACTGATGTGAGGGCGAAGTGCGCTCGCAGTTTACATCTTGCTGAAAGCTAATGCCTGCTTCCTGTACAAAATGTGCCTGAAATTTAGGTATACTTTTCAAGTAGCGTACTGGATCAGTATTCAGTCGTATTCGTGGTCTTGGCAAATTGATTTCAACTGGCGCTTCAACACATTGACTCTCAAACCGCATCAGACGTTTAGTGGTTGGCAGGCAGACAACACGTTGCTTCATTTTATCAATTGAGGGCCCTAGGTCACGACCACACTATGATATAAATTAAATCAAAAATTACGTTTTACAAAATTATGGTTTAGTTTTAGTTTTTTAATACCTGTCCATTTGAGTTGCCACCAAAAGCTTTGACAACGAAATCTGTTGTCATAACAAGTGTAAAATCTGCACCACAATCTACATGCATCGGACTTTCAATACTATCGATTGGTGATGGCTTACTTACAGAACGTCGTTCTTTGTCTTCAGTTCCAAGTTGATGTTCAAGATTTTTTCCCCAAGTGTAGAGAGTACAAGATGATGAGATCAAGGCAAAGTGGAAAAGACCACTCGAAAGCTGCAAAATTAGAAAAAAAAATAGCTTGTAGTAGATAGAAAAGTTTAATTTCGCAGAGTACATAATAAACATTTTAATGTATCTACTATTATTAAACGAGCTAAAATTCTATGTATTTATACATATCGGTCATTCTTTTAATAGCTGCACACTTTGTTTTTTTTTTACGTTTTTGATCATTTTTTGAAACGAAATATCTCAAAAACTATAGTAGATAGGATAAAAAATCATTTAATCATATTTGTCAAAAAAGACTATAACCTTTGTTAAAAAAATAATTTTTTTAATTAAAAAATTTTTGTGGTTTTATTTGAACAGAACTGATTTATATACATATTGTAGCGAAATTTGTTTTATGCTAGAAAATTCTTGAAATAAAAACCAACAAAAGAAACTAAACGATACTAGCTAGCTGTATAAATACTTTTACACCATCTAGCGGCAAATAATAAACCGAACAGACGCTGCAGTACACTATAAAAGTCGAAAACTGAGAGAAATTATCGCCGTCGTACAACGCCATCTAGATTCTGGATAATTGTGAACTCAACGTCGATACGCCATACTGGTAAATTATGGATTATGGTAGAATACACGCCACTTAGAAGCACTGGTAAATTATGGATAATGGTAGAATACACGCCATCTAGGAGGTAGCAGATTATTCGAGAAAGTGATGCCTGTAGTATAAAAGGGTGTCATTTGAGTTTTCGGACACAGTAGAATTAAAACAGTGAAGCAGAACAGTATGTTCCGTAATAAGTGACTTTAAGTAGTAAAGTAAAACAGTTGTGTATACAGTGTCAGATCAATATTAGAATTTGAACGTTAATAAAATAAACCATTATACCGTGTAAAAACTAACTATTGTGATCTAAATAAACCATTTTATAACTAAATAACTTGGTGTGTTTTTTAATTGTTACACAATCCAGTGATCGAACTCAGAAAAGTGTTAGAGATCGAAATTATCGTCAAAGAGACAGGAATTTCGTAACAATATGTTATTTTTTTGAGCTTACTGTTCCATATGTTTGTGTGTCAACACCAAAGAAATTACAACTTATTAATTATATATAAAAGGAAAAATGGGCTAAAGCTAGTTATACTAGTTTCATCCTCTGCTAGGAGGACTCATCAGTTACTTTTAAGCCCTAAAAGTTACTGAGACTTTAAAGTTGTGTAGACTTTACAGAACAATTCTGTGGAAAAATTTTGTTTCTGTACATATAGGGTGTTTTTTTCAGAGGTATAGAGCTTCGAATTGAAATAAAACACAAGAAAATCGTTTTAATGTCCATCGATTTGGCTTTATTGGAAGGATAATTTTATGCCATTAATGTTTAAATATGATTTCGGGCATGTGGCCGCCGCGGCTGGCTCGAATAAAGCCAATTCTACAGGTCCAATTTTGAACCACTTTTTCGAGCATATGGGGCCGTATGTCGGCAATAACGCCACGAATGTTGGCTTCCAAGTCCCCTAACGTTTCTGGTTTGTTGGCGTAGACGAGCGACTTCACATATCCCCAAAGAAAATAATCCAATGGTGTCAAATCACACGATCTTGGTGGCCAATTGACAGGTCCATTCCGCGAAATTATGCGCTCATCGAATGTTTCCTTCAATAAATTGATTGTGACGTGCGCTGTGTGGCATGTAGCGCCGTCTTGTTGGAACCACAACTCATCCACATTCATGCCATCCAATTCGGGAACAAAATAGTCGGTTATCATGGCTCTATACCGGTCTCCATTAACGGTAACTGACTCTCCAGCATTATTTCGGAAGAAGTATGGCTCAATGACTCCACCAGCCCATAGAGCACACCAAACAGTCAGTTTTTGTGGATGTAATGGCGTCTCAAGGGTCTCATGTGGATTCTCTTCACTCCAAATGCGGCAATTTTGCTTGTTGACGTAGCCATTCAACCAAAAATGAGCCTCATCACTGAACAAAATTTTGCGATGAAAATCAGCATCGAGATCAATCTCATTTTCGGCCCATACACCAAAATCACGACGCATTGCATGGTCTCGCGGCTTTAATTCTTGCACAAGCTGGATCTTGTAAGGTCGCAAGCCAAGATCTTTGCGCAAAATCTTCCATAAAGTTGATGGACAAAGCTCCAATTGCTGTGCACGGTGGCGAATCGATTCATTCGGGTCCTCTTCAACATTTTGCTCTACAGCGGCAATTGTTTCTTCGGTGCGCACTGTTCGACGTCTCTGCGGATGCGTATTATCACATAGAGTAAACGTAGTGCGAAAACGACCCATGGTTAACCGAATTAATTGCTCTGATGGACGATTATGTCGACCATAAAATGGACGGAGCTTGCGGTAAACTTCGCGAACTGAACCATTATTTTCGAAATAAATTTGCAAGCGTTGTTCTTTTGTCAACCTGTTCATGACGAAATGGCAAACCAAACTGAACATAAATGACATTAGAGTTGCCAGATTTGACCATAAAATGCCAGTTTTATCTCTATTCGAAAAACAAACCTCTAAAAAAAACACCCTGTATAAGAAAACGGTTAAAATACTGTTTGCTTATTAAAAAGTGAATTTTTTATAAGTAATAAATAAAATTATAAAATATTTTTTGTCCTATCACGAAAATATCACTAACTTTTTCCCAATATTTATAGGCTATTGATTATGTCATAAAGAAAGGAAGTAAAAGGTTCACGGGATTTTGGAGATCGGAAATCGGAGATATGGGTGAAAATTTACCCTTTTTAGTTTTTTCAATATGAGTCGCAAACGAAACAAAATTTCGACATATTCCATGTAAGACTTTTTGTAGAGAATTAAATTTCTCATCGAAATGGCTTATTCAAAAAATGTTGGAAATTTTTTTTATGCTTCTTTCAACTTTTTTAACACTATTCATTTATTATCGCAAGGCAAAATTGAATACTCGTTGGGTAACTTTTCATAAGTAAAAGAGTATATGGGTGGCAACCCATGTTTGGGACAGGTTTCAACAATGTTAACCTATATATTCCATTTAGTGTCTTCGAATTCTATCATTTGGCGCACATTTTAAGCATATTGTTATACACTTTAAATGAAAATTGACTAAATTCGGGCATCGGGACGGGCTTTGGCAAAGTAACCTTGGTTAATTAGTTTCACAAAAATGCATTACTATGTTTCTATCTTATCCAGTAATCTTATCACTCGATTTTTCTACAACGGGCTCTGCCTATTAATACAAAGGAAATTTTTATACCGCTGACCATAGCGTAATGACCATAGATTTCTGTTGAGTACACAAAAATTCGATCTTTAGGCTTGACTAATTCGTATACCTGTGAAAATTTTATTCAAATACAACTCATATGATCGTAAATTTTTAGCATTAGATACAAAAGTCATTGCCTTCATTGATGATATGTATGTACGCATGTTGTTTGAAAGAACTTGCTTGGAACTTCTAAAACTTTTGCCTTGGGAGTTGTTTTAGTTTATAGTTCTTAAGTCATGTTCTTTGTAAAGTTTATAACTGTTTGGTTCAAATGTTTTATTTCTATCCTATTTCTAAATATGTAAACTACATATAATCACATAAGTAATTAAATTATCTCACTTTAAATACTCTTAAACCCTTAACAAGCTTATATAGAAGTTAAACTTACTTGCTTTATTTGTCCTGCAACTTCTGAAGTGTCCACCAAATGTGGTGTCATATGCTCACATGGGTCTATGTCATTTGGTGGCGGTGGTAGTGGTGACTTTTGTTTTACAACTTCAATATTTTTTTGTTCCATGTTTTCTAAAAGTTCTTGAGCCTCAACATTTGAGGTTTCCTTTGAAGGAATGACTTGCTCAATAGCTTCGCCAACAACATCATCAATTACTTCAATACATATTCCAGAAGGTATTGCATCATCATCACTTTCTTTTATGGCATCTTCATCAACTGTGCTTTTGACTGCGATGCAACTGGCATTACTGCATCCAGATAAAGAATTTTTTTTTGCTGACTTAGCTGTACTGCTGTTTATAGCGTTAGATGTTGATGCTATATTTTGCTCTACAGGGGTACAGTCTTCATCTTTATATGATCTGTTTGATATGGTATCTTCGAATCTTTTGCTCATCTCACGACGTTGATGTTCTTCGATCTTTTGTTTTGCATTTGCACGTCTTTTAATTTGATTTGCTAAACGAAGTGCTTGTGGTGAGGATCCCCATGTGTACATATGTTCGTTTTCATCAACTATCAACTAATATAATCACAAACGAAAGATATGAAAATATTTAATGCGTCACGCATTTGCAAAGAAAAAAATAGCAAAAATTACACTGAGTGCAGTCAAATTGGAGGAAATTCGACTGATGTCAATTCAAGGTAATTTGGAGTCGCTGAGCTCTAAACGCTGAGTGACTTTAAATTATCCTGAATTGACATCAGTCGATTCTTCTTCAAATTTTAGGTTTTACAACTGCACAGTGTACAGTGCAGTGCACACAGTGTCATTCATTTAAGTTAATTTTAGCATAAATTCTATTTTCATTCCCCACACTTACATTTGAAAAGAATTTGGTGTGTATCAGTCTTATTCTTACATTGATCCCAATATCCAATTTAATGGGAATTAAACTTTTTACTTGACTAGCGCAATTAAATTCATCATGTGGGGCTCGATGAAAATCATTTCCCATCGTTGAAGCAATAGAGGGCGTATTAGTACCCAATTGTCCAAAATGATTAGAGCCAAAGACATAGAGTTCTGTGGTGTGACTTTGACTATGCTGACCTTGGCATAAAACAAGGCTATGAGCATGACCAAGAGATACTTGAATAACTTTCTGTTAAAGGAATGAGAAAAAAACGCGTTACAACTATCTATTGCAAGCAATTGATAAATAAATCAGACCTTGTATTTAAAGAATGAAACTAATTTAGGTTCAGAAACATTTTCAGTATCACCATGTCCTAGTTGACCATAGACACCCCATCTAAAAAAAATCAATGTTTGTTAATTTAAAAAAAGAAACGCCAGCTTTTACTTACCCCCATGTGTATAAGAGTCCATCCGCAACTACTGCATTATGATACTGTCCTGCTTCAAGCACTGTAATGTTTTTACCATCTAGAGTTTTAACTAACATTGGTTGGAGAGACATTTGCATGTGCCGTCCAATACCTAATTGCAACAAGTTGTTGTTTCCAATGGAATACAACTACAAAAACGGGATAATATTGATTTTTAGTTAAAACAACAATAACAACAATACTTTCACACTGACCCCATTATTTGTTAAAACTAGTGTATGCTGCCTGCCACATTTTACAGCGTGAACTTCTAAGTTCAGGTGTGATAACACCTCCAAGCATTTTACAGCGTGTGGAGGTTCCGGTGGATCTAAAAATAAATAAATTTTTTGAAAACTAATTAGTTTAGGGATTTTTATAAAATTATGATTCAATAGGTCTTTTGAGTGACTGCTCTAGATAATAGAACAGGTTAGACTAACTTTTTGAACTAAAAATTGAGAGCGAGCTTTGATGACCAACCTGCCAAAATCACATGGCATATCACAGTTCAGTTATTAAAATAGAAGTAGCCATCAAAGCTCTCTCGCAGCAGGTTTTGTTTGGAGTTTTGGAAATTTTTTAAAATTCTGGGAAAGTAAAAATCATGGCTTAAATTTTTGGGAATACATTTTTCAGCAAAAATTAACTTAAGGTTCAAGTCAAACAGTTCAAGCCATATCTTTGACATTTATCTATATAAATCTTTTAAGTAATTTATTCCGTCATTACTGAATATCGATATCTGCTTTAAAAACCCATTAAACCCCAAATCGATGTTTTTTAAAATTTGTTTCTTTTAGGTTCTATAAAAAATGCTTTAGAAATGTGTAGGTATCGGTACTACATTTTAATTTTGTTGTATTTTTCAAATGATACGATTATTAAGTATACATAAAACTACTACTAACAAGTAATATCCTATAACTCCATGTATTTCTAAGGATAGAACTGTAATCAAGAAGTGTCGGACGGTCGATCTGCTTTCGGAGACATATCCATCGGAAGTTCCGTATTAAGCTTTTGTAAAACTCAATATAAGTATGGTGTAATAGGAATATTGATATGTGTAATTTTGAAATCTAACTTATAGTTTTCGGGATATGAAGATTTTTTTGAAAATTTTACCATTTTTTTTTAAAAAAAGCCGGTATTTTTCTCATAAAATGTGAAAAATGAATTTGTAAACAAAATTTAGTTCTTTTCCGTTATATGATGTACAAAAAATATAGGTAAGATAAGATGTTGACATATTTTTGAAAAAAAACAGTTTCTTAAAAAAAATCGGCCAAAATTTTCATATTATAAATTCACATGGATCTGTTAACCAATATCTTTACGCAACCATATTTTGGGAATCAATCCAGGGGAGGCCAACAAAGAGCGATTTTTATAATAAAAATAATAAAAGACAATGCTTTAAAATGCCCCCGCACACTTCGCTTCGCTCGTTAGATCTGGCCCCGCTCAAACCCTTTTTCTTTACTTTGTATAATAAAATAACGTAGATTTCACTTTAATTTGTAAGTTTTTATTGTAGTGCTTCTGTAAACATTATATTTTGAATTTTTTTCTTGCAACTTACATACTCTCGATTTTTATTCCTTTTCTGCTTCTGCATCTTGACAGAGCAACATACAATTGATTGTGTGTAAAATTTGTGTAATTAAATAAATTAACAGTGCGCTTCTCAAAATGTTTTGTTTTGTTCTTTTATATTTTTTCTTTCATTATACGTAAGTTTTCTGATACCGAAAACTATTTTGTATAATATTTTTTTATTTTATTTTATAATAGAAATATTTAACAATTCCGGATACTTTATACACAGAATGGTTCGCACAAGCACTTGACAAAGAGTTGATGAATTTTGACAAGAGAGCGTGGCACCTTCCATACAAGCAAAAGCTTTAAGTCGGCATACCAAGAGGTATTAAATTAAATGTTGTCAAATTTATTATGGCAACGATTGGTGAAACCTGCAAGCACTGGGCAAACAGTGGGCTAGTTTGAACATACGTGGCTAAAATTTAAAAAGTAGGTTTAGAATTATTGACGTAAGTATGTATATGTTTTTTTTTGTTTTTTACAATCTAAATTTTATGAATATGTTAACGGAGAGATATTAAAATACGGGTTGAACATACATATTGGATTAAGGTGATTCAATTTGTTTATTTTTAACTTTTTGTTTCAAACAGATTTAACAGGTACATGAAAGAGAAGTTATCGTGCAAGGAGAACTGATAATATCAATATTTACTGGTGGCATATTGAACTTTTAGGTTTTCATTAGAGTTACATGGTAAAACACTACACTAGAAAGTTTCATATATATCTCGTGAAAGAAAAATCATATACGAACGGGACTAAGCCCATTAGAAAGAGCATACAGTTTCTGTTTTTTTTTTTTCGTGAAAATAACACTTCGTCAGTTTATAAGCTTTCAGAGCTTAGGAATATTTCGAAAATTGCAAAACATAAAAAGGAATTTTATTTAATTTTTTTTTCATCAGTTTCATTTTAACTGTTCAATTTTATCTAATCAAACATCAATATTCTGTAGCTGAGCTAGCTAAGGAACGGCGTTGCATTGAAACTATTCTAAAACGAAGCATGTTTAAATCACAGTTGAATCAAGTTGTGTTATTCAAATCATTTTATAAATAAGAACTTTAAGTAAATTAAATAATCAGAAGTATCTGCTCCCGTGTGTCGTGCATCCCAGAATAATGTTTTAACAACCGACATATCGTCGGCTTACAAGCAAAATTGACTATCTGCAAAAGAATAATTGGTGATTAACGCTAATTAATATTTTAATTATGATTAATTCTACTTAACTTTGTGAAATTTTATTTTCGGTTATTAAAAAGAAATGTATACAGTACCTGATAAGGTGTGGTATAAGAGTATATTCTTAAATTAACAATTAGAATTTGTTCACTTTTCATCAAAAACACGGAATTTAATTTTTTGTAGATGGTCAATTTAACTTGTGTAAATATAATTTTTAATTTTTACTATTGTCAAAATTAGTTGTGTCTGTTTACTCGCCTAAAGTTAACTTGAGGCGCCTTTTGTTGCCTAAATCTGCCTAACTCGTGTATGCTTACTCCAAACTGTAGTTAAGTGACAGCGTGAAAATGCGAGAAACAAACAGCTTCTTCGAAAAATAGTTGACAGCAATCTCCTAAAGATTTTCTGTAGTTAATTGTGTCAAAAACGTAAATACAATGAAATTCCCCATAACCCGACACCCACCGTCGCAGTATTTTTGTCCGGTTATTGGAGCGTCTGGCTATCGGAATGTATTTTGTATGGAAAAGTTAGTGAGTGTCGCTGAACTATGCTGAAATATGTCCGGTTATTGGAGCTGTTCGGTTATGGTGGCTGTCCGTAATGGGAAATTTCACTGTAGTTAGTTGTCAATCAAAAAAATTAACTTTAATTTGTTAAAGAAATATTTTTTTGGATAAATTTGAAACTTGGTGATTGGTTTTGCTTCTTCTTCCTTTCTTACAAAAAAATTGACAATTGACCGGACAAAAGTAAAAAAGTACCGATTTTCCACTTTCTAGCTCCAACACCTCAAATATTATGTTACCGCCGATCCCATGGTACATCATTTTTAATGAACTGATATTCCCTTAAACGAATGCCGAAACCGCATATCATTATCTTATTTTAAAACAAAGATATCTGCATTTTTCTAAATTCTAAAAAATCTAATTTTTCTACTTAAAACAGTGGGCGCTGATCCAGTTTTCAATATTAACCTTAATCCTAGTAATGGGGCTTGTCCAGACATATAAGGCTATTGTAATCCGCTGACACATCGTGAAAAAATAAAAAAGTTTTTTTTTGAACCGCTCTAATATTCACCCTATGGCTATGTTTGTTTGTCGGCTCACTAAGGCTTAGACTTAAGGCTAATTCATTAACTGGCATAGTTTTATGGAATAATAGTAGACTTCAGAAAGCCCGTTGCTGATTATATATCTAATATATATATATCGGTCTTTCTTTAACTAACTGCACACTTTGTTTTTATTTTTTTTTGACTTTTTAGAAAATTTTTTGAAACGAAAAATCTCAAAACCATGGAGAATGGGATTAAAAACTTAAAATCATTTTTGCTTAGATATGCTAAAAAAACTTAAAATTACTTAGTTTAAACATTAATTTTTTTTATTTATAAAAATGTTTTTTGATTTTTTTTAATGTTATTCTTTAATCCTAAGATGAAATACGAAATTGCCAACATAACTTTAATGAAAAGTTCACACTTAACAGAATTATGTCGGGAATTTCGATTTGAAAGCATATGGGCATTTCCACGAAAACGGAAGTTTTTAACCCGTGCGACACCTTGGTTTTTTGCAATTATCTTATTAGGAGCTATAAGTTAAACCTATTGTCAAAATAAAAATTCGTTTTATTTTGAGTTTTTTTTTACTTTAAATGTGTTCGACGGTCGAACGGGACCCATGGAAATGCCCATATACATTCTTAGAATTGGTTGAAGAATAACTAACTAGAAAAAATCAAAAAAAAAAAAAAATTTTAAGTGGAAGATATTTTGTGAAACATTTTTATAAATAAAAAGTCAAAGCATTTTTAGACAAAAATGATGTTGAAATGTTTTTTATCCTATTCTTTATAGTTTTTGAGATATTTCGCTTCAAAAAAACAAAGTATATAGTTGTTTCAAGAATGACCGTTATACATATATATTTGATAGGTTTCGATATAAGAATAATAAAAAAATCAGAATTAATAACAGATATCAAATGACATCATCATATTATTTAATTTTAATTATAAATTTGTTATACTCCAACTCTTATTTATTGTGGCTGTAAATATAAATGTACATTTGAATACTTACCGGAAGACTTATTAACACTATAATTACAAGGCACTCCGTTTGAACCCCAAAAGTACGCTACGCCATCAACAACGCAAGAGCAATGTGCACAGCCCGCCGAGATTGGTTTAAATCTCGAGGTTTCAATGGCAAACTTAAATATTAACAACAAAGAAAAAATTAGTTTTATGACTACATAATTTTAAAACTTTATATTAATGTAAAACCTACCTGATTGTCTTCGTATGTAAGCCTAAATGTGGACAATGCATTTATAATATTCTCCCGTTTCGAACGCTGAGATTCCATGTGTATGAGTACAACTAAATATGTTTCGATTAGAGTTTTGCAAAAATCAAACAAATACGTATTATTGTCATTGGAATTCTGTTCAGATCGCCAAGATGACGTGTGCGAAACGATTGGACGTAGATTCGCAGAAAAAGGATTCAACTGTTGCTCTAAGCGCTAAAATTATAACAAATTAGATATGTCAGCACTTAAAACACAACGCATACTATTAATCTAACCTTTAAGACGCAATCACGTATATTTTCTAATTTTTCCTGTATAAAAACGAAATAGTCTACAGCTACATGTGGCAAATAGGTGATGCTCTCTGTGAATATCGCTTCACTTAAATTGTATAGACAAACATTCAGCTCTGAATACCAACCTTATGTAAAAACATTTATTGTTTCATATGTTAAAATCAATTACAAAGCATTTACCGAATTCCTGTCCAACAACACTGGTCAATGCCAAAAATGTGTCCATACAAACTCCGCGTACTTTTGCTAATAAAAGCGCTGCTGAAAATAAACCACTTTGACACAGTACTATGCCAGTCATGTTAGTATGAAATTTTGAATTTGTAACGAGAAAGTTCCTTTGAAAGAAATTCAAAAATTATATTAGAAGATACAAAGCTATAAAAAAACTCATGAAAAAATTACCATAAAGGAAGATAGTTTTTATCATTGACCGCTTTTTCAGCTAAAGTTATTAGAAGTAAATTAGCTAAGTGAAATTGTGAAGACGGCGACATTTGCAAGTTGCTCATTGATTCATCTACCCCATAAGCGTAATCACTGCAAGATTTACCGGTATTTTCAACAGTTGTGCCATATGAATCTGGAGTTGGTGGCAATATTTGGCGTACATCTTCTGAGTGTCGATACGTTATATCATCTAAAATTGTCTTTATTATAGGACTACAGAAATATTTCGATTTCAGCAGATACGTAGATTTTAATGCCATAGCGCATAGATGCATCAAAGCGTACGTTTGCCCAAACATTGCCAATTTTAGTGCAGTCCGGATTGGTTTTATGCGCGCTGTGTTATAGGTGAGTAGTGCTTGTGCGACTTTTTTACGCCTAAGTAGATAATCACCAGCAAATTCAATACAAGTTTCGTAAAAAAGATCGAATGTATTGCAAAATTCACGGCACTGTGTCCATTCTCCGGCCAAAGCAGAGTCAAGAAAGATGGCAAACGGTTCTTTTCTATTTAGAAAAAAAAAAACATTACAAAATACAAAAGTGATGATAACGACAAACTTTAAATTTGTTTTAAATTTGATTATAGAGCGTTTTAATGAAAATTGAGACTCAGGCAAAGTATTACTATTTCAGTTAAGTTTTTCAACATAGGTGGGCAAAATCAGAAAAATTAGCCAATTTTTTTAGCTCTTTACAACAAACACGTCGTTTTTCTTAAGAAAAATAAGCAGAACAACAAACACAATCACCCTACCCAGCTACGTACATTTTTATTGTCGTGGTTTTTTTTTATACGCGCTATATTTACATTAAAGTTACATTGGGATTTGCATTGTTGTTGCATCATTTAGAGAAAAAAAAAGACGAGCACACAAGCAAACAACAATGCGCACATTGACGAGAGCTTTTCTCGTTTCTTTTGATCAGTTCACTTTTATTTCTACACTCATTTTGTTCCCGCTTGATTCTTGGAATTGACTTTTGGCTTACTGTAGAATTTTTTTTCTGTCGAGATCGAATTTATGGTAGGATTTTTTCTTTGTTGTAGTTGTTGTTTTTGTTGCTTTTGTTGAAAGTAGCTAATTTTGCCCACCTATGTTTTATAGGTTTCTCTCTGAGCGATGTTGAGCCCAAATAGAACGGAATTTATAGATAAAGTTTTAAAAGCCATAAACAATAAACATTAAAGGCCATAACATATGAGAGTGGAATTAGTCACAGAAATGAGGCATATGTGATGCTATCAGGGAAGACAGAAAAGTGAAATCTACTCATATTTTTATAGAGAACAGTACAAGAAACAAAACATACCCATATTGAAAAATAGGAAAAGTTTTAAAAGATCGGAGTTAAAAACGATCGGCTTTGAGAAAATTGATTCTTACGTTTTTAAACATATGAAGCTTGAATTAATTTGTCATTTCAAATCGACGTAAGCGCACACTTGAGTGCGATTTTTGAACTAAGATCGAGAGGACAATGTGCGGCAGAATAACTAACGTAAAGTTTCGTTTTTTTGAATAATGATTTTGGGTCATTATGTTTTATTGGCGGGAAGAATACTTAATTTTTATATGTATACCAGACACTATAAGATTTAGGAAACTGTACTCTTTCATTCATAAAATACCGAGCCGGTATGATTTTTCCAGCAAATTGATTTTTTTAGATTGCAAAGCCTCCAAATTTTATAGCTTCTGACTACACTAGAATAAATATGTTATCTTCAGTGAAATATCGAGGACTTAAATTTTGAAAAAAAAAAAATGCAAACAAAGTTAAGAACGCATAAATTTTACGAATTTTTTTTTTCATTTCTTATTTATAATCAACTTAAGTCGAGAAGTAATGAATACATATTCATAACACTTAAAACTTACTTTAGTTGAATGTAGTAAACATTTTTGTTGGTAATAACGTAACAAGGATCATAGGTAATCTTTGGAAATTCAATTTTCATAATCTCCATTTGACGCAGTGAGTATTCTTCTTGTACATCAGCAGTTTCATAAAATTGGACATACTCCATTGGTGAGCGAATTTCCTTGTAGTCAAACGCTTTTGCTTTTTCCTCTTTCGATATGGTTTCACTTTGCTCAATACTGCGATACGTGGCCATTTGATACATGTTAAGGACTGTTTCGTTTTCAAAACGAAACAAACTTAACAACGATGAACCATTGAATTTCTATAATACAAAACATAGAAATATACAATTTTCATAACAAAACCCTACAAAATTAAGTAATTTTGGGACTCACATCTTCATCTCCGGTTCTTAAAGATGCCATTGCACTGCTTATAACACCAACACCATTAATTAGATTATTTGATGTCCTGCCACTTGCAGGTGTAATACTGTTTGTTGCACTACTCTCTGCTGAGCTGGAACTGTTATGCACTTGTTTTTCTTTCTCTTCACTTAGCAACTTTTCATCAATGTCCTTTTCATCATCTTTATTATCCTTTTCTTTATCATTTGTGTGCTTTCTTTGCTCTTCAGCATCTTTGCTGAGGTCGCCTAAGAGTTTCTTATTAAGTTCCTTGTGTTCTTCTCGTTTAGATATTTTTTCTGTACCTCCTGTTTTTTTTATATTTTCACTTTCTATAAGATCAACATATTGTATAGAGTACAATAGATTGGAACTTATTAAAATCTCAAAACAATTTTTTGGTATTTTATAAATGAACAAAGGCTTTAAATTAATATCAATATTGTGCACGGACAAAGTGTTGGATTGACTGTGTAAAGCGCTAAGAAGATAGGTATTACGCAGATTTTGTATGGTGTAAAATGAGCCCGGTGAATTTCCTAGAACTTCAGGTGTGAGCGATGGTGAATCCATGATGGCGAACGTACCCAGTGTATTTTCAGGCATGTCTAAAAAAAATAAATTTATTCTTAGACAATAGAAACTATGACAAACAATGTTTTGCCTGGATTATAAAACTTTTTGACACATAAACTAACAAAAATTGTTATATCAAATATTTTCTCAACAATGTTGATCTTCCCAGCGGCAAATCGATGAAGTACTCTGAATTTTCATGTATGAAAAGCAATACCCTTTGTGTTGTATTTTTCACAAATGAAATAGTTACTGTGATATTTTGTTTATTTGTTTGCTGGCTGCCTGCTTTGTATGTGGAGCTGTAGGCAGTCCGCTTGCTGACTGCCTGCTTTGTATAAAGAGTTGCAGGCAGTCTGTTTGTTGGTCTGATTTGTATATGGAGATGTAAGGGGTCTTGCCTGTTGGCTGCATACTTTGTATGTGGAGATGTAGGCAACTCGGTAAACTATACAGGAACTTAGTAAGCGATGTTTTAAGGCAATCTGCCTATCCCTTGCTACTCACTGTATATAGAGATGTAGACAAGCTGCCTACAAAGCGGCCTTTCCTTTGTAAAAAACATTTACAGTTGTGGCTGGGGTTGTGAGCATTACTGCCTACAATGAGTATAGCTATTCATCGATGTTGTGCATAACATATTTGCCGCTGGGTTCATCAAATCACTCACATACATTTCTTCACTATTGAGCAAAATTTAATTTTTTTCCTAATGAATAAAATGAGAATTATTCAGTCTCAATATTATTTGACAATTAAAATTAGTGTCAAATAAATATTAAGTCATTGTTAATTTATTGCTCTTTAAATATGAAGTTTCAACGCATAACATAAATTAAAATCACTATGTTTGTATTAAGTTTTAAAATATTCTCTATTTTTGTTTCATATATTCTTTCTAGCTTTTCAGTCAAAAAATTGCTTTGGCCAGACTTAAAATTAAGTTGTTCCCCTTTGTTATTTAATCCACTGACAACTATTTCTAAAAAAGCTAATGTAAAATGAAGTCTACCATTATTTGCAATATGAACGGAAACAATAAAAGTGAACTAAAGCGAGTAGACAAGAACACAAATGACTGGATATGAAATTATGCTAAATGCTTGCTTTTTTTACCCCAAACTCACCACGCTTTGTTCGCAATCTTGTTAAAATAATAATTACAATTTGTATAACTAAGATTGAATAAATGAAAATTAAGGAAAAGTTTTGAAAACAGATTAAAAAGACTCATAGTTACAATATTCAAAACAATTACTTAAATCCTATTAACTTTGAATATTTTATTAAAACAATTTTATAGTTTCATATTAAAAGAATGCATTTTTGTTTTACTTACATTCTTCTAATTTTTGACGATTATCAGATAAACGCATTTTAATTGCATTTAATTTTTTCGATCCTAAGCTTTTGAGTGATGCTAAACGTGCACGGGCAGCTGGAAATATACCAGCACGTCCGTTTATATCATCTATATCAGGTAGTTGCTGTTGTTGAAAACGTACACCTGCCGTTGAGCTAAAAGATTGAGTTTCATTTTGTGCTAAACGACTCACAGCAACTGAATAAGGTGGTGGTGGTGGCATATTTTCTCTTAGATTATGAGTTGCAGGAACTCCTGCTAATGGATGCGGGGGCGGTGGATAAGGTGGATACGAACGTGTTGAAATTGTAGGTACTTCATCATTTTTAATAAATACATCTTCATCCAGTTGACTGCTATCGGAGGCCGGATCTGAGCAATTACTATTTGATTTCATAGGCATAACAATTTGCCAATCACTTTCACGCGGTTGTGAGGTCGAGGGTGAAATATCGCCGGGATAGATATATTTGATAGCTTTTTGTTCAAGTAGGAGTTTATATTGTTGTTTAAGCGTAGATGTAATCTTAAATAAATAACGATTATTTTCAATCTAAAATTGTAAATCTCTTGAAAACTTACTAGCAACATCACACTTTCAAATGTGTTATCCTTGCAAATTAGTAGCTTCATTACTGAGCCACTCTCAATCGAGGTACTCGCAACAAACGGACAATTTGGACTTAAGCCCACAAAGCAAATCGACCCATCTGAATATCCAATTACAGCACGATTCATACCATCGATAGTTTGCCACCAAACTACTGACAATGGATAGGGACATGTCTTGGAAGCCATAAATGATGTGGCCATAACTTGATTATTGCAGCTTTTATCTGCATTGTTTATTGACGACGCAGCGGTGTGCGCTAACATATTAAGTGGCGCATCTTTTGTGGTAACGCATACTGAGTTCTCTTCAAGTGGTATAATAACAACACCATCTTCTTCCTCTTCTTCTTCTGTGTAAGTAGTGGTAGGTATAACGGTTTCATTGTCAGACTGATTTTTCTCTATGCTGGCTTTACTGTTAAAATCTTCTGCCAGTTTTTCCATATCATCATTTTGTTGTGCTGCTGCCGTGACTGCAGCCTCTTGATTTTCATCACTTGCAAATGGTGCATCTGATGCTGTTGAAGGTGTTATATTGCAAGGATTATGATTGGGACACTTTTTTGAATTTGGACATTCATGTGGTCCAACAAATGGTATGATGTACGAGGTGACTTGAGTTGTGCTATAAGGTTGCTGTGGATATGTACTTAAATGCAAAGTTGCTGTTTTGTCCACAACTGAGAGCGCGGGAACTATGTGAAGAGTATTGTCAAAGCCTACAAATAAAAATAAAATTTATGTTTGCTTACTGAAGTATAGGTTAAGTCTTTCAAGAAATTTTATAACACAATCTAACAATCCTTCGAAACGAACGAGCAGGCTGTGCTGACCAAGAAATAATATAAGGAATAACTTTATTTTAAGCATCGAACCTCTAACACTGCAATTTTACATGCTCGCGGTGAAAAGGCTCCTCATAATTACTATCTTGAAATGCATGAAAAAAAATCTAGGAAGTGTTGAAATACATTCCATGCAGTCTACAAAAATTACCAACGTTTTCGATCAGGATTATACCATGATTCCTATACATCAATTAAAAAGAAATAATTTTGTTGAAGTGCGTATTCGTTCAAAATCAAAAGAAAGTTTCACGCAAAATTGTCCCAACGGAAGGTAAAATTGTCCAAAAAAATATTGGGATTTTCATTTTGAGATTTTGTCTGCTCTCTTATTAATCTGGGTGAATTTTTGCTTATTTATCGAAGAGTTTGTCTTAACCTTTAGAGGACCGGTTTGGATGGTACAAACTCCGGAATTATAGCAAAATTATAATATAAATCATAAGGTTAACAAAACATGAATAAGGGTTACGTCGAGTAGCGAATAAAAAACAACCCATGCCTGATGTAAGCTATATATACATATATATGTAATGTAACATATGTAAACTTTCATTCGTGTTATATCCAATTAGGTAATGCGCGTAGAAATCTTGCGGTGGGACCTTAGACTATAAGTTTCTTTGTAGCCATAAGATATCGATGCAAGATTTCGTATTAATAGTATTACTTCTACATATACAAGGTTGCCCATATTAGAAGCGACCATTTTATTTTTACCCAAAAGAATCAATTGTAGTGCGGCTTGTGTGTGGTGGCGCGCCATCTTGTTGAAACCAGTAGTGCCCCATACGCTTTCGACCAATAATTAGCATGAAAAAATGGGTTATCATATCGCGATAACGTTCCTGATTAGCAGTAACCGTGTGGCATTTATCATCTTCGAAAAACAACGGCCCAATGACCATTTTAGCACAAACGCCGCACCAAACAGTGTTGCCTGATGGGCGCTTCGAATATGGGCAACCCTGTATTATCTTCTTATACAGGAGTTTGTTTTTTAATTTGTGCAATGTCAAATAACGATTTTTAGCATTATGGTGAATAATAACACTTTCGCAAACTTCGCACATGTTGGCTTAAGAGAAAAGCTTTTCTGGAACACTAACTATTACATATCATGTCGACAAAATACCCTGTTATGAACACGAGTACATCATCTACATATCCAACGACTTTCATCGTAATTTTATTGAGTTGTATAAAAACGGTGGGTAGGTGTTTCACAAGCGTTCCAATGGAGGTGTCCGTTTACTTGAGACACATCTAACTCTGAGGTTACAAGTTTTAAGATGAGTAAATTGAAGGAAACTTCCAATGTAAAGATGGCCTTACAAAAATACCGCTAAGATAGAAGAGGCAACTGAATTTAAACGGTTTTGAAAATTGCTTCGCCTACTAGTACTATATTTTTAAATAGTTAGCAAAAACTAACTAAAGCAAAGAGACAATAAGAAAGTCAATGCATCAGGCCAACCATATCGTACAATGCACTACCGAAGGGAATCAATAAATCAATTGAGCAAGACCAAAGCGTAAGTTATTAGAAGAACCAAATAAAATCAATAATTTTCTTCTATTTGCAGGAATGTTATCAACCAATTGACAGACGACGACTCACCTAATGATTTAACTTCCCTTCTTTACCGCAAGACTAAAACTAATTACAAAATCAATCCAACCCTCTCCACAGCCCAACTCCCCCAACCCCCTCACATATGTAAATGCAAGCAATTACTCACAGAGTACAAGCAGCCAGGTGCCTGTTGGATCAAAGCAAACATCATGTATAACTCGATTAGTTCGTCGAAACCAGGAGATCAGCTTTAGCACTTCCAAACCGCTTTCGTTAGTATAGCGAAAGACAATGTCATTTTCATCCGAGACCAAGCAGAGCAATTGCTTGCGCGCATCGAATTCGGTGACGGTAGATAATTTGCAACTCAAATTGGTGATAAGCGGCTTTAGCTCAAAAATTTCTAGTTGCTGCAGCAAGGACGTCATTGTAGGCGACGTGCAGTCTGCTGCTACGAATGCAACGCTTATTATTGTTGCTGTGCTCTTGCTGTTATAGAGCGTGTAGTGCGGGTGTGCGTTGTGGGATAGCTGTATTTATTGTTGTTGCTACTGTTTTGTAAGTTGAGCTGGTTGTATACTGAAAGAAAATAACGAAATTACTTCATTTTATTGGCGAGACTATGGGCGGGGAAGCTGAAATCGGAAGACGCAAAATACCTCACAATGCCATGTGCGAGCTTTTTACGTTTTTCACATCGTATTCATGGGAAAAATATTTTTATTTTTTTTTTCTTATTCCCCAAGAATTTACTTCACTCACAAATCGCAGTCTCCGACACCACCAACATTGACATTCCCCCTTCCAAGCCACATACAACAATACTTACGTTTTTTACACTAGCGGAGCTGCTTAGTTTGTGCGCTGTTGCTGCCCCGAATCCCCTGGGGGAATCCAATTATAATTTTCCGCGATGAATTTTTGATTTTCCACTAATTTTCCGCATTTTTTCAATAGTTCATTAATTTTCAACAATGTTCAATGATATTTTCCATATATTTTCACACTATCCTAGGGTCACAATTTATTTTTAGATTTATTTTTCAATTTTTGCAATATAAAATACGTCTGCGATAAAAATTTTTTACTTATGAAATGTCAGATCGGGAAGAGCTGAAAAATAAATGCGAAGAAAAGTCAGAAAATGCCACAAAAAAGAAGGAACAAAAAAAAACAGCTGTCATATCTGTCAATTGAAGCAGCGCCCTCTTACGGAATAGTAGCTATGAAAAAGTAAAGACACTTACCACTTGCCTTATTGCAAAGAATTAAATATGAAAGCAAAGAATTATATATTAAAGAACAACGCCAAAGAATTATATATTAAAGAACGACCAAAGAATTATATATTAATGCAAAGAATTATATATTAAAGAACAACGCTCCCAGAAATGTCGATAATTGGAACGTGCTACTATTTTAGCTGGATTAAAATTACGGTCTTAGAATGAGGGGAAATGTCTTTTTGCGCATTGGGATTTTTTGCAACGAAGCTGAAATTCCCTCTGATCTGCCATTTTCTATTTTATTAAGAAGAATAGAGAATAGAGAAGTTTTTTGAAAATACGAAATGAAAATAAATGCTTATGAATTGATAATTTAAAAAAAAAGAGGAAACCTTTCGGTAATTACACAATAATTTCAGTATTAGTTTTGATTATTAAATGGAGGAAAATCCTGATGATATTTACTCACTAATAATAATTACTTCCGCCATTTTTTATTTGCATAACCCATAATTAATTAATTTATTTTACATTTAGCTGCATTTGAGAAAATTCATTTGTATTGCTACCAGGTAATCAGCAAATCCAACAACATGATTTTTATTTTGACTTCTTCAAACTTGCAAATTTGCAGCTGTTGCCGCGTAAGTTTTGTTGTTGGTTTTTCTTCAGAAAAATTAAGTTGAAAAATTCCAAAATAAATTGCGTGTATTTGTTGTTGCTTTTTTGTAGTTTACAACTGATACCGTTATTTGTAATTTTGTTGGTATTTTTTTGGCAGAAATATCACAAAAATGATATTTAGGTGCCGTGACATAATCCCCACGGACATAATCCCCATTTTTGAAATGGGGATTAAGTCCGAAAATTTTCGGACATAATCCCCATTTTCGCTGTGGGGGTTATGTCCGCAAAATTTTCGGACATAATCCCCATAAAAAAGCGGACATAATCCCCAAAGCTATGGGGATTATGTCCGCATCAGTTTCGGACATAACCCTCATTATGGGGATTATGTCCGTCACTGATGCGGACATAATCCCCATAACAATAATTTTGTCTAGCTACAGTAATTCCACATAAAAGTCAAGGTAAGTGGGCGGCCTTCGGCCGCAGCTCAGGATTTAAAACTCCCAAAAATCCAACACCGGCTTCGCGGCGGCCTTCGGCCGCGGATCAGTCTATAAAAGATCCAACACCTAGTTTGCTAGCCACAGTAATTCCACATAAAAGTCAAGGTAAGTGGGCGGCCTTCGGCCGCAGCTCAGGATTTAAAACTCCCAAAAATTCAACACCGGCTTCGCGGCGGCCTTCGGCCGCGGATCAGTCTATAAAATATCCAACACCTTGTTTGCTAATCACAATAATTCCACATAAAAGTCAAGGCAAGTGGGCGGCCTTCGGCCGCAGCTCAGGATTTAAAACTCCCAAAAATTCAACACCGGCTTCGCGGCGGCCTTCGGCCGCGGATCAGTCTATAAAATATCCAACACCAATGGCCTTCGGCGGCCTTTTATGATCCCACTTACCTTAACTTTTATGTGGAATAACTGTGGCTAGCAAACTAGGTGTTGGATATTTTATAGACTGATCCGCGGCCGAAGGCCGCCGCGAAGCCGGTGTTGGATTTTTGGGAGTTTTAAATCCTGAGCTGCGGCCGAAGGCCGCCCACTTGCCTAGACTTCTATGTGGAATTACTGTGACTAGCAAACAAGGTGTTGGATATTTTATAGACTGATCCGCGGCCGAAGGCCGCCGCGAAGCCGGTGTTGGATTTTTGGGAGATTTAAATCCTGAGCTGCGGCCGAAGGCCGCCCACTTGCCTAGACTTTTATGTGGAATTACTGTGACTAGCAAACTAGGTGTTTGATCTTTTATAGACTGATCCGCGGCCGAAGGCCGCCGCGAAGCCGGTGTTGGATTTTTGGGAGTTTTAAATCCTGAGCTGCGGCCGAAGGCCGCCCACTTACCTTGACTTTTATGTGGCATTACTGTAGCTAGCGAAGCCGGTGTTGAACATGCGGACATAATTCCAATGGTGGCTTCTGAGGACTTACATCCTCCAAAATATGCAACTCCGGCTATGTCCATTCTTAGAAGTTGTTATAAGCCCAACACGAAGTGGGGATTATGACCGAAAAAAAAACGGACATAACCCCCATAATTTAATTTATTTTTTCGGACATAATCCCCATGGGGATTATGTCCGAAAATTTTGCGGACATAAACCCCACAGCAAAAATGGAGATTGTGTCCGAAAATTTTCGGACATAATCCCCATTTCAAAAATGGGGATTATGTCCGTGGGGATTATGTCACGGCACCGATATTTATGTTGTTTGCGTGTGTGTGTGCTCAAATTCGGCAATTTTTTGCAACCAGGATAATTCTTTGTCTTTAATATATAATTCTTTGCATTGTTCTTTAATATATAATTCTTTGCATTCAGTCTCTTAAGGTCATAATGGTGATGCCAGCTTAAGAAAAATTTACTGATATGCAGAGAGTTTTAACAGTTGTGAAAGTAAGGGGAATTCGTAACATAAATTCTTCCGTAACAAGAGTAACTATATTTAGAGCCCAAATTTTTCCCCTTTACCAATAGTTTGTTATTTCAATTTCTATTCATTAATTCTGTTCACAAAATTTCTTTTCATCAAATCAATAAATGTACATATGCATCACTTATCCTGGTAGATTTTCTTTTTCTTAAAATATTTTAAATATTGATTATTTTTCTTTTTTTTTTTAAATTTTGTATGTTTGTGAATTAGGATATTCCAAAAATGTGAAATCATAGAGACCTAGACACATCGTTTAGCTAGTATCGTAGCCAAGGGGGTGGCCGCCCCAGGCGTATCGGTTTAAGGACGGCAAAATGGTCCTTCATTTGCATTAGAAAATGAAATCAGTTAATTGCACCAAGTGGTTTCGTAATGATGGAAATAAGAATATCTTATTTTGCTAGGACTTTTGAAATATGAAAAGTTATGATCTTCTTGCCTTAATAAATAAAAATATGTTAAAAAAATTTTTTTTAAAAGAACTTTGGAGGTAAAGGGTGACAAATTACAATTTTGCACAGTCGCCTCCCGTACTATGAAAAGAATATTTAAAATTTTTATTGCAGTGAATGAGTCAACAAGCTTTCTAGAAAAAGCTATTTTTTTCAAAAAGTACACACAATATCCTTTAAAAAAAAAATAAATTCAGTGCTCTTAAAAAATCCCGAATAGGCTACGAAGATATAGACTGAAAGCCATATGATATTTGACCGCATCCATAAGTGTGTTTATTATTTGGAGAAATTTTTTGTTTTGTGTGAAAGCGTGAACAACATATCAGTAATGGCATTTGGATTTTGTGAAAGTGCACTGAATCGAGACTTGAAATGTGCTGTTTAGAGGGACAAATGTACTGTGTACTTACTAAAAAAAAAAATAAGGTTAATCGATGTTTATTAAAAAATAAAAATAAAAAAGTCATTCGATTTTTTTATGCATATATCATCAAAATTTACTAAAACTTACAAAAATTTACTAAAAAAAAGGTATTTACATATTAGAAATAGTCCAAATGTACTGAGAATGTGCCAAATTCGTTCATTGCACTAAAAATGCCATCACTAGCGCACATATGTAATAAATGTAATAAAAAAGTTGACACTTGAGCTCCGCCCTAACAGGTGGCAACGCTTACGAAGTCACTCGTTAGTTTCCATTTCATTTGCAGAGTTGAGTCGCATTTTTGTTTTCTTTCGATTTTCTGTAATTTAATTAATGATGAATAAAATGTATAAAAATTAGGTTTCGCGAGTGCGTGTGATAAATTTAATGAAGTGGTTTAATAAAATTTGAAAGAAATACGCTTTTAATTGAAAACGGGCGTCGAAGTCGGCAGAGCCGCACGTGTTAATAAAGTGTTTTTTTTGACTTTTCTATTGCAAAAGAAACTAGTAGTGTTTATTAAAATATGTTTGGATTTCCTCAAAAAGAATAAATCAGGTGTTTCGAGTTTAATTTGTTTTATTTCAAAATGTCGTGAATGTGTGCAATTGCTGGAAATTGTTTAATCTGTCAATTACTGTTATTGCTAAAGAGCGGCATCTTGCTAGCAGGTGCTTTCAGTGCTTCTTAAATTGTATTACAGTGAATTTCAAGCAACGATACTGCTATCTAATACAGTGATGTCATTTTCAGTACAGTTATACTTTTTCAGTACATTTGCGTCATGAAAAATCGTTGCCATTATGTTGGAAAGGTTTTAAGTACATTTGGTGCATTTCCATTATTTCTAAAAATTACTATTATTTTTAGTAAATCTATCGCGAAATATGCCTGGAGTAAGCTTTGCTGCATGAGG
This sequence comes from Tricholauxania praeusta, assembly GCA_949775025.1. Taxonomy (NCBI): domain Eukaryota; kingdom Metazoa; phylum Arthropoda; class Insecta; order Diptera; family Lauxaniidae; genus Tricholauxania; species Tricholauxania praeusta. Next base: position 36,643,412 of record OX459029.1, on the reverse strand, counting down.
TCAAAATCCCCAATAGTAAGTGTTACTTTATGTTATATTTGTTTATTTAAGTTGACGTACAAACTACAGTTTTCCCTCCTCGCTGACCTTATTTTAATATGTTGAAAAATCATTCTTTTGAATAAAACGTTCAATGTTCATATGGATCAGTATCAGATTTATTATATTTGGAGGAAGCTCTGTTTATCAATTTACAGTACATATTGCTGAAGGCTTTCGTGGCCTTGTGAATACATTAGGGTGATTGTATATATTTTTTTGTTTATAACATGCTGTTGCGGAAAAATGGAGCTTATAAAACGAAAAAAATGTTCACGCAAACGCAGCTCTGTAGCACAATTTTAAAAGGTGGCGCCGAAGCCTCTTAGCTTTACATGTAAATTGTATAGAGAAACTTTATTTTATTAAAAAGGTCTGTGAATGAAGCGGTGATGAATGTTGTTGGGCGTCACGTTAGAATTTTGAAATTTTTGAGGTTGAGTACTTAGAAAATTGGATTTCTTATCTACTTTTGAGGATAGGATTCAAAAACTTTGTTCAGCTTATTTCTATTAACATATAATTTAGCATCATCCTTCTTCTTTAAAATGATTTCAAATTCATATCACCTTAAAATTGTTGGAACTTTGCACGAAAACATCATAGATGACTATTTGAAAGCATGAACATGAGAGGTGAACAAATAATATTGAGTTGTGAAAACTCAGTGATGGCATTTTCGGTACATTTGTACTTTTTTCGGTACACTTGCGTCATAAAAAATCGTGCTCAGTACATTCGACAAGTATTCAGTACATTTGGCCAATTTTCAGTACATTCGGTACATTTTCAGTATATTTTCAATACATTTCTACAATTTTTAGAAAATTACCAGTAAACTTATCGCGAATAATGCAAGTACTTAACATTGTTGAACTTATTTTTTTAGTAAAAAAGTTCAAATTTTGTGAATTTTAAGTAACTTTTTCATGTTCAAGTACATTTCTACTCTCCATTCAGTACATTTCCACAAAACTCTAATGCCATCACTGATCTCAATCGTTTGAAAATTTAATAATTGTAGTCGGTGAGTGTTCCTTCTTACTTTTATATTATAATGACAAATAAGCAAATAGAGTACACTCAAAACAAAGGTGGTCTCTTGGTCAGCAAATGGTTTTGCGATGAAGCTTGGTGGAAATAGCCAGGAAGTAACATTCGTTTCTGTAGCCATTTGAAAAGGTCGAAAATCGGGTTTTAGCTTAATTCTGCTATTTACTTAAAAAACAATGATTTCATTGAAGAAAGTCCTCCGGTCAATTTGATTTGATCTGGTTATCTGATTTGAATTTAGTATGTTTTGGACATTATTTCTACAATTTTTTTTTTAAATTTTGTCATAAATATGCTTATAATATGATGAGAATAACTATGTATATGGTAGCTGTCCCATTGGTTATCCTATAAAGATGCCAAAAATATCGATTTTTCACACAAACTATCTCCTTGTGACAATATATGACAGAGTTATCATGCTTTGCAGTTTGAATGTTTTGACTAATTTTGCCAAAGCACATAGCATTCTCGTGTTTGATTTCCACGTTGGATCGAATAAATATGATCAATGTTTATGAGAGTTCGGTCCTTTTTTTGTTTATTATTTGACAAAAATATATTGTTACCTTCCATCGGCCATTTAATAGTTAGATTCAGACGGTGGAAAAAGAGGAAATCCTTTTGAAGTGCCAATACTGATATAACTCGGGTGATCGTTTGAGAGAGAACTTGGCGGGCTATATCTGTGGCAACAAAGAATAACAGCTAAAGTCGATCTTCGATGATGAGGCAAAACAGCATAAGTCACATGCTTATGCGCAGAACATATGTTGCTTTGCCTTGTGATCACAGATCGAATTTAGCTGTAATTCCTTGTGGCCACAGATATTATTATCTCACTTAGTTCTTATTGGGCATGGATACTTCCAGATATACCTACACCATAGGAGCAGAACAGGGCACCCTTTCTGTCAGTAGCGCCATTTCACCAAAATCTTGGGGGGGGGGGGCATGAGCTTAAATAACATATCGAATCGATGATATTTTGAACTGAATCGATGTAATTAATAATATCAGATCCTTGGGGGGGGGGGGCGATTCCACCCCAGCCCTACCCAATTGTCGCCTCTGCTTTCTATATGTATGGAGACGCTGATGAAAATGACGCAAAGTACAACTTCAACTGCATTCCGTGGAATAACGAACGCGCTATGGGTCAGTGCAATATGCATTTTCCACGCAGAGACATACTAATTATCATTTGATAATAAGTTGATGTATACAGAGATATTTTTATTTTTTGAAAAATCATGGCGCAATAATGGTTTGACTTATTGCAAAATGATTTGTGATATATTTTCAACTACTTAAAAAAATGAAAAAACCTATACCAAAGTAAAGCACTATTTTTTTAGACATGAAATGCTCCATATTCACGTATTTATAAAAAAAAGCTTGAAGTGTCTGTCCTCAAGAGTGTTTCAACCCTTTGCTCTTTGATGTTCGATCGTCAGATATTAAGCATTGCTGAAAATATCAATGAAACCTGAACACAACATGTCGAGATTCCTGTGTATTCGACGACCCTACACCAGACACCAATGTTATGACGACAAATTGATTTTGACAGTTCTTACCGGGCAAATAGAAAAAAATGTTTGTGGCGCTGATACACTGTCGGGGGTAGTTCTCAAAGTTCTCTCTTAAACTTTTTTTTTGTGATACATCCTTATGTATATTGCATATTGCGCTCAAATTAATTGCATTCTGCGTGTAAGTTTCGCTAAACTATTCACATACGAATATCTCTACTTCTGCAGGTCTTGACATTTTTACAAGGTGCTAAGAAGATTACTAAGTCTAATATTAATCTGCCATATATGTATGTATATTAGGGTGATTCAAATTTTTTTTTTTTTGTTTTTTTTAAGGTGCTGTTGCTTAAAAAGTAAGTTTATGATATGAAGAAAAAGTCCACGAAAATTCAGCTCTGTAACTCAATTTTATAAGGTGGCGCCGGAGCGTCTTAGTTTTACATGTAAATTGTATGGAAAAATTATTTTTTACGAAAAAGGTATCTAAATGAATAGATGATTAGTGTTGTTGAGCTGAAAAGGGTCGTTTTTCGACGTATTTTTTTACGCTGAATTCGAATCTGGCCTCAGAATTGACCCATCATATCGTAATCCTGAAATATTTGAGGCTAAGTACCTAAAATATGATGTTTTTTGTCTACTTTCGAGGCCATGTATAGGATTCAAAGAAAGTTGATCAGCTTATTTTTAACAAAAGCATCATTTAGTACCATCCTTGCCCTTTAAAATGAGCTTTCAAGTGGTGATCTGTGATGTTTCCTTGCAAAGTTATAGCCATTTTAAAGTGACATGAATTGGATCCCCTACAAAGGGTTGCAACCCAACAATATTAACCAACGGGTTTCAAATTCATGTCACCTTGAAATGGCTGCAACTTTGCAAGGAATCATCACAGATCACCACTTGAAAGCTCATTTTAAAGGGTAAGGATGGCACTAAATGATGCTTTTGTTAAAAATAAGCTGATCAACTTTCTTTGAATCCCATACATGGCCTCGAAAGTAGACAAAAAACATCATGTTTTAGGTACTTAGCCTCAAATATTTCAGGATTCCGACATGATGGGTCAATTCTGAGGCCAGATTCGGATTCAGCGTAAAAAATTACGTCGAAAAACGACCTTTTCAGCTCAACAACATTAATCATCTATTCATTTAGATACCTTTTTTGAAAAAAATAATTTTTCCATACAATTTACATGTAAAACTAACAGGCTCCGGCGCCACCTTATAAAATTGAGTTAAAGAGCTGAATTTTCGTGAGCTTTTTCTTTATATCATAAACTTACTTTTTAAGCAACAGCACCTTAAAAAAAACAAAAAATAAAAAATTTGAATCACCCTAATGTATATATGGTACCCAAAAAGAGTTTAGTAAAACTTCAACTTTGACTCACGTGAGTTTTTCAAGCTCTGAACCATCACGAACATAAGTATTACCATTACAATCGTCGTGCACCCGCTTGTCTACATACATATCTCCCATATATTGGAAAATGGGATGAAACCCAATTTGCTGTTATTACAAGAATTTTATGTCTGCCCTTAATGAGATTCATGAGATTTTGGATACTTGGCGTTTTTCATTTCTCTTTGTTTTTCTTTTTCTTTCCTTTTCCATTGCAGTTTTAGGAGCTATACTTTTTTTGCTGTGCTCTTGAAACCGTGCGTGCGTGCGTACGTTTTAATCGTTTAATGTCCAAAAAGGGGAGGTTTTGCCGGGCAACTCCACCAAGGTTTACCTGGTTTACAATGTTGGCTATAGTACAAAAATGTTGAAAAACAAAAACACAAAAATAAGCACAAGATTCTGCTCAAATGGTGCATTACTATGAAATGCGGTTGGAATTTACCACAACAACAACAACAACAACAGTAAGAGCAGTAACAACAATAATAATAAACGTGTTCACGTTCTACGATAATCGCGTTTCTGCGTTTTTGCCTGACAGGTAAACAATGCTGTGAATTTGATTAAAATCTGCTGCGCGTCTTTGACTTTGTATGATTTTTTTTTTCCAACTACTTTAGCTTTTGTTAACCCCTGACGCATTCAGTTGATATTAGGATTTTTGGTGAAATATTTTTGTCCTTTAAATTGTTCTCAGTGAGACAAAAATCTGATCACGAATGTCCAAATCATAGAAGTAGTCCTTTGAACAGTATGTAACTAGCCAATTTAGCAATGCTCTGGTTACTTTTATATATGTCTCTGCCTGAGCACAGTGCTTCCACAAAACTCTTTCATCGTGCAGGCTTATCAGCCTCACAGTAATCCTCAATTAACTTTAAGAGCCAAGTCCTTGCTGCATTCTGATTTGGTTTAAATATTATCCGACATGATATCAGATATCGCTGGTGATTGACTTCAACTCTCCGAAATTTCCTCGATTCACCGATTATATTGTTCAACGATCGCTTATAAGAAGATTTAAGACATCCACTAACGTAAGAGTTCAAATCCAATGCTTGTCAGCATGCTTCAATCAGTGATTAAGGTATATCTTGTCAGCATCTGAAGAAAAATTTGGCTGCGTAGATGGCCCTGAGCCGCTAAGTTTTCAAGATTCAGCGAGGACATGCAGATAACCATTTTCACATCCGTACAGAAGAATTGGTTTCACATTCGACGTAAAAATGTTGAACGAATCGTTTCGCCTTATTAATGTTGATTTTGAGGTCTTTATACGTCCGATGAAATAGGGCTGAGGTCAGAAGGCTTGACCACCATATCGGCTTATTTGGTTGTGAGAAGACTAATAAGTGAGAGCTAACAGCTGCTTGCTAAAAGGCCAAGTTTGGAAATATTTCAATCGATATCAGCCAGTACTGTCAAAAAGAAGATAGGTGACAAGAGATGCAACTTTTACGTACATCCCAAAACATTCGATCGATGCAATCAATCAATGCAATCGGTGCTCTAGTTGGCGAAGGTTTAATATATAATTCTAATCATTTAACAGCTTTACTACAGTGTTTATAAGGTTATTACTTACATGATCTATTCGAGTGACATCATGCAGATTTCATTCAGATTCTGAAGATTTTCTCAAAAAAAATACAAAACTTACTCAAATTTTGGAAACATAAATGAGGCCTGATTGATTATCCCAAGATTTCAAAATGCTCAAGATTTCTTCCCTGTTATTGACGCTTGTGGCAATTATTAACCAACTTGAACTTTCATCACTCCTGGCAAGTCCGTCCACGATCGTTTTGACCTGTTTGCCTAGGCATTTGGCCAGAGTTTTAAGAGAGTCAGTGCATCTATTGAAAATTCTAAATTTTATCTTGAGATGAGTGTTTGAAGTTCTACCTTCCTATCAGAAAAAATATGGATAGAAGTCTTTTAAGTTCTGTGTCTGTAATAAATCTTGAAGCTGTATACATGGTGTAAAGCTTAGTTTGATAGACGCTACTTCCAATAATAACCAAGCGAATCTGAAACTCTAGCTTAAGTCCAACGATATTATCATTAATTTTTTGACCATTAAACTCTGTTGTAGAAACACCATAGATTATAAAGCGATAAGTCCACCTTTTTGAAATTTTTACCAAAGTTCCTAGAAGCCAATCTTCAGATATGTGTTTTTGCTAATGTGAATTCCGTTAACGAAGATAGACATGAAATTAGTTGTCATGATCTTCCCTGAGAAAAAGACATATATGCTGTGTACTGTCAGATAAACTTAGAGGACTGATGATGACCCGAAATGTTCTCTTCAATAGATTAGCTGCTTATATGTAGATTCGTTCTTGCTTGGGAGACACCCTTATCTTACAGTAAAAAACTTTATAATCCGTGAAGTGGCAACTGCCCACTCAGGTTTATTTGAGATTTTTGCCAGTGAAAATCAAAAAACTAACCTAATAACAAACTTAACAGTTCATTTAAAGGTAAGAGCTATAAGTCGAACATGGAAATCTGTAAAATAGGACTCAAATAGGAATAAAAACAGCAAGTGAAAAAAACAGTCCCACATGTGACGAAGGGTTAATATAAATTTTCTCATTCTTACTATTGTTTCAATTGCTTACACTTTTGTTCTTGTTGTTGTTAAAAAGATTGCAGCTGCTTTTGTTGTATTTTAAGATCATGGCTGAAATGGTCATGTAGTTTAAGTGAGAGCAGAGCAACTCCGAATTGGCGTCCATCCAGGCAGTCTATAGTGTGGCTTATTGAAATCTTGTTTGTTGAGCCTCAGGTGATTGCGCACTAATTGTGGGACGCCAGCTCACAATGGCACTGCATTGGTGGTACGTACATTTTAAAATGATAGTATGGAGAGTAATTTTACTAGACAAGGGGGGTCAAGGGCGTGTAGCCTTATGCCTTAAATGTGAAATAATTACTATGGATATAAAACAGGGCATGTCTAATGTTTGGGATACTTATATTTTCTTACATACATAATGAATAAGTACACGGTTAGAAATCTTGGAATAAATTTTAATGCAAGCGAAGTATTACAAAGATTTTTAATACAATTTTGATTAAATTTAATACTTCTGAATATATTACAAAATTTTGTAATACATTTTGTATGAAATTCTAATACAGTTCAAACATTAAAACGATATTTTATAACATTTGATGCTATCGCAAGTATTACATTTAGCCAACGTAAGTAGATATGATACTACGTTGGCTGATGTCGTTAAAATGTTCATGCAACCCTTGTATTGAAAGGGAACCTGGTTCGAATCCCAGTGGATACGACATATTTTTTTTAAATTTTAATAAAAACAAGTATTAAATTTTAATACAAATTTATATTAAAAATTAATTTTAATATCTAAACAGTATTGAATTTTAATACAATTCTGGTGTAGTCATATATGTAATCACAAAAGTATTAAAATTTATTCCAAAATTTCTAACCGTGTATGTATGTATATAAAATAGAGTTCATTCCTGGGAAATTTCTCGGGCTTGTCGTTGCTGAAAATATAAACAGTCGAATTATCAGAAAGGAACAAAATATTTTTTATTCAAATAATCTTAAATAATCCAGTTAAATTAAACGAAAAAAAATTGGCAAGAGCTTATAATTAGTACTGGTCATAATTTCACTATTACAAATGAAATATCAAAAGCCCCCACTGATCTTACTTCTGCTAAAAGTTTTATTCAAGGTCAAAAGTCAAAAATATCGGTTTTCGAATTCTTAGCAAAAACGGTAAGAGCTTTTGTAAAAATTGGTAAGAAAATGTTGTAGATTATGCAATTGTTTACGAAAATTGTTCAAATACTTTTTGCTTACGAATAGCCATACAGGAGATTTCGCGATTTCAAAAGTTGTATTTCGCGAAATACGCACACTAGTGTGTTTTTTTTTTCAAAATTTTGTGGATGGATTTGATTTTTTTCCTATATTTTAGTTTAAGGTTTAAAAAAAACCGTCCCAAGACTTAAACTTCCTAGCTTCAATATAAGCGGTGCGGACAGATTTTGTGTCCGATTTCATTGAAATTAAACGAAAAAAATTACTTACTAAAAAGTAAAAGAAATCTACCTTACGTGTCAAGATATAGCGTTATAAGTATTTTTTTTTGCATGGGAGAGGCCACCCCCATATTTTCCGTGTGACTGAATTTGCGGTCTCATAATCCTATATTATAGAAACGGTTTTGAAGAAAATTCTCCCAAAATTTGAACTTCCTAGGTCAAACCTGCGAACGGCGCAAACAGTTTGTTTACAATTACAATTAGTGGAAGTAATATTTTTTTTACAAAAACACAAAAAAAAACTGTCCTTCGTTTTTCTGCTTTCTCGTTATTTCCATATCTACTACTATGAGGACATGACCATTATACTTCACTTATTGAAATTCAAATTTCCTATAAATAGTTTTTTTTTTGTTACCAATTAAAAACTTTTGGTTAAGAAAGTTAAGCTTTCGTTCTACGTCACTCATTGTTTGTTTACTAACATACCTTTCAATATGGTAACATATTAAAAAATATCAAACGTGCAAACATATAACCTGCAACATCTATAATTTGTATGAAATCCACTTTAATGAAAACCCAGTTATGAAGTTCACGCCTCTAATTCGTGAACGTAGCTGGGCGAACGCATGTGTATCGCCCCCAACAACAATAACAACATTGCATTATTTTGCCATTGTAAGGAGAATGTTATGAGCGCACATTTGCAGTCCATTGCAATCATTTTCCAGCGATAGAGACCAATACGAGCACGATTGCAAGCTGCAGCACAAGCAACGCGAAAGCGATTAAACGATTTACTGACTGAATTGCTGCACGGCATAGTGTTATGCCAACGTCGCACAGTGAGGTATTAACGCCATACAATTTGCTTAACGCAATCAGTCGTTACACAAAAAAATGTCCTACTGTGAGAGTTCAGAGTTTGACAGAGCAGACAATACATTTTTTTTTGTTTTCTTTAATAATAATAAAGTCTTTTGAACTCTTTAAATAAAATAATTTATTTTTCTACATAAATCATGACGAAACAGTTGAAAAGGGTCAAAAAAATATGAAAAAAGTTGAAAAAAGTCGAAAAGAAATGAAAAAGTCGAAATATGGCACACCCACTTTTCCTATTCCGCCACCTTTTGGTTCAATAGATTATATTTGTAACCGGCACCCGCATATCAAATTTTATCACAATAGCTTGTATAGTTTGCGATACGTGGCGCAATTAATTTTAAAATTTAGGGCGGTGACACACCCACTCGTACAATCCTGTCTGATTTCGATCCAGAAATAGTTTTTCATAAACAATATTCTTACACCAAGTTTTAGTATGATTGCCCCCATATTTCCTATAGATATGCCAATTAAGGTATTTTACATGTATGGGAGGTGTCACGACCATTGTTGCTATTGTGTCCGCTTTAGATTCAGATATGCGTTATGGCAAGTAAACCACCTGAATTGAACTTCATACGATTTGTTGCAATAGCGCTAGCAAATTTCTGTTAATATGGGAGGTGCCACACCTACTGATGCAATCCTGTCGAACTCCATTTAATTCTAAGGCTTATAGTAATCGACACCACTACATCAAATTTTATGAATATAGCTCTCATAGCACACTAGCTTTAACATCTAACGTGTTTTTTCGTATGGGAAGTTCAACGCCTGCAGGTAATGTTGCGTCTACTTTTTGTTATAAGATACCGTACGGAAAGTATATCTGCCATATTAAATTTCATTGAGATTACGTTATTAGTTCTCTTATTATAACTTTTATAAACATCGTGGGCTGTGCCACGCCCTTCAAAAAGTTTTTCCAGTATACTAACTTAGCTTTTGTTGACTGTTTTCAGTGGAAAAAAAAATTAAGAACATAGCAGGAGCCAATTTTGTAGTCTTAGATTACTGATAGGACTTTCTTTTTAAATTGACGTCAAGAACTGAGTATGCATAACTGTTGGTGAATCATATGCAGCGGTGCCCACTACCACAAGCAACGATATGCATGTGTTGATGATTCTGTATACGTGCAAGCTTCTTTATGATCTTTAATGATTTTTTACGCTCTTTATGCGCCTGATCGTTCTCAGTTTTACGATCTTCGAGCGCCTGCTCGTTCTCTGGGCAGCACCGATCATATGCTTTCAATATGCTCTTAGAGTATGAGCATCTATTGATAGATAAATATACAGTGCAGTGATTTGTCTGCTCTTTTCGTTTTATATCAAGCACCAAGGGACTTACGTTGTAATCGTATGTTGGTAGAGACATTTCATAGAACAAATTATGCTGCTAATGAACCTATTTCAAGATGTATTAGTCTTTGTAATAATTATTGTTCAATATTGGAATTTAATTGTTCTTTATCTAGCTTTCGTATAAATTTATTTAAAATTTTTAATTGATATTTTATTGCTTAAGAAACTGTTAACTAGTCTGTAAGAATTATATTCAGTAGACCGAAATAAATAAATAAATAAAAAATAAATAAATAAATAAATAAATAATACCTGGTACTGAAAATGTGCCTTCGAAATAAAATAGTGTTTGACAGGCACACCAACAAACATAGTTCGGTATCTTCGAGCTTGTGCAATTGTAAGTAAAGGTGGCTGTTTCTTAAGTTTTATTTTGACACAGTTTTGGGTATCTTTTGCACATGTGGCCTAAGTTGTTGTACTACGAAAGGGAGAGATCTTCCTTTTAAATTAAAACCATCTTTTTATTCAAAAAGATATGTTCCTATTTTGTTAAGTAAATCTTTTATGCATCAACAGTGGAAAGAAAATTCGAAAGCTGAAGAAAGTACGAAGATAACAGCTCGCAAGTGACTTTTTTATATTTAACATAAATTTAAAAAAATCTAATAAATTTAGTTAGTTGAAAAAGATGAATACCACGAGTGTGCGTTTTTTAGCTGATGCATGTGCAAGCAAAGGTTTCTGTTGCTGAAGTCTTATTTTGGCGCAAATTTCATGCTTACCCGATTTGAGTAAACATTCATCCAACTTTTGCACATGTGGCCTAAGTTACAGCACACCGAAAAGGATTGCCCTTCTCTCTGACAAGGACGTTACACATATTGTTGCCATACTCCATCACATTGCTGTATTGCACTTGAGTTTCAGGCACCTAATGCCAGTTATTAAAATATGAAACGTGATGCATTCGATGTGACTTCTCAGGTTGATGTCTTGCATATAACATAATGGTCAATGGATTTTTTTTTTGGTTTCTTCCCTGTTTTTTCACGGTAAAAGAAAGGTGAAAATGTTTTATAAGATTTTTATCTTAATGATCGAATTGCAGGTCACAAGTTTGCAGCTCGTTTAGGAGAAGGTAAAAAGGGCTATGGCCGATTAATATCGCAAAGTGTATGTACTGAAATATTTGTACATGTAAAATTTCGAACTTAATCTTATTATTGATAAGCCAAACAGTGATTTTGTTCGAACGTTTATATAATCTGCATACAAAAAGTTTTGATTCAGTATCTCAAAGATTACAAAATCCACACAAATAGCGGAAATCCACCCTTTTCAATTTTCAAATCTTCTTTAGTTCCGACTACAAGTACATGAGTACTTACAATCTGTATATTTTTTTACATTACCTACACGAATCAACGATTTTTGGCTGCTGTTTGGTGCTTTGTTGTGTAATATCGCAGTGTTGATTTGGCTCATGTATCTTATTGCTTTGCCCTTCTGGTGATACAAATTTAAGATTCTTTACAAACGTGTTGACAGATATGCGCTAATTAGCTTGAGGCTGTTGAAAATTCGCGGAAATTACATTTTGTGAGGTCTAATTAATGTGCAATTGTGCTAAATGAAAGGGGCGTTATTGGCATAAAGGAATAACAACCAAGGATAATCGACTTGAGCAGCACAATCTGTAATTCATAGCACGTTGCATGTTCTAGACTGCAAAGAATTGAACTGCTGAAAATTATGTCATCGCGACGATGTAATTCGCTGGTTCAAATTACTTTTGAAACTCGTGGTAGAATGTGTCTTTCTTTTTTAAAACACTTGCATATCATAGACAACTTAATAGAACAATTCAAAGTTTTATCTTAATCAATTTTTTTAATTAGTATTTCAACCTTAAGCATACGTATATAATAGAAATGCCATCAAATTGAAAGGAATATTGCAGAAATAATGTTATTATAATTTCGTTCTAATGAACGATGAGTAACAACTTCTTTAGTGACAAAATCAGTCTGTAAGGATAGAAGACGGAAACTTTCAGTGCTCTGTTTCAATTGCAATATTATCTACAAATTGAAATTTTATCGTATTTCATATCTTCGGCAGTATTTATGTATGTATGTATGTACATTTAAGACAAAAAGTAAGGAATCAACCCAGTATTCTAGCCTGGAAAGACTAATGACTTAGCACGAATTTTTCAAGAACATCAATGTGATTTAAAAATGAACTGCTTCCTTAACATTAAAAATTTCAAAGTTCAAAATAATTGGTTGCCAAGCAAGCCTTGGAACGCCATTGGAGTAAAGTAGTTCAATGGATTGAATATTATAAGCAGCTAGAAACGGTTTCTTCTAGACTAATGATGAGTAGAAAATTTTTAAGATATATACAGAATAGGATTAATTTTTCGTCAAAGGTGAATGTATGAGTTTCTAAACAAACTAATATAATTAGTATCATTAAATCTGCTACAATACAAAAACCCGAACATCCAATGCTGAATTGGATGAAATTAAAGGAGCAGATCTTAATCTCTGAAAATAATAAAGAGGCTGAGATTCTGTTCCACACCTAGTCAAGCAAAATGACTCAGCTATTGATCAGTGAAGACCTCTGATTATTAGATGCAAGGTTAGAAAGGAAACACTCTGGATGAGAATAAGGTAGAAAAGTATCATGGGTTTGAACCACTAGCTGAGGCCCCTACATCGTATCTCTGACTGGTGAAGCTATCGTATCGCTAAATAAGCTGAACAATACTGTCATAAAAGCAGCGTAGATTGAGGATGAGTCTTGTAAAAGCCTTCTGCAAATAGATCTGAAACGTCTACGTTGCTTCAAAAATTTGATGAAGACTATTACGATGTTGCGCCCTTGATTGATGTCAATGCCAAAATTGCAAGCTTCGCGTCACTTTTATTCAAGATTTCACCCTAAGGAACCTTAAGTTGCCTTTTGAAACCTATTCAATAAACTTAAGATATAACAACAGTTTACTTAAATGACAATATCCCACTTGGTGGCTGTCAAAATACAGGGTGCTCCATCTAGTGTATGGAATCAAAGTTTGTACTATGACAGAAAGTTAGTTTTATATCTCTAGTTAAGGAAATGGGTTGATATCTTTCGATATTTATATTTTCTGATCAAGCTCATTTCAATCTTGGTGGTTCGTAAGTTCACACGTGATTGTTGAGAAGTTTGGCTTGGGCCGCATCATAAGATTGAATACCACTTGTTTAAGTATGAGAAACTGCAATAATAAACATGCTAGATCTGAGATTCACACAAAAATCTGCTTCGAGAGCTGGTCACAACAATATTAGTTTGGGTAAAAAACTCATAAATATTTTGCGAAAAAAACTTGTACTCGACACTCGAAAACTTTTCGAGTGTCGAATTCTCCACTCGAACTTTATAAAAGGCTTTATCAATATTTCTGCATGCCAATTATTTCGTTTAAGAAAAGATAATTATAAAGTTTTTTCCACAATGTCATCGGATTTGGATGTAGATTGCGAAACATCAGTGAGGTCTTCTGAGATTTTATAACAAATTAGATTCGTTTGAATTCATATTTCTTCTAAAGCAGGGGTCGGCAAAATATGATTTTCCATAGCTCTGTTGAGCTGAAGTATATCACACACATTGTTTTTTTGCCGACCCCTGTTCTAAAGCATCCCCTAAGCATCCGTCGTCACTCGACACTCGAGTTGTATATGTTCTGCCGGCTCTGCTTGTGTTGACGAAAATTTTAAATTAACTGCGGCAAGCTAATTGCGTACAAGCCACGGAACTGAAATAAAATTCAAAAAGCAAAAGCTTAAGTAGCGACTGGCTTGAATACAAATTTACACAAACAAAAAGCATTCAGCGATTGAGAACCGAAATCGTATAACTTGAGTAAATGCCTTGAAGACAAAAATTACATAAACAAAAAGCACGTAGTGATAGTAAACCAAAATTTTTTAACTGAGAAGTGCCTTGAAGACAAAATTTCACAAACAAATAGTATACGGTTGTTGCGAATCGAAATGACTTAGCTCGAATAACGGAAAGAGCTCGAGAAGAGCCGAACATTTTTTGCTATTTTTGTAAAAGTTGGCTTAATTTTAAGGTCAAAAATTCATAAATTTAAGTTTAACATTAAAAAAAAGACATTTCAGTAAGTTTAGTCTCTTTAATATATCCTATCTTTTCAGATTCACTTGAAAGTATCTTCCGTAGTGAATCAAAAAGTTTGGGGGAAAAAAAAGAGTACCGTCTCTCTTTGAACAATCTCCTAAATTTGACTGATGTTCAAAATATCCTACGTAAATTAAAAGGCTTAAACTTTAATGGATACTGTATCTGCACTGCGGCTACAACAGAAGTTGTGAGGTTTCGGAAGATGAGGTCTGAGGTATAAGGTCCACTCGAATTTAGTATGCAAGTGCCTTCAGTTTCTATAAGCCTCACCAGCAAAAACGGAGTTCATATCATTTGTGTTCAAGTCGTGGCTAAAACCATAGCAAGAAAAAGTGCTTCAGGACATTTCATAGGAACACAAACTAATTATAGAGTTCCCTTTATTACATATAGTCTCAAACTGTGGTTGGAAAAAGAACACCTGACATTCTGGAGAGATCGAAGGCAAAAGTTAGGAAAAAATATGTCGATGAAAATTTTAATGCCATTCTTCAAAGGATTCTTAACTATACACAGTGGGCTGAGAAGCAGGTTTTGAAGCACAACCAATACAGGACGAGTGATGCATGGAGTGTCGTGTCACACTTGTGGCTTAGTAAGAACAAGTCTCTTCGTCTATAATCTCCCTTCATTACTTCGGATGTAGTTTCGCAAAAGTATCCAAAGAGCATAGATTCTCTTATATTGAACTTAAAGCCTGCGAAGTCCTTTGAAAGACAATATGTCTTATTGGACCTTCTTAGACCACAATGGTTTAGTTATCTATAGCTTAAAACCACATTTATACATATCTTAGAGCACTGTTTAGCACCAAAACAAAATAGCCTACAGAAAAGTATTTTATCTATGGCCATTTGTTCTCTTAAATAAATGATATTCGACAGTTTTAATTCCTTAAGACATTATTTTTTGCAAAATGTGTGATTATTTCATTTATAAAATAATCTGTAATTTATCCGATCGTGTCAAGAATTTAAATATTTCAATGTCTTCCTTATATATACCGACCCTCAAAAACCGAATACAATTTTAAAATTTCCAAACCTTGATAAGTCCAACAGTTTGTGTAGGTTTTTAGGTTAAGAGTTTGAAATTGCAAATTCAGTTCCCTTTTGAGAATAAATCTACGCTACTAAGCTTAGTGAGGTCATTAAAAACAAATCAGCAAAATGCTCGAAATTTCCTTTACGAAAGTGCAGAAGAAGGAAAATGTTTGATAGTTTCTTCTTCCTTATAGATTTTACAGTATTCAAAACAGAAAACTTTCGGCCTAACTGAATGTCTACCAATAAGGTAGTAACTAGTTAGCCACGACTGAAAAAACCTTAGGTCTAGCGCCATTGAGACTTATTGTTCTAATACAAGCTTAGTTTTGTTGAAGGTTGTTCCGTTAGCCTGCCATATCCTGCACTTCTACTCACATCCATTATCTAGAGGAAATCCAGGCTTAATAGTATCCATGTACGGGCTCCCTACCCCTCCCAATAATCAAAAAATTATAATAAATCGTTATCGAAACTTTATTTATACGCAATTTTATTTTATCAATAAATAACTTGTATCCGTTCAATACATGATTTTTCTGCTTTGGACGAGGCAAAAGCATTAATGACCTTGGTCAAATCCAATTTCTTCGCCAATTCCAAGCACTCTTATTTCTGCCGAACAGGAGCGATGAAATTTCTTATCCTTGTACATACATACATACATATGTACTTATAAAAATGTACGGGCCCATTCGAAGAACTACAGGCCCGTGAAAAATCCCTCCATTATCCCCCCCGTTATAGCCGTCAATGAAAAAAGTTAAGACAGTGTCATCTTCCTGACAGTCCATACATTCAATAATTTCTAAATGGAATATAAACCTTAGAATCACTTGAAGAAGTTTCTAAATAACACGTAATTATCCTTTTGAAGTAAATTCATCTTCAACAACTTTTCTGTTTTTCGCATATGGTAAATTCGTGAAGGAACTAACAACATATTGTAATGTAGCTGACGCTGTTGTTGTTGTTTGTGTGTTGTTGTTGCTGTTATTACTGCCGTTGTTGTTATAAGTTACACTCGCTGTCTCGAATGTTGGTTATTTTTTGTACGCTCCAACTTGATTGGATCTTTGGTTATTTTTTGTGCACTTGCACCAATGGTGCTAGTGCTTGTGGTGGCGGTGGTGCTTGTGCTGGCTATGGTGAATGTTGAATGGTTGCTGCCTGATGCAGTGATGGGCGATGGGTAATAAAATTGGTGCTTAAACGAAGCCACTCACAGCCATTTAGCAGTTTCCGATATGGCAGCAAAACACGATGTGAGATTGTAAAAAAAAAAAAAAAATAAAAACACAGCAGCAACAACAAGAGCAAAAACGTTTTTACGACTCTTAAGCAGTGTGCAATTATTTGAAACTTTTTCCATTTTTTTTTTTTTTGATTTTTCACCTTATCCCCTTACTGAAGAGATAATTCGAGTTAAGAAGAATGGCAACGGTGGTGGCGGTGATGGCGATGGCAGAGTGGAGTGCCAATGAGTTGCTGTTACCTCTGTTGTTTGTTGTCTTTTTAAGGTTTTTCCATTTACAACAGGGGGCCCACATTAAAGGGGGAAGAGTTTGTTTTCTTGTAAAATGGAGTTCAGTTGCCATTTCGTCTGCTTCGTTGAATCAGTATATGTACTAACTCACTCACCATCTTTATGGTTACACCCACTTGAGACTATGGCAAAAATGATAATGATGATGATATTAAAGATCTTGGTAAGAACCTTGGCAACACTTGTTTTCATTCGAGTGCTTTGCATTGTAATGCATTATTAGCTTTTAAGCGCATCACGAAGCGTATTTTATAAGGCTTATTTGGCAATGTAAAGCCCCCAATCATTAGTGGTGCTTATTTATGAAATCCAAAATCATATTCACTATGAATCCGATTAGCTGCAAAATATATGTGAGAGAAATAGCGAAAGGCGATTGCACTTTTTCATTCTTATTATGTATTTGATCAATGTAATATACCTGAATCAGTGTTGGAAAATGCAAAAAAAAAAAGAAAGCTGAAATTACTTTTTATTTATTAATGCCATTTGATACTCGACTTTTCCTAAAGTCAAATTAAATATTTATCTGCTATTTTGGTAATTTTGGATAATAATAATTTTTGATTTATACATATTTAAAAGATTTATTTTGCGTTATTTCACGTGATTACAAACGGAGAAAACTTTCTCCTCACAGAAATAACTTTCACCGCTCTTTCAGTAGCTGAAGATAAGACATCAGCAATCACCCTCAGACGTTCGACGTTCGAATGAGAAGCACACTGGTAAGCAAAGCTGGGGTGTATCATACCCCACACCATTAAGCGCATTACTTCGCAAGAGAATAGGTAGAAGCTCTGAAGAAACGTTTGAGGAACTACCAAAAAAGGCAATCAGAGTACAGCAGAAGTGTTATGAGACAAAAAAAATAAAATATACTTACGCTGACTGCAATCAGTCCATTTGTATGGAACTTGCAAATCATAAAATTATTATTTTGTATCCTACGGGCCATACAGTGGTTGATTATTTGCTTCGTTCTGGTAGCTCCACCTCTGTGACAGACGAAAACATCGAAAAAGTTGTGATTGAAGATCGTCGTCTGAGCATCAAGGACCTTGGTGTCTTGTTCGGATCGGTGCACGATGTTTAAGGCATGATACGATTTGAAGCGCGGCTTGTGCCGAGACTGCTGATTTTTTTGCAAAAACAGAAAATAATTTTACCTGACTAATTGACCAAAAACAACGTTAATACAGTTCCTCAAGTTCCGTATTGAACTGACATGGCCTCGTGTGACTTTTTTCTTTTCCCGTTACGTTTTGGGATGATTGTGATGATAGAGAATTCACAGAAGGAGCTGAAAGCGATACCGAAATTGATCTATAAGAAGTGTTTTAAAGATTCTGGGTTGTCCATAAAAGATGGCCGAAGCAAGGTGGAGGGGGGCCGTGAAACGGACAAGCAGGGGAGATCGAGGCCTTTTCAAATGTCCACGAATAAAAATTAAAACAGAAAAGGATGGTGTGGTATCATAATCCTGTGTGAACGTCCTTTATGTAGGGAGGTTGCAGCAAGGTTGAGAGAGGTTGTTAAACGGACAGAAATGGACAAGCAGGGGGATTCGAGGCGATATCAAACGTCCATTCTTTCGTTTTTGTTTTTTTCATAAGAATCGAATAAAATTTATAACAGAAGAGTAGGATGGGATGGGAAATGGGGGGTAGAATAATCCTTTGTGGAAAGGGGAGTAAATTCCAGAATTTTTGTGAACGTCGTTTAGGACGATCACTTGGAAGAAGCGTTGTGTATTGCTTACGATGGAGATTGCTTTAAAGAGAATAAAAAAAAATATCGATGAATAACTGAACTGTTTTCATTTTATTGACAAGTTCTGGGTACTTTTTGATTAAAAGGTAGATCCAGTGACCGATGTATGACTTGCATCATTCATTCATTTCCAAATTATCTTTTGAATTGCATTTTTCGCACGATTAACACAATTCTGCTTCCAGAATAATTTGGAATCAAGATTTGCGCTAATGTATTTGGCTTAAGTAAATAACCTGATGCCCTATCATTTTCGTGGATTTTTGTTTTTACTTTATATTTTCGTGTAATAAAATTAAGCTTTGTCCATGGATAGTATTCGAATTTAATTGATTTGTTCTATATTTTTCAACTTTAATAGAATTTTTCGATTCTTTTCGATTTTAATTGTCTTATATTGATACCTTTCAATACATTCATTACTTTTTCTATTTTCCACAAAATTTTTCAAATATTTTCGATACTTTTGACATGATTATACATGTTTCAATATTTTATTGATAAAATAAGAAGCGATGTACCATAAAGCCATGTGTGCTAAAGACTTAGTACAAATTACCTCCATTACCAACTTTGATAAAGATATCATAATTGATTGATTTCATCTTATTTGTTTTTGACACTATTAAAAACCGGTTTTCGGGCGCGAAATCGAACGACCAATTTTTTATATACCACATCAAGTGACAGAATATCAAAGTAATGGTGTACTGAAAAAATTGGAATGGTACCAAATATGCCATCACTGGGTTATTAAACCAAAAAATATATCGTCACAGTCAGTGTTTATTTTTTCAACATCAGATATTTTTCTATGGCGAATAAAACACCCAAGCACTCCCGTGCTGATATTTTTGTTTAACACATACAAACCAATTTGCTATATTATTGCGCTAGTCAACACTGCACTTGCTTCCATCCTAAGACTATTTCATAATAACTTGCAAAGCTTGAGATGAAATATGTGCAGCAATCACTGTGTTCCTTTATATTAATTTATTATTTAACAATTTAATGGAAAAATTACGTTCAATCTGCCAAACGCATTACATTTTGTAGGCGTTTCTAACAATTTTATGCCAGCTTGCGCGATCTGAACGCCATACAGCCAGTGACTAAAAGATTTCAGACTTAAACACTATTCCGCTTAAGCTAAGCACAATCTTCAAAATGGCCATAGTGCAATATGATGAGGTATTGGGCACGGATATTGAGGGTGCCAGAGGGCAACATTGAACTTATGCGCTTAACCAACTACTGATTGATGTTTTGATAAGAAATTCCACCACGAATATACGCGTAAATATACTTGTTAAGTATGGTTTCGCCCAAATTTTATAAAAGCATATTTAAAACTGGGAAAAAATATAAATTAATCTTGGTACCAAATAGGGAAAATCATATTTTCTTAAGGAAAAGCATAGACCGTTTGGAAAATTTACATGAATATCAGTGTTTGTTAATGACTGTAAGGTAACATAATAAAATCAAAAACAGTTCTCAAATGTTACAAATCTCTACAAGATCTCGGCATCAACAACAACGTTTATTTGTACTGGGTACCCGGACATCAAGGCATCATCGGTAACGAGATGGCGGACGAACAAGCGAAACAAGGAGCGTTTATGGATGCATTGCCTCTAAATATCGCAGCACCAATACAATACTTTAACTCTAAAGCAGGCATCTACTTGTCAACAATAGCTACCTCACGTTGGGTACAGCTGAAAACTAGCTTAATAACAAAAATATTTTGGCCTACTGTGAATAGAGCCAAAACAGAATTCTTATTATCTTTATCCAGGAATGACTGTCGTCTCATGACAGGGGTTACAACTGGACACTGTCTTATAGGCTACCATGCACTTAAAATGAGAATAACTGAAAATGGTTTATGCAGGAACTGCATGGAACCAAATACAGAAGAATCGCTTGAGCACTTGCTCTGCAACTGCCCTGCACTCGCTCGGACAAGGCTTAAATCACTTGGTCATGCTGTCTTATTCTCATTGCACGATGTTGCTAAATTAAAACTCCATAGAATATATGATTTCGCCAGGCGGACCAATACTTTTAACATAAACCAAACTAATTTTACTGATTAAATCTTGAGAGATGTGGTATCACTATGGACCAAAGTGTCTATGTGGGGCTTCCAATCCACCACCATAACCTAACCTAACGTAATGACTGTAAGCTCAATTAAATATTTTTCATTTGTGATTTTCTTGAAAAATTTCGTCAATAGCATTAACTTTTGAAAGCAATGCAAATATTTTATTCTTAACCTTTCATTTGATATACTTATGTAGCATGTGCCCTGGTTGGGCACAATTCGGGTGATAGTACATTAAATTTTTCAAATCGATCGTCGTTTTCTCTTTATTTTTAGAGAATAACTTCGAAACCACTCTACCAATATTATTGATATTTCGCATGAACCAGATTGACATAAAGAAACACTGTCTTCAGTATGAAATGCCTGAAATTTTTTAATATTCATGCCGATATACCATAACACTAACTGAGCTTAGCGGTCATAGCATCAAAATTACATGTGTCCTAAAAAGTACCTTAAAACCCTTACTTACCCAACTACCTCATTTTAAATAAGTATGTTGTTAAAAGAAGCATTCCCGCTTTTTGTGAAAAATTGTATAAAGACGCGCGCTTACATTACATTACTGCTGTAATTCGGCAAAGTCAACTGTTTTTAGATCTCAAAATTTTGAAACCATGGTGGAGGTGAAGGCATTGTCATCAACTAGCTTATACATTAGGGTGTTTATTTTGAAAATATGGTAGATGTATTTTATTTTTATTTTTTTGCCAAAGCTAAAATCTTGAGATTTAAAAATAATTGTACTAATATTTGAGCTTCCTAGCTTAAGCCTGTAAGCGACGCGGACAGAGTTTATCTCCGATTTCGTTCAAATTTTACGAAAAAACCAATTTTTTAAAACGTAGAAAAAATATGTCTTAGGTGCCAAGATATAGCGTTTTAGGTATTTTAGCTGTATACCGTTGTCAAACCAAGCCCACATTTTTCGTGTGGCTGAAAATGCATGCAAAATACAACCAAAGGGGGACTTTTTTAAAATTTGCAGTCCTATAGCCTATATTATGAATCGGGTGTGAAGAAAATTCTCCTAAAAATTTAAGCTTCCTAGATCAAACTTGCGAACGGCACAATCAGTTTGTTTCCTATTACAATTTATATGCAAAACATATTTCGTTGCGGGGCAAAGACATTATATGCCGCCACTCACTTTGACATCTCGGAAACCCCGCTAAAATTAGATTGAATTACAAAATACTCCACCCCTTGACATTGCAATTTACTATCTCCAATTATTTTCAATTAATTATAAAAAAGGGCACAATATTTCTAAAATGCTAATAACAAAATTTTAATTTCATATTATGAGGACCATTTTTCCACCCCCTCGGCCCTGCTAGGTACGCAACTGCTCGCGAACAAGGACGAAATTAATGTTTCGGTATCAATATGTTATTTTATCTGTAAATTATTTAACTGGCCCTTATCTCACTTAAGCTTTTAAGTTGTCGTGGAGATTATACCGTCAATGTTTGCCTGTAAGTAACTCGCCTGTGATCACAAGATGCAGCGCACACAGGTAAAAGTTGACTTGGTGCTTTCACCATCTCTTCCAAAATAGAGTTTAAATGACTTCATACAACCTCCTTGTTCATCATATTGCAAGGCTCATGTACAAACACATATCTCAGATGTATTCAATATTAAAAATACCTACTGTCGGACTTTATTTATCTATTGAAAAAAGCTTATGAAAAATGTTGCCAAAATTACACACCACGTGTATTAAAATCACAACCGCAAATTTTCACAAATAGCAAAAGAAAGAAAATCCCACATTTCAAAGAAATAAAAATGAAAAACAGAGAAAAAAAAAATAAAGGGGAAACACTTTTTTTCATACATAAATAACGGTCATAAATCGACAATGGCTAAAAATTCAGTATTTATAGCCAAATGATAAAAATAAGATTTATTAACTTTATGCAGCCAGCCCCAGCCTGCTATAAAACAGCCTTAGCTGTACAGCTGGTACGAGTACCAGCAACCACATCCTCACCGTTACTCCTGCACAGAATATGCGTCTCTATCTCGAGCGGGCGTCCCTTCATGGGGATGATCATGTTTTCGTCATTGGGTTACGTTGGAGTGCGATATCCCATGCTCGTTGAGCTTTCTCCACCGTATGCTTTTCTCACTTGTAGATGGCGTTGATGGCCTTTTTCCTTTATTTATATTTTTCTTTTTTTTTTTGTAGAATCTTTTTTCAAAATTTTATATATTGTGTTTTTTTGTGTTGCACCATAAAACATTTCCCTGGAAAGCACAAAACAATGTTGTAGCGAATTAGCACACGTTTTGCCCGTCGAATGCCACATTTATTTTTTGCTCGTGTTCAGGTCTTTTTTTTTTTGTACATTTTGTCGCTTTTAAGTCTGTTTTTGGGACGATTTCTTATGCGATTTTTATAGAAATGGCGAAATTTGTTGGTTTAACGCATGTGTAATTTATAGTTGCGATTGTCACTGAATGTGGTGTTGCTTCATTTGAATGTACAAAATGTACAGTGATGGGTACGAAATTTTTATTTATTTTTTTAATGGTTTCAAATTGAAATAATTTTCAAGTAAGTTATCACTAAAAAGCTTCTTTTAGTCCTTTGAAATCCTAGTAGCAATAGTATATAGCTTTTAAAAGGTTTCCGAACAGACCACAAATCAGCTCTAATGGCTCTCTCTACGTGGAGACTGTTAGTGTACTTTGCAAGGGCCCGCATTACGTTGAGGACACGCAAATATCAGCAGAGGCAAAATGACTTACGAACTATCTAGAGCAGGTTGAGCTAGCTTCTTTATTGGACCTGTACCTGTGCTTTCAATATGGAGCTCTGTCATTGACACTGCCTCAGAACACGCAAAAAAGGAGCTTAACAGCTCTTTCTTGGTTTTTTTTTCTTTAACTGAAGATAAACTAACTGAGTTTGGCAGTCAAATTGGGGAATGCTACAGGATGTTATGTAAATAAGGCATGCACTAATGATTTCTGTGAATGTATAGAAGAGGTTGAAATTGTTGCACATTTTGTTGCGAGACGCGCATGTTTTACCGACTACTTTATCTTCTGAAAGTAGGCAAACCTTCAAAGGACTTCTATACACTGATCATGGATCACAAAGGCCAATAACATTAGTACTAACTGTTCTGGAATTGAAGTCAACGACTATTATACACCATTAGAAAGGTATTGAAATACACTATTAAAATGTGAAAAATGTAGCAAGTTATATATGTACATATGTATAACAAGCCATTAAAGACTTAAGTTTATATATAACACATTTTTCGATCAATAAAATTCCCTTTAAAATAAGCCTCTAAGCTTGAAAATTGGTTAAAAAATGACAGTTTTGTGAATGAAAAATTAAAGAAAAGAGATCGAATCAAAAAAAAAAAAAAACTTCGGTATTTTTTCAATATTAAGAGAAGCCATTATTGTTCGTGAATCTTTGTAAAAATATTATCTTTTAGAAGTTGGCCAGGGTTGCCATGTGATCGTGAATGACCTGAGTCAATCTTGAATTTTATTTCAAAGTCGGAGACTTGGTAAGAATTGAAAAATTTGTTAAGTATCCGAGAATTGGACAGTTTTTGTGACATGGACTTAAAGGTTTTGTTGAACGAAAAAAAAAAAGAAAAAATAAAGGTTATCAAGTTTTTCCCACACCAAAAATTAAGTTTCTGTTCTTTTCAAAACAATCTCTTTGCCCCTTTTAGCCAAAAACCTCTTCCGGTATGGTCTGCACCAAATGCTCAGTCTATGGCCCCCAGATCGTAGACACGGCCATGTTTTTACCATTTTATGAATTAGTTTTTTATTATTACTGACAAATAAAAAAGGAAGGTTTTCCCAAAAAAAAATCAAATTTTACCATTTGAGAAAAAACTATTTTTAGTTTGAAAAGGTCGGGAATTGCTTATTTTCAACTTGGGAACTATGAAAGTGGCATAAAATAGTGACCTAATTCGATAAGGCTATAATTTTCTTTGGAATTAAATTTCGACAGTTTTCTTTATTACGAAAGAATAAATTGCTTGTCCAAACTTTTTTGCAAAGCTCCGGAATGTTCTTAGGGGTTGTTTATAATATGTGTGACTCAAATCAATATTTGATTGCTCTATATCAAATATATAGTGTATCAAATATATAGTGTAGGCCTCCTGATATAACATTTAAAGTATTTTATACTACTTACAACCACTTTTTTCAAGGTGCTTGCTACGAACAAATTACATCCAGTATCAAATTTCAGAGCAATGGCTGCTATATGTGCTAAGATATAGTGTTTTAAGCTGATGTATGGGAGGTGGAGATGCCACACCTATTTGCCCTCTAACAACCGAACTTCTCCACTAAACTCTTCCGTATGATCTTTCCTGAGTATATGAAAATCCCCACGGATATATGAAGATCCATAAGTGTAAAATCCCAAAAAAGATTTTGGAAACGCTTTATGCGGAGAACAAAAACATGCAAATATTTTTCGCCAGTCATACATTTTACAATGGCCGCAAACCTATTAGGCATTGTTAGGCCCTTAATACTACTCTTTAAATTGTCTTACAATTACAAAAATTCGTTCATTGGCTTCCAATAAATTGGATATTTGATGAAGAATGCTGCTTAGAACCATCTATCAGTTTCCAAAGAGGTCAATTTTAGAACTTCTAAACACTCTTCCATATGAGATCTTCTCATAATCTTAAATTCTTTACGCATTTTCACATAAATTTAGCACAAGATTTTAGTGTTTCATTTTAGCACACAACTGTTTTCTACATATTGGAATACCACTCAGGTGGATATACGGTTTGGTCAGTTTTCCTTGTAAAAAATGTGTATTAAAACTTCGTTTTCATGTTATAAAATATATCACAGCACGTCATGCAATGGTATAATATTTTTATTTTATTCAGAGGTTGAGTTTAAAATTAAGGGAATAAAAATTTAACACCAGCATAAGATTGAAACACTTCCCTTAAATTTGATTTTGATTGCGGTTTTCATCACAAATCCGATCAAATTTTGATTGCGTAATAAGCCTTTAAATTCCTGCTGCGTTGGTGGTTATTTAATTTGTACACATTTTCGATGTCGACGGCAATATTTTGATATCCTTGATTTGAGGATATCAAGTTACGCCATCATCAACCCCATGATTACTGGAGAAAAACTGAATTGTTCTGGTCTTTTTTGTTTTTCGTTCTTGTGTTGCTGTTGGTTTTTTTTAAGCATTTTGGTTATTTTTTAACAGGTCACGTGCTACGAATCCTCTGCAACTCTAGATCAACATTGACATATCCGGGTTGTTGTCATGGACCACACGCAACTCCAGCGCCAGTCACACTTAGTGTATGGTAACGTGATTTAAAATTAGCACATCACGTGTGTGCCGATTAAGTGACAGTGATTTCTTTGCCATTGTTGCGAACGGAAACTTTCTGCAGGATTCGTAAATAACGCTAGGAATAAGAAAAACTGATTTGAGTTGAGCTGAATGGACTTACGCATTAAAGTTAATTAAGTTAATTAAGAAATTACAGTTCTTTAAAATTACTAATTTCGTGAAAAATTCAAACAAGAAGTTAAGTTTTTGAGATAGTCATTAACTGACAATTTTTCTTAACATTAATACTGAGATGCTCAAATTTTTCATTGCGGACACAAAATGGCTGGATTATGTTTCAAAGGGATCGAGAGATGGTTCGAAAATTTTTGTGGAGCCAATTGAAAGATATTGATTTGCAGAATATGTGGTTTCAACAGAATGGTGCAAAATGCTACAAAGCAACGGAATCAATCGATCTTTTGAAAGAGAAGTTTAGTGATCAAATAATTTCTCGAAGAACAGACGTCCAAGAAGATCATGCGATTTAACACCCTATAACTTCTTATGAGGTTTTTTGAACAATAAAGCTTATGTGAATAGTTCTCAAAGTGTTCAACAACTCAAAGACATTATCATCGAGCAAATATCTTTTATATGTGAAAAGTTATTCAAAATTTTGGGTAAAAGACTGACAGTCTGCCGAGCTAGCAGAGTAAGTCACATTCAAATAAGAATGACATTCTTTTATTATAAACCGGAACCAATATACTTTAACTTCCAATAAAAATAACTAAAGATTTCACACAAATGTCTTTTATTTAAAATTTTAAAAGATACCTCAAACTTGAACATCCCTTATAGAATTAAAATTTTTCAAAAATTCAATAAAAATATAAAACTTTTATTCTTATAAAATATTTGTCACTGAGATTCAGAGGTATAAATTATATATCACAACTTTTACAAGATTATGAAAAATTAAATAAATCATTTTTTAATTTTTCATATCTGTAATACAACATACAACAAGAGGTGTCTTCCCCCCCCCCCCCCCTCCTCAAAACTTCTTCATTCATTAGAAAAAATAATTTTGTTTTCACTTATTTTTGATGAGCAAAAAAAAAAAAAGTTCTCGTTGCTGAACGAAAAATACAATCAACTTTTTCAATCAATAAAATGCAACAATTTTTCAAAGTTTCCGCCAATATTTGCCGTGCTTTAAATATTGCCGCCCTAGGCACGTGCCTACTCTGCCTGTAAGGTTAATCCAGGCCTTAGTATTGGCATAGACTCCAAAGAAAAAAGCCAAATGGTGTTAAGTCGCACGATCTTGGCAGCCAATTGAAGTCTCCATTTCGAGATATTAGGCGTCCAGAAAACATGTCCCACAATATCTCCATTGTTTCAGTAGCCGTGTTGCATTTGACGCCTTACTGATGAAGAAAATAAGCGTCGTATTTATCGATAACGGAATCCATTCACTGAATTCTTGAGTTTTCGAAGCCCCAGATGTGACAATTTTGTTTGTTTACGTACTCAGGCAGATGGAAATGAGCC
The DNA here is from genome assembly GCA_949775025.1 of Tricholauxania praeusta. Taxonomy (NCBI): domain Eukaryota; kingdom Metazoa; phylum Arthropoda; class Insecta; order Diptera; family Lauxaniidae; genus Tricholauxania; species Tricholauxania praeusta. Next base: position 36,615,563 of record OX459029.1, on the reverse strand, counting down.
TCATCAGTCTGGATAATTTTTTAATAAAATCATGATCGGTGCCCACTAGGAATTTTTGCATTTATTAGGCTCTTCAAGAGTTCTATATAACCATTCTTTAAGAGCAGAACTCTTGGAAATATTCGCTAAAGAGGTTTTAAAACACAGAATAAATGCTACTTAAGACCAAAAGGGCACCTTCTATGGGGACCTTCAAGAGGTTTATGTAAGAGTTAGCTATGACATTTTAAAAACCTATTCAAGAGTTTAATGAATTAATACACCTAGAGGTCTATAAATATTTTGTGCTCTTGGAAATATTTATACACAATTTTTTTTCGAACGGAATTTTAATTAGGTTTATTTTATTTTGACGAAGTTTTAATAAAGATTTTGTTTTTGGTATACATACTTTTTGCAGTATTACAAAGTTAAATAGATAAAAAGAGAATAGCAAATGGAATTATAAAATGGCAATATGAAAATGATGCAACGAATAATTATGATTTTCGGCACAATTATTGACCAAAATTAACGTGCGAGCAAAGATTTATCGTGAAGTTTCTGGTTTTGCTTCGAAAAACTTAGCGCGCTTCTGAAATATAGTATTACATATTAGAAAAATAAAATATTTGGGCTAAAATTAATTTTTAGGTTTTTCTTTAATATTTATGTCTCAAAATACGTTTAAGTGATTTTTTAGGTAAAAGCAAATCGAAATAAAATGATTTACTGCACAAAAAATCATTATTTAGGCAAAAAAAAAAAGAAACGCATTTATTTTTTTGTTGTTGTTGCTATTTCGTCGGCATGTATATTAAAAAAGATGGCCGACGACGCCAAGTTTTTAAAATTCCTCGATAAGTGGCATATAAAACTTAAGGATTATCTCTAAAGCTTCATAAGAGGTACTTTAAACTTAAGGATTATATTAAGGGCTTAATAAAACTTGACAGTTTTAATTTGCTAAAATTGTTTATTTAAAATAATTTTGTGTCCATTGTTAGGGTAACCATATGAACAAGTGGCAAATTAAGAAAGAGATGTTTTATGAGCTATTTTCTTTATAGAAATACGAATTATAACCCAAATTCGAATAAACATATTTTGGGCCATCTTGCGTTTATTTTTGTTTTCTCAATTTAGTTTTGGTAATTTGTGCCTCATATTTTTTTATTGTCCAATGCCAAGATCTGGATAATTAAAGAGGGCGAGAAACGAGTTTTGCTTAATATCTTGGAAAGTAAGCTGCAACAGAAAAATATATTAAGGCCAATGTTCAAGAGAAGATGAAATCGATTTCATATCAAGTCTTCGTATCACAAGATTTGACCCTCCTTTCATAGCTTCCGAAAACTAAATTTTTCGCCGTAAATAATTATTTCTGTTCAAAATTAAAGTATTTATTGTAAGTTTTAATCAAAGTTGGGTCACTTGTCACATGGAGATTTTTCGAGCATGAAACCGATGTGTTTTGATCTGCTCCTCTACAACAGTGGCCTCAATATATTTTTCTGTTTGTGGCTTACTTTCCGAATTCTTGAGTAAAACTTGTTTCTCGGCGTCTTTAATTGATCAGATCTTGCCATTGGACAACCAGTGTACGGGTAGGCGGCCATTTTTATGATGTACTAGCATTGTTGAATGAAATAATATTTAACTTTGCGAAAATGTGAAAACGGAGTAAACAAGTCAGAAAAACGGTACTACTTTTGGAGACTTGAATCAAGAATTTATCAAATTCCAAAACTTTAATTTTTAAGAAAATGTTTAAGTTAAAAGCTATTTACTATTTTTATAAGAGTACTGGTCATTTAAATTTTTTTATTGAATTGCGGACGTTTGGTAACCCTACTTTTCGATAAAAAGTTTTATGGAGCTCTTGTGAAGAGTTCTATAAATAAATGAAACCAAATAAAGTTTTATAAAGCTCTTGCGAAGAGTTCTATAAATGCATGAAACCAAAAAAAGTTTTATAGAGCTCTTGGAAAGAGTTCGCGTAAGAGTTGAAGCTTATATTGGCACTTATATAGAACTTAAAAACTCAGAAATTGAAGAGCTCAATAAAATGTATGGCTCTTAAAGTAAAAAATAAATTTTATTTATTAAAAAGCTTTTATCAAACATTTTTTAAAGATCTTGATAAATATTAAAATGTTTGAATACAAAAATATTTATAAGCGTTTTATGAAGATCTTCCGAATCCTTCTTAAGACCTTATAAATACCTTAGCTCTACTTAAAAAGAAACTTTTACAGACGATTTAAGAACCTCTCACAAGACGTTGTTAAAACTTTGATAAATACTTTTAAAATTTTGAGTATTTTTTGTATTTGTAAACATCTTAATTGGGAGTTTTGAAATGCTTTATAAATAATTTTGATCGCAAGATTTAATTTTATTTTTTTAAGAGGCGAATAAATACTCTGGTATAAGTTAAGAGCCCTATAAATGTTTATTAAATGCTTTCGAAAATTCACAAGAGCTGTGGATTATTTTAATGCCCAGTGGGTGATGTTTGAGCTGACCTGGCTGGGCGTGCATGAGTTGTAATCTACACATCACTTACTTGATCCGGACGTTTAAATTTATTGACTAAATTCACCCTAGCACCGCAGAAATTGAAAAGTTTCTGAAAAAAGTAATTGCATAATTGTTAATTATTAAAATTTTTTAAGACAAAAAAAAAAAGATCTTCAAGATTTTCCCATGCAAAAAAATCTATAATTTTTTAAGATGATATTAATTATTTTTTAATATTGCTGACCAAAAAAATAAAAGTCCCCAATTTTTTTTTCCAAAAAAAAAATACACCTTTTACCATTTCAAGGGCAAATTATTTTATTTCGAGAAGGCCAGACGGTTTTTACAGGGTTAGCAAACAGAAAAAAAAAAATTTTATGGCGCTAAGACACCATTAAGTTAAGGTTTTAAAATAAGTGGTGAAACTTAAATTTTTTTGTCTTTATGCACCCTAATGAACATTTTATGTGAAGACCACATTATAAAGACGATGGGGAAAACCAGTGATAGCATCGTGTAAAATCCTAAGAAGAGATATGTGATTAAGCAATTTTGATGATCGAAAAACACAAACAACTCAGCCTGCCGTTTGCATACAAAAAGAGCGGACAAGGCCGGAAAAAATAAGTACGATAAAACTCAAGTGAATAAAATCAGAACTCATAGAAGCTGCTGCCAAGGTAGGATAGTGCGAAGCATGAGAGTACTAGGCAAAATTGAAGTCTTCTTTAAAAAATAAAAGACCATTCATTTAAGAGATAACCCCTTAACACGTGACTTGTTAGCTTCAAAGGGTGGAATGAGGTTGAGCTGTAGAGCAACATATCCAATAAACGTAACTTCAATTATTCTGACGCAATGATTCGAATGGAAGTGGTTATGCATCTTAACTTCATAACACTTAAATTATTAATATTTTTTCGAAAAAGTGTACTTTTTCTTACCACAGCTGAAAATCTCAAAAATTAAGAAGAGGAAAAGGAAATAATTAGGTAAACAAGAAAATTAGGAAATTTGAAAAGTGTATAGCTATGCATGGAGACCTCTGGACTGTAAGCACAGTATACTCCCTCTATGCTACAAAGCCGTAAAACAAGCTTCTGTAAAATCCAAAGACATGCTGTGACGGTGACATTAGAAGCAGCTGTCACTGAAAGCGAAGCAAAAATGTTTTTGAAGTGCTACTATCACCCGTTAAGCATAATGTATCGCTCTGCTCAAATTTATTCGAGCTTGTAAATGCTTTCCATTACTTCGGCAGTGTGATATCAAGAGGAATATAGTACGTCGATCAATTTTAATACCAAAGAACACCAAATTATTTTTTTTTTTAAATTAAACGCGCCAACGGTTACGCTCTATGGCAAGTCGTTACGTGGAAACTGTTTCATCACAAAGTTCGTAGATAAAAATTTCTACGTTCAATCGCTCCCTGCGCTGCAGTAGTATTGAGCAAATTTTAAAATAGTTATTGGACTTAAATGCAGGGACCCAAAATAACTGTTATTTTCTTTTTTCAGATTGAAAAAGTTGCCCAATTTTAATACTTATTTTTAAAAATTGGTTTATAACTATTATGAATAAGAGATATTTTATTAGTTGTCAATAACTATTATTTTTCAATGGATTTTTTTTACGTTGAGTCATAACTATTATGCATAAGAGATATTTTATTAGTTGTCAATAACTATTAATTTGGAAAAAATATTTTTTTACGTTGTTTTGAAAAAAGTGTTCAACAGATTTTCATTTTTGTGAATCTTTTTGCACCAATCGATGGGGAGGTGGTTTTTATGACATCACCAGAGGTGGTCATCGGTTCGAAAATGTACGCGATTTTGACTTATTTTTGAAGTTTTTTTTGCTTCAATCAATGAAAAGAGGTCTAAAAAGGATATTGGCCATCACTAGAAGTGGAACCGATCCTTGAAAGTGCTCGATTTAGGTCCATTTTCGAAATTTTTTTTGCAAAAAATCGATGGAAAGAGGTTGACAATGGGCTTTGGCCATCACCAGAGTTGGTCCCAACTAAAAAAGTGGTCGATTTTGGTCCGTTTTGAAAAAAAAATTTTGTACCAATCGTTGGAAAGAGGTCGAAGTCGAAAAAAAAGGTACCAAAAAGTGCCCGATTTTGGTCCATTTTCGAAATTTTGTTTGCACCAATCTTTGGAAAGAGGCCGAAAATAGATTTTGGTCATCATCAAAGAAGGTTTCGAGTCCCAAAATGTGCCCGATTTTCGTCCATTTTCGAAATTTTGTTTGCACCAATCTTTGGAAAGAGCTCGAAGTCGAAAAAAAAGGTACCAAAAAGTGCCCGATTTTGGTCCATTTTCGAAATTTTGTTTGCACCAATCTTTGGAAAGAGGTTGAAGTCGTAGAAAAAGGTACCAAAAAGTGCCCGATTTTGGTCCATTTTCGAAATTTTGTTTGCACCAATCTTTGGAAAGAGGTTGAAGTCGTAAAAAAAGGTACCAAAAATTGCCCGATTTTGGTCCATTTTCGAAATTTTGTTTGCACCAATCTTTGGAAAGAGGCCGAAAATAGATTTTGGTCATCATCAAAGGTGGTTCCGAGTCCCAAAATGTGCCCGATTTTGATCCATTTTCGAAATTTTGTTTGCACCAGTCGTTAAATAGAGGTCGAATATGAATTTTGGACCTCATTTGAGGCGGCTCCGGACCCTGGAAAGGACCGTTTTTGACCCATTTTCGAAAAAAAAACTTCTTTTTTCTGTAATAAATGGGAAAAGTTCGAAAATGGACTTTGGACATCACTTAGAGTGGCTTCTGAGTCCGGCCCCGAGAAAGAACCGTTTTTGACCCATTTTCGGAAAAATTTTTTTTTCTGTAATTAATGTGAAAACGTCGAATATAAGTATTTGACATCATTTAGGGTGGCTCCGGGCCCTGGAAAGGACCGCTTTCGATAATTTTGGTAGTTTTCAAGTTCCGGAGCTACTCTAAAAGATATCCAAAACGCATTTTCAACATTTCATAATCGATAGAAGCAATAAAAAATTTTAGGGTGGTTCATAAAAATTTTTTTTTTTGCTCCAATTCATAGATAAAGCTCGAAAATGACTATTGTCGACATTTCCCTATCGATTCGAACAAAAAAAAAAATTTTTTATGAACCACCCTAAAATTTTTTATTGCTCCAATCGATTATGAAAGGTTGAAAATGCGTTTTGGATATCTTTTAGAGTAGCTCCGGAACTTGAAAACTACCAAAATTATCGAAAGCGGTCCTTTCCAGGGCCCGGAGCCACCCTAAATGATGTCAAATACTTATATTCGACGTTTTCACATTAATTACAGAAAAAAAAAATTTTTCCGAAAATGGGTCAAAAACGGTTCTTTCTCGGGGCCGGACTCAGAAGCCACTCTAAGTGATGTCCAAAGTCCATTTTCGAACTTTTCCCATTTATTACAGAAAAAAGAAGTTTTTTTTCGAAAATGGGTCAAAAACGGTCTTTTCCAGGGTCCGGAGCCGCCTCAAATTAGGTCCAAAATTCATATTCGACCTCTATTTAACGACTGGTGCAAACAAAATTTTGAAAATGGATCAAAATCGGGCACATTTTGGGATTCGGAACCACCTTTGATGATGACCAAAATCTATTTTCGAGCTCTTTCCAAAGATTGGTGCAAACAAAATTTCGAAAATGGACCAAAATCGGGCACATTTTGGGACTCGAAACCACCTTTGATGATGACCAAAATCTATTTTCGGCCTCTTTCCAAAGATTGGTGCAAACAAAATTTCGAAATGGACCAAAATCGGGCACTTTTTGGTACCTTTTTTTCGACTTCGACCTCTTTCCAACGATTGGTATAAAATTTTTTTTTCAAAACGGACCAAAATCGACCACTTTTTTAGTTGGGACCAACTCTGGTGATGGCCAAAGCCCATTGTCAACCTCTTTCCATCGATTTTTTGCAAAAAAAATTTCGAAAATGGACCTAAATCAAGCACTTTCAAGGATCGGTTCCACTTCTAGTGATGGCCAATATCCTTTTTAGACCTCTTTTCATTGATTGAAGCAAAAAAAACTTCGAAAATGAGTCAAAATCGCGTACATTTTCGAACCGATGACCACCTCTGGTGATGTCATAAAAACCACCTCCCCATTGGTGCAAAAAGATTCACAAAAATGAAAATCTGTTGAACACTTTTTTCAAAACAACGTAAAAAAATATTTTTTCCAAATTAATAGTTATTGACAACTAATAAAATATCTCTTATGCATAATAGTTATGACTCAACGTAAAAAAAATCCATTGAAAAATAATAGTTATTGACAACTAATAAAATATCTCTTATGCATAATAGTTATGACTCAACGTAAAAAAAATCCATTGAAAAATAATAGTTATTGACAACTAATAAAATATCTCTTATGCATAATAGTTATGACTCAACGTAAAAAAAATCCATTGAAAAATAATAGTTATTGACAACTAATAAAATATCTCTTATGCATAATAGTTATGACTCAACGTAAAAAAAATCCATTGAAAAATAATAGTTATTGACAACTAATAAAATATCTCTTATGCATAACAGTTATGACTCAACGTAAAAAAGAATCCATTGAAAAATAATAGTTATTGACAACTAATAAAATATCTCTTATTCATAATAGTTATAAACCAATTTTTTGACATAAATCTTATAATAGTTATGTCCCTGCTTAAATGAATCACTCACAAGGCTGCCCCGAATTGACACTGAATTAATGAAGGACATAGAAAACTTTGGAAAATCTTAAAAGAAATAAAAATAAAAACTATGAATAACCCCAATACTTTGTCGGAGATTAAAAGCGATTCATGTTCCACAAATAGCAAAATGAAACATTGATTATGATTCTCTCCGAGGAACGAAAAAACTTCTACTTAAAAAAGTAATTAAAATTTTCTTTTTTTTTAAAAAAAAAAAAGGATTCTCTTGAAAACGTGAAAGAAAAACTCGTTAAATCACATCTAATGTACATTATCAAATCGTAAAAAATTTATTATGATGCTCAGTTAAAAGGATGTGACAAAAAAAAGTCAACCCACAGCCACGAAGTTATTTTATCTCTTTTTATTACTATTATTTTATTATATTTGTGTTCAACACACCCATACAAATGAATTTACTTCATACCGAAAAAAAAACTCTTTTGGCCATATCACCAAACGTAAACGCTGATTTAAAGGTAGCCAACATAGCCATAATTACAACCAAAATATCAGCTCGGTATGAGTCTATAAAAATGTTATAATCTGTTGTTATTGGAACTGTTGTTGTTGTTGGTGTTTCTGGTAGAAATTTAATTTTGTCCCTGGGATTTATTTGTGTGCGCCTGACGATTGTTTTTTATGATTGCATTCCATTGAATTGGTGGATACCATGCAAAGGGTTATCAGCGCGTTATCGTGAAAAACTAATTACTGCTCAGCGGTCCAGGGGTGCTCTGACTTAAATACACCAAAGTGTGTGTGTGCTTTTTTGTTTTAATTGCCCAATGGAAAAGTGCCGGAGCGATCTTTTCGTTGGTCTAATAAGGGAACACAGTCTTTTGTTTGCTTCTGTAAGTATGTCAGATTTGGAATACTTAAAAAGTAGTTTAAAGTTTGTGGTCTAATGCATGACAAAATATATAAGAAATATAATATAAAATAAATTTTTTAAGACGTACACACAACAGTAGTAGAACTCGACCTTAAGCTAAAATAATTTTATTAATAAAAACAAAAGTAGAAACGGCAATAAAGACCGAAAATTATCAAAAAGCATGGATAACATAACTAGCTATTTTGGAGAAAACAGATATGCAGAAAATATCTCAGATTTTACCAAAGAAGACAAAAAAAATTCGAAAATTTACTAAAAAAATATTGATTGATTTTTAAGAAATCCGAAAAAGAAATATAAAAAAATTAAAGACCATAAGTATAAAAAGTCATGCATACAAAATATTATTTAATATTTGGCTTAAAAGTTACTGATGAGTCCTTTTAGCAGAGGACGAACCTTGTATAACTAGCTTTAGACCGTTTTTCTGTTTTATTTATCTCTATTAAGTGTAATTTCTTTGGTGTTAACACACAAGCACATTACATCGTACAGTAACCTCAATAAAATAACATTTATAAATTATTTTCTGTGCTGACAAATCATAAACTAAAAAAAAAGGTTCATCATCAAATTGTCAATAAAATTTGAAAGTTTGTTAAAATTTCGGAATTGTTGCCAAAATCAAATTTTCGTTTAATATTTCGAAGACCATTTGCCTACGCATCTAGGGAGACGGCCGGTTGGCCATCTACGCTACTGAGTACAAAAGAAGCCTTATACTCCCAAGAGATGTTGGCCACGTTAAGTATTTCGTTTTCGATTTTTTTTTGTTGATATTTTTAGATATCTTTGACTTAAAATGGTTTTAAAAGATCAAAAATCGCAGAAGAATATTAAAATATTGAGAAGTATATATGTAGACAATGTTTTATTGTTTTGTCCGCAGTGACTGATTTACGTATAGGCTGTAGCCTAGTGGCCCCATTTATAGGAAGGCGAAAAGTTTTCGAGTTAATGGCCTTTTTTTGTTTGTCCAGCAATATGAAAATTAATCTGAATTAAAAAGTTGATCACCTTATTTTTGGGAAAGAAAAAAAGCAAATAAATTTTTTTCACATTTTTTGGGAAAAACAAGTTAATTTTATTTCAAGTCTTATGAAAACGGCGACTTGAGCTATAAAGCCTAGGGTGTCAAAATTCATAAATCCACCCCTAGTTTTTCGGCGTTCCAGTATATCTTTCTTATTTAAACGCTCAAGATATATCATATTTTTGTTTGTATGGGAGGTCTTACGTCCACTTGCACCGCCTACATTTCAAATAGTTTGTTTTTAAAATTTTATTGTATTTTCGACAAAGACTTTCTGGATATGGCTCAAAATGTTATTTCCACGCCCAATTACACAATACTACCCATTTTTTCTTTTATTACTTGGCTTTCCATAACAAGTTTCAAGTATTACCAATAATAACTTCATTTTAACCTTAAAAAAGTTTTGTTTTTCGGCAACGGTTCGAAAGTTTTTACTGCAGTTCCTGAATATAAAATGTTTTTTTCAACCAAAAACAAACAATAAAAAATTATTGGTTCAGGTTACACACAATTTTTGAACTTTTTGAACATCCTTCTTTGGTGCCTGATTGTGGTTTTCATACTTGGCTAACTTTGCCCATATTTTATTAAGCACTCACTCCTTTGATTTTTAAATTTATTTCAATACGTTAGTTTTTTGTTATAAACGAATTAAGATTTAGGCGACGCAATTTCCACTTCAAATGAAAAGCAATTTAAGGAATACCTTCTACTAACATAATTAAATGTGATACAAAATCATTCCTATCGCAAATTTGCACACTTTCCAAAAAACAAAGCCAACGAGTAAGTGCCTCTAATACACTTCTTGGCAACACTTTCTTGCATCAAAATCAGTTAAAGTGCCGCGCATCTTGCGCACACTACACTCGCCTACCCCCTTAATTAACTCACAAAATATAAAATCAGCCAAAAGCGCAGCAGATGATTCACCGTCAAATCAACTAAATAACACACCATCAATAATCACAACAAATAGCAAAGCAGCGTTGCAAACACGAAAATCGTTGAACTATGTGACCTTAAAACCAACACTCCGACCTCCACCATGAAACAAAAGATTTCACTATGCAGCCAACAGGATAGAAACCAAATCGCTTAGTCACAAACGCTAAAATGGGAGTCAAATGCGCCACAATTGCCATAGCTGTGAAGTCAATATCATTCTTAATGCGATTATGTCTGGAAGACCCTGCACAACCTCGACTCAGCAATTCCCAGGCTCTTGCTGAGACAAAACAAAGTCAGCCAGCACCCAGCAGCAAAAACAACGATGCGAAATGAGAAAACCCAAATGTGCCGAAGTTAATAAAATTATTTCCAATTCAGTGGTCGCTTACCATAAGGTAGGAGTTAAAGACACTTTAATCTGCCCTCATACTCCACCTCCTCGTATTTTGTGCCTTGTGTCTTCTGGGTGTGTGTGTGTGTGCGTGTGCAACACACTTACCGTTAGTATCGTTGTCGCTTTGTGTCCATTATGTGCCAAATGGATTTTCATCGATATCACATTTAAACCACAAAAAATTCGCATTTTTATGACAATTTTCTCTTGTGCATTTTTTCTCTCGTTTTAGTTTTAGATTTTTCTAAAAATTTGGGAAATTGCATTTTAAATGTTCACCTAAAAGAAAAGAGCACTTTTTTCGCATAGCGCTGAAAGTGTCACAAATTTAGTCAGTCGAATGCCCCACCACGCCTCTGCTTTGAAATGCCGCACGCTTTAGGGCTGCCGCGCTGATGAATCTATGATTTATGATTAGCAAACATTGTTCACATCATAGAATGTTGGCCCATTCATGCCACACTTTTTCCTTCGCCCTTCATTCAGTTCATCTCGACTCTTAAAACCACCATTGGCTCATCGAATCCCATTGCTGAATTGCTTTTGTGTGTTAATCGTATTATTTACACCATCGAGGATTAACTGGATGACTTGGTGACTTTTTTCCCTTTATTGCCTGGCTGCAGTATAGTCATCATTAGTTTTTCCACAAACTCATTTCGTATGATTTTTTGATTTAACTCAGATTTGAGATTTATGCTTTGAATTTATGTATGTGCTAAGGCCCATAAAAATCATCCCCCTTTTCTTATGAAATATGAATTTTATAGAGTACGCTAAAGCGCCCTATTAATTCTATGAATATTTACAATATATTGTATATCTCTAGTACAGTGGTGAAAATTTATTGTTTTTACAAATTCTATGAGAGGTGGCAAACCTCTATGTAGAAAGTTTTTATGTTGAAACTATGCTATTTTGTATTTCAATATATTGCGGATAAAATTTTAAGTTTTCCTACAAATCATTGAGGATTTCAATGTACTGATAAAAATGGTCTTGAAACATTGTTCACGCTCTATCGGCAGTCAATGCTAATAATTTCAAAATTAAGAGATATGTAAGAAAAAATATATTTAAACTTTTTTTGCTCAGATCCATAGCATTCAGTTGTCAAACATTTGCGTACTGTAGATAAACTGATACTTGAACTTATTCAAATATGTTTTCATCCACTGAATTTTACAAATTTCATTAATCTCATATTTTTATTAGGAGGTTATTTCTCCACCACACTATGTGCGGTCTGGTTTGACTACACCCTATTTAATTTGGCCACATTTACCTAAATAGCTCTCTGTGTAGCGTTTTGAAAATTATATGCTTGAGATGGGCCACGTTCTATTTCCGAAATTTGCAAACTTTTTGTCTGATGCCAGACCGAAACATCACTTGTATTTGTGTGAAACTTCGTTTCAATACTTTCAAAAGTTCTTTCCTGTTGTTTGTGGAGAGTGTCTCGCATCTTTGTAGAAACTCACCAAGCTCTTCTCCTGAGTTTTTCAAAAGACATTCCTATTAGTTCTGTTAAATTTAGTTTCGTTACATTAGATAAATGAAGTTTTTACATATGTGGGAATTGATCCGCCTTTCAATGCGTTACAAGCGGAATAACAAAGTGAATCTACCCAGAGTACGGAAATATTTTCTATCCACATTACTTAACACTTTGCAGTGGCCAATAAAAAAGAGTATATGATACTTAAATAAAGTCCGTTATTATATAAGTTTTTTGCATTAAAGATAAGTCCTTGGGACTTAATCCTTATTTATATTTTATTTTTGCTTTAATTGATTCTGATACGAAAGTGTGAGTGTGCCTTGAAAATTGCACCGAGAGCATACAGTATTTCTGCAATTCGCAGCTTCTGATATGAAAGTGCGAGTGTGCCTTGAAAATTGCACCGAGGGCTCGCCGGAGAATCATACAGTATTTGCGCAATTCCAAGCTACCCGGCTGTTGTCGAGTGGCTCTTCCCGGCCCGCTCCAACTCCATGACTCACCATCAGCCGTTGAAAATGTATAATTTTTACAAGAACCATTTTGCCGCCCACAAGCCATTGCGCCCGGGGACATCGTACCCACTAATGCCACCAAGTTCAAATTGGACTTAGGAAAAGTATGGTACTTGAAAAATTATACTGGAATGTAACCTTGTTAGTCATTTGTTCCACCACATATTTTAGGGCTTATCTCTTGTAGGCAGAATTAATTGTTTAAAAAACAATTTAATAGCTTAAGGGTTTTTTTTGGAGAGTAACGACGAATTTTTTTTTGTTGGAGAGTTACAAACTTGCCAACTCAAAAGACATAAAAATTCAATTAAAAATAATTAATTATTAATTTCTAATACAGCCATAAATTTTTTGAGCTATGTTCTCTATTGTCTTTACTAAATGAAATCATTTGGTTAAAGAAAACTCAAAAACAAATAAATATAATCTTTCATAAATGCAATGTTTTCGAACTGAATCAAAGCAAAACTTATTCAAAATTATATTTAGATACAATAAATAATTCCGAAATTATTAGCGAAAAAGCAATTATTTTGCCTAAAGGGACTTCTTAGTTTTAATAGATTTTTTTAAAACTTTTATTATCTTCAAAAAGGTCTTATTAAAAATGCAAAATGATTGTCTTTCTTTTATGAAAATCGGTTCCATACCTGTTAAAGGAGCCAAAAAACATAATTGACTCCTAAGCCAATTAACGTTTGGATGTGATTTTCCGTTTTTTGTAACTTTTGCAGAGTGGAAGCTATGGACATCCAAAACCTTGAATAATACCTTCATAAACGACACAATGAATTGGAAACTTCTGTACCGATTCCTAAGTTTGACATATCAACATCTTAAAGATAAGGGATAAGGCATAAATTCTTTTTTGACCAGATTATTCGAAACATAACGCAATAATACCATATATATTTATATATTACTTATAAAAAAAAATCCAATTTTTGTAAAAATATACAAACATTCTGAAAGTTTCTGATACTTCAAAGAGTACATGACTAATTTTAAACTTATTAAAAAAATTTATAGCTTATGAAATTATGTTTCAAATTATATCTATATACAGTGAAATTCCCCATAACCGGACTCCCACCGTCGCAGTATTTTTGTTCGGTTATTGGAGCGTCCGGCTATCGGAATTGATTTTGTATGGAAAAGTTAGTGAGTGTAGCTGAAATATGTCCGATTATGGGAGCTGTCCGGTTATGGGGGCTGTCCGTAAGGGGGAATTTCACTGTATTTGGATTAATTTATATCAATATGGAATTTTTTAAATTGCTATATTTCTGAAACTACATCCGTGACACACTTTTTGATGAGATATTCTCTTTTGCAATAAAAGCAAAAGAGCATAAAAAAAAAAAATTAAATTCACCCAAAGAAAATGTAAGGGTTTCTCAAAACAAAACGGATTCACAAGAAAAGTACGCACTTGGAAAAAAATTCTCAGTCACCTCACCTCAACCTCTGGGTGACACTGTTGTCAGGAGATCTAACCGAACCAATTCCCATTAAATTTTTTTAAGCCTCGGAGGCAGTAGGTTGAACGTATTGCTCCTGTGAGCCCCTAATTACTTAAAATGTATACCAATATTTGTTTGAATTCGTACCATAGTGCAAATACTTTCAATGACACTTACTTTTACTAAATACTGGGCGCTACCGATTTGACAATGTTACCAAAAATATTTGAAACACGCCAACTTAAGTAGCGCTCCCACGAGGATATCAATGACATATGTAAAGTGTAAGCGGTCTGAAGCGGGTGCTAAGACTTTAAATAAGCGGCAACGCGTGCTGCTTAGAATGATGAACGACAGGCCTTCGGACAGAATGACGGACTGGTAACACAAACTGCAGAACGGATGCAGTGAACATTTGAGTTCGCACCCGCAAAACAGCAAAATGGGGTGATATTTGATTCTTGCACCGCGCACTACACAAACTGAAATGTGTGTGGTATGCGTAATGAATTCTCGCTTAGTGCAGGGCTTACGCGCTGGATGCTGCTTGCTTGCTGGCTCATGAACAGGGAGGAAACTTAAAAAGAGCAACCAAAGAAGAAAAAATTTATGGTAATGTTTTGTGCTAATCGGTTATGTTTGGTTGCAGATGAATTGTTGTCAACCTGCTGAAGCCCAGCGTATGCAGGATATTAGGGTGCATCAAGGGTGCAAAAGAAAAACGTAATTTGAAAGTTTCAATATGTGCAAGTAATCAATTTTGTAATTTATTGTTGAAAAAAGTGCATTATTTTAATAAAGGCACACAAGTATTGAATATCAAATAAATTGCATTTTAGAAAAGAAGGAAAAAAAATGCATTAATTTTCAATTTTAAAAAGATCGATTTTATTGTCACGTGACCAAATCTTATTCAGTAAAGTCAACATTCTGACCATTACCATTACTGAACGCTATTTTCAATTTATCAATTTAATTTCAGTTCAAGTGCTTGTTAGTGATTTTTGTTGCTTGTTGTTGTTTTTGTTATTATTGCTATTGTTGTTGTTGTTGTTGTTGTTGTCATATCTTGTGCAATTGTTAAACATGCATGGATCGTATAATTTATGCACAATATTACATGTGCGTTGCAAGCACCATAAATGAATCCCTAATCACTGCAAATGTCTTCTCACTGAGCTCGTAATTCCTCTTTGCTTTGCATACGACAAAGTTGTCTATTCATTTGCCGGAGCTGCACCTCGCTGTCTAAACCTTCAGCCCAAAAACCCCACTATGCGCCTATCTTAGCTTGTTATGCAAATAGGCACTGTGGCGAATTTAGTGAATACATAGGGACACAGTAGTCCGTAAAAAAATTTCATTGACAAGTTTGGGTACTACTGAAATTCGGCTTGAGGAAGAGTTCTGAACTTACCTTGATTGAACTTGGCAACACTTACTGAAATAGTTCTACATATAGCGTTTTGAAACTCTTAAATATATGGAAGATGCCACGCCCTCTTTTCGAAATTCACCAACTTTTTGTCTGATGCTGCACCAAATGATTTTGTGTGGAAGTTGGTTTCATTAATTTTAATAATTCTCTCAGTGATGTATTTAAAGATTTCGTTCCTATGTAGAGTGCTACGCCAACTTGTAGAAACTCACCAAGTTCTTGTCCAGGTCTTTTCCGAATCATTCCCACTATTTGTGTGAAATTTGGGAGCATTATCTTAACTGTCGATGTAAAGTTTTCAAGTTTTTTTTTGTGTCGGAGATGCCAAGCCAACTTGTAGAAACTTGCCAATTTCTTGTCCAGGTCTTTTCCGAATCATTCCCAAAATTTGTGTGAAATTTGGGAGCATTATCTTAACTGTAGGTGTAGAGTTTCAAGTTTTTTTTTTTGTGTGGGTGCCACGCCCTCTTGTAGTGGTTTTCTTACTTTCACCTCAGCTTGTCCCAGCTTTTTTTAGTATTTATGAGAAATTTGGTTGCTCTACATCAAATAACTTCTTCAATATAACAGTTAAAATGTGTTATTTGTATGAGCGGTAGGTATGTCCAAGAACTAATTTCGCCCATTTTCACCCCAAGAAGTTTGTTTGAAGGTGTAACTTGTGTATCAAATTTCATTCAATTTTCTGGTTTAGCTTTCTCGTAAACTTGATTTCTTCAGACAAACAGACGGACATGGCTAAATCAACTCAGATGGTGGCGCTGACCAACAATATATGTACACATATGGTCAAAATAATAAGTACACGCTCACATAATTAGTTCAATGGCTTGTAGGCAAAAATTTATTTAAGTTAATAGAAAAACAAATTTATAGTTAACTTCTTACAACATATTAAATAAAATAAAAAGGTATAACATTAAAAAAAACAAAAATATCTTTCAGTCTTATCAAAAACGTAAAATATGGATTAAAATGACTGGACAAAATAATAAGTACATTCAGTACATTTTAATAAAAAAAAAATTAACTTGATTTTATCGGCTCTATTTGTTGATATTTAAAGTTCATTATTAGTAGCCGGTATATCAACCATTGTTTTGAGTAATTTTGTGTACTACTTTTGGCATACTGGAGATAAGCTTACGGCAAGTCTCTACTGGTTTTTCATACCAAGTTTTTTGGACAAAACTCCATAATTGCTTCGTATTTTGGAATACTTCCTTTCCTATTCTCTGCTTCAACTCTCACCAAAGGTTTTCCAAAGGGTTCAAGTTCAGTCATTGACTTGGCCAGTTAAGCAAGGTCACACTATTGTTTTGACACCAATTCTTCACCAACTTGGAAGTATGCTTAGGATCAATATCCTGCTGAAATGTCCATTTTAGCGGCATACTTTCCTAAGCATAGGGCAACATCGTACTTTCCAAAATGTCTTTATAGTGGAATCTGGTCATGCTATCGGAAATTCGATGTATTGGTCTGGCACCGTACCATGAAAAATAACCCCAGACCATAATATGGCCACTCCCATGCTTTACAGTCTTTTTTGTGAAGCGTACGTGAAATTCTTTACCCTTGGGGCGTCGAACATTTCGGGTGGAGTCATTTCCAAACATATTTATTTTTGACTTGTCGCTCCACAAAATATTACGCTATTTCTTCTCGCCGTCTGGTCCGGACCAATTTGAATGTTTCTTTGCGAATGATAAACGCATCTTCAAATTTTTTTTTCGAAGCATAGAAACTTTTCTCGCTATCCGTCAAGGTAAATTGGTTCGTTGTAATCATCGACGTACCGTTCGGAACGAGATCACATTGCCGATGTCTGCTGAAATGGCTCTTGAAGATGCGAAATGGTTCTTTTTTTGCGACAGTGACAATAGGATTATCTATCGTTGTTGAAGAATTTTTTGGTCTTCCGCGGGTTTCAACCACTTTTTTAGCTTTTAAAGCGTTTTGGACGAAAAAATTGATTGATCCATGGCTTCGGCATTAGTACGAAGACTTTGGCCGTAATTTCTGAGTGTCGAAACCATCTGCCTCTCCTCGGCAGTACAATGTTGATTTCTTCACATCTATGAAATTTTTTTCTTTTTATTTTGCTATAACTAAATATGAAAATAAATAAAATTAACAAACTTGTACGAAAAAGCCGATCAGATTGTTGCAAAATTAAAGAAATGATTAATGTACTTATTATTTTGTCCAAGTGAATAAGCCCTTTAAATGAAAACATACGCGTATAGAAAAATTCGGGGAAATCCCTTCTTCTTTTTCACTTTTAAAGGCATTGCCATATTAAAATTATCAAAATAAAAAAGAATTTCCATATATACTTATTTTCAGTAAAACAAAAAATAATTGAGAACTAATAAGATATCAGGTAGTGTACTTATTATTTTGACCAAATGTGTATGTATGTGTTTTCTATACCTGTCATGGCCTCTTCTATGCCTTACAAATAAAGTGTTGGGCATAAAAACATATTTTTCTTCCCTGAAACTATGAATTTCAAAGTTTATTTTTAAATAAAATGTCTTGCTTTTGGAATAGCATTACATTTTTCTAATCCATGGTTTGATTTATAGTATCAAATCGAAAAAAAATCATTTCTTTTTGCAATGGAATTAAGAAAATTCGAGTCCAAATCAAATTT
The DNA here is from genome assembly GCA_949775025.1 of Tricholauxania praeusta. Lineage (NCBI taxonomy): Eukaryota > Metazoa > Arthropoda > Insecta > Diptera > Lauxaniidae > Tricholauxania > Tricholauxania praeusta. The sequence goes on along the minus strand of OX459029.1, from coordinate 36,597,482 downwards.
CTTTTTGTTTTTGATTTTAAGTTGAAAATTTTTATCTCTGGAATCAAATTAACATTGAAATCAATTCCTTTTACCATAAAATTGAAAAAAGTTGATTCAGAATCCCAATTCCTCAGAATGAGATTATAGTGTATCAGTTTCAAATCAATTGCCAGGAACTGGAATTTTAGCAAAATTGATTCAATCAAACCCAGTTCTATATGCTAGCGCGCTATTATATACCTGCAATTCATTTGTACTTCTTCTGGGTGAACCCGAAGAATTTCGTTTCACTATAAAGAGTTCTTCTACAAGCCTCTGAATCGTTTTTGGAAGACATACACTGCAAAATATATGGTACCAATCATTAAAGGTAAAAGGGTACATAATATCGTGTGACAAATAGTTTTACTTACTTAAAATTTATCGATCTTACGATAGAGTAATTTGTCCCATTCGAATTCTGAAATCAAGCACTTTGTAATTTTGTCGTCATTGCTAACAACAACTTGACTATGCAATAGGCCTCTCTTTTAACATATGGAAGTGCAACATGGCTCGTACATGCTTGTACTTGAGACAAGTACGAGTCCCAATACTCGTTGCTGCTGCTGCCTCTGTAGCTGACTTCGAGACGAAGATACATTTTTTAGATTTGCAAATATACGGATATAGGTTGAAAGTAATTGCAAAGGATACACGCCACATGGTCATGTCCATGTCCGGGTGAATGTCTATGCAAGTTGATTTTGATATGCAATCACAATTTCTGAGAAATTGTGTTTTGATTTATTTATAATGTTGCAGCAACATGCAGGAAAAATGTTGCAATATTCGATGTAAATCACTGCTGTAAAGATTTAATTTGTAAATGTAAGCGGTGTATGTGTACTGTATGTATTATTGCTTTATTAAAGGTGATGAGACACTTTATAAGTCTTTTTAACAGAAACTAAGACTTTTGGGACACAACCTTACTAGATATGCTTCAAATATTGAATGGGTATACAAAAAAATTTGTTACAGTTTTATCCAATTAGCTTAAGTTTCAGTGAAATTTTGAAAATTTAGCTTAGTTGACTGCCTCTACGTATAACGTGCTCAGTGCAAATACTTTATAGTACAGCAAATACCTGATATTTGATAACAAATTTTTTTCTAACCCTTTCAGACCGTGATACATCGATTGTGCGGGTAAGTTTCAGTCCCAATATCTTAACTTCTATTTCACGAATGTGTAGACATTTTAATTAACAAAATACTCAACTTTAATATTTCAAATGAATTAAAGTCATTTGGTGTAACAAAAATTTGTTTTAGCTAAAACTTTTAACGAGTGCATCAATTGTGAGTATTAGGTCTCAAGTCACTAAAATTTAGTGTTTTTTCTTGAATTTCGTTCCGAAGAATAGTTTGCGGATGAAAATATTTTGGCTGCGCTGCAAGATTGGGATGCTCTTGATCTTAGGAGTGCTGATGAAGAACGGGACAAAAATTATTATATGTCGTGGGAAAGCTCTAATAGTGAAGGCGATAAAGAAGTAAAACGTCAAAGTTTGCTCAACAAAGCAAGAGATGTTTGCTAAAAATATGAGGTATTGAAAACATCAGAAGGACTGGATCTCGATTTTAAAATTTATCCAGGCAAGATATTCTCTCCAGAGGAAAACATTGGACTTGGTTCAGCGGTCGTTCTCCTTCTTGTCAGACATCCTTATCGTACGAAATTCCTTTTGAAAAATATACCACACCAATTGAAAGACCCTATGCAAACATTTCCAAAAGGAACAACCATATTTGTTGACATGTATTTTGCAACATTGCCCCTATTGGACAAGCTTATGGCAAAAGGAATTTAAAGGACGTTAACTATAATAAAAAATCGTATAAAATATGTTGATTCGACTGACAATAAAAAAAGAAAATTTGGGAGGGATCTATAGTCAAGAGATAAGGTTGCCATTGTCCAATGGAAGGACTCAAAGCTAATCTTATTGGCATCGTCTGCATTTGGATGCATACCGTGAATGGCATTCTAGTTGGTGCAAAAAAGATGAAGAAATTCTTCGAAGTTGCACGTCCAAATATAATCCGACTATACATTGAGTCAATGAGAAGTGTGGACATTTGTGAGCAACTATTGAAAGCAGATCGGACATTTTTACAGATCTGGAGATGGGCATTGAAAGCAATCGTTCATTTCATAGACTTTGCAATGCTTGGAATACCAAAAGGATTGTTGGCAAAACGGAAAGCTCGGAAGAACTCGATTTGAAATCAGCCCATATGTGCCATCGCTAAGAGTGTAAGTCACTTACACGCACACGAAGTACCAAATGCAATGTATTTTTATGTTTCTGCAGAAACAAAAACTTGTTTCAAACTGTATCATACTAAAATATTAGAATAATTTAAAAAAAATAATACATGGAGCTTTGCTTTTTTTAAATGAAACTAGACCGAGATGCATCAATTGTGCTGGTCCTGAAAATCCTTGAAGAACATATTCATAGCAAAATCTAGACATTGAATATGTTTTCATATCATATAAATACTATTTTGCCCAAAAATCATAAAAAAACTGCCGGTAGTTTAGTGTCAGGTCTGAAAGGGCTAAAGAAACCTTTAGGTTACATTGTATTTATTCAATTTTTTGTTTTTATATCATATCTTTTTACGAAAATTTTGGGCATATGTGTACCTCTGACAAAGCGTATTCTGTTACTTAAATTTTCAACCACTTTTCAAGCATTTGGGGTTCTATATCCGCAATTGTCCGAGTTACGTTAACTTCCAAGGTGACATACCAAAAACTTAACATAGCCCCAAAAAAATAATCAGTCAAGTCACGCATTCTAACGCCAGTTCATTTCATAGCTGTAAAACATCATGTGAATTCTGAATGAATTTAAAGTTAAAATTTTAGTGAATTTAGTAAACTTAGTTAATTTTCACAATTTGTAAGCAGTGCTCTGATGTTAAGCGTTCCACGATGATTTTCCAGACTTTTCTGAATAACTTTGACACAAAAATCGCGCGTACTGACAGTTTGTTTGACAGCTATCCCAATCGGAACCTCGGACACTCCAAAAAATCATCCCATAGGATATATACAATTGCTATTCTCAATACAAGTGACAAAAATCAAATAAAATAAATTCAAAAATTTAGCCAAAAAACCTGTTTTGTAATGAAGCCAGGGACGTCTTTAAATTTTGCGGGGCCCGGGGCCACAACTACAAAAGCAGCGCCCCCTAAAAAAACTTCACCAACATATAAAAGTTCGCTACATTAAAATTGCATACAAATGATTGATTGATGAGCAAAAAGAATAAAAAGTCCTTCTGTTCCAATGTTGAGGTCCTCTTTGGGGTCGTGGTCCGGAACCAGAGTCCCAAGAACCATACCATAAGACGACACTGAATCCAGTTTTTTCAAAGTTAAATCATTTTAGATGGTTTTTTTTATCTCTTGGCCTATACCTTTCATAATTTACCCGGAGGGGAAGGTTGGTCACAAATACCTTTCAAACCACTAACATATTCAGTGAAATTCGCCATAGCCGAACACCCACCGTCGCAGTATTTTTGTCCCACTATTGAAGCGTCCGGCTATCGTTATTAATTTTGTATGGAAAAGTTAGTGAGTGTCGCTGAAATATGTCCGGTTATGGGAGCTGTCCGGTTATGAGGGCTGTCCGTAATGGAGAATTTCACTGTATGTACATTAGGGTGATTCAAATTTTTTTTTTTTGGTTTTTTTTAAGGTGCTGTTGCTTAAAAAGTAAGTTTATGATATGAAGAAAAAGTTCACGAAATTTCAGTTCTGTAACTCAATTTTATAAGGTGGCGCCGGAACATGTTAGTTTTACATGTAAATTGTATGGAAAAATTATTTTTTACAAAAAAGGTATCTAAATGAATAGGTGATTAGTGTTGTTGAGCTGAAAAGGGTCGTTTTTCGACGTAATTTTTTACGCTGAATCCGAATCTGGCCTCAGAATTGACCCATCATGTCGGAATCCTGAAATATTTGAGGTTAATTACCTGAAACATGATGTTTTTTGTCTACTTTCGAGGTCATGTATAGGATTCAAAGAAAATTGATCAGCTTATTTTTAACAAAAGCATCATTTCGTACCATCCTTGCCCTTTAAAATAAGCTTTCAAGTGGTGATCTGTGATGTTTCCTTGCAAAGTTATAGCCATTTTAAAGTGACATGAATTGGATCCCCTACAAAGGGTTGCAACCCAACAATATTAACCAACGGGTTTCAAATTCATGTCACCTTGAAATGGCTGCAACTTTGCAAGGAAGCATCACAGATCACCACTTGAAAGCTCATTTTAAAGGGCAAGGATGGTACTAAATGATACTTTTGTTAAAAATAAGCTGATCAACTTTCTTTGAATCCTATACATGACCTCGAAAGTAGACAAAAAACATCATGTTTCAGGTAATTAACCTCAAATATTTCAGGATTCCGACATGATGGGTCAATTCTGAGGCCAGATTCGGATTCAGCGTAAAAAATTACGTCGAAAAACGACCCTTTTCAGCTCAACAACACTAATCACCTATTCATTTAGATACCTTTTTTGTAAAAAATAATTTTTCCATACAATTTACATGTAAAACTAACAGGCTCCGGCGCCACCTTATAAAATTAAGTTACAGAACTGAAATTTCGTGAACTTTTTCTTCATATCATAAACTTACTTTTTAAGCAACAGCACCTTAAAAAAAACTAAAAAAAAAAAATTTGAATCACCCTAATGTACATACATTAGAATTTCTCATGTAGGCAGACTTCATAACCTTTATATTTTTACATACAAGATAAATTGTATAGGAAACATATCATATGCGGCATAATTTCTAAATAAAAATTCCACAAATCATCGAGATTTATGGTGTAGATCGGTAAAAAATAAATAATTTATAAATTTACACAAAAAAAAAATGTTAATCAACAAATCACAAAAAAAAAAATTTAAGTTTCGTAAAATTGTTCAAAATGTATATTGTCCTAAGCCTTTAACTTTTATTTTTTTTGTCACGTAGCTAACTTTCAGACTTTCGCCAAAAGTAAATAGGCTTACATCTCATTCAAACAACAATTGCTAGAATTTGAATAAAAAGTCTAATGAAATGCATTTCTCGCAATATGCCCAGTATTGTGCCAGACAACCGATATTTCACTCGGTGCAAAACTTATTGATTGCACACTATGCACACTCTGTAATTAAATAACTTCACACCTTGAGCAGTTACTACACATCCAGCAATGATGTGATGTAGTCCTTACAATGCGACCGACTTTGTGGCCTTTGTCTTTGCATCTGCATTAACACGGCGGTCAAATGAAGGACATACATGATTATTTTTTTGAAAGATGTTATGAATATTGTACTTCGATCTGTAAAACTTAAAATCCTTTCATTGAAACATGATTTTTTTTAAAAAAACTTATTGCTATAGTTTTTTATTAACATTTCATATGTAATGTTCGACGTTGGAATAAAACATGTTTTTAATTTTTGATGTGTGAGGAATATAAGGCTGTTTTAGTTTTATTTTTGTAAAAAAATGTCTTGGTTTTGTATACTTAGTTGAGCCTTAGCTGTCTTTTAAGACGTGGTATTTATTATCACGGGTGATTTTTTTGCTACTTGTTTTTTCAGTGTAAGTTTTTTGACATCTTGCGCATAATTCGTAACATGCGTTAGCATCAAAAATGTTCATTAAGATTTGCCATCTTATCATAAATACTCGTAGACTAACAAACGAACTGCGCTTGCAAATTATTGAATTTTATTATCAAAATTCGTGCTCCGTGAGAAATGTGTTTTTATCGAATTATTTTCTTCAACTACGAAGCTCATTTTTAGCTAAAAGGGTACGTCATTAAACAGAATTACCGAATTTGGTCTAAAAAGCAGCCAAAGGCAGTTCAAGAGCTGCCAATATACCCTGAAAAATTCAATTATTCGTACGGTATCATTAGACCGTACTTTTTAAAAAATAATAAGAATCTAAACGTTACAGTCGACTTTTGTTTGCCCGAAATGGAAGACTTGGACTTGGATGATATGTGGCTTGAACAAAATATAATGCTTCAAATAAATATTTCATTCATTCACTATTTTAGTTTTTTTTTATATTTTTCAAAATCCAAACGCATAAAAAATCACCCACTAATTATTTCAAGTTTTCCATAGTTTTCGAAATTTGTCGATTTTTTTTCAACATTTTTTGATTGTATTAAAACTTTTATTATTAAATTATTAAATTATATAAATTTTTTCGACTTCTTACACACTATCCGACTTTTTCAATATTTTTGCTTCTCTTTTTGGCTTTCTCAACATTTTTCGATAAATTTCGACTTTGTCTTTTCGAATTTATCGACATTTTTAACTTGTCCCCACACATCGACTTTATCAATCCCTTACGACTTCTTCATCATTATTCAAAACTTTTCGGCTATATAAAAATTTTTTAAAATACTTCGACTTTTTCGATGGTATTCGACGTGATGATGCGATGTGACTTTTCTAACAATGCAAAACATCTTAAGTTCATATATCACACCGCAAGTGCTTGCTTGGTTTTAGAGGTGAATAAGGTCAAATGTTTCAAAAGTACCGATTTCAATAATTTTCGTGCACTTAGACCAAGGACACTAATGTTTTTGCAGCGTACAGAATGGATGATATCGACTCAGCGTCAGAAATTGCTTAGAAATTGGTAAAAAAATGAATGTTCCAACCAAATTATTATTTTTACGAAGATAATACTTAGTTCAATTTTTTTTTTAAAGTGCCAATTATAGAATTTTCAACTTAATTTTTCCTCGATCTAGACGTTCTACTAGCATTTATTCAAAATAAGAAATTATTGTTTCTATTTAACTTAAGTCCTCCGTTTGACCGCTGTGTCATGCAGCCAACAACAGAGGGCGGAGGCCGACTTTTACGCCCGCCGGTTTTTGAAATGCAGCGCGCAACCGATTAAGTATCGACTGCAACTGACTGCGGGGAAATGATAAAAACTAAAGCGAAAAATATTTCTGCGATTCGTGTCGAAATAAAGCAAAAAATTCCAATAATTCGCGTTCGATACGACTTCAATTGCGAAATTTCTCATATATATCTCACCGATTGCTACAACAAAAACACCATTCATTACAACAACAACGCTAACAACAATTTACCAATCGTTCACAGTTTTACTTTTTGTTGCTGTTGTTGTGTTTTTTGGCCTTTAGTTATTTTCCGCAATCATTTTCGCATTTCATTCGAATGCATTTGATTTCATTCGCATATGGAATTCATTGCTTTGGGAATTCCAGCGTTCGATTTGTACGCCCGCACCATGGGACAAATAAATAAATAATTAGAGAAAATTATATGTATTAAATGTTGAAGATCTGTGGTTATGGCTAGCACAAATGCTCATTTTGGCTCGCAGTAGAGGACGGCAAGCAGTATTTTCTTTGTTACTTTCCAGGTTTCGCGAGATCAGGGGTATGGACTCAGTTAATACCATTTCCCTATCAAAACTTGTTGGTTTCCTAAAAAATATAACGAAACTCGAAAGTATGTAATTATTTCCTTCATTACTTTTCTTCATCTCTTTGGAAGAAGAACACAATGGACACAGGATTCAGGCCCGTTTTAAGTTTCGTTATGCAGTCCCCCACTCTTAAACCTGTTTTATCTGTATATATATGTTCGAAGAAAAGGTTCTCGAAAACGATGATTTACTTAAGCAATTCCCAATCTTTGGAAAATTTAAGTAATTGTAATAAGTTAACATAGTTAAGATGGTACTACTAATCATATCCAATGACTGTGCCCATGTGATTCTTTTGCCAATCTTGGATGGCATCATAACGCAACCAAATTGTCCCATTGTAGCTCGTCTGTTTGTCTGTCTGTTCATTTGTTCATTTGTATTGCAATGTTGATGTCGTTGTCGTTGTTCATGTCTAGTTCACATTTATTGCTGCTCTGGACTGTTCTGTGTCGGGTGCTGCACGCTGGATTTGATTCCACTATGTCCATGTCGATATTGTTTCACTTTGAATTTGTGTGATTTTTCGATTGGAAGGAGTTTCCATGGAGGCCGGCGCAAAGTGTAAATTTATGATCCTTTGATTTTATCGAATACTTTTTTACACTTTATAAAAGTGTGATGTGCTGCACATCATTAATACTCGCACGCGGTCAGCCTTTCTATATTGGTCTGTTTAAGCGTTTGTCTGTCTGTCTGTCTGTCCGTATGCTTATCCTTCTGTCTGTTTGTCATGTTTTGTGTGAGAAAATATTTAGTTGACTGTATATATGTAGTTTTGGTTGTTTCTGTAGTGGGCGGTGTTTTCAGTCCATAATTATTATTAGGTTTATTTCTGAATTAAAAGCAACACATACAATTAAAGGGTGTTTTTTTTGCACCGATGCAACTTTGAATTGTAATATACCACATTTATATATGCCGCATGATAATTTTTTTGATATCATTTCAAAGATTTTTTAAAGAAGTTTGTTGTCTATAAATGATTTTGGGCTGGGGCGCATGATGACATGTCTTTTAAGGAATATAAGGAATTGTAAATTTTATTTTCTCAAGCAACCGTTTTCTCACCCAACATTATCAAATTTATGAGCAAAATAAAAGGTCATGACTTTCCAAAATCACTTTGTGCTTTAAATGCTTCGCCCCTAAGAAGCCTCTCGTTGTGACCCTTAGAAAATGCACTTCAATTGAATGGTATTTCTTAAAACTTTAATTTTTGCTCAGAAACTAAAGTCATATGCTTCATACAATAGACCCCAACGGACATCTTTTGCTTTAGTACCTTTAATTTTTTTCCCTTTATTACAGGTTGAGAACTTTTCTTTTATTCTGCAATTCATGGAATATAATTTTTAGAAAATTACGTTTATCTTCTTTTCAAATGCTAACATTTTAAGAAAATGGGGGTTGCAACGCCCAAAAACAGAAGTTTCTGGACATTTTTAGATTGCTATAGGCACTAAACTAGGAGTCCTAGCACATTCGAAAAAATCTTATATTGAAGTTTGCCACTTTCCCTTTCGACTCCAATAAACCAAAAATTAGTGCTGTGTTGCTCAATATACCCTCACTTGTTTTTTGTGATGGTTACAATTTTTGAAGAATTCTTGGTATAAAACTGGATTGGAAATAGTTTGAAAGGTCACCAACGAAAAAAAACTGGCTGGATCAGCGTGCATTGCACCACCCAACACATACAACCCTTAAATTGTGATCATCAAAATTTGTAAACGAAAAGTCTCCTTGCCATGTCGATTCGGTATTTCCCAGTATTGAATTTATTGAAATTAAAATGGGAGATGGCAAACTTCAATTTGAAATATTCTGAGAGATCTAAGAATTCCGGGCTTATTCAAAAATGTCCAAAAGTTTGAAGTTAAAGTTGAAGAAAATTGATCAGAAGAACTAAAAACTAATCGATGGTAATTTGAAATCTTTGATTTTATATCTTCCTTGATTTCTGGCACTCCAGACAAAATTTGTACGAGAAAACAGGTCCCAGATTGCATGAAATGATTAAGCGAATTTTTAATTCCAGTACTTTTATTTAATCTATTAATTTGTTACATCGTCTTAATTTAATTTCACTAAACTTCTGAGTCTTCTTGTAGTCTATGCGGCCTGTTTGCTCTATTCGCGGTACGATTACGACATGCAGCAAAACAATTTTCTTCTTTGAGAATATAATAAAAATTTAAAAACAAAATGAACAAAACAACCAGTAGCGTTATTAGTGCCAATACATCACGCGTAGTCCAGTATGGGTGAATTCCACCAACACCACTCAGTTCAAGACCAACATGCCCATCAGGAATCACTTCATTGCTTGCATTTGCCGATGGCATATCAATTGGTGTAGTTGAAGCGTAGCGATGATGACCATTCGCTATTAATTTCGCCGAATGATAATCTGTGCTCGAATGTGACTCTAAAGCTTCATTTGAATTGGGATTAAAGCGCATCGGAAGCTGTATACCATTTTCGCTTAGATAGCTGACCATGCTGCGCAAACTTGGAAATTCCCATTCATTGCTGAAAATGCCGAGTTCCTTGAGACGAATATTTGAATGCAATAGCTGTTCGTAATCAAAACTATGCAGACGATTGCCCTCAATATATAGCTTCTCTAATGCAGGCAACGGCTCAAATATTTGTTGATCCAGTTGCAGCAGATGATTGAAGGCTAAGTCCAGATGAGTTAATTTCGATAATAGCAAAAAGTTATCAGCGCTTAAGTTTTGTAATTGATTGGAGGCCAAGTTCAGTACGGTAAGACTCGGTAGTGGCAAATATAGTGGCGAGTGCGAGGTACGAAGTGATGTTAGCCTATTTTTGGATATATCTAATTTCTGCAAATTCACCATGCCCATAAAGTCTTCGAGCGAATCAAACATATTATTGTGCAGCTCAAGCTCTTTAACTGCTAGCTTATCAGCGATTTGTATGTGTTGCAGTAAATTGTTGTTAGCACGTATCTTAATAGCACTATATTTAATAAGGCAGCTTTTTAAGCCGCTGCTCTGTACCAATAGCGTGTCAACTTTTTGCAAGATCAGCTCATCGACGGCGGTGTAACTGAGGTCAAGCAAATGCAGTAGCGGCAATTGCTCGAAAGAGTTACTTTCAAAAACTGTAAATTTATTTTCGCTCAGCAATATCGTCTTCAAATTAAGATTCTTGGCAAATGTTGCGCTGTCAATTTTCTCAATATGATTTTTGCTTAAATCGATATGCTCCAGTCTGAATAAGTCCGCAAAGAGATTAGTTGGCAGCTCATGCAGATTGTTGCCATGCAGATCAAGGTAGAGCAGTTTATCTAGTGCGGCAAATGCTTTACCATGAACCAGGTGTATATGATTGTTACCCAAGTGAAGATCCTGCAGTAGAAAAGCTGATGAAAAGACTTTCTCCGGTAATTCTGAGAGTCGATTGCTTTGCAATAGCAGCGTTCGGAGTTCTTTTGCATTAACAAAATCCTCCACTTGTATGCGATTAAGAGAACATTGGTGCATCAAGAACGCACGCATATTGGGAGCCTCCACAAATATCTCCTTGGGCAGACGCGTCATTAATGAATTACGTATGATCAATTCGCTAAGCTGCAGTGCTTTTGATTTCGCAATATTCAGCGGTTCATCGTAAGAAGTCGTAAGATTGCTTATAGTACAAAAATAGACCTGACTATTCGCGCACTCGGAGGTTAAGTTCAATGTTAGACCTGCTGTTCCACAGACACACAACACCAGCATCGCGTATAAAGCTTTAAAATATTCCATTTTGATTTTTAATTTTCCAATTTAAATGTTTGCTTTAAATTTCACTGCTCTGCTTATAAATCTACAACTGATCGTCGCTTGACTTGACTTCGATTTGATTTAATCGCATTGTAAATTTTGAGTCAGCGTTGTTTATTATTTTTTGCTGCGAGATGTAAAATCATCATTTAAGACTCGTAAGAGAGACTTTGCCGATAAGACAAGTGCAAATGAGCAATGCTTTGATATTCTCAGCCGATTTAAGTTTATAAATAGCACAATAAATAAAAGTTTTTCCTTCGAAAATGAAATCTTATGCAAATATTTAGTTTGGTGCTATATGAACAGGGTCGAACTCTATCTGCTACCAGATATCCAGAAAGAGATTTTTAAAAATATATTCCATTTATTTTTCAGCTAAAGAAAATTTTTTTAAAAATGTCCAAATCCCTCTTTCGTGCTTTTTGCTTCCCACGACTAGAATCTACGACTTAATACAGAGGTAACTTTATTAAATTTCCTAGGAATAAATTCAATACTTCCACAGAGCTTCACATTTAGGGTAGTTTTTCTAAATACTGACTAAAAAACGTTTTTATTCAATGGACTATAACATTCTTAAGTTTCTGTGATTGACACAATACACACTTGTTTGTTTATAAATAAAACATATGCTTTAAAGTTTAGTAATTCATATAGCGAATTAGGTATTTCAAAAGCATTCAGAATGATACACACAGATAAGCAGACTAATTTTAGATCTTGATAACTAGTAGTCTTAAGATGCTGAACTTAGGGAAAAAAGTTTCAACGTTATTTTGAAATTCTGAAGATACGAGTAAAGTAAACAAACGCTGGCCATCCGTCATTTATTTTAAAAGATAATCCTTTTTTAAGTTTTCGTTTTGTATCTCTTTTTATTATGAGGCATAATTTTCGCATATTATTTTTCAAACTATCCCTTAAAAATTCGATGTTTATAATGTTTTGGGCAAAAGAAAGTCCCGACCATTGATGGCATTTTCAGTACGTGCATTGTATTAGTTTTGGAACAATCTAGTTTTAAAAAATACGTACAACTCATTTTTAGTACATACGGAGCCCTATTACATTCGGACCACTTATAATAATTTATCAGTTATTTATTTTTTAAAATGCCAAACATCGGCATATTAAAACAACTACCTTTACTGGAATGGAATTGCTCAAAAATTGAATAGAAGTAGGCAAAATATATAGTTTGGACCATTTCACTTAAGGAGGGGGTAGGGTTTTGGCGCTACATTTTTTGCATAAGTTTAAAAATGTTTTTTAGCGATACGGTAAAAGTAAATTTATTTATTTAAAAAGTATATAAAAGTACAATATTTAAAGAGTATTCTGTAAAAATTTAATTAAAAAATAATACACTGAATCATCGAGACTCAAGACACTGTATCTTCGTCAGTTTTACTCCAATCGACCTCAAATTTCAACAGGATACTTTTGAAGAGATATACTATTAAATAAAACAACAAAAAAAATTGGAAAAAAAAATTTGGCAAAACCCTACCCCCCCTTAAGAAATTTCTAACAACTTTCAACAATACGTACGAGATAAAAAAACTTAATGTTAAATGTTAAATAAAAAATTTGTTAAGATCTTTTGTATGTCAAATTACATTGTATCTAATTTTCGTTAAACAAAATTTTTTATCCAACAAAAATTATTTTTTAGTGAATACCATGTAAATTGCATTTAAACTTCTGCACAATTACTTCCACTTCAATTTTTGTTCCACATTCAACTCTGTTTGACCTACAGAAAGCAAAATATTTACAATGAGTTGTTTTTACTATTTGTGATTACTATGATCGGATAAGAAATCGTCTAGCCAGTGATTTTTGAACTCCATTTGAAATTCTTATACAATACTGAAAAAGTATTAGAACAACACTTCTTCCATTTCAGATTGACATTGTTTCAAAAAAATTTCATTATAATTGGACATTTACATTTCCAATGTTTTGTTATTTAATTTTGGAATGATACATTGTGTAATGGAAAGGCATTGATTCAAGGAATTGAAAATTTTAAAAATTATTGACAAAGCCAATTTTGAAACAAATAAGAAATAAAAGTCTCTGCTTTTTAATAAAAAAATTATAAATATGATTTTCTTTGAACTAATAAGGAAAAACATCGAATAAAGGTGAAACAAAATTAGTTCTACAAAAAAGAAACAATTTTTGATTATACCGTTGATATGAAATTAAATATATAGCTAAAAAATTAACGATTTAGTCGAAAAAACCAACTTTGAGGTCACATAGTATATTAATTTCAGCCAAATGAAGGATAAACAAATATACGGAATAGTGGATAATTTTAGAAAAACAGCAAAATTGTTTGATCCGAACAAAAGATTTTGAAGAAACTTTACTTAAAATTTTAGATTGTGTAAGTTAACAAAAACAAACAGAGGACAGAAATAGTTTAACACTTGCTTGAAGAACTGAAAGCGCTATAGGCCATCAATCGCATCGTTTATACATAAAAGTTAAAATGTATTCCAAAATTTCAGTTATCATTGAAGGCTTTCATTAGTACAAGTTCACTGAAAACCGTGAATTTTTCCTAAGTTTATGTAGAATATATCTTATATGAAGAGTTTCTTTAAGCACTTTAATTTTCATAACGACAGTAAAATTCTAAATAATATGTGAAATGGAGCATCGGTTATAAAAACGTATATATGCAAGTTTTTTTCATTTCAATTATATACCTTTTCAGCATTTAAAACTCAAATGAATCATGAAAAGATTTGCTGACACTATTGAAGATTATACTTTTTTTGCACTTCATAATAAACAGACGATTTCAGTGTTTATTATAAGATTAAATCAATTATAATTTGTAAGTTGTATTCGATAACTTCGATTTCATAATACCCAATGCTGCACAGTGGCAAATGAAAAGTGTAGTTAAGAAATGTGTGTTATATCACTACGATAAATTTTTTTAAAATATCATCGGTTAAAAAGTGAGTTTATAAGCTTAGAATATAATTCGTTATGACTTATTGTCAAAAAATTCTGCCTGATTATTAATAATGAGGCTGAAGAAGACGGAGCTAGCAGTCTTAGCTTGCAGCTCGAAGATGTACTGATTTTGAGCATTTTAAAGTGCTAGATTGTACAAATATACAATTGGCATCACTGTCACCAGTGCAACCAAGTAAGGTGTTCAATCAATATTTTGCAGAGGTAACTCAAACCGAGTTGAATATAGAATACAAGTTGTAGTGCGTGTAATTATACAGAAGGAAATTTGTAAGCATATTTTACATGGAACCAACACTTACTTACTTGGGTGGCCATAACAACCCGTTACCGGGTTACGGCCGACCTCAAAAGCTCTCTCCAGGCGCCTCTGCTTTGCGCACGCCTTCTCCAATCATTCACACCAAGCGTGGATAGGGTTTCCTCGGCTTGGTCTTTCCATCGGAGGCATGGTCTTCCTCTTCGTCGTCGCCCAGCGGCTTCCGCATCAAACACCTTTTTCGCCGGAGCTTCTTCGTCCATACGCACAACATGTCCCAGCCAGCGCAGACGTTGAATAGTGATGCGCTTGACTATGTCAATGTCAGCGTAGAGCTCGTACAGTTCGTGGTTCATTCGAATACGGTAGTCGTCGCCGACGTGAACAGGACCGAAGATTTTGCGAAGAATTTTTCTCTCAAACACCCCAAGCGTGGCTGCATCAGTCTGCGACACAACCCATGCCTCTGCGCCGTAAAGTAGCACGGGTAAGATGAGCGTCTTGTAGAGTGTCAGTTTTGTCGGGCGAGAGAGGTCTCTACTACTCAATTGCTTACTGAGACCATAGTAACACCTATTAGCAAGAGTTAGTCTTCGCTTTATCTCCAGGCTGACATCGTTTTGAGTGTTCACGGCGGTGCCAAGATAGGTGAATTCCTTGACAACTTCGAAAGTATAGTTGTTCGCAGTAACAAAGGATCCAATACGCTGCGTCTCTCTGTTTGTGGACAGCATATACTTTGTTTTGCCCTCGTTCACCGTCAAACCCACTTTCGCTGACTCTTTTTCGATAGCAGAGAACGCAGCAGTAACATCTCGCTTACAACGTCCAATGATATCAATATCATCGGCATATGCAAGGAGCTGGACACTTTTGTAGAAAATAGTGCCATTACGATGTACACTGGCTCTTCGCAACACCCCTTCCATCACAAAGTTGAAGAGGTTGCAGGATAATGGATCGCCCTGTCTGAAACCTCGTTCGGTATCAAATGGTTCGGAGAGGTCCCTTCCTACTCTAACGGAGCTGGCTGTGTTGCTCAACGTCATTCTGCAAAGCCGCACCAGCTTCGCAGGTATACCGAACTCAGACATGGTGGCATACAGGCAATCCCGTATCGGGTTATCGAAAGCTGCTTTAAAATCGATAAAGAGATGATGGGTATCGATCTGTTTTTCGTAGGTTTTTTCCAGGATTTGACGTAGTGTGAAGATCTGGTCTATGGTGGACTTACCAGGTCTAAAGCCGCACTGATAAGGCCCAATCAGTGTGTTGGCAAACGGCTTAAGTCTTTCACACAGTACAGTCGACAGGACCTTGTAAGAGATGGCAAGAAGACTGATTCCCCGGTAGTTAGCGCAGATTGTCGGGTCACCTTTCTTCAGTACAGGACAAAGAACACTGAGATTCCAATCGTCGGGCATGCTTTCAACTAGCCATATTTTGCAGATGAGTTGATGCATACACCCTATCAGCTCATCGCCGCCGGTCTTGAACAATTCAGCTGGCAGGCCATCGGCACCAGCCGCTTTGTTGTTCTTAAGTCGTTGGATCACAACTCGTACCGCGTCATGGCTAGGTGGTGGTACGTCCACACCATCGTCGTTGATTGGTGGTATCGGGTTAATTTCTCCAAAGGCGGGATTGGTGGAGTCATCGCCAGCAAGCAGCTTGGAAAAGTGTTCCCTCCATAATCTCAGTGTACCCTGCGTATCCGTAACCAGATTTCCATGTTCATCTTTACAGGTAGATGCTCCTGGCTTGAAACCTTGGGTCAGACGCTTGACTTGTTGGTAAAATTTTCGAGCATCATTCCTGCCCCGTAACACTTCGAGTTTCTCACGCTCGTGCCTTTCCTGCTCTCGTTTCTTGCGTCTGAAAAGGCGCCTCTCATCCTTTCTCTTTTCCCGGTAGTTTTCGTGCACGGCTCGCGTTGCTGCTGACTGCAGGGTTCTTTTGTAGGCGGCGTTTTTCACTGCAGTAGCTTCGCGACACTCCTGGTCATACCATTGATTTCGCGGAAGTGGGCGTCGGAAACCAATGACTTCCTCAGCGGCAGAGCGCATGGAGCGGGATATATGCGCCCAAAGTCCACCGGCATCATCGGGTAGAGAGTCAGGTTGAAGGAGCAGATCTGAGAGGCGAGCGGAATAGGCTTCGGCCGTCCGATGTGATTGCAGCTTAGCGACGTCCAGCTTTCGTTGCGTACCAGAGCGTACATCCTTTGCATTGCACAGCCGCATGCGTATCTTGGCTGCAACAAGATAATGATCGGAGTCAATATTGACTCCCCGAGGTCAGTTAATACACATAGTATATTAATTTCAGCCAAATGAAGGATAAACAAATATTCGGAATAGTGGATAATTTTAGAAAAACAACAAAATTGTTTGATCCGAACTAAAGGTTTTGAAGAAACTAAACTTAAAATTTCAAAATGTGTAAGTTAACTAAAACAAACAGAGGACAGAAATAGTTTAACACTTGCTTGAAGAACTAAAAGCACTATAGGCTATCAATCCCATCGTTTATACACAAAAGTTAAAATGTATTCCAAAACTTCAGTTATTATTGGAGGCTTTCATTAATAAAGTCCACTGAAAACCTTGAATTTTTCCTAAGTTTATGTAGAATATATCCTACATGAAGAGTTTCTTTAAGCACTATAATTTTCATAACGACAGTAAAACTCTAAATAATATGTGAAATGGAGCATCGGTTATAAAAACGTATATATGCAAGTTTTTTTCATTTCAATTATATTAGTCCAGTAGAATTAGTCGAGAAAATGAGGAAAAAAAATAATTCGTTTCAGCAATCTGACAGCGGAATATTGTTGAACAAGCTCTTTTAAAAAAGGACAAAAAATCGAACCGACAGCAGCTATCCGTTGTGGAATGGGGTGCATTTTTAGAGGTCGAACACAGTTTTTGATAATTCTTGGACCAAAAATTAAAAATTTTTTTTTTCTCATTTATTTTTTTAATGGAAATTTATGTAGTGGCATTGACAATTTCAAATTATAGTGTATTAAGGTAAATACAGTGAAAACAACAAAGGATTTGAGCTGTTGCACACGAAACACCAAAACTCTACTCGCGGAGAGACCACAGATTTTAAATTTTTCGGTCAATTTTTCCATTGCAGTATACTTTTTTTACCATTGATCTAAAGAAGACAAAGCAAAGAGTAAGTGAGCCATAACAGAACTCTTTAGGAGGTGTAGTTTTAAGAGGAATCTTAGTTAAAAATTTCGGTTTTTTTAGTTTAAAAATTAAATTGAACAACAACCTCTGAATATTTCCGTCTTCAAAAATTACTGCCTTTGTGTAACACTGAAAAGTATCTTTTGATCAACTTTCAGCTTCATAGATACTTTTTTGTAAAAGAAAATATTTAAAAACCAAAAAACTGGTTTTCAGCCATTTATCCGAAAAACTTTGAGGTTAAGGTGAAAATCATCAGTTAAAAAAGTTGTAGATCTTCTTATTTCCTACAACTTTTGCATTATACTTTTTTTGATATGATGCACAGTTTAGTTAGAAATCGTGAAAAACTGTGTTCGATCTCTAAAAATGCACCCCATTCCACAACGTATAGCTGCTGTCGGTTCGATTTTTTTGTCCTCTTTTACAAGAGCTTATTCAACAATATTCCGCTGTCAGATTGCTGTAACGAATTATTTTGTTGTTCAAACCCTATTTCTCCTGGACTATATACCTTTTCAGCATTTAAAACTCAAATGAATCATGAAAAGATTTGCTGACACTATTGAAGATTATACTTTTTTTTGCACTTCATAATAAACAGACGATTTCAGTGTTTATTATAAGATTAAATCAATTACACTACTCAACAAAATTAACTTTTTTTTTTGTTGCCCTGTATGTCTCTGCGGATTTCTATAGTTTCAAGCTCACAGCTTACGAATATATTCATGAAAGTGCTGGGTTGGCTCTAGTTTTTATGATATTGAGGTATTTATCTCTCATATATATAAATCTCGTGTCACAGTGTTTGTTACCGAACTCCTCCGAAACGGCTTGACTGATTTTAATGAAATTTTGTGTGTATATTTGGTAGGTTTGGGAATAGCTTGCAGGGTATAAAAATTTTATTTAGGGTGCATATTAAGGGTGGCCCTCATACAAAATTATTTTTAAAATAGTATTTTCCCAAAGACCACTACATCGTTTCACATGGAATTTACACCACGTGTTGTTTATATTATGAAAGACACGTGGTGTAAGTTCCATGTGAATCGATTAACCTGTCTTCGTAAAAATGCTATTTTAAAAATATTTTTGTATGAGGGACACCCTAAATATGCACACTAAATACAAGTTTTATAGACTCAACTATGTCTCTAAATATAAAAGACACGGGGTGTAAATTCCATGTGAATCGATGAAGTGGTCTTTGTGAAAATGCTATCTCAAAAATATTTTTGTATGAGGGCCACCCTAAATATCTTCCCTAAATAAAATTTGTATAGCCTACAAGCTATTCTCGGACCTACCAAACATACACACAAAATTTCGTAAAAATCAGTTATACCGTTTCGGAGGAGTTCGGTAACAAACACTGTGACACGAGATTTTTATATATGAGAGATAAATACCTCAATATCATAAAAACTTGAGCCAACCCAGCACTTTCATGAATATATTCGTAAACTGTGAGCTTGAAACTATAGAAATCCGCAGAGACATCCAGGGCAACAAAACCACTGTTGACTAGTGTTATAATTTGTGAGTTGTAATCGATAACTTCGATTTCATAATACCCAATGCTGCACAGTGGCGCAATATAAGAAAGCAAATGAAAAGTGTAGTTAAGAAATGTGTGTTATATCACTACGATAAATTTTTTTAAAATATCATCGGTTAAAAAGTGAGTTTATAAGCTTAGAATATAATTCGTTATGAGTTATTGTCAAAAAATTCTGCCTGATTATTAATAATGAGGCTGAAGAAGACGGAGCTAGCAGTCTTAGCTTGCAGTTCCAAGATGTACTGGTTTTGAGCATTTTAAAGTGATAGATTGTACAGATATAGCATCTAGATGACCAGTGAAACCAAGTAAGGTGTTCAATCAATATTTTGCAGAGGTAACTCAAACAGAGTTGAATATAGAATACAAGTTGTAGTGCGTGTAATTATACAGAAGGAAATTTGTATGCATCTTTTACATGGAACCAACAGTTTTCATGATATTCAGGTTAAAAGTTAAAAAATCATTTTTCCTATCTCCGCTCTTATATGTTGAGTAAAGATTTTAACAAGACAAAGAAAATGTAATTTAATATGCAAAAGATCTTTGCACATTATTCATTTTACATTCAGTCTCGAATTTTTTGCCTCACGCCCAATAGACTTCGGACTTAACTTTGACTTTGAAACGGCTGATCTTTTGGTAAATGTTCCAATCCTAACATTTTGCATACTATTAATACTTATTCAATCAATTCCAATAAAAGTAGTTTCATGAGCCTTAACCTCAATATTACGAAAACTATACGATAAAACATTGTGATAGCTTTTCGTACATGGAACCATTTTGTCTTAAATTTCTAACTTTCACAAATTTTGATTCGACAAATAGGAATCGACATTTTCTGCAAAACCGATCAGTTTACTTTGTCTTGAATATCATGAAAACGGTTAGTTCTGCGTAAAAGATGCATATAAGCTTATTCTATAATCTTTGTGTGGCATTCATCTCTACCTGAACAATCGGAAACGAGATATTTAATGTATTGAGTCACCCGATTAGTGGTCTCTGAATACCTTAAAAAAAAAAAAAAAATCCAACATAATTAGTTCAGCCTGTAGCTCAATAACGTGAAGATCTGACAAATATTTAATATTCTCTTTTGGTTGAACTGACAAACTTGATTAGAAAAGGTCCGGCCAAATAGTGGCTTCTGAATGACATTAAAAAGTTCAACGCAACATTAAAAATTAGGTCTGATACATGGAAGTGATAGAATAACGTAAAGAACTCACAAAAATTGACCTCTTTTTATTGACGAATTGAACAAGAAATTGCCAGGTCGACCAGTGGCTTTCAAATTTATAACTCAAAAAGTTCTATTCAACATAATAAACTCAGCTCGAAACTCGATTTTTCCTTTCTGTCGTCCTTGATGTCTTTATGTATATAGGCAGTGACAAAACGGTTCCGTCCCTTTTAAGCTATCATAACACAACATAATCGCTTGAGGGCGTGACACTTCCCGTACATTCAAAAACTTCAAAACGCTATATTGAGAGAATATTTAAGGACATACAAAAAAATTTCACATAAATACTGGAAATGTTTCGGCTTAGTACCAGAAAAAAGTGGACACATTTTGAATAGAGGGCGTGGTACCTGTCGTAAGAATAAAAACATTAAAACGTTATTCTGATGGATTTATTTAAGTTAGTGCAACCAAATTCTACACTTAGACTAGGAACAGTTAAGACAAATTTGAATTTAGATAAATTTCAATGAGTTGGTGTGGCATTGCCCATACAAAACGTTGTGCTTAGAAGTTAAAAAACCAAATTGCATACCAATGTAAGAAATAATTCGGTCTAGCATCAGACAAGAAGTTGGCGTGGCAACTCCTATACAAACATGTGTTTCCAAGCTCTATACACAGATTTATTTAAGCAAATGTAGCCAAATTCAATCAATTCAGCACATAAAGTGTTGGAAGGCTTAGTTTTTAGCTATACCAAGATAACGCTCTTTCTAATTTAATATAATGCTTGATATAATGCAATGTAAAGTTTTAAACCAGAAGTTTGCATTAACCAATAATTTCTATCACTATACTAAACACTGTTGTGTTTGGATCCCTTTTAGAAATATTTAGGCTATAGAGCCTTTTAAGTGAACAATTGACCTTGTTGCTTGATTTATGGCGGTATTACTTTTAATTATCTTTAAAATTTAGTCATATGTCATTAGTGTTAAGCCAAATTAAAGACTTAAGTACCTATGTACTTTATTGCTTAACTAAGAGCCAAAATATTTGTTCTGAAAAATAGTAATGTCATTTCATCAAAAACTTGGGGGAGGGGGCGCGAGAGTTTAAATAACATATCTAATCGATGATATTTTGAATTGAATCGATGTAATTAATAACAATATCAGATCCTTGGGGGGCCAATGCCCCACAGCTCTATCCAATTGATGCATCTGCTGAAAAAGTAAAAAATTTGTTAGTAAAACATCACTACACTGCTATAATCACATAAACAATGAACTTAAGATTGCTATTGCTGACAACAACAGCATCTAAAGCATATTATTTATAAACACATTAACTGATGCATAATTAATTTGTTGATATTTAAAAAAAATCATTTTTTTTTTACTTTGCTACCGACTGTAACTCGCTTTTGAGCTTTTTATCTTGTAATTGAATAATGACATCGTCAACTTAAACTGCTCCTTGTTGTCGTTGTTGCTGTTGCTGATGGTGTTTCTCTGTCATATCCTTTTGTCATGCGTCGCAAATCAGTTAAGAAACCACAACAACAAAAAGTTTGTTTGTAACTACAGTTGTGCTGTTGGCGTCAGTGATGGAAAAAGGACAAAAATAATCATCATATCTCGTATACATCGTCATTTTATCGCAAATCGCAATGGTTTACTCTGTTGTGTTGTCGTTGTGGCTTTTGTTTGCTGCCACTGTTTTACGCACTTTTAAACCACAGCAACAAATAGGATGAGTGTGTACAACAATCAGTTGTCTTGCGCTAACTTTGATGCAATGTTGATTATCATACAATACAATAGCAAAACCTACATTCTGTTGAGAACATACTAGTAATTATATGAATTACTTCTATGATTATCTCAAATTGGAGTGAGGAGTTAGCGAAGGAAATAGAAAAAAAAAATATACAAAATAAAAGGACATTTCTTTTTTACAATTTTTTTGTCATAAATTTTATGCTCAAAAAAAGTCTTTGTAATAGACATTGAGCTATGCTGCTTTTACAGCACGTAGTGGAGATTTTACTCCTAAAGTAATACTAGTGATAATGAATTGATATTCGATATTGTATCGGTTTGATAACTAACACTCTTCCGAAGATTTTCGATTGGAATACTTTCACGACATTCTAATACAGCTGCAAAGCCAATATTAAATATTACAAAAATCATAACTAAGGAACTACTATACACAATATTCAAAGCACTTTGTGGAGACCCGATATATTGAAAAGACCATGTTACTTTGAACTAACTAAAACATCACACCAAATTCCATTCATCTAAACAGTACATGAATATAATTATTCAGCTTACCTAGAGTACATATTTCGCGAAGAGTGAATATAGCGAAAGGTGATACAATTTCAAATACATACTATTGAAAAATTCGATAGAAGACAAAAATAAATCGGAAGTTATCGAAAAAATCAAAAATACAAAATATATTGCAACATTGAAGAAGTCAAGATATCCAAAAAGTCGTTAAAATTCAATCAAAAACGACAAAACAGTCTATAGCGAAGTCAAAAAAGTTCACACCGAAATAGTGTCAAAAGGATTATCAAGGTCGAAGGAATGATTAAATTGAAAATGAGAAAGTCCGAAAGTTAAGATATAATAACAATAACATTGATAGGGTCAATATATGTAAGTTGAAATGTAACGAATGGTGAAAGATAAAGTTGATAGAAGTCAAAAAGTATGGAACAAATTGTATCGAAACATTCGAAAAATATCGAATAGGGGAACATCAATCAATTGATTAAATTCGATGTTGAAAAGTCGAAATATCGAATTAAATCTATCGCAACATTGAAGAAGTAATGATATATTGAGAATGATCGAAAAAGCTAATGAAATTCGACTGTCCAAAACGTCGAAAAAGTCTATAACAAAGTCAAATTATGCGACATCTGTAAATCGAAATACATCAAAAACATTAGAATGAATTGAAAAAGAACAATAAAGTTTGTCTCGATCGGGATTATAAAAAAATTTTAAAACTCTCTAAGAGTCGAAAAGAATGAGAAAATTAGAAAGACAATACTTAATAAAGAAAACATCGATAAGATCAATATTAATCAAAAACTATCGAATGGAATCAACACCGGAAAACATGGGCAACAAATATAGAAGGCGAAAAGTGTCAAAAATGTCTTCTAAATTCGCAATTTATCAATAAATACGAAGGGTATGAAAAAGATCGATGAAGACAGAGAGCATCAAAAGATATCGAACATATTGTTAAGTATCCAAAAATTGAATAGAACGTTGTTTTTGATCGGGAGTAATTGAAAATGACGGTAATGTTTGATCGAAAATTATATAAATTGATTTGTAACGACTATGCAGTAATTTATGTTCGTAAAAATTACAACCTTTAAGTTACCTGGCAAAATTCATGTACGACCTTTCCTGGTATAGTTTTTCAAAAAACTAAATCTAAACTACATCTTTCATAATGTTCAAAATTAATTTTTGTCCATTTCAGATCCAAAATTAATTGACTTTCCTTCTATGTCATTCATATCCGAACGGGACATTCATAAAATTATTTCATCATGCAAGTAGCGAGTAGTTTCAGTGCTCACCAGGAGATAGTTTCCGCCATGAATTTATTACAGATCCTCACTCAAAACTACGGACTTCTACACCCCAAAAAATACTAAGCCGTAAATCACGTCACACTTCATCTTGACTGTACTAATAGATAAAATGCAGGGACGTGGTAAAATGGAGAACAGTGATAAGAAATTTTTGTCTATTCTGAGATCTCTATTGGTAAAAATTTTATTCTTATAAGGCGGAAGCTACGTAGATTGATATTACGATGTGACGATATGTACTCTACAGCTCTATTTAACATTTATCCTGCTGTACGAAAGCAACAACAGTAGCAATAACAACAACAACAACAATCACTCTTCTCCATAAAAGTGGAGTTTTCCCCATTTTATTGTACTTAGATCCTGTAAACATGATTTCGCCATTTTATTATTTAATTCGTTTTGCATGAGTGTACGTTTGTCTCATCGTATGTACGAGTACTTGCCCTTGTACACACAGGATGAAGTTATCCTTTGAGGATGTTAAAATAATTCTCTCGTTGGATGTTCTGCTGCTGTTACACCCTGACAAAAGCTTGTATGTTGGTCTCTAAGGCAAGTGTGTGTGTGTGTTACATTGTTGTTATGTCGGGTTTTATTTTATTCCGATGTCCTACGATGATAAGCAACAAAATCATTTGGTTTGGTTTGTTAAGGATTCTATTCTTTAGCCTCTTCAAAAATGGTTTTTTATTTTACTTCCTCTCCAGTCATTGTCTTTTGTTTGAGAATAAATCTGCAGTTGACGTTTGACTCGGATTTCGTATGGGAACCTTTAATGAAAACAATTTGTTTTTTAAATGGAATGTATAGCTTCAAAAATATATTTCTTTAAAAATTCAACTGTCTCTCTGTAAAACTGTAATTGTCTGAGTAATTGCAACTTCAATAAAATAAAATCAACATCCATAAGTGCCATAGTTCAATGTAAGTTACATTTAAAACAGATGTGTGTAAGTACATATTTCCTTCAACTGCAAATCGTGACGACTTTATCAAACTTAAGTTAGCTGCGTTTAACCAACCAAACCAAAAGCGACCTGATTAACGCTCAAACAAGACAAAATCCAGCTATCGCTGTCAATCGACAGATGTTTAACATACAAAGTTCCAACTGAGGTCCTTGTTGGCCGAACAGTGTGGAACATAGCAACTACAAGTTTAACAAGAACAACAATAACAATAAGAAGAGGAATAACGAAAATAACAAGATCGCACAAAATGAACGCCCTATTTGCGAAATTGCCAAAAATAAAAAAACCCTTAATCTTAACCACTTTTTGGACGTGAACGTACGAGAGTTGTAAAGTGACGCAGTATTGTGGACACCTTTGCGTTATATCCATTGGTAGTGGTAGTGTTCGTAAAGAGAGAGGTTAACAAAAAAAATATACATTGCAGGGGTAATTCTATGCAGAAGTTATTCATAACGAAAATGTATCTCTACGTAATGAGCTTGCTAGGAAAAACCTAAGTATTTAAAAGCACACTCTATAATGTAAAAAATTACAAATATATTTACTTTTCACAATAATTCACAAGTGTTAACAAAACTGTTCCTCACGATAAAAACTCATATTGGCCGAATCAATTTTGATATTATCACCTCACTACATGGTTATTGTCATTGTTATTGCAAATATTTATTTAAAAACTTAACTAATATTTATTGTCTTCAAAGGAATATGATTCGGCTACATAAATTCTTATAAGCTTTATTTACATAGATAATAACGATAGTTTATTATGGGAAGTTTTTATCCATTGATTAGAAAAAATATCATAAAAGATATGCATATACATAAGTATATTAATATTACTTAATTGTAGTTTCCCACGCCGAATTATATTCCGATTTTTCTCGGAAGCCTTTTATCGAAATTTGATTTTTTCCAACCCTTCTATATTTTTTGGTCACTAAAGTATTAAGTTAATTTTTCACCATCTTGCAACAATGGTGAACTGAAAAAATTATTTCAGTAATTGGTGTTCGGTTTCTGCATTCGAAGTTGGCTTTGAATTTGCTCATATTTCGAGAGCTTGCGTGCTCTATTCTGGCCGACTGTTGCGGCACAAGATGAACTACAATTTCTTCAGAGGAAGATGGAAACCAACCGTGGTGTATATTGAAAAAATTTTTCTGCATTTAAATTCGACAATTAAAATTTTATATAAAATGCTAGTTGGCCTGGCAGATAGGTGTAGCGATGCTGCATTACGGAGGTCATGCTTCCACTATCAATGATGGCTATATGCTTGTAAAGAGATAACTCTTTGGGTACATAAATGTAATGGTCAGTTCAACGTAAAATATAATTATTTTCGCGATTGTGAAAATTTCATGAATTTTTAACATCTATGTTCTTATTAAAGATTTTTTTTTTTGACTCAGTCTAATTTTAAAATGGGCAGCACTCAAGATATCTTCCACTTCGCAACATATCAGAGAGGTATAATAATACACTGAATTGTTACTTAGAATTCAGCTAATTTTGCTAAGCTCCTACTTCCTTTAAGAAATCTCGTTCTTTCTTTCTGGAATCACTAAGCGAAGAGGACACATTTTACTCAAAACGAAATCGGTATGAATCAACTAATTTAAGTTTGAGACTTAATCAGTTTATTGAAATTTTTCACCTATAGATTTGAAGTTATCAAAACTACAATATATTTTGAATCAAAGTCTATCGAGTAATTTGGAGGTTTTCCATAAAGAAACTAGATAATATTTACATCAAAGCTAAAATTTCATTAAAATATTCTAAGGTAAAAATTTATTCCTTTTATGGGTTAACATAAACATTAAATTGCTTAATTTCTATAGCTGCCTATACTAGATTTAGCTGAATAAAGAAGTCAACATAAAACACAATATAGTGAACGATTAGCTCATTAATATTGGGAGAGCGGTATAGCGACAGCTAGCAACCGGTTTAGACCTCATGGTCACATTCGCCGCCAGTTGCTGTCGCGTGGCTTCAAAAATACCATCGTTTGTGCGGTCAACCTACGTCAAAAAACTCTTGAAAAATCCGTCTTCATTTTTTGCTAAAAAATCCGGAAAAATCAGAAAAACAAAAACTGCAAAATATATATCCGTAGAGAAATCTAAAGTTTCCGCGAAAATATGGTGTAAAACCTTTGAAAAGAAAGACAATCAAAATCCGTAAAATGTGTATATATACTACATACATGTATAAATACATATGTTATTCCTTTATTTAAAAAGAAAAAAAAAATCAAAAATACAACAAAAAAACTGAATTTTTTCGTCGTGTGAGAAAAAAAAAAATAAAACAAGAAATTAACTTGTACAATTTAGTTTAAAAAACCATGTGAAAACAAATATGTTTTTTTTCCTCCTTAACTCCTTAAAAAATCTCCTTAAAACCATTCCCCTATCTAAATTTTTATAAATATCTTTAGTTGAAGATATCCTAAACAATCCTTTCCTCAGTTAAACCAAATTTCATTAAAGTGTAGAATTCCAATAAAATTAATTTGCTGATTTTACCTAAATCAAAATGAAAAATACAGAAAAAAAAAGAAACAATGGTGAAAATTAGAAACAAACGGAACATGAAATAGTTTCAAAAGAAAATAATTTTGATACAATTAAGTTAATGTTTAAAATTTAAAAATGAAAAGAATCAAGTTTTAAATTAAAATAGGAAACGATTAAGTAGCTAAGTGATTCAGAATTAATAATTTAAATTAATTATAAAAATGATATTTTGAAAAACAATTATTTTTGTATCCACCCCAAATTAACATGTATAGCATATCGTTTACTGCTGCACATCGCTGAGAGGCCTTTCAACGCTGGAGCATATCGCAGAAAATCATAAAAAAAGATATCTGTAAGTTTCTTTATTCTATACTTTTTTGCTTAATTATCATTTCTCTATAAAAGTATTTTTTTTTTGTGCTATAAAAGAAAAAGAGCGAATCAAATAATCAATGATTAAAGTAAATGAGCGAATACTTGTAAAAGCTGCAATGAATGGTTTTGTAGAGTTGTATTTAATAAGCGGAGACTTACTCCGAAAGTAAAATAAAGCTTTTTCTGTATTTTTT
This sequence comes from Tricholauxania praeusta, assembly GCA_949775025.1. NCBI lineage: Eukaryota > Metazoa > Arthropoda > Insecta > Diptera > Lauxaniidae > Tricholauxania > Tricholauxania praeusta. The sequence goes on along the minus strand of OX459029.1, from coordinate 36,569,187 downwards.
TTTTTCTTCACTATTTTCGTTATGCAGATCAGCTTCTCTCACTTACTTTGACATGTTTTTGTTTACATTTTTTTTATATATAAATTTTGATCTATGAAAAGTTATGGAATAATAATTCCAGTGGTGGTTAGTTAAGAATGCACCAATTTACCTTACATTCCGTTTTTGTTGAGATTAACGTTTAGCAAATTTCTTTTAGTAAATTTTTGGAACAAAATATATTCCTAAAATTATGAATGAATCCTTTTAATTCCCCAGTTCTTATATCTATTATTTTGAAAGTATTGGTATTTAAACAATTAACTAAAAATAAAAACAAAAAGAATAATGTCATAAGTAAATACTTAAGCTCATGAATTTATTTTGCATTTAGATAACATAAATAATTAACACTTTAATCATTATGTTTGTACTTTTAATTTTAAGCTGTTATGAACTTTTATTTTTCTGAATTATAATTAATAAATCTAATATGGACTATTAAAACCTCCTTTTCCTTGTGGTAATAGAGATATGATGTTCTAAACATTTTTTTTGTAGGATCCTTAAAAACATAATGCGCTTAATAGGATCAAGGTAGGGTGGGTATAGACGCGCGTATCTCGACTTTCATCTTAGAGATACCGTTTACTTTCTAGATTCATTGCAAACCTTCCCTTTAATTTAATTTTCTTGACCATTTTTCTTTTGTTGGCTACCTTTTTCTTGTATGTACTGATGGTCAAGCCTAATCCATTTCCGGTTGATTATTTTAGTTTCCGTTCTATTCAGGCATAGGGACTCTGTAATATTTTTTTTGTGAGTGGGTATTTTTAAAGGGCGTGCCAAAAACCCCCCCAGCCGATTGTTTTGCTAGCCGAATATATAGACGGGTCCCGCACCGGCTAATCCCTAATAAAGTAATGGTTTTAAAAAATATTTGTATTATTGCTACATGCATAAAGAATATAGAATTTGAATTCATATCCACAGACAACCACACTCAAATTGGCGCCCAACGTGGGACAACACACAGCAATGTGAGGCCACACCAACGTGGGGCAGTGATGTTCCAACATGGGCCACTGTTGTTCCAGCGAGGTGGTTGAAAAGAAAGGATATTGAATTTGATTTCAATCCACAGACAACCAACACTCCACATAATACATAAACTACCAGCAAAAAACTATCAAATGGTAATCTTATTATTGCCAATTTACCATCATTAAATTGTTAACAAAAATTCGAGCACTTAAGAATTGCTTTCAATTGAGATAATAAATAGGTTATTCTGTGACAAATATGTCGAGTTTCATATTAAATGTCCTATCCAAAAAATTGAACATAACAGATTTACTTAAAACTTGAGCGAAGTGTTGGTTGGTAATTATGTATATCACAAATAACTTTTCTTTTTCTTTAAAAATTGGCTGAAGTAATGGGGATGATAATTTGTGATTTTGGTTTACAGCCTCTGTTTCGTGTAAATAATTTGTTTCCTGAAATTATAAAAATATTAGTTCATGTGATTTCGATAGATTTTTTTTAGTGGCTTTTCGAATAATTTTTTGAAAGTTCTAACGTTTGACCTTGGTTTTTCAAAATTAAGAATAAATTTTACTTTTTTTTTGAAGCTGGAAACTTTTGGTTTTTTTTTTAAATTTTGATAATACTTACATATTTCGATACGGAATCTGATAGAAATTTTATAAATTTTTTTCAAAATAAGCTCATCACTTTAAAGTCTCATTTTCTGTCCTTGGTTGTTGACTAATAGATTTTTTTGAAAAATTAAAAAATCAAAGTTTCAAATATTTAAATCACTATCTATGAAATATCCCTTCATTAAATGCAAAACAGAAAATAAACAACAAATTACAAGAGGAGGGCCTCTCAAGTTTAACGAAAAAATAACAGAAAAAAAAACGTACTCACCTCTTGCTGCGCATTTTTCAAATCATGTTCGTTCGCACAAATATTCTCGGCTGCGCATGCGCCTTATCAGCGCCGATTAATCTTCATCGCTTTTACTGATAAGCAGCAGTGCGCTTTACATCGAATCGGATCGACCCTGCATTGAGTGGCGAACTTGACGCATATACATGGCAACATCGTCGCAACAGAAGCATCAGCGGCAGCAACAACAGCAGCGACACTCATGTTAAAAATTATGATGGCTTCGTTGGTATTATGCGGCCAAAGGATCAGGCAACCAAATCGCGTATCCGATCTTTTGGGATCAGTGGAACAATGGCGCGTATTTGAAAAATTAAACAAACGTTCGCCCGTTTGCATGCGTTGCATGCAACGTTGGTGCGTTTTCAACTTGATCCCTCACATGATGGGTCATCATGGTGATGAGCTCGCATAAATTTTGACAACAACAATGTGTATAAAGAGTTGCCTCTCAAAAACTCAGCAGGAACATACTGGTTGTTATTGTTGTTGTTGCAGTTGTTAATGGCGTCATTGTCAATATGTCAATGACAGTGTTAACATGAGATCTCTGTGTTGCTGCATAAGATTTGAAGTAGCTGCGCCTGCAACATACCGCACTTATAATTCATGCGTAACAATTTGGTTGCAGCCGCAGCAACAGCAGCGTCGAATGATGAATGGCATTGACATTGCGTGATTTACTTTGAATTGATTTAAATATTTAGAATTATTTGAATTTTCCACGATGCTACATATTTTCAAATTAATTGAATTAATTCCATTTTTAACATAATCTTAAATATATTGAACTATATCACTTTTTTTCGACATGACTTCAACTTCAACTTCAAGGGTTTGCTCTGAAATCTAAAACTAAAGCTGCAAGAACATATTTGGGTTATTCCGAGAAAATCAAATAGGGTGAGGTCTAACGAAGCTGTAGTTCCCACTGGTTTTGTTGAAATATACTGAACTTTTAGTGTTTGCTCATTTACAGAGGACTAATTTTTTATTATTTTTCTTAAAAAAAATTTTACAAAAACAGTTTACATATTAAAATAAGCTTAAAGAGTTAAGCAATTGATTAAAAATTACAATTCTACACTTTATAGCAAAGCAAGTGGAGGAACAAGAAACGAATACAGATTAATTAAAAAATATCAATTAAAAAATATCACCGTGCCCTTTTTAAAGAAAAATAAATACCTAGTTAGTCCTAATATTAGTTTAGCCTCTCTAAAAATGCAATATAAGTAAAAGCTCATTAGCTTATTTTTTTTACGAATATGTTTTTGTGGAAACTAAATGATGCGATATTGAATTTGTTAACATATACATATGTACTTAATATAGCGATTTTAAGATTTGGCTTGTATAGGAGGTGCAATGCCCTTATGTCAAAATCTACCTATTTTTTGTCTAGTGCCTTGAGTTACAACAGAAGCTTCAGCGGCGGTATTGACTTGACCTGGCCCGGAATTTCATGTCAAAGCCGAGAGCCTGGCAGAAATTCAAAATTTCGGAAACAGCCCGATAGCTTGACGATTTTTGTGAAATGAAGCTAAAATTTTTCTGTTTATCGAGCAAAAAAAAAAAGGCCACCAAGTTTTTTCATTTTAGGAATTAGTTTTTGAATATTGCTAGACAAAGAAAAAGTCATCAACTTTTCCAAAAATAAACATTTCTATTTTTTCCCATTTTAGGAAAAAAATTTTTTTGAGTACCGGGATTTGCTTTCATACGACTTGGTAATCCTGCTTGTCCGAACCATTTCTAGTGTTTATCACATCCATTTGCTCAAATGTGTTTATTTTTGTTTAATACAAGCTATCAGGCCCGGTGGGAATGCTATATTATTGGTTTAGATAACAAAATTCGAAAACAAAATTATTTTGATCCATTCTCTTAAACACCTCAACAGTAATTGTCTCGCTCGAGATACTTCCTGTTGCCTCTGCCTAGAAGAAAATGAAGCCTCTGGAGTCATCTGCATAAAACTTCCAGCCCACTGAGAGTCTTGCAGAAACTAGCCCTGAAAAATTATTATTATCTTCAGAATCATCGAAATACTTTTAAAAAAAGAAGGTTTTGCGCAATTGGACTTCAAAGAGATTGAAGTGTCTGAACTAAGTAGCCCTGTCTTGTGACATAGCAACATCTTTGGGAATCCAAACAACACATCAATTGGAAACCCATTAAACCAGTGCTTTGGGCATTCTGTTCCCATCCTTGCTACGCTAGCGATTTTGCACCACAAATCCATGCATTCACTTAATTCCCAAAGTAATTTTTGAAATAGTTTCTATATACTAAGGCTTGGTTTCAGAATGTTTAGCAAAACATTAACTGGCAGTTTGACATAAAGTTTCAAACAAAATTTGTTTTTTTTTTTAGTTGAAAGTTAACTTTTAACCAAACATTGTGAAACCGGTCCCAAGTGCCAATGGTATATTTTTAATTATTTACCTTAATTCTCTTCAATTCTCTTATCAAAACCAATCAATAACATCTTGTAGAGAATTCTTCAAATTCTATTATTATCCAAAATACACAACAGACAGACAGACAGACAGACAGACAAACGCACAAGCATCCGAACAAAGTTCAAAAACGCGACAAACAGACAGCATTTCATTTCATTACCGTACAACCTAAACGGAATATTTAATGATTTAATCAGTAAATCTGAGCAGAGATTTCCACCAAGCATCTCCCATCGTTGCAGCCAGCGTGCATACAGCAAATGCCCCAGAGTTGCTGCTGCTGCTGCTGATGCAGAGATTTGCTTATTTTCAAGATTTTCAAGCAACATAATAACGCGAGTCACGTGTTAACAGAAATTTAAAATAAAATGGAAGATAAGCCCAACAGAGCGAGATGGTCTGTTCAATGGCAGTGCGCAAACAACAGAGAGTGAAAGAAGTTTCCAGCAAAGACACCTTTCAGCAGATGCAGTCTAATTAAATAATTCGTAGAATTTCTTTTTTAATTGCGAGTACGAGTTGGAAAAAAAGAAACAAAAATCAACGACAAGGTTGCACCAACGAGCATTGGTCCAACTGAAAGCATAAAACCTTGGCTGCTGCAAATTTAAGCCACGTAGATGCAGTAAAGTTTTATTTCATCGCAAACGGGCTCACATGAATTTTTTAGAGTTTCTTAGAAAAGTGCAAATTTGCAACGTATTGAAATTATTTAGTGCTATGTGGATTTGGTTTTTACTCGTTGTAAAATATTCACTTTTGCATTTTTAACGAAACTGATAATGAAACCATATATTTCGACACCAAATAAACTATCACCTTAATCGTGTTAAGCCAAGTCAGAGAATTTATTCTCAAAATATATATTTGTTAAGTTTATTTACATTTCACTATGCTCCCTCTCAAAAATTCGATACATAATTAAATAAAATAAAATGGAACAAGAATGTATGCAAATCTGGACACCATTAAGTCTACTGATATCACAGCGGTTGCGAAAAGAATTGCAAGGATATTGTTCTAAAACGTGATAATGATATAAAGGGCAAAGGTTGAATTGTCGGATGCAAGACCGTTGCTAAAAATTTGGTTCTAGGAGGGCTCAAGACATAGTTTTAGGTCAGTGGAGAGAAAGGTGCGGCTTATGTTGTCGAATTCTCACAATTTCGGGACTCGAGCCCCAAATTTCATTCGTAGGATCCATTAGCTTAAGAGTGATATCGATAAAATAATGTTTTTGGTTTTTCATCAGGATTTCGAATTAAAAATGCTGTAGGTGGGCTGGAAATATACTTTTCCGTAGTACTCAGATCAAAGATCATTATTCTAAAAGCAGGTACGGGAAGCGGAAGTGAATGGAAATAGAAAAGAAAATAGAAAGGAAACTAGAGGAAATAACTTAGAATTTACTCTTCTCACATTTCTTTGAAATTACAGAATCATGGGAAGAGGAATTGAATGAGCAGAACTCTTACCCAACATTTTCCTACATCGTGCGAATGCCGGAGAACTACAGAGGTAGTGCTCTTTGAAATCGTCATCCTCAAGACACAACTGATATCACATATGATGAAAGATGTTTCATGATTAACGCTACCAGTAGAAGTAGGCAGCGCTGCCGAAACTGGCACAATCGTGCCAAACTGGCACTTTCAAAATTTTCTTGGCACTCTGACTATCATGGCACATTTTGGCACTGAAAATTTTGAGTGATAACTTCTATATAACTTTAAATGAAATGAAAATCTTATTTGAAATTTATTTGCACCATAAACCAAAAAAGTAAATGTGTGCGCATACACCTTAAGTGCATGTGCTTATTTATAAACTCATTTGAAGTTGAAGTCCTAACAAATCCAGTCGTTTTGACAGTTTTCCAAATGCTGCCTTGTTTTAAATACAACGTCGAAACTGTTGCGAAAATATTAAAAAACAAAACAAAAAAAATAATATTAAGTAGAAAAATTTTTTACCGGCATGGATAATCGCAAAGTTTTTGAGTAAGGAATGAATTTATTATATTTATTATGGTATGCAACTCATTCTTTTTAAAATATTTTAGTGTTTTCTCCAAACGTGTTGATTAAGAACTTTATAATTCAAACAACGAGCCAAATTATATCAAATCTTCCACTTTTAACAATACCAGTAATATAAATAAATGCTATCGTAACTTCAACGACAAATTGTTGCTTAACTTCTCGTGGCTAACTAAAATAGTTTCCAAGGCATTTTGTATGTTTTGCAATCAATCCTTGTCAAACAACTTAAACCTGCTTAAATGGCATGCTGATGCCACTATTCCCACCAAAAATGTCAATGCTCCCAAAAACCAAGTAAAAATAGATAGCTTGGACGAAATTACTGAACATCAGTTTTTTAGAGATAAATTAAAAACAGCTGAATTGAAAATATTGATGTTTATATTCAAAAACAATTTTCCATTTAATCTTATTGAAGACGTACTTGACTTGATTAAATCAGATGATGCAGACTCAAAAGTTGCTAAAAAAATTAAAATTGGTTGATCTAAGGGTAGAGAAACAATATGTAATATTTTTTGTGAAGGTAGTACTAAAGGAATTTTAAATATTTTAAAAGTTCAACATTTTTTTTTTAATATTCGATGAGACAACAGAGGTGAGTTGCACAAAGTCTTTGGTGTTAGCAACACGACTTTTTGCATTTCAGGAAAACCAAGTTCAGGACTTTATTTGACTACACAGAATTAAGCTGACATATTTGATATTATTCAACACATATTTTGACTAATTTAACTATAGGTTCTTAATTTGCAATTATTATGTTATGGGGTGTCTGAAGCTTCAGATAGAAATTTCTTTTTTTTTCTATAATTTCGTATTGACTCGGTATGGCACGCTTTGGCACCCTAAGTTTCAGATGGTTGGCACTAAAATTTTTTATGGTGCGGCAGCGCTGGAAGTAGGTCCTTTCTTCCCTGGTGAAGAGAAGACTTCGTTACTTTCCTAGACGGTCCTTTCACGAAATACTACAATTTTGCAAGAATAGATATCAGACCATCGCCATGTATTAGCAGTACTCATTAAAGTATTAATCCAATGAGTGATTTCCGAGAAACTGAATGCCGGACTCATTGAAGCGACCGCTGAACTCTGGTTAGCCCATACATCCGCTTGTTAGTTCTTTATGTCCGGGAGCTCAAATAAGACTCAACTCATTATTCTTTGCTACACAATTGAGTTTGATCTTACATTCGCTAACAATCTTTGAATAGCTGACCGAATTAACAAGAGCCTTTACCCCAGCCTGACTATCAATAAAGACACCTATGCTCTTCCCATGCAATCTTTTTTCGATGATCCCGAAAGCCATATTCAAAATATCTAAGGCTTTCGTAAGGAAAGGGCTCGCCATTTCTCCTGTAACAAAAGAATACCCAGTTTTGCAGTCTATATACCACCCCAAACCCGTTCCACAAAAGCTTTTGAACCATCCGTGTAGAAGACATGAGTAAGTATCTGAAGTATGCCATTGATCACGTTCCGGGTATGTCACAGCAAACTTTCCACCGAAGCCGAAGGTACACGGTAAACTGATGGTATAACTGTATGTGCGCTTCATCATCTTCATTAGGTCAGACCACATTAAATTTGAACTTGTAGGTAGCACAATTCTTTTTGACTTGCGGAACCAGAGGCAATAAATCAAGCCAGGTATCTTAAGCGTCATCTGATGTGGTTCTCAAACACACACTTCTCTATGGCCTTGCCGACGATATGAGAATGGACTTTACCAGAGTTCTTCACCACCAGACTACAGAGGCGTATTTGACAACGGGTCTGATCAAAGTAGTATATATTTCGAACTTAAAAACATATGTGAGAATCGATCTCATTCCACCAAGGAACAAATTTGTATCAGATAAATTTTATTTTAGTTTTTGTTTATTTACACGGAACACTATAATATTTGGAAGAAAAACATTTTCCTCCCCATTATAAAACTTTGTGAATAACTGAGTTTTGCGAAAGATCCTTCAGTTTATCACACATTTCTTTTAGCATAACAGTCACACCAGGAGCTACATTAGGTGATTTGACGTAATGTAAATGCTCTTTCCTCTGTTCCGGATCCATTTTAGAGCTCCAAAGGATATCAATGGTTACGATTCTTGGTGTCTTTTTAAGTGCGGTAGTCAATTTAGCAGCCGACTTGGGAGGTGACGGCATAGCCTCCGGCTCAGTTTCTACAATTTTTTTTAACCAATATCCTCGTGAATGTTTCGATCAGTCACAATTTCCATATAGCCGGCAATCTCAGTCAAAGCACTGGATTCGAATTAAACGGGACTTACATTATCGGCCGAACTCTCTATAATATTTTGTTCGAACGTGACATTTTCCAAATAAAAAATTTGATTCTCAGGAAACTGGTTGTTTGAAAACTTCAAATAACCTTAGCTGATTGTGGTTTTATTCGAAATTAGTGAACCAAAATCACCTAAGAAAAAGCACTTAAAGCTGTAAATGTTTCTGTAAAGTAGTTTATTTCCTATTGGAGATTTTTTTGCCCATTTTAATTTGTTCCTCACTTTTTAAAAAGACAAAGCCATGTAACGACTTGTTGACTCAATTGACTGCAGGGTTTTGAAAAAAGAGTCATTTGGTTAGTTCTTTTTATCTTCACTGTTTCGGAGCTTATATCGTTCTATTCCACTTTCAAAATACAACCCATATTCGACAATGTTTCCATTAGTAGGCCTATATCATTTCTTCTCAACTATGAGTCTCTTAAAACAACTAACATTAATTGAGATTCTACATAAGAAAGAAAATAAAAATGAGGAGAATATGCCATCCAATCATTCCAACAGTCACTTTAGCACTCACAACGACATTAATCAAACCATTAAATGAATCTCTTACAAATAATCAATAGAAACATAATAGAAACCACAACAATAAGTTGCCAAAGGAACTAAAAACAAAAAAAAAAGTAGTTCTCAGGAAGCAGCAAGAAGATGACAACAGGATCACAACAAACAATAAAAATGGCTGCCAAGTGATAATCACTGGAACATCATCAGCGATAGCAAAAGAAATGAAAATAATAATGAAATAATTATGGATGATGATGTTGGTGATGCCTTGCAGCTGATTGGTAAGTGAGTCCAAAATGATTTCATTTCGATTACGTAGTTTTTTGATTTCGTTTAGAATTTATTGGTTTCATGTTCAAATGTTGGACAACAGGACGATGGTAGCTGCAAACAAAATGTGGCTGTGATATCACAGCATGTCGATCTCTTGAATGTTGGTTGCTTTATTTTGACTTGATGCTGATTTTCAGATTGTGACTATTGAGTTCGTCGCAAACGTTAGTAGAATATTGGAATTTCAAGCTACGCAGGATGACATCCATGTGGTTTGATTTTTTTTTTTCTTGCAGCGTTTGGTGTGGGATTTTTATTTGTTATTTGACACAAATGAAAGGAACCTCTACCAAAAATAGGCACAAGCAAAGATGTGAAGAGAAGAATAAAAAAAAAAATCGCGTGGCATGTGTCCCTCCTCACAAATCAGTTGCAATCAGAGAGACAAAAACCAAACAATTGAGTGACCATCAACACCAAAATTGTGATCAGAACACGGCCATGCAGGAGTGATAAATCAATGCGAAGCATTAGGGACCTTCACGCGGAACAAAGGTATGAGTAAATAAAAGCGTCAAGTAGGAATTTCGCACATGTTGGAATTGAATAATTGGAAATTTTTTAGATTTTGCTCAATTTAATGAATTCGGTACACGGCCAAAATTTTGCTTTTTAGTTGGTTATGTTTAAATTGAATAGTGGTTGAACAAACTCACTGGTAAAACAAAATCGCTGATTAATCAAAATCACTCGTAAACAAAATCGAAATCAATGTTTCAACAAAAAATTTTGAAACCTTCAAAATTTATGAACTCATTTTCATCAGGAAAGTTTCTGAACAGATGGTGGTAAGCGTAACACATCCGATACAAGCAACACCTTTTAAACGTTATACCGAGAAACTATTCAAGCATTTATTACCAAATTTGTTGCATGGCATTTGGTGATACAAGCAAATACTGAACAAAATTTTATCGGCGTGGCATTATTCATGATTTTATTTAGCAATTTAAAACAAAATTTAAAATTGTGTCTTTATAATATGAAATTCAAATTAAGTTATGCTTAAAAAATAGGAAATTGAATACAATTTGTAGACCAGTTTTTTTTTTGTAAACAAAGTTTTTTCACGGTTAAAACGAAATGTTTTCATAATATTCTAATGAAGTATTATCTGTCCCCTGCTTATTTTATGTAAAGATCAACTGCTGAATTATCAAAATCAATGTAGCGGAAGTACTTTCTTACCAAGCACATACCCAGAACTTGGTTTGGGAGGAGCAAATATTTTTCTGAAAATCTTTCAACTTTTAATGCGTTGAGAGCCTAAAAACATAAATTTTTTAACTAAGCAATTTTATACTGTTACCCTTTAATTAAGAAAAATATGATTTCACTGTACTAACTAATTAGGTACCACCAGAAAACTCCCATACATTTCTTACACGAACATTCTCAACAATTTTTTTATACGATTTTATACGAAAATTTGATTCAAAGGTGGTAGTTCTCATAAGCTTAGTCTCTAAAATGTAAAAATGAAATTATAAAACTGTATTCCTGTTTTTAGAATAACACCCATAAAAAGGTACTACTATTAATTGACATCTAACACTCCTAAGAACTCCAGCTGAAAATTACTAAAAAAAAAATGAGTAATAAATAAATGCATAGTTTATAACTAAAAATAATAATATAAGGTTACTAAAAAATAAACCCCCTAGTAGCAAACGGAATTTAACAAGACAAAAATCTAGCTTACAAGGCTGTGATGGCCTTAAAATAGCTTGGTATCGTAAATACAAATACACATTGTCTTTGAAGGAAAATTGTAGCTTTATAAAATTTTGCTGAAGCGAGATATTAAACAATAATAAAGAGAGGCAATTAATGTCTTTAATATGTATTTATAAATCTCATAATAGGCTGATTATAAAGACATTAGGTGAAATTTCTCATATGTGTCACTATAATGTACAGCGCATAGAGACACACGTGATATGCCTCATATACCTCATGTTTCGTATGTGTCTTCATACTGTGCATAACAAAGTGCTTATAAAGAAATTAGGTGGTATGTCACGTGAGTATCTTTATACTGTACATAATAAATAACTTCTAAAGAAATGAGGCGGCATGTCTCGTTTGTGTTCTTATACTATAGACATAAAAGTCATTTGAAAAAACATGTGCCCGCCATGTGTCCATTTTTTGTATTTTAAACGTGCTTTACTAAGACAAATGTGAGAAAAATATTATTAGACATTAACTTATAAAATGATAGATGTATGTATATCGCAGATTGCATAGTGAAAAGCGTGCAGTGGCGTACAAGGCGTAAGTAAAAATTAAATTCCATAATAAAATAAAATTTTATACAATAAGGGTCTGTAATTTCAGATAAAAGTTCCAGGAAAAAGGAAACGAAATAAAAACTAAATAAAAAAAAAATACAGAAAGTAATGTAGTTATGCAAAAGAAATACGTTGAAAATTTGTTAAAAATATTGTATAGACGCATTAAAGTCTGTAAATAAGACACTTTTTACGCCAATCTAATTTAAACCTTTGTAGGGTGTCTTTTGAAGATCTTTGAAGTAACTCTACTCATGGTACTTGCTTGGGAATGCACTCTTTGACCGAAGTCGTTCCATGATTTTGATAATGTGTTTGTCATTTAGCGAAAGGGGGTTTTCAGTTCATTTGGGAACTTAAAGCATCTATTTATGTAAAGTTCTTCAAAAATAGATTTATTTCTTGTTGTTCGTAACGAAGTTACTACACTTTTGATCTATTTTAGAGCTGACACCAGGACATGGCATAGATTGCGCCGATACTTCAATAAAGGCAATAAAATTTCTCACATACTTACAGGGATATAATTGATCAGTTCTTCTTGATCACAGCCAAAAGCAAACCACGTGTACCATTTCCTGAATAGGTGTCTGTGCCTCGAATGTTATATTATTGCCTCAGTTTCTTGAAAAATATGTACTGCCTGTGTAAGTCAAAAATAGAATTTTTTGTATAAGTACACTTACGCATATCATGGTTTCTAAATTAATTTATTATAAGTTTTTTTCCAGTGCAATCTGCCATGTGCTACGCTACGATCGACGTTTACTATTCTGACCGCAACGCAACTGATCGAATCACAACACGCTCTGATAAGATGCAATCTGGTACGCCTATTGTCAACAATATTTTAATTCCTGTTCATTATTTGATCCTGTGGGCATGAGTTTTTATGTGAATACTCACAAATTCTAAAAAAAAAAAAATTCGTAGAAAAAAAGAAATGAGTTGTATTTTAAATCTCTACATACATATAGTAACTGGTTTTTGTCTCTTGCCAACTTTTTAAGGGTGTTAATATTTTTTGCACATTACTATGAAATAAAATGTGCCATGCTTTGATAAAATCTTTATTATCTTGGATTTAAAATCTAGAACTTAAGCTCTTTTTTGAAATTTACTTTTAGAAAGACAAAAAGCATAAAACTCATTGTAGCTCAAATGTCTGATTGCGGTCAATTTCTGCGCTCTTTTACGCCTCTTTGTTCAATCGAATATTTTTTGATTTTATATTTTAAGAATTATTTGACAGATATTAAAAAATATATTATAAGAATTACGTAGATTGACCAATATATTATTTAGTTTCACAAGAGGTACAACGCGCAACTGCACAATATCGCAACCTTTTTTATTACTGGTCTGCTCCATGATGGTTTTGATGGAGGTAGTAGGGCTAAAAATCAACATTGGCTTTTGTCAGCAACAACGAATTTTGGAGTCAAATCTGAAGTCAGTTATTCTGTATAGCCGTGAAAGTTGCGCTCTGCTACACAAAACAGTTTTCTTCGCCGAATTCTGAAAATTTGGATCATCTCCAATATCCAACTTCCGTGCAAATCAAACAGCGAAAATGTTGGAAAGATGGAATGAACACAATGAAGTCCGTCAGAGACTGGAGTGAAGCTCTCAGTGTAGTAGACAGGCCTGAATTAAAAAATTTGCCGCAAAGCAATACTCGTATATATTTCTTATTATAATTATAATCTATAAGTCAGCTGGTGAATGAACCGAATAAATAAATGACACCAATACTTTCTAGATCATTGTGAGCTCTCGAAGTTTCTTCTTCAACTGATTCAGAATTTGTTTTTTTGAAGAATGTAGTTAACCTTGGAGTTTTTGCTAAGACTGTGGTACTCAGCCCAGCTAAATCTTTTACGGTTGTCACTCGTGACAAAACGCATTGTTGAATGAACAACAATCTGTTAACATTACATTAAAAATTACGTTAATAACACAGGCCGACAAAAATTATACCCAGAAACCGGACTATATATTTCCGTAGGTTTTCGATGCGCTGATTCCGAATCTGGTCGCAGAATTGCTCCATCACGTCAGGTTTTCGAGATATCCTAACCTAAAAGTGCAAAAAACGTTGTTTTTGCCCATTTTTGAGGTTGTGTAGCACCGTGAATTTTCTTTTTTTCAAAAAACTATATGTGTGATCTTAAAGAGCTGTTCTTCTTCTTTCCAATGTCGTTGAGTTTTCTGAAATATCTTTCTTTTTTGCCGATCTATCGCATTTTGAAATTTTCATATTTGTGATTTTGCCTGTACCTGCAAGCTCATTAGGAACATTTGTGTGTCAAAAAATTTGAAAATTTCAAAATGCGATAACTGATTCAAAAAGTATATCTTATGGAATTAACATCGTTTCTAAGGCAAAAATTACTGTATTGATAACAAATTCGAGAACTTAATATAAGCCATCAGATTTTCGAGAATTGTGAATTATTGCATATAATAAATAAAGCAAATATTTTTAATAATTAAAAAACGTGTTTTTCATTAAAGCACAGTTGAGTGATCAAACTCGTCAGCAAATGAAGGGCTTGAATTTAAAAGCTAATTTTAGTTAACAATTTATTTCTACTAAGCTTGGACTCTTTTTCGGCAGACTTGCTTTTTCGTGTCAAACATTGAACAATTTCGTGTACAACTTAGTTTCTTTCTTCCACTTTTTTTTCTATTACACATAGATACAAGTTTAAGAAAAACAACAGTTCTTCAATCATTTAATTCAGTGGCATCCAATTAAATTCAATTTTTCAAGATACTACCGCGATAAATAAAACAAACATCCCAGCAAACCAGCTAAACAAGAATAAATTTGAGGAAAAAAAAAAACACTAACAAAAAATAAACAAAAGATTATCAAAATTTGATAAGGCGCTAAATTTGTAGATGGTTCAATTTTTCTAAACGCTGTAATATGTTGGGTTCCTTCAGCAACAACAACAACAACCACAGATACTGCGCTATGGTTCCATAGTGTTGACCTTTCAATGCATTCATACTTTTGGTAGTAAAATATAAAATGATGTTTATTTGTTGACTACAAATATTTATAGAAAAAGTAACACTTGTGTCTTTTCGTCAGTTCGGTTCTGTCTGTGGACAGAGACATGCTTGACCAATGAAGTGCACACCTATAACCAGAAAATATATCGTATTTTTGTGTGTTCTTCTCTTTGTTTTGCGTAAACAAAAAGTGAAATGTTTTCCTTGAGTTTTTATGCTCTTCTGTAGCTGGTTCTAGCAAGTCACCCCGTTTTTATGTTGGCTTACTTTTATTTTGTGGAATATTTTTCGAAATAATTGCTAAATTACATAAAGTTATGTTTTGTTTTCGTAATTTTTGTCAGTCTGCAAGTCACCGCTTTGTTTTTTGTCGCATTGGACTAGTTTTGTGTCAGGGTACTTAGATAGCTTGTAATTGCGTCGGGAAATAACATTTGTTAGGTTGACAATTCGAATTTTCTTTTAAGAATAAACGTAACGTTTCTGCTAGATAGCTGAAATCAATATAAACTCGATATTTTATTGTTATACGCATATACATTATAGTAAGTACATAATTAACAATGACGCTTTTCATGAATGCGTATAAAAATATTTTTAGTATCGTAACGTACTTATAACGTAATAAAACTGAATTTTTTTTATTCTATAACGTTATAACTTAGCGAAAAAAATACTATAGGTTATATACATATGTATGTGCGTTGGTCAACAAAGAGGGAACTATTGAACGGAGTATGCTTTCGAGAAACCACTTTTAAAGTCAAATAAGTCAACTCATATTTCATACGTTTGTGCAATTGTGATCTATTTTGAAGTGCAATTTTAAAAGAATTAATTAAGCTAGAAGCTTTTTCATTAAAAAGACATACTATTTTCTACCAGAATCGCCAAAAAATGTGCAAGTTCATTTTTCAGAAAATAAGTCCCTTTCCCAGTGGCGTAGCGTGAACAGTTGCCACCCGAGGTAAAGATGCTGCCCTCTGTCATAAAAAAAGATAAAAAAATGTTCTTTACTTCACCAAAAAAAATTTTCAATTCAATTTTGAAGTTATTGATCAAAACCTAATTGAAATTCAATAAATAATAAATACCATTTTTCCGCCACCTAAGCCTTTACGCCTGGGGCAATCGTTCCCCTAGCTACGCCACTGCTCTTTTCGTAGACCAATGAACATATAACAACATGAGTAACGTTAAAATTTTATTAATCAAAATGTGGCCTTTTCGTGGGGTTGGAAAGCTTGCTGGTGACTTAAAATATCTATCGATTGGTGCATTCAATTTTGTACCCAAGTGTGGCTAAAACACTCCCTGGTTAAGCCGTTCAACCGACCAGAGCGCCTTTTCGTGAGGAGCCCCTTGTTGAGTGCCTTTATTAGTTTTTCTTGTTTTTTTTATGCTCTATGCAAACCCATTGGAAATTAATGACTTCTGCGCTCGTGAAATTGTGTACAAGATGACTTTTTTACACTTTAGGGTTTTTCGTGTTCCAAACATTAGAGAGTTTTTCCCGACATTCGTGATCTGCTGTTGTTTCTCGACTTTGGTGATCGAGCAGTTCAAGATTTTCTGTGCACTAAGTCACCTTACTTGTTTCCTAATTCCCGCGGCACATGGCTTTACGACCATTAGTTAAGCTGGAGAAGAAACTACTTTTTTTAAACACAATCATTAATTCAGTAACCAACATAGGAAGTGCATTACTATTCTGAAATTCAAATGAATTTCTGAAAACTGTTCAGAAGGAAAGAGAAAGTGTTTTCTTGACTTAAGATTTATTCTTCGCGGTATAATTGATGCAAATTATAGTTTATGAAAGATATATAGAAAAGGTGGGCCAAAAACTTGTGAGCATGGTGCCAGTTACCCTAGAGCCGGTACTGCCCTGGGAATTTCTATAATCAATTATAGGGTGTTTTTTTTAGAGGTATAGAGCTTCGAATTGAAATAAAACACAAGAAAATCGTTTTAATGTCCATCAATTTGGCTTTATTGGAAGGATAATTTTATGCCATTAATGCTTAAATATGATTTCGGGCATGTGGCCGCCGCGGCTGGCTCGAATAAAGCCAATTCTACAGGTCCAATTTTGAACCACTTTTTCGAGCATATGGGGCCGTATGTCGGCAATAACGCCACGAATGTTGGCTTCCAAGTCCCCTAACGTTTCTGGTTTGTTGGCGTAGACGAGCGACTTCACATATCCCCAAAGAAAATAATCCAATGGTGTCAAATCACACGATCTTGGTGGCCAATTGACAGGTCCATTCCGCGAAATTATGCGCTCATCGAATGTTTCCTTCAATAAATTGATTGTGACGTGCGCTGTGTGGCATGTAGCGCCGTCTTGTTGGAACCACAACTCATCCACATTCATGCCATCCAATTCGGGAACAAAATAATCGGTTATCATGGCTCTATACCGGTAACTGACTCTCCAGCATTATTTCGGAAGAAGTATGGCCCAATGACTCCACCAGCCCATAGAGCACACCAAACAGTCAGTTTTTGTGGATGTAATGGCGTTTCAAGGGTCTCATGTGGATTCTCTTCACTCCAAATGCGGCAATTTTGCTTGTTGACGTAGCCATTCAACCAAAAATGAGCCTCATCACTAAACAAAATTTTGCGATGAAAATCAGCATCGAGATCAATCTCATTTTCGGCCCATACACCAAAATCACGACGCATTGCAAGGTCTCGCGGCTTTAATTCTTGCACAAGCTGGATCTTGTAAGGTCGCAAGCCAAGATTTTTGCGCAAAATCTTCCATAAAGTTGATGGACAAAGCTCCAATTGCTGTGCACGGTGGCGAATCGATTCATTCGGGTCCTCTTCAACATTTTGCTCTACAGCGGCAATTGTTTCTTCGGTGCGCACTGTTCGACGTCTCTGCGGATGCGTATTATCACATAGAGTAAACGTAGTGCGAAAACGACCCATGGTTAACCGAATTAATTGCTCTGATGGACGATTATGTCGACCATAAAATGGACGGAGCTTGCGGTAAACTTCGCGAACTGAACCATTATTTTCGAAATAAATTTGCACGATTTGCAAGCGTTGTTCTTTTGTCAACCTGTTCATGATGAAATGGCAAACCAAACTGAACATAAATGACATTAGAGTTGCCAGATTTGACCATAAAATGCCAGTTTTATCTCTATTCGAAAAACAAACCTCTAAAAAAAAACACCCTGTATTATGATTTTAGTTCTAGATTGGGCTAAAACACCTTCTAGAGTGGGTCATTAGAGCAATAATTCTCAGTTTGTTAAATGAATCTAAAATTCCTTCCCCAAGCCCAGAAACTCTTCAGACCATATCCAAAATATGTTTTCGACCGGGAGCGGCACCCCTTGTCATGATCAAAATCGATTTTCTACTTATCGATTGTTGTTGCTGGAAAAATACAGAAAATTCGCTAGTAGGTGCTGTTTCAGATCATCAGTGTCACTACAAAACTTTTAGAGAAGGTTGTCAAGAGAATATAAAAGAAAAGAATTTTAGTAATGATAAATCCTACTATATCCAGTTAGTTTTCTTGAGGTAGCTAAGCAGCGATTCAATTTCATTTTCGGCCAATTCACTGAGGTTGTAGAAAGCTTGCCTTAGAGACTGGTCCTGGCAAGGTCCGGAAAGTTGCAGAGAAAGTGCTCACTAGAATCTTTTTCGCTTACATTCAGACAACTACTTCAGAAAGGGTTGAATGAAATACTTAATCTGTTCAGCATATTTGCCGATAATCAAGTGTTCAATGAAAGTCACAGTGAATCTCACGATGCTAATGCGAATCTCGGACAGTACGATAGTGAGGTCTTAGGATAGTTACAATGCTCTGGATATTTTTCTGGTTTTTACAGCCCTCCAGTTATTTGTTGCCTCTGATAGAATAATCGAAGTACGTGTATTTCATGATTTAAGAAGTTTTCCCGTTCACCATTCTTCGAGCTTGCAAATAAGTTGCAAATTTTGAATATTGGGTTGACTGGCATGTATGTTTACAAGAAAGCCACGCTTTCACTAGCTTATTTGTGACGCAATTGAATGAGAAATTGAGGCGTTTAAATTCCTCGAAAAACGCATCAATTCTTTTTACCATGGAGTTGAAAAGGTTGATTATAGCTTACAATAACTAAAAATTGAAGATTTGCTACTCAAATGATATATTTCTCATATTTTAGAGGTTACTACTGAACCAAATTTCAAAATCTTTAAAAGCTTTAAAACGCTTAACCTGAGTATCTTAGGAGATTTTTAAATTTTTCTCTACCAATGGTGCTCCTCTTATTTACATATATTTGCTCATTTCTTTCCAAGTGTGTGGAGCACTAAAAAAAATACAATTTGATTAACTTATAGCTTTAACCCAATTACACTTCACTATTTAAAATTAAATCGATCCGATAAAGACCTTTTGGAAATCACAGCTAAAAGCGTATTATCTAACAACTACCATAATTGATGAAATCCATCATCAACCTCGCTATCATAAATATTACTATCGTCATCGAAACTTATTATCGCACTTCGATAGAAGAAAAAACCAAATTTATGAGATTAAATTAAATATCATCAACAGCAAAAACTAAAAACTGTTATTTTCAACACATTTAACAAATCGCTTTAATTGCATTGATCAGATGCTACCATGCGATAAATATGTCCGACTCAGTCATGATTAAAATTTCAACTTGATTAGATTTTTTCGTTTTAAAAGAAAAAAAAAAACAAAGTCGAACACTTCAAAGTTTTTAATCAAACTCAACAGGAAATCAAAAAATCATATTTCTTATCAAGGCAGGTATTTGTGCTGCTCTCCTTGTTGTTGTAATTGTTGTTCTTGTAATATATTTTGTGCTACCAAGTATTTATTCACTTGATTCAATTCACTGCTGCTCATCATCGCCGCGATTCGGTAGCATTGAAATCAATTACGGAGTTATCAGCGTTCAAAAACGCTCCCAGATAATTAATTTAAACACTTTGGGTTGTTCCTTATCTATCTGGCGATGGTAGCCTATTTATTCTTTGATTTTTATTTTGTCTGATTTTTCAATGATATTTGGTAAAATTTGTTTTTCTTTTGATAGATAAGGTTAAATTTTTTTGATTTTAATTATAAAATAATGTTTGACTATTTGATTATGAGTTTTTTTTTTCTGTGACAATAATAGTTTAAAATAGGAAATTTCATAATGCTTAAAGAAAAAAACAACAAGTCATGTATTGCTTAAGTTAGGTTTGAGTCATGTTTACTTAAAGTCAATATATTATTATTTTAAATGCACTTAATTGTTAGTCACATATATAGAAAAACTTATGAGAGACAAGATTATTTCGAATAGGAAAAATGAATCTTTAAGGGCCAATGAAAATAGGTTTTTCTATTTCGGAAATGTATCGTCTTATCGTCTTATCAACTTAGTCGACAAGACAAACAGAAGTTAACTATTGAAATAGTTAACCACAATTTATTTATAAGAATTTGAAAATGACTCGGTAAGTCACTGCATACTCTGTGGAACTATTGTGATGCAGCAAGTAAGGTATTACAACCCCCTGAGCTTTGATTTTAACACTGAAGTAACTTAGCTCTTCGGATCCTCAGAGAAAGCATCCGATGAATGTTAAAAACAGAATCGTTTGTTTTGTTTTAAAGTTTAATTTCATTAGAGAGTGAATCAAAGAGATTTAATAGGACTTAAGCGCTACATCATGGGTCCTTGAGAACAGAAGCCTTTCTGAAGTGATTCTTTTAACTTTTTAATTTATTTATTGAATCTGGTATGACTTATCCTCTTTAAGGAGTTTTCAAGCCAAATATTTTCACGGATTCAATCTATCGCATAATTTTAAAGGTTGGTGTTAGATGCATGCTTAGTTTTCTCCAAGTACATTAAAAAAAAAGGGTAACATCATTTTGAAATTATTGCCACTCAAAAATTTCCTAAAATTCTTGAATTAAGATGAAAGGTGCATATATTTTACAATGGTTTTCATGTTCATCGTTAAAAACATTAAAATTTTGAAATCATATAAATTCACAATTCATATTGATTTTTTAACCCTAGGAGGTTCAGGGATTTTTTGGCGCTAACTGGTACAACTAGGTCTGCGCAGACCTACATGGGATTTGTATTGGAATACATAGGCAGGTGTCCTAAAAGTATGTGTAAATGTTTTTAATGCTATGAATAAGACAAAGTGAACAATAAAAACATATTTTAACATTTTCTAGGTAACAATTTACCATATTTTATTTATCATAGATGTGAGAGATCTGCACAGACCTACTTGTGCCGTATGAACCATTTCGTTTAAAAACACGAATAAAACTAAAAACAAAACCATAAACGGTCGGATTTTGTCCTCATCGTGTTCGCCGTAGCCGCTTCTGGGAAGTCATGGACAGATTCATCTCTAACACCCAAACAAAAAAAATTATACACACGTTTATATGCAAAAGGTCTGCACAGACCTGGTTTAACACCCTAGGGTTAATATCATTCTAAAATTTTTAAATATCAATCTATATATAGTGATGAATTTATAGCTCTTCTACAAGAGTTTAACGCGACTAATCAATTTCAAAAGTATTTTTTATCAATTTCAAAAGTTTATTATTGAGGGCATTCCTGAAATTGCGAAAAAGCCTCGAAAACTGCGTAAACTGCGAAAACTGAGCACATTTTCGAGCCTCGAAAATAATTTGTATTAAAACAAGTTTGCTCAACCCTCGAAAACTTTCGAGGCAAATTAGTTGAGCAAGTAGCCTCGAAAAGTCGGAAAGTGAATCAGTGTTGCCGTTTGTCGAAACGGTATAAGTAAATTTTTTATAGTATTTTCTTCAATAAATTGAATCAATTTATTTTTTTCACTATTTTGCGACATTTTAAGGATTCTGTTTTATTTGACAAAGAATTTAATGAACAATTTGATTAGTTTTCAACAAAATCAGCCATAACTGAAATAGTGGACGTTTTGACTAAAACACTGCACAGATCGAACTGTCAAATTGTCATTGCTCAATCATTTACGCGTTTGCATTGATAAGGGGGTTCCCGAAAGCAAGTCGAGTTTTCGAGTTTTTTTGATAGAGGTACATTTGGAAACACAGGCAAGTACTGAACGAAATGTGGTTAGGGTTAGACACATAGGCGGGCACCTCCTACACAAGTAAAAACATTTAAACATTATGAAATCTATTAAAGTAATGATATTAGACAAAATATGTTATTCATTGACAAATGACCATGTAAACAGAGCAGGGTAGTAATGTTTACTTTTCAATTTCAGTCCCACAGAATTCGAATATTAAATCGGTTTCCACTTTCTTTGGCAAATGGTATAGATTTTTTTTAATTCCGTATAAGTAGTTAAATTTTGGAATTGAGCAAATTTTAATTACATTCCACAGAATCGAAATCGACTTTTTCATTTTCTTGGAATAGAATTTTTTTGAATTTGAATCAGCTCAGCATGACTTAGGCTTTCGTGTGCCAGATTTTTTTTTTAAAAAAAAATAACAATTACTAATTAAACTGTTACAAGTAGCTTGTTATAGGTACAAACAATAATAACCTCTGCTTAACCCCTTAAGGACTTTTGTTACGTAGTACCTACTTCAAAATATAAAAGAAACAAAACAAGTGTTCTGTTTTTTATTTATTTTTTTTTAATTTTTCTTTTTGTACTCTACTTTTAGTTTCTTTGAGACCAAATGAGTTCAATTGTTTGAATTTTTATTGTTGCTTAAAATTCCGAAACAGTTTGTGAGGCACGCGCTAAACTACTTCAACACTCCAAAAGCACTAAATTCCGCAACCTAAGTGCAATACCACACACACTCGCGCAACCTCTCGAACCCAGTTACTCAGCCTCTTTAGGCAGGACTCAAGTGTGCAATATTGCGGTTACAACAAAACAATGTAACACCGAGTCTCGATGGCGCGACAGTAGAGTGCAACATTATGTTGAAACAATGCCTAAGACAATGAAAGCCACACATGATGCTAAAGTTGAATAAAATACCTTTAGAGCACACTTTAATTGTGTGGTACTTTGTTCTCGTTTTCCTAAGAAAGCGTAGGGGAATTGAAAAAAAAAAAATTGTAGTTCATTTCTATAATGTCGTTCATAAAACTTTGGTACTGACGCTTGGAACATAATACTATGTATACATATTGTATACCACCCTATATTGGGGTGGAGCGACCGATAATAATAGAAGAGCCCACATTCGTATATATAGAAGAAACCATGGTAAATTGTCAAATATGAGCTGTGAAGTGGGCGCATGGAACGGTACAGTTGCTAAAAACTTTCAGAAATCAAGAAACTATATTCGTTTCTGAACTGTTCACATTAGCTTACTATGATTATGTTAATTTGTGCTACTATTTTAACTTATTCAGACACAAACTTTAAGAAAAAATATGAAGAAAAAAACTTACATGTGCTCTTTTGAAGGGATTAACTGCATATGCGTCTTTTTGTTAAACCCTTTATAATGAACATATGCCTTTATGGTACTATAATAACATTGAGCTAAATGGAGTAACCCAGAAAAGACGTCCGCACAAGGGGGATACGGGGGATTTGTTGAAACGGATAAAACCGGACAAGTAGGGGATTGGGTGAGATATTTTTGAACGTTGCAAAATCGGTCAAAAGTGGACAACAAGCGGGAAGGTGGTTAAAATTCTAGAATTATTGCAGACGTCTCTTATAGACATATATGCAACTTTATTTAAAAATCAATTAAAATTATGTTAAAATTCTTAAAATTTCTGGCTCCTCTTCGACACAGTTGAACTCATTATCAGAATGATTATCTTCCACTACATTTTGACCATTATTTTCACCTGTCAACAGTGACACATACTGCGATAAGTTCTCAAACTGTAGCCAATTATTTTCGAACTGTTTTTGTGGTAGATTCTCAACATCTTTCTTCTTCCTTGTGATTGTTTCGCATAAGGTAACTTTTGGCAGATCAAAGTGCCTTATAGATCGCGTGGGTTTCAATAAATCCCCAAATTTTTTCTTTAATCTCAAATCTATCGGTCTCTAACTTGTTGTGTGCGGCCTGTCTCTTTATTTGTAACAGGTAGAAATAAAGCTAATCAAATATATATCAAAAAAGTATGACATCTATTTTTACCAAATAAATTAAAAAAATAAATAAAAATCTAGTGCGATTTGGAGCATTTGAAATTGAAATTACTTGAAGATCTTTGTAATGACCTCTATTCCATCAAAAAACTTAAAATGACTTACTATGGACATGTGCAGCTCTGTTCGCCTATTTTCTTCAACTTGTAAAAATATGTTTCTTGTCAGCGCATGGCAGTCGATAATAACGATATTGGGCTTTTTAGCGTTTTTCCCGGCTTTAAGGGTTTGTAGTGAAATAAAAGAAGTAGAAAGATTCTTTCAAAAAAACTAATGCACTAATAGACAACGCTTTGATTCATTATATTAAAATATTAAGTTAATTTTTTGCCCTTTCACTTTATGATGTAGGTCGACTGGCCTTAATTTTCAATGCAAATTGGTGTTATTTCACACTGCGTCGGGCAAGTTCTTAAGAAAATTTGATGGACTACCAGAAAAGATCCAGAAGTTTAAGATCTATTTTTAAAATTTTACCATATTTTTGTCTATATTTTCGAATAGAGACGCAAGATGCTTCACCTTTTTCCAATCGATCCATCCTGATCATAGATGGGCACAAGTTCTTCTGCAAGTTCTAACAAGAGCGCAATTGAGAGTAACGAGAGAGCATTTTCGTATACGTATACAAATGGGAGCGCACAACAACGATTCAGTTCTACTTCAGCAAGAGTAGAACTCCATATGTGACCTGTGCCCAAGAAAGACGGTTAGTATCTTAAACCGGTTTTTGAGAAAAACACGTTTAAAGTTTTCGTTGCATGTGTTTTTCTTTCACGTCATATAACTATAAGGAACTATAACTCAAAAAGGAAACTTGGGATCAACTTGAGACCACTCCCACGTGAAAGAGCACAAAAATTCCTAAAGGATGAAAAAAAAAAAACGATTTTCAGACACTAACCGTCTTTCTTGGGCACATGTCACATATCGTTGTTGTACCACTACATAAAAACAAAATTTGCGTGCAAGTTGGTGCCCATCATTGATCCTGATGTATGTAGGGAACTACTGTGGAAGTATTTTTTGTAACTACCACACAAAATAAATGCAATCCAGAAAAAATCATACAAAATTTTTCTTAATAATATGTATATAGCAAATGAGCTTGGCACTTTCCATCTAAGATGATGGATAGAAATAAAACTTGGTGCACAAGTAGCTAATAACACATGCGATTTTTCTGCTTAAAGAATTCTGTTTTGCTCTCTTAAAAGTGATTCCATCACTGACAGACTGTTAAAAAGTCAATTGGTAGAAATATTTTTTTCCTGGATATGGACTATAAGCGCGGAAGCTCCTCTGTTTCTCGGATCGCGATAGCTCTAGTCTCTAGTCAGAAGCCATGAGCTCTCCTTTGGCTCACGAGCCGAGAGCCAAGAAACCAAGATCAAGTGCGAAGTTCCGATCGTGCACACAATCTGCAAGGGTTGTCCCTGTTCACCTTGTAGATTGGATGTAAAATTTGGTAGTCAGCAGAAAAAATAATGTGGCCCGCGAGGCCTCCTACAGCATGAGTGTGGCGCCCCTAAGGCCAGCTCTGGTTATCAGTACGATATGAACTGTTTTTTTGAATTCAATATGTTAAGAAAGTGATTTTGTGAACGAATACTTTACAAATTACCTCGAACACTTTAAAGTTAAAATTTCCAGACATCACGAAAACAAAACATCATATAGTCACATAGTAAATTCATATCGTATTGAATCCGTAACCACACATTGACAGGCACAGCGCCAGAACAGCAGCCGCAACAGTACAACGTAATAAATGAAGTACAATTGATGATTGTCCTTTTGACTGATTTGATCAGCGGGTGGTTTGCCTTCGTTCAGCCCACAGTCGTCCCTCAATTGATTTTAATTCTCTGTCTATCTGCCTGTTGGTAGAATTTCTTAAGCATTTGCCTGTAATAACAAAGATCGAACAACAAGGACACGGCTAACAAATTCGAAGGCTTCTTCATACGGAATTCTATTGAATTTACCTTGATTTTATTATTGTTTTTGTTATGGTTGTTGCTGTTGTTGTGGTTGTAGTTGTGGGTTTTTATTTATAATTCATTATTTATATCGCATGTTTGCTTAACAGCAGCAACAAAAACAAAGAAAATTTAGTTGCCTTTGTTGTTTGTTTGGTGTGACACATGATGGTATTCTCACTTATTAAAATGAGGATTTTGGTATAATGCCGTCGGCTGGCGTCATTTTTATTTTTTTCTTTATTTTATTTTGTGTTACCTTGGTTGTTTTGGCCACACAGAAGTTTGGTTTTTGCTTTGGTTTGATTTACTTCAGTGTTGATCATATGAAGAATTAGTAAACTTTTTTTTAAAAAAATTTCAGATAAAATTTTTATTGCCAATTGAAGTCTGTTAGTCATAAAGGAACTTCTTACATTTTAAAAAATCCAAAATTTTGTCCGATAACACTTTTTGTGTTATTTTTTGTTATTTCAGTTCTCGGGAAAATTGGCCCAATGAAATAAGGAATAAAGTATGATATTTATCAGCTTACTGAAAACGAGAAAAGTAGCTCTGTAAATATATTTCTGTTTACTATGCGTTAAATAAAAATTCTAAAGAAAATATCCATATAGACTTTCATTTCTTTCTACCACTTCATACTTGGTGTTAATTTTTGGATTTAAAAAAAAAAAAAAACTTTTTTCAAAATTTTGCGCCCCCGTGTGGGTGGCCTACGGCCCTGGGTAGGGGCTAGGGTCTGCTATGTCTTTAGGTCCAACTTCAAGAGAGCCCCATCACCAAGAAATTGCAAAGGTTTTTCGAAATCTTGAGCCCCCTAAAGTATGTTTTGAGTTCACCTGGAGGCCCCTCGAATAATCCCTATCTTATTAAAGTAATAAGCAAAAAATCATTACGAAAATGTTATAATTCTTTAATGATATAATGATAATAATCAGTTTAGATCGCTAGTGAAAATGTCTCAAGCAGATAACTTAGGCTATAAAGAAATTCTATAAAATCGCACTTATTTTAACGAAAACTATTCTTTTGCGGCGCTGCTTTAAATTACGAATATGAATAAATGAATACTTTGTGAAACAAACAGTAAGTGTATGAAATTTGTTAATAATTTTACTAAAAATCTTGAGACTTTAGGGCTTACAACTTAATGTTCATTATTTTATAAAGGTTTTCACTATAAAATGAGACCATTTTTGGTCAGCAATTTAAAAAGTGTTTCAGAATAGAAATGCAAGCTTTGTTTTCATCATCAGCAGCGGGTAAAAGTAAATTCTGCGAAAATTTGAAAATTTCTTGGAAACGAGCCTCTACGAATCTTAAACTTTGGTCCCTGCAAGGCCATACAGACCGCTGCTGATCATGGCATAAGTTTTGAAAAACCTAATACACATGAAGTTAAGCTATTCAAAAAACAATAAAAAATAATTGTGAGAATTTAATGATGTTTCATTAGGTAAGTCGAACATTGTTGAAAAGTCGCATAATGTTGAATGAGGTGAAAATTGTTAAAAAAGTCGAAAAGAGTCTTAAATGCTAGCGTCAATGTGCGTGACCATAGGCAACACCAGGTATTCACTCCAGGTTGTCGTGGACTTAGAAGGAAGCTATCGGTAGCAGCATAACTTGGAGGGGGATGTCAAAGGGACCCATCAACTCAGGAGAGAGAGATTTTCAAATAATACTAAAAGATTTTATTGATGAGAACTCAAAGAAATAGGGGTCACTGGTGCGCCACTGGCTATTGAGAGTAGGGTTCTCTCCTACTTACTTACTTTATACATTATGAACAATACTGAGTAGAATATTTACCCAGCTTTCTCACTTTTTTCTAGTTCCCCGACTGACTACAGTATAGATTTTCTTCCATACTCACATATGAATACTCATTTTGAAGTAGTCCTCTTTGGGCCGCCATATTAATTCCGCTATATTAGGTCTGCCGATTTAATTTCTTTGAAGTAAGATCAGTTCACAAATATAGTTTTAATATAAAGCTTTATTCCCCGTGGCTCCACTAACCAATTTAATTCGTGTCTGATATATATTTAATCTAAGAACGCATAAAATCTAATATCCCATTAAAATATATTAACGCGATAATTTGACTTTTAGATTATGTGGCGATTATTTTCTTCATACCGGATAATTCTTTAAGTGATTAAGCTTACCTCATTACTTTTCAGAAGATATTTTGAAAGATTCTTTCATGCCACTTTCTTCGCCGAACTTTAAGCGAAAATGCAATGGCAATAAGGAAATACACGATCTTTTACCATTGTACCCAAACAAATAATGTTTTCTGGAATGTTTTGACGAGCTCAAAGCGTGTTATTTTTGCAATATTCAGATCCAAAATAAAATTTTTTAGGAACATCACCATTATTCAGTGCTATTTTCAATAAATTGCTGACAATGAAAAGTACAGTAATAAAATCTCCGAAACAAATTCAAAAATATACAGTCGAACATTTTTATGTCAATTTCATTGGATTTCCGTTTCAAATTTTAGTGTAAGTTAAATAATAAATCAAATTTATTGTGGTAATAAAAAAGTCATGTCGATAATTATCTGAAAAACGCGGAAGGTGTTGTACTTCCCACTTGAAATCGTTGTTGAGACAACAGCCAAGCAGTAAAAAGAGCAACATTAAAAACCAGAAGCAGCTGCCTAAAAGTTACGATGTAGAGACCATACTGTGCTTTCTGTGTGTGTGTGTGTGTGTGTGTTCATTTGACGTTTGCTGTCAATCAAATGAAGGCAACTTCTGTGATATTTCATTAATGATCCACATGCAGGCAGGCAGCATGGTTGGTAATATTTATGATATAAATAATATTGGACCCAATGTGTAATATCTGTGTTGGTGCGATGTGATCATTAATCACTTGACATTTGTAATAAAAAAAAAATGGCTTAAATGCAATGGATTAAAGGTGTGTCCAAGGCACAAGCAATGTTTTTGTTTTACCTTGCATTCGTAAAGTGTGAATTAATTGTTAGCTGCTGCTAAGGAATTAATTTACTGAAATTTTAATAATTTTTTTTCTTATTTATATTTCGACTATGATGAAACGCTAGTAACGCATAAAAGCGTTTATCGTTTTTGTTGAATATAAAAGATGATCCAATACTGAGGTCCCTTTTCCAACTCAGCGATCTTTTAAAATAAAATAAAATAATTCATCTCCATTCGCGAATCGCTTTTTTAAAAAATAATTTAAGTACATACTACTCACGAATTAGAATTAAGACAAAAAAGTTACTCCCACTGAAATTTTGCCAAAATTCATTTGAATCGTTATGGAACGAGAGTGAAATGCAAAATTATTTCCATATTTATTACAATTTTTAAGTTTATCCTGCCAATTAATGTGGTCAGAAATGTTAACATATGACATTGCAACATTGCCAAAACAGCATCATTGTTTTTGTTGTGCCGACCACATAGACATCAAGTCAATTACGTAATAAAGAAGCAGACAATGCGTTGTAGTCACTTGTGAACATGTGGTTTTATGACTCAATTATGCTGTAATTCGTGGGGTTTAAGCGGCCAAACAAATCAATTGCGAACAAATAACTGCGAGCTATACAAATAGACAATACTTAGATAAATCCAGTGGGTAGCACTTGACAACAATTTCAAATAAAATCTCAGATTGTCCTCTCAACGATTCACCCTTTATATAGCAGACAGCATGGGAGGAAACTATCATGTGAGATACTGCGCTGGGTTAAATTCACCAAATGCCATAAACCGCTAGGAAAGACAAGTAATTGCAACAATAAAATTAATGTGACAAGTGCAAGTGAAAATGTAAATTGTGTTAGTAGTAAACACTTAAATTCTTTTCGTCATTGTTATTGCTATAGAGCGCCGCATACACCCCTTCGCGAGGGATCGAAGTAATGGAAAAAGGGACAACATCCCTGAGCATACGCAATTGCAAAACTATTTGTGGCTACAATTCGTGTCAATTTCTGTTTAATTTATTGTTGCGTCTGCAACACTTGAGTGAACGTTCAAAAAATAAATATTAAAAGCTTTTAACCTTTGAAGGTTAGCAAGGTTTATTTTAGCACTTCAAAGAACTAAAGATGTTGGCTTTTGTGATTAACAATATTGAAGTCAGTGATGTTTATTTGACAATTATCTCGAACAATTCTATTATGCAAAAGAGAAGAGATTAGTACAAGATTGAAAATGTTAATATATATAGAGGTGTATTTTATTAAAAAAAAGTAAAATCATCCATGTATAACCATTTTGCTTTGCACTGAAATTTTGATATTTTGTTCTTCAAATCCTTTGAGCAAACTTATTCTATTTTGAAAAATATTCTATTAACCCTCAAAAATTAAGTTTTCTTCGATCTTTCGCGAACTCATTTTTTAATAATCTTAACTTCCACAAAATCCAAATTGAAATCGTTGTTCGAAATACTAAATACTAATTTCTGAAATAGATCTTTTTCTATTTTTTTTTTTTTTTTTTTTTGTTTGAAACTTTTTTCTGAGATAGTAGTTTACTTTAGCTATAATTTGATTTAAGGAGATATTATTTTTAAAATAAAAAGCTAATTTTCAGAAATTGACCCTGCGGCAAATCGATGAAGTACTCTGAATTTTCACATATGAAAAGCTATACCCTTTGTGTTGCATGCTTCACAAATTAAATTGTAACTGTGATATTTTGTTTATTTGTTTGCTGGCTGCCTGCTTTGTATATGAAGCTGTAGGCAGTCCGCTTGCTGGCTGCCTCCTTTGTATATGGAGCTGTAGGCAGTCTGCTTGTTGGCTGTCTGCATTGTATATGGAGTTGTAGGCAGTCCGTCTGTTTGCTGTCTGATTTGTCTGTTGGCTTCATACTTTGTATGTGAAGATGTAGGCAACTCGATAAACTATACAGGCACTTGGTAAGCGATGTTTTAAGGCAATCTGCCTTTCCCTTGCTACACATTGTATATAGAGATGTAGGCAAGCTGCCTACAAAGCGGCCATCCCTTTGTAGAAAGCACTTACAGTTGTGGCTGGGGTTGTGCGGGGTAACTGCCTACAATGAGTATAGCTATTCATCGATGTTGTGTATAACATATTTGCCGCTGGGGATTTTCATTATGAGTGTGAGCTGTTTTTCCTTTTGCAAACCCAATCACATAGAAACAGACATTAAAACACAAAAATAGATGAATATACTGAAATTCAGGCCTTACATTCAATGTTCGATCGATCTCTACTAGGGACTGGTTCACTCATTTCAATTTTGCTCTCCATTTTCTAACATCTCGTCAAAGACTTTTTTAACTATGGGCAAATTCGAACAAACATTTTCAGCGTCTTTTATGTCGTTGGAAAAGTATATTTAACACTATAATTTTTACTTAAAAACTTGGTCTATAAATTGTTAATTATACCAACTTGTACTTATTATTTCCGTTGAAACGAAAATAAATTTAAAATGAATACCAACGGTTAAAAGTACTAAAGTTTTCATTAAGAATCACATTCCGTGTGTAGTATCATAAGCGTTCCTTGGAGGGCGGCGAAGAGGGTGACCTTCCCGTACGCTGTATCCCTCAGGTAAAATATATGTTATTTTGTAAGGGTTTTTGGGATGTGAAAGGTGGAAATTTTTTTTTTGTTTTTAGTACATGAAACTTTTAATATATACCTAAATATTGTTAGGTAGGTGGCGACAAATTACTTCTATGCACCGGATGGAAATGAGCACAGTTGGCTTTAAACGGATATTATATAATATTGTAAGTTATAATCATATCCTAAAACCTATTTTTGAAACAAAAAATTTCAAAAAATTGTTATTTCTTACAAATAGTACAGGGAAATTAGAAGAGATATCTAAAACCAAAAAAACTGCTTCATTGATGTTTCAAGAAGATTTTTAAAAAAAGTGCTCAAAACGTACTTCACTTAATTTTTATTAAAAAGCTCCTTCAGATATTAGGTGTTTAATTTTCAGCCACTCGAAAAATGTGCACGTGGTTTGACAAGAGGGTGAGGCACCTACCATACGACTAAAATATCTAGAACCCTATCTTGACACCTAAGGCAGATTTATTCTACGTTTTCGTACCTTAGTTCGTTTTTTTTAATCAAATTTCAATGCAATTTTGTGAGAAGTATTTTTAATCCCACTACTAAAACATAGTCAAAAAAAAATGTAATAAAAACCTGCGAAATTTTCAAAATAAACACCCTATTACTCATTCGACTTGTTGCATATACAGTTGGACTTCGATTATCCGGGATGAGCTCGGTCCTGAAATCCCGGATAATAGAATCACTATTTTATATTATTCTTTATCAAATTTCAAAATCGTAAATACATAATATGTATGCGCAAATATGTGGGCATATTATTTTATTGGTTACAGCACCGTTTTACAAAAGAATTTAGTTATAGTATTCATATAATGTTGCTTGTCTACTACGTTTAGTTTTTGTTCTTTCTCTTAGAAGATGGTCGTAAATCAAGTCAATTTTTTCTTTAATTGTAAAAACTTTTCTTTTTCGTGACGGCGTTGTATAGAACATATGTGCAGCGAGAGTTAATAGGCATGCACAAAATGGGATTCCCCGAATTATATCATCATTCACTTTCTTAATTTTAATGTGCATGTCGTATGAAAAACGAACAAAAACACAGAGAATGAAGCAGTTAGACTCATCACGGATAATAGAGTCAAATCACGGTTAATAGAAGCAAAATGAGCAATGTGAACATTTTTCAAACTTGCCGGATAATAGATGTTTCCGGATAATGGAATTATGGATAGCCGAAGTTCAACTGCAAATTGATTGGGATATGATTTTTTAATGCCTATAAGCTTTGCCATAAAATTTACAAATTAATAATTTCAGTATTGATAAAACTTTTAAGTTTTAGACAGTAAAAATATTTTCCGGTGGTTAAATAATTTACCTCAAAATCACTAATTCTTCCACTTTGATTGAATTTTAAGCAAGAACTGTTTGTCCAAAACTATTTTTCTAGGTATTTTTCGATATAAAATATATAATTTACAAGGAGTACCTCGTAGATATGAAAAACCATAAAAGTGTAAGGTCTGACTTATACCATCAATTTCAAGTCCAAATAGCATGGTCCTCTATGGCGCACACGTCAATCATCCTTTTGTCTAATATAAAGAACTGTACAACTTTGATACAAGGTGAACATCGCATGCCAATTTTATCACTCTCTTTCAAAATTTTTTCATATATTTTGCTTCTCAAACTTCTTTTTTATAACTAAGTAACCGAATAGTTGAAAATTGTAAATTTGTCCAAGACAACACGTACTGTTAATATTAATGGGAATGGATTTTAATGACCAAAGACAGCATTTTCATTGGTTTAATAGTTACAATTTTTTAAATTTACAAACACTATTTTATACTTAATTAGTTAGTTTGTAAAGTAATATAGTCCTATGCCAATGCAAATAAAATCGATTTTTAATTTTGCCATAATATTATTTTAATGATGTTTCATACATAAATACTTAATAAAAGCCTATTGTTTCGATTGTAATATCAAAACTTTGCAGTTAGCAGACGGAAATGAAGGTCTTACAGAACTAATTGAAATACTGCTGTACTTTTTGATAAGTCTGCAAGCAGTGGAACAAAGGGTATTAGTTATTATTTCTATGATTATATAATGTTTTATAAAACTTACAACTGTCCGAAATTATCTATAGAAAAACAGTATGATTAAATTTACAAACGTAGCTTGTAAATCCTATGATGAGAGTTTTGCAAAATTTGAAAAATGCTTTATGAAGGCAGTCAATCGTAGTTCCAATATAATATCAATAAGGACGTCCATACTTCAGGCTCCAGTTGAAAATTTGTTCGTAAGTATCCAATTGCATTTTTATAAGTTTTAGATCCGTTTGTACTTTAAACGCAAAGTGAACGATTGGAAACCATTTTTATACGATGCCTCTATTGATGATGGTTGCAAATATTTACGCACACGTTCGGGTGGTAATCCAATGTTTAAAATAGCTCTTGGAATTTTGAAAAACTACAGTAACTTCAAGGAATACTGTCCTTAAAAAGTAATTCTATAATTATTCTTCACTATAAATGGAACTTTTTTGTATTGTTCGTAGAAGTACTTGGAAATAGATAATCTTCCTAATACTGCATTACTAAATGGCCTTGAATTATTACCACTTCCTAATGGAGAGTATGGTGTATATCTATCGTTACTGTTTAACGGATTGTATCGTATTACGATTGACATTTTTGGCATGTTTACATAACTAAAGGGTATATGAACAGTTAAATTTAAAAATATCGGTCAATCTTTATGTATGTTAACTGCACACAAATTTTTTTTTTACCTTTTTGTACATTTTTTAAAACGAAATATCTCAAAAGCTAGGGGGAACAGGATTTCAAAATCTACCCACCTAGCATTTAGATGATCATTTTTTTTTTAAATCACCTATACGAGTCTTTTTTGACTACTATTTATGACCAAAAAGTGATTACTAAGAAAAAAAAATTCCAAAAATTACATTCCGATCTACCCAATGATCTTAAACTGATTGCACAGGAAAACAGTAACAATACGTATATTATCACTTTTTGATCTACGTAATGATTCGAATATGACTTTAGAACTTATTCTTTTTTGAATTGTGTTCTGTTTTGTAGTTCATAATAACTTTACTAGAAGTTGATAATATAAAATACTTTTACAATAAGTAAAATTATGCACATAGGGCTGATGGTGATGAAAAGAACGGCAAGGACACGCGAAAGAACGTGGATGCGAAAAAATTTAAGTCATATGGCTCGCAAATGATTAGAAATATGACTCAAAAAAGACTCGTAAGTGCTTACAAATATGACTCGAAAATGATTAGAAATATGACTAAAATATGACTCGAGAAAGACTCGCATATGACTCGAAAAAGACTCGCAAGTTATAAGATATATGACTAAAATATGACTCGAAAAAGACTCGCAAATGATTAGAAATATGACTCGAAAATGAGTTGAAACTGATCAGAAAAACGAGTCATAAACGACTCTTCGAGAAGAGTCGCGGATAGGGTACCATTTTCTCCCGACAAAAGTATCATTTATGATCAGAAAATGAGAGCATTTATGATCATTTTAATCAGACAGAGGACTCGAAAAAGACTCGAATGTGATCGGAAATTTTATAAAATGCTGCCTGGGTATAATCAATTGTGTAAAATTGCTTTAATTTTATATGAAAATAAACAAACATATTTAAATAAATGTGTTTGAACATTATTATTTTTCATTGAATCAATATTCTGCTTTCAAATCGAAAATCCCGACATTACTTTGGAAAATATCATACAACTAATACAATTAGACTGGCACACGGTTAAATAAAAAACCTAATTTTTGACACGATCTATTGTAAAGGATGGAATTGTAAAATATTTTTTAAAATTTGGTTAAACAAATCTTTAGAAGCATTTTTCTTCGTTCAAAGAAATTCACGAAATATGAATTCAGTATTTACGGCTTAAGGCCTTCGACCGCGGCTCAGGATATACATCCTCCAATATGTACAGAGATGGCATTACAGCGCCCTTCGCCTGCGATTCACTTTAGTATGTCCAACTCCGGATTCGGTAGCCAAAGTAATTCTATATTTCAAAGGGTCAAAAAATTTTAAAATATGGTTGTGGGAGTTAAACGAAAAAACACCCTTCTTTTTAGGTACCAGAAAGTACCCCGATGGTAAAAAAAAAATTTGGAGCCGTTTGCGGCTAAAAATTTACAAACTAAGTAGTTGAAAAAATTATCAATTTAAAAAGTTTCTAAAATAACTTTTTCAATAAGGTATTAATTTTGAAACTGAAGAGACGAAAAATCCAAAAGTCTGTCTTGTCACATATATAGAGATAATAATTCGCCTGTCAGATAAGCTGAGTTAACTTGAAACAAATTTCAACACTGCTGTTTCTCATCCTGTTCATGCTCCGTATGCTAGGTTTGTGCGGACCCTTTGACTAAACATTTGGCATTTATTTCATTTACCTTTTTGGCGCGGTCCCCTAGGCTACAGCGTGTATTGTCTCCTTACGAGTAAGCCAACTATCATCTTAAGGGATTTCAGAAGAAAGCTTTTGGGTCTATGGGGTTATGTTGATAGCAGGCCCGTGCGCAAGGGGGGTTTTGGGGGTTCAAACCCCCCCCCCCCCCCATTGGGAATTTTCGCACATAGGTTTTTATTGACATTTGGATGAAAAATCAAAAAGACAAACAAACTTTTTTTTTTTTTAAATGAAAGAACTGAATTGCCAATAAATCGTCGGAGCCCGAGTTTTTCATTTTCGACAAGATTTGCGCACTCTAGCTATTTTTGAACCAAAAAACACGATTTGGGACCACTGCGCGTCGCTAAGGCTAAGTAACACGAGCGTTTTTTCAATGCGCGTTTCATCATAGCTCCAGCATCAATAAAATCAGCTTCAGTGAAAATTCATGCACAAATCTATTCGTGCCATATATTTCAATTTTGCATGATAGTTCACGTGACATGTGGATAAATGAAGTTCAACTTTATCATTGCCGCGAAAGACATCAATAATGCTCACGAAGCACTGGATATTTGCAATGAAGATGCGTTTCCAAATTTCAATCAAATGCTTCGTGTTATGGCAACTTTGCCTGTCAAAACAGCAACAAATTAACGCTCCTTTTCAGCGCTACGTCGTCTAAAGACACACCTCAGATCAACTATGTCCAAAGATCAGCTGAACGGCTTAGCCTCGCTAAATATAAATGGAATGTTCTAGAATACTTCAAAAACCCTCGATTTTCGAAAATTTATTCATATTAGGGTATATCCTCATTTAAAAAAATAAAAAAAAATAGTTTTAGGATTGCTACCAGAGCTACAAAATTTTCATTTTTCGGAATTTGGCCAAAAAAATAAAGAAATTTTGATTTTTTTCTTATTTATAATATATATTTTTTTTTTGAATTTTCTTTCCATTTTCCTTATGTACACATAAGAAAGTATAGAAAAAAACCGACCGCTATTTTTTAAGCCTATACATAAGGAGAAAAACTGAGGTCCCTCTGCGAGTAGAGCTTTGGTGTTTCTTGTGTAACAGCTCAAGTCTATTGTTGATTTGAAATTGTCAATGCCACTACATGAATTTCTGTTAAAAAATAATTGAGAAAAAAAATGTTTGCATGTTTGGTCCAAAAATTATCAAAATTAAATTTTTTTTTTATATTTTTTTAAGCTAATCATGCACTGACTAGTTATTAAATCAAAATATTGTAATTTGGACCAAAAATTAATATTTTTTTTTCTTTTTTTAATGAAAATAAGGAAAATCGAAAAAAAATTTTAAAAAAAATATTAAAAAAAAAAAATTAAAATTTTCTTTTTTTTTTGGCCAAATTCCGAAAAGTGAAAACTTTGCAGCTCTGGTAGCAACCCTAGGACTATTTTTTCTTCTTTTTTTTTAAGTGTATATCCTCGAATATGAATAAAATTTTGAAAATCGAGTGTTATTGAAGTATTCTAGAACATGGCATTTTTTTGAACATGTCTAATAAACACATGTACATATGTTTTTATTTATTTAATTATAATTAAATGTCTATATTAAAAGTAAACCGTTTTTTATGAACATAATCTAACAAAAAATGTTCGAGTTAAAAACCCCCCCCATGATCGATTCCTGCGCACGGGCCTGGTTGATAGACTTCCCAACCTTAGGACCAAAAACCACTTTAATCTCTTTTCATACGTAAAGAGAATGGCATAAGATCAGCATTAGTCAGAGTACTATTGCATCTCTAGACTTCTGCAGCATAATTAGGTAGATGTCATCTGATGCTGCAGACTTATAGGGTTTGAACAACTTAGTAGATTTTTTTTTGGAGTTTGTGTATCTTCTGAAGGCTAGCTGCTGTGCATCAGCTCTTCATGGAATTTTGCCCAAGATGTAAGTTCTTAGTTTATAATTCATGCCGAGTATTTCTTTTCGTTTTTGTAATTTTTTTAGTATCCGCATGCATTTGCTGTGTTCTTGCTAAACACTCCGCTACTGCAAACTGAGGCCGGTGGATTGGATAAAACTTAAGAAAGATTCGTCTGATGGTTACAGATTACTACGGAATGAAACTTTCTGTTGATCGTTTCCTCAGCCCAGTGTGTTTTCCCTGGGTTTCTGAACGACGCGTCGTTGATTTAAATTGAGTAAAATCGAAATGAAGGAGAAAGATCACTTGGGATATACTCGACAGTTCGTCACTTTTACCCGATGCTGTGAAATACGTGATATGCTTCGCAAATAAAATTCATAATCTTATAATCCTAGCATTAAAGCAAGTTGTAGTATATTCTATACATTCAAGGACATCTTTTTCGTAGGGTAAAATTATTAATCAAATTTATGATTTTTGTGTTGACGAAAATAGCAAATATTTTTGATTGTTATGACTAAAAAAACTGAAATCGCATCGAAATGGTAAAAATTTTCAACTCTAAATATTTTCCTTTGAAGGAGCAACCACAAAATCAAGAAACCACAATAAGGAATCTTTGTACGAGTAGGTACTAAAACCAAGTTATTGAAATTAACAAAAAAAGGTAAACAAAAACGCCAAAGCCCTTATTTTTTGTGGTAGATACAAACACATACATATAAATATGTTTCTTTGCCATGCATCTCTCAGTATTTTGAAGATCTTCAGGCTCAGATAACATTAATAATTGAGTTCGTTTGCATATCATGGGAAAATCTCAAATGTCGCCAGGCGTCTCCAACTCTCGCTTTTGAGTGTGATGTGGTAAAAGATGAAAAATTCATAAAATCATGCGCAGAAGCATTTTATGAATTTTACTTTGTTGTTGTTGCTGCTGTCATGGCCCTTTGTTTTGGCTACCTCAACTGTATTCAATTTTTTATTTTTCCATCAAAGAAGTAAAATATGGGTTGAGGCTAATTTCTATTGAAAAATTTGTTGTCGATTTAATTTATTAAGATTTGATAGCAATCGTTGTTTATTTATTGAAAGGATTTTTTTCTGAATTTGATTAAAAAAGTGAAAAGAAATCTTAATATACAAAGCTTTGAGGGATTTTCAGAATCCTTAAGATAGGAATAATTTTAACATTTGAAATATTTTTATTTAATATCTTACAAACATTATAAAACTCAAAGTAAAAGTAATATTCTATTTCAGATTAACGCTCTTCATAGAACTTCGGCAATTTCTAAAAGGATTCATTGCTTCAAAGAAATGTGCTGCTTTTTATTAACTTTACTTTATGAAGATTGTTAACCAGATACTTATACATTTGTCTTTAATGTTTCTTCTTCGAAATTTTTAATCTTGGTAGTTTATAAACGTTTTAATTTAGTTCAAAACATTATGCAGAAATAAACTTGGTTCAAACTTAGTGACTGATGGGTACAAACATAACAACCCAACCAAGACCAAATTTTGGAGGGAAAGGGGATGAAAATGGTTATGTTAAATTTATGTAAAAAAGATTTGTTATAAATATATTATTATAATATTCGCACAGTTTTAAAATATATGTAGCTCTGATCTCTAAGTTTTGCAAATCTTTTAACGACATCTTCGAGTTGTATTGCAATATCCTGGTGAATATGAAGCAACGATAAGCGAACTAATCTTTTTTGAATCATTATTGTCTTGAACCATGTTTTGATGCTACGAAGAGAGAGAATGAGCGTTTAGCACTGGCATTACATAAAAAATCCGCAGCAATGGATAAAAAGCCTCGCTTCAACGTGCATATTGGTTTAATGGTGAACAAAGCAAAAGGCGTCCTTGGATTTATTAAACGATGGTCTAAAGAATTTGACGACCCCTATACGACGAAGTTGCTTTTCACTTCACCTGTTAGACCAATATTGGAATATGCTTCAGTGGTGTGGAACCCCCAATATAATATATACATTGATATGCAGGAGTCGGTGCAGAAACAATTTCTATTGTTTGCACTTCGTGTGCTACCTTGGAATCCGGACTCAAATTTACCTTCATATGAAAGCCGCCTCAAACTAATACGTTTACCAACTCTGCGCAGCCGAAGAATTATGCTTAACGTAACTTTTTTAAATAAACTTTTCTCCGGATCAATGAACTCTGAGTTGTTGCTAGGTATGGTCAACTTTAACAATCCTGGAAGGGATTTGAGACACTTTCGTTTCTTAAGACTTGATATATGTAATTCTAACTATGCTCATTTTTGTCCATTTCGGTGTATATGTAATGATTATAATAACCTTTGTCATATTATTTCACCCATGGACTCTCAAAAGCAAAAAATAATTATTTTCTTAAATACTTGAAACTGTACTTTTTCCTTTGTTTCTTCAGCATAGCCTCTGGGCTTAGAAGAAATTGTGCTCAATATGTGATCGGAAATTGCTTTACCCATCATTTCGTTCAGAGAAATAGTGCAGTCCCGGTAACCGATCCGTACGATAGACGGATGTGCCTCACGTACGGTTTCGCCTAATGAACGCAGAGCAGTCCGGGCTGTTCGTAGTCGGTCACCGATCTGTACGATAGACGGATGCGCCTCTCGTGCGGTTAGGCGGGTAAGTGGGACCGCAGGGACCGAATGCAAAAAAAAAGTCCTTGGTTTTGATATTTCAACATCAAACTTTTCTGCGAAAATTTTGCGAAAATAGATTCAAATTTTTTGTCGACTGTTTGTCTCCGATCTTCAAATGTTGCAACAAGTGGGTCTACAGTCCCTGACCCATTAGCCAAATCGATACTTTTTGCTCGAAGAAAATGAGCGTAGTTTTCTTATTTCACGAATACCAGAAAATTTTGAGATGCTTCTGTTTAACTTATGCGAAAACGTGGTTTCACATTAGCGTTTTTTGCATCTTTTCTAATTTCATTGACAGTTTCTCGATTCGGACCGAGCATGACTGCACATGCATCAGTTCCTATTGAAGTACAACAGTTCAAATCTAAATTCATTCTCTTTAATTCCTTCAAAACTACTTGTCCAAAAACCGCGCAAGTCAATGATATTTCTATTGGTACCAGTAGCGTCATTTCCCAAAAGCTTGGGGGAGGGGGGGGGAGGGCAAGAGTTTAAATAACATATCGAATCGATGATATTTCGAATTGCATCGATGATATTAATAATAATACCTATCAGATCCTTGGGGGGAGCCAATGCCCCCCCCCCCCAGCCCTACCCAGTTGACGCTTCTGATTGATACTTAGTATAATTTCCAGAGACAAATCTTCGAAAGTTTTTATCATTTTCATCGTCATTTCCAGGTGCATCTTCTAACAATTTACCGAAAGCGTTCACAAACATTACAAAATCGAAAAGTCGACGTATTGAAGTGCAAGCGAAATCTGAGAGATGGAGAATAATATTTATTTATAGTTTTACTACTGACACTGACAAGTTGGATGGAACTATATAATTTTTTCAAGGTATCATTTTCCAAAAACATTTTAAGTCATCAATAAATTAAATTCTAAATATTATCAATAGTCGCTTAAACAACTTACTATTTCATCACCTCTTTGTTTTAGCACACGCACCGATGGTTTAATTTGGAATAGTAAAGTTGCAAAAAAAAACTTTGAAGTACCATAGATAACTTAAGAAAACTCTGTAAGCTTTCACCTTATTCGCCAAGGGTTACAAAACTGAGTTCTTACAATAAATACTTGAGCTTTGCTTGACAAGCCTGGCGTTTCGTCGAAGATAATGAAGGAAAACTTATGTGAAGCAAGACTTTTCAAAATTTTTTCCAAAATCTCAACCCAGAAGCATTCGTTCAATTGATACTGAACAATTTTGCTTATACCCACATGTTGTTCTAATTGACTTTGTTTGGTGGCTCTCCAAGACATCATCTTCTGATTCAATTCTCAAACTCAGTAATGCTCTAATTGATCTCATTTTTTTTTAAGATCAGCTGTTGTCAGCAAAAGTTCATTATCTCTAAGTCCACGAAATTTTGGTTGGTTGTAAGCCCGATAAAATAATTAACAATTTATTCTCTTGACTTTGTAGACGATGGTTTTCGTCAACAAGATTACGAATATCAAATTCAAGATTTTAGTAATTTTTTAAAGAGCCTTTTCCTACAGCCATTTCGCCTATATGACAAATATATCGACAATGATTTTTAAGGGCACATTTTCTTCCAGTGAGCTTCTAAAAACTAACTAGCTTCTAAAAACTAACTAAATATTCAGTGACCAGAGAACCTAAGCGTATAATAAGCCATGGACAGTATTTACAAAACAGCCCTCTACTAACATACGACAAAACAAGTCATTCATTATATATTTCTAGATGCTTAGTTTCGATTACATTTTTTATCTCTTTTCCTGATACCGTTATTACGTAAAAGGGAAAACTGTAGCCTCCACCTCAAACAACGATCATTGATCCTCTGACTCATAAAGTCACTCGTGTCCCTTGATAGTCCTGATGTTATCAACCTGACTGCATTTAAATTGAAATTAGAAACAGTTTAGGAAGATTTATAATCTAAGTGTGTTTCATCGGAATATTCTCCAATCACTTCATGTTGCTCATCAATAATATCATTATTTTCCTTTTTTCTGTTCGCCGTTATCAAAAACAATTAACATCTGTTGACCACTCATGCATGGAAAATCTAGAAATCGTGATGTCTCGAAAGCGATCTAAGATTTGCATTTTGATTGAAAAAGAGTCCTGAAATCATGGCAAAAGAAAGTTTGAGTGGATCGCGGACTTCTCATTTAACAACAATCGAGGAGCACTGTGTAGCCTAATACAATTTTGTAAATGAGGAACAGAAATTTTTTAACGATTGATAATAAATCCAAATTACCAAGTGTTTTTAACTTCCGAAAAGAATGAACCATAAAAAGAAATCATAAATTAAGCATTACATAGGACATTTTTGTCAAGCCCACTTGCAATAAATTATGCTACTGAAAAAGGTTGCGTCAAAACAAAACCCAAAAGTTTTACAATTTTTATGACGTGAACTAAAAATTTGTTCTGATTTAACTAATTTTATGACTGTCATACAATAGATACAGAATCCATGAAACAATATGTAAGTAAAGAAATAATAAAATAAAGAAATTGCCTATCTATACAAAGGATAAAGGGTTTTTCCCCTTACCAGCTAGTTAGTGTGAATGAATCGTACAATGTTTAGTTTAAAAATCTACCTGTGATTACCTGATTGGTCTTGCAATGAACCTTTAAGCAGATTTTTGTAAAATCTTTGGTGCGCTAGCCGCCTGCAGCGTACGGTGACGAAATATTTGAAAATTTGTCCCTAATGCTGGCGCCAGTTTGTATTACGGATGATGATGATGATGACAATGCTTAAACCTGTCACACTAACGACTTCTGCGAACACAAAAGGATAGAAGGCATGTTAAGTCCACAAAAAAGGACTAAACCTACAAGATGCAATGCAGAAAGAGGGAGTGGGTCAGTTTGTAGACATGGGATGATACAAATGTAGCCTACTGGCATTTTTATAGTCTATATACTTTATGCGCAATTTTATTGTTTTTAGCAGGATCAATATTTTAATTCCAATAACGCTTGCAAGATTTTATGACTTGGACGTTACTTTTTTAAATGTGCACTCCACAGAAATGGTTGCTTATACAGAGTACTGAATAGTTTTTGTTTACAGTTTATTCAAAAGAAATTTAAATTTAAATGTGAGCTAAAGATTTGGCCACTGCACTGAAAGAAATTTTCATTGTAGCAGAGACATTTGCAAACTTTTATCTTAAAATCACAAAAAATCCTTACATATTAAGCTGCTATTTGTCAAGAAACAAAAGCAGCAACGATCACTATCACAGCAGCAGAATTGTTTAGCACTTCATCCCTAAATATTTTGATATTCAAAACTCCTACAGTAACGACGTCGTATTGTCTCATCTGTCCATTGCTCAGAAATATAAAAAAAAGAAATGGAAATTTATTTAAAGAAATTCTTT
Organism: Tricholauxania praeusta; assembly: GCA_949775025.1. Classification (NCBI taxonomy): domain Eukaryota; kingdom Metazoa; phylum Arthropoda; class Insecta; order Diptera; family Lauxaniidae; genus Tricholauxania; species Tricholauxania praeusta. The sequence goes on along the minus strand of OX459029.1, from coordinate 36,525,080 downwards.
ATCGATCAAACGATCGCGAATAAGCAGCATCATCTGCCATGAGCGATTTTCAGAATCTACATAAATTTGAGAAGTAACAAAGAACTTGATTATATCAGCAGATACTTGAAAATTTTGATTCTTATCATTCCTGTCCTCTATGTTTTGTACAATCCCAAGGAAGGGCGGATCATGCGGCTAGCGCATAGATTAGCACTCGACTTAATACTAATGATCGAGGAAAACTAGACCAAACGTTAACTTCTTTCACATTGTTTTACATTTTGCATCTTCACTATTTCGGCTGACATTGTTTCTTGCTTTACTCCTTGCAAATCTTTTGAGTTTTTCATTGTTTGGTACTGGTAAATCCTTTAATCGCCAGTGGCGACACTATTCACAGTTGAATAGAGAGACAAAGACGCAAAGCACTTGAAACATGACAATATCAATTTGTACGCACAAAGCATTAATCTGATAATCAGTGAAAACATATCCTTTGTATCCTTTGTGCCTTAAACAGCACTAACAAAATAAAACAAAAAAAAAGTGCCAGGATTAATGTTGCGGCAAAAGTAGTGCAACTTTTTTTGGCAGCAGGTTTAAATTTTACTTTAAGTTGCTTTTGTGCGAATATTTGTGTGTTGTGAGAGTGTGCGGAAATTAATGTTTTAACGATGTATGCGAAAAAGTAGTTTTGATATATGGTGGCATAGCAGACTTAAGTTTGTAATTTTAGAAATGTGTTGCACTGATGTATCAATATCTTTGCGAGCGCAGTGCGGCAGCACCTAACTGGGTTTATATAAATTAAATACTTATTTTTTAAATGTTTATTTCAGAGCTCTTACTTTGCCCACGGAATATTTATTATCTCGAAAACTTAACATCCTGAAACTGGTTCACCAACATATCATTCTGTTTAGCCAATAGCGCGATAGATATCGTTTTCGGTCCCGATATCGATAATAATAACGAGACGATATTAAAAAAAGTTTGTCTCGTATGACCGAAGACGAGAATGTTTGGCCATATCTCGTTTGCGGCGATAATGTAATACAATTGTATCGCCAATAACGAGCTATCGGCCAGACCTGCTCGTTAAACATTAAGTTCGCATGCAACATGCGATTTTTTTAAAACTTGCTTGGTAGCAAGCGTTTTGAAATTTGGTGCTTGCATGTATATTGCTTATGTTAAGCACCTTACGAAATGTGAACGGGCTAAGACAATAGGGCGTGACACCTTCCGTACAACAAAAACACTTAAAGCGTTATGCCTTGGCATTTATAGCACTTACAGTTGTGGAACGTGGAAAACGTGGATGTACATTGATTGTGCCCAGCCACTCGAAAAATGTGAGCGGGATTGGAAAATGGGGCGCTGGCTCCCACCAGCGGGGATGGGGTTAAGTTTACATAATTTTTTGCGGACGTCTTTTATAGACGACCTTTAAGAACGTGACGTTTGAAAAATATCTGTTTATATATGAATCGAAGTTTTAAAATATCGGCTTTAACCTTAGTCAATACTAATGGACATTACATAATATGGGACATTACACGCCAAGCGAAAAAAAATTAATTAGCTGAAACTTTTTTTATAAGTAGCTCATATTAAGACAATTTGTTCTCAAGAATTTTAGTGCCCAAGTCGCATTACACTGTTGTGACGGACGGTCACGAACGGTCAAAAAAATTTTGCTTTGGAAATTTGAAATTTTGGAAACAAATTGTACTTTTCAAAAAACTTTTTAAGGTATGTTTTGCTAGGTTTGGAACAAGATAATTTGCACCATTAGATTCCTGGGTGGGTTACATAAAAAATTTGAAGTAAACTCAGTTCCATAAAGATTCGATCGATTACCGTACACTTTCCGGAATCCTTTTTCCGGAATGGACATTTTCCGGAACGACCAAAAACCCGAAATTTTTTTCGGAATCGGTTTTCGGGAATGAACATTTTCCGGAACGACTGTTTTCCGGAAATAATAATTACTAACTTATGCGTCATGAGTAAAATATTTTGTATTTGTATGAAATTTGTATAAATTTGTTTGAATGCTAGCCACACAATTTTACAAAAGATTAAGGGTAAGGGGGCGGCCTTCGGCTGCGGCTCAGGACTTAAAACTCCCAAGAATCTAACACCGGCTTCGTGCGCAGAGCTCGCGATCTGCATATTCCGCGTAATTTTGTAAGTTGATTCTACGTATTTCGGAAAACCGTCGTTGCGGAAGATATATATTCCGAAAAACCGATTCCAGAAAAAAAATTTCGGATTTTTGGTCGTTCCGGAAAACGGATTCCGGAAAGTGGGTGGGCCACATTTTGAGAACAAACAACTCAACTCTACGCATGTGAGATGATTAACGACAGAATTGAAATTAATCTAAATAATATTGCATTTTTAAGGTTTATTTCTTCAATACTTTGCGGTCTATTCAATTTTTGATTTGACTTTTTTCTTCCATCATCCACAACTATCGATTTTGATTGACCTTTTTATTATATTTCAAATTAAGAGACATTTTGCATAGTTCATTAATATCTTTAGATATTTTCTTGATTCCAATTTTATTGAGTTTTCAATAAATACTTTTTTAGGTCTTATCTCATATCGAATTTTCGATAATATTCGAATCTTTTGGAGTGGTATCAAGTTTTAGATCCTGGTATAATTTTACTTTCCGACAGAATTGGGACGACAAACCAATAAATAAATAGAATTTATAACACGTGACTTACTGTAAGGGTATACGCCCGTTTCTCCGACTCCGTTTTTCCGACGGCATATTTTCCGAACGAGACAAATTCCGATCGCCCCAATTTCCGACTACATTTTTCCGATGACCAATCTTCCGTGTCCGTTTTTCCGATTCCATTTTTTCCGACCGGACATTTTTCCGATTTCCATTTTTTCCAATTAGTTAATAAATTCATTTTTGTTAATTAAATTAATAAATTAATAATGGTAACAGAACTGTCTCTTGGGCGAAGAGTAAAAGCAGCACCCAAACAAAAGTGGATCGACCTTCACAATAGACTGCAAAGAATTGCAGAGGATTATGAAATGTACAAAAGAAGAGGAGAGGAAATTCGGTATTTGCGATCTATTGCTGCGAATCTGTCCATATAATATATATGTCACACAACTATTTCGACGATAAATAAAAACTCAGACACTAACACGTGTACCATAATTTATTGAAATTGTTAGCGGAAGTTGTCCTTTCGGAAAATTGGCAATCGGAAAAATGGATTCGGAAATGTGTTTTTCGGAATTTCGGGCTGTCGGAATATTAGTTGATCGGAAAATTGCTGTCGGAAAATTGACCGTGAATCTACTGTAAGGCCATTACGTCGCAAAAAACCCCAGGACTTGTGCAGTGACTTTGAGCACTTTTCGACACTTTCTAAAGAACGACAGGCAACATTAATGTCTTTCATAGCACTACTTTAGTATTTCAGGAAGTTTCGAAATTTGCATTTTTGATCGCCACAAAGATGTCGTTTGTGGAGTTGATGTTTACTCCAAGGTATCTAAACTGCTTGAATACCTCGAAATTGTAACTTTCACTAGATGACTAACAGAGATGATGTGTAACTAAATAATATGTACTTGATTTTGTCATCGTTGATCGCTAGCCGAATGCGTTTTAAGTTGGACACACAGAAACAAAAATAACTTCAGTCTTGACAAAACTTTTTCTCGATAAGCCCATATGATAGTCCAGGAGGCGAACTTTCTTGTTTCAGTCCATAGTCATCATATTCACCTGTTTGCCAAATCGAACTTTCAAAAGTATACAAAATACTAATAATAATCCATACCAAATTAAAAATTTTATTGCAATATCTTCTACAAAGGTATAACAATTAAAATTTCAAAACCCTCTCCCCATCCAGATCCTTGCGGTATACGCAGTAGTGGCACAATTAAATTGCGTAATAAAGAGTCAACGTAATTTGTTGAGATTTATGCTTGCACGCAATAAAGTTACAATAAATTAAAATACACTCTGTACAATAAAACAAATGCTTACTCACACACTTACGATGTGCCTACTACAGTAAGGAATATAGCAATAAAAATGAAAATAAAAAGGGTTTCATTTCATTTCTTCACATCGTTTTGGCCAAAATGTTAAAAAGCGCCGTTTTAATGGCCAACAATTAAATGGATTCCATTTGTTTTATGCTCTGAGGGCAAAAGAAGAATCAGATAAATTTTTTTTTATGATTATCCTTTTTAAGAGACTCGCTCTGCGTCAACGATGTGAAATATTAGAAAAGTAACAGGAAAATGTAGGATCATAAAATTGTAACCGAAAACATGTATATACCATAAAAAAAATCCAACAACAACGCTTACAACAAATGTATGAGTAAGGTAATTTACATGAAAGCAAATAAAACACATTCTAAATGTCATATTTACGAGTTATGCTGGAAAGTATGCAAAGCTTTTTTTTGTTTTTTTCGCTATAAAAATGGGATTTATTTTTATACTTTTTTTCACAAGTAACAAATTCGAATAAAAATTTTAGTAGCCACAAAAGGATATTATAAAAAGGATTAATGTTCTTTTTTTTTGTTCGTATTTTATATAAATGTAAGTCGCCAGAGATGTACAAATAAATAAAGGTATAAAAAATCAGTGTGGAAAGTAAAACAAAAAATATAAAAACGTATTAAAAATGTGGTCTAAAAACTTAAAACATTGAAAATTTGAAACGTCAGCTGCGAATAAATTATTACCTCTATGTATAATATATGATATCGTAAATAAGACTGGTTCAAACAAAAAAGAAATGTTAAATGTGCCCGCGAATTTTTAGAAAATTTAGGCATCAAAACTATTCAAATATCATTTTAATCAAAAAAAGGTTTTTGAGATGATCCAGATCTATGGCCTTGACATGCTAAATAGCTAAGAATATTACTTGCTGTAGAAGCTTAAGATTATAACAATTAATAACTTACTAATCTCAAATATATTTTCGGCTGAAAAGCATTGAATTTTTATATAGATATGTTGGTATTGGATTTAACCAAGAAAGATTTAATTTCTATTCTGCATCTACATATAATAAACAATTACTAATTGACCAACGATTGATTGGGCTTTCGTTGTGGTCCTATGGTATAGGTCCATTTAATTTAAGTTCAGTGGATTTTTATTAAAACCTTGATCACGATACGATCGTTTCATTTTCGTAATAATTAAAATTGAAAAAAATACTGTGTTTGAATTGGAGGCGCTTACTGATGCAGACCCCCACGGTGTTTTTTATAAAAATACATTTCATATGAACTATAAACTCTAGATTGATGATTTTTTGACAAAGTATATGGTACTTAAAAATTCAAGAAGTAAAACAAACGATTTCCATTAAGTGTGAGATAACTTTAACCCAGATATGCCGACGGGCGCGTTAACGCAAAAACCGTCGTAATTTTTCCTAATTTCTTTTGTTCTGACAGACTGACTTATAAAAGTAAAGAAAAAATTTAAAAAAAAATTTTTTTAACTTGGATTTTTAGCTCGTACTAAATGTAGTACGCTCGGCACATATGAGTAGTAAAGGCAGTATTTTTTTAAATTCAAATTGTTTATTATTCAGCAATGAAGCGACACGTCACATTCATCTTCACACTTTTGCTAATTTCACAAAATTGAAAACTCCGATCCATAAAAAAACATCCAAGTACTTAATTACTCTAGACAAAACTTATCAATTTGCGGTTTGTTGACTGGTATGTTCTGTAGCACCACAATAAGTTGGTTAGAAAATTGTAAGAACAGGTTACGCAGAAACCTGAAAATAATAGGTGTACTACATGTAGTACGCTCGGCATATTCGGGTTAAATAATATCATGTACATATAGGTACATCTAAAGCTTACTAAATGATCCCAAAGAAAATTTAAGTAATTACTAAAATGTTCGAATTGGAAACTTTTTCCAGAGAGGTGATTTTGCAAATATTGAAAGTGTCTTCTGTTTTGTCCTTACATTTTCTAAATAGATAATCCACTTTTAAAAAATTATCTTGTTATGCTACATAACTAGACAGAGCAACTTGATCATATATATTTATTATTATTTTTTTACTATATTGTGGAATGCAATACATTCGCTTCATTTCCTGCAGAGTCGGTTGCCTCAACTTATTTTTCTTTTACAAAAGTTAAGCATCTTTTCTTACAGTGGGGCTTGACCAAATCTAATTAGAAGGTTGAAGTGCCAAAAAAAAAATGTAGATTTGGTTAATTTGGAAAATGATTTTGAGTCGATATACACCAAAAACATAAAAATATGTCCAGAGCTATTATTTTTAATTGCAGTTTAGTATTTATATATCAGTCGTATAAGACTTAAGAAATTCACATAAATGTTGATATGTACTGGCGGAAATGCTTACGAAAAGGTAACTCACACGCACATGTGACTTGTATATCTACATTAGGATGGGCCCAAATAGTGAGGAATCTCGGCTACCCAAAACATGGAACATCTAATATAAAATGACCAAAGGATAATAGCTGTACGTGAAATTTTGAGCCCCCAATTTTTTTTTTTAGAGTTTTAGCACTCTAAACTATGCAAAAACTTTACATTATTATTTAAGCTTCTTTTGATAGGGGGATAGTTTTTTTTTTATAGATATTTTACTTGAAAATTATATGAAAATTTTGAAATGCTAATAGAAACCTTCGAAATATTTTTTATGGATATTTTTCTTAAAAGTTGATATCCACTTTTAATAACATTCCAAACTTCGCGCAAATTTTCTTTTATAGCTCACCCTTTCAACTAAATCTGTTTAAGCCCCACTGTGTTCTTGTATTGAACTTGCAGACAGGCAACCAACTACGGTAGCTTCTTGCTGTCTGCACGCGAATTCCAATCTGACATGTTTGCAACATGAAAAATTATTTCTGATTTATTAACATTAAGTTGTTTCATGGGCTTGAAGATACAAGTAGCTTCATCATATAAACTACTTCAAAAGGCGTGTTATTAATTAAAATAGTATTAATAAGCTCTGTTTATTTTTGAGTTACAAATGGATTATGGTGTTTATTAGTTAACATTCCATTTGTTTTCAAAGATCAGCCGAACTCTAATATTTTGATCTTGATATGATGGGGTCTACAAAAGCTTTTTCTATCTAGGTCAATCGGTGATACTAAAAACCCAATTCATTTTATTACCACTAAGTCAAAGAACACAGAGTTTGATGAAAAAATTGTACCCCTCCCTAAAAACAAGAGATTTGCTGTATATTTTGGAAATGTTGAGGAAAACCTAATACATGAGGTGACTAAAAACCAGGGACGTGAACCGGTTTTGAACCGGAAAACAACTTTTTTTTTAATAATTAACTGAACCATTAACCGAACCAAAATTTTCGACAAATGATTGATCCGAACCGAAAACCGAAGCACTTTTTATGACGGTTAGAGGGTTCATTCTTACCAATTTTCAATGGACAAATTTTCCCCACTTGTTTTATTTTTTTTTTTTTTTTGATATACATGGAAATTGATGAAAGGATGAGACAGAGTTCAAAAATAAATCATTAAAAGATAAAATCAAATCGTTTGATAATATAAAGCGGCTTTCAAATAATGTTAATGTGTTGAACTTTTGGAATAACTACCCTGCCAAAGAATTATCTGAATTAGCTCAAGTTATTTATGATGTTTCAGGAACCCAGGTTTCAGTAGAGAGGACATTTTCCACCCTAAGACTTATTCTCGGAGACCTGCGGAGAAATATTGACGAGGACTTGTTTGAAGATGTTTTTCTCATCAATCTCAACTGATTATTGTAAGTCAAATTTTTTCTCAAATACTAATTTTTTACTACGTACTTATAGCGTATGACATAAGTTATATGTACAATGTACATATATATTTCTATATTATTTTGGATTGTTACTGAATAAAAATAACACAAATTTGCATAGTTATTTTTTTCATTCCCGAACCGCTGAAGGTTTCGGTTCAAAGAAAACAAAAACCGTTTTGACGAACCAATCCAAAAGTGCAAAAACAGTTTGAACCGATGAACCGAACCGACCAAATTTTTCACCCGGTTCACGTCCCTTCTAAAAACTATTAAAATCGAATGGTGCAGAAGAAAAGATCTTGCAAAAAAAAACCCCCCATGGCGACATCTACAAAGAGCCAAACATTTGTCTACATTTGGCAGAAATATACTTCCGCCGAATGTGTCCCACCACAAAAAGCCGCATCTACCCCGGAGACACTTTTTTCACTTTAGTGATGGATAAGTTTTCACAAATAAATAGTGATGTTCGACGGCTGCTTCAGACCGGAAACGTTATTGCTGAATGTACTCCAAGGCCGGAGCTATCCCAATTGCCTCTATGTAGTTTTAATTCAAAGCCAAATAAACCTTAACTACTTACCATACGAAAACGATAGAGAATGGCAAAAAGGAAGTGTAAATGTGTATAATAGTGTAGTCAAAAATAATCAAAAGGTTTGTATTACTGATATTAAAGCATAAAGCTGACCAAAATATCAATTTTCAGACTTGTTTTAAGTACCTCATAAGCCTTAAAAACCCAAGTCAGATTAATTCTAACGTCTTAGTCGACCAAGTTCAGCTGTTCATGCGATTTGGTTCAATTTCCCGGGCTCAGAATTCTTCCGGCTGCTCTGAATATTGGTATGGATTCCAGAGATCTTGATCATCATTCCAGAAGAATTTGTAAATGTAGCGCACGTTTGGAAAAAATATAGATTGATTGATTGTTATACTGATAAGTTTTAAGCTTATAAGATTGACATGTCGAAAGCTTGATACATTGAAAAATATAGGGATTAATAAGCTCGTCATATAAAAGAAATAACAGAAAACTCAAATTTGTTTCAACTCATATCGGTAATTTTATAAAAAAGAGCCTAAGTCTGCTTTAAAGAGTGCGTCATCACTAAAACAAATCGAATTCAATTCGACTCAATTCAATTATTAATTCCGAACAATTCAAAGTACTTACACAGTAATAAGTAAACAGTAGAAAATCCAAAGGAGTACTGAGGAGCAACCGAAGGAAACTGTACGAGCGAGGGTTATGTCTACCTATTTGATTTATGACTTGCTTTGATATCATGTGACATTTGTAATTACTCTTTTATACTTTTTCTCTTGTCATTTCTTGACGCCTTTGGTACGAAACACCTTGAACGCGCACCACCACCATCACCCTCACCCACTCTTTGTTTCCCTCATATTCGCCTGCTACCTTAATAACTTATCATCATAGTAGAAGAGTTCTCCCGGGTATACTATACATTTTATGAAAGATCATTTTCCAATCTTCAGGGAATAAATCAACAACGCGTTGTGTGGTTTCATCAAATCTTCTCTCATACAGCATTCGTTTGTTTGCAATCAAAAATCTCGCCTACGACACAAATTCTGCTGGCTGGCTGGCTGTCTGTCAGGCGACACCAGACCAAAAATTTGTGTTGTGTTGATCAATGATCGCGTTTGCAAGTCTCATTTTATCTGTTGTGCTGCTGTATGTCGGCTTGAGTCAGAAGATCAACGATCACAAATCAGTCAATGATCATTTAGATCTACTTGTATATCGTACGTGCATATATACAAACGTATAGGCGTAGTTCGATGTGAGTGACAATCAGCAAGAGCAACAACAACAGCAGTGATATTCACCCGCAGAGTTTGCCATTGTGTTGGATTATGTTGTGATTCTACGGAATTGATTTGAAGTATATTAATGTGATCCTCAGGGATTAGGCTGTACAAGAGGTACTTTATGCAGAAAAACTGATTAAATTGACAAATTGAAGGCGTGTACATAAAGGGTAGGTGGTAGTGATAATTATTTATATATACATACATACACATATAGACCATGTGTGGGTTATATATTGTGGTTAAAATAAGAGCATCTGACTTTCAAAAGAAAAATGAGTAATGAATTTTTGCATTTTTTCTCTCCATCTTTTTATAGTAAACATTTTCTTGCTGATCATTACCTTTTAGTGCGTAAATAACACAGTCAGTGTAAGGTAGTTTTTTATCCACCACAAATTCACTTAAGCGGAACAAGGTTGTCTTTTAATTAGCATGTCAGAATCCACTCAACGCTAGTGCAGTCTACTCAAAAAACCATCATACGCTGTAAACGCCCAAGAATTGTGGCCAATCAATAGAGCAGTGAAGTGTTTTGTTTTGTTTTTTTCATGGAATCAAGCAGGCCAAGTAAAATGACTTGCGCATTTTGCGGTATTGTAGTCGTTCGGAGTGTGGCAGGGCCGGAATTATACATTTTTGAAGGTACAAGTCCAAGAAAGTTAGCCTCGAATTTTTTTCGAGTAGAAATTTTCCATGTATATAGTAAACATTTGATGGATTAATTGGAGTACTATAGAGCAGTTTGAAATGCATAGACTTAGAAATTCGATGTCTCGTATGACAAATCTCCTAAATTCAAAAACTAGCGGTATTTTTAATTTATGATTAAGTGAAGCGCCGCTGCAGAAAATATTTATATTGCATACTAGGGGGCTCAGGCTCCTGCTTGTTTCGCACCCCCGTCTCCACACACTTAGATTAGCTCGTGAACTCTGCCTCAATAAATCAATAATATTATATGAAACCGGTAATTTTTTATTCAAAAAAACACGTTCATTTTGCGAAAATAGTTTCAAATTTAATTTATTTATTCTTCGTTTTTTGAGGCTATCCATTCATCGAGCCATTTTTGCACTTCCTCGTAAGAATTGAAGTGCGAATCGTTGAGTGCGTGTCCCATCGATGAAAACAAATAGAAATCGGATGGCGCCAGGTCCGGTGAGTACGGCGGGTGGGGCAGGGGCTCCCAGTTGTACGATTTTACCAAGTTTTTATTGACCGCTGCTCGATGTGGCGATGCGTTGTCATCTTGGAATACAATTTTGTTATGGCGAAGTTGAAATTCGGGCCTCTTCTGACGTATAGCACGGTTCAAAGCGATCAATTGTTGATGGTAACGTGCACCAGTAACTGTTTCACCAGGTTTTAGTAGCTCATACCAAATAACACCACGCCGATCCCAGAAAATACACAGCATTGTCTTTCGGCCGAAGCGATTTGGTCTTGGCGTTGATTTGGGTCGTTGGCCGGGGCTCAAATATGATTTTTTTCGTTTGGGATTGTTGAAATAAATCCACTTTTCATCGCCAGTGATGATTCGATGGAGAAAACCTTTTCTGTTTTGCCTGGCGAGCAGCAATTCACAAGTGGTTTTTCGGTTTTCTTGCTGCCTGTCGGTCAGTTCATGTGGCACCCATCTACCGACCTTTAAAATCTTTCCCATGGCCTTCAAACGCAAGGAAACGGTTTGTTGTGTTCATTGTTGTTGTTAAATTTATTGAACCACTCATTGCACTGTGTACGACCAAGAGCATGCTCGCCGTAAGCTTCAACAAGCATTCGATGCGATTCAGAAGCGTTTTTCTTCAAATGGAAACAGAAAATCAATGCTTCCCGCAAATGAGAGTTTTCAGGCACAAAATTCGACATCTTTACGAGCGGAAAAAATGGGTTATTGTATGAAACTTGACGAATTGTGAACTGAATATTGTTGACAGATGACAGAATGAACAATTAAGACATTTGGTGCGGTTCGGAACCTCATACATATACGGCTATCGACCGTTAGATTTAATTACCGGTTTCATATTTGTACACCTAGTAATCAATTCAAAATTTGCCGCCTCGACCTTAAATCCGGCCATGGCGTGTTGTACTAAACTGGCAGCTGGGTCAAGTGCTTTTCGTAATCCAAATAATAAACTTTCCGTATAAAGAAATTCACCAAACAAGATGATCACATTGATCGACAGCCGAGCAAATAAAGGTCGGTTAGGTGCATAAAGTCTGGGCGGGTTTTTTTTTTTTTTTTATTAGCTGTTTGAGCGCAAAATGTTTATAATTATGGGTTTTTGAATGAAAATGAAATTTTGATGTTCAAATATTTGTTCACATAAAATCAGTTTCCATGAAATTGCAACTTTCAGAAATTGTTATTTTTTTTTTTTTTTGGTCGCAGAAGAGTTGAATAAAAAACAAATGATGAAAATTAAAATATCTGTATTGTGGAAAATATTCTTTTACTTTAAAATAAAAGAAAATGTAAATGTAGTAGAAGATCAATAGATGGTTGTACTATATGTGCAAATCCGCCGAAATTAGCCTTTTAGCTGGACTCGTTTTTAATTTTTTTTTTTTTGGAGCACACTCTTCAACCATGGTTTTTCTTGAAGTTAAGACTATCTTTAATTAATATTCAAGGAGGAACAATAGCTCAAATTGCATTTAAGTTCTTTAATTAATATTCAAGGAGGAACAATAGCTCAAATTGCATTTAAGTTAAAAAAAATCATGAAAAGTTGTATATACTTTGTATACAAAATACTGGATTGTGTGAATTAAAAACAAATTAATTCATCCACATGATGTCTGGTATCTTCCAAATGTTCCATTCATTCCATTGAAGAGAAAAATTCCCACTAGGTACAGATTCCAACCACAATTTCATATATCGTTACTAATATAATATGAACATTATATAAACGATCTTAATTAGTAGATATTACAATAACCTTAAAGCTTAGTTTGAACTCAAAGGAGGTTACAGGTCGGAATATGGTTTAAAGATGAAGTAATATTTTTGGCATGTAGTATATTTAGTTTAAAAATTCTGGCATTAGGTTCTTCATAAATATTGTTGTACTGATAGTGAACTTTTAAGTGATATCTTAAGATATATCTATATATTAAAAGTCATAAGCTTATAAGAATTTTTCCAATAAATTTATTTTGGGATAGGATAAAGAATAGACCGTTAATTTATCAAAAGAAAATACTTCAAAATGCAACTTAAAAGTGTGAATATCGAGTATTTTTAAGAAACTTTGGAATATTCAGTAAAATGGCCATATTTTTGAATAAAGCCCGACTAAATATTTGAACGGATTTGGGATCACTTTTGATATTCCATAAAGACGAAAAGATTATTTTGAAGGTCCTACTTCTCTAATCTAATTTTAATGCAACTTTTCATTCACGAACCCGTTAATTTTTGTTTTTATATTGTAAGCAATAAAATGTGTGCGGAAGTAAAAAATACGAAAATACTTAAATTTTTCTAAGTTGTACAACAAAAAATATCGTATCTGGCAGATAGCATCCGCATGCAAAAACACACACACATGCATGTAGTTGTATCTGAATTTTGCGATCTAAGCACAAGATGGATTAATGTTTAGATTTTGAACAACGGCTGAGATGAAGAAGAAGAAGCACCATGAAAAGAAGAAGCTATAAATTACAAGAGCATCCAACATGCAGCATGTGCCAAGAACGAAACGCAACGCATCGCAACGCATGCGGCATTCAAGCATGAATTATCTTAGCCCCCAAAAAACGACCAAAAATAAAATTGAGAAATAAAAGAAAAATACAGAGAAATGGAAAGCACAAAAAAAGAAATTGAATCCACATGAAAAATCTTCATTTTACGATTTTTTCGCTACGATTGGACGAATTGTAGTGGCGAAAATGTTGATAAATTGTAAATAGGGTTGCCACTTCAACAAAAAAAAAAAAAAAATTTTTAAGTTCGCTCGTCTTAATTTGATTTTTGATAAAGTTTTCGATATAGGTAATAATCAACAACGAATTAAGAACTTGCGGTGTCCGTGGGGAACAACTGACGGATATCCCTTTTCTAAGAAACGTTTTTTTTTTATTTAGAGCTAGAATCTAAATAGCTAAGAAGGCTAATAGCTGTATTAGCTAAACTCTATTATTATAATTTATAAATTTTTCAGAGCTTGCTTTTATTTTCGCCGTTTTCGAACTGAGCAAAAAATGTTTTCATTTAGTTTTTGTCCAGTTAGAAAACACACTCTCCACTTTGCATTCGAAAATCTATATAAAATGAATATTACACAGGGCTGTCGCTGTCACTTCAATCGCAGTTTTTCATTTTAAAGTACGACACTGCATCTTTTATGAAAACACTACATTTTCAGAAAAAAAATGTTGCAAAAGTAATCTGGTAAAAAATTTTAAAATTATAAATTTTCACAATAACTCCTGGATTATTTACATTTCATAGTTGACAAAACTGAACTTTTAATTAATCTTACTTTAACATTATTGGAATTTCATCAGCTTTTGACATTTTGTTTTAACTTTTCTTTTCAACTCTTTTCTTTTCTTCTTTTCGTCCAAACCCAAATGCCATTACTGATTGTACATATATACTTTTATGATTAAAATTTTTACAAAATGTACTGAAATATGCTATGGAGGCACAAAATGACACAAAGTGATTTATTTAACTTCAACAAAAATGAAATATCGAAAAAATGTGTTTTTTTTTCATGTTAGTAAAAATAATATACCTTTGACCAAAGCCATTTCCAAACATGCAGTCGGATTATTTTATATTACGGAATTGGTTGCTGATTAAATATGTTGTTACTCAAAGTATATAAGGGGATCCATATTTCCCCGATTTGATTAAAAAAAAATTTTTACGAAGTTATGCCCATTTTAAGTTTTGGTGTCAAAAATTAAAAAACCACTAAAAATGTTTTCAAATCATCCATCCATGCATGCATTTTATCTCCTGCGACCAAACAATATTAACCAACCGGTTACAAATTTATTTCATCTTGGTCGTAGGGGATCAAGTTCATGTATTTTTTAAATGGCTGTAACTTTGCGAGGAAACTTCGCAGATGACTACTTGAAAGCTCATTTTAAAGAAAAGGAACTGTACTATGTAGATGATGTTGTTATCAAAAATATGCTGAAAGTAGTAGTATCACAGATGGCTTGGCAATGTTGAAACAAAAATTTAATTTTTTATTTTGAGAAAAAAATTTTTCAGGCCTCAAATTTTTTGAAGTGCGCATTAAACTCATGTCATTTCTTTCTTATACATATTAGTACAAATCCAAAATAAAACTTAAAGCGAAAAAAAGGTGGAGTTTTTCAAAAAATTAGCATTGTTTTCTTCTCATAAAAAGCGTTATAGCTCTATCAATTTTCAACCATTTTGAAATTTTTTACAGATTCTGAGAGATAATAAGAGGTTCTATTCAAAAGACAAAAGTTAATTATTTTGATTTGAATGGAAATGACGCATTTTTGGAAAAATTTTTAGCGGTTTTTTAATTTTTGACACCAAAACCTAAAATGGGCATAACTTAGTTAATTTATTTTTTAAATCAAATCGGGGAAATATAGGTCCCCTTATATACTTTGAAAAACAACATATTTAATCGGCAACCAATTCCGTAACATAAAACATCCGACTGCATGCTTTGAAATGGGTTTGGTCCTTTATCTTATAACACTGCGAAATTCACTGCACTTTTGTTTTTGAAACGCTGCGAACACTTCAATTTTCCAGAATTTTTAGGAATTTTTACTGCGGTCAAAAATTCTAAAACGACAGCCCTGATGTTACATTTCGGTTCTCAGCTCCTTCACATGCCGATTCCTCACAAGCTCTTTGTGTTTGCCAGTAACGTAGACATAGGCCTTGAGTTCACAGCTTGAGGCTGTATACCCTCTTGGCCTACGTATATCTTATTTCGACGCTATTGTTGAATCCTGGCCCAAACATGGGTGCTACTGGTTTTCTGGATAAATATTCATTAATGAAGATAACAGTTTGATATATGTGTCAAACGATAGAGCTCGAAGAGCCCAAATAGAATATATAGGGTTGTCTTATCGAATCCTGTCACAAACATGTATTGCCACCATTTAAGAAAAATTGACCCAAAAAACCGGCAGCAACCCATGTTGAGGACAAGATTCAACTATGCAACCCTTAATATTATATTTATGCCTCTTCGAGTTCTACTATTTGACATATATGTTGAGCCATAATTTTATACAGTTT
The DNA here is from genome assembly GCA_949775025.1 of Tricholauxania praeusta. Lineage (NCBI taxonomy): Eukaryota > Metazoa > Arthropoda > Insecta > Diptera > Lauxaniidae > Tricholauxania > Tricholauxania praeusta. The sequence goes on along the minus strand of OX459029.1, from coordinate 36,509,125 downwards.
CAATTAAAGCAAAAAAATTGGCTGAAATTCGGGCATTTTCAGGTATCGGGACAAAAGTGTTCCCTATACTTGCGTGTGATAGCACGATCATTCCAGAGTGCTTAATGCTTTCAATTTATTGCAAAGGTATTTGGTAACCTTAAATATATAGGGATGAGAGCAGGAAAATCAAACGTAAAAATGTTGGGTTTCTTAAGCCATTTCTTTGACATTTCAAGCAGCGCAAGATAAACTTTTCTACTAAATCTGTGATTCTGATGTTTGTTGTCGCTTCTGCTGCTGTCGTCGTTGCCTCATATTGCTGCTATTTTTATTGTATTTTATTATATAGACAGAAGATATGCTCATGCTGTTGTTGTTGTTGTTATTGGGGATATGCTGCTTAACATAAAAAGACACATACAAAGATAGATACGCAGATACAGATAAATACATGCTTAAAGATATAGTAACAAAGTGAGCAATTGTAGCACTGAAGCGCAGCAACGAAATAAATATTTAGATAGAAAAATAAATATAAAAATAAAATAAATAAATACAACAGAAGAAGAAATCTTTTACAAGAAACTTGCAGAAATACACTGACACACACACTCACACACACACACACACATACAGAGGCATGCAAACAAAACATTTATATTTCAGCGGAGAAAGCTCGTATATTATCATAAAACAGGGGATGCGAAAAGTCGGGTCGTAAATCTTCGAGATAACATTTTATGCGAAACATTTCTTCTCATACCATTTGATGTCGCTCTTTTGGAGCAAGTGGACAAGCGGGAGGTGGCTGGGGCTGAAACGCACACGGTTGGTGCATTGATGGTGGTGGTGGTGGTGCTGCTGTTCTGTTGGAGGCGAATCGCACAAAATGTCGGCGATGCTGGGGCTGGTAATTCCACAAAGTTTTATTTCCAAGGCATTGCGATGCGCTATGATTTGCTTTGCCGCGATTTTTCTTTTCTTTCTTCTTTGCATTTTATTATTTTATTATTTTCTGTTTTTTTTTTTTGTTGTATTATTATTATTGTTTTTGTACAATTTTATGGGTGGTGTTCTGCCCTGTTTTTTTTTTTTGTGAGTTTCTTGGTTTCTTTGAATTCCTGCCAGCGCCGAAAGCGGGATACAACCAATAAAACTTCTTTTATTTTTTTGAAGAGTTAACTTGTGTTGAAGATTTTATTTAAGACATAAAAAAAACACACAAGAAAACTTAAATTTCGTCACAATTCAGGAAAAAAAACAACGTTTCAACCCATTTTGAACTAACTTTTTACCTCATAAAAAACCTTCTTAAATTGCAATGTTATCCTGTATATCTTTAAGAAAATAAAAATGAACATAACGCGTACACAGGAAAAATGTTTTTGCATCAACTTTTTGAATGATCAAATAAATCTTTCATACTCTCTCGTTTTATTTTAACGTTTGCACAACCCAATGTTTTCTCACAGTCGAATATGTTGCTCTCCCTTTATGTAAACAGGTCTGATGTAAATATTGCGTGATCAACCTCTTGATGTCTTGAGTATATTGGTTTTACCAGACTTAAAGTGAACAGATCATAAGCACTGGCGTACCGTGCACATTCGCCGATGCAAAACCAAGTCCAATGAGAAATTCTTGACATTACAAGCTCTCATGAGGCCCTGCACAAAAAAAGCCCGCAAAGTCTTTTGTATTCCTTAAATATTTCTGGTTTTCATCTTCCACCCTGCAAATGATTCAATTCACTTCAATATTTAAATTTTGTGCTCCAGCGATCATTGCTAAAAGGTTTGAATGGCCTTATCATCAGATCAGATCTGATGTAGACTTGCGCGAGGTGTGTCCTATTTATTGTCATATTCGACATTCTAAGTATTTTGACTGAGATTGGATCTTGAAGCATCTGACGGTGAATTGGGCACTTGAGTTGATCCGAAGCCATTGACTCAGGTGAGGGGGACTTGTGCCAGGAACTCGAATTTAGATATGGAACTCTGACATAGCGATAAGTCATCCTTTTTGAGACTCCCATCTAAGTCTTATCTTTAGGTCTGTGGTATTCTTCCAAAATCAATGTATAAATAGGCTAAGGCAAAAACAGTTCCACTCCGTTTTAACTGCAATAACATAAACATTTTTTTTTTTTTTGAAAAGATCGTGAACAGAGGCATTGCGAACGTAGCACTGATAGTTAAGATAAATGCAGGGCACATACATATGTATGTTCAGCGGTAAATTCCGGAGAGTTCTTAGCATTTTCGTAGATTTGCGAACACGACGCCAGTAGTTAAGGGAATGAAGTATAGTGAGTTCTAACGACTAGAGGTGAGCGGTTGAAGCCCTTTGGAAAATGTTCCCTCGGTTGATATATTTGCCGTTTTTGCTGTTGATTAAGCGATTTTCCTTAAACGCATGATCGTCTGTGGCATGCTGGGCTTAAGCTGCAAGATCGTTGTTCATTGATCGTCTGAATATTTTGCTGACAACTTCACGTTTTTATTAAACCAATGCTGCCGCGTTCTTGAACATAAGTTATTGGACGTTAAGACAAGAAAGCTTTCTTAATAAAAAGAAAATGAAATGCCACTTCAAGAGCTATAGTATCTAAGTTATCAGGAAGATTTACCTGAGCAAAGATAGCAATTAATTGTCTAAGCTATAAAGTACTGAACTCCAGGGCCATAAAGCAATGTTGGATAGCAAAGATAAAGTAGTGATGCAGGCTCTGAGGCGAGGATTCATAAATCAAAATCATGGCACTTCGATGATTCGTTGCACACCACCTAATTGATATTATATGAACTTTGACATGATAACTTATTTCTTTATTAAAAAGATACTTTCATCTCAGTGTAATTGTTTGAGGCTTCCCTTGAAACACAATGGATCTATGAAGGTTTCTAGTGTAGCATTTTTTAAAGAACAGAACACAGAGCTTGATGTGATGAAAACGAATTTCGGTACTTCAGAGTTTGATGTGATGAAAACGAATTTCGGTACTTCACTTAAATTAAAATTTTTTTATTCTTTTTGTGTACCATTTATTAAGCTTTAACTTCCAGCGTTTAAGTAGCGCCAAATTTTTTTGCTCCCTCACACAACTCAACAACAACAACAACAGCAACAATGACGACAAAACACCCCTTGATTGCGACAAATCCAGAGGATTTGCAAAATTTCATTGCTGTAACTGTCGCTACGACTGCTGCTGGGCATAAACAAGAGCAACAACAACAACAATAATTCTACTGCAATTCTATTAAATAAAACCCTCTGAGGGCAAAAAAAAAAAAAAAAAAATTACTCCCCTTTAACAATTCTATTTCAGTCCAAAGTGACGTGTGCCGTGTGGCAGCGGGTGCCGGTGTCAAACGTCGTAAAGTCGTTACGTTACGAAACGTAAAAACGAATGTTTAACTGCGCAATTGAGATAAGATTCGAGATACTTGTCATGTATCTATGTATCTCCGCCAACCATCCAACGAGACAAAAATCTCATCTCAGTGATGCTGAAGATTGGCGGCAGCGCTGGCTACATTACAATTTTTTGGGGAGGAAGTTGTGGTGCTAGGGCGACTTCACAATGGTTTCTATGGTGGAAGCGAAGTAAGGAACGAGGAGGTTTACAAGTTTTCATTTAAGTCGTTTAAAGTTTTTTATTCTTCGCTTTTTTACATTTCTTCTGTCGACTACAATAGCAGATGAATTTATTGGTTGAAAGTGGGGGAAGAAAAAAAAAAAAGATTCGAAAATGTTGACAGATCTAAGGAATTACTTTAGAGAAAGTTGGAAATATTATTACCAATTAAAAATGTAACTTTACCGAAACGTTCACATGCCAATAAATTGTAGCCAAATTGCTTTTGTCTTTTGATTGCCATAAAAGTTATGGGAACTACAGCACAGACCAAATAGAACAACCAAGCCATCCATTAAATGAGCGTCGAATGTACCAGCACAAGTGCAACTGCACTCCAGATAACATATCCTCCAACAACGAATGCCTTTTCGTGCACATTGCGTAAATCATCGTAAATTGCAATAAAATGATGCGTTTAATTTTTGCATAACAACGTTTTTACCAAAATTTGAGTTCAGCACCAAATTAGCCATATCGCAATTAGAACTTCGTTGTGGTGCGTTCCCACCATCAAAGTTGTCACAACAAATCAAAACAGCGCTTAATTTACGAGATATTCGAATAGCTCCATAAGCTCGATTCAGACGTTGTCAACCCTTAATGGCTCGGGCGCACAGCAGCCAGTCGGACTTTCAATCAGAATCCAATTTCGGATTCACTCACACGCAGCTCATGTAATGACTACATCATGCACTCTGCTCTAATCCAGCTGGTCGCGGGCAATAAAATTAAATTCGATTTGTACCACAGCAAATCGCTTCCGTTACGCAGTGTCTAATTGTTGTGAAAATTGTCAAACAAAACGTTCTGTAACGACGCGGCACAGGGCTGATTTAAATAATTGGGTATACAAATGTATAGATGTGATACAAGACATATCACTTAGTGCGTGGGACATATTTGATGAAGCAGTGATGTTTAATGAAACACAGCTTGACTAGCGATGATAGTTTTACTGGGTCTTCATATATGGAATAAAGTTGTTATTTGCGGATAAAATAACATGGATCCAAACTTCAACTCTTTTAATGTGTCATTAGGGCGAAAAATACATTCAAATACCTTTCAAATGAAATATATGTCATTAATATCGGAATTCAATTTGTATTTGCATAGCCAAAACAAAAACCATTTTGAACCATTCTAAAATAAGGTCGGTCTTATCGTCTATATATTTGGATTGATTAATAATAACAGGATTTTATAATATTTCTTTATCGGATACTATACTTTGCTAATCTACTATCTCAGGCATCCATTAACTTCCACTAACGGTGATGTTCTCGAATAGTTTTTGGTCTGTTTAATCCATTTTTTAATTCACGGTAGCAAAGCTTATTGTGTTCTCTTCAGAGGGTTGCTTTTATCAAGCGTAATTAATAATTTTAGCACCCTCATATGTATAGAATCTTAACCTGAGGATCCGCTTTTGTTCTGAGTATTGGGAGATACCCCGTTTCCGAATGCGTGAGTCGGGATCCACTCAAGTTCATAATCCTCCGAAACCATACTTTCTTCTTACTTACTTATGTATTTTAAGTACTCAACCCTTTTAATAATATCACTGAAAGTTCCCGTTTTTTCATTTTTTTAATAGAAATTTTTTGGTTTTGGCAACTTGCCGACTTGGAGTCTGAGTTTGTTTTCGTAGTTTCTTATTTATTATATTTTAAACAGTTTTCAGGATACATTTTAAGCTTTTTATGTATTAATCGAACTTTGGACATTTTTTTTTTTTTTTGACTTTTTGACTTTTTCTAGGCATCTCGAATTTTTAAGATTTTTATCATAGTTATCTTATTTTTCAGCATTCTTTGACTTATTCATAATTTTTCTGCATTATCAACATTCATCGATTTTTTCAAATATTTTCGACTCTTCTAAAAATTTTTCGACTTCTTCAACATCCTTGGACTTTTTTATTTTAACATAACTAGAGTTCGCCCAGCGGTTGAAATTCAACCATTAAAAATGTTTTTGGTATTAAAAAACTGATATAAGAAATGGCTTTTTTTGTCATCGCTTTTAAAAATAAAAATCATTCTCAAATATTGCCCTATCCCCATATCTATATCTTCTTAGAGTTCAATATATATACCTAATTTCATCAAAATCATTCAATTAGTTTAGCTAAGCATATTTTCCTGTTAAGAGCGTGGCACCACCAACATAGAAAAAATCTTTAATCTATCTCCATACTGAATTTCATCAAAATCGGTCCATTAGTTAAGTTGCTGAAACATATTTTCCTATTGAAAGGGTGGTACCCTCCATTTTAAAACAAATGCGTTTCCTCAGGGTTCAATCTATTTCTGAATCTCATCAAAATCGGTTCATTAGCTTAGTAGTAAAACAATTTTACCTGTTAGGGACGTGGTACAGTTCACTCAAAACAAATATCTTTACTCAAGATTCAATCTATCTTCATACCAAATTTCATCAAAATCGGTGTAGTGGCACTGCCGTTATACCGCTCTTTCCCATTAGTGGCGATGCCACGCCTCCTTAATAAATTTGAAGATTTTAATACCTTTTTTAAGGATCCAATCTATCTCCAAATCTAATTTCACCAACATCAGTCCACTTGTTTAACCGTGGAAACGTATTTTCCTGATGAAGGCGTGGCTCCGCCTACTATTAAAAAAAATTCAGATTCTGCACTGGTCCTCTTTATAACTATTACAACAAAAAACAAACTAAGCGATTATGTTGTGTTATGGCAGTTAAAAAAGGATGGATGTATAGATAATCCTCACTCTCTCACAAACAAATAATAAGAAGCTGTTGCATGTCTCAACTCTAAGATTCGATTACGGGCTGTCCATTAATTACGTGAGGTGTATTTTGGAAAATTCGGACCCCCCCCCCCCCTCTCCTCCCCTTAATGAGATTTGGTGAGTTCTGACGGGGACCCCCCTCCCATCCATGAGACTTGACTTGTAATTTTTAAATGTAATCTGCTATAATAAAGCTTAGTCTCTGTATCAAAAAGTTTACGTGAGATTTTTATTGACCCCCCTCCCTCTTTGTGAGACTTGGTGAGATTTTTTCGGACCCTCTCCCCCCCTATTTTGACTCACGTAATTTATGGACTTCTCATTATAGTATTCAAAAACTGAACTGGAAAGAGTAATTTTTTGTCATCGCTCCAAAAATTTAGATCATAGTACCATGTTGCTACATCCCTACCACTATCTCTTTCTCTTAATTAGGGCGCAATCTATCTTCATACCAAATTCATTAAAATCGGTTCATTAGCTTAGCTGTGAAAACATATTTTCCTACTGGGGGTTGGTACCGTACACTTTAAATAGCAAATAGCTTTCCTCAGGGTTCAAACTATCCCTGTACCAAATTCCATCAAAATGGGCACATTATCTTAGTAGAGAAAACTCTTTTTCCTGTTAGAGGTGCTGCCACTCCTCCTAAAAAAATTTGAATTTCTAGAAATCTTTTTTAGGGTTCAGTCTATATTCTAACAAAGTTTTATCAGAATCGGTCTGCTAGCTTAGTAGTAATGACGTATTTTCATGTAAGAGGCGTGGCACCGCCCACTAAAAAAATGTTTTTACTCAAGGTTCAATCTACTTACATACCAAACTTAATCAAAATCGGTGTAGTGGCACAGCCGTGATACAGTTTTTCCCCATTGGGCGCGATGCCACGCCTCCTTAAAAAAATGTGTGTTTTTAAAAATCTTTTTTAGTGTTCAGTCTATATCCTAACAAAATTTCATCAAAATCGGTCAGTTAGTTTAGTAGTAACAACGTATTTCCCTGTAAGAGGCGTGGCACCGCCCACCAAAAAAAATATATTTTACTTAAGATCCAGTCTATCTACATATCAAATTTCATCAAAATCGGTGAAGTGGCACAGCCGCGATAGCGTTTTTTCACATTTGAGGCGATGCCACTCCCTTTTTTAGAAATCAGAGTTTCTAATAATCTTTCTTAGGATTCAATCTATCTTCAAACAAAATTTCATCAAAATCGGTCAATTAGTTTAGCCAAGGAAATGTTTTTCTTTTTAGGGGCGTGGCACCACCTACTATTGAAAAACAAAGTATACATGTCCCCCCTTCTCATTCACAACCTTTCCAACAAAAAAAAAATTGAGCGATTACGTTGTGCTATGGCTGAGAAAAAGTGGTGCAACCGTTTAGAGAATGCCTATTTATATAATGATTCTAATTTTCAGTGAATGTAATTTGAATTTTGAGCCTACATTCGACTCTTTCAATATTACGAATTTTTAACTTTCCTTAACACGCTTTTCCAACTTTTTAGCATTTTACGACCTCTTAAGGTTTCTTGGAATTTTTCAGCATTTTTCGACGACGTTTTTTCCAATTCTTCGGTTTTATTTAATTATTTCGACTTTTGAAAATTTTTTTCGACACTTCCTAAATTTTTTCGAATTTCTCAACATTTTTGACTTTGTTAAAATTTTCTTAGACTCTTTAAATTTTAATTGATAACAACTAACTCGCAGCCATTCCAACAATAATCAATATTCAAGTAGCTTTATAAATCAACTCAATACTTTTTATTTAACACATATCACGGTCAATGACGTGGGGTGTGAGATACCCCAAAAATTTTAAATTATGTTTTATTAAATTTATGTAGTTATTAAATTTTTTTATATTTATTTTTACGTTTTATATAATTTCACCAAAAAATTTAGTTAATGGGATAATTTCATTTAAAAATTTCAAGCGCACTTATTAAAGTCACATAAAAGTGACAGTTCAATAAAATTCAGATTACTGAATACATTTTTAATAAAAATTTAAATAAAATAAAATAATATTTTTGTTATTATTTATTAATAAAAATTAATAAATAAGGGTGTTAAATATAGTTAATTGAACTCCTTAGAATATACGAAATTTTTGCAGTAAGATTTGCATGTTCCAGGCAGTGGAGTCAGCGCAAGTATATCTTGTTTTCTTGTCTTTGTTCCGGAAACACTCATAACATATCCTGCTATACGTTCCATCAGAGCTGCTGCCTATACTTTTGCAAAGTAACGCGGTTTTGCAACTTCATAAATATCTCGTCTTTTTTAACATTTTTGGACTTTTTCAATATATTTGTTTTTTAAACATAGGTACTTATGCGATTTTTTACTATTTTCAACCATCTCAATATTTTCCGACTTTTTAAAACTTTTCAAAAACCTTTTTCAATATATTTCGATAACATTTCGGTAACATTTTTTTTTATTCTAACAACATCAATAATTTCACATATCGCTTCGCAAGTACTTGCACTCACTGCTTTTCGAATCATTAGTAAATTAGCATTGCTTTTAATGAATTTGTTGCTATTTTTTCGAAAAAGTGATGAAAATATATCATTTTCCTGCTTTGATTGTAATTTAAATGGTGACTACTTTTGACTTAAATTCCATCATTTTTATTACATTCAGTCAATTAAATGTAATCGCCAACAAAAATTTGATTATAAGGTCTTTCACCCTCATGCAAACAACCTAAGTAGAGAAGACGTACTCCAGCCGTACCTGAACATGTCTTATCAAAAATCTACTGATTGCCTCTTCGATTCTTTCGAATTTTTTAGTCATTTGCTTTGTTCTCCGAAATGCATGCGTGTTCAGCAGAAGATGTTGAATTATTATTGAATGCTCAGTGAGGATGCGACAGCATTGTAACTCATTAAAAATTGACACTTTAGTTATATAATTTGTGAAAGGGAATTGTGTTGGTTTCTGACATCATGTTAGATATTTATTTTATTATATTTACTTTCATTATATTTTTTCTGCATAGCATAAAAATCTTTCAATATAAATGTTAACTCCCATCAAAATAATCAGCACTATTTATGCAAAAATATTTTGCATTTTTCTTTTACAGAACTGAATTTGATTGATTTTCTTGTTATAACTTCCAAGATGCAGCGTTAATAGTCTTAACCCATTATTGTCCGCACCAAGAAGTCATGAGCGGTCATTGATGAAACTTTATACACACTTTAACACACTTTTACTTGGTCTAATTCAGATAAATTCTAAGTTTTATTAAAATGATATTTTCGGTTTTCGAGTTATGAGATGGTAGTTTAACTTACCAGTAGGCATATACGAATAAAGATTTTGATTTGATATTAAATTTAAGACTTTAAAACCTGTTAACTTATCTCAAATAAATACTAGATTAAACTGCGATTTAGTCTTAATCGCTGATTAGTCACAAATATCGATAACTTATGTTGTGTAATCGGATATTAACGTGCATATCGTCGATTAAAGTTAATACGAGAAATTTTTCAGATCATCAAAGTTAATTCGACTACGTTGGACGTTTGTTTCACTCAAATATTTTAATCAAAAAAATTGGCTTTCGAATGAACTTTTGTAGAAACTTTTATGGAGTTGAAATTATACAGAATGGCGAAAGGAAGCGAAAAGAGGGGAGCTATCTGAGCTAGTTTTAATTTTTTAGCATTTGTGCAAATCTTAGTATCCACGATTTATCAACTAGGGATAAGCTGCTTATGAAATTAAAATTTTATGCAATATATGTATAACATTTTGCAAGTCATTGGGGACTTTGATGGCTTTTCTTCCATGTCCGCATCTCTCTGTTTTGAAATATTTTTGTCATCTACCAAATATACTGTCCTCAATTAACTTTAAATGTCTACATGAACAATTCACAATTGACTTTATATGTTGCTTTTTTTGTTAAACTGAGATTTCTTAATACTCAATAAATTCGGAGAAATTTAATTCGAGATATAATCCTAGTTTATAAAATCTCCGAATAAAGTGTTATTAAGAAAAGATATAAGCTAACAGGCCTAAGGCCTAATAAAAGAAATATATAAAAAATACCAAAAATACTGAACATAAAAGCTCAGTAAATAACATAATATTGAATTTTGTTCCAAAAACACAAATGTAGAGAAATACATATATACAGTTTTTAAATTTCAAATAATTTTTCAAAATACACAAATCCTTTCCATTTTATGTTGATCGCTATCTCTTAAAAAAATGCAAAATATTCATACGACTCACAATGCAATAAGAGGTTTTTACTTAAAGGTATGAAAAGAGCTCTTCTGGGAAACTCAATATAATAAAACTGATTTGAATTTCTTTTAATGCACCTGAACTTCTAACGAAAGCCGAAAATGCATTTGCTTTCAATTCATCGTAACAGTTTTGTTTTCTTCTCTTTTAACATAATTGTGATTGTTGGCAATTTTCGGAATAAATATACATATGAGACACATGAAAACAAAAAAAAAAAAACTGTCAAATCATCTCAAGATCTCAAGAACTGTCATTATCAACAGCATCTTGAAAATACACGTTTGATCGTAGAGAATTGATAGAAAGATATGGAACAAATAACAAAGATTTTTTTTTTTGCTTCGAATGCAAAAACAAGTGTTTTGTTACCCTACTTTTTTTACTCTACTCGAAAGCAGAAAAACAGTGAAAAGGTCACATTACTCTATTTTTCGGTTGTTGTTGTTGTTGTTGTTGTTGTTGTTATCGAAACTGTTGGTGACACAATTTCTACGATAGTTCAACAAAGGCAAATGTTTGTCGCTGAGGATACCTTTTTGGTGCTTTAACACTTTTGTTTGCAACCTTCACGACTCTTCAGCGTTTTTTTTTTTTTTGTTTATCGAATTCATTTTTTTGTAATCCTTGGAAGAAAGGAAGTTTCAAGTGTCATGCACCACATCATCAATTAGTGTTTTTGTTTCTTGTGATTTCTATACAATTTTTGACATTATTTACAATTTTTTTCATGCTCAAAAAGTGCTTCCAAGCGCCTATACAGAGGGGGTGCTATACGGGTCATGAGCCTCCGTAAATGGAAGTTTTGTTCAGAATTTTACCTTATATAAAGAAGGCAGGCTGGAAGCCCTAAGCCGAGCTATTTTTATTGAAATTTTTAGGTTTTTTGTTGTTGCTATTAATAAAGTTCCTGGAGATCGTCCATTGGTTTCCCATAACAAATTAGGTTGGCAAAGAAAAACCAACATTGAACTGCACATCACTTGAAAGGCCATACATAGTGCTTCCCGAGTGTATATATAAAAATGTATGTTATTAATGCATATTTTGCAAAAATAATAATTTAAAAAAAAAAAAAATTGGTCAGTAATTTAAAAACTAGAACTTTTCAACGACCTCGCAACCAAAGCTCAACAAGCTGCAGAAATCAGAGATCTACGAAATAGGTCGTAAGATAGATAGTAACAAATGCAAACAAAATGGGCCAATCAAAAGTTAAATCTGGGGCCTATTGACAGCTAAAAATCACCAGCTCATCCGTTGGAAAGAACATTTCTTGGAGACCATCAACCGTCCATTGCCACCCATAAGTTATCACCATGTGTTCCTCGCTGAGGGAAGATCATAGCGACTAGCTTCGCGTCTTCATTAGTGGATATAACAAAAGCCGTTAAGTGTCTCAAGAACAACAACAAGATCGTATAGTTGTCGAAATGTTGAATGCTTCCCTGGAGTTCACCGCTGAGCTCATGTGCCCAATTCTTATTCAAATTTGGGAAGAAGAACGAATACCCGTAGACTGTCTCACAGGAACCTTAGTGAAAATCACGAAAAAAGGGAATATTTTGCCAGAACTATTCGGCATCATGATATTGTCAGTTCCATCCAAGGCTATAACGAAAATCCCTCTCACCGGAATTAGCGGAAAAATAGAACCACTTATCCGAAAACAAAAGGCTGACTTTCGTTCCAACAGATCGTGTATCGACCAAATTAATATCCTTTGTATTATCGTGGAGCAGATAAACTAGTGGCAGGTTCAGCGCCCTGTTACAGAATTTACAAGTGTTCACCAACAATTGACTTAGCTGAATACTGAATATTTGGTGGCGTAGGACCATTGCTAATGTCGATTTGCTCATCCGATGCAAGATCCGAACGGCAAAAATGGAAACGGATTGAACACACTTTGAGAAAATCATCTACTGAAGTCTTTCGACAAGCACTAGAGTGGAATCCTCAGGGTTGTAGAAAACTCTAACTTCCTAAATTATCTTGGAAACAATCCCTAGAATACGAAATACTTGAGTCAGGAAAATCTTGGAGAGAATTAAAGAAATTCGCTACAAATCGTGCACGTTGGAAGAGTTTTGTGGAGTACCTAAGCTCCGTAAGGGGGTAAAGAACAGCAAAAAAAGAATACAGTTTTCATTTTTTATATGGTAAACATATCTGTGGCAATAAGGAATAACAGCTTAAGTCGATCTGTGATGACAAAGCAAAACAAAGTATGTCACATGCTCACAGAGACTTATGTTGCTTTGTTTTGTTATCACAGACCGACTTAAGCTGTTATTCCTTAGACACGTACATTATATAAACTTTTCAATTACTCTGCTTCTGGAAACATCAGCCTTTAACTATATAGCTCTCCCACGTTTTGCCAAAGAAAATGTGATTTGACGAAGCTACTCGTTCCGGCAAGTGCCGTTTTAGCAAAAGAAGTAATTGGAAAGTCTGTACAGTTTGGATATCTCCATTACGGGTGCAAAGTATTGTCGATTGGATGGATGTCGATCGGACCCTTCGGAAGGGCCTAGTTTCTTCCCCCAGTTACGCAAATTCGTGTACTTAAATAAAATAAATTGAAATAAAATTTGTTTCGTTAAACAATTAAAAATTATTTATTTTATCAATTAATCTGCAGCCTTTCACACATAACAAAACATTTAAATATAAATTGTGGCATCAAAAGAAAGAAAGAAAACAACACAATTTTTAAATAACTAAAAGCCCAAAAAAAACACGAACGCAACAACAACAATTGTTGCAATAATAAATAATTCGAAAACAATGTGATTTGCATTGAACAATGAAATTCAATCAACATAAAATGATGCACCACAACCAGCAGCACTGATGATGTTGGTGATGATGACGTCGATGATGATTTTGATGCTTGGTAAATTGCAAGTCGTCAACAAAGTAATAATGAACTCATTGAAATCCATTCTGTTGATTTACCAGAGTGAGTGAGTAAAAAGAAAAGAGATGGATAATGTAGAAAAAGAGATGGAAAAAAGAATTGTATGCTACAAAGGAATTCATTTCGAAATTGATAACTAAATCAAACGAAATACAATTATCACATTTTCATTTGCCAACAGATACAACAACAACAACAAAAAGTTGAAAGGACTTTTTGAAACAAAAGGCATGTGAAAAAATCCCCATTGAAAATCATTGATAAGCGTTGAGGGAATTCGAAACAAACGACATACATATGCAAAAACAAAAACAAAACTTCAGAAATATCTGTAAAAAATAGAGCCTTTTAACAAAAATTGGAAATCTGTATGTTTTGTATTTATGTAGGTAGGTACATACATACTTGTAGGTCGCTGTGTAGTGGATAGTGTTTCACCGAGGCCGAGGCGAGGCGAGGTTCTAGTTGATCTCGGTCTCGCCTCGTTTTATAAATTTAAGTCTCGCCTCGGCCTCGGCCTCGGACGAGGTCTTGCCATCACATGCATCGCCTCGCCTCGCCTCGCCTCGCTCTCGGCCGAGGCACCTCGGTAAAAAAGCGAGGTTTTTATTAAAATAAATAAAAAATTATACATGTATCCAGGCTGACAGGCTCATCAAGCCTCAAGAAATAAAATAAAATATCTATTTTTATTTTTGGTGAATTGGATGTGATGTTGGAGAGGCATTGCCTATTTTTCCAAACCAAACTAAGCTATGAACGTTTTACAAACTATAAGAAAGATATGTACCAAATCTTATTTATTTACGTCAAATAGATATTGAGATACGATAAAGTTAATTTGTTTCTTATATTGAAGGTATAGAACCGCTCATTTTATTAATTGAATCTTAGTTATGCCTCTACCTTTTATAAATATACCAAGTTTTATTAATCTGCATCAAGTAGTTGATAATATATGATGAATTCTGTTTTTCTGTTATGTGGCATCACCCATTTATCGTAAGCTATGTTACGGAGCATCCCAAATCTTAATAAACATACATGTATGTCAAATCTTTCGTCGGTCGGTTGAACGGTTTAGGAGTCCATTAGCAACGAACATACATATACTGAACTTTATTTATATACTAGCATTACCCTGTGCGTTTTGCTTCACCTTACCGGTTCTTAGAAAATCTGTTAGAATAAATCAATTTCAATGCAGTGCTGTCAATCATGCAATTTTGCTTATAGCCATACATAGCCTTACATGCTTCCCTAATCGATCAATCGAGGCGAAGTCGCATAAAATCTGATGCAATCCAAGGATTTCTGTGCATTAGGCTTGGACCAAATCTGAACTCGTAAGAAGCACATTCGGGTTAAAAATAAAACAAAGTAGTTTGCTCAAAATTAAATACTAAAATATTAGTTAAATATAGATTTTAATATAAAAATTACATTCATATTTTGAATCTGCATATGGGTCTTACGAGTTCAGATTTGGTCAAAACGCGCCTCGCTCTTGGTTTCCAAAACGAGGCTAGGACGAGGCGAGCCCGAGGCGAGGCCGAGGCGAGGCGCCGTGTGATCTCGCCTCGCCTCGGTCAAGCGAGGAAAATTTATTTTTCCATCTCGCCTCGTTCTCGCCTCGGTCTCGCCTCGTTCTCGTAGTCAAAAACGAGGCTGCCTCGTAGCCTCGGTGAAACACTAGTAGTGGATAGTGCACAGTATCACGAAATTGCAGAAAATTTCGAAAGTTTTGTGCCATACAGATCACCTACAAGGTTCGTATTGTTGTTGTTGTGTAGGATATAGCACTATATGTTTTCGATTACAATCTGTCGAATGTAACTTTTCAACGTAAAAGCAAACTTTGTCCAAACACTAAATTAAAAACTTGGCAGAATACAATTTTTGATAGAATCACTATGGAAGTTTTTGTCCTGTGACCCATACAAACGATATGTATAGATCATTTGTAATAATAAATAATAATGGGAATTATTTTTTTTAATACGTTTTTTTCTCGGATGATCTTGCTGGGCTACTGTCATGAACCTAATTTTTCAGTACATTTTCGGCTGCAATGAGCTCTATTTGACTGATGGCCAGTACTGTTATTTCACCAAAAGCTTGGTGCCAGGGCTTAAGCAACATATCGAATCGATGATATTTGAATTGAATCGATGTAATTAATAATAATGTCATATCCTTGGGGGGAGACAATTAGTGTTTCACCGAGGCCGAGGCGAGGCGAGGTTCTAGTTGATCTCGGTCTCGCCTCGTTTTATAAACTTAAGATCTTGCCATCACATGCCTCGCCTCGCCTCGCTTCGCCTCGTTCTCGGCCGAGGCACCTCGGTAAAAAAGCGAGGTTTTTATTAAAATAAATAAAAAATTATATATGTATCAGGGCTGATAGGCTGATCAAGCCTCAAGAAATAAAATAAAATATCTGTTTTTATTTTTGGTGAATTGGATGAGATATGATGAATTTAATTCTTTTCTTATATGGGAAGGAGACGCATTGCCTATTTTTCCAAACCAAACTAAGCTATGAACCTTTTACAAACTATAAGCAAAATATGTACCAAATCTTATTTATCTACGTCAAATAGATATTGAGATATGATAAAGTTAATTTTTTTCTTATATTGAAGGCATGGTACCGCCCATTTTATTAATTGAATCTTACTTATGCCTCTACCTTTTATAAATATACCAAGTTTTATTAATCTGCATCAAGTTGTTGGTAATATATGATGAATTCTGTTTTTCTCTTATCGTAAACTATATTACGGAGCATTCCAAATCGTAAGAAACATATATGTATGTCAAATCTTTCGTCGGTCGGTTGAACGGCTTAGGAGTCCATTAGCAACGAACATACATATATTGATCTTTATTTATATACTAGCATTACCCTGTGCGTTTCGTATCACCTTACCGGTTCTTAGAAAGACTATTAGAATAAATCAATTTCAATGCAGTGTTGTCAATCATGCAGTTTTGCTTATAGCCTTACATAGCCTTACATGCTTCCCTAACTGATCAATCGAGGCGAAGTCGCATAGAAGCTGATGCGATCCAAGCACTTCTGTGCATTAGCGCTTGGACCAAATCTGAACTCGTAAGAAGCACATGCGGATTAAAAATAAAACAAAGTAGTTTGCTCAAAATAAAATACTAAAATATTAGTTAAATATAGATTTTATTATAAAAATTACATTCGTATTTTGAATCTGCATATGATTCTTACGAGTTCAGATTTCGTCAAAACGCGCCTCGCTCTTGGTTTCGAAAACGAGGCTAGGACGAGGCGAGGCCGAGGCGAGGCCAAGGCGAGTACGAGGCGAGGTGGCGTGTGATCTCGCCTCGCCTCGGTCAAGCGAGGAAAATTTATTTTTCCATCTCGCCTCGTTCTCGCCTCGGTCTCGCCTCGTTCTCGTAGTCAAAAACGAGGCTGCCTCGTAGCCTCGGTGAAACACTAGAGACAATGCCCCCCAGTCCTACCCAATTGACGCCTCAGCTGATGGCTGAACCAATTCCGTCCTCAAAAGCCTCAATCTAGCTGAATCTATCCCCACAAAAGGTAGTTCAATGGAATCAAATCGCATATGTGCGTTGGCCAATACACATCTCCAAATCGGCTTATAACGCGATTTTCAAACTTCTCACGCAAAAGATTGATTGCTGTGTGGCTGGTGTGACTCGGCGCGCCATCCTGTTGAAATCAAATGTTGTCTAATTCCATATCTTTAAAAATACTCCACAAATAATCAGTTATCTTTGCACGGTAGTACTCACCATTCACTGTTACGTAGCCACAGAGGTGGAAATGAACTTCGTTGGAAGAGATTAGTTTTTGGTAAAAATGCTTATCTTCTTCCAGTGAATTCCAGAGTGAATTTTTATTATGTCCCAACGCTGTACAAGCGTATGTCGACCCATTTCCTTAATCAGAGATATGAAACTACATAACTTTCTGTCATAGCTCGAATACATTAGAGTTGCCGCACTCAGAGAAACTAGTAGTTCAAGTTCCAACCACTAGATGGACCCATCCCTGTATTTAACAGTCGAAAACTAAGCAAAAGTATGAATTTGTTGGCATAAAAATAATTCTCAAAAGTACCGGAGAAGAAATATAGTTATCTACCTGCAGTTGCGGATTTTGTGAACAATATCGGAAGGAATGAGAGCTAAGGACTGAATGAACTCTTTTATTATAAGTGTCCTTTAAGCGAAACACGCGTTCAATCTAAATAGGTCTCCCCGTTAAATATCTGGTTGGTAAATATTGAAATAGGAAGTGTGTGTGAAGTGATTAAGGGAACGTAAGGTTCTGCTGAATGAATAAATTACATCAACGTAATGAATGAGAGTAAATAGAGGAATGTAACGATCGGCATCTTTGTAGGGGTTCGCCCGGGTATGACTTCTTAAACGCATTAAAGAACTCTGAGTGAGATCGAATGATTTGGCTGCGAGGAAATTCCTGAGGACACATTTCAAGTCTTGTGTGACTTTCCCTTTCATGAGAACATCCACGATCGATAAACCAAAAACTTCAAAGAACTAAGGCTTCTCACAATTAAACGTAACAAAAGTTACAAAATGTAAAAATGTTTTTCTACAAACTCAACTCACATAAAATTGTTGAAGTGCGATCGATTCTCCTAGTAGACTTTTGCCATTTGTATGTACTTTCACGGTGTGACCAAATAAATGGAAAAAGATCCAGCTCTTTCTTTCTTCCTTTGCCACGAAATATTCGCAAAATCACACAATACCTTGCCATGTTTGGGGCACCTTGAGCACTGGCTTTCGGGCCTTAGCCATAACTTTAACTTTTAGGCTAAGCCTCTAGCCTCACCTAAATTACTTACTACAGCACTTGTTGGGGGGCCTCGTCCCGGGGCTTTAACCCTTTTACCCCTAGATATTTTATGTAGACCGTACCAACCTGACTTTGTGTGGGGGGTAAACAAATTTTATTTTGCGAAGAGTAATACCAACGGCCTCAGAATCCCATCGATGAAACGTGTGGGGAGAAAAGCTTCCTCTTGACCCTGGGTTAGTATGGGCCTGACCCGTAGCATAATCTAGCGCTGGTAAATGGTCCGCGAATTCTAAATTGAATGGGCTTGCAAATGTAATGTTTCGTAGAATAACTACTCGATGTAGCCTGAGCTATTCGCAGTGTGAATATGAACAATGTATTAAATTTTTGGCTGAAAGGTAATTTGCCGTCTCACACTTACAAACATTTATTTTTACCCAGCACTGAAAAAAAAAAAGAAAAAAAGGGTCATCACTTCTCACATCCCATAAAAATATTGAAATTTTGTTAATTTTCAACACAAAATTTTTATAATAAAGAAATAAATAAAAAAGGTCCATAAAATTGAATATAATTTGGCAGTTATTCTAAAAATAATATATGAATTTCATATAACGAGGACTATTTAGCAGCCCCCAAGTCTTTGTCGCTCCCCCTGAATACGCTTATGATGGTCAGTGAGACTTTTTAACGCTAATCAATTTAAAACATAGGAAAAAAACAGACTCTCGCAAAAAACAAAAGTCTGAAGGGACAAGACCTGCAAATATTTATGTATGTATATCCACCCCTGGTTAAAGCCATATTCGGAACTAGAATTCGGGCTAAGTATCGCTAGTCAATGAACAGTACCTATGCGCCTATGGCATATACCTAGTCCCTCAAATGTTTTGTTTTCTATGTCTTGTATTCACTAAACTGAATCATTCGCTAAGTAGAATTCTAATCATCCATTATTATTATTTGATTACTCTCTGTGAAATTCCGCAATACTGTGCACTGAGTTCGCGTGTCGAGGCTGTAGCATTACAACAACATATGCTTTCTGCACAAATAATTAAGACAACAACAGTGAAAACAATAACAACAGCAGCGACTGATACAGAAGTCATCAGCAATGCGATCAAAATGAAAATAGAAATCAATCGCTGCTGTTTGCTTTGATTTTTGATAGGAAACATAAACAGAAGGAAGAGAGAGAATAAGAAACGGCGTGTATTGGGCGAAGCAGCAGCTTCTTTGGTCTTTTGCAGAAAGCATTGTTGAATTTCTGCAAGTAAAATGCAAGGCGAATTCGAATTCGCCGTGTGAGACAAAAAAAAAGGAAAAAATTAGACATTTGTTACTCGGGTTCACAAGTGGCATATGATTTTCTTTCTCTCGTACGTACACACTGTATGCAGTTTGTTGCTTCTCACTTTCAGAGTTGTTTACAGAATAGCAATTGCTGCTGTTGCTTCTTTCACTTGCATGCTGCTATCTCTTACCAGCGAAGGCTGATGAATTGTACTTCAGAGAAACTTGCTCTCATTTTAGTTCGCCATTTTAGTTTTGGGCGGAGTCCTGTGTTGACTCTCCGATTGGTTACTGCGTTTGCGCTTTGCTTGCCAGGTGTCGCGTTTGTCGTGTTATGTTGCTGCTACATGAAGAGCTTGGTAATATCCCGCGGCGGCGCGCGAATTCTTCCAAGGATTGCGTTAAAATGGTAAATTTTTATTGTTGTTGTTTGTTTGTCTATCTGTCTATGTATCTCATTGTTATTGTTGCTGCTGCCGCTGCTGTTTTTGTTGTACTTTCATCTCTCGACGCTTCGCAGCTACAATTTGAAAAGCGTGTAAAAATCTTTTGGCTTTCGCTTAGCAATGCAACTTTGTTGTTGTTGTTGGTTCTTTTGGTTTCCTTTTTGTTGTTGCTGCTGTTCGTTTGGCTTCTGGTTTTTTGTCACAGCTGTCACACACAGCATTGCCAACACACACACACTCACAGGCAGACATACATACATACAAATGTACGTGCGCGCAAACAGCAACAGAGTCCGTGTGTTGCCAAAGGGGCAGCAGCAACAACAGCCGAGGAAGCCGCCACATTGCTGCTGTTCAATTCGTATGTTTTGTGTTGTTGTTGGTGTTGTTGCTGTTGCAAAATAACCACAAAGTTCAGTGAACGTCAAATTCACTGCTGCTGGTAGTAGTTGTTCTCTTTTTTTTGTTGCTGCTGTTGTTGCTATTATTGCTTTTGCATTGTTCTGCTGATTGTTGTTGCTTTTGTTATTTTTATGAATTTTGTGGTTTTGCATTTGAAAGTTTTTGTTTGTGTTGTTGTTTTTTTTTTTATTCAAGATCGTTTGCATCTTGATAGTGAGCGCCCTTCCAACTTTTGTATCTTCCCTCGCTCCACTAATTCAGTTGTCTACTCCATTTCGCTTTCCGCACTCAATGTTGAGGATTTGGTTTCCCTGCAACTAGCGGTGTCACCATATTATTTCAAAAAATTTGAATTGGAATTTTAGAGCAATTCCTTTAAATTCGTTAAGAAATGTTGCTTTGGTTTCATCAGGTTTGGTTTGTGCTCTATTTATCCTAGGATTCAGACTAATTTATAGTCCAATATTCTTCATCACATGCATCCATTTATTCTGCCGAAGTATGGGGATGTTTTTTTTTTAACCATTGAGTAGGATTAAGCTCTGAAGGTCATGAGCCACCGGAGCGGCTGCCCTCCAACTTACAAAATGCTCAGATATAATGTCATTCCTCTTTACTACACTAAGAAAACGATTTTTTTGAATATAACAAATGTTCATATAGAGCAATTAAATATTTGATTGAACCAAACAGAAAATATTTCAACCAACATATACCACTATTTGATCCAAATACAATATGTTTGACTCAAATAAATATTTGATTTCTCTTATGAACATTTGTTTTATTCAAAAAAAAATCGTTTTCTCAGTGTACTAGAAAGATCAAGAGTTTCAACTTTTTCCATATTATTCAACACTATTTGATACGTAACGACCTTTTCGACAATTTTTCTACATTATTACCTTTCGATAGTAAATATTCGATAATCTTAGACAGTTTCGGTACTGGGCGATCAATATATTCATAGTTTTTACCATTTTCTTCCCACATTTGCTTTTCATTATTTTTATTTAAGATAACCTTGCCAAATAGGGACGATTTCACAAATTCCTCAGGATAAGGAAAGTGACACAAGAAGAAAAACTGACACAAGATGGGTTCAAGGGATAATATGCTAGCAAAGTAAGAATGAGAAGCCAAGTGCTGTTCCGCACCAGTATCCCACACTAAATTTAGTGTTTCGTGGGTTGCTGCGACAACAGATTATTGTCTTATCTGTAGACACGTGGAAGTCTGTAGAAATTGATGGCATGCTGAGGAGTACACGCTCGTTCTTCCTTGATGACCGTGTCCGGTTAGTGAATTTTTAGCTGATTTTTTGTGTGCGCCAGGAAATAATTAAATCGAACGGGAGAAACATAAGTTAACTAACAATATTTTCAATTAGTATAAAAAAACGCGTGCTCTTTGCATTCAAAACTATAAATTAAAATATGTATTTTGAAGCTGAAAATTTTAGAATACCATGATCTGTTCCGTGGTTCTGTAGCGAAATGGCATAGGTGTTGATAGGGTGTATTGAGTGCATACCCCAGATACCCCAGAGCTTCGAAAACAGGAAACATTATTCGAAACAATCGTCCCAAGCCTAGAACTCTTGCAGTGTGACCTTAGTTTGTTTTTGCTTATCTATCAATAAGATATTGAAAAGTGAGGACTTTTTTGTTTTGCTAACCAAAAATCAGAAGAATTTGCGGGCAGTGATCGTGTAATGGGTTTTTGCAATGCGATTCAACCTCAAAATGTACAAAGCTTGAACCACTCACTCTGAGTTGAATCCCTCTCATGACAATATTTTAATTGACTTTTATTTGTATCTGGATTAATTTTATGCAGTTGTCAAAATGCACCAACTTCCCTGTTCAAATGCCAGATCTCAGTTCTGATCCACAATGTAATATGGTTGGCTTAAGAAAGGACTTAGAAAATATCTGTTGCATCATAACGGGCCATTATGTAGTCATCAAGTCTTTCGGTTTTCAAACTAACTGCAATTTATACCTAAGACTATTCGCTATAATAGCAAAGTGATTATCTTTTGTGAACACGAGGAGTAAGACTCCGAAGAATTTATTTTTCTTGAATTATGAATTACCAAATCTCCATGAATTACTAAAAGTTATTTCGAGAAAAAATTTTAAAATATTTTTGGATGCCCTAAAATAACAACCCAGCAAATAATAAGTATTGGGTTATCTATCGAAACAATACTTCTGTAATCCGTGTGCCAATATTTTTATTGCCTTTTTCAATACTGAGTGCCAAGCTACAATTGATTAAAAGTATCAGCATTACACTTTTGCTACCAGTAAAGCTAACGGTAACTAGTTACCCTCAATGACACCCCTTTGTCAATATAATGTGTGTTGTATCCTAAAGTGTAAGTGGTGAAACAAAAAAGCTTCGATTACTCTCTATATTACCAGTATTAACTTTTTTTAATGGGAGTATCGAGTATCACGTTAAGTTTGATTTGAATTAACTAACGTACAAAATTTCAACATTTTCAATAAGTTCGCCCTCATCTGGCAACAGTGTCATCATCCAATGAATTTGCGTATGTAACTTAGCCTTTGTTGCTGCAGTTGAAAATATGCTGGCTGAAATTTGTTGTACTTCTGCTGCTGCTGTTGCTGACTTCACTTTGAGTTTCACTGTGTAAATTTGTATGTATTTTACTCTATTTACTCTGTGAGCTTATACATATGTATGAGTGTATCGTGCATATCCCAACAGGAAAATGCGAAAACAATCTGAATATGAACAAAAATGAAGCATATGATCTTAATAGAAAGTGTGATTTTCAGCACCTGTACGACATTTAATGAAGTTCAGTTGCTAAAGTCTTATGAAATTAAATTGATAATTTGCTTCAACAGCACTCAACATCGGTATACTTTAGCTTAATTGGAAAAACAATGTTACTTAATTAAAACGTATAAGACTCAAACTCCAAAGATGGCGCAGATTCAAAAACCTGCTGCAAAGTATTGACAAACGAATGGCCATGATTGACCACTTTTTTCTCGTTTAACCATCGCTGGCTTAGTGATATTCAATAAACAAAATTTTGGAGCAACTTTACGTTAGCCCCCAAAAACTAGAAAAAACAAAACTTTTTAAAGCATTCAATTGACAATCGAAGAAATTTACTGGATTTTCTATACTAAGCCCATTTCTTCGGTTCCTTTTGGATATCGCTATACTCGCAATGCTCCTTGGCGTTGTTTGTGCTGAATTGGCTAAGTACGCTCACTGCATGTGCAATTTCAGGTCGCATCAAAACAGCTAAATACATTACCAATCTAAGAAAAGTTTGGTATTGCAATTATTAAACTTCTTACTTATCGCCTTCATTTATGGGGTACCTCTTTGAAAACTTTTCGTTCGAGTTCATAGGTATTTTTTTGAATATCTGCTTGCATAAATTAAAACATCAGCATTGACTGCAACAATCATAATTTATGTCTTTTCCGTGCTCCTCCCGCTGAAAATCTTTTTGGGCTTTGAACCCATAAGAGTTGAGAGACTTCCTGGCTCGTCATTGTCTCTGGCTGGAGTAGTAAATCGTTCTTCTATTCTGATATTTTCGCAAATGTTTTTAGTTTGTATTTCTTCGTTTTTCTTCTCCACATTATTTTTAATGGTTACTAGATGAAACTAAATATACATAGCATTGCAGTTCATCTTGGAACAAATTTTTCCCAGTATTGTAGTTCTCTAAAAGATTCATAAGCTCTGCTTCGATAAACCTTGTATAGCTTCTGAGCCCCAACTTAATCAAGCCCGGGCCACTTCAATTTCAAAGCCACAGTCTTACACACTGATCCACATTTGAATATTTTTGCGTTGGTTCAATCGGAATACAAACAAAACCTGTGGTTCTTTCCAATGACATGATATCTTAAAATTTATATGAATGTTGATCTCAAATACATTCAAAAGAAGTGTTTCAGGATGCATCATGGCACATTCCACTTTCCCGTTGGGATGTGATTGTCCGCCTATCTATTGTGCTAGTGGAATGTGTGTTTATTTGTTTGCGTTTTCACTGATGCCCTTGTGCAAATTTTAAATCAATTCGTTTGTTTTCGTGATAACTTAATTACTTCATTTTTGAACTCGAACTGTCAACGTCATTACGAATGGCACTCAAGCAATGGAAGTTGAAATGAGTACTGTCCAGAATAACCACGCAATCCAGCGCAAGCTCATGATGTGCTGATGACAGTTGAGTAGATAATTGACAGATTTAGAATGATTGCAATTAGTTATCGCTGATGTTTATAACATCACTTTACTTATCACTTTAAAATCAATTTAATTTTCTTTTTTTGAACATTTTCTGCATAACATCTCTTTTTGCATTCTGGAAAATTAAATAACACTTTTGAAGTAAAATAACACTACTATACAAATTTACAAAAACTTACACCATAACGAATGGCCATAACATTTTCTACAGTGAAATTTTCCGTAGAATCCGAATATATAATGTTTCGATTGGTCCCAATTTTCCAAAAATGCACTGTTGAGAGCACATGCTTCACATAAATGCTTGTAAGAACTTTAATTGTCAGTCAACCAATTTTGATCTTTTCTATAGTGTAAAATAGAGTCTTAAAAATATTTTAAGATACAAAATGTGCCAATAATATTAATTTTATGGCAGTTATAATCGAAAATAGGTAAAAAAATCTTTTTTTTTTCTCTGTTTTTTTATTAACAAATTCCAAATTTGAAGCCCTCTATCTGGAATTAATTGTAAGCGCTACAAAAAGTTAGACCTCCTATTTTATAGAAAATTTTATTACAAAAAAGTTTTAAATATACATACATACATATGTTCATAGAAAAGTTATAACAAGAATATTTTATTTACATGAATGCAAACAAATTTTTTTCTTATAAATAAATTCACATCATTTTTCAAATCGACTATCAAGCATCAATGTCATCAATTTACAGGTATTATTCTATGCTCAATTTTAAGAAACCCATGTTTTTTTATTTTGCTGAAAAGCCACATTTTTCTAAGTTATTGTCCTTTGAACTTTGTATGCTAAAATTATAAATATAAAAAAAAATTCCGAGAGGACTTTTTTTAAATTGTCGGTTTTCATATTTTTTTTTTTGTTTTTAAATTTCTTGATTATTTTATGAGTTTTATGGAAAAGAGTTGTTTGAGTTTTGCCATTTATATGAAAAATTAGGGCCAATCGAAAAAAAAAACCATTGCGATATTCGAATTCTACTGAAAATTTCACTATAGAAAATGTTATCGCCATTCGTTGTACAAAATCTTGCATTACTTTTTGGCAATGAATATATCCGATACATTACATACTATATGTTTTAATTTATGCGACTTAAATTAAATTTGGTAGCGAAGAACTTTTCAAAAATCTGCAAGTCTTATTCACTTTTTTTAATCCCAAAAAATTCTTGAATTGCCAAAGATTTTCGGAATTGTATGCCTTACTGCTGACTCCACAACCAACATGCTAAGCAACAGCTTTGCTTTTTTGAGTATATCTCATACAATATTTGGATAATTGCAATAATTTCCTAACACCTACAATATGAAGCAATGGATTGCTCGTATCTAAAAAATTTAACAAGACCACTTGATACACAGTCCCGAAATCTTGCAAATTGTCAAAGTACAAAATCGACATATAGATAAAATCTGTAAGATTTTGCTTCTGTGATACCAAATTGCCGCCTTCAAATAAGCCGCCGCGCCATTCGCATGCAATTTAATTCTCTCTCTCTCTGTCTCTCTTAGTATATTCATTCTGTCTCTCTTTCACTTGTAAATCGGCTAAAATGACAAAGAAACGCTTTAGTCTTCCGAAATACCAACATTTGCGATTGCGTACAGCGATACCGAATTAGGGACAGACAAATGACGACTGCTCGGACGGAACAAACGCACATACAGACGGACAGACGGACGGATGGATATAATTCGATGTCATATTGTGTCACAGCGTAACGCAACGTCCTCAGCCGCCACTGCTCGCACTCAATGCTGGCGGCAGATTTTGTCATCATCGACATAATTTTGCCTTAAATCTTGACAAGAGAACCGAGAAAGTGTCGGCTGGTCAGCCTGAAGCTTGTTAACATTTACCTGCTTGAGGCTGCCGCTGCTGCATCTGCTTCGACTCAGCTTCAAGCAACTTTGGATTAATTTGTATTGTTGTTGTTTTGATTTTTTATTTTCTTATCATTGGCATTATCAGCGATATACAAAGTGACAGTATGTAGTTGCTTATTTTGTCGTTGTTGTTGTTGTTGTTGTCCTTATTAGTATTATTGTTGATGTTGCTTTTATTGCTGTTGTTGTTGCTGTTGATGTTGCTTTTGTAGGCGTTTTCAAAGACGCGACACAACAATTTTTCCCATAAGAAAGACAGACTTTTTGCATTTCTTTTTTAGAAGTGAATCAGTGTTGCCAGAAAATTTAAGCATTTCAATGAAAAAATAAAATGAGCCTTGGAATTGAATAAGCAAAACGGTAGAGATAATTGTAAAGCAGGTAGCTCGATGATTTTAATTTACAAATCAATACAGTTGCACTGCGCCCGCAGCTAAACATAAAAAAATTTAAATTTCAAAATGAAAACCTTAATTTTCTTTCTTAAAAATTCCATAAAAATATAAAATTTCATATTGGTGATCAAAAAAAGTGTAATCTTTTTGTCCAAAAATCCACAAAACATTCTGTCATATTGGTACTGGCAGAGCTCAAAGTCCAGGAGCCTCAGCCCTACTTTTTCACATGCAAATACTTTAATATGAGGTGCCCAGTTGCAAAACCGGCCAAGTACAAAAAAAATCAAATTTTGAGATATTCTCATATATCAAAATCTATACAATGCTTTATATTTCTACTATGGTTTTAGATTAAAAAATTTTTTCTTGAGAGAAATATTACACTTTTTAATTTATTTTTGATTCATGGATTTTAAAACCGGCCAAGTCCATGAACTTGCTTTTAAAACCAGACCAACGCCTTGGAATGAAAACCGGCCAAGTCAAGTATATTGGTATCAAAACTGGCCAAGTCCACTTTTTTTCCAAAGCCTTGGGATCAAAACCGGCCAAGTCCACTTCATTGGTATCAAAACCGGCCAAGTCCAATATTGTTTTCTCAAGAACATACGCAAATAAAACTTGAAAAGTCTTATCTGACGTGCTTTGAGTAAGAAATTTCATAAGCTATTATGTGGGAAATACTTTTTAATTTTTCAATGAACATAGATGAAGATAACCGTATTTCGTGGTTTGTCCAAAAGTATGAAAAAGGGACTTGGCCGGTTTTGCAACTGCGCGCCTCATATAGTGCTGGTTGATGGCCCACTTGAGCTTGGGGCCCTCTGTTCATTCACAATGCGCCCACGCCTAAGGATAAGCCTGCAGATTCATTACTTTAATATCAGACTATTTTGATACTTTACAATTATAACTACAAAAAATATGCCATAATTTGCATCAAGTAAACTTCATTGACTGCTTGACATGATTGAGAACTTCAGAAAACATCCAATAGTTTGCCATAGTCATAAAAAAAACATTAGAAAATCTCTTATTGAGGATCTTTCACATAAAATCTAATGCATTTCAAACAAAATCAATAGTGTACGAAACATATTATGTTACAGGATGATGCAAAATAAGAAATATTAATCAATCAATCAATAGAGTAACTTCGGGTATTGTGATATGGTCGGGTAATGTGATATGCCATCATATTTCCTTAAATAAACAACTATCGACAAACATTTTTTTGTCACCATAGCAATAACGAAAAAAGATACGTGCTGCAAGGTTTTGTACGTTCTCTTTCACTGTTTTTGGACCCAGTGTTGTAAAATTGATTTAGCCACAAGTCGAGAAGCCCAAAATAAAGTTAGTAGTATAGACGAAGTACTAAAATTTGTTAGAGGGTGAATATACTTGTCATAAATAATGTGAGTTCTTTATTTGCTGAAATGTGTTTTGATGAAAATAACCTGAGTGTATTAAATCTGAAATTTGATATAGTCCAATTTGCTCCACTCAGTAAGGACATTACCTTACCATATACTGCACAATGCATCAACAAACCAGAATAAATAAAGAAGTAGAAGCTATGCTATAAGAGCTACGAGTAATTTTAAATACAAAAATACCCATATCACAATACCCGAAGTAACTGTATTTTTTATTAATTTTTTTTTCAGAACTTTCAAAAATTACTGGAGTAATTTAAACTGGAACGATACACAACAGAACGACGAACAGAAATCATCGAGTGGTAAAATGTAAGTGATAAGCTTAAAAAAATATTTTCTAAGTCAAAGCCATACACATATCAAAACTCATTTTTATTGGATTTTTATATATGTAAGTTCTAATATAAGAAAATTCAGAGAAGCCACGCACATCAAGATAAATAACATATTTCAGTTTTCCATACGTTTTTGGACCAGTATAATGTAGTGGAAAGTGAGATACCTTTGACACTTAATTTTCAAAGGCCTATGTTTCCTTAAACACAAAATGGATTTTAAATATTGTAGTTGTTTTTTATACATTGACTTTTTGGCATCAAACCTCGAAAAAGATTTAAAAGTCTAACAAGCAAATGCGTTTTATTCAAAAAATATGGCGCTATAGAATTTAATATTGGTTTAATTGGAAACTACTTAGTAAACTAAAACGATTTATTACAAAAGAAATAACGAAAAATACATATTAATTCGTTCAATTTAATTAAGAAACTTAACATAAATGAGTTCAAAACATAAAAGCTATCAGTTAATGTTAAAGCATTCCAACCGTCAGTTCACTTAAATCACACTTTTTGACATATTCAACTAAATTCTCTGTATGGTGATGTATGTTCAGATGTCAAATGTACCCCTTTGGCAGAAGTCAAATGTTCCCCAAACGTTCAAGAGGCGTTTTCCTATTTTTTTTAAATGTTACTGTTTTATTTTCACAAAGCACACTTTAATTGTGTTGTTACTTAAACGTAATGCTAACATGTTTTGCCACTCAATTTACAAAACGCTTACGTACTTGGTATCGAAAATTACATCACGGATCGCGAAAACAGAAAAACTCGTGCTACTCCGAAGGGAGTTGAAGAAAAGTGTCAAAGCTCATTACGTTTTTTTAAGTAAGAGTTATTTACTTTCTGCATTTAAACTTTTTGGCGCATTAGTCGTTTTCATAATGAAATTGGCAAAGTCAAATGTGCCCCAGTGTCAAAGGTACCCCACTTTCCCCTACATGCGCTTTATATAAATTTTTATTTTAATGACTGGTCTGAAGAATGATAACATAAAAAACTGTAGCAATATTCAAATTAGGCACAGCATAGTCGGAAAAACCACTGTAACTTACAGTTTCTGAAAGCAGCAACCTAATCTGGGATACAGTCAAATGTCAAGCAATCATATGATATATTTATTACGTTTTTCGTTTGGTCAACCATGTTTGTCATGGTCCAACCACGTTTTTGATTAATTGATTACTCAATCGACTCAATTGATTACTCAGTCTACGTTAAATCAACTACAAATTTAGTTGAATTAATTACAAACATTGTTGAGTCAATGCAAAGAAATTTTTTATTAATTTTTCCCAAAATTATTGTCCCCCAAAATCAGCTACTGAGCTTTCTTAATACTATGTACATTATTATACAATAATATACCTAGTTCCATTATCTTTCATATGACAAAATTTACAAGTCTGTCTGCCTACCTACATGTGTATCAGTATATCAGTCTGTCTGTTTGTCTACCAATTTCGACTGTTATTCATAGTATGGAACCGAGTGTTGAACGATGAGAAAAAAAAAATGCCATGGAAAAACTAAGTAACTTATGTTGATTGTGTACGGAAAAACGATTTATTTGTATATGTATATCGATATTTGGTAATAATTAACATATTGTATATTTGACATAAGCAAAATAAAGTTTTAATATAGTAAGCTAATATGTCACACATCCGCTGAATAGAATTATATTATTGGATTAATGACATATGTATGTATCTACAGTCAAACTCCCATATATCGAATACGCACGGGACCAGAAAAAAAATTCGTTACATAGAAAATTCGTTATATAGACATAATTTTTTTTACTATTTATTTAAAGAAGTCAGTAATTTTGGTTTGCACAACACTCTTCCATTTTTCTCCTTCAACAAAATCTTCTAATATATTAAGGTATGTTGCTCCTTTTCGGCAGAAAGTTTCGAAATTCGTCAAATGTCACGTCTTCTACAACTTTTTTATTATCAATAACCTTTTTTCGAGAGAAAGGCTACTTTGTTGCAACATTTTCACTTCTATCACTGAACACTGACTGAACTATAGTTACCATTTATAGTGAAAGAACTTTCTTTTTTTTCGATTGTTGTTTTCATATTTTGGGGATCCCCTTAAAATGTTTTCTTTTTTCTCTGTACGAGTATGTACATATTTAGTTTTATTACCATGCGTAACAGAAAATTATTTTAAAAAAATTCGCTTTAAGGAGATCAGAAACACATAAAAGTTTGATTTTCAGCAGCAAAATGTCTTCGTTTTAAAGAAAATCTCGCTATAAGGAAATTCGCTGTAAGAAGATCAAAATACACTGAAAATAGAACCAGAAAGCTGTGTACTTTAACTCAGTTCGTAGTAGAGAGAACTTCGTTGCATAGAAGTTCGTTATAAAGAAGTTTGACTGTATTAATTATTACCTAATTATATTCAGAAAATTATGTTACATCAATCATATATTTTCTAATTACCAAATCATGTTTTGATTGGAAAAACTATTTCTTAAGAATATGCAATTTGTGTATTTGAAGGAAGAAATATTGTGTTTTCGCAAACGTATTAATTTGACAATATTAATTAGTGTTAAGAACCGATGACTAAGGGCCGGTTTCACAGTGTTTAGTTGACCAATTAGTTAACTTAACTAATGTCTGTTAGCTAACTACCGAATTTAAGTTGTTCAGTTTCACAGTCCATTGGCTAACTAATGATAATTTTTTGTACAAAATTTGGCATCACTGCACAAAACATTTGTTTTTTATTTGACATTTAATAATTTGCGAAATGGAATCAATAATCTAAATTTTCGGCAGACGAAATAAATTGCTAATTGGAGCTGATCGGCAACTTTGAAGACATCGTCGAATGCAAAAAAACCGATAAGCTTTGTGTTTTTATTTCTTATGTTCTTTTTCGTTATGACAGCAATCAGCTGTTAGTTAACTATTTATTAGTTAACCTGCCAAATTTGCTTTGTTAACTAATTGCTATGAAACTGAAATTGAATAGTTAACCTCAAATCTCTAGTTAACTAAACACTGTGAAATCGGCCCTATAAGCGATATTTATCAATCAATTGCGTGAACCGACTTTTATCAATGTATAGTGATTTTAATTCAAAGTTGTGAAATGTCACCACAAAAATATCGCTCGGAAAACGAAAAAAGATTTCAATTTAAGTTTTTAATTTTTAAGATTTCTATTAAGTTAAGTTTTCTCATACATCTTACTTACAATCTGGCAACGCTATTGTTTACTCATGATAATTTCTCATAAAATTGCGCATTTTATGAGTTTCTGAGACGAGCACGCGTCCATTTGAATCTGTTATTTTGCTGCCCTGCACTGGCTGCCTGAAGTTATGTACATAAATAGTGGAGCAAGATTTTAAGTTGAAATTTCGGCACTTTTTGAGTTTGGTTTTTTTTTATTTTAATGGATCTGCGTTTACGACTTGTGTTTTTTTTTTGTTGTTTTTAATTTCATTTGATGCGTTGTTCTGCATACAAATGAATTTATTAGCTCAACCACTGTTGTTGTTGTTGCGCGTATTGTTGATCGAAATCATCTCTCGAGATCGGCGTTGAATTAATGCTACTCAACAAATGTCAATTAAATTTGAACTTGGTTTTATATATTTTCTGAGAAATTCCATGGATTTCTAATTTAAAGTTTTATTGCGTTAATGAGTCGGCGTTTAACTCTTGAATATACAGTTTAAGTTTCTTTTAATTTTTTCTGTGAAAAAATAGTATTTCTGTAGAACTCTTCTCCAGCGTAGTTAAATATTTTTCTAAGGCATTGATCTCTATTTCGGTAAAGATTTTAATTATCTACCTAAGCACCCAAATGATATTTGATAAGCTACAGTTTAACAGTCTTCGAAGTAGCATTAAGATCTATTAAGATTTGCTATTTGAGACTTATATAGCTTTATCAATATCTTGGGTAGCTATGAAAATCAGCTTTTTTTTTTCTTTCGATTACAGGTACATTTTTTACATAAATATGTACATATGTGTTGGCGCCATTTATTTTTTTTTTTTTATAGTCCCTTGAGTTAGTAGCACAATATCACGTAGAATCTAAGTTTTAACTTGGGAGATATCTAATGTACCGAAATTCAATTAGTTCATTAGACGTTTTTTCAGTCAGAATTCGGTAAAATTTTTCCAAAAATTAAACTTTGTGTAAATGGTCGACTCAGTGAGAACCAAGGAATTTCTCTCAGAGTCTGTTGGCAAGTTTTTAGTTGCCGGTTAAAAATAGTTTCTGCTAAAAAATTCGAAAAGTATTTATGTTAAGTACACCGGGACGTCGCAACGAAATTTTTCAAACTCAAATAAGAAAGGACGACAAATTTTTCTGAAAAAATAATGGATATATTCTATACTTTAGGACGTGACATAAAGAGAATTTTGTATGAAGATGTTTTATTATTCGTTGCAATTTCCATTTATTAAGGATAAAGTTAATTTTGTTCAAATGTTTCCAAAAGTGGCGTTTCGATTTCTTCACGAGATGAATTCTTTCTTAACCCTTCGCAAATCTAAGGATCCAGTTAGTTGTTCAGTTCAAAATCATCTGAGAAAATACCCAGTGTTGACTCCAAGATTTCTTCAGTGGGTAGTATATTTTATAACGACTCTAACGACTAGTGCACTGTTGAAATCTCTTTCAAGTGACAAAAATGTACTAGGGAATTTGACAAGCGTACACACCATCAAATTGTTGGTTAAATTGTTCATCAAACAAGCAGAAATTCAAAATATTTTGTTTTCCATCAAACAGTTTGACCTTCAATTCGATGAGCGTTACCATCTTCAAATTCTCATCAAACACCACATATTTTCTTGTCGGACAAATGGTTTGACAAACAATTTGATGAATTGTCGATACCAGAAACAGTCGATACTACTGATGTGACTATACTGCCGTACTAAGCGAAAAAGACGTATCTCAAAAAAATTCATTTCGAGATAATTGATGTTTTGTTTATGTCAATTTGTTGAAATACCTGTAAAATTGAGATAGAGGAAATTTTCTTAGTAAATTTTTTATATGATTGAACTAAGATGCCGACATTTGGAGTATTTCATTAGACGCGTAATTTCTTAAGCTATCCGATGCCATAAGAATTTCGGATATTTTTTTTTTTAGATACGTCTTTTTCGCTTAGTGCGGTAGTATAGCTAACACTAACAAACTAATGGAAAGTTTGCTAGAAGCTCAGTTCAGCTCTTTCTTAAATGTTCATTTTGTCACATTTCGATAGACTCAAGATGTGAGATGAACACATTAATAAAAAGAATTGCTGCGTTCTAAAAATGTTGATCGAATTATAATATAACTTATCTTGAGTAGGGGGGTAAAATTTCTGGTGGGTGGCTGCCACTCCCTTCCCCCGGTTGCGATGCCCTTGTAAGTACAGAGTCTTAGAGGAGGAGATGGATGTCTCTATCATGCCAAAAAATCTTACTGTGATAAGATTTGACAAGGTTCGGCTGTTTCGAAATTTGTATATCTTACAATTTATGTTAGTTGACTTTATTAAAAACCAGTCAATTAAACAAAAAACTTGTTTTGTGCAAATTTTAAGAAAAGTCAAGAATTATTTTGTCTTAATTTTTTTTTTCCTATTTGTTTCAATTTCATGATTTTATATTCATTTTTGAAAAATGTTTCTAAGTTAGCTCTAAAACACGTTTAGTTTTCACAATTGAGGTTCCAAAAGGATTAAGAAAAATTAAATCAAAATAGTCTTATAATATCACAGGCTTATAAGATTTTATACCATGAACGCGCTATAGTATTTTCGAAGGTCTTTGGTGTACTCAATCCAAAACTAGCCTCAGAATTGCTCTATCAAGTCAGATTTTTGACATATCCTAACCTAAAAGTGCAAAAAACACGTATTTGAGGATTTGTAGCATCGCGAATTTGTTTTTTTTTTTTTTCAAATAACTATAAACGTCATCTTAAAGAACAAGTCTTGCACTTTCAAATGACGTTGAGTTTGCTCAAATATCTTTATTTTTCGCTGAAATATATTAAAATGAGTTTTTTTTGTCTCACCCAGACTTAAAATAGCGATTTAAACCCACTAACGTCTGTAATGCCATACCAATCATATAAATCATACAAACATATCTCAGCGGAAAAAAAGATATTTGAGCATACTCAGCAGCATCTAACGGACCAGACTTTTTGCGATGCTACATAACCTTAAATGTAAGCCAAAAATGCATTTTTCCTACATTCAGGTTGGGATATCTCAAAAATCTGACGTGATAGAGCAATTCTGAGACCCGATTCGGGATCTTTCGAAAAATAAAAATTTAAAATTACAAAATTTTCAAGTATACAAATTGTAAGTATTCCAGAAAATAGTCAATTTAAAAAATTCTACTTAAGCAAAAATACGCTCATTGAAATATTACCCTTAAAAACAACTCTTTTTCTGTAATTTGTTAATCCCACCTTGGCTTTTAACGACATTTCGAAGCCTTTTGTTATCAAATTATTTGTGATTCGTTAGAGTATATTATGTCATTGCAAAATATTTTTCCTTTTTTTGCTTGGAAGGTCAGAGCGGGTCATTATTGAAATTTTTCTGTCCAAGATCGACCAAAAAAGCTCAGTCGGGCTCAGATTTGGTGATTGTACAGGCCAGATTCATTTTCCAATAGAATTACTTTCAAAAAAGTGTTTTATCAAGTTCCACCAAAGCTGCGCTCGAGAAACAACCACAAACCGTAAGGGACCCACTTGCATGTTTGATTGTAGTTTGCACAAGGCTTGGTATTACGCGATCAAATGCTCTGTACCCGAAGCTTCTATGTTTTTATGCATTTTTTCACCCAAAATTTTAACTATCAGACCAACTAATCCTGTTCCAAACATATTGTTTGGTACCAGACAAAACGAGTTAGATCCCTAGATAATCTCTCAGACTCCTAGTACGCGTTTTCCATCGAAGGTGTGGCTTACATAAACACACATCGTTGAAGCTGGTTGAAGTTATTAGGTAAGCTGAAAATAATATAATACAATTAATAAAATATTAAAATATATGCTAAGACAGACATAGCTTGAGGCTAGCTAAGTTCATTTGCTCGCATACCGATGATGTCTAAGTTATGATTTCGTTTTAAGTGTTAAGCTTTTGTCCCTTGAAATAAGTCTTAAATTTTGCATATTGTGGTCACCAAGTTTCATTCTTAGATGAATTTTGCCGACCTAAAACTATTTATTCATTAAACTATACGGTAATATATCGACTTATGTAAGTTTTGAATATAAAAATAAAAATTAAAACTCTACCAACTTTCTCATTTTACAATTTTTCTAGAAATGTTTATATAATACCTCACACTAAATCATAAAAATAGTTTATGTACGATTGTTTACATATGTAAATGTGAATGCGTAGCCAATTTACATAATAAAAACAAAACTTATGTCTATTGTAGCAATTTTTCATTGGCTAAAAAATTTTATTTATTTTGAATGGTTTATCATTACTATAAAATCTAAACAACGACAACAACAACAACGTTTAGTTATAATAAAATTAAATCACTACGGCAACAGAAATGTAAAACTTTTCTATGGTACGAGTTGTGCGATGGATTCGAGGCAACCATATTTATTTATTAATTTTTGGCAGCCATAATTTTACGACAAATACTTACACGCAAACGTACATATGAATTTCAGTGATGGCATTTGAAATTATCATGAATTTAGAGTCGGAATGTATAGATTTCAGGTCGAAATACAACGAAATGTTTAGATTAACCTTCGCACTTTTTAGACCAGCATCTAGCAAAAAATTCAATTTTTCGGAAATGTATTTCATTCACAAGCTCTTAGATTGTACCCATTAAGGATGGTCACTCTTAAGCCCAGAAAGGTTTTCACTAAATGGTTATTTAGAACTTTCATTCAAATTAACGTAACAATTGGCTATTCTGATGTTTTCATTGCTATTCTAATTAAATTTGAAAAAGTCAATCAAATTGTTAACTATTAAAAAATGAAATCTTTACCTTTGAATTTTTTATTTGTTTAGTAATAAGCTTGAGTTCCTCATCGAAACAGTCGCCGCATTTTGATACAACGGGTGACTGTTGCCTCGATTTCGGCAATTCTTATTACAGAAAATTGAAATAATTTTTGATATAAGCTTTCTTCTCTCCTGAATAAAATTATTTCTTCATTAAATTGTTTGCGTTCGGAACACTAGACTGATTATGATTCCAATTATTACCATTAATCCATTTAGAGCGACTATCAAGCTTAGATAAATTAAAATATAACGTAGAAATTGCCACAATCCTTTCTTCTATACAGGGCCTAATTTACCCACAGGCTAAACAGGCTTAAGCCTGGGGCGCAAGGTCCGAAGGGGCGCTGAGAATGTACGTTGATTTTCACTTTGTTTTTGTATTTTTATTCAGTTTTAAATAGTTATACATTCTTGACTTTTTTTAATGCTTTAACATAAATTTTAAATAAATAATACTCCAGCGGTACCTACCTACTTTTAATATTAAAAAGATATTTTTTAACATTCGATTTAATTTTCGATTTTCTTAATCTATAGCCGCAGACAACCAACTTTGAACAAAAAATTACTCGTGTAGTCCTTGATAGCGCCTATTCACTGTTTTTAACATTATGTGTTTTACTTGTTTATGCTTTGCATTGTGAAGGGCGTCCGGGAGTTTTTCGAAAAATAAAAAGAGTTTTTTTAAAATTATTTTTTGAAGCTGCATTTTATCTTAGACCAAAATTTTTTTTTTACATTATTAAAGTATATCTATTCAGGATTTATCTCTGAAATTTTGGTCTGAAAATATTCGTCAGTAAGTGAAAAAAGTGCAATGCCGTGAAAGACCTCAAAATTTGCTGTGAGCAAGATATCTGGAGACTGGCCCATCGGAAAAAAAAAATTAAATTTTTTTCGGTTAAGCAAATAGTTAGGGGGCGTTTGATCATTCGATTTTTTTTGGGATACATATTTTTCGATTTATAGCCTAAAACGACCTCAAGTTTGTGCACAAGAAATGAAAATTTTCTTTGTACACTCGCCATTTCGTCAAAAATTAATATTTTTCAAAAATCAACGATCAAACGCCCCTTAGCTATTTGCTTAACCGAAAAAAATTTAATTTTCGGATGAAGCAGTCTCTAGATATCTTGCTCACCGCGAATTTTGAGGTCGTTCACGGCATTGCACTTTTTTCACTTATTGAGGAATATTTTTGGACCAAAATTTCAGAGATAAATCTTGAATAGTTATACTTTAACAGTGTAAAAAAATTTTGGTCTAAGATAAAATGCTGCTTCAAAAAAAGTTTTAAAAAACTGTCTTTATATTTTTCGAAAAACTCCCGGACGCCCTTAATGTAATGACGATTGAAAACCCTGGAAATGACGATAATGTTGTGTTTTTGGAACTCTGTGCTGGTCAAGTTTCAAGTCGTTAGTGCACAGCTTCGAGCAAATTATGTTGATTTATCAAACGTCGTTACTCTATATGAGTTATTATATACACATCTGAATACGTTGCGTGATGAAAAAGAGTTTAAGAAGTTTGAATCCGAAGCTATCGATAGGTGTGAACTCACTGAGTACAAAAAAGATTTAGAAGAAAAAAGAAACCCAAATTTCATTTTGATGAAGGAAAAGCGGGACATACCGAATTTGAAGGAAGACGATCTTTCATTGTAGAAATATATTACGCTGCCATTGATTGCCTCAAAGTTCAGTTGAAAGGCCGACAAATAATTTATACCGAAGTGGATACAAAATTTTGTTTCTTATGGAAATTAACTGAAATAAATGACAATAGCATTATAAGAACCAAAACTAAAGAGTTGCAACAACTATATGACTTGGATATCGAAGATACGTTTCCTGACGAGTGTATTCATTTGGCACAATTTTTAATGGATAGAAAATTTGTTGATCTACAAAAATTAACCCCAAAGTGTATGCTACAATTATTAAAAAGCCTAAACATTGGTTCTATATTTCCAAATGTAGAAGTTATCTTAAGAGTTTTTTTAACGATGAGCGCCACAAAGTGTCGCAAGCATTTTTCTTATTAGATTTTTAGATACTAAATTGTAATTCAGGAATTACAATCTGACACTGTAATTTTTATTTCAGATTAGTCAGATGATATTTACTGACACATTAGAGAACGGCTCTCTTTCGTTTCTACAGTTTCATCAAATATGTACATAAAATATATTCCTATTTCTCGAATATACTCTATTGAAATGCTAATATTTAAATTAAGATGTTTGAGTTTTACAATTTCAAGCAATAAAAGAGATGTTATTTTTTGTAGTAGCTTGAAAAATATGTTTCAGAGAATGAATAGTACATTTTAGAGTACTATCGAACAAACATTGATTTCTTCCTCAATTTTTATTTTCTGTACAAAAATATGAATTTTTCCTAATAAGATATGGCTAGTAAAAAATACTAAAAATATATAATATGAATTAAATGAGTTGTTGATAATTATTGATTTATTTGTAATACTCTACTGCTGTTCAAACTGTATTTTTTTTATATTGAAAGCGATTAGGAAATATCTTCCAATAAAGTAAAATATACGTATGTGAATCTGAATTTTATTATACAGTTTCTATAAGCGATTGATCATTAGTGAAAAATTAAAAGTTTAGTAATAAAAAGTATTATAATATTTTACAATTCAATTCAACTACATGTACTTATATATATTTTTAACCGTAAGTTTTACAGTTTCGCGTTGCATTATTTTCGTTATTATATAAATCGTAATAATTACAGTATAAGTTACAACTTTTATGCGATTGAATTCGAAGCGACAGCTTTTACTATAGAATCTGTAATTTTTCAAGTGTTCTTTTTTTCATGTAAATATATTCGTAGGCCGGGCAGGCACAAGCAGGACTGGTTGGGGGGCGCATATTCATAGTTAGCCTGGGGCTGTCAGAAATCTAAATCAGGCCCTGCTTCTATATCGAAATAAATTGTATACCACAAAAGGTTTTTAGAGAAACAGCCAACCTATGACGAAAATTAAATAAAATTTTATTCAGTTCATTTCAAAATTAGCCCGGACAAACATACTGACTCATTCGAGGGCTGTTTCTATTGTTTTATGTAGTGATCAATCACAGCCATATATACCCATCAAACATATGGAAGAATCTTAGATCTGTCACATTTATGACGATGAATTCCTAACTCTTCTAGAAGAGCTTTAAACGATCAAATTTTAGCATGATAAGTAAGCAAACATTTTAACACTTTTCTGAAGCGCTAGATTGAAGTAGGGCTATAGTCCCGGGCCACTAGTACAAGAGTATTCTCAGACATTACGGGGCCTGGGGATAAAAACAGAAAAGTGGTCACTCTTACAAATTAAAAAAAATTTATTTGCATAAAATTATAAACAGGGAATTCCAAAGCTTCCGATAGGTGTTATCTTGTACATTGACGATGTAGAAATTTTCATTTGTTTTTAGTCGACTAAATATTATTAATTCATTGAAAATTATTTGATCGAATGTGATGACGTGACAAAAAAAAATAATTTCTCATGTTTCGATTCCTACAAAATATCTTGAGGGCCCCCCTTGAGCACGGGGCAATAGTCTC
Source organism: Tricholauxania praeusta (assembly GCA_949775025.1). NCBI lineage: Eukaryota > Metazoa > Arthropoda > Insecta > Diptera > Lauxaniidae > Tricholauxania > Tricholauxania praeusta. The sequence continues at coordinate 36,468,535 of OX459029.1, read as the reverse complement.
TTATAGCCAGGCCCGGATTAAGAAATTTGCCGCCCCTAGGCAATTGCTAAAATTGCCGCCCCCCCTCCCTCCTCAAAACTTCTTCATAAAGAACAAAAATTGTATAATTTTTTTGATTAACATAAAAATATTTTTGACGAAAAGCACTACCACCATGAAAACAATATTTACGATACACTTCAACATTCTCAATCTCAATCGCCCTTTAAATCTCGCCGCCCTAGGCACGTGCCTACTCTGCCTGTATGGTTAATCCAGGCCTGCTTCTAGCCCTATCTTAATTCAGCGCTGGCTTTAGGTATGGCTAGGGAACCGGAGCTCAAGAAGGCCCTCAACATGGCAAGATATTGTGTAAGCTTGTGGGAAAGGAGACAGTTAGACCCATGTTTTTAGTCACCTAAAAGGGGCCTCTATCGGATTCTTTTGAACTTTTTTATTTTCATCAGTCCCCAGTCTTCCCAGCCAAACATGCAATTATTTCAACGTGATAGATTTTATTTTTTTTTACTTGAACAATATTCGCTTGAAACTCTTAATTATCATTCATACTGAACAGTTTCTCTAAACCAAACTACAGCTATGAATCAGAATATGTTCTCTCACGCGATCGAAATCATCGCCACGGCTATTGAAATATGAATCTACCGCTATTAAAAATGTTTACTGGGAATTAGCATAAAATCTAGTTGGTCCTTTTGAATTGTATTTTTTGTTTTCTTAGTTATATATATAATAAAAACCATTTAAATTATATTTTAACAAAATGCAAATACAGCACGCTAGAATAAATCATTTCAAAAGTAGATACACACACACACAAAAATTATTTACATGTCAGTACGTGCAGGTATGTGTAAGCATACATGCAGCAACAATAACAATAACAACAGCAGCAGCATGTCCTTTCTGCTCAATGTCCATGTCCTAATTCCGTAATAAAACGAAATGAAAATCCATATTTACGCTAACTGCGCCACCTGTCCGTGATTAGTGAAACCACGAGGCAAACAACTGACCAAACTCTTAACAATTGACGCTACTTAAGTGCCTTTAAGCTGCTGCCATCGTAGAGGCCCCTCAGGTCCTAGCACTTGGGCTTGTTCCCCCGCCCCCCTTAGCGCATATGTAAATTTTAATGGCGAAAGCTCGTTGGCACGAAAAGAAGCTCACATTTCACAAATCAGTGCTGGTCAACGTGGGTAGCATGTGCGAGTCTCATGTGAGCCGAGTGAGTTACAGTGAATGCAAAATGAGTCAATTATGCAAATTTCGTATGGTGGCTAGAGGAGTCAAGGAAAGTCGTCGTCGTCGTCGTTAGTGATATTGGTGGGAAAGTAGTGAGGACTTCGTTGGAGAGTGTTAAATTGTATCTCAACAAGAAGGTATATGTTTGCTACTTAGTATATTTACCGAATATTTGAAAGATAAGTGCAGACCTTATAATAAATTATTTTATTCATAAATGATGTCAATTTAATATTGAACAATTTTATCAGAACAACGTTGGATCAATAATTTAAGTTTATTTCTACTGTTTCATTTCACAACCAAATGTAGTGTAGTTTTTTTCAGCATTTAAGCTTTAACAAATTAGTAATTTAACCCATTGTACGTCCTTTCCATTTCACTCAACACAAACATAATACTATAGCACACATTAACAGCAAAATATATGCATGCGCACGTACACTACGTCTGGTGTTCTAAAAATAGGTTTCCAACTCAACCCAAGCAATGAAGCAAAGCTTCGCATTGTTTGCATACTGTCTGCGAATTTTTGCCGTTTTTTTTTGTGACACCTTCCCCAACCACCCCATACAGTATCAGCTCATGTGTTGTGGAAAAAATCAAAAATCTATTCTTCTATGAATATCTTTAGAAAATCTGGTAAGCCCTTTGCACCTTATACGTTGAACACGTCGTAAGCGAAGCAACGTGGACATCGACATCCGTTTTTCATTTTAACTTTCTAAAAGGGTGAAAGTTGCGCAGTGGTTCACAATTATGTGTATTTACTGTGACCTTTAAAACTGTGTAAAAATAAATTATGTGTGCCTTACTTAGTTGCAGTTCTTTTGAATGAAAATTCCCATGAACAATATAACCTTCCAAAATCTTGTCTGTCTTGTTCCTTCATAAATACGTCAAATAAGTTCCGTATCCCTTGGAGGTAGCAGGCTTGATCTTAGAGAATTTGGCCATCAATGACTTTTGATCAGCACTCTCTAACCTAATTTTTCAAAAAGTTTTAGGTAAATTTACTGAAACTCAATTTACAGAGCTCAAATTTACATAAAATTAGATAGATTAGATTTTTAGCCAATTTGGCTGCAACTTTGTGAATATATAATTTCGATGATTCTTGTATTGACATGTATTGACTATTGAGTCATAATGGGTCAGCTCGGAAATCTCTATCTTAATATAATGCGAACTGTGGATACAATCTATTCACTTACCTGATTCAGCAAGCATTTTTTAGGCATGAGTCTTTGCGACTTTTTGCAGCTTGATGGAGGGCTGAAATCAATGTTCATATCTGCACTGGCAAGATAACAACTTGCTCAGATCAAAGTTTTAAACTCAACAACAATAAAATTAAGGACTGCGGCTCCAGCTTGGCATAGCATTCATTTGGATTCCAGTCCAATGATAGAAATGAAAAGGCCGACTAGCCAGCAACCCTCGGTTTCTTTCATTTGCTAAGAAATTTCTGACATTTTATTTCCAATGCAAAGAGTTATTAAAAGATTTTAAGAACTTAAAGAGTTTCCATGACAATCTGGCTAGACTTACGGTCCAGTTATCGCCTTAGACAATGGGCTATTAGAAAGCAAGTTGAAATAATATATTTGGTATTCAATCATTTCTTTCGCACTTTTCACAAAAAAGAAAAAATCCTTTAATCATTTTCTATGAAAATGTTCTGGCCATAATTAGAATAAGATTTCTAAGATGATTAATGTTTTAATATTGCTTCCTTACGGGAAATCCAATTTTCACGAATTTTTTCTTTGCTGTGTAACTTATTATGACTACACTGCATATAGCTAAAAACCTCATAGCACTGGCTCTAATAGTACTTTTTGACTTTTATTTCATTCTCAATATTTTTCGGTACTACTCAATTAATTGCAACTTTTATCGATCTTTTGATAGGTTCCCGACATTTTCAATACGTTTTACTACTTTTCGATACTATTCGAGTTTTCATTTTATTTCGATATTCTCTAAATATTTCAATACTACTCAATACTTTTCGAATGGTATGTAAAAGTATTAATAGACTTTAAACTTCTTGAAGCTTTTATACATAATTTGATATTATTCATTTTAACATTATACGATATATATTTTGGATTATTCTCAATTTGTTTACTGTTTCATTCTGACTTTTCTAGGCATTTTCATTACATTTTATTAGAATTCGATTCATGATATTTTTCGAATTGATAATTTTTTGACAGTTTCCGATACAGCGATACAATTAGGAGCACTTAGATTTTTAAGAAGCTTATCTAGTTTTTTATACCTTACAGCTTTTGTTCACTTTTCGATAGTATGTTGTCGTTTAATTTCGATGTTTATGTTTGATTATTCAAATATACATGATACTTTTCGATATTATTTGATACTTCTCAATTTCTAAAATTGTGATGCTTTTGGTAGTTTTTTGTGATACCGAGCATTAATTTCTTTTCGAATTTTGTTTAGTTTTTGAAAGAGTGGTCTATCAACACTTTTCCGGGCCCACAGTGGCAAAACTTTACGGGGACTACATTAATAAAATATGATAAAATATTTAATAAACATTTTCCAAATGTGAATTTAAATTTTTTTATGTCATTTTTGATGACCGTTTCAATTCGGAGTACAGACCGATACTTTTCCCCTTTTATTTTTGCGCTAGTAGTAAGAATAAAAACCGTCCCTAACAAAACCTTGAGTAATCAATTGCTGTCATTTCTGGTTGGTTTCTGTGGAATTTCATTGGAGAGTCCAAGGAAAGTTTTTAACTTCATTGGCTGTCACAGCCATTAAAGTCCGACCGAAATATCTGTGCGATTAGGAGAAACTGTTCCGATTCACTTAGAAGCGGGTTGACGCATTTTCCAATTGGCTAAGGGCCCCCTATATTTTAAAAGTATCAAACATATATATTTTTCGATTGTGAAGACCGAAAGAAGGAAAGCTTAGACGATAGTAGTTTTGAATGAAAATAAATACAACAAAAAGTTAAGAATCGCGTAAGTTTTAAAAAAATTTCGTTACCAACTTAAGCAATTTTTAGTCACCATCAATTTTCACCCTATGATGATATGCTATGAGATCTCGAGCGATCAAAGATATATGTATACAGTTTATGTGCAGAAAATCGTTCAGGATAGAAGAGATAAAAACTAAGATGACTCAAGTAGCAAATTCTATGACATTGAGCGCCGCCATAAAAAAGTACCTACATGGAAGTAAAAACAAAAAAAATGTTCAGTACCTCTGCTTTAGAAAAATGAGTGCTTGTACAATGTTCATATATATGTATGAGTACGTATGTATGTATGTTGAACATGTACGAGTATTTGAATTTTCCGCTTTTTTTCTATAAGCATATTGACTGTGCAACAACTGGACGCAGTATTTCCGCCATCATTACCACCCTAGGCTCCCTAGTAGGCATTGTTTTTTCATTGAGAGTGAATCCCTTGACGTTACGGTAACTGTAATGCGAGGTGAGAGAAGGGACGTTGTCTTGCCTTGCCAAACTCTCTGTGTTTTTGATATTGTTGTTGCATTGTAACTCCTTGTGGCACCTTATGAAAATTACTACCGACCATGAGAACATGGACACAACGCCATAGGATTTGTAACCAATACAAATGAACTATGTGTGCTCCAGCGTTGTCTAGCGTCTGAGTTACGATGTGTCTGCCAGGATAATTTTACGATTTCCTTGAATTTAAATGTTCCGATTAAACGTTTGTGCGCGAATTCATGTAAGCGATGAGCAGCGCTTCCAAATGACTTTCGGATGGGTTTCAAGACTTTGAATCGAGTTGTATTGGCTATGTTGTGTTTGTATTTTGGCTCAGCAGCTACTGGTTATGGTGAAAAAAGAATTAATGGACTTTTTATTCATATTGTCTCCACATATATTTTTCTTTTAATTGCGGTTTTGATAAAACTGACTTTTTTCTTAATTTGCTCTGAGCAAATACATATGTACCTGTGAGTTTTTCAGTACTTACTGAGTTTTTATTTTTGAATACCTTATGAACTTTAATTTGTCTTTGTGAAAATAGTGATTTATGTGTCTCGTTTCAAACACTTTTTTTTAAAGAAATGTACTAAAGAAAGCGGTTTTCGTCATATATAGAAAGTTAATCAATTAATTTTTCATACTTTGGGTCAGGCGGTAATATACTGAAACTCAAGAAGCCGAGACTTTGCTCCCTTTCTCACTTCACATTGTAAAAGTACCTTGTTATATGTATATGGCGGATTGCGGATTAAGAAAAAATCAATTTGTTTTTCTCTGTAGCCTCCTTTAAGCCATAAGTGGCCAAAATGTTGGAGGCAGTAGCTACTTGCAACAAAAGCCACAAGAACAGCATAAGTGGTCAAGATCCAATTTCCATTCAAATTAAACGGAAAAAATGGATATGGATTGGACACACCTTAGGGAAATCCCCAACTGAAGTTAGCACGCAGGTATTGGAGTAGATCCTTAGTGTAATAGAAAACGCGGCTGTTGGAAGATTTTTTTGGCGCTCCTGTGCTTAGATCACTTAGCGTGGTAAGCTGTAAAGGCTTCTCCCGAACAACTAGAGCATGAAATACTATATTGGTTATGATAATGACCACGATTCAGATACTTTTGTATAAAACAACCTTTATCAGATATTTCATATTACATTTTCCATATTGAATAGCTTGAATATTCAGAAATCAGCTCAACATGCTTACGCTCTTCAAGCTTGACCGTTCTCACTGACTACTTGAGATAATTAAAACTAAAACATTACTAATTACAATGGAGCATTACAATTAACGTCAGTGCTACGCTGCGTTTATGCGTATGACAGCAGACACTAAGACCCAGCCAACAGATGAAAAACAAAATGAAAAGATTCGTGTACGGTTAGATAGATATGAAACATTCCACTGAAAATTAAAAAGTCATAGAGCCATAGAGTGCGCTTTGTTTAAATGCTGGAAAAATTGACTAGATCCTTATCTGCGCACGCATACATACTAGTACTAACAATACAATACATACGTACTAAAATTAAAATAAGAGTATATATTAGTACGGTATTTAATTGTTGTAATTCATATGTTCTTGTTTGTTTTTGAGAGGGAGCGCGCAGTTTCATTTTCCCGTTTATTTTTCAAAATCTTTGACTAAAAACTAAAATGTAAAAGCAACAAATACGACAACAAAAATACCTTAAACAAATAACATTATTACTACAGTTATGTCAAATGAAAGGTTAAACTCTAACAGCAACAACAAAAGCTGAAACGATAAAAAAAAAAATCATTATTACATGCGATTAAAATCAGCAAATTACACGCAATGTGCGTCTGCGTTCATATTTTTCTGATATGAGTACCTACCATATGAATCTAAGTTTTCTTGTTACAACCAATTTTGGTTTAAGCCAACCTGATTGAGTTTTGGTTTTATTGTAAAAATGTAAAACCAAGCAAATGTTTTTTTGAAAATTATTATGTATAAGTTTTTTGCTAAAAGCTACTTTAGAAAATATCGGTACGAATTAGTTAAAAAGAGCATTTTATAAACATCAACATATTTTGTTCCTTCTAAGACTACGTGAGGAAAACTTGATAAAAAAAATTGTAAAAAACTGCAGCAGAAACTTTAGATTTTGCTTAACATATAAAATATGAAAAATTGTTCGAAATCCGGGGCTATAAGTATATCATTTTTTTGTGCCGAAGTTTGCTAATTTGCTGCTTTTACCATTTTTTCATTTCAATTTTTTAAAATTCCGTACAATTCATATAAAGGCAATGGTATAGTAGAAAGATAAATTGGTTTTTATAAAGTGGAAATAATGTACTTTCCACCAATATTCCACATTTACGGTTTTTGTTTCGAGCAAGTTAACTAGATCGCTCTATCCAACAGTTGCTCATATAAAAAGTTTCAAAGAACAAAGTGTTCTAAATTCAACTTTGAGCCCACTGTGTCACTAAGCTCAAAAAAACCTAAAACTTTTGTAGTTTTATTTATGTATGTATGTATGCATATATTTATATATATATTATATACGTATTATCTGATAATTGTCTTAATAAAATTTTTAAGTCCCTAGTACTTTAATTTTTTTATAGATATTCATGTCTCCGATTTTCTACTGTGTGACGGTTAGAATAAAAAATAGTATGTTTTCGTGTCATACAAAATTGGATCGGAAATTGCCGTAAAAAGTTGGTATGATTCTCCTGCAATTTTGTAAGTTATGATCTCTTACAATCATTTTGAGTTAATTCGCGTTGTTTACTTGTGCAACCATATCTTTTGATGGGCTTTTGTATAAAGTTGGGTAAACCAAATCCTATAAGTGTGTAGATGGTCAAAATTATATTCAATCTTCCTAAAGAGTTTTCAAATATGAGATGTTTTTTTAAATTTCACTCACAGAAAAGTTACTATGATATAGTAATTTCCATGCGATGTGTAAATATTATTTCACTACAAAAAATGTGTAAATCAATTACACATTTTTGACCGTGAATTCTCACGTTAAGCCAGGTAAAAACATAAACGTATAAGAAACATTTTCAAGATTCATTTAGGATGTTAATGTTTTTTATTGTTTATTTAAGTGATTTATTTTTATATGTACAAATAATTTAACTGGAAATGATCACGCGAATACTTTTTTTAAACTTAACAGAGAACATTGATAATTTTCTTTGTTTATGTTATGATGTCGTATATGTAAATATAATGTGAGTAACAAAAAAGTTATGTCGAATCATAAGCACTGATGCATGAGAAACTTAAAATAATACCGATTAAAGTGAGTTTACACTCATAAATTTGTAAATGCCTCTATAACGTTGTAAACTACACATTATGTATAAATATACACATTTTGTGTAAAATTCTTCGAGTATTTCGATATTATTAAACTCATGTAATAATATTAATACAAATTAAAATATGTATGTAATTTTACAATAATGAATATAGCGATTACTTACATCGCTGTTTCTATTTCTTAGAGTGTTACCTTTATTTGTTTTATAGGTACTAAATTAAGCCGATGTTTTTAAATAAAAAGTAAATGCATTCCGGTTAATAAAAATGGATCGTTACACGAGCAAACAATGTGCTTTAGTTATTAAAACTTATTTTAAATATACTGAAAGTCATTAAGAAGTTGTAACAAAATTTTGATCAAAATACTGTAGATGAACTGCTCGGGGAGCATTATCATTGATAAATTAGAAGAAACTGGTTCAATTTAAGATCAGAGAAGCAGAATTTAACATCGTAGTGGCCATTCAATTGAAAATATTCCATTTGTTAGCAGAAATTTTGTTAAAGAACCATTAACATCAATTCGTGAATGGAGCTCAATATCAAGAGATGACTGGAAAATTTGTATGTCCATTGGAAGATATTTATGTGCAGAATATGTGGACGGTGCTACATGGCACAGAGCAACGGAATCAATCAATCTTTTTCAGAGATATATTCTAGGCGTACTTTTATTCATTATTTATATAAATGACATGCCAAACGTAGTTCAAGATTGAAAAATATCTCTTTATGCTGACGACACCCTTATGTATATGCTGAAAGAGAAGATGTTAAAATAAACTAAAATATGGTGAAGATGGAATAACAGTTTGTCCTAAAAACAAAAATAATGGGTATCAATATTAATTCTGATGTAAACTTAGAGATCAATGGAGAACAAATAGAAAACGTCGGGTATATAAAATACTTAGAGGTACAAATTCATAAAAAGTTAACAATGCATCACCATTTCGATTATATTGATAAAAAAAAATAGGTTTCTTCAAGCGGATCCGCAAAAAAAATAAATCACATGACAGCCGTGAACGTATATAACACTATTATTAAACCACACTTTGAATTCTGTCCTTCAGTATTATTTACTTTCTGCAAACTCGGTCAGATGAAAAAACTCCAGAAACTTCAAAATAAAGCTTTCAGAACATATTTAAAATACAATAGGTGCACCTCAATAAAATGGATGATCGAAGGCCTTGGATGGCTTAATATTACAGAGAGACTAAGGCTCAACACTCTATTAACGGTTTTCAAGATAAGACACAAAACAGCGCCAAGTTATGTCACAAATTCCGTCAGAAGAGTAGAAGAGGCCCAGCCATATACAGTCCTGGATCATCCCATAAGCAAATTAAGCAATTGCCTAGGGCATCACGTCTCGGGGGCACCATAAACAGCACCGAAAAAATATTTAGCAAAGACAAGGCTGTTTGGAAATGTGTCTAATTAAAAATATCGTTGGAGAAAAAGTAAGAAAAATTTTATGAATTATTATATGGAAATGGAAAAAGTGTAGCAAAATTGATACATTTGATGAGAGTGGGTAGCAAAGTCGCAAATGTGATATTTTTTGTTTTAGTGTAGTAGCAAAGTGGCAGCGCTGGTCATGACCACGCGTGTTCGTGCATCGTCGGCAGTATTCGGAAATTTGAACACTCCCGATTTGCCAGTGTGAGTAGAATGTTTTGTTATTTGAGTAACGCGGCCGGTGTATTTTCGTTATTCAATTAATTTGATAATAAATAATTAATTAGGTGTTACCATTAATAAACTATAAATCAACAGTGCGGTGTGTTGTGAGCAAGTGTCGACAATTATTTCAAAATCTTTTCATCCAGGTACATAACTTAATATATTTGATATGGTTTTATGCGACAGCTTAAGTCGCATTAACTGAGTTCGGCATTGTTCAGAACACATGCAATAACCAATAATCCTAAACGATTTGAAAAATTTGTCACTCTCTGTTCCTGTACGATTTTCTCAGCAAAATTTATTGTTTACAAATTTTGTTTTGTCACTCTCTTTTCCCATACGATTCTCTCACACAAAATCACAAATAATGACACATTCACAGTGACAATGACATAGTTTAGAATTATCGGCTGTGTTGCATTATTGAAATAGCGAAATGCTGTTAAATTCACTTTGTTTTCGTGCATTCACATCAGAGCTAATGTATATTAGGATGGAGAAAATTCACAAGTTAATTTGAATTTAGTCTGCTAATACAAATTAACGCTGTCGTCTGTCTAAGCTATAAGGCGTACTCTGTTAATGCGACTTAAGCTGTTAAAATGTGAAATCAGACTTATAAATCTTACAACTCACATTAGAAATGCTATTAAATTGTTGACCTTGCTCTTGACAAATTTCATGGTTCTAGGTTAACGGGAAGTACCCTACAGGTTTTGATTCTCTCGCGAGTGTTAAAATATGTGACAAAATATGTCTTATCTTTTGATTTCGTTGATTTAGAAGTTTGACTTTTTCACAGCTCTAAGGGATTACAGGTTTGAGTATTTGGTATTAATTTCAATTTGATACCTTGATGAGAAAAGAACGACGATGCTACAGGGAAGGATCGATGCTTTATCAATATTATATATAGAGCCAGATATGCTAAATACGTTGAACATAAAAACTATTGTCCCCGAATTTACTACTAGACGTATGTATCTCTTTCGTAAATACTCTAATGTACGTAATAATAAATATGTATAAGTACCGTTATAATAAAAACGTTAAAAAAATTTTAAGGACCAATACTAGTCTACTAGCTAAGATAGGGGGCACCACAGGCGTGGATTGCTTAGGGCATCGAATAGTCTTAATCCGGCACTGGCCATATAGCTTTCGAAATTCGAGTGATTTTACAATCGAATATCAGAGATCAGCAGCAGTTCAGAAGACTCTTTTCCAGAAAAGTTTTCGATTATTTAAATGTCTTACAAATGATATAACAAAATTTGAGAATGTTTAAAAGAAAATGTTTAGAATTTATCAAAACAAAAAGAAATTGATGAATTGAAGCTTAATCTTGTTAATAATAAACTACAATATGTTAAGTTTTATTTAAAAAACAAAAACTAGTCATATTTTGTAAGTCATATATATGTATAAGCATTTTATTCAAATTATTTACAATGATAATAAACTTACGCTCAATTTCTCAGTCCAGAAAGAGAAGTTAAATAATCGAATAATTTCTCGAAGAACAGATCGCTCGAGAATCAATTAAGTTTTCAAAAAATCTGTTGGTATTATACATAGATGTCGATGACCTTTGACCTCCGTTATTTATATACATATTTCAGTTTGAAACTTAGTAGATTCGTTTAAAATCGATATGTTCCGAAGGATCTGACCTGACAAAATTTGTATATGGAACAGACATGTGACAATCAATCAGTTGCGTTTCCTATGGAGTTCTAAGTATTACACTTGGCGGCATCTTTAAAAAAATGTTGGCGGAAAAAAAACTAAATATTCATAAGCCCAAAATACGTCGTATATATTCCTTGCATAACTTTTTTTTTTTTTGCTGAACAACACAATTGTTAGGACACCTGAGGATTGTATATAATACTAGAAATGACAATACATAATTAATAACACAACGTTCGGTGCCTGATGGTCATTGAAGATTTTTATTTGCTATAACGAATTCTTTATTTATTTAATTTTAAAAATTTTGTACAATAGGAGTTTAGTAAGCTTTTATCTGATTTCGACGTAATTTTAATCTTCCTATCCTTTGTCTTACTACTGTTGTTCTTTCTGTATGTTGTATTGATATGTTGCGCATGCGCAGCGCGCACGTTGACATTCATTTGAAATGCTGTTATTGCTGCAGTTGATCTGGGGCGCACAACCTCAACATTATCACATGATCTGTTCCGATTGCTGCATTCGTCGCAGTAATGATATTTCCTAAACCTGGCAGCTCGATAATATTTTATTTATGTTTATTTGTATGTTTTTTCTGATTTTATGTCTGTTACTTGGCTGCTGTTTGTCTTTCCTTGTGTTATGAAGGTTTGCTTATCTCTTTGGAAATCATCATATATAAGGTTTGTTATTAAAATCTGAATAATCATTAGCAAAACAGTTCAGACTGTGTAAACGAAAATCAAAATAAAATGTGCCGTGAAATTTTTTAATATTTATATTCTTGCTACGAAAATTAGATGCTCTGTGGTTACAATTTTAAGAACTTTAAAGTTGCATTTTAGTTTAAGACTTTCTTATTTTTATTTTTAACTAATTGGAAACACGGTGGGAAACAATGTGGATTTATAGGACCGCGCTTGATGAATTATATGCTTGTAAAACAGTTACATATGAGACGTTCTTTTACAAACCGAACACTTTATGTCCGACACATTTTTAAATCGCCCCAAATTTGTTTTACGTATTTTATGCATTATATCAGTGAACACGTGTTTCATATGGAAAAGTGTATAGTACTTTTGTTTGTTAACCAATATGAAAACGCAGAAGAAAAAACAAGCTCTCCACAAAAATGAAGATGGATAGAGGACATATTCTTTGATCGCGACAGACCCGGTACTTTCACCGTACGGCCCTGGCTGTACCCTAAGTCTGGCACTGGCGATATGCACGTATGTTTTTTTTTCGAATATCGCAGTTTCAAATTGGTATAAAATACACAAAAATTTCCCAAATTACCTTCTTCGGTAGGTAATATTATACCATTTAGCATTTGAAAATGATTTCGGAGATAAGCACCGCGACAATACCGAATGCAGCGCAGTGTGGAGTCGCAGTTTTCGGCTTCCAAATAGTCTAACGTCACTAGTTTGTTGGCATAAATCAGGAACTTAAAATACTTTGACAAGAAATAATCCAGAAGTGATCATGTAATCTTGCAAATTGATTTCATCATTTCAAGCAATAATGTGAATTTTAAATTGAAATATTTTTGAGTTTGGTGTAATCAAATCTAAATGAGTAATAATGACACCAGCGTTATCTGATTTGATGAACTTTTTCACGTTTAGTCTCTATTTGAAATCACTATATTTCAAGATCCGTGTACTATAGTAAGTGATTGTGATTTTTGCAAGTGTATCGCCTTACACACATGGTGTTCAAAATTGGTACAAGGCGGGTACGAAAGTCATTATAGGTTTGAAAAAATCACAGTCTAATGATGTGGGAACATATCTGTAAATAATAAAAAATACCAGCGTAAAATCTCAAAAGTAAAAAATAACACTAAAGTTTTCACAGCTATGGTACGCGGAATATTCCTCTTATGCGGGATGCACTCAGTTTCATAAAAAAGGATGCATCTGCACCGCATTCAAGTTTCTTGTGCACACATACGTTTCGTTTTCCTTCAGGTTCACATGAATTTCAAGAAGCAAAGCTCAGAAGTGGGGGCGATTTTTTGCTTTGTCTTAAGCAAAATTTATATGAGTAGGTAATAAAAGAAACCTGCAAAAATCCTTCGTTTCGCTATCAGTACCTTCTTCCCTTTAACATGCACGGAAAGGAGTCAAGAAATCCTTTTTCAAACTCTGTGTTGTAAAATTAATGCGTCTTCCTGCTGCTGCTGCTGTTGGGGTTGGCACTGGCTCTGGTACTGGGACTGCTGCTGCATCCGAAGCAGATGTGAAATTTTCGCGAGTCGAGTGCAAAATATGAGGTCGATATAAATAAAATTTGTATCTTGATATCGCGAGGATGCTGCATCAGTCGGTTGTTGCTCGTAGTGGAGCCTAAGGAAGTACAGTAGATTGCAGTGTTGTGTTGCGTTGTTCATCGCTTCTTGAGAAACATCTTGTATTTACCAGTACGAGTGTATATGTATGTTGTTTTTGTTGTGTTGTTTCTTCCGACTATGCTGGATGCTGGTGCATTTTGTGTCTGGAGGCTAAACGTGAATTGGTTTTAAAAATTATTCTTTATATTTCTTAACATTAATTTATTGTACAGGGTGATTGATGCTTTATAGACATTTATGATGAGTACGATATGCTGAATTAAAAGTATTGAAATTATTGCTAAAAATTTATCATGCTGTGATGGAGAAATATTGACAAATGCTCTTTCGCAAAAAGAATTCTCTCGTCCTCATGCAAATAACAATGAAAATGCGCCCAATCTAGAGTTTTAGAAGAAATATTTTTTTTGAGCCAGAACTGTTACATTCTTTTTATTTCAAATTTATCCTAATTTTCTCAATTGAATGGATTCCATCGCTGAAATGCGATTTTAAGGAATCCACAGTTTTATCATTTAACTCAAACTGATTTGCTGGCGGAATTTTTTTCCTAGAGTTGAAAAGTCAGACTGAATGTACTAACAATTCGATCTTTAAATTCTTCAGTTTTTATATAGCTAATGCAATTCTTTGGAAAGATGAGAGACATTTTATTTCTTTGTGTTCCTAGCATCTTCTCAAGAGTATTTCATACAGTTGCTCCAGAAGACTTTTTGCCAGACTCATTTTAAGGAAATTAATAAAATTAATGCCTTTTGGTTTTCAGAAATTAGTGTTTAAATATGTTCTACAAAAAAAAAATTAGATACATTTTACATTATATATTACGAAATCACCTACACATTCTCTCAAATTAAAAAAAAAAAAACAAAAGATACACAACATTTGCAAAAAATTTGTAGTTTTTCGGGGATCACTTTGCCGTCCCCAAATGGTAGAGGATAGGGTAGCTGCCACGGTGCCCCATTATGTGAAATGTATAGTCAACAAAAACTCAAATCTAAAAAACCATCAGTTCCAAATTTCAGAAATCTAGCGCTATTATTAGGTACTAGTGATGGCAATCGTTCTATACAAACCCATCCACTGTGCGGCGGCGGAAATCAATTTCGCTTTTTTTGGTGCAAAGCTACTGATTTCTGCGCATAGTTTTTTCATTTCAAACGTGTAACGGAGATGTTTATCTTATCTAAAATCGAAAATTGATGCATGTAAATATTTTAATCCTCGTTGAGAAACTCGCTTCTGAATTAGTTACATATGTCTGCAAATTTTGAAAAAAGTTTAATTCCATATGGTTTAGTAATAATTTTTATTGAAAATCAGAAAAATTATCGCATTGAAAATGGCGGTGTCAATAAAATAAGATTCATTTTCCGTTTTCATAAAATACGATGATACCCCTCAGCTCCGACCGGGACAATATACTACCGGTCCCGACAAAATACTTACTGCAATGGCGAATAAAACGACCCGTTGAGTTGACTTCATAGCTGTATGCATTTTTGAAGGACAAAACATTTGTTACATTTTAAGAAAAAATGAAATTAATAAAAAAATTATATTTATGCTACCACCAATTTGAATAATTTTTGAAAATTATTAGTATTATGTAATCAATTATCATTTCAAATGTAATAAAAATTATTTCTGTTTTCTGCGAAGAGCACCTTAGAACATTTACCTTTCTGCAAATATTTGGAAAGCAATTTTTATAACGAATAGTGCCGAGGCTTCCCACTTCACTACGAGACTTGATGCCAAAACGATCTTGGGTACATACATACTACTGAAGGAACGTTTGGACAGGAACCGAAAACTACCAAAAGCTTACCCGAAAATATAACTCTGTTTGATATGAAAAGATAAGCTCATAAGTTTATCAAAAAATCAAAGAATTTAAGGATCCACCAAAGCTTGTCGAATTTTTGAACCATTATAGCTCCGCAAACTGTCTGAACTTAAATTAACTAAAATTGTTTAGAAAGCTTGATACTCTTTAAAGTCCTAGCTAGCTAAAATTCAATGATTTTTGGCAATGAAAAATCTATGGTTTTTGTCTTAATGTTTTTATTAAGTAATGCAAAAGGAATCTTTTAAATTTATCATAAGAAAATATTACAACAACATTCAAAATTAGCTGAAATCTATATGGCACCATTAGCTAAGGAAAATGGGTATTTCTTTTATTAAGTAAGAAACTTGCCTTTAAACTTTTTTTAAAAAACAATAAGAATGGGAAGGGTTTTTTCATTTTGATTTGATATAAGTTATTTGAAAAGTAATATTGAATTAAAAGTCATTCAAGACTCATTTCAGTAATTTTTCGGAGCTTTTATTAAACTTTAGGGTTAATTTTTTGACCAGTTATATCTTAGGTTCCAAATTTTTCAAGTACATATATGTATTATACACTACAATGTTGTACTAACTATTTAATATTTTCAATTCATAAGTTCGTAAGCTGCTTTTTGCGTTTGAAGAAAACGTTAATGTTTTGCGAAAAAAAATCACTATTTTTTTTAATATAGTAGGATAGATTTCCACAGAGAGGTGGTTCGCAAAATATTGAGGTAAATGTTCATCCAAAAATATTTATAATTGGCTGAATTAACGGGAATTAAAGTTAAGATATCATAAAATTCGCGTTGGGAAAATATTGCAAGTTTTGTTCTATCATACTCTTTTTCCAACAGGATTTTAACGACAAGACGGCATATGCTGAAAATTTTTAGTGCACGATCTTATTCGATAGATTAAGTTCCAGAAAAGAATACGAGGCCTATGACCGTAAATTTTAAATATCAACAATATGCATTTTAATTAGAACTAATTTGAATTCTGATCATTTTGGTCCAATCGTCGATGAAATACCAAGATCTGAACAGTAACCCTCTGAAGTACCTATGTACGTCACTAAAAGCTATGACATGTTAATCTATATTTCTGGGGTGGGCCAAATGAGTTTTGGCGCCTCTTTGAACTTCTATTGTGTCTTTTATCTTCTCACGAACTATAGGGTCTCCGTAAAACTCTTCTAACGTGCACGATCAGTAGCGAGTGCCTTAAGTTCTCGCCAACATTTCATGCTCATATCAAGCCGACTTTTCGTGGAGGGCAAACACATTTTATTTTGCGAAGAGTAAGACCAACGGTCCTAGAATCCCATCTTATATGAGACGCGTGGAGGGCAAAGCCCCCCGTTAGTACGGGCCTGCAACATTCCCTAATTCTCTCATTCATATCTTGTTCTAGCATATAATAAGAAAATGGTTTGATGGATTTCAAGTACTAATTTTTTAGGAGTTAAAACACTGTAACCGTAAAAAAATTGAAGCGTTTTTTGTGAATTTTTTTAGGTATAAGGCAGTATAAGGGAGTAAAAATAAATGAAATGGAATTGTTACGCAACTATTAAAGTAAGTATTTAAAAAAAAATGTATACCATAATGTTAAAAAATGGCCGCGTTGTATGTCTCCTCCTGAGCCATGTTTTTGCTGCAGGGCTCCGCGGCTCGCAGGCCGATTATTTTAGATGAGTGTACCTAAAGATATTTAAACAGAATCTTAATAAATTTAATTTGTGTGGAAATGACGAGCGTTTCAAAACGTTTTATGTTCAACTGTGTCCCTAAAATTCGCACTGAAAGTTGACAAAGTAAGGGGGCGTTCAAGTATTACGTAACGCAAATTTTGAAAATTTTTGACCCCCCATTAACGCGCCGTTTTTTATTTACATAATAAATATAATATTTATTGCTGTAGCTTACCTAAAAGGCGTTTCATTATATACACCTTATTTCAATTCACCCTCGGCTAAAGAAGTTTCTCTTCAAAAACAATGTTACGCAACGCGTTGTTCGACACCTTCCTCCCACCCCTATAATCACCTTAAGTATTTTCTACTTTTTCAACCAAATCTTCAGACAAAATAGAAGTAAGAAAAATCTAAAAGCATATTTTTGCAAAAAAATATATAAATTTTAATTTATAGCAAAAGTATTTCGATATTACAATGCTAAAATTTTTAGTTTTTGTGAGAAATAAAAATATGTGTTAAAATAGCGAGGGCACTGATTAGACCCGATTTCGTACATACTGTAAGATTTATAATCCTTAAATTGTCTAATCAAACCAAATTCAAAAACCACGAAGTTACAAGTGAATTATAATCAAAAAATCATAAATTCTTTCAGTGTATAAAGGATCTTAAAGAAATCAAAATATATGTACGTATCATTGAAAATCGAAAAAGTAGAAATCGCAAACGCAGCACTTTGCACAATAAGAGGTCCTCAAAAAGCAAAAGCAAAACAATAGGACAAAGCAAATAATTTAAAAGAAAACAGCGGATAACACATTAAAATTTTGTTAAAACTTAAGTAAGTAGGAATAAAAAAGGAAACCATAAAAAGAGCAAATGTAGCAGTAGAAATAAGCTACAAAAAAAAAAAAAAATAGGAAAAGCAAAAAGAAAAACAAAAGCAAATGTTACCAAAGTTCAAAAGCAAAAAATAAATACAAAAAAGGACAAGAAACGGACAGCGCTGAACACGGAAGGAAGGAAGAAATGCTTCACATGATGCACAAAATAATGGCGCTGCTGCTGACCCTTCCGACAGTTGACGCGGTTACGCGAAGGCAAACGAAATTGAGCGCAAAAAAACTTATGAAAAAAAAAACTGGAGAAAAATTTTTGTGTAAATGTGAACAGAACTGTGACCAAAAAGAAAAAAGAGAGTATCAAATTTAAAAGAGCGCGTATCCTTTTAAAAATCCTTTAACATTTGAGAAAACAGCGACAAAAATTCAAGCACTGGAAAAGTTTTAAGCAAAAATGGACACCTATAAAACAGCAAAAACAACGAAATTAGACACACATATGCTTTTTTCCAGAGAAGCAAAAGAAAAAACCTTAAACTAATGTTATCTCGCTTGCACGTTGAAGACAAAAACAAATTAAAAACAGCAACAAAAACAATAAGCCCGTATTGAACGATGCACTCAAGCATGCTAACAAGCTTGTCAAAATGACATACCCGATAGAGCTCACAGTAGCTGCACATCAGCGCACTGAGTGAGATAGCATGCGGCCAGTAATGCAGTTACCGGGAGTGTTGATGTAAGAATAACACAAGAAATATGAAATAAACAAAACTACAGCGTTGCCAGCTGCAAAAGCAGAAGAGAATTTTTACTCTCACATGAAGTTGAAAATAACAGGGCGACAACTCGAAAACCGGTTTGCAAGTGAACATGAACCAAAGTCACGCCCTACTTAAATTAAAGCTAAGCCAGAGCAAGATAGCGGCCGCACACTACACCACAAGCAAAGTCCCTTCAATCCAACTCATTGCTATTTCCTTCGTACTCAATAGCTTTCAATAAGCTTATCTCACTCTTTTGACATGCGGGCGACCATTACGAAAAATTTCTGTGAATTGTTGTACCAACCCTACTAATAAACCGTAGGTTGTTCTCATCTCATTCGTACATTTCATGGGTTTCAACTAAAATTTAGTTGGTCTGTGACCGTTGACGTGTCTACAAGCGTGTACACCGTGCGTTGTTTCGTTGCTGCTCAGTCAGTGTGTGACGTAAATTCTTTTTTCTCAATTTCGTCGTCGTCGCTCTCGTCAATTCCGTACATTTGCTGCGTGTGTTTTAAGATTTTCGTACAGAGATTTAACGCTATTTTACGGCAAAATTGCACCGGATACGGACACGCTTACGTTATCGTATAATCGCGTATAGCAATCGTACGCGAAAATCGCGATTTTTTTCGCAGCTAAAGTTGCGAGTGCATTATTCTCTTTATTTGTTTTTGACAACAGCTGTAAAAAAGAAAATAAAAATTTGCGAAATTTTATTAAAATCCAAACAAAATAAAAAACACCCAACAAAACAGTAGTGTAAAACTAAAAAAAAAAAATTATTCAAAATTTTCGCAAAAAGTTAAATGTAAGCATTAACAACAGCACCATTTGTTAAGATTTATTGCGTTTGCAAAAAATTAATTTCGTTTTGGAATTAAAAAAAAATCATAATTAACAAAAGAAATATAGAATTTCTTATCAAATGTAACCTCTTTCGGTGTTTGTGATGGTTTTTTTTTTTTTTTGATCGAAAACAAGCAATGGAAAAAAGAATATTTCTTGTAAGAAAAACCCAAAATAAATTGTAGAAATTGTGAAAAAAAATCACAGTTGCATGTTATCAGCACTGCTATCTCAATAATGAAGTGTGTATCGTGTTAAAAAAAACATCACTTATCACAAATATTGATAAGTAAACACATGAGCTATTTCAGTGCTGTCAAACCCAACATTGACAAGTTAGTTTTCTTAAAATTTAAACAACTTGAAACAACAAACAACCGAAAAAGATCTAATGTGTGACAATACAAAAAAAAAAAAGTAAATCAATTCATATCAGCAGCAGATATCACAGTATTATTTGTTTTTCCAGCACCTATGATAAACATCACATGAGTGCTAATCACAAACGAGTGCATGCCACAGAAAAGATCTATCAATTTGATAGTAGTAAGTTTTTTTTTTAAGAAAAAGATTATCAATAATTGTTGCTCAATTACTGTGATAATCACAGCATGTTGAAAAATCGCTCTAGATCTAATAACGCCCCTTTCAATTTAAATTGATTCCCCTCATTAAAATAATTTATTTATAAATAAATTTTGCTGACACTTTGCTGACATTCTCCGATAGCGCCGGCATAACATTAGTAACAAATGTTGCATGCAATCAATTGCAGCGCATTCGTTACATCGACTCAATGACAGCTACGGGTTTTATTAACATACCTAATTGCCCATGTGGTAACCTTTTTTGGCTACATGTTCTTGCTGGTGTCAACTTATTTGATTTTCCGCATCATTGGTTTTACCCAAAAATTGTGTGGTTTTTTGAAGTTGCAATTAACACCATAACTTTTGTCAGGTAACTTACACTTTTATGGACTGTTTAATTTTTCTCAAGAGAAAAGTTTTGATTTTATGAAATATTTTTAATGTTTCAATTAAAATTTTTTGAGTCTCAGTGATTTTTTGCTCCGTTTTGATATTTTG
Organism: Tricholauxania praeusta; assembly: GCA_949775025.1. Classification (NCBI taxonomy): domain Eukaryota; kingdom Metazoa; phylum Arthropoda; class Insecta; order Diptera; family Lauxaniidae; genus Tricholauxania; species Tricholauxania praeusta. Next base: position 36,447,625 of record OX459029.1, on the reverse strand, counting down.
TCAAAAATAAATAGTTTTCGATAGTTTTATTTTGTTATTGGGGTATTTAAGCTAGTGCCTTTTACCGATTAGTGAAAGTCAATTTTTGCCCTCCTTTTCGAAATAAAAGTAAAAAATTAAATTGACAATTTTGGCCAATGTTATGAAAGTAAGCTTGTCAGTAAGAATTTCATGCAAATGTACAAAAACTGTTCAGAGCAATTCAGGTTTGGTGCTTAGAAAACTTCAAGATATCGACGCAGAAAAGAAGTAAATCCACTTCTTGACAATATTATGTTCTTTGAGTTAAACGATGATCGGTAAAAAAAATGATTCCGCCTCAGAGTATGTAGGTTAAGCCTTCAACGCACATGGTACAAAAGCGCCCCATAATTTTTTTTTTATTTTTTAAAAATAAATTTACTTATATTGGAGTCTATTAATCGTGTACCATGCTAAATTTTGCATACAAAAATTTGTGTAACTTATCTTATTGTTTTCTAAAAAAAAAAACTGGAAAAATTAGTTAAAATATGGAGCTTTTAACATTATCTCAAAATTTTTCTGCAAAACAATGCGGAACCGGAAGACCCACCTGCTTTGGAGGTACACAAATTATGTTGATTGTAACATATTCAGCTGTTCTCTTAGGTAGAAAAAATTTAATAATTTTATGTTTGGTTCAAAATGATTAAAGTTGTTGAATCAAAAAGAAAGATCTTTCATTAATTTTCATCTTTTATCGGTGATTCTAAAGGAATCAATATTGATTTAAAGCGATTGCATATTTGATTCAAAGTGTCAAACTTTTTAAAATATATACATATTTAAATACATGTACGGAATCGAACTCGGTACCTCAAAATTCATAATTGAAATGATTTCCTCTTAAAATAAAGAGAAACCATTATTTATACTATTTTCAACTTCAAATAGACTTTGAATTTGTTTCTACATATTAGAAATAAAGAAAAAAAAAAATTTCATTTTAACCATTTTGAATTTTAAAGTGAAATGAGAGTTAGTTATTTTGGAGTTGAAATCTGTGCAATGGCTATCTATTATTATTCATAACAATAAATAGCTAAATATAAAATATAATCTTTTCCTGACTATAATTGAAACTAAATGTGTATTGTAATCGTATTGCGGGCTGCACAAGTTTAAAACTCTTTTTCAAAAATAACTTTATTTTGCACAATATAAAGCAACATCATGCTTACGATGCAAAATGGCGGCAACTCCATAATATTTATTTTTTAAACTATACAAGACAAGAAGAAAATGAATTTATGCGTTCAAACCCATTTTAGAATAATAACAATTATTATAAAATTGCATTTTTCCTAAGTAATCACTTTATTGCATATTCTGAAAAATTTATAAATTATGAAGTTGTCTCACTTTTGCGCCGCATATATAGTGTTTCACCGAGGCTACGAGGCAGCCTCGTTTTTGACTACGAGAACGAGGCGAGACCGAGGCGAGAACGAGGCGAGATGGAAAAATAAATTTTCCTCGCTTGACCGAGGCGAGGCGAGATCACACGGCACCTCGCATCGTCCTCGCCTCGGCCTCGCCTCGTCCTAGCCTCGTTTTCGAAACCAAGAGCGAGGCGCGTTTTGACCAAATCTGAACTCGTAAGACCCATATGCAGATTCAAAATATGAATGTAATTTTTATATTAAAATCTATATTTAACTACTTAATATTTTAGTATTATATTTTGAGTAAACTACATTGCTTTATTTTTAACCCGCATGTGCTTCTTACGAGTTCAGATTTGGTCCAAGCGCTAATGCACAGAAGTGCTTGGATCGCATCAGCCTCTATGCGACTACGCCTCGATTGATCGATTAGGGAAGCATGTAGGGCTATGTAAGGCTATAAGCAAAACTGCATGATTGATAACACTGCATTAAAATTTATTTATTCTAATAGCCTTTCTAAGAACCGGTAAGGTGAAGCGAAACGTATAGCGTAATGCTAGTGTATAAATAAAGATCAATATATGTATGTTCGTTGCTAATGGACTCCTAAACCGTTCAACCGACCGACGAAAGACTTGACATACATTTATGTTTCTTATGACTTGGGATGCTCCGTAACATAGTTTACGATAAATGGGTGATGCCACCCCCACATAAGAGAAAAGCAGAATTCATCATATATTTATTATCAACTACTTGGTGCAGATTAATAAAACTTGGTATAATTATAAAAGGTAGAGGCATAACTAAGATTCAATTAATAAAATGGGCGGTACCATCTCTTCAATATAAGAAAAAAATTAACTTTATCATATCTCAATATCTATTTGACGTAGATAAATAAGATTTGGTACATATCTCTCTTATAGTTTGTAAAAGGTTCATAGCTTAGTTTGGTTTGGAAAAATAGGCAATGCCTCTCCTTCCCATATAAGAAAAGATTTAAGTTCATCATATCTCATCCAATTCACCATAAACAAAAATTGATATTTTATTTTATTTCTTGAGGCTTGATCAGCCTATCAGCCCGGATACATGTATAATTTTTTATTTATTTTAATAAAAACCTCGCTTTTTTACCGAGGTGCCTCGGCCGAGAACGAGGCGAAGCGAGGCGAGGCGAGGCGAGGCATGTGATGGCAAGATCTCGTCCGAGGCCGAGGCCGAGGCGAGGCGAGACTTAAATTTATAAAACGAGGCGAGACCGAGATCAACTAGAACCTCGCCTCGCCTCGGCCTCGGTGAAACACTACGCATATATCTCAATAGAGTCATATGGAAAAATCACCTCCATAAGCTACACTACGATAATATCCTAAAACTGCTTTAGCAGCGTAGAGTCTGAACAAAGTTTTTATAACTCTTTCGATACCTGGCTTGTTGTTTTATGTCAAATCATTTCGTTCCGATTATTGATATAATATTTAGCGATCTGTGTCAACATGAAACAGCCTTCCGGGGCGTTTTGACAAGGCGTTGATCGACAAATTTTTCTAACATCTTTCTGTCAGCAAGACCTATCTATCGATTGATATCGTTTTTTTATAATCTCAGTTGAGTTAGTTTTGGTCGTGGTCAAGATCGTGTGGGGCTACCGTCTCGTTAGTGTACTTGTGATGGAAAAGCCAAATTGATTTTACATTTAATTGAAATATTATCAATATGATCTGTTTTGAAACGGTGTTTGATTTCCATATATTATGGAGTTAAGCTTTGTTGATTCTTGCTGTTACGTCTTCCGTGGTACCACGTTTATTACACTGAAAAAATGATTTCATTGCATAAAACATATGTATATTTGATATAAAGCAACCAAGTATGTATTTGTCACTTGTTCCAAATAAAATAAGGTTTTCACAGTTTTGTTACAAATAATTGGCTGAATAATCGCAAAGCCCTGTAATGTTGGTTTGCATATTGAATGATCTTGATGACAATTCTTTCAGATGACCCCATAAGTCCCATTGGGTACCATTGTTCCAAGTACGATTAGAAGTTAGCGTAGCGTTAAGCTTGTCGTAGTGCGGTTTACTAATGTCATTATGTTTCATAGAACACTCCTTGTTTCCAGTGCGTTCCAAATCGACACTCTTTATATGCCATCGAAGTTGCAGGCTCATTTGATTCAGAATAATATGGAGATTAACACTTTGACCTCCGTAATTATGGATTTGTACAGAAATCAGAGTGCCGTCTACGCAACAATCTCGAGTTTTGAGTTTTGAATGCTTTAGATAACGATTTGAAAATAGTAATTCCTCTATAATTTTTACAAATAATAAGGTCAAATGCTTTAGTGATTCTATTGAATCATCCCAAAAACCATACGTCAGGTAGCATCTTTTCCTGAAAAGACCGTTTCACCGGCGGTAGTTACATCCCTGAGCATTTTGAAGGAAATCGGTACTCAAAGCATTTTTTGAAGATTTTTCTCACCATCTCTGTTCAAAAAATGGCGGTGAAAACTCCAAGACTCGTTACAAACAAAATATTGATTTCATGTTTCACGCCTTTAAGCCCTGTAGAGTAGCCGACACCCGTACATTTTCCCCACCCAAAGTTTATGAAACAATTTATTAATATTTCTGTATGCCATTTAGTTAGTTTAAAAATATAAAAATATCTCTTATATTTGTCAACTTATAAAAGAGCATAGCGATTAAAAATTAAAAGAAATTGAATATCAAAGGAGCAAGAACGCTAGGCGACATAGCATCGATATGCCATATATTTTTGCCATGATGCCAGCGCCGTGCTCCCCAGCTTTCGCCTTCCGAGCCCATTACCCACAGATTACGTTGAGCTACGGATCGTACAACTCACGCCTTTTGCGATATTTGAATTTCTTTTTTTTTCTTTAATTTGTCCTAGCCATCTCTAAAGTCAATGCAAATCCAAGACATCGAATTGCAATTGTTGTAAATTTTTTAACAATTAACATTTCATAGCGCTTTCGAGCGACACATTTTTACGCAATAAAAGGTAACAGAAACGTTCTGAAAATGCTCCAGAGAGTTTCACTCGAAACCGCTATTAGTTTTTCATGTTGAATCATGTACTAAAACAGCTCCCTTCCTAGACTATCGTCATCACTCGACACCTGAGTTTTATATGTTTTGCCGACATGAATGAATGGCATGATCACCAGGTTCAGATCCATAATGAGAAGAGTTTGGAAAAACTTAAAATTTTTGATATATGGGAACTTTTTTCGAACTATATATCTGTTTTGTTTCTAAATTTTTCATAAGGATTACTAAGTTCTAATCAAGTGACCGTTTTGCTTTATCACAAAAGGTCGTATCAATCAAAAAAAAAAATATAGAATATCTCTACATTGTTGCGGTCTTCCCTTGCAAACTAGAGAATATTTTTTTTAAAATCAGTACAACTTTGGTACTTTTATCTTAAGGAAAAATCTGTTTCCTTTGATTTACAAATACATATATGTATCTGAAAAATTCTGTACATAATTCAAAAGTGTACAAGAGTGCACACAGTGTTTACACTGTTGTTTGGTTTTAATTCGGTGTTTTTAGTTGATAAAAGGTATCGTATAGTATCTAAAAAATTGCTGACCATGTGAAAACAATGATTAAGACATTGAGTTAACTTATAATTGCCTATTAGAACCCAATTACTTCTATTCTTAACAATTGGGCACATAAATTTTGAAACTTAAATTCATTATTTTGAAATTAACGAAGTAAAAATATGTAATTTTTCTACTAACTTTTTTCTAATGTAAGAAGCTATCTAGAACTTTTTTGATACAGCAATATTTTGTCAAGGTGCTGCTTCATGTTAAAAAGTTCATGTTCGATTGTTGATAAGTTTCAGTGAAAATAAAGCAATCCATAATCATCTGCACTGAAGACCATCATCTGTCTGAAACCATGCGTATGTTAACTTCGAAACCAGGTTTCAATTTGAGAAAATTAAAGATAGGATTAAACTGGCTGCTAATTTTCAATCAAGAGGTAGAAAGCAAAATTAGAGAGGTTATAGCTCCTGGCTCCAAGCACATAGTGGTCCCCAAATAGCACTGGATTAAGGTATTTGCTAGATGTTTTGGTAGGGCTAGAGACCGGGCTCTGAGCTCAAGGGTCCCTAAAATGACAAAAAGTTGTGTGAATGTTATGTGTTAAACGAAACAGAAGTATCTTTTTCAGTGGTGTCATTTCACCAAATTCTGGGGGGGGGGGGGAGGGGGGAGAGCTTAAATAACATATCGAATCGATGATATTTCGAATTGAATCGGTGTGATCTATAGCAATATCAGATCTTTTTTGTGTTCATTTGTAAGCAGCGCCTTGTTCCGATACTATTGGCCAATATAATTTCGAGAAGAGCCGCTAACAACGCTTACGTCCTGTCTTCAGCTCTGAGATACTTGTTTGATGTTTATTGCTATTGATGGTATCGTTATTGGGGCTACCCAATCACCAAGAGAAAAGTCGAGGACACCAACAGAAAAATTTAAGCTTTCTCTGCACCCGTTGATAGTAAAAGAGTTTTGCAAATTGACTGTTTTAGCATCCGAAGATATTTAATCAAAATCGAGGACATGTTCTCGGAATCGTAAGTGTCTGGTAAGCCTTGGTAAGGCTTATCTACTGCAAATGATTTAGGACATCTTTCCAAATTTTGAGGAAAAAATGAGTGTCTCTGGAACAATATATCCGGATACCAATGTTCAATAAAACACCAATTGGAATCTATGATGGCATTTTCAATACATTTGTGCCTACACTTCGCAGACCTATTTTTTAGCACATTCGGAGAATATTCAATGTATTCGGATTATTTATAATAGTACATTTTCTGGATATATCGCAAGAAATACATTCGCCATACAAAAAAATATGTTCCCAGTCTAAGTTCAGTACATTCCCCAAAAAGCCAAATGCTATTACTGATCGGAATAGCTTCTTCGAACAGTTATAAATCAGACTGATAGAGGCAAAAGACTAAATCCTCTATATTTTTGTGCGCTCATGTAGCACATTTTAATCAAATTATTAAAAAATTAAAAGAACTTTAAAAATATATGGGTGCATACCTGTAAATAAAAGCAAATTCTTATTTATTATTCGGTGTCCAGTCTATTAAAGTGTTATCAGGATTGTTATCAACAATTTTTATCAAACAGTAGCTTTTATCGATAAATTTTTCAAGTCTTATCAATGGCCAGATAGCATAAGTATATTTATGAAGGGCCTTAAAACTGGCATAAGAAACTATCTAAAATTAAATTGTTGGTACGCCTTAAAAGTTTCTTCAAATAAAATGCAAAGAAATTATGATTTATGGATTAACAACAGGTTATTTAACGACTTGTTGGCTACTGGAAAGCGCAATGGGAGAGCTTTTTTCCCAACTCCACTCGGTCATTTGTAAAAGTAGGTAGTGTTCTATATCAATATCCAAGTTGCAAAGTACAAAGTTTTGAAAAGAAAGTTAAAATGAAACCAATTACAGTAGCGTATAAATAGTAGTAAATAATAGTGAAGTCATACTATCAAGATAAGCAAACGCTAATCGCATCTTATCACTCTGGTTGTGGAAACCTAATAAAAATGTCAAGAAAAACTCAAAATAAATTGAATTGTTTAAGGCATAAAATATCAACAACGGCAACAAAAAAAAAAAAAAGTCAAAAAACTCTTGCCGGCCGCAAAAATACTCAGACGCACCTTGCGTGGTGTGTGGGTTTAGCAGGTGTGGGAATTTAGTAAGGATACAAAGGATAAATGATTGATGCACTGCTTGAAGTATATTCTGTGGTCTGTTCTAGGAATTCGTTCTACTGTGCTGCACTTATGCCTTTTACCAACAACATTTTGTTGACATTCTCTGTGTCAATTAAGTAAAACAAAACAAATGTCAAAAGGCAGTAGGTACCAACATAAAAATATGACAGTATTGAACACAAGGAATTTTTAATTTGGCGCTAACAACATTGTATGCGATTGAGTGCAAAAGTGTTTTATTTTTTTCAATCATAATTATGCATTTTTCTTCATCTTTAATCTGTTAATTTTCATATGAATACTCTGCCGTTCTTCACTGAAAGGTCGTATGTTTTGTATTTCATGAACGGAGATACGATAGTTACAATGTTTATTGAAGCATTCTTCATCATTTAGCTCAACTCAGAAGTCATTATACGAGCACAATTAGAAAATAGCTGCAACTTCTAAATGATTTTTACTTTAAATCATTTCATGTCTCTGACGTTAGACGTTTGTCAGTCACTTGAACGCACACAAATGTCAAAAATGCGTTAGTGGTTTTCTAGCGGCGCTGGTCTGTCAATTCTACTTCGTTTTCATTATCTTAGGGGCCATCCATAAGTTACGTGAGTTAAAATATGGTGGGAGGGGGTTCAGCAAAATCTCAACAAATCTCACCAATGGGAGGGGAGATCAACGAAATTCTCACGTCAACTTTTGAATGTAGAGAGTATACATTATTATAGCAGATTACATCTAAAAATTATAAGGCAAGCCTCACGGAAGGGAGGGGAGGGGAGGGGGAGGGGTGGGGGTTCCCGCCAAAACTCACCAAAGGGAGTGGGGGTCCGAATTTTCATAAAAAGCACCTCACGTAATTTATTGACGTCCCTTACAAGTTGAAAAAACTTTTTCACAATCATCAGTGATACAAAGTTAGTAAGCAAAATATTTTCTTATTTATCCGACGGCAAAATATAAGCTGTACATTTCCTAATATAATTGTTAAGAAATAAATAAATAAAATTTTAAAGAATTGAAAGAAAATTTAAGTATACAGTAAAAAAAAGGAGAAATATAATAGGTCCTTAAAAATATTTAGAATATGCATTAGGTCTAAAAAAAAAAAAATTAAATAAATTCTGACATGTGTTAGAAATCTGAAAAATATATTAAAACTATAAAACAGTTCTGAAAAACGTTATAAAACTTCAAACAAAGTTCTGAAAAAGTTCCAAAAATATATAATAAGACTTTATAAAGAGCCTGAAGAATACAACTGCTATAATAAAATATATGTAATATATAGCGTACCCATTGAAAAGTATAGTTTGAAAAAAAACATAGCTCGTTTCTTTTGAAGTTGTATGTATTATATTTTGTAGTTTATATGTAGACCATTCCTTGGAGATTAAGTGGCTATGTATAATGTCCAGCAACAAACAAAACCCATTGAGATTTTCTATTTTAGTGAGATATGAATTTTTCAACCGGCAACATGTTAATTTCAGCGTATCAGCTAACTTGATTCGGAAACTATTCGAGAATTTTGAAAGAAGTAAGTCAGCGATCTACCTCGAAGGAATCTTAGACTGTGTGCACAGTGAAAGCTGTATGGAAAAGTATCTCTGGAGATGGTCAGTTGGAAAAAGTCAACGGATCACTGTATAAGACAATGCTTTTACGCCCAACGTTCAAATATAATCAGGAGGTATGGCTTAAGCAATCTGGAGCACAAGGCTCGGGCGTCGTTCGGCCTCATTACTGTGAGATATTTTCGGTGAACGATTAATTTCAAAAATTGCCGAATTTGTTTGGTTTTAGCATTTACCTGAGTTGACGGCATCAAACTTTTTTTTTTGTGGGACTATGTTAGGATAAAGTGGTGGCTTAGCAAACTTGCTAGGACCCCTAAGTTTTACTAGTAATGCCGTTTTCACAAAACTGGCTATGAAGTTTTTCAAACTGAATTTAAAAGAAAAGCCATTTCAACAATGAAAGCTATATGTATCGATATTTGATTGGTCTACTTTGAAAATCGGGTTTGCATGAAAAAACTTTCCGACACTTAGGACCTGAAACCTTGCGTAAGGTCATAAAAATTGCGGGTAGAAAATTATGTTCAGCAAATAGATGTTGGATTTCACTAGTGCTGTACCGAAAACCAATAAATTTCGTAATCGTTCTGTTGTCAGTTACGATAAAGACAACGAGACGATATTCAAAAATTATTTCTGGTTCGACTGCGGACGAGAGCGAGAAAGGTCTGACCAATATCTCGTTCTCGGTGATAACTTAGTATTTATCAACGATATGTCAAAAAAAAAATTAAAGATATATAATGAACTATCTCTGAAGCCGAGATATCAGCCAGAATTTCCAAAATATAAAAAGATTTAAAACACTATATATAAGTACCTCATGAAATCTGAACGGGATAAGACCACGGGGCGTAGCACCTTTATACAACAAAGACACTTAAAACGTTATATCATGGCATCTATCGTAGCAGCGGTTGGGAAACCCGATACGAAAATATAAATTGTTTGTGCCAAGCGACTCGCTAAACTTGAACGGGCTTGGATAATGGCTCTCCCATACAAAAACAAAAACCCTTATATTGCTATTCTTGGTACCAAGTTGCAAAATTTGGTGCATAGACCCAATTATCTGCAGTAAAGACTGCGCAAAATAAAGGCGGGATTCTACAACGGGCAGTGAGCGGGCATAGCTACTGGTCCAGCTAGTATTGAATATACCTGTAAATGTAAACAAGAATAGATGAGAAACATCGGCGATAACGAGGCGAAAACGATACAGATCAAAAATGTCTCGCACGAAAACGAGATCGTGACGATAAGCATGGCGTATCGGTGAAACACTAGACTGAATCCATTTCAAATCATGTAGTCTGATTGACTGTAAATTGCAGAATTGGTTGCAATAAAAACATGTTATTTTTCAGAGGAAATAAGAATCTATGCGCATTTCCATTTTAGGTGACAAAAATCGAAAAATCGCACAATTTTTTTTTTCAAAAAAGCGGCATTACCAGCCAAACCAAAATAATTAATTTTCCTCGTTTATTATATAATATTAATAATATAATATAATAATGATTAAAAGTTTTAAAAATTAAGCCACTTACACTCAGAGAAGTGCGGTATTAGAAAACTTTTTTTTTTCAAAAAGAAACATTATACATATCAATATAAATTTTATTTAACATAAAAGTGAACTGAAAAAAGAAACATCTTTTTGGAAAACTAAAAAAAAAAAATAAAACAAAATTAATCGCAATAAATCTTAACAAATTGTGTGCAGCTATCAAATAAAAATTTTAATTTCTCATATAAAAAATTAAAATTTAAAATTTCAGGTTGAATTTCCATGTGTTATATGATCTTCAATGTCCTACAAATCATTAATAAGCAATTAAAATGTGCTGGACTTAAAAACTATGAAAATAAACTAGAAATATAAAAACAAAAATAAACAAAAAAAATAAAACACGAAAAAAGCGCATCGTGTGCGAAGAACTAAAAATTTTCATCCGTGAGTCGTTATAAAAAAAACCATCAAAATTATACTCGAAATGGATATGACTTCATCAGCGGAAGCGGCCGCTCGTAGCTGGTATGATAATCCACGCCTGGGCGGTTCACCGCAATCGAATGGCCTCGGCTCGGCTGGCAGCAGTTTAGGACATCACAGTCTCTCCAGCGGTGCATCATCAGCGGGCAGTAGTGCTGGCCTAGGTGGTGGTGGTGGAGGAGGAGGTCTTGGCCTAGATACTACGGATATGAGCGCATTTTATGCATTAGAAAGTAATGGCCATCACAGAAGATACTACCCCAGCTATCATCAACACAGTAAGTAAATAAAATGGAGAAAATTATATTGAATTATTTATTATAGAAATATGGATAAAACAATGAATTTATTTTCTAAAAACTTTGCGGATTATAAAATAACTTTTTTGAGAAAATTTTAAAGGTCTTTGGTATGTTTGCGGGCAATCAGGATATTAATAGAAAAATGTTCTTAGTGACGATTTGTCCTCAAATTAACCGATCCAATCCCAAAATGCTTTATGTGACTCTAAAATCTGGTAATATTTTTAAAGAATGCTTTACTGGCGCACAGTTTTTTTTTTATGTATCTTTTACATATAAAATTCATATAAATTTAAATGAAAGAAAAAAACCTGCACAAACATAAAGTCAGTGGCAAAGTGTCCATTAAAAAAAGTCAACCTAATGAGTTTTTAATGTCCATAAAATACAGCACGCTGCACTGACTGCCTGAAAAGCACAAACACAACACGCACACATACCAACATAAAACCATATATACACGCATATTCACCAATACGCAGACATTTTTTTTTAATGTGCTTTTATAGACATTAATCGATTCATTCGCGCCTTATTTTCAATACGGCAACATAACAACAACAACAATAACACCAACAATAACAAAGCCATCTAATTCTTGACATCCAAACTGAAAGGTACCTTTTTCAATTGTCAGAATGTAAAAAAAGCAGAAATGGTGCGTGAGTGGCGTCTAGTAAAAAGAAAAGAAAATAAAAATGTTCCTATTAGACAAACATTGGTTGTAAAAAAACACCCTTATACTTATATATATTAGATATACATTATAGAAAGAAAAGTATTTTATTAAAAATACAGCATACCTTCCCCATCGTTAAAAAGTTTGAAAGTGTCAAAAAGTATAAATAAAATAATCACCAATAAATTAAAAACATTTTTAATTTCCGAATTATTTTTTACTACTCAGAACCAATTCTTAAGAAGGCACTGTGTGTTCCAAGCAAACATTTTCGTTCTTTATACTTTAAAAACTTTTTCATTTGATTACTAAAGTTTCCGTTTTATGTTGGTTTTTAAAAAATTCTGGCAAAAATAGATGTTAACACAGTACTAAAACCAGAAACTCATTGCACTCTCGATCAAGGACTTACAGCTCGAAGCTCGTTCAGCTTTTCCATCAATAACAAAAACTCTTTTCGAGTACTTTTCGTTATTCGAGCTCAATACATTTGGTTCGTGCCTAATAAGATCACTTTAAATGTTCTGTTAGCATCATAATATGGCCAGATTTTTCCACCACGCGAAGCTCTGTCTGGTTACAGCAAAAGTTTTTATATTGAATATGGAAAATATTCACTTAAATTGCACCCAGTGAAGTAACTTTAAGCTTTAAATTGTGTGAGAGGTGCAATGCCTGCCTTTTAAAATTGGTTCTGTTTTGGTGTTGTGTTTGAACGAACCATTTCTAGTAGCCTTGTAAAATTTGGGTGCATTTTATTTAAAAATTTCTTATATATAGAATTTTTAAATTTTTGCATGCACAAGAAGGGGTTTTGTGATTTCAAACCCCCCCATTGGGAATTTTCACACATAGGTTTTTATTGACATTTGAATGATAAAGTCAAAAAGACACAACAAATTTTTTTTTTTTTTTTTTTAAATGAAAGATACATAACTAAAATGCCAATTAATCGTCGGAGCCCGAGTTTTTCATTTTTGACAAGATTTTCGCTCTCTAACTATTTTTGAACCAAAAACACGATTTGGGACCACTGCGCGTCGCTAAGGCTGAATAACACGAGGGTTTTTTTTTTGACTTTTTTTATGAACATAATCTAACATGAAATGTCCGAGTTAAAACCCCACCCCCCCCCCCCTTGGATGATTCCTGCGCACAGGCCTGTCACGGCTTCTTGTCAAATTGCGACTACGGGTTGATTCATTAAAAAATTGGTACACTAACAAATCAACTAATCATTAAAGCGCCAAATAAAACCCCTATGACTTTGGAATGATTGCAGCAAAAATTGATCGAGAGAGAGTGCGGTGCCTGAAATGCGGCATAAAGAAATGTTTTTAGCATTTTTTTTTTTGGTAGATTGTTTTCTTGAAAAAAAGTTTTCTATTTGATGAGTAAGAAAAAGGTCCACCACATTTAATCATTCAATATGAAACTGCCAGATAAACACTGTCCTGAGTGAAGTAAAACGAGTGTTACACGCTATATGCGTAATTGAAATATAAATTTCAATCAAATATGACAGGTGAAACTTTTAAGATTTCCATAAAAAATAAAGCTGTTCAATTAACTTTTTATAAAAAATCGCACCATTAAAAATTTTCACGTACGCACAGTGGTGTCAAATTGAGTTTCTTTTCCTAGCTGAATATTATAAAATTATTGATAATACAGAACCTTAATGATCGTTGAATACTAAAACACTGCAAATTTTCTATTAAAAACGCTCGAGCTAACATAACCGCTCCAATTGGAACAAACTCGGTGAATTTTCAGTATACCTATATATCAATATATTTCAAGGAATATCTTATATAATAAACATATCAAATTAAAAATTGTAGAGAAAAACAAAAATCTCATCGATTTTTGGTCAAAAGAACTTCATTCGTTAAAATTTTATTGAGTCGTCCTTTTTGCATTGGTCAAATATATGGAGATTTTTACTCATTTGTTTTAAATTTTTACTAGTCATTTTTACAATTACATATGCGTTACACATAGGACATGTTTTTAAGCCGACATATGGAAGGCTTTGCCTAATCCTTCTAATACCATCTAATAACGTCGATAGACTTATTAAGTATTTATCGGCAGAGATGTACTAAAATGTTCGGAAATGTAGTATATGACCTTTCAGCTAAAATTTTTATTGAAAATGCAGGAACTCTTTCAAAAACCGATCGAACCTGGACAGAGTTCAGGGATATTAGAATTAGAAAACTATTAAATTTATCCACATAATAAGCCTTCGGTGGGATATGGATCAGTGATGGCATACTCAAATCTTCAAAATATTCGCACCCTAAAAGTGTGAAGACATTGGAAACCTAAACGGAGACATCTAAGTTATTCTTCCGCGAGATCGTTTTGAATATTCTAAATGTATGCAGCTCTGACCTCTTCTTTATCCTACTTCGATAGGAGCTGGCATCTAATCAAACTTTCTACATTATTTTTGCAATTTTTGTGGTAGATGATGAATTGCACAACAAAACTGAAGAACAAAATTTTATGTTTTATACAAGCAAATTTCAAATTTTGGAATAATCCAAATTCTGGAATAGTCCAAATCCTTTTTTATGCTTTACTTATTCAATATTTGATAAAATTTCTTAGAACAATTGCAACAAGTCTCTCTCTTAAATTTGGGTGTGTTCTTTTGATCGCTTTCATTCATTTCAGTTAATAACAATATTATTTGGCTCATTAAGAAAATAACAAGCACTCAACATTTTTATACTTCTGCTGCCTTGAGCCTGTAGTTTAAATTTTTAAGAAAGCAACCAAATTGAAGCTGACAAAAAAGCGGTTTGTCAACTAATTGACTTGGTGCCTCCTACAATTTTCCAAAGTAGACACACACAGACGAAGAAAAAAGTTCCGCTAAAGTAATTTCAATTTTGTGTAATACCCCAATACTGGCAGCACACCTTACAATGAAGAGGTGTTGTTACCGCAATTTGACAGTTAACTCCTCTTAAACGCCAAAAATATTTTCAAATGAGAAAAACAAAGGTTCATACTTTATGTAGGTACTGTGTGTGCTTAGTGCTTTCAGATTTTGGCAATAAAATTGTCATTCTCTGTGGGACATTTCATGCAGAAGTTAAATAATATTTATTTTAATATTTTACTCAGAGTCGAAAATGATTTTCCAAGTGTGGATACTCTAGATTCAACTGATTTTTATCAAGAGTGGTTTCAGGAACTTATGCCAATTAATTAGTTGCCTTTGCGAAAAAAAAATCAATTTGTTTATATGGAAATTCAATTTTTTAGTAACGACTTATTTCGAAACAAATACTTATCTACTTTGAAGACACGAAAATCAAGTTATAAGGTTCAGTTTCTTAAGGAACTAGATCGAGATTGTCAAAGCAAATCTTCGTATTTGTTGACATCTCAAAGCAATTTTTAATCTTTATTTGGTATCAATTTGCTTTGGAGTGTAAGGCCCCAGCTTCGGCTCAAAAAGTATCATATATGGTAATCACCACATATGATATTGAATGTTCGAAAATGTGCGCATACGTAAAATTGTCTGAAAGTCCATGAAATTGCTCCAAATCGCTATAAAAAAAAGGTGGAAACGCAAAAATGGGCTTAATACGAGCAAAAATGGACTAATATTTGCCGAAATTTTGCGAAAAAGCGATGGTGTATGCAAATTCAAAAATTCTGCGAGAATATGCCAAAATTGCAAAAAAAAAAATGCATAAAATTGCGAAAATTACTTAAAAATATCCGAACTTTAAAACAAAAATTTAGCTATAAAAATAAATGGAGATGATCCTCGCAATGACGGAGCTAGAGTTATTGGCGCGCGGGGCGAAAAAACAGCCACCCCTTTCCGTGAAAACAAATTTTTAAATTTCAATGAATACCGCCCTTATGCCAATGTGCCTGGGGTGGTTGCCCCCTTCGCTCTCCCTCTTTCACCCACAGTAAACTTACCGTTTGAATCGTCAATTTCCACAGGTGGCCCAAAAATAGACTTACTGATATAAAATGATAGCAAATCTCTGCTATGGAATCTCCCACAGCATGAATAGTTGGTGTATTTAAAGCACTTTACACTCAAAATCGGCTCAGCGCAAAAACCAGAAAAATAAAATCAAACAAAAAAAAAAGAGGCGTCATTGTTAACTCGTTGCGTTTGCCAGACTTTTTGACAGTTGGAATCCATGCATTGTTGGGCCTTTGTTTTTGCCTCATATTATTCAAATTTAATACGACAGTTTTATGTGGCTGGACTTTTATTTTTTCGCTTCATTGTGGCTGTAGCTGCTGTTGTCTGACATGCATCAATGCTGCTCAATTCGAATGTTTTTTCCCTGCGTCAACTCTGTGGCATTTTAATATTTTTGTTTTTTTTTGTGCCAAATTGATTTTAAATTTAAATGATTTAACAATTTCACGTTGCAAGGAATTCCCTTCAAGAAATCAAAAAACCTCATACCAAACCCGCATTTCTTGCGCGCTGAGAGTTTGACTGTCGTTTTACACGTAAAGTGATCAATCAGTCACAAAAATGGGTATTTTTTACTTTTGTGTTTCATATTTGATTTTGTTTAAATTTGCGTTTATGTATAATTCATAGTAAAAAAAAAACACCAATCGAGAAAAATATCCCGAGTGTAAATAAAAAAAAATTGTGATTCATTGATCCGCGCGCGCGTTTTTCATTCAACTCGCTCGCGCATCATTCAAAATCATTATTCAAATCAATTGTTTGCTGTTTGTTGTTGTTGTTGTTGTTGTTGTTGTTGTTGTTGTTGCTGCTGCTGCAGCTTTTGACTTTTCGCATTTTGGTCCAGCTTTGACAGACATGCTGGCTGCCTTCTTTTTTAAGTTTTTTGTTTTTGTTGTTGAGCTTATAAAATCCATATATGTCTACAATTTTGACATTTGACTTAGCAATTTCTTTGGTTTTCTTCATGTCTGCCTGTTGTGCACATTGATTGCAGCATGTTGCGAGAGAGAAACGTCAAAAATGTTATTCATTATTGATGATGACTGCTTGATTAGTCGCGGATTAAGTTGTTTAAGTCAATTAAAATATACGAGTGACTGTCTGTGAGTGTTGTTAATTCGCATGTAACTTTTCGTTTGGTTACTATGTAAATGTGGGAATCTGAAACCAAAAAAATAGAGTTAATTAAGAGAAGTTTATATCAAGGAAATCATTACAAAATACGGAAGAGTACTCCATCGGAGCTATGATGTGCAAATATTTTAGCTCTATAAGTTTCCCGGAGTCCGTTTTATCGAAAATATAAGTTATGGAATTCCATATCTCTGTTTAATAGCACTTTGTCTTGTCGAGGGTATTTTGCACCCGGGACGTAGACAGCATTTGCCGCTTCCTACTTATTAAAAACTATTTTTCACTGTTGTTTCAATCCTTAAAAGCAGCCGATGTTACCGTCATTGGTAACGATTTTAGCAAAATCTTCTTCGAAAAAATTTAAGTCTTAACCAAAAAAATATTCAACTGGGGGTGTTGTTTAATAGTCGGCTCAAAACATTTTTAGCATTTTCTTTCAGTGACGACGCCATGTTTTGTTGTCACATTTCGAGTGATGAGAGTTTGATCAAACCCTAGTTGTCGCTCGTATATAAAATTGCGCCAACATAAATTAGCGTTATAGTTCTAATATTTTGCTACTGACGTCTGCACATTTTATATAGAGCTACATATGATAGTTTCTGTACAGAATAAATATGATATATCTGTTATTCCATCCTATTTCGACCATAATATTTTAGGCGATTATGCGTTAACCTGTTAGCAGCAGCAACTAGACCCCCAAAATTTGATGTTGATATATATTAGTCCCCAGAGCAGATAACTTGCCGCCTCGATCTTTAACTTTTATATGTGTGTGGACTGCATTTAATAATATTCAAAAATTTATATGCATTTTTCCATTAAAATATATGCTGAACGTCGAAAATGAAAAATTCAATTTTTAAAAGCTATTTAGTCTTCGTAGATTTACTTCCGGCGATTTCGACAGTTTTCTAGAAATTTTAGTTTCCGTTTGATCATTTCAGTATATACATATATATCGAAATTGACCTAACTTGTTGATACTCTTCGGCACTTCATAAAATTTTTCAAATTTATTCAAAATTTTTTTATGCTTTGCGATACTTTTTGTAACTTTGACCGACTTTTTCAATACAGTGCAACTGCGACAATCCGGAAACATATAGTTTTAGGCTCGTTGGGATTATCGAGTTGTCCGGACTGTTAGGTTAGGTTAGGGTGGCGGCTATTTCAGAGCCTCACATAGACCACAAGGGTCCATAGTGTTACCACAAACTCTCTGCTACAGTCCTATTAGTAAATTCTGGTCCTTTCATTGTGGTGCTCGTCCAACATGAAGGTGCCTGTTGTTACAGCGAATCTTTTGATTTCACTCAATTGGACTATAGTTAGTTCCTTCAGGGATATAAAGAATGGCTGCACAAAGTATTTCAACCAATAACTTACCAAAGCAGGGCAAAAGCAAAAAAGGTGTTCTATGGTTTCCTCTTCATCGGGTTCATGACAGTTTCTTCACCAGTTATTGGATACTGCGCCCAGCCTGAAGGCATGATGCCCAATGAGGCAGTGGCCAGTCACAACCCTTGTCAATAAACTGCATTCACTCCGAGTTAAGGATAACAAATACTTAGTGTCCTTTCTATGGAAACTGTCCGGACTGTAGTAGTGAAAGTTTTTGATATAATCTAAGTGAATTAAAACATAAATTTACTCTTTTGTTGCAGATTAAATATTTTTAAAACTTTAACCACGTCGACATCATTTCCTGTTAAAATATGGTGAAGTAATTTTTTTCCGTGAGCAACCTTTACATTTTGTATTAAATTTTGATCTATATGCTGTAAGATTGCCGTACAATTTGGTGGTAAAAAAGGAACTCTGAAATTTGGGTCACTTAATTTCATCCGCTTTGGGATGTGAAGAAGCATTGTCTAATATTAATTATGTTTTCAGTGGTATGTTGATCTGTGTTGGAACTTTTTTACTTCTGGAGTAAAATCGTTTTTGAAACAGTCGAAGAAAAATGACGTTAGCATCTATCCATTATTAGTTGTTTTATATACCACTGGAATCTTACAACCTATAGATGCTCTTGGATAAGCAGATATCACACTTTTCATTTAAAGTTAGTGTTCTATGTTTGCGTTTATTTGTTAAAAATATGGCACTTGGTACGAAACTAGACAAACACGCTTACGAGGGAATAACGCGAAACTGAAGTAATGACAGTGCCAAATGTGAATCTTGCATTTATGTCGTTCTTGCTTAAAAATAGTTTTTCCGGATTGTAGCGGTAAAAATTTTAACTGTCGGAAATGTAAAATTGTCCGAATTATTGGAGTGTCCGGACTGGTGCATGTCCGAACTATCGAAGTTGCACTGTTCTTTTACAGAACGACATTTCTCCTTTTTTATCGAGCTTTGCTGTAGAAACATACCGTATTCCATAAGGAACACATGTGCCCTGTCCCGATCCAGCTTGCAATTACATGCTATTTTTATATATTTGCCTTTAAAATCAGAACCTTTGAAATTTCTCAACTACTACCCACATATACTTCTAATAAGTAAATTTCTTTAGCGACTTTATTGCTATAAAATAAATAAATAAAGTGTGATACGTGGATACCTACTGAAATATAACCCGAAATATTAAAGTCTCTACCTATGCAAAAAAATTCTGCTTGCTGCAAAAAGTTTTGCCTGTTACAACATTTGCGCAAGTGTTGCAATCGCGTTCCAAGAACGTTAACGTGCTACATTTATATACCATAATGTAAGTTTTTTTTCTTTCGATTTTGGTACCATGCGTGACAAGTTAACGTTTTCTCATTTTAAATGTCACTCATGCAAACACACACAAGAATTTTCATACATACGCCCAATATGTTGGCAAATGTTGCAGTTTAAAGTCAGTAACGCATATCGATGGGCCACTAACAGATTAAATTGCATGAGAGTATTTTTTTTTTTATGTAAAAGTAAAGTTTTCAGGATGCAGTTGCAGTTGTAGTGATTTAAATAGACACAATTAAAACACTCTCAAAATATTAAGCAGTTAAGCAAATAATACAAGTCCATTGGTAAGTAAGTTAATACGAAAAAGTGAGAGATGTTCGCAGCGTTGAAGAAAAAATATGGCGAACATTTCAGTAGATTCGTGAGTTATAGGGTGATGTTACAATTTTGTTCAAAGTCCAGCACAAATGCCTTAAAAATTGATTTCTTTTCAAAACGCACCAGTTTTTTGTTGTTTGTTTTCCAAGTTTTCTGACAAATTATCTTAAGCGTTCAGGTTGCGTTTTGGAAAAAGGCAACTCCTATATGCTGTCTACATATGAAAAAAGGACTAACTATTAGAATTAAAACAATTATACCAAGAAAGATCTCGTAGTAAACTACCTTTTCATTTAATTTTAGTTAAAACTTTGTGTGTGGTTACTCGAATAGTTGAGCAACTAAACATATTTAAAAAAAATGATTTGGAGCCGAAAAAACTATGAAGTTTTTTTTTATTTTACTATCAAATAATTTTGTGTTATAAACAGCGCTTTTTTGCTTGTCAATATAAGCAAAAAAATTAAATTTTTTTACCAAAAATACAGTGTCCTTCTGTTTCTTCTCCCACAAAACATGCATGCTAAAAAGAGTGGAACATAAAATCAAAAGTTTTAATAAAAATATTTTTACTATTCACTGCGTACTCTTTGCTCTTATCACCCTATCAAAAACTCAGATCAACTTTAATTTTGCAGTACAACTGTGCCTTAATTTGAATCCCAATTAAATGATATTTAAAATATTAAATGTCACAACAACGTGATGTTGCGGTAATTGCACATATGAACACAGTATGGCAACACTGGCTGGCGGTGTGGTGTGGTGCGCGCTTATGTCACAGAATTTTGAGATTTTTTCTCAGTGATAAATGAAAATATGGTCAAAAAGACAAAAAAAAAAACAAACGAATATTTAATTTCTGCATTGATATGCTTGGCTTGCGCACAAAATAATAGTTTTTTCTGCACATTTGTTGTTGTAAATTAAAATTTTATTATTAGTGGTCATCAACGGTGCAAAACAAAAACAACAAAAAAATTCAACAACAACGACGATGACATAGATCAAAATCTATTACATTTTTAATGTCGTGTTTAGTGAGAAAAAAATAATTTATCTTATTTTTTATTTATGTACTATTGAAAACAAATATAATATGAAATTACAGCAACAGAATACAACAACAGCAACATTTCTAATTACAACAACATTTTATTGCAATAATAATAAGTTCAACAGCAACAAACGAGATATCAAAAATGCACACATTTTTTGACTACATTGTGTTGTCTATTGTTGTTGTAGCTTTAGCTGTGATAGTGAAAATTTACAAAAAAAAAAAAAAAATACAAAGTACAAAAAAAAATGTATTTTATCAACAATTAAAATCTAGCACATAATAACAACAACTGCAGCAGTGATATTTTAATGTTTATTTACAAATTTTTAAATGATGCATTCAGTTATGCAAAATATCACAGATTTTTCTTTTTTTAATCGTAAATGTAGCGAATATTTTTCGGTTTTTTCTCTTGTGCACTTTAGTTGCATGCAGCTAATTTATAATGTTAGTAAATAATTTTTCAAAGAATTTGTAAATCAAACATATCTACAATGGCTGTTATTTCCGGTAAATGCATGCAACATATAATTCTTTTGTATTGACAGCTATTAGTGATAGTTTTGTGCGGCGGCACAAGTTATAATAATAATTTGATTCTCATCTTAAATTTGTTTGCGTATTATTTGCACATTACTTAAGTTTTCAATTTGATAGAAAAATCCCCATTTAATTTCATTTCGAAATGTTAATCCCACGACATATCACTGGCACACTTGTCTGTGATAAATTAAACAATGGCCACTAAGTTTCATACAGAGTTTTAACAAATCGAATATATGAAAAGCACAAAAAAAAATTATATTTTTGCCAAAATGTTGAAATTTCGATTTTTATTATTTTATTTTTTAATGACGCAGCCGTACACAGCCGTCCACTATGTTTGTGATGGCGTTATAGCCATTGCTACCAATATGGCGGCGGTTAGTTGGCTTTTGAAATGTAAATTTTTTTTTATTTTGTTGATGTTTTATTTATTTTTTAGTTTGTTTTTTTTTTTTTTTTGCTCTTCGGCGCAATAAAATCTGTACTTTTTTTTTGATTTTATTAAAATTTTGTTTCGTTGTTGTTTTTTTTTTTTGTGTGTTTTTATTGGTTGTGTTGAACAAACATTTAACGTAATTTAATTATAGTCGCAGAGCGGCTGCTTTTGTTGTTTTCAGGTATGCGAATTTGATTTTGCAGTTATATCGTTTTTTTTAGATTTTTTTTTTTTGTAAATTTTAAGATTTTTATTTTGTTTTGTGTTTGATTTTAGTTTTCATGTTTTATTTTCGCGGTTTTTATTCCTGGTGTTGCTTTTCGAATGGTAATGATTTTTAACGATTTGTTAGTTTGGTTGTATTTGCCAAAAATCATTGGTTTGATTTAGTCTTTATGTATCTAGTGGGACATTAAAAATTTCAATTTATAATTTGAATTTTTACGCTCAAGGAAAAAAAAGTGCTTGTGGCAAGCTCTGATATACATATGTATACATATATGGTGATCAACAGAATTTTGCTATAAAAAGCTTTTTCTGTAAGCACTTAGTAACATAATTTATAGTAGTCATTGAAATTGGAAAAAAATTAATTTTCGGGTAAATTTAATTCAATTTTATATAGAAATTATAGATGGTTGAATTTTAAGCCTTTAAATTTTTGAACTTAGAATTTGAGTACTGTGGTACATTGCTTAGATTCACATCTTAATATATTTATTCATAGTTATATTTAAATGTATTTATACTTTCAAAATACCGGGCTAAGTAATTAACTTTTTTCAATAAAAAGTCAATTATTAATTATTGACTCCACTACAGAGTATCATCTAAAAAAATCCCTATAAGCAACTGCCACCAATTATGTACGCTTTATGGAGCAAAGGTGATTGCTTTATTTTGAACATAAGTCGCCCTCATATAAGGCCTATTTCAATATGTTAGTATCTCAGTTTTTGAAGAAGACATTAAAAAAAATACTTTTGCAAACATCCCTTGCAACGGTGCAAACAACCAAATGTGTAAAATGGCCCCCCAAGGATCTGATATTACTGTATTCAAAATATCATCGATTCGATATTTTTTTTTAAGCTCTCGCCCCCCCCCCCCCCCCCCCAAGCTTTTGGTGAAATGACTCCACTGATTGTGAGCGAATTCATACAACCATTTACACTTTGCTCTATCCTAAACGTAATGCAACTCTGCAACAGAAAATTTTCCACTCTCAGCTGTTTTTGACATTAGCGCTTCTTCTGCTTGAAATCAAGGAAATCAAACTTGAATATTTGCCATTTTCCTACTATAGGTACATAAACGCGTGAATGGTCTTAATATGTACCTGCTTTTTCAGAAGGAAATCAATCTTGAATATTTGCCATTGTCCTACTATACATAAATAAATATGTACCTCCTTTTTCAGACCAAAAACTTCTGTTCAGACGTTTCATAAATTATACATTGAAGGTTCAAGAAGTTGATATAACTGCAACGTAAAATAAGTTCATGCCCCATCATATTTTGGCCTCTAGAACCTCCAACGTAGAATTAATAGCATGATTTCTTAACAAAAAATATACTAAAAAGGACCCAAACCCTTTGTTAAAATCAATGTGAAAAAGTGAAAAATATTACGGTTTTCTAAAAAAAAACTCCCAGAACTTACCAGGAATCATTTGCGGGCAGCTTTGATCCAAAATCAAGCAATCTCCTTTGCTCATGCACACACACAAACAAGTACCGCCTTTTTTCTCCGGTTTTGTAGTACAACTATTTGAACATGGTCACAATAGATTGGAGCGCAATCTTTTTGCACCCATCTCGATCAGTGCTTCGATTCGCAATTGCGAATATGTGCGCTGCGACAACTGATTGGGTCTACACCATATTTGCTAGATAAAGGATAAACAACAAAAGCATAAAATAGAAAAATAAAAACAAACTGTCACTGATTGACAGCCATTGAAGTTGACTGACAGTTCCTTGATTTTCACACCACTCTACGAGGAATATAACAACAACTACGCAGGCTGCCAAATTAGAATGCAGCTGATGTAGTCAAACTACTCGTGTGTACATCGGCGAGTAAAGGGGCAAACGTCATGAAGAGTTGTAAGCAACTGTCGCGGCAAACTATTAAAGACACCTTAAGTGCAAAAAATCATTGCGCTCGTACTTAGAAATTTTACTAATTTTTGTATGCAAAATGTCGCGGTAGTTTTTGCAAGCAAGGATGTAGCACTTTCGTTTGACAATTCTAAATGCGTGATGCGTCCTTAGAATAAAACCGTAATGAGAGAGAGAGAGAGAGAACTGAGGGACGGTAACAAACAATAGAACAAGTGCGGCTTTTTTAGCAAAAACAAATTCCTGGTATTCTTGCACTATGGTGGCCTGTGACGCATATGCGTTTTGCCGCAAGAAACCCCACATCGCGCCGTCAATAAGATGCGTCTTTATTGCACAGCATGTAATTAATGGCAAAAGTTAAAGGAGAAATAAATATCACGTATTCGCAGTGACATTCCGACAGTGTCAGGCTGTTTGGAAATATACGTACATTGAGAAAATCTGTTGACCAATATATTTTGGAAAGGTGACCAGGTGGAGGGATCTTTCCAAATCTTTGTTTTGCTATGAGATAAAAGCATTTAAATTTGGTGAAAAACATTTTTTATCTCTTTGCAATTATGTACTTGCAACTCTCGAAGTTATTCCGCTTTCCTTGTGAACATAGACCATATTGAGAATTAAAGTTCTTGTAAAATGCTTTACTAATTTTTTTAGGAAAATGTCCCAAACGAAACAATGATCATATAAAGCATCTAAATTATTTTTATACAAAATTGTGTACCTCATTTGAAAGGTATTTTTTAGTATCTAGATCAGCGGTGGGCATAGAAATCTAACAAAAGAGCAAAACAACAACATCAAGCAACAACAAACGAAATTTTAAAGTTTTTTTTTTACTTTCATTTCCAAATTTGCATTAGCACAAAAAAAAACAAATTGCACTACAAACAAAAACAATTGCTACATTCGTCAAGACACAATGCGGCGCCGTCGTTTATGCCTTTGTGTTTTGGTTTTGTTTTCATTTGAATACGAGTCAACGCTGTGCCTCGATAGCGTTGAAATTCTGCGAATTTTTTTTCGCTTGCTTGTGCGTCGAATAACGGTAAGAGCAATGAGAGAAAATAGAGCCACTATGTGCCCATCACTGATCTAGATACTTAGGCTGTGCAACGATTCAAACTCGTTCGAACAAACTCGAAACTCAAGAGCTTTTCACAAAATTTCAGCACGCACCAAGTTCGTTTAACTCGACCCAACTCAGTTTGTTTAGTGCGATGTGTTTGCTCACATCTCGTTTTTTTTTTCGTTTGTGCCTGCGCAACAAGTCATTCGAAGGAAAGAAACGAAGGTTGTGATGCGCCGTACAGTGGAAAAAAGTCGATACTTGAAGAAACGTGTAGCTAGAAACTCATGAATTGCAATCATATGATACGGACAATGAACGAACTGAACCTGAGTTGATTCGAACGAGTTGAGTTATTCGAGTTCCACTCGTTGCTTATGGTCAAGTTCAAAGATGTTCGAGTTGACGTTGCTAAGAAAACATTTTCTTCCTCGTCGAATAGTATATGTACATAAAATATTTAAGCTTCAACCCCATCCATCCACTTTTACTTCCAAGCTGAATCCTAAATCACTAATAACCTATAAGTTGAAATATGTTATGTTATATGTTACACCTTTTTATCAAAGTCAAAATTTCATCACAAGACTTGGATCCCAACAGTAACGTCATTTCACCAAAAGCTTGGGGGAGGGGGGCGAGAGCTTAAATAACATATCGAATCGATTATATTTTGAATTGAATCGATGTAATAACTAATGATATCCCCCCTAGCCCTACCCAATTGACGCTTTGGGATCCCAATGAATGCTATGATTGCGGTGTGTCTGAAAGCAGAATAGTGCGATAGTGCGATAGTGCAATTTTTAGCAGTTCCATTTGCTCAGCAATATAAAACTCAGAAGCTGGAATGTATTTTCCGAAGGTTTTTAAAGCGTTGAATCTAAACCGTTCCGTCAGAATTTCTCTGATGGGTTCGGTTTTCGATTTGCAAGATATTTGAGGTTATTTTACTTAAATATAAAGCAGTAGTATAGCTGAGGCAAATCTTATTCGAATTGATGATAAACTTTTTTTTAGTAAAATATATTTCTTATTCTTCCACTTCAAAATGCATCTGAATTTGTGCAGATATCTATTTTCATCTCTTAGAAAGTCCGTGATTTTCGCACTTTTAGGTTAGAATACCTCGAAAACCCAAGTCATTAGAGTAATTCGAACCTCGGATTCGAATGCAGCGCGTCAAAAACCTTCAGATAGTATTTTCCGGGTAAGAGGTTTGGACAAATTTTGTCGGTCAAAAGATATTTTTGACAAAAACTTTAAGTATAAACTGAAAGTAACTGGACTTATCAAAGTTGTAACAAACGTGTTCTTTCTTCAGTGGCTAAAATTCAACTCAAAAAGATATTTTAACTGTGTAGCACTAAAAAAAACATCCAACTGTAGATCCTCATATTTGCTGTTACAAATTAGAATTGGAATAATTATGTCATTTAATTGAGCGCACAGCTTTCACGCTGTTATGCAGAACCCCCAACAGATCTGTGCTGTGTCTAAGAATGTGTGATACTCGTCGTCTGGCAGCAGACTGGCAAGCGTGGACACCAGAGGCCAAGCCTCCACACATGCTGCGGCTGAGCGCAAATAAAGAAAACAAAAAACTTGCGTTTCAATTTCAGTTCAAACAAGCGGCTGTCAATGCAGACAACGCAACAACCAGAATTGCAGCCGACGCGCAAAGTCAAGTGAAATGCAACCTAGAGAATTGCAGAGTGGGCATGCGCCACTGTTTGCTGTCATTAAAGGAATTTTTTCTTTAACAGATGAAGCGAAATGCCGCCACAGGCAACTAAATTGAATGTTGCAAATACTAGCGAGAGGAGAAGTAGCAAGGGACGAAGTTTGACTATAGTGATGTCTTTAACGGGAGTGACGCGAAACTAATTAAAACATCTTACTGGCACTGTGCGATGATGATGATGTTGTTGATGATGAAGATGCACATGAATTTGCAATTGCAATACAAGCGAGCGAAATCTTACAGCTTCAATTTATATGAATGACCGCCACTGTATGTTTGACAATAATGATGCAGAAGACACATGCATACTATATGCATGTGTCTGTAGACACACACATCTACATTTAAGTTCAAACAAACTAACATCGTACGATGTAAAATTTCCAAGAATTTGGGTCATAATTAATGTGGCATGATTTCAAGACATTTTAATCAAAAGAATTATGTTTTGCTACAAAGCGACAGCAATAATACAGGCAATAGCAACATCAGCAGCAACAACAAATGAACCAACTACAATAAAAGGGCTTTCAGAGTTCATATATCTACATGGAAAAGAGTGGCTTAATGTAATGACAGTTTGACATTCCAAATACATTGATAAAAAGCAGCAGCGTAGCTTTATTGTGAATACCACTTTACCGTGTGGTAAAATTAATTTTATAAAAATAAATAAGTTTTTTAAGATTATTTTTACCTCAGTCAAAAAATAAGGTTTATGAAATATGCATCCAAAGAATTCGCAATAAAGGTTTCGCTATAAAAACAGTGGCGGAGTTAGGGTTTTTGGCGCCTAGGGCTAAACGACACATTTACAGCACCATTCCATTGAAAATTTGTATAACAAAAAATTAAAATTGTAACAAAAAATGCTCAACGAATATTTTATCAAATGCATACCAAAGTATATTTTGCCGCCCCCAAGCCTTTGCACACCCTCACTCTCCTTGCTTCACTTCTGTCAGAAAACTTACTAAGCAATTCGAATATTGTGCGGTTTCAAATGTTGGTCTAAATATTTACAATGCTTGCATCCAAAGAGTAAGTTTTCTAGCAAAATGGTCCCAAAGAGTATGCATTCAAAGAGTACGCAGGCAAACAATAAGCATTCAAAAAGTGCGCACCAAAGATAACGACTTAAGAGGTTATATCTTCCTTATGCTCTAAAAAACAAGGCTGTTTTAATTAGTCCTTTAAAGGACATTTCAGATTAAAGGCATACAAATTATATAACATTGGATTAAGCAACTTTTGAAGAAGAGAGATATTTTTTTTACAAAATGGCGGCTGTTCAGTGATTACCGTGAACCGCTTTTTGGAAAAAAAATGATTAAAAAAAAATTTGAGTTTAAATCGATACTTGAGCGTTGTAGATTCTGATTCTAGGATTGTTTTGGCATGATTTAAGCCAATAGAAAAAATGGATAAAAAATTAGGGAGATACAACCCCTTAAAAGAGTAGATATTCAAAATGAACACTCCTAAAAAGTATGCAAACAAAGAGTATGAAAGGAAAAAGTTTGATTCCGAAGAGAACACACCAAAGCGGTTCGCTTCAAAATAGTACGCTTTCAA
This sequence comes from Tricholauxania praeusta, assembly GCA_949775025.1. Taxonomy (NCBI): domain Eukaryota; kingdom Metazoa; phylum Arthropoda; class Insecta; order Diptera; family Lauxaniidae; genus Tricholauxania; species Tricholauxania praeusta. The sequence continues at coordinate 36,419,113 of OX459029.1, read as the reverse complement.
AGAGCACTTTGAGTTGGCATTCAAAAACCCGGGAATATATACTTTATTGGTGAAAAAGTTTTACCCAAATGAAAAAAATTGTACATTTTTAATTTAAAAAGAAAAGTTTTAGTTAAATTCTTGATACATATGTAGGTAGATATTTATAAAAGATGTTGTTTTAAGCATTAGAGAACCTTGAGTTAAACCTTAAAATAATTGTATATCGGATGATCAATGGAGTATAAATTTTAAAAATAATTTCGGGTACATGATTGCCACGACCACATTAGCGTTGTTAAGAATATGTCACAATACATTCGGAAAATTTTTTATTACATTCGGTACACTGGATGAATATATGTTTTGAATCTTAATGGCTCTCAACTGAAAATTGTGTAATTTTTATTTACACTGAAGTGTACATTCAAAGAGTACAGATAAAGAGCGTACGCTGCACAAAAGAAAGCATTAAAAGAGTGGGTACGCATAAAAAATGCTAAGGATCTTTATTAATAAATGGCTTTCAACAAATTGTCGATGAATATACATTTTATTTTCTGATCTTTCGTGCGTACTTTCAGCATTCACTCATTTTAAGCTATCAAAAAGTAAACTTTTTACGCACATGATAGCAAACTTCCTAGAACATCTTTCTCCTTATTCAATTTGTGCCTAGTTAATTTCTCCAAACCTTAACCCATTTTCTGCCGCTGTTCGAGTTTTCGAACAACAAATTTGCTCATTTTCATAGAATTTATTTTCTATGTCGAGGCGTAAGAAAAGCTTCATATTATGCAGCATATTACAGTTTATTAAATTGGCTTTCAGAAAAAAAATATTTCGGCCACGCCCCTTTCCCATCGTGGGCTACAGCTAGTGGTTGAAAAATTGCTTATTAGCAGACCTATTTTTAGTAAGTTAAGTAATATATAATCAAAAATAATTTTTATCTAATGGTACATTTTTATGGTACATAAAGGTTGAATAAAGTCAAAAACTGAGTTTACACAAGATCTGTTTCTAATGGGACACATTGGAAGACTCGCAAAAGTGACTGTTCGAAAAGTCGAACAATGGCGGTTGGTGGTAATATAACTCACGATAAAATTTGTATGTAAGCGATCATGTTAGATAATTTTTCACGTAGAAACAATTCTGTTTTGCTTTATGAACTGGCAAAGTGCGAAAGTGATTATGTTATAATAGTTTTTGACAAAAATTTTTTTTTTTTTATTTACTTATTGGCTTTGCGGACATAAGCGATAATCCCATAACGGCTTATTCCGTTACTATCGGTTGCTTAGATGAGCGAGAGTTTTTTCTTCTTTGTGCAGCTTTCGTACCGTTAGGATCGGTCACATACATAATACGGCGGTGGTTTTTATTTATTCTCTGTGTAATCGTGTCACTTGTAGTTTAGCATTGAACACATCTAGTCGTTTTATAGTTCTAAAAATTGTTACATCTGCGAATATTTAGCATAAAAAGTAACTAGGTAAGTGAAAGTGTTGTGAGTGTTTCAATGTCGAATGTGTGTAATTATTTTTGGTTATTTATCGGCTAATTAGTCAACAATGGATAGGGATTTGGGTGCGTTGGATCAGAGCGGTTTTTCTAAAATTTTCCGATTTGGACAAAGAGGACGACACTTTCATGGCTCATCCATTTCCTCGTGTCACGGGACACCACCAAATGATTGTGCATCCCGAAAATAAAGCTAGACGATGCAAAGTATGCCATAAGCCTACACAGCGAATGTGCAAGAAGTGTCAAATACATTTACATATGAAAAATTGCTTCGCAGCCCACCACAACTGGGAGCAGAATAAATAAAATTGTATCAAAATGATATAAACAGTGTTTTTTATAATTAAGAATAACATATTTATTGTGTTTTTATTAAATTTATAAATGTCTTTGACCAAAACTGGGAGAAAATATGCATATTCAATATATAAGCTTAATTGTGCCCAACCGCCATTGTTCGACTTTTCGAACAGTCTCACCTGGCGAAACTAAAACAGGTAGAACATTTTGGACAACGGATTCGAGTTTTTTGGGTCCTAATTACTCTAGAAAGATCACTTTTAATTATAATTTCGAAATTTCATTTAGAGCGGCAGAATATGGGTTAAACGCGAGACAGTATTTCTCCACTCCGCGAAGTCTCTTCATCATCATCACTCGTTTACTGCCAATATCAAACTTTATTATTTATTCCTCACAAGCTAAACACATAATATGACTGCAACATCAACTGCTGGTGTTGCTGTCTTGGCCAAGAGCTAATACCCCATACCGTTCGAACGCACATTCTGTTGAAATCTTGCACACCGGGGTTAAGATTTGTGCAGCTCTTGGAGCGAACTAGAGATTTGGCTACGGCAACAGCAACAGCTTTAGATTCTTAGTTTGGCGATAAACTTCCTGTTGTGTTTTGATGTGGTTGTTGTTATTGGCATATTGTGATGCCACAGCGCTTTCATACTCAATAAAAAACAACAACAACAACAAAAAATAAAATGCTACGGCCCTTGATTGTAAATTACAACAACTATTACGTCGTGTTGTAGTAGTCAACATAGTAGAATTTGTTGCTGTTGTTGTTTTTGTTGTTGTTGTAACTGCTCGAAAGTTTCTAGGAAATTTAAAAGTTTTTTTATTTTTTTTTTGTTTATTTTGTAATTTTTTTTTTCATGCAACCAATGGAAATTTATTGCTTGTTTATAAGTTGGTAACTTAAGCGCTGGTCGACACCTGGTTAAAGTTAACTTGAGTGCAGGGGAAAATGTAAGCGAAAAACAAAGAAAAATCGAATAAAAAACTAGAAATTTGAGAACTGCGTTGTTGGTAAGCAAAAATGTTACTAAATGTTGGTAGTAGAGACTGTCAAATGAAGTTTTGAGTTGAGTAAGGGAAACTCCTTAGGCAAAGTTAACGCAGGGACGTATACAGACTTATCATATTGCTTCTTCTCGGGGTGTGTAACGCCTATAGGTAATGTTCGTCTTCTCCTTCATCGGTTTAGTATATAAATTATACAGAAAACTTCTATTTTCGGAAAAAGGAGGTGAGTTCATGACTCCCAGAACTTGCTTCTCATATGTATATAGTAGAATTTCATAATCATTTATTTTATTGAAAAAAAAAAATGCCTTGATAAATATTAAATCTCACTTCATGTCAAAAAATTCTCTCTTTCTAGTAGACCTAACACGAAATCCATTCATTCTGCCACTTTAGTTTAATCCCACATTAAGTAATTCTAGTAATTTATGTTTGAATCCATTTAGTTCACCAAACTGCAAAAGCCCACATAAAGCACATGTCACATATGTGCTGGCACTTAAACTGCAATCAACTACCAAATAGAGAATCGATTTCAGCCAATTGTCAATTTGTTTAATACGCAATGTCATGGCCAGAGACTGCTGAAATTAGTTAGTTGCAACACTAAACGCAGCAACAACAACAACAATACGAACAGCAGCAGTTGCACTTCCAACTATAAAATTCATTTGTAAACTATTGTTGTTTAGCAGCAGCAAGCCACGTCCATATGTGTTACCAGTTGCAATTCCTGCGTACTATTTATCATGTCTACTGTGTGGCTATAGCAGTGCAAATCTGTGCTGGTAAATTATATCGATACTTTTGATAATTTCTTAATAAAAATTGTTAAACGAAATTTTCTTTCGATACTTAGTAGTAGATATATTAATTGATATTATTGAATATTTTCCTCTCATATCCTTTCAATTCTTATAAGAAAACGTTTAGCTAAAGAAAATGACCCATATAAATTCTTAACAGCATAAGAATATTTACCTAACAGAGCCAAAAATTATAACATTTACGCACTTAATTGTGATTTATTTCAATTCAAACCTATGGTAGTCTAAAAAACACACCCTATACTAACTATAAATTAGTCAAGACATACCAACGTCATAGCATCAGAACTGATTCAAATCTTATCATAACAAACATTTTTTACTAAATACTGATGTGTTTTCTTCTCTTCTGCAATTTCGATTACAATATATTTTTCTATTTTAGACAAACTTTTCGAAAAAAAATTAACAAAAACTGGGAAATTTCAAATTGTGCTTAAATTCAAGTGCCCATATTGGATCGGGAGTTCTTTGGATCAAAAAAATTGCAGTGAATTCTACGATCAACAAAATCTTTGAAGTGCAAAGTTTTAACAAGTTATATTAAATTTTTAACAGAGGAATAAGCTATGCCAAAGAATACTCAATTAGGCGCGTTGTGCGACCCTTTTCCACCCTATTGTATTCAGAAAATCATGAATCGTAAATAGGCACTTCAGAAAAATGCGCAATCAATTAGTCAATTTTTTATGACGCTACCTCCCGAACTATTTAGTGACTATGTATTGATCGATATTTTCGAATCTTTCTGACATCTAAGGTACATTATAACTTTAGTTCTTCGGTGTTTTACTATATCCTTTTTTTGCGATACTTTTCGACGTTTTCGATAATTTTTGGCTTTTTCCACGTATTTCGATACTTTCACCAGTTTTTTTAATACTTTTCGACTTTTATGCGCTTTTTTTGATTTTTCGTTGTATACCAATAATTTTTTACTTTCGCTGTCTTGTTTGATGTTTTTTGGCCAAATTTTAATTTTCTTTGATATTTATCGATTTTTTCGCTAACCCTACATAATATTCGATAACTCTTCTTGTTGGTTTTATTTTTACATATATGATTTTATTTTAAATTTTGGATCAAGTTTCTATTCTAGTATGTGTTGTTTGGCAAAAATCTGCTTATGAAGCTAAGAAGTTTTTGAATTTTTTCGAACCACCCTATTCTAAATAATTTTACTGCATCTAACAACAAAGAAATAGAAGATTTGTAATTCAAACGCAAAATATATCTACTATTCAATACAATATCATCTCCATCATGGAAAAGCTGCTCCATGCAACGATGCGAGGGTGTGCTGCCAATTATCTACTACTGTGCACCAGTAATCGCTGCACAATCAGCTAATATTCAATATTGTAATTGTTGCAAAACGAACCGAACTGGAAGAAATAAAATCGACCAAATTGCGCGTTGGATGCTGCGCGTTGTGCGCTCCTCCATGCCAATATTAATGAAGCCTGCCACATTTGCGTATTGTTGCTTGCGGCCACTAGCTGTGTTCAGTACAAAGAGTGTGTCTCAAATATATGTGCATACTGTGAATGTATCAGGATACCTCTACCAACGGGCAATGGTAGCCAATTTAAAAATGACAAATCACAACAAGTGAACACAAGTGTCACAGGTAATGAGCCTGGTATGGCATGGCGACATTGTTTTGTTATTAATCTGTGCCTTGGCCAATTCTGATGTGCCAAATTAATAATTTGCAACAACAATACACAGTTTGCCAGTTGTTGCAATTTTGTTTGTTAGTTAGTAGGTACTGCTGTTCCATGATTATTGATGAGCCACTAAGAAGTTGGCGGTTTTTGATTCCCTTGTTTTTTTAATTTTTGGCGTCTGTTCTGACCATGATGGGACAATGTTTTGTGGCGCTGCTTCTTGAACTTCTTGGAAATCATCATGTTGCGCTTGTCACAAGAAAACTTGTGATGCGAGCGCGCTTAACTTTGACAAATGACTGTTGTGGAATTTTTGCTTAATTTTGCTGGAATTTATTATTTTTTTGGAAGTTGTTTTCATTCTAGGATACACATAATTTTTTACTTGTGACGGGTTGTTTATTGTTCGGCAAAATGTAGGCGGAAATGTAAATCATGTCTAGCACAGGAAGTCAATGACATCAGTGAGAACAGGAAGGAATACAGTCATTTTTTTGCAGGATTATTTGGCTGAAGTCGCATTTAATTTTGCTTAGTTTCTAAAACATCTCAAGCCAAACGCAATGCCAGTATCATAGCATGGGAACTAGCAATAACTTGAGAATAAATTTGTCAAGAACATTTCTAAGTATGTTAAAAAAATTGCTGGTTTAGCTGAATTTGATAAGGAAAGGGTTCTAGCTACTACATACTGTGAAAATAACGAAATATACCATTTTAAACGACCGCCAGTGGGAACTGCTACCATATTTCGACGCAAACTCACCGTATCAGCATATCAGAATACATTTGAATAAAACAACATAAGTCGACTAGTCTCCAAGCACCATAATTTGTAGACATCTTCAAGGCAGAAATGTTTTTTTACAGAAATCAATGTACTTTTCGCTGTTCACGATTTTGTTAAAAAAAAAACAATTTTTTTAATGCATAACTTCGGAGTAAATCAAGAAAAACTGAGAAGACTTTGAGTTTAGTAAAGTAAAACAGTATGCTATATAAATTTCGTTAAAGGCATTACTCGGTTAAGTTTTAATTCTGCTGAATACTTTTGGATAAACATTTATATAATAATGCGAAAACATGGAATTTTCAGTATGACCCGGAAGCAAAGTGGCAAAGTGTTTCATGGAAGTCGAAATCATTACCAAAAGCCCAAAAATCTAAAAAGTTTCAAAATCAAGACAGTGTTCGTTGGTTTTTTTTTTCGATAGCAAGGCATCATCTACAGCGAATTCGCCATATTCGACCGCGATAATGTACCGAGTCACACATCGTTTGTTTGTTCATCAGTTTTTGGCAAGAAATCAAGTCTGTCTGTTGAATTGTTCACCTGACTTAGCACCCTATGACTGTGCTCTGCTCCCAAAAAAGAATGATACGTTTTCGATGATATCATTCAAGGCATTTCAATTTCAGTTACTATTGTGTCATCAGAAGGAGAATATTTTTGGGGGAAAAAAACGTGTTAATTTTGTAGCTTCATATATGAGGAGTCGTATATATGAAGAGTCGGCGAACAAAATTATCTGACAACACTTCTATGCAAACAATTTTGTTTTTTCAATCTGAATGTTCACGGAGAATTGAATCTAATTTTGTATTCGTTTTCAATTTTAACGTTCTAAAAGTGTGCTATTTTAACTCAGAAGTTAATGATTTCAGTAAAAAATGATTCAATTACGGCAAAATATTAACATTCTTCGAAGGAGCGAGGCTGTTTTCGTGCAAAAGGGAAAACTCTTCCTGCGAATCCTTAATCTGTCTATGTAGTTGCAATCATAAAGTAACTTGTGCACTTGTCGTAAAAAAAACGAAATAATTGAATTTTTTTTATTTCAATATAGAGTAACTTCGTCGGTAAATTGGTCGGGTAATGTGATATGCCATCATATTTCCTTAAATAAAGCACTCTCGACAAAATTTTTTTTGTCAAAATAGCAGTAACGGAAAAAGATACGTGCTGCAAGGTTTTGGTCGTTCGCATTCACAATTTTTAGACTCAGTGTAGTGAAATTGATTTAGCCACAAGGCGAGATTTTATTTGTGTGCATTCCATGTGTGAATTAAGTCCAAAATAAAGGAAGTATTAAAGCCGAAATAATAAAACTTGTTAATGGGGGAATATACTTTGTCACAAATAATGTGAGTTCTTTATTTGCTGAAATGTGTTTTGATAAAAATAACCTGAGTGTATTATAACTGAAGTTCGGGTAATGTGATATAGTCCAATTTGCTCCACCCAGCAAGGACATTACCTGTGCTTTTTGCAACAAATTCTTCCATAGGGGTACAAATAATCAGATCTGAGTTCAATGCGATTTAATTGGGTCTCACAATGATTGTCTTTCAATTTTTGTACGTGAGTCACCTATCTGACTTTAATATGTTCTGTTTTTCGCTTATTGATTCCATTTAAATCTAGTTTCCTTTTTTTTTTGGAAATTCTATTGAAAGATGTAATGTTTTTGTATTTTTAGTTCCTACTATTTTATACTTGTTATACTTTTCATGATGGTATATCACATTATCCGAACGCTATATATCACATTGCCGCCAATTTATTTAAGGGGTGTCACTTGCCTTTTTTCCATTTTGTTGAAATAGAGAGAGCTCCGAAGTCGTAATATACTGCACAATGCATCAACAAAACAGAATACACAAATAATAAAAATCTATGCTATGAAAGTTACGTGTAATTTAAAATACAAAAATATCCATATCACAATACCCGAAGTTACTCTATTTGTTCCACTTAATTAGACATAGGAATCGGTATCTTATACAGATATGTCATAAAAGTCACAAACATTACAAAACAAAATAATCATTTTTTTCGTGTTATTCGATCATTTTCTTCGCCAACTCCTCATCCAGGATATTATTTTTTATTTTAAAAGAAATCGATGCTCAAAGCAAACAAAATTTGATTTTGAAATTTGAGAACGCTTACAACAAATATTTAATTACTTATCACTAACACCTTATTAAGTTGATTTTTATGTTTTTTTGTCTTTTTAACTCTTCGCCAATTTTTCTTTCCATTTAATTTTAATTATCAGAATATTTAATTAAAAATTAATTTTGTTGACAGCGGCAGGTATTCTAATAACTTCACATGTGTCTGCGCATTGATTTAAAATACGTGGATAGACTACCTATTATCAGCAATATCAAAACAAATCATCTTTAAATATCGTGACGAATATATCTACAAATTGCTGTCGCGACTAATAAGTATTTGTCAATGCCTTTGATGATAGCTTGGCTCATTTATTAAACATCAAAGCAAAAAATTTTTATCTAAAGATGATCAATTTATCAACAGGTTTAGTTTTTGATTTTTTGACATTTTCTTTAACATTTGTTAATAGACATGAAACTTAGACATTAGCACATAGTTTCCAAAAATTTTTACCACACAAAATTAATTGATACACATGGTTATTAAATGCAAAAGTGTTAAAAAATTTACTTATTGTTAGATAACTCGTATTGATTTTCTTATCTGGCGGTCTTATAAAATTAAAAATCAGAAAAATTTTCGTAATTAAGATAATTAATTTTAGCTCGAATTTCAGCACAAATAGTTTGTTTTTCCAGAACTAACGCTCTAATGAGGTAAATGCAATCAATACTCCTCGATAACTTTGTTAACATTTCACCCCAATTTCAAGCTAATCTTGGCCAAAGTTCTTGCAGTTAAATTTGTTTTTTTTTTGTTTTAACCAACAACAAATCAGCGCGTATCCACCAATCAACTCACAGTTGTTACAACTTCCACGAAACAACTGCAGTTCCATAGAACTCACCTTTTGGACAACATCATAGGTAACATTCAAACATCAACACAACAGGCATGATGCACAAAGACAACTAACAGCAAGTCAAAGCCAAATTCAAGAAACTTCCAAGACAGCAATCGAGCAACCACAGTCGAAGAACAACACATTCCTGGAAACAACACGCAGCAGCAGCGGCGAAGACAAGTCAAAGTTGCAAACACCAGACAAACCGTCGCGCTGCAAATGACGTTACCAAGTACCACAAAGTCTGCAAGAAATCGAGAAGCCAAGCGCAGGCAGCAATCAGCGGACATAACTCACGATTGCATTTATGATGCGGTTGCGGCGGCGGTGGTTGCAATGCGCTCCGTGCTATTGCCGTTTGTTACTGGTGCTGGTGCTGGTGCTGTGCAGGCATTCCGCGGAATTTCAAACAGCAGTCGTGCAATGAAAACCAACAAACCAACAAACGGCAAAAATGATGAAACCAAAATAAATAAAAATTGTATATATCATTCCTAATAAAATATGCAATAAGTATGCGGCTTTGTTTTGTTGTGTTCCTGTTGCTGTCCTTAGGCAGACAGACACATTCGGCAAAAATGTCATCCGGTGGTGGATGCGCAGCAGCAGTTGCCAAAGAAAAAGCAAGCAGAAAACGAATTTTCGGTTTTAGCGCGCTAACAAAATTTGTAAAAGTCGAATTTTTGTTGCGTTTGGACGAGGCAGGACCTCCTTGCTGCCAAACACTTTAGGTGAATGCGGCGAAACTTGCATAAGTACATGGATCAGTGATGGTATTTTCAGGCACAATTGTTAGTACTTTTTCAAAATATTCGAGCCTCGAAAAACAAAAAAAAAAAATGGATTGATGTTAAGTACTTTCAGGGAATATCCGGCTTATTTACAATATGCTTCTATGATAGTTTTTTATCGTAAAGTTCAATTGCCTTTTCCTGACATACTTATGTATATGTAATGTCATATTTTTTTTGATAATTTTTGGAAAAATTTAAAATAAGTACACCCCACATCTAAAATGTACATTCCGACTCTAAATTCAGTACATTCGCAAAAAGTCCATCACTGACATGGATCCCAATGCAGTATTTTTTTAGCCCCCTCTGAATTGGTTTTTGCATAATTTTTGGTCAACATTTGAAGGCATTCAAAGATTGGCGACAGCGCATAATTTAATAAAAATTATTATTAATATACCTTTTGTCCATGTTGGAGCAGCAATTGAATTTTTATTTTTGGCTCCCTGGCTGCAAGAAAACACTTAGGCTCAGCTTATGAATTTATGCATGCGCATAGAAGGATGGTACTGCGTGATGCTTTTTTCCTTATAACTACATTGAGAGAAAAAATTTCTTACAACATTTGAAGTAGCGAAAAGTTATTGAAAACGATGTGTGTGATGTTATGGTATGTTCCACTCCCATTTCTCATAGAGTAAAATTCGCAAACAACACTTAATTATTATATTTAGAATTTCTGGTGAGATTTCTCGAGATCTAAGCGCTGTAGGGCTGCATAGCTCTACCATAATTTTATTTGAAATGTTTCCAATTGACGGATAATATTTTTTTCCGTGTTCTTCTGTGCCAACTTTGTGATAAATGTCACACACAGGATGCTTATTTATTTTATTGACATTGCGTTGATCGTTGCGATCAGTGAGCGCGCGGTATGAAACGGTTGGTGGTCCATCTCCATTCCCAGCGTCCATAGGGAAACTTTGGTTTCGAGAAGAAAAAAAACCTGCGTTTGGCATTTTAAAACGTTTCACGTAGGCGCTACATTTTAGCGACTTGTCAACAGTTTTTTCTTCGCGGTCATTTTCGTTTTTAGCGTTGACACATTTGAACATGGCGCGCTTGGCGCATCCTTACTTCATTGAGGCAAAAACCATTTTTGGTTAGAGCAGGCGTCTGTTACTTTATGAGTTGTTGTGACAGCCGAAAAAAAAAAACAACAACATTCTGTCAATTTTAATGATTTCGCTGACGCTTGAACTGTCAATCGTTTGGCTTTTTTTTGTCAGTTGATGATTTTTTATCATTTTCTTGAACAAGTGATAACTTCAAAATGCTGGCTCTGTTGCTGGCTGTTGTTGGCGTGTAAACTTGATTAGGCATGCCGAGCACAATTATTGCTGGAGTTCTTTGCGTTGATTTACCAACTACTATAGACACAACCTGTTGCATTTTCAAGATCTTTTAGATTTTTCTTCTTTTTTTATGTTGCATTTGATGTTGCAGTGATTTTCAAATGCTCTGATATTGTACGTTTCTTTTTTTTTGCTTGTATCTGTTGATGAAAATCTTTTCAACATGTTAACTCTGCTAAAAATACTGCAGATTGCACAGTGGGCATTTTGAGTGAATTAATTAAATTTATAATTTAGTAATTAATAAGGTAATTAAACTCACTATGTTCACTTAATGATTTAATATGGGTTGGATAAGATTTTCTTCAATAAGGTTTTCATGCAAAGATTTTATCCAAAACTGAACAATAAGACCACTGTGCGTTACTTCTTCAAACTCACTTCCAGTAGACTCCAACAGTTCAGGCAGGCTGCTGTTTAACAAGCTGTGACGCGCAATATTTAACGCCATGAAAAATTATGATCGCAACGTTCGATTACGTTTTTGAAATATGATCACGAACACACAGTTCAAGAATAGTTGGTGCTGTTGTAGCTTCCACTGCTGATGCTGCTGCTGCTGCTTCCACCGCTGATGATGATGATTATTATCATAATAAGAACATTAATGATGATAATGTTGTTCTTATTGGCGTTGCCAGCATTGGCTACAACAGCAACAACATCAGCAGCAGAAAATAGTTCAGATCATTTATAATAAAGCACACAACGTGCGCGCGTTCATCGACTGCTTCAGTAGACAGACCTTCAAAAGGCAGACACTTACGAGAAGACATGATGTATTTGGTGTGATCTTACACTGTGTTCAGCTACCGCAGTGCTTTATCCATACTACTGCTGCTGCTGCTGCTGTATGTGTCAGAATTAGTTGGTTTCTTGTAATGAATAGTGGTGGTATAAACGAATATTTACTTTGATTGGCACAAAAAGTGCGCGAAAAAAATATTGTTTATAAAATGACGTTTGTCAATCATAGTTGGCAACAAGGACGATGTTTTGACTGAGTTCCAATTTAAGCCAAGCTAAAATTTTCTTAAAAAAAAAACGATATATTTTGAATATGAGGCAAAACTTGTGTATGGGCAATGTATCATTATTGGAATAGTAATGCGAAAATACGCTTGATATCCATATGAAATACTTCCGATAATTATTCACCACCTTATGATATCATTCTTTGGGATATTTTGTCTTATGCACCGTCACAATTTTGAATTTTGACAAAATTTTGCAGTTTGCAGCAAAACTTCTGAAAGATTGAAGATGAAAATTTTATTTCAGTATCACCCTAGTAGCACAAAGCTTACAAAACAGTGATGTCTTTAAAATAGCTTGGTATCGCAATTAAAAAGATACTTTGCCTTTGTAGCAAAATTTTGGCCTATAATATATTGCAGCTAGCTTAAGAATTTTGCGTATGATCTTTTAAGCTTCGTTTTCAGAAAAAATAGGATTTTGGATTCTAAAAATTAATTTTTCTTACAATATTACTTTTTAAATTCAATCAATTCAAGAAAATCTGCGAAGTCGACATGAGGACATATTTTGTAGCGTTTAAAATAGAAAATGAAGAGTTTGGAATCGTTAACGATTTCAAATGCGTTAGTTTTTTCGTAAAACCTTTTATTTCGATACTAAGCTCCAATTTATTTTCCAAAAGTCTGTTTGCAGTTAAATTTTTGAAACCAGTAGAAATCGAATCAAAAGCAATCGAACAAGGCGGAAAAGAGTCGGTCAGGTAATGCAAACATTAACTTCAATGAAAAGGCTAATAAGCAAGAGACCACGGTCTATCTCTAAGTCCGTAGTAGCAAATAAAAGTTTTATAGCATCTTTTAGAGGCCTTTTAAAATTAAGAATGAGGACAACAAATTATGTTTATAAGTTTTATATAGGAGCTTATAAGAGCCATTTGGCGTATGAAGTATTAAGACATACACATATCTTATCTCTATCACATGTCAGTAAAGTATTTTTTTTTGAGGACTTTTAAAGACACCTTACGAAGACTTAAAAAAGAGTTCGTTCCTAGACAAGTGCATTATGTAAATTTCTTTCAAAGGGACTTGAAGATGTCTTTTAAAGATCTTTGAGCGAATAAACAAATAAATAATATTTAATTTAATTTTCTTATATTATTTCATTTTACTTACGCGTATACCACTCTCGAACCCATGTCCCACCGATTCATAACCCTTGACGCTATCCGCTAGGCTATCTGTGATATATTATATAATATATTAACGGCGAATGATGTACAGTATAAAGACGCTAAATGGCATGTCTTTCAAGTGACTTTTATGTCTACAATATAAAGACACACATAAGATATGCCAATTAATGTCCTTATGGTCAGCTCTTTATGAGTTTTAAGAATGCATTTTAAGAACAATTTTTATAGCAAGAACATTTATATAGCAAGATATTTTAAAACCAAATTTTCGCTACAAAGGCAAAGTATCTCTTTAATTACGATACAAAACTATTTGATGGATATCACTGCTTTGTAAGCTGAATTTTCGTCTTGAAAACTTCCACGTTTGCTAATAGGGATATAAGTTATTCGTAGAGCTTATGTGTTCCGCTCAGCTCAATTAGGGAAATTATTTTATCGCATTCACTCTCAAGGCGAACAGTAGATGAAATGCTGTAAGAACCTGTAAGTTTACTGGAGCTAAGGCTTTTCATTACATAACAGTCGGAAACTTCAATTTCGGTCTAAAATCATCACGATCTACACTGTATACATGGGCCTATTAAAAACCAGAAATCTCATTTAATCATTCTGTAACAGTTTTATGCCTTTCAATTATCTACACTGTTGAAAAAATTAGTATAAATTCTTATACTTTTCAATATAGAAACAAATATGATATTCATATAACATTTTATAACTTCGGAACTCATAAAATCTATACGATTTTTTTATGGATTTATATAAATAACTAAAAGTTATTAATTTTATACTGATATTTTTAACCGTGTAGTCATAAGCAAAACAAGACTTGCTCAAAAGGCCGGAATTTCACCCACGAAATACTAAAAATATTCAACAATTTAAGAAAGATGAACAAAAAAAAAAACTTGGCACAACTTTTTTTAATTTTAAACGGAAAAATCTTCTTTAACTACGTGTATACTCTTTGAACTTTAATCTATGTATGCAGCACGAAAAGGTCCTCCAGCTGTCAATAATATTTTTTTTTTTTTCCTTTCTTTCACCATAAAAAGGTGTTACCATTATATTAACAACACAATGTAATTCAACGTTACCATTAACAATTGTAAACAACGCGACAACTTACTGATGTTAATGATGATGCAAATGTCTTATTATGTTTATTATCTATATCTCATAAACCAAAAAAGAGAAAAAAAGTGCAGCATAAAAAAAAAGAGTGGCAAGCAAACAACTTACAACAACAAACAATGGGTTTGAAAAGTTATAAAAAAAAGTGTAAATAAAACATAAAAAAAAAGAATCTACAAAATAGATGTTCACACACAGCCAAAGTAAGTTTGCCTTTTGGAAATAGTGCACATGTATGGGTGTCAAAATGTCAACAACTTTACCAACTTTATTTGCCTAAAAATGCAAGCAACAACTACAGGCATATGTGTAGAAAACAAAAACAAAGTGGGGAAGAAAAAAAAAAACATTTGAAAAACCTACTTTTTCCAAGTTGCATTTTCCTCGTACGTACCTACCAAAGTCGATCTTGCCACATTTTTAAGCCATGTGCGCAAGAGATCAGTGAACAACGCAAAACTGCTGCTACTTTAGAGCTTAAGGCAGGCAACTTGTTACGTTTTACAGCATTTTGCAAGTTGAGTTTTTTGCACGTACATATAGAGTATAAGGTGAAACAACAAACAAAATTTGCAAAGCATTTACATACATGTAGGATAATATAGGGTAAAGTTACCAAAAATTCAGACTTCGATAAATTTTTATGTGCACAAATTTCATAATGAAAATATTTTTCAAATCCCAGGCATGTTGAAATTTAATTCTCCTGTGTCAACGTTTGTCATGTTGTTTATTTTTAAGCTGTTGTCTTATATGTCGATTCGTAAAATTACATGAAAATCGGTCATTGTTAACTGGCTGTAAAGTCGTTGTTAACATTTATTAGATTCTGTTAAAATATTCTACATTTTGTATCTCCGACATACCCCTTTGTGCACATACCCTATATATTTAGTAATACGAAAAGGGTTTGCTGCGCGCTTAAGTAAGGGGAAACATTGCAAACAGTATAGATGCTTCAGGCGGCTCACTACTGTATGGGAGAGACTCATTTGAAATGCGCCATTTTTCTTCTATGTACGATAAATGTGATTGGTATGTTGTGCCCCTTGTACGAGTCAATTGTTGTTGTTTTTGCTATTGTTGTTGTTGCTGTTGTTGTGGTTTCCTTTTTCTGTTAGTTTTCTATATTGAAAATGTGTAGAGTTGCGTACAAACAACAACAACAACAAAAGCAAAATACAAAAATAAAAGAATTGTGGATTTGCTGCAACCAGGGCGGCTGTATGTATATGAGTAGGAACAGTAATGAGGAACAGAGTCACAGCAATAGCAAGTAGCACATGCAGGAATGTCATTATATACTCGCACTAAAGGCTATAAGCTCATACACTCAGGAAAAAAATCAATGCTTATGATTTAGCGTCAAAATCGAATCTATATAGTTGAATCAAAGTGAAAAACTTTACTTTTCATCTACTATTTGGGATACACATTGAGTTAAGGATTGTCTCATCTATTGAAAAAATATAATATGTATGTATGATCGTGCAGGCAGGACCATGTTTAAGCATAGGCCACATAGGCTGCAGCGTAGGGGCCTGCACCACAAAATTGATGATTTTTTTTTTCTTTTTGGTCAAAAAATTAATATGTATAAACGTAAAAATTTAATTTTTCATGACTTCAAAAAAAATTCTTTGCACCTTTTAGGCAAGATCCTCTTCCGGTAGAGCCCGCAACAAATGTTTAGCCTAGGGGCTCCTGCACACTTGGACTGCGGGACTGCGTATAAATGATAACACACATAAAGGAAAAAAATTTTGACTACATTCAACTTCAAAATGGATTTTGAAATTATTTTATGTTACTATTCCCAGCTAGCATTTTATGAAATTTCCGATCACAATCGAGTCTTTTCGAGTCCTCTGTCCGATTAAAATGGTCACAAATGCACTCATTTTCTAATCATAAATGATACTTTTGTCGAGAGAAAATGGTACCCTATCCGCGACTCTTCTTGAAGAGTCGTTTATGACCCGTTTTCCTGATCCGTTTCGACTCATTTTCGAGTAATATTTCTAATCATTTGCGAGTCTTTTTCGAGTCATACTTTAGTCACATATCTTATCACGTGCGAGTCTTTTTTGAGTCATACGAAAGTCTTTTTCGAGTCATATTTTAGTCACATTTCTAATCATTTGCGAGTCTTTTTCGAGTCATATTTTAGTCAAATTTCTAAGCATTTGCGAGTCTTTTTCGAGTCATATTTTAGTCAAATTTCTAATCAATTGCGAGTCATATGACTTAAATTTTTTGGCATTCACGTTCCTTCGCGTGCCTTTACCGTTCTTTTCATCACCATCAGCCCTATATTCATAATTTTTGCTTACTTATTGTAAAAGTATTTATATATTATCTACTTCTAGTAAAGTTATTATGAACTACAAAACAGAACACAATTCAAAATACATTTTCAAGAATAAGTTCTAAAGTCATATTTGAATCATAACGTAGATCAAAAAGTGATAATATTGTTACTGTTTTCCTGTGCAATCAATTCTAGATCATTGGAAAGATCGGAATGTGATTTTTGAAATTTCTTTTCTCAGTTATTACTTGTAACCTTTTTTGATCATAAATTGTAGCCAATAGACTCGTATAGGAGATTTAAAAAAAATTATCATCTAAATGCTAGGTGGGTTTAATCTTATAGTCAATTCGAAATAGTTTTCTCATTTATTTATCTTAAGAATTATATGACTAAGAGTAAAATAATTATATATACTATGCCATTCTTTACTAAGAAAAAAAATTGGTACCATATCATTTTCCATTACATTAAAACGATGTTCAAAAATAAAATAATACATTTAATACAAATCTGTCAATCTGTCACTACAGAAAAATTATCTGCTTATGTAATTATTTTAGTCAAAAATTCGACTAGGGAAAGATTGTCTGTATAAGGAGACAAACTTTTGATCAGCTTTTCATTATGGTCTAATGGTTAAGATTTAATTCTGACAAGAAAAAAAAAATTAAGCTAGTACGGAAAGTGACAAGGAAATTGTACTATAATAATAATAATATAGTTTAGCTACTACAGCTGTAAGCCTTCTTAGCTATTTAACTTAAAGCTTTAAGTAAGAAAAAGCATGTAAAAATAAATTTTGGAGATGAAAACGTCATGCACAATTACTTTCAATTCTTTGATGAAAAGAAAATATTAATATTTAGGCTTAAAATATTTCAATTTATTTTACAACCAGTTGTAATTCACCTGTGAGTTGTTCAATATTTCAATATATCAGTATTTCAGAGCGTTGATATATGTATAAGCTTATTAATATTTTTAAAAATCGATGTTTTAAACAATCGATTCATGTTTCAATCCATCCACGTTTCAATATATACTTTTAACATCAATAGCGAATCTAGGTAGGTTGGTAGGGGGGAGGCAGTCGCCCCGGGCGCAATAGCATGGGGCAGAAAAGGGTCCACGATATTCATTGATCAGAACGTGAAAGTTTTATTAAATTTTAATGTGATGGTTCACTTTGAAATATTTGATAACTAACGTAATTTTTATATGTTTGTGGAAATTTTAACTTTTTTGGTGCATGGAAAGGGGCAACAGATTCATTTGTCTTCGTTCAGGTACCGATAACACTAGCTCCATCGCATTTTAACATAAAAATTAATCTTTTGAAATGCGCCATCAATTCAAATAATGTTTCAATAACACGATTAGGAACTATTTTAACTAATTCCCTTGAACTTTGACGAAAAAAATTGTTCCAATTACAAGCCATACTTAAGACCGAAATATAATTTACATAAGGAAATACTTGTTGCACCGCATTAACTTTCATATCCAACCCGTACTTCATTATAAGCGCCATATAATTAGATGTTACTATGTAATAAAAAAAATTCAATTTGCAAGCGAAATGCATTAAATTTAACTTACAAATGAAAGAGGGCACAGAGTATATGCATGAATATTTATCATAAGATTTGTACAAAACAATAATAAGGTATTAAATGTTGCAGAGACCTCTTGCATATACAATGCAGTAGGTACAGATCAACATCAACAAACATTTCGCATGTTCCGAGATCATCAGCAACAACCCATCATCATCAGCACTGTCATTATAGCATATGGAAACAGACAGCATGCACGGTTCCGAAGAAAGTGTTGAATTGCTAATTTTTCACATTTTTATAAGCAAATAATACAAGTGGGATCAACGATAAGAATTATAAAAAACCAACTGCAACAATAAGTATGCGAAACAATGTTTCAAAAACTGTTGCGAATTTTATTGCACGTTACATTCGCCTATTTACAATAAAAACAGCCGGAGAGACCGAATACAAAAATCTTTTGCATTAAAATGCGCAGGCGTGCAGTGAGTTAAAGTTTATGACTTGTTATCATGTTGCACTTGACGATATCACGAAGAACTGCAAAGCAAAAGTCAACAAAATTTGCAAGTCAACAGCAGCGGCAGTGGCTGACAGCACAACACGCAAACTCTTGAATTCGAAAAAAGAAAAAGTTAAATTTTTAATAAATTCGCAAAAAAATAAAAGAAATAATTAAAACAAACATAACCAAGTCAAGGTGGCTCAACTGACCTACCTAGCTTCCCTCCAGCAGCGGGTGAGTCAGTGCCAGAGCTAGCGCGCACTCTGTGCATGTCTAAAGAATCCGTTATAGTTTATTACCACTTAGCATGCTGGCGCGCCAAAAAAAAAAAGAAATACACTGCACAACACACACAAGGATGCAGGTTACGTAGATTTGGGTGGAACTTTACTGGAAAATTGTGTGTTTCAAAAATAAATCACCCTGAAATTTAGTCCTGGCAGTTATATTTGCTTATGGATTTTTATTTTCTATTATTGCTAATTTCCTTAAATACACAACAGACAGTGGCGCAACTGGGGGGACAAGGGGTCGTTGCCTCTATTGGCAAAATGGTCCTCGGTTTCATTAAGATTTGCAAATTATTTTAAGTCTTGTATTCCCCATCCAAAAAAAGAAGGACGGTCGTTGTAGATGTCAACTCAAATGGTAGAATCTGTATAAATAAAATGATAACTGTTTTCGATGTTCGCATATCACGCAAAAACTGCTTGATCAATTTCAATAAAATTTATTTTGAGTTATTTTCTAGACGCTTGGTCTCAATCTCCAATTGAAATTGTTACGATATTCCTGTTAAATATCAAAATATTTAAGTTTTAAAATTGCTAAAAACATTGATTTCACACATAGAAAGAAGCATGTAAACATAGCAAATCGTTGCATGGGTATTGAATGTGTTAGTTAGTGTGTGTGCTTTGTTTCTTGTCGTTCCCATGGCAATTTAAAAACAAAATAAATTGGTTACTAAAAATTTTGAATAAAATTTTGAAATGTCTGAAAATAAATGCAGTTTGTTTAAGAAGAAAATATTTGAAAAATTATTGAATTTATGTTCAAAAATTTGTCAAATAAATTTAGAAGGAACTTAGAGCAAATGGCTTATATATTTCGTATTAATATGGTATGCACCATATCTTTATAACCTGGTGCGTTAACGTCCTTTTGGATGTAAATAAGTTAATGGCACATTAAATTTTATTGTGACCGAAATAACTTCGATTATAACTTAATTAAAAACAGGCTACGCGTACAAAGTCGCGAGGATTAGCCTTAAAATATTTTTAAATAGTTCTAAGCATGAACGTGCGTAAGGGACCAGTTTCAACTTATTTAATGTTTTCCATATTTTTTCGACTTATTCTACCTCTACCATGTTTCTGCATTTGTTTCCATATTTTCCCATTATTTTCAGCGACTTCCAACAGTTTTCAACATTTTTCAACTATTTTCGAGCTGTTCAACATATTTCAGCTGTTTTCAACACTTTCCATCTTTAATTGACCTTTTATACTTTTTCAACGGTTTCAAAATTTTTCACCCCTATCATTTTTTTTTTCTAATTTTTTACATTTTCCATATTTTGTTCAATTTTCTCAATCGCTTTCAACTTTTTTCAACATTTTCCATTTATTTCGACTTTATCAACATGTTTTGACTATTTCAACCTTATTCAAAATTTTCCAACTCATTCAATCTCCTTCAACATTTTTCATACTCTTCGACTTTTTTCAATATATTCCATATTTTTTTTTTTTTTACTTTTCAGCCTTTTTCAGACTCTCCAATGTGTAAAATTGGTTTTCCGATGCTTACTTTTTTATAATTTCTCGTTCTTTTGTTGAGGCAAAACAATTTTTGGAAATTTTAAATTTTTTTGCGATTACTCTTTTTGGCGATTTTAACTACATTCAAATTTGAATTTATATAATGTCCACCCTATTTTATATTTTCCAACCAAAAACGCAACGCGTATTGATTAACGTGCCTCTTTCTCTGCTCTTGTTGCAGTACGTATATTAAATTTGGAGCAGGTGCATTCAGCGTGTTCGCCGCAATAAACCTAATGGGGATTAGGCCAACGCAGTAACCAAAATATACAAGAAATGCACAAAACACGAAACAGGAACTTGGCACGCGCTCAAATATAATGCGTATTTTTTTTTAATTTTTCAGTTTTTCTTTCTTTCTCTTATTAAATGCACCCTAATCTTAACAGAGAGTTGGTGGCTGCTTGACCCCTTGTCTTTATTACAAGATCACCTACAACTTCAGTATGCATTGAGGAAACGAGCAGGTGAAAAGTTAACTCATTTGGCTTGGCGATTAGTGACGCCACGACAGGTTATAAATTAAACAGCAGCAACGACTTTTGTCCCTGCACTGCTCCATGCCACAAAGCCGGCTGGCCATCAACCCCTAGTTGACTGAGGGTACGATGATTTTGGCTGCGACTACAACTTTTTGCACCTTTACTTTTCTTTTAAAAGTATCAGTTTGTTGTTGTCTTTTTGCCTCATATGCATTACATCTTGTTGGGGAAGACCAAAGTATGATGGATGAATGGTCGATTGTCTTTACACTTTTGAAGATGTTAGCGTGAACACTGCAGGAAGCAGGTGAGCCAAGTAGTGCAGACGAAATTGAGTTATATACCATTATACAAATCATTTAATGCCAGCAGACGTCCTTCAGGATGACATAAAGAACGGTGATCGAACACCTCAAAGGGAATTGAAATTGCTTGCCAAAAACTCTGCTTGGGAAGCTAATGCCCGATGTAGTATACTTACTAATCACGATTTTGCTCAATGTGTCATTCTTCTTATTGTCTTCAACTTCTCGCCTTGCAGCAATTATTGAATTTTCTAACAAGCTGCTTGTCAAGCAGCGTTCATGCTTACTTCACTGCTGGCCGATATCGATCTTCCTTGTTGACACTCTTTTATTCATCTTTTTGTTCCATCCGCTTTTTAAGTCCTACACGCTACCGCTGTGTGCCAGTAAATTAAGTCATTTTAATCCGCTTGTGGAATTGATTTATTTTTGCTGATAAAAGCGTAAATTGAAAAAAACTGGTGGGAATTTTTTCACTTCATTTTATCCCATTCTTTTGACTACCCTTTGAAACTCACTCCCTTATGTGTGGACGCCCTTTCTTTAGAAGAAAAATACAACTGTCGACTCTTTGCTGATGTGCTACTCTGAAGTGCGAATGTAATTTGCTGAAAAGCATTTTCCGTATTCATATGCATAAGTACCCGGTTGCTTACTTTATGCACTACTTCCTATCTCTTTTTCCCCTTCACTATCGCTATCTCGCTCGCCTTCTCGTGCGAAAGATGTCTCTGCTTGCTTGCATTTGTAACAGTCACAAATTCTTATCAAGATTTTCTCGCTTTTGGTTTCCTTTCTTTTATTGTATTGTACGAGTATTCGTATAGTGATTTTTTCCCTTTGAATAACATCCTCATTTGCTGTTTGTCCCATTCTCTTGTGTGTTTACTGTCTCTTTCATTTTTCATTTAAATGATTTTGATTTTACTGTATTGATAAGTGAAATTTTCGTTACATTTCTCATACAAAAAGCGTCCGTCTGCAGCTTTGCACTCGAATCTAACAGATAAGATGCGGAGAGTTGCTGTTGATGCTTTAGCATCTGCTTTTTGTGATAACTTTGCCGAATCACATTTAGCTAATTGAATTGAAATGCATTCAATTTGGGAGAATGTTTATTAAAAAATGTTGTTAACATCAAGCACATATTCTATTAAAATGCAATTAATTTTGCAAAATTTAAGACATTTTCATTAAATCGGGGACTATAGCAGCCAACAGATCATATAGAAACATCTAGAAAACTACATTGATTATATTGCTCTTCTGTTTGAACCATTTGATGATCAAACTTAACTTAGAAAAGAACCAGACAACTATAGTAACGTCGAAAGAAATGACTTTCCCGAATTTTAATATATACGAAAATTGATGACCTCAGTCAATTTTAGTTTCCTCGACAGTTCCGATTCCAGACAAAGATTTTTCTAATCCTGACACTGTTATTTGGGACGAATAGAAACGATGAAAGTTTCTTATCTTTGCGCGAACGCTAAAGCGCGGTCAAATGTTTGCAAAAAGTGTATCGAATTTCTTCGAAGCAATACCATGTTACAACTCAAATGGAGAAAAACAAGCCCGAAGTTTACTTCATAAACAATGTACTTCAGATGGATGATTTCAGTTAATAATTCTTGAACTACGTCGTAAGCATAATTGTCCACAAAACGTCATGATATTCTCTTCTTCCAACTCTGGGAATTTCCATAAAAATGAAAAATATTTGTTTCTGTGGAAATAAGTTTTAAAAAAAAAAATAAAGTACTTCTTAAAATGTTCGGTCACTTTCGCATAACATTCCCCTCCCCCCCCCCCCTTTCCTGCCTTCGGGACCACCACCGCCATTATTTTGTGTCACTTTTGATTCTTATGATTGAGAAAGGATCTGTCAGACTCTCGAAACATGGCCAGCTTTGTGAGGCGATTACAAGGTTGTCAATCCCTGCTTGAGTCGCATGTTGATAATCTAGTGGTCCCCGCATAGTCACTAATCACGATTTCCACCCATCTATTATTCTTTCAACCCAACTGAGAATATGTAAAGGCGCTAGCCATAAAACGGTCATGTGATCAGAAAAGACGCTATTAAAACTCAATTACAAGCATTTTGGCTTAGCAATCAGAGTGAAAGGTGAAAAAAAGAAGTGCTGGACTTGAACGATTTGATGCCCTAAGCATTTTTAAACTTTCATTTTTGTTTAATTTAACTAATAAATTTCTTCTAAAAAAGGCCTCCATACTAACAATTAGGCATTGAGTCAGTAAGGTTTTGGTTTTCCTCGAAATATAATGCCTTAAGTATTGTTTAATATCAATTGCTCTGATAGGCCCGGAAAATCGTAAATAAATGGCGAAATCCAGAACGAACAACATCTGAGCTAAAGGTCGTAGTAGTTGTGGAACTTACGCCCCAGCCCTCCACTTCAAATAACCTCTGAAACTTAACATTATAGCACGTACTGCTGGTGTCATGAGCTCCAAAAGAATGCGCGCTACGAAGAAACCTCAATCTAGAGAGTAGTTGGACATCAATAAATCAAGTAAAATGAAGAAAAAAAAAATACGGCAATTAAAAAGGTTTTTCGAAACAATTACATTTAAAAAGAAAATAAAAACAACAACAACAAATGTGACAAAATAGATCAACCAACAACAGTAAAGTCAAATGGCGACAATGCCAGGCTTAAACAGCTACAATAAAAACAACAACAATAATAACAACATTAACAAAAGCCAACAATTGTCGGTATGCAAAACTCGTGCTGGAAAGACGGACATACGAATTGAAATCCAGGCGGGACGGACAAAGACGTTTTAGAAGCAGAAGCAGCAAAGCTACACTTGAAAACAAGCGAAACGTTCTTTTTTATCATTATTTTCATTGCTGTTTCACAACCAAAACAACAAAAACAATTGTTGAAAAAAAAAAAAGTTTTATGTAAGAGTGTTGTTGCCAGATTGATTCAGAAAATATTGATATAATTTTGAACAATATGCGAGATCATTCCTCAAATCTATGTATAAGATGATTTTCTTCCCCAAGTCAAGGCAAATTGTTGCTGTTCCGTGCCATGTGATATATACATATGACTCCGAAGGTTATTGGATAATAAAGAATGAAAACAGCTCCTTCTGTCTAAAGTATTGTTTGAAATCTGGTCCTCAGGTTTTTATTTTTCTTCGCTCAATATTAAGGAAAACGTCCTTCGACCTTGGAATAGGTCTCATAAAAAAAAATCAAGAGCTGTGAATATATTATTCGAACCCAGACATAAATATGTACCTCCCCAATAAGGATAGACGATACCATCTGGCAGCTTCAAATCAAAAAATAATAAAAATCACAGAAAATACCCAAGCAAGCGAACATTTCTTAAATGACAGATCAAAGCGATTAAGCCGCAATGGCGCATTGAAAAACAGCTGAAAATTGATTTGAAACTGAGTAAAACTTAAGTGAACTGGACTTACAGTGCCGCTGCAGCGGTAAGCGTTTGACAGCTTATAGCGACAGACGTTACAGTGCTTGACAATGTCATTGTTGCTGTTGTTGTTCGAACGCGATGTACCTTAGCCAAGTTACGAATTTAGAGATACTCCATGTCATACAGTAAGTAAGTAAGTAAGCAGGTAGCACGATCACTTCGGTCGGTCAAAAAAAAAAGCGCCTTTTAATTGCAAAGCTACGAGTAGTCGAGTGCTGACTTAACCACCTCACAAGCTGACTGACTGACTAAGCTAACTAACTGGCTCTTTTCTGAGTGACTGGCTTTCGGCCAAAACGTGAATGACATAATTAATTGTAGATCGCGCGCTGGAAAGAGATGAACAACGACCAAAATGACAACGCATAGATTAAGAAAAGGCATTTGAATGTTGAGCGTTAGACAAGCGTTATGTTTGAATGACAGGTGAGAGAAGTCAAACGAATGTCAGTCAGTCAGACGACTGTATGTATGATGGGATGGCATGGCATGTCGAAAGCGTTGAACTACGGTAACGCATTGTTAATGGCTCTAATGAGCGCCGTTGAGCGATTGATGAAGACATTTGATTCGATTGGAGAATATAGTAAGGAGAAGAAGAAAAACCGATTAAATATTTGATTATTCATTGCTATAAAGCAACTGATTTGTCATTGGCGGAATATTGATTGAAAGCTTAATGCTGTAAGATTCTTTTCAATACCATCAAATTTATGAATTTATTAATATTATGTATTATTAATTCAAGCTAGTTACTAAAAAAGGATCACTAATTTCTTAAAATTAAGTTTTTGATCAAAAAAATTAATAGTAAGAGGACATATTTGGTCACTCTAAAGTATTCTGGACTAACCCAAACATTTGTATCCAGCCCTTACCAACAAAATTGTAGATTTATAAATGCTTGCGAGAAGAATACGGTCATTTCTAGTTAGCATACTATGTTTAAACACACTATTGCAAGATTCTGATTTTGTAACAATACGCCCATTAAATAAAATCCCAACAGATTTTGTTTGTGTTCAAACAGAAGATTGTTGAATCGAACAAGCCATGCGCTTCCCAGCAGGCAAATGAGCAAGGCCTTACTCGGAGAAGGCCTGCTAGCACTGCTGCGATTATATAAGAACTTCTCAAAACTAGATTTTCATACAAATAAAAATACAATCACAGAAGGCATAATATGCCTTTCCACAACAGACGTGCTATCAGGCCTGATATTAGAAGGCAAAGAAGTAGGACTCCATTTACTTTAGCGCTTTTCTGTTTCTTTTTTATTTCATGTATTGCAATGTTTTATGATTCGGTATAACTTTTTTGTCATATGCATTGTACATATACGACATGAAAAGTATACACATGGTTAGAAATTAAGAGAGGTGTGCAGGCTAGTCTTCTGTTGTTTCATGTTATGTTAAGGAGGTAGAGTTTTGTGTATTCTTTGTCAAATTGTAAAGTCATTAAAAAAATATCAACGCAAGTCAGATGGCGCGGATGAAAAAAAAAAACAATTTATATTTAGAGTCTTTAAATTTATTGAAATTAAATTTTTGTCAAGTACTTCTGAGAGTCCTTCTACGGTAAGTGGTCTTAGAAAGCCTGCTTAGGAAGGCCTGTTTTCTGCGGCCATTTCATATAAAAAAGAAAGTACGTTTGAAAGGAGGGTGGAAGGCCTTATACTTACCAAGGAAGGCCTTCTAGAAGCGCTGTTAGCTCCTGCCCTTGCCTACTGGGTTGTAATCCAGATGTTCTAAGCTCAATCGAACTCATGAATAAAAACTTTTATTCGTATTTTTACTAGGTTAATTATCAGAAAAAAATTTGAGATGGATTAAGGTAAGACTAGAAGGCGGCTATAGCCCTGATCTCAAGAGGAACGCCAAGTAGCAGATTATTAAGTAATTTGATAGGGGCTTAAGATAAGATAAAGGCCTTGTGGTGGTTTTTAGTGCTACAATTTCCAACTGGTGTTGCTTAAACTCAATCTCAACGATAATCAATCAACAAATAAAGCTTATTCGTATTGACTGCGTACTTTAGTTATGAAACCAAATCTTTCAAATTGTATGCGTATGCGAGTGCTTCCACATCAACTAAATTGACACCTTGCACCTCATTAATGTCTAAAAACAGATAATAAAAAAAACAACTGTGCAACTGCCTCCTATCAAATGGAGCTTACAATGCATACCCATCTTGCAGGTTGCTGTAATCATGGCATTATCATTTCATTTCAGTCCGACGTATTTCTCTTTTCGTGAACCACAACACATTTGTATCACTTGTACCTTTGTGACTCTTATTTTTATTTTTACGCTACCCTAAAATCAACCTATAATTTTGTTGTTCGCATAATTTCAACACTCACTTATTTTGACGCTGTAAATTATAGACTATAGCCAGCTTATTAATAACGCTTTTGTACGGTGCTGAGTTCGCTTTCATTTCAGTTGGAACTCAAGTGCATCAAATATTTCGCAAGTATCACCAGTGATGACGATAATAATGATGAAATAACTGCAATTGTCATATTGCATTTCAACGGCAATTGCCAGGGCGAAAGTGTGAAATTGCTCTGGAAATAAAGCATATGATTTCATATAGTAAAATCAAGAAAACAATAATATCGTGTACGCGCGTATATCACAACACTATTAAACAAAATAAAATTATTTCTGCAATCATTGTGCTGGCAAATAATCATTGTTCGTGGTCAAGAAACCGCACAAGCCTAGGCACGGGTACATAAAACCTCAAACCAGCATACAGCCTGTCAATGAGTAAGCGGAACGCTCTCGCAAGTACCGTTTGCCAATATACAGCGCATTATTTCAATAATAATGCGATACAATTCGTTGGAACAAGTCCTGCAGCTACTACCTACTACCCAAGATCAGCAAGCAGTGCGCCGAAAGTCGAAGGCAATAAACAGTACAAAAATAAAGAAAAAAACAAAGAATTTGTTGTTGCTTCACATAATATCTATAATCAGACACACGTACATATAATATTGGCTAAAAAACTGTTATTAGGATAATCAAATGGGAATTATCGTACGATACGATCGAAGACGACGATGACGATCAGGCAGGCAGGCAGGCAGCAGCCGGACGATCGTGCTAAGCAACTAATGTACGCGAACAAACAAACGAATGATCGAATGCGCACACTGCCTGGTGGTGTTGCCTGGCTGACTGATCCAGTGGTGGAGAATGCACTCTTCGAGTGAAGGAAGCTAAGATCAGCTCATCGCAATGTAATTTTAGTGATCAATGACTTAAACCTGGCACCTTCTAGTACAATGACTGTATTGGTGTTGCTTTCGTAGATCATCTATTGCTTCAGAGATGTTTGAGCTGCTGCTGCTGCTTACAGTGGAGTTCTCCGTTTCCGTCTCTTGCCAGACATGTAGTGGTTTATGCGAATGCGCTAACAGAATCCATCACAGTTGGGCGACACAAAAGATTACATCTTCTTGCGCGCATTACTTGGCCGAGATTTGCTTGCAATATGAATACACCAGTAATCGGTGTAATCACTGTGATCGTAGTGATTGTTTGTTGCTGCTGCAGCCGCTGCTGCAGTAGTTTGATTAGGGACACATAACATTGCCTTCCAATAAATAATAATATGCTGCTTTTGGCAGCCATCGCAATCTATGCAACATCTCTAACGTAACTATGTATTGCAACAATTTGATTGGAGGCAGAAGGCAGTACGCGGAAAAAATTCAGTGGCATTGTGTTGTTTGTGCTGTTGAGGAATTTTTTAGCTTAGAATTTTTATTTTCGGAAATAAGAGTAAAGAGTGTACCGTTGTTATTTGTTGCTGACCTACAATGAAATAAAAATAATGTTATAATAGGGATGTTTTAAGAATTAGGTGAATTTTTGTGCCTGCAAATGAGAGGAAATTTTGAATGTACCATTTTTTAATTTAAAATAATTTCTCCTTATCGGTTAGATAATTCTCGCCTACCTTTGTAGATGAATCTTCTGAAGGTGGATTGCTGAAATCAAGCCAAATACTTTAAAATATTCTAATTCCATTCTGTAACGAAATGTCATATTCCATAATTTCATTGGAATATTTTTTTATGGATTTGTATTTTAGTAGTCAACATCAATTCAATCATTTCGGGAACGCTTTTAAATAGTGAATAATAAAAAAGATAATGACCTAAAATTTTGTCAAAACTAAAGAATTTGTAATTTGTACAAGCAAATATGTATAATGACAACTAATTTCGGGACCGATCTTTTCGAGCACAGTAGAACTATGTATTTCTTAAATCTTCTAGTTAGCTTATAGCTTAGATATCTTAGTTTTATTTAACACAAGATATGGTCAATTGTAAACGAACATTTTTCGTCCGCGGAAAAATTGTTCAATTTCTATAAAAATAAATAAAATGTATTATGAAACAGTTCATCAGATTATGTTTGCGCATTTTTCATCGTATAAATACCGAGAAACATTTTGCCGCCCCAGGTCATTGCAGCAGGCGCGGCTGACCCCTTCGATCCGCTACTGATAAGACTTGATGCATGTAACTGAAAAACAAATAATTTGTTTATTTTTGATTAATTACTGTAGCAGTAGGTCAAATGTTAATATATTAAAATATGATTTATCATTAAATAATTGCTTGAACTACATTCAATTATTCTTTAGTAAGCGTTGTGTCATTTCTAAAATTTCTGCAAGGTTGCCAAGTAGAAAGAAAGAAATTCCCAGCCTTACTTCAAATGGTAAAAAGTCAAGTTTTTTTTTGGGAAAAATTGGTGTTATTTTTTTTTTCTTTTTGGTCAGCAATATTAAAAAATTTTGGTGCGTGGAAAACTTTATGAACTTTTTTTTCCGTTCAAAAAAACTTGTCCTTGTTTGAATTCCTAGCAGGCACCCGGACTTTGGCTCTGCACAAAAGTATATATGGGCATTTCCGCCAAAAGGCCAACCGGTTAAAACCAGTTCAAAAAGGTTAAATCACTTTTTCACAGCCATAGCACAACATATGGTGGAAAATTTGTGAAGAAAAGGAGGGACATGTATACTTTTCTTTTCAAAAGTAGGCGCTGCCACGCCCTTAACGGGAAAAACTGTTTCCACGGCTAAACTAATAGACCGATTTTGATGAAATTTTGTTTAAAGATAGACTGAATCCAAAGAACGATTATTAAAAACTCTGATTCCTTAAAGAGGGCGTGGCATCGCTCAAAATGGGAAAAAAACGGTATCACGGCTGTGCCACTACACCGATTTTGATGAAATTTGGTATGTAGATAGATTGAAACTTGAGTAAAAATACATTTTTTTAGTGGGCGGTGTCATGCCTCTTACAGAAAAAACGTTTTTAACAGCAAAAAGTTAAGTTTTATATTCTTTTAAGAAAAATATCTACTCCTTCCTCTTTTCTTTGTTAAAATTGATCTCACTAACTAATTTGATAAATATAAATATTAAATTTTTTTTTTAATTGCTGTATGTATCTTAAATATTATTATTTATACAAAAAGAGTTCTTCTAAATATAATATAATTTATCGGAAAATTATTCCTAAAGAATCAATCCAGCTATATCTCGGTCTATTAAAATATCGAATTTTCGATGAGTCGTTTTTTTTTTAATTTGCATCATGTAACTGTATTACGTAAAATATTAGAGTATTTGATTTCAGCCCACTACTAACCCCAAAAGATCACCCAGCGCTTTATATTCCTACACTTAACCTTCCGTCAACTATGGTTCACCGAATACTGTATTGTATCAGAGCCAACAAAAAAAAAAGGCCTGCGGTCACCAAAATGGAAAAAAATCATAATAACGATAATAACTGCACCCATCTGTACAGCAGCAACATCGAGATCAACATCAGCAGCAGCAGCAGCTGATCTATACTGTATTGTATGATCATGTGATTTTCTTATTTTCGGGTAGATTCTTTCCACAAAGACACATAAATCTCACTTGGTGTCCGCTAAATTACATAGTGCACAACATTAGCTTACACTTTGTTTCGGAACTCCTGGACACCACACTGAACAATAGTAAAAATCTGAAAAAAGCCCAACACGATCGCTACGATCATGATCGATCTCTATAGCTTAAGGATGAAGTTTAACGCGATTGTTTATGATACAAATTAAACAATTTATGACAATCCACATTTAGCGGCAAGCGATCGAGCGGTCAACTGATCACCCGTTCGACGATCGACACACAGAGAAGCAACGGTCTCAACAGCAGCGAAACGATGCAAACAGATGTTGAGCGTCAAGGCAACGACGACGACGTACATATGCAAAGTTTTTGTTGTTGTTTTCTTGAATTGCGAGTGAGGTGCGGCGTCGATAGGGTGGACATTTATACAGAAGCTTTAGGCAAAATTTTGTTGTGTGGTGCGATCAATCGCAAGCGCGATCGTTCGTTTTTTTTTTTCGGTTCGCAATGCTCTTACTTCGGAGTTGTAAGGAGTAGTGCGTTATGTCGGCCGCTATAAATTATAACACTTGCTGCATTATTTTTTATATTTCGCGTTTATTTCTTACTCCTTTTTTTCTGTGCGGACACAACGAAAATAAAGTAACTGAAATAAATTCTTAAAACGTCATTTATTATAAAACTTTATCGCTTCTGGTGTAAGGTTTGCGTTATATTTCTTATTTATTTTTTCTTTTTTTTTGCATTTTATTATAATAATACCATGAGCATGTGAGCCAAACTTAAACAAAGTGTTCTTATAAATATGTATTTCCTATAATTGATTTAATGTTTTTTGATGATTATCCATATTTCAATTTATTAAATTGTGAAATTTTGCCCAATTTTTTGCTGCAGCTTTAAAAATCAATTTTTTTATTTTGTTTTTATTGCTTATCACAGCTTCCCGTATGCCATCGTCACATACATCACCGCAAGTATGTCGGCCTCACTTTCATCCGCCTCTGAGTTCATGGCTTACCAGCGAACATAAATCATTTGCGCCTGCCAGTCCGTGGGGCAGTCCGTTCGCTTGCCCACAGGATCCGCAGATGGATCATAAGGTCAGTCAGCTTGGGCAAAATCATCAGACGACGGCGGGTCAACATTCGTTTCCGTTCCCACCAACACCGCCAAAGGATTCAACACCTGATTCAGTACAAACAGGTCCATCGGAATATCAGGTAAGATGGAAAAGATGAAGTTAAAATAACTAAGTGTGTTATTTAAGTTAGATGGGTTTGATACTTTTTGAATGGCATATTTTTGTTAGCAGACACTTTTCGACCTTTCTGCACTTTCGCGATTTTTTCGGAGCTTTTTATCCTTCTGATTTAATTTGATCCTAATTTTCTTGTTAAATTTTTTGATATTTCTTCCAACCAGGGAAGTTTATTAGGCCGACATTTGTATTGCATATTCTTAAACTTTTTTCTTTGACCTATTTCGCCTTGATAAGCTCTCAGAAAAGTTACTTTAAATACCTTACGATTTTCTATATTTTCAGGCTGTTGTCAACGCCTTTATGCATCAGGCACAAGCTACCGGCACTACCTCAATATCAGATGCGAGTTGTGCGCTGGATATCAAACCAACAATACCAAATGGCAACAGCTCACACAATGGCGGTCAACAGTCGGCGCCTAAGCAACGTGAAGGTACTAATAATAACAATAGCAACAACAACAATAATAATAATAATAGCTCAACAAATAATAACAACAACAATAATGCAACAAGCAATAATAACAACAACAACAGTAATCACAATGGTCTCGCGTCCGCAGCACATAATGCCAGCATTGCCAATTCCGCCGCGCTTAACGGTTCCGGCCTATTTGATGGTACGGCGCAAAGTCACTACGCTAGCTCGTTGGGCAATTTAAGCGCCAGCATGGGCATCTCTGGTGTTGCCGGCAACACTGGAGGAGGAAGCGCTGGTGGTGGTGGTGGCGGTGGCAGCGGTGGTGCTGGTGGTGTTGGCTATGATGGTTCATATGCATCATATGCGCACCATCATGCAGCAGCGGCACATCATCAGGCAGCTGCAGCAGCTGCTGCTGCTAGTGGTATGTTTCAAAGTTCCTCCGCCGCTGTTGCTGCTTCGGCAGCAGTGCGGCATAGTATGGTTGCCAGTGGGCATCATGGACACCATGGGCATGGGCACGGGCATGGGCATGGTATTGGTGGTATGGCTGGAGCAAGTAATGGCCCCAATCAAAGCGTCGGAGATGTCAAACCACAAAGGACGAAACCAAGGACCAGTGCTGGTAAGCAAGACAAAATTTGACATTAATTTTTCAATGTAAAATTAAATGGTGTGGGTGAATTTGTTTTTTCGTTTCTATTTAAGTTTTATCAGATTTCATTATCGATTTCAATTATATAATGTTGATTTTTATGTGTGTGATTTGTGTTTTTATTAAATTTTACTATAATTTATTTTTATATTAATATTTTTTTATAAAATGTTAGTTTTATTAAGGATTAAGCTGGAAGTTGAGACAAGAGTTGAAAGTTTTCTTTTTAAAAACACTACCCATATGCTGTCGAATACTTATTATTATGATAATCAACGGTGAAACTTCTTAATATATGTACTTTGGCATGGAAAACTTTACAACTGTTACAAATGGACTGTTAAGGACCTTGACTGTAAATGACTTTGAATGTAAACTACTTCGATTCTAAATGATTTTGATTGTAAATTACTTCAGCTATATTCCTTAGAATGTAAGAAATGATTTCGACTGCAAAAGACTTTGGCTGCACGTGGACTGGACTGTAAATGACATCACCTGTAAATGATTTCGACAGCGAATGGCTGCGACTGGAAATGACTTTAACTGTAAATGACATTGGCTTTAACTGATTTAACTTATTTTGATATGAATAGTACAAAATTGAGCGTATATGACTTACACTGTAAGTAACTGCGTCCGTAAAGACTTCGATCGAAAATGACTTTGATTCTAAATGATTTCGATCGAAAATAATTTTGATTATAAGTGACTTTGACTGTAAGTGAGTTCGAATATAAATGGCTTCGAATATTAAAAGCTTGAGCCTTAAGTGACTTCAATTGCAATTGAATTCCAATGCAGAAATCTTCGACTGAAAATGACATTAAAATTAAATGACTTTAATTCTATCTATGACTTAGACTAACTAAAAATATAACTGAAATCGACTGCAGATGATTGTACTTGGAACTTGTGATTTTCACAGTGACTGCAGCTAACTTAGACTTTCAATTACTTAAACTGATTTTGACTACACCTGACTTTGACTTTACTTCCTTCAACTTTAAGTGTCTGTAAATTACTTTAACTGTGATAGACTTACACTGCTACTGACTTCTTCAGTGACTAGCTTCGAGTGACTTGAGTCCGACTATCAATAACTTAAACTGTGACCGTGTGTATTCACTAGGACCGCCTATGATTTTGACTTCTTTTGATTTCAACTCTGTTAGACAGCAAATGGCTTCTACTGACTTAGACTTTAAATAACTTCGACTGACTTGGACTGAAATTGACTTCACTTCACAAATGGCTTGAACTGCAAATGATTTTAACTGTGCCTATAACTGACTTAGACTTTAAATAAATTCAAGTGACTTGAACTAAAATTGACTTCTTTAGTGATTGACTTAGAATGCAATTGATTTCAACTGTGACTGACTTAGAATAACTTCGATTGGCAGAAATTGACTTCTTAAGTGAATAATTTCAACAGTGACTAATTCCGCGAGTAAATGAATATTAAATATGATTGATTTTAGCTGAAGATGATTTCAATTACAGCTGCGACTGACTTCAACTATGACTTTCTTAGGAACTGGCTTGGACTGGACACCGATTTAGATGGAGATGGATCAAATTTAAATGCAAAAATTCGTAAGCAACATTCTTTGCTTGCGTGTTTTCTTTTTGGGCCCAAAGGACTCATAACATGAGTATTGTATTTTTAGATGATCCACTCTGTTTGATATGTATAACAACTTGTCTTTAGTGCCGAGGGTCTTAATTTGAAAATCATTTCAAAGCTAAGTTTGAACAATAGAATTCTCCAATATCTGCCTATACTTACTTGTCAGTATCTCTTATTCAGTCTTAAGCTTTACCAGCTATTTAGAAAAAGTCACACGTATGCCCAGAAAGAAAAGAAAAATCACATCTCTCTGCACTTCACATGCCGCACTTTTTCATGCTTACGGTAGCACTTCATAGAAACTATGTTGTTTACTAATTAAAATCAGTAAAAATTCCCTACTTAAACATGAGCATTTCCTCAATTTAATTTTGTACACTCCCCACCGCCCCCCCTCCCTGTATACCTTGCAGTTAAGTACGTGCATTGTTTGCTGCTGCTGCTGCTGCTCTTGTTGCTGTCCCGTGCGAAAATATTCGCAATGACAACACATTTTTCCATAATTTCGTTTCCCTTGTTTTGTCAGAATCTGCGCCACTACTTCAATTTGCATCATCTCCCCCGCTCGCCACCATCCCTTGTCTGTGATGACGTTGCATCGTCTTTGAATTCACATTTTGCGTACAACAAATACATAAATTGTTTGCTACTATGTTGTTGTTAATTACTTTTGTATTTTGTTGTTGCTGCTGCTGCTGCTATTCCCCCTATTTTGTTAGCGGTAGCTCGGTTCAAAAGAAAAGACACCTGCTATAGTGTATATGTCGGACATTGTAATTTTAGATGCAGAGGTTTCGAGTTGATTGCAAGGTTGTTTGTACCATAGTAGGAAATGGTGGGAATATTTAATTCAAAATTTAAAAGTTTAAAGTCAATTTGTTTCTTTGGTGAATTTTGATCAAACTGCGTTCGTTTTCGATCAGATTTATAAAAAGTATTATTTAAATACTTAAATGATATAATTTCAGTCATCCTGAGAATTTCTAGTCTTGCTGAAGCATTATTTACATTTTTGAAGATATCCTTGTTAACCCTCTGCAACTGAAGTGGTAGTTTGACAGACACCACAAAACGAAACTTCGTACATTCTGTCGTAAATTTTAAAGTTTCGATCTCCGGGTTTGTGGTACCTTCTTGATTCTTGTTCGACTTTTTATCATTGACGTGAATTGTCAGGTGTTATTTTTTATAATTAAACAAAACTTAATAGGTTTAAATACTGAAATGACTAAAAAAATCAATTTTAAAAAGGTGTCTATAAGACTACCACGTCAGTATTATTGCTAAAATTAGGGCACGTTAGTTGCAGAGGGTTCATACAAAATCATCGACGTGAAATATTCCATTCAATAAGAAAAAAATATCGGAGTACTTTTGAGGAAGCTTTTCACTTGTTAACTCCTTAAGGAAAAACTCTGACATACCATCTATTATTATGTACTAAGCTTAAATATTTAAAGAGAAAGTATTTTATTTTGGAATAGGGTTTAGTCAAACTCCTTCTCTGGAAAAATATTGCAGAAGTAAAAACAAAGATCTTCAATAAAAAAGGGGGTGAGTGTTAGCAATCGCGGTGTGATATATAATGTGAATGTTGTCTTACACTCGCTATGTTAGTGTTGGAAATGTTAGACAAAATTGCTGAAATAGTCGAACAATTTTCAAAAAAAAAAGAAAAATTTTTAAATGTCGAAATATATGTCGAAAATATGTTAACAAGTTCGAAAAATGTTGAAATTGTCGACAAAAGTCGAGATATGTTAAAACAGTAGAAAAATATTCCTAATAATAGAAAACAATAAAATATATTGATGAACTCGAAGGGCTTAGAAAAATTCAATTATATAGCAGAAGTCGAAAAACTCTTGATATATACCATAAAGCTATAAAGTTCACGCAAAAAGCTCCTGTAAAAACTTTACTGTATTATATGCAGTGGTTAAATTTTTCGGGCTGAGAAGTGGGGTCAGTATCTCAAAGTATGACCCATACCCATATGACCCATATATACCCTTAAGAATTGAATTTTAGAAAAACGTTTCTCAGTTTGTGTTTCGTAAGCGAACGGTTTGATTATGGCCTTATTCCTTATCCAGCCAGTCAGAAAATACAGCGGGCGAACAATATAAAATTTTTCATCACAGGGAGCTGTCGTACTTCTTTAAGTTGTAATTTTCTGGGAACAATTTTTTAATAGACTTTAGTATTATGCAGGGACTTCATAATTCCAGTATTATTTATACTTAAATAGACGAAGGCAAAACGCTTCTATTCTTTTTTAACTTCACAACATAAACGCTTGAGTTGTGTTTTTTTTTAGTTTTGTTGTTAAGGTTGTGAAGAGCGGCAATGTAGAATGTAGTTTTTTTCTAATAGTAAGCCGTTCAACACCTCTAACAGGGGGATACGTTTTCACTGCTAAGCTAGTGGACCAATTTTGATAAAATTTGGTTTGGTGATAGATTGTACCCTAAGAAAGGATTTTTTTTTATGTTCTTTTGGTGGACGTGGCACCACCTTTCCAATGGTAAAAACCTCAGTAACTGCAGCGCCGCTACATTGAATTTTATATAGAGATAGATTAGATCGATTCCTGAGTAAAGACATTTGTTTTTGAGAAGACGGTGTAGCGCCCGTAACAGAAAAATATGTTTTTACGTTTTGATAAAATATAGTTCGGAAATAGGGTGAACCCTGGGGAAAAATATTTGTTTTTAATCTGGAGTGCCGCACCTCTAATCAGAAGAAAATGTTGTCTTATCTACTATATACCAAGGGACGGTTTTTATGTAAATTGGTATGGTGATGGATTGATCCTGGAGGAAAGTTATTCCTTTTTAAGTGGGCAGTGCCAGGCTCCTAATAGGAAAACATGCCTTCATAGCCGAACTAAAGAACAAATTTTGATGAAATTTGATATAGAAATATATAGAACCCTGACAAAGAAATGAAGATAGGAATTGGGTAACATGATAACATGA
Organism: Tricholauxania praeusta; assembly: GCA_949775025.1. Taxonomy (NCBI): domain Eukaryota; kingdom Metazoa; phylum Arthropoda; class Insecta; order Diptera; family Lauxaniidae; genus Tricholauxania; species Tricholauxania praeusta. Next base: position 36,381,147 of record OX459029.1, on the reverse strand, counting down.
TTTTTATTGTTGTCAGCGATGATATTTAATCAGGTAAAATGATACTGAGCTGTTTTGTGTTGCCACTCGAGTGGTTGAATTTCAACTAGTGAGCGAATTCTAGCTATTTTTATAGGGCTAATGGATTGGCTGAACGTTTATTCTCGATAGCGCAGTCAATAAAAATAGATATGTTTTGTAGAAGCTATCGCATCTCCTTAGGTATTAAATACCAAAACATTTTACTCAAGATTCCTCTCAATCGAAGACGTTCCTCTTGAAACTGAACAAAATTTTCGTTTCTCAAACATTTTTAGTTGTTGTAGCTGTTGACTATTTTTCCAACTTTTAAAATCACTATGCACATAAATGTAAAATAGAAATTACTGCACCCTGCATTTAGCACAATAATTTTCATAAATTTTTGCATAAAAAAATAATAGATATATATGTATGTATATATTTGTTTGAAACTATGCACAGCATGTATAGTTCTCACTATTATTGTAAATTCTATTAGCTTACATTTTATGTCTTGCTTGAGCATAAACAGCAGCAGCAAGTTTATCTCTTAAGTCTTTTGCTTGAACAGCAACAAGTTCGCAGCTTAACTCTTTCGTTTTGATTTTCATTATGACAAAGGAAACAAGAAATTAAACAAATCTAAGACAAAATGTTATTGCAGTTAATAAAAGATAAATTACTAATAAAATTGATAATGATGATGACAACGATCTCAGAAAATATCAACTGTTTAAATAAAAAAAAATTTAAGACAAAACAGAAACAGAAATATCCAAATCAAATAAAGTATTTTCTACTGAAGATAGTCAGTGTTTCGCTGTGCGCTTGTGCGGGCATTTATTTCATTTCGGGTGACAGTTTTTTTTTTTATTTTTCTCAGATATGCTTCTTCTTTAAATTGGGTTTTGATTTTGTATCGTCTGAGTCAGAACCTTTTTTTCTGCATTCGAAAAGAGCAAAAAATGCCGAGCCAGGAGGACAGTTTATCTTTTGTTAAGTTGAGTTTTGGGCGCAAGAACATGTGTTGCAGTTGCAGTTATAAGATAAGCAAACTCAGATAGCAGACATTTGCTGGCTTCAACACTAAATGAAGCATTTTATGGTTGAGACTCTTTGGTTAATAATTGCATTATTTGGATGCTTATTGTAGAAGGCAGTCGCACAGAATGGGATACGTTTGTCAATATTTTTTTTATTTCATTTTTGGATCAGGTGAAAATAAAAAATGTAAAGAATGAGTCAAAGTAATTGATATGGGTAGCAGCAGCAGCACCATTGTTGGCTAACATGAGTGAGTGGCTTTTAAGTGGACTTAAGCAGCCTTTCAGTAGGCGCTTCAATATACAAAATGCTGGATAAAAAGTATAAGCTTTTTCCAATTGTTCAAATGTAAAGTGAGGGAACTTTTATTATATTCAGATTAATGTTTTTTTCTTAAATTTTTTGTGTTGGGCTTCTTTTTGGTTGTGTTTTAAATTTCTCATATTATTTCACTTTTGCATTTTGTTTATCAAATTTGTTTGTTTTTTTCTTTTATGAAAATGTAAATAATTTTTCTCTTTTTGCATTTTTATTAAATTTTACTATATTTACTCACATCATGTGTCTTTTGTCTTGTTCACTAGCAAAAATAATAATATCAAATATAACACTGTGTTCTTGTTGCTGTTTTTTTATGTGAGAAATTTTAAAATACATCAACAGAAACGCTTAAGCGATGTACACTCTTTTGTGTATAAGTGTACTTTTAGTAAAAGTGTAAAAAGCAGTAGAAGTTCAGTAGTTACTGAATCTCTTTTTGAATTTTAAGGTTTTGAAATTTACTGCTATTGCCAACTCAATGAAATGAGAATGTCAAAAGTAACTCAAAGTCGAACACTTAATGAAAATACCTTGAATTGATTGAAATTACTTAAAAATTTCCAACGTATTTCACCACTTTTTAACATATCCTTCAATCATCTGAATTATTTTTAAAGTCAAATTAAAAAGTTCAACAGGAATATTACTTTTTGGAAAGAACAAACCAAATAACTGAGCTGACAGAGAGAGTGGTACATAATACATGTAACACTTACAATTGTAAATTAATTACACTGCTAACACAAAAGAGTGAACACCACTTATTTTGCAATGTAAATATTTTCCAACAACAAAAAATACTTTTAAAAATCATAATAAGAGGTGACTGTAGGAAAGTGATGTGCTTATGATTAACGGTTGACATTTTTAGAAAATATTACAAAAAATACATCAGACGTAACAGAGTTGCCTTATGCTATCCTGTTCCCATTTATAATCAAGGTCAACGCACAGCTCTTTGTTTTATATATCACCTTCTTCTACTATAAATTTCTCATTTGTCTTTATTATTCACGTAAGTTCAAGCGTTTTCACAATATTCAGGGTTAAAAAAATACGATATAAAATGTATTAATAAGCATACAACTAGAACGGGAAATCCCCTTTTTTTTAATTAAAAATAATTGTTTCAGTTTTTTTATCTCGAGAAACGCTAAGTTGTCAACACCTCCAGGCTGATTGGAATCGGAAGTTACTTAGTATTTCTGCGTTCTTTGATATTCAAAATGTTATGTTGTATTGAAACAATACCGGGAATAAAAGTCGCCGTCATCTAGGTCGAAAGATTCGTAGTTCGTCTTATACGAGCATATTTTTGCTTTCTGATACCATTAACGCCATCCAAGTTGTCGAAATCACCTAATCGAAAACTGATTTTCATTGGGGTCAAATATTGCGAAAACACCAATTGTGACCATTGATAAGCACACCATTTGGTTTGGAGTATTTCTGAGTACACAAAAAAGATGTAGTGAGCTTACTCTTCGAAATCCTTTTGAAAAATCGCATGATGACACTTTCGCGTTATTCTCATTATTTATTTTCAAGAGAAGTTTAATATAGTAGAATTACCAAAAATTATTAAACTTAAAAACAAAACTAAAACGCTATCACAGTCCAAATCTTCGATAACTGAATTAACTGATAAGCACACAAGTTACTTATCGCGCATTATTACCTGCAGACGCCAAGTGTCTTGAGTTAACAGACAGAGCACAAGTTCCTTATAGCTGCTGAGTCAATTAAAATAGGTTCACAAACTACGATCGATGCGTGGTTTCAGCTGCAGGTTCAATGTCAAACCAAACACACATGAAATTCCAAAGTGTGCACAAATTTCCAAGAATTTTTCGAAGAGATGGACCAAAAAACACAAAAACAAAAAACACAGTTACATGATACTAAATCATATACCATAGAAAAGTCAAGCACAAATAAAACAAAAATAAAAAAAAATCTAAAAATTTAACCCATAAAAGTCAGAACTCAAATTGAACCCAACAAGAAAATTCCCTCAGATCAACTTGAAACGGCAAATACAGGGGAAAAACTGTCATAGCCAATGATGCACTGCCCACAAATAAATGTCGTTAGTGCCTCGGTATAACAACAAAAACAACAATACCAACAACAACTACAATAGTTGTAATAATGAAAACAAAAGCAGCAAAAAAAAAAAGAGGCAAATTGAAACCAAAACAAATGAAAAATAAAATAAAAAAACAAAAGAAAGACCATTAAATGCTCATAAAAACAGACACGCTCTCGAATTCAAGCAAAAGAACAAACAGTCAAATTTTAAGTTTTTTTTTTCTTCATTTTATTAAGAAAAAAAGGTCAACTTTACAACAACAGCAGCGAGAAGAACAACAAATGAGCAACGTGCTGCTGCTGCTGCTGCTGTGGTTTTTATATAAAATTCTTGATAAAAATATATGAAATTTTAGTGAGAAATGGTATGGTACATCATTAACTTGCTGATTTATGAACGGTCATAGAGGCGACACGAAGGCAACACGTTACGCTTACGCTGTCGAGCTGTGACCTGGCCAACATTGGATGCTACGAATTAGTTGGGCTTGTAAAATGATGTAGACCCATTAAAAATATTTGAGAATAACTTAATTTTTTTTACTAGCTGATGTAAGAAAGAGTTGATTTTGCTTTACTTTTTTGAGAATTTACCATCAACGTTTTTAAGTAACACTTTTTCGTGAAATATACTAAGCCATATCAAACTGTGGAGAAAATTCAAAATTAAAATTCTGAAAAATACAAAAAATGGCATTAAAATTACATGACATAAAAAGTCATGCGATAATATTGTTATGGGATATAAATATATGATACACATTATCCATTGTGAAAAGTCCGCAAGATACTGAGGAGCAAAAAACTGCGTAAAATTTTCATGAGATTAATAGTCATGCAATAAAAGTCATCGTTATCTACTGAGAGCAGTACACAAGATACTGAGAAATAAAAATTGCTTGAAAATTTCATGAGATAAAAAGTCATGAGACAAAAATCTTATGTGATAAAATAAACGATTCACATCAACTACGGAAAGAATTGCACAAGATACTGTGGAATAGAAAATTCCATGAAAATTTCATGAAATAAAAGGTCATGCTATAAAAATCATATGGGATAAAAAATATCTGATAAAATAAACGATTCCTATCATCTACTGTGGAATAAAAAATTCCATAAAAATTTCATGATATAAAAAGTCATGCAATAAAAATCTTATGGGATAAAAAATATGTGATAAAATAAACGATTCACATCATCTACGGAGAAAATTGCACAAGATACTGTGGAATAGAAAATTGCATAAAAATTCCATGAGATAAAAAGTAATGTGTAAAGTTAATCTTATGCTACAAAAATTAACGATTCACATCATCAGCAAAAGCTCTTTTTATATTACATTGAAGCTAAAATATCCTGCTACTGATCATAACAATTTTAGCCAAATTAATTTTTTCTCCCACTAAATTTTTGTCAACAGACATTGAATATTTAGTGCATCATGTAAATTGTGTTTCATTACATTTAAATTTCATGAAACCTTTTTACATTAGGTAAAGGGAGATTTTTTTGAAGTGTCTAAGGTTCCGACAAGGATCCCTGTGAAACGAACTATCAAACTTATTCAGCATAGTCTGACAAATCATCATGGAACGCTCAATATCAGAGCAACGCTTGCAAACTGTGGAAATTAACAAAATTCAATAAAACTTCAACATTAAATTCACATGATCTTTTGCAATCATGAAATCTGGATTTTTTTCTTGTGACAACGTGCGTAGCGTCTGACTTGTGTTGATAAACCAGCAATGATTGACGCCTTGAAAGCCAACTCGGACAGTTGCGGACAAAAGACCCCGATTTCTTGAAAAAAATGGTCCAAAATTGGACGAAAAGAATGCGTTTTGTCAGATATACTTACCCTCGGTAGACGTATGCCCGAAATTGTTTTTTGACACATTAATGACATTGAATGTACTTTCAAATGAATTTAAGAATTATATCAATTATTGTTTTATTTGAATTTAAAGTTCGAACACTCAATAAAAAAAAACCCCTCTTAGTTTCACAAAATGAAATTTTATGTCATGAGACATGTGACTTTAATCACATTAGAATTTTATCTCATCTCAAGTTTTTCCACTTGCGAAATTCACAATTTACGATAAAAATTGGAGCTGTACTAAAAATGACAATACTTTCGCCTTCTTAGAAAAATACAGCATGCGATAATTTCATTGAGCAAAAGTTTCATGCATAAAAAGTCTCATGAGATCAGCATTCAATTGACAGAAATCAAATGTTATGCAAATGGCAAGCAATTGAAATATCCTTAAATGAAAAGCCTAAGATAATGCGATCGTCTAAATTTTAAAATGTTCGACATATATAAAACTTTACTTCGAATATATTGCTGTTGATACTAAATAGTTTTATATAAATAACTTTTTATTGCATATAAAATTTTTAATAAATTTAATGACTCTAACTATTTCTGTGTGGATTTTAAGCCGGTGCATTTAAATATGTCATGTCAAGTTTTTATTTTTTGTATTTGCACGTTTTGTAGGTAACTAACTCTCTTCAAGTAGTCTAGACGGATATGCACCTTATTTTTTCTTAATATATACATAACTCTGTATTCTTTTTTCGCTAATGAGCCAAAAACTACTACATATCCTCAGTAGAACAACTTCACGTATTTTCTACTCAAAGGAATTTACCTCACCATAAGAAATAGAAAAATATCTACAATATAATATAGGCGTAGCCACACACAGTGCTTGCTATAATTTTTATGGCGCCTTATAAATTAATAAAATATTAATTTATGTTGCTGCTACTGTTTTTATAATAAGTAGAAATATTTACGAGCATGTGTGTGTGTGTGTGTGTTTGAGTAGTGTAAGAAAACTTGTATAGTAAAAAAAACGAATAAGCAGCCAACATAAAAATAAAGAAAATTAAAAAAAAGAATAAACCAATCAATAAGTAGCATGTGAAACAAAAAATCATTTAAAAGTAAAAAAAATTCTCCAAATTTTTTTTTTCCAACTGATCTGGTATGTGGTGCGGCAAACCAAATCTAAAAACAGCAAAGACGCCAGGGCATAAAATAAAAGTAAAAACTTAAACGAAAAAAAAAAAATAAAATTAATAATTTATGCATATTTAATTTTTGGGGAGGTACGCCTTGATTAGTAAAGGCTATAATTAAAAAACAAAAAAAATCAAAATGATACAAAAAACTCTGTTATTAAATTTTTAAGTGGAATGTTGCTGACGCTTGAAGCATAGTTTCTTTGTTGTAATTGTGCCTTTCCAGCTATGATGTGTGGAGACAACCACAGCCAATTTGCTTAGGCTCTTATAAATAACATAACTCGGAGTTTTTTTATGTTGTTGTTTGTTTTAGTTTTAGACAAAATGGTAGGAGGGGCGTTATCTTTAGCAAATCATTTTGGCCAAATGAAAGTGTGATAATTCTAAATTATTTGTCATACACAGCATATAAATAAAACTCAATTTGAAAATTTTCTAATTGAAATAAAACCAGTTGAATAAAGTTTAAGTATTAAAATTTAAAAAAATTCTTAAATAGAAAAAGGCCTTAGAAAAGAGAAAAAGAAAAGTCAAGTTTGCTTTGCAGAATGACGTTGAGCAACACAGCCAGCTCCGTCAGAGTAGGAAGGGACCTCTCCGAACCATTTGATACCGAACGAGGTTTCAGACAGGGCGATCCACTATCCTGCAACCTCTTCAACTTTGTGATGGAAGGGGTGTTGCGAAGAGCCAGTGTACATCGTAATGGCACTATTTTCTACAAAAGTGTCCAGCTCCTTGCATATGCCGATGATATTGATATCATTGGACGTTGTAAGCGAGATGTTACTGCTGTGTTCTCTGCTATCGAAAAAGAGTCAGCGAAAGTGGGTTTGACGGTGAACAAGGGCAAAACAAAGTATATGCTGTCCACAAACAGGGAGACGCGGCGTATTGGATCCTTTGTTACTGCGAACAACCATACTTTTGAAGTTGTCAAGGAATTCACCTATCTTGGCACCGCCGTGAACACTCAAAACGATGTCAGCCTGGAGATAAAGCGAAGACTAACTCTTGCTAATAGGTGTTACTATGGTCTCAGTAAGCAATTGAGTAGTAGACACCTCTCTCTCCCGACAATATTGACACTCTACAAGACGCTCATCTTACCCGTGCTACTTTACGGCGCAGAAGCATGGGTTGTGTCGCAGACTGATGCAGCCACGCTTGGGGTGTTTGAGAGAAAAATTCTTCGCAAAATCTTCGGTCCTGTTCACGTCGGCGACGACTACCGTATTCGAATGAACCACGAACTGTACGAGCTCTACGCTGACATTGACATAGTCAAGCGCATCACTATCCAACGTCTGCGCTGGCTGGGACATGTTGTGCGTATGGACGAAGAAGCTCCGGCAAAAAAGGTGTTTGATGCGGAAGCCGCTGAGCGACGACGAAGAGGAAGACCATGCCTCCGATGAAGAGACCAAGCCGAGGAAACCCTATCCACGCTTGGTGTGAATGAATGGAGAAGGCGCGCGCGAAGCAGAGGCGCCTGGAGAGAGCTTTTGAGGTAGGCCGTAACCCGGTAACGGGTTGTTATGGCCACCCAAGTAAGTAAGTCGATGAAGCTTGAGTAACATAAAAAATTCTTGAAAAAATTTTTAAAATATAAAATTATCACGTAATATGCAAAAGCATCGTGTAGTATCGAAAAAATCAAGAAGTATCAATTATTAACAACAAATATTGAAAAATATTTCAAACTTATAAGTGTGAAAACGAATTCAAAAGTCTCCATAAAATCGATCAAAATGAAACAATATCAAAAAGTTAATAAAGCGCGAGTAGCGTTGGATAGTAAAAAAAGTTATTATCGATTGAAAAGTTTGGAACAGCATCAAAAAGTTCGAAAAAATTTTATTAGTTATGAAAAGTATTGAAAGCCGACAAAAGACGAAAAGTAACTCCTTGTATCGAAAAATCATGATAAACGTTAAAATGTCAGATAGTATCAATGTGTATCGAAATAATTGATAAGACTTTACAATATTGAGCAGTATCGAAATAGTTGATTAAAGTAAAACTATTACCGAAAAATATATTAAAAGTATGGAAAAGATCCAAACCAGCAAATGTCCGAGGTTTGACAGTTTTGATTGGTATCAAACACATAAGTCAAAGTATGTCAAAAAGGGTAGATTAATTTCGATAAGCTTAACAAAAACCAAGAAGTCTCGAAAAATGTCGGAAAAGCTATTGAGTGCATCGAAAAGTATTAAATGTATTTTGTAAAACTCAAAAATATATTATAAGAGTCGTGAAACTCAGATTTTCCGTTATGAAGATAAAGCAAAAAATTTGTTTATTTGCTTGTTGGCTGCCTGCTTTGTATATAGAGCCGTAGGCAGTTTGCTTGCTGGCTGCCTGCTTTGTATATGGTGATGTTAATGGTCTTGCCTGTTGGCTGCATGCTTTGTATGTGGAGATTCAGGCAACTCGCTAAACTATACAAGCACTTAGTAAGCGATATTTTAAAGCAATCTGCCTTTCGTTTGTTACACATTGTATATGGAGATGTAGGCAAGCTGCCTACAAAGCGGCAATCCCTTTGTAAACAGAATTCACAGTTGTGGCTGGAGTTGTGAGCTTTACTGCCTACAATGAGTATAACTATTCATCGATGTTATTTATAACATATTTGCCGCCGAGTTTCATTCAGTTCTGTGTTTGAGGAGTTTTAAAAGCGACAGAACATTTACTGTTCGTAATATTGGCGCATTCACTTCCAGTTATCAGTAAAACCGTGTGTTCAATCAAAAGAATATTTTATTTAGCCGACTATAGTATATTTTTGTTAGAGTACAAGTGTAAGCTTGTTTGAAAATAAGTTCAATTGTTAAGCGAATTCGAAATACAAAGATTTTATATCGGAAATTTAATCCGAGATTAAGAATGTTTGAATTAATACAATAAAAATAAGCCTAACACATTAAGAAGTTATCGAATTATCAATATATGTACATGGCATTGGAACTTTGTGAGTACCAAGTTTACTTTGTGCAAAAAAAAAAATCACTTATTTTATTACACAATCACTAAACAGTTTGTAATTGAAATTGTTACACACTGTTGCCAGCCACATGACAAGCAGCAGCAGCTATCGCGCAAACAAATCAGTGAAGCACAACAAAACGTCTGAAAAAAAAAACTCACCAAAAACAAGTCAAAATATGTCACTAGAAAATAAAAATGATAATAAAATGTTGGCAATTAAAAACGTCGTCATCGTCTTTGTGAAAAAAAACGAAAGAAATGTTAAAAACAAAGGAAAAAAATCTAAAATGGGCCCATTACAAATGAACTGTTTATTTAACGATCCTTTTTAGACAACGGTCAGGAATGCATTAAGACTACAAATAAAAAAAAAGTCAACATTAAAACTCATCACTCAAAGACTTTTACGTACCTAGATACATAAAAGCACAAGCAAAATACACGCCCAAAAATTTGAAACATAAAGAGCCAACCAGAAACACATTGGTAAAACACCTAAAACTTAAATAGCAAATATGTGGCCTTAACGCTAGTAACAGCAGGACAAACCGACAGACAGCATGCACGAAATCAACACGCAGCGCGCATTTAATTTAATTTCAACAAACAAAAACCACAACAACAAACACATATTCAGCAAGTGAGAATTACTAGCACATGTTTGGCGCAGCCAACGAATTTAGCCAAAAAAACTATAGGCAACTGCAAATTATAATGAAATTTTCAGATTTCCACGAAATGTTGGTGGAAAATAAAAATCACTCACTAAAATAACTTTGCCTGGACACTGCTTTCACCGTGGGTTCGTTTAGTGAACGTAAAGCAAATTCACGGCTATAAAATGGACATTGTCTCTGAATTGTGTCATAACATTAAATGTTTTATGTCGGCTGGTCAGGAAAGCACAAAAAATACAATCAGAAATGAAACGCAAATGTACGAAAAAAAAAATATACTAAAAAGGACAATAGCGATAGTGCATGTTGTGCCTATATCTTTTTTGATGTGTGGACATCTTTACTGGCAGGTACGGAAGAAAATTTATATTGGATTGACTTGGTAGATATGAAGAGCTATTATTGACTTCAATTGGCGTTTTTAAAACTTTCCCAAAATGTTTTGACTCGTTCAAAATTTTTCGACTTTTTCAACGATTTTCAAATATTACATTTTTCGAATAAATATTAGCTTATAAGTGAAACATTAAAAAGTCACATCCCGACTTCAAACCAGGACAGATCGATTAAAAGATTAATGTTTGCTTAACAGGTATATAGTACGTACATCGTTTTCAGTCATACGTCAGGATTCTGAATATTGTGGAAAGTGAAAAAAACGTTGAGCTTGTTCACATGTGATGTTATCTTGCACTAAGTGGATCGGCACATGTCTGATTACGAAATCAGATAGAAATACTCTTTCTTCTTAAAGCCTTACCATTTAAATGCGATGCTTTATTTTGGTGATATCGCACTTTTGAGTTAAAATGCTTTCTATTCAAAGAAACTTTTTTGAAAAAGAAAGTATACCTTTACATAAGACAATAGGTAGCATTTTAAAAAACCAATTCAAATACAATTATCTGATGTCATAAGCAAAAATGAGCAAAACAATTTTCTGTAAATAGTAGGATAGTAAAAAATATTTCTTAATTAATCAATTTTTGTACTTTCAAAAAATAATGTCTCAAAATACTGATCCGATGAAACTGGGAAAAACTATCAGTGGTGTACCTTGAAAATATGTTCAGAAAAAAAATAAAAATGTACCTACTAGAAGCAAAAAGGTCATTCAGATCCATGCTTCATCAAATATTTAAAAAAATTGGATCATAATATTAAAATTTACTAAAGAATAATTACAAAAAAAAGCAAAGAATGTAAGATGAAAACTTATGTGAAGTTTAAAAAACTTCAAGAAAGGCATTTGCCGGAATGAAGGAAATTCATTTTACTGGAATGCTAAAAAAAAAAATTCCTTACTTCCATACAAAAGCCCAGCTTTCTAGAACTGAGGCATTGGACTTGCAGCGTTTTAATTTTTACACTCCACCCTTATGCGGAAATTTTGCGTTGAAGCATAAATTTTCAAATTTCACACAAAATTGATTTTGGAATAGAAATACTGAATAAGTAATGCTAAAAATATTGAAATACCTTAATATGACTATCCTGCGATATAATTTCTTGTTCAAAATTCTAATTTTTACCACTAAATTATTTTTATTAAATTTGTCAAGGCATTTTCGTCTCCGATTTTGCTGATTTTTCATTTGTTGAAAAAAGTTGACTATCAGATAATTTATCGTAAGTCATTGATTGCTACTTCAAACTTTATTCAACATAAATGAACCTTACGAAAATAAAATGTTAAAACATAAGATATTAAGGAACAATTTTTTATAGCGAACAAATATTTATCAAATTTTTGTCTCTTATCGGGTGCATGATATTTTGAGATAAGCTTGAAAATTGGTTAGAAATCCAATTTCAATATTTTTACCTTTTTTTGAAGTCCTCACCAAAAAACAGTGTGTAATGTATCAAAATATGTATTTGGTAAAAACAACTTATTCCTAACATTTTATGTTGCAACAATTTTTTCCGAAGAGATGATATTCACAAAGATAAGAAATAGTTTAAACATTAACCCTTCTATTCCTCATAAATAGTGGTTCTAATTATGCAAAAATGTTTTATGATTTAAAATTTCATGTCAACTATTTAAACACTAAAAACAAAATTTAAGTTTGCAGAATTAAAGGGCTCAAGGTTCAAATTAGAACTTTCCATATATAAATGTCGCTTTTACTAAAATATTTTTTACCAAATATGATACTTTTCTTTTCGAAATTAAAAAAATCAGAGATTATTTAGAGACATGAAACTATACGAAAATAATGCTTAAGCATTCATACGTTTATGTATGCCAAGAATTTAAAAAAAAAAAAAATTAACAAACCATTAACTAAGTAGTTTTTTACTGGCCACTTAATTAGCATCTCTTCAAAAATCACACTTAAAATGCTACAGACAGGTCGCAAAACTACATTTTCAAGATTTTTTTTATATATAAAACGAAAATTTTATTGTAAGAGCAAAGCAAAAAAAACAATGAAAATTACAAATCACAACCGCACTAACTGCATCATTAACATAAACGTTAACAGCAACATCAAGTTAACTGATTTGCATTTTCTTTACAACCAAAAGTCAAAAAGCAACAACAGCAGCAATAAAAATTATAGCAACAACAACAACAATTGCTTAAAAATTAAAATTTCGCTGTTCATATTTTGTACAAGAAGATAATATGAAAAAAAAAGAGTTAAAAATAAGTACAGGGTGGCCCAAAATTACGTTTTCCAACTTATTTTCTATGATCTTTCGCAAAATTCCGCTTAGTATGAAACAAGGTCAGCAAGGGTCGTTTCTAAAACGCTCTTTCAATTAAGTTAGTATTTGAATTGCAAATATTGGATATTATTTAGTTGGAAGATATTTGCTAGCTTATTAACGTGCTAGTAGTCTTTCAAATAGGTTCAAAGAAAACAGTCGGGAGCGATTAGGTCCGATGAAAGTGTCGCTGCTGTGACAAATAATGCGTTCTTCGGACATATCCTCTAACAGAGCCTTTGTAGTATGAATTATAGTCTCGAGAATATTTATTAATATCGCCATGAGTTTTTGCCACCCTGTCTTTCAGCACGAAAATTATTCAGTACTTAAAAACCAGAGAAGGGAAAAATGTAGTAAAACAACGCCAAAACAAGTTGAATATTTTCTTATTATCTTATTAGCAACTTGTTGTTTCTGTTGCATTGGCTACCATTGTAAACATTCCTCGCAACAGCTACAGCGCCATTACGGCAAATGTCAGTTTGACAGTCACAACTGTCATATTGACTTTTACGTAAGTGTAGCATTTTGGCATTATTTTCAGCTCTAAATGTGTTGAGCCACTGCAAATTATGGCAGTATTTAGAATCAGAAAGACAGACAAAGGTTGCTTTAATAAATGTTCAAATGCATGCATACATACAATGTATGCATACAAATGTATGCATTATTACAGCTGGTTTAACTGTAGAGGCCTTTTAATCTTCTGCCGTTAGTTGCATCCGCACTGCAAGAACTCTTAAGACCTCTTTATTTGTTAAAAATGGTAATGTTTGGTGCACCCAATTAGAAAATATCTGATTCTGTACATAATCAAGAATCGTTACGTAGAAAGCCTTCATCGTATCTATGCTATAAGCTTTTCGAAAAAAAAGTCATGTACATATATATTAAGTAATGTAATAAAACATGAACATTTTATGTAATATGTAATTTGAAAACATAGCATCTCAGAAAATTTATAAAAAATAAAATGCTAGAAACATTTCAAACTTCTGTAGAGTAGCATGTAGCATGTAGCACAAATTAAAAATTTGTAAATTTTATATGATATATAAAAGATTTATAAAAAATATCACAATCGTTCATTAAAAGTTTCATGGAAATTTATCAAGTATCAAAACTTAAAAAACCATCAAAGGTAACTAGAAAGGAAATTGGCGGAAATTTAACAGAAAATAACATTATTTAAAGTTTTTAATTTTATATAACGAAAGTTTTATTAAACATGAAAAAGAAAGTTTCTAAGAAGTAAATCGAAAGCTGTAAGAAATACATATATGAACATTTAATAAATTGAATTTCCATAAAAATCTGTCAAGCTTTATATACGTAAAGTCTTATAAAATATAATGAAAGTAACGAAATATTTCTCTATGAACATAAATCGTACTTTCGGCTTATAAAAGTTAAATATGTATTTAAAGCTACGTAAGAGATTTTCTTAAAAGAGATATTAACTTGCGTGAAAAATGGTAAGAACAGCTTGCAATTTGTTAAAAATTACTGTATGAGTTCATTCGAGTATTTCCACAGGCATACGCAACGAGCTGAACTCGAACAACTCGACTCGTTCGACTCATGTCATATTCAGTTTGTTCGTTGTCCTTGTTATAAGTTTCAAGCTGCTCGTTTGCTCGTGTTTCGACTTTTTTCACAGTACGTAATAATGTTCACTTCTTTTTTTCGATCGACTTGTCGAACACATCGAACTAAACGAACAGAGTCGAGTCGAGTTAAATGAATTTGGTTCGTTGCTGAAATTTTGTGAAAAGCTCGTAAGCTTCGAGTTTATTCGAACGAGTTCGACTCGTTGTACAGCCTAGTTTGTAACTCTTAGGCAACTTCATCCCCTGCATGTTAAAATTTGAACATCTAGAATTACATTACATTACATTACATTACATTACGTCTACAATGTTAAGAAAATAAATAGCTCTCTCGAATATAGTCTCATTCACCGAAAAAAAAAATGTCTTCGTTAAAGAAAAGAATGCCCAGATTTAAGAAAACAGTGTCCTTCAATATACACAATAGCTAAGTTTTCGTTAAAATAAAAGGAGTTTCTCAAAATAATCCTAAAGGAGAAAAAAAAAAATGATTCATAAAAACGATTTAAGCAAATTACTATAGACTTTCAAAATATTCTTTAGTAGATTTTTCTTAATCTGTAGTATTTTATTATGTTACTTACATGAAAATGGCTTGTAACGCTATAAAGCCAAATATACTGAACTGATTTTAATAATTTCTTTTTTAAAACAACATATATGTGCCTAAGAAGGATATTGCATTCTTCTTTTTGGAGTAAAATGTAATTTTTTTAGGATTCAGTTTTACCAAAGTTTCACACAAAACATAAAAAAAATGTTTCTTATAATCCCTTAAGTAAAATGCATTTTCAAACAAAACACCTATTGAGTTTGAGGAAATATGTACTTGAAATAAGAAAAATTTACCATAGAATTTTACTTTTTCTTCTATGAAAAAGGCAAATTAGCTATACCAAACCAAAATTTTACTTAAAAGACTTAATGTAAACCTTTGTTAGAGCTAATGCCTTAACTTCTCAGAATAAAACATGACCGCATTTAAAAGAAATTATTAACTTAATGCATGAAAAATTCCTTAGTATATGGAAACATTACTTAAGAATTTTGGTGTCAATGTCTAGCTATCGACTGACTGCTTGTCGCAATCACAAATGTTGATTTTAATAAAATATAGTTTTAGAATGTTCTATTATGCTGGTAAATAGAATTATGTGTGATATAGAAAATTAAACAGAGATTGAAGTTATTATGTTAGATATCAGATGGTCGGTCGAAAATGCATAGGTGGACACTTCAGGAAATCAAAAAAACAGACCTATGAAAATCCTGCATGTTCTCTTCCATAAATACTGTGAATATGATATAGGGCTTACAACAAGAAAATGATATTTTTGGGAGACTTAACCTTTCTTAGGAGCTGAAATATTTTATCAAGTTACTGCGAAACATGATCGATACAAGTACCTCACTTTTAGTCCAATATTTGCGAAATTTTAATTTCTAGATTTTAGGACGATTAAACTCGTTGTGATTTTGACTTACTACTTTTTTTGCAAAATTTGCTCCCAACTTATTTACGATCCTTGCGTCCTATGATCTAAATAAATTGTCCAAATATTTCAATATTGATCTACGTAACTTTTCACTAGGGCTGTTGCACCAGTGATCATCATCGTACCGCAGTGGCAACTACGTCGTTGTGGTGTTGCGACCTGTTTTGCACTTTTCTTTTGAAGACACTGCGTCTATGGTGCGCGCGCATGGAAGCGGAAATGATGGATTCGGGTTCCATGCGGTTTTTTTTTCCACAATGTTCTTCGACTGCTGTACATTTTAATTAAGCCTGAGGTTAAAAAATTTATGTTAAAACGTAGTAAAACGAGAGAAAAACTCTAAAAAAAAAAAAATAAAGCAACTCAGAGGAAGAGGGAGAGAGCAAAGAAATAAGAACACTAAAGTAGTCTAATGTTGCGTTGGTGGCAACACAAAAACAGCCACAGCAACAACAACAACAACAACTTGAGTTGTAACTAAAAAGTCAAACAATTAAAACCGATGTCAGGGTTGAGCGCCACTCAACCGCCGCCTGCTAGCTAACTGTTCTTTTAAAAATTTCCAACAACAAAACGAAAAAAAAAAAAAATGCCGGCTGCACAGGTCGAGGCCCGGTGTTAAGATGTGACTACGTAGGTATGTACCTACTTTTTGTTTTGGAATAACGCGCGCTATTAACGCGCATGTTAAAACTTTTTAATGGTCGGCCTTTGTTGGTTACATTTTTACCCACTGTGCTGTTGTTGTTGTTGTTGTTGTTAGTATACCTAATAATAATTATGTTTTTTTTTTTTGTTTTTTATTGTTGCTTTAAATTGTGTGCGTATATTTTAAGTGCTTAATTTTAGCTAAAAATAAAAGAAAAACATTCAAAAATTGAAAATTAGTAACCAAATTCTTTAAATTTTCCACTTGGCTGCAACAATTTAACTGAAATTAATTAGTGATATGCAGTGTTTTCTACTTTTATTTAATATTTGCAATATTTAAAAAACAAACTATTTTTTTTTTTTTTAATTTTATATTCGAATGACTCATAATTGATTTTTTTCATTATTCAACTTTTTTTCAGAAGGCCGTGAATGTGTCAACTGCGGTGCCACGTCGACTCCACTTTGGCGACGTGATGGCACTGGCCATTATTTGTGCAATGCCTGCGGACTCTACTACAAAATGAACGGACAAAACAGACCGCTAATTAAGCCAAAGCGAAGACTGGTAAGCTCTGTGAGAAATTTTACATTTATTTAAAGCTCAATAAACTGGCAATATGATGTAAGAAACGTTGAACGTTTGAAATGTTTTTTGTTATCAAAAAGAAAAAGTTATCACTGAGCTAAATAAAAGTTTTAAAAATATCTTATGACTTTTACCCCATCTACAAAGTTCGTTTGCAAAAGTGTTAAGTTTTTGAATCAGGCAAAAAAACGTATGTGGTATTATAGTACGGTCTTGATTTTCAAATTCCTGTGAGTAAAAACTTCATTACAAATAAGTAGTACATCAATATTGTATCACAAAATATTAAAGTACGGTCCTTGTAGCTAATTTGTGCAAGTGTAAGAATTGTCCTGAACTAGTTTCAAAAGAAACTGATACTAGGTCCACTTTGAACCACTTTTACGTCTTATGAACTAGTGTTTTTCCAATATTGATATCACAGGAAGAGACAATTGCCCTCATATGTACTTACACTAGTACTATTCAAATGAAGTTACAGTGTGGCCCATAATAACTGTCAGTAAAAAAAAGTACCTATTATAAAAATCAACATTGTCTACAATATTTTTTTTATTTATCACAAACGTATCATTCCAAAATTTATTAAATTAATGATGAAGTTCGAAACTAGCACCCTTTTCTTTGCTTACAAGATGTAAACGTTTGAAAAACGATTCACAGGCGGCACGCACCATTTTCTGCTCCATTTCGTCCAAAATCCTTGTCAAGCGCTGCCTGAACCCATCAATTGTTAAGCCTCTTGTTGACCTTACATTACCTAGCATACGCAAAACTCCAATGTCTTGAGATCCGGTAATGATGCTGGCCATTCTTCCGCAGAGATGAAATCAGACAAATTTTTCAGCCCTTTCCCTATTTGTGATACTGCTCCCCACACCTTAATTTTGGTCACGTTTTGATATCGCTCAGCAGTCAATTCATCTTTTGGAGCATTCGTAAAACTTCTTGCGTACACGCGGTCATTCTGCTGGTTGTGGCTGTCTTGCAGGAAGAACAGTTTTTCATCCGAAAAGATTATTTCATCTCCACCGTGCCAGTCATGTAGCTCCTTACTTTTTGTAACAAGTAATTGCATTTGCTTATTTGTTAGCCCATGAATGCGTTATCTCTTATAGGCCTTGAATCGTAGATCATTCCTGATAAGAAGCTGCTTGGAAGTTTTGGATATTTTCATATCCTTTGCTACAGAATAGGTTGATTGAGCAGGATATCGTCCAGTCACTTGTTTTATGACTTCACATGCTCGCACAGTCCGACTGCGTCCAATTTTTTATTAATCTTCGAGCCTGCTATTTCCTCATATCGTATTATTGTCTTATGTATGAATTTTTCTGCTATTCCGAGTGGTTTAAGTGTTTTTATGATGTCACAATTTCTGTAATATTTTTTTAAAACAAATTATAACTAAGACACGTTTACCTTCCATGGCGCTTCTGAGTTTGATATAAGGAATATTTTTTTTGCCGCGTACTTTCGTTGTGTACAATTAAATTTTGAAAAATAAAATGATAATTGCATTCGTTTTTTAGCTTTACTGACCCCTAATATTTATTGATTTTAGAGCAAGATATCTTTCCCGATCTGATTTTATACATTCTACAGGATGTTAAAGCGCTTTGTACCTGCGAAATATGTTTTTGCAATAATTTGAATATTTTTCCCTTAAAAATTGTCGACAAGTGGCTTGCGTGATAATCCGAATTTAATGGGTTGAAGGCGAACTCACTCTTTGAGGAAGTCTTAGGATCTTGTTAGTGAGCTCCACCAATGAATCATTTTTGAATAACTTTATTTGAAAACAAATTTTTTTTATATATTCAAAAACTTTTATTTTCCGTTTATTTGTAACACAGACAACATTAAAGAAATGAAAATGAAATTTTTTAACTTTAATTTAATCGTAGTGAACTTCAAATTGTGATTTGAGTTGTAGAATATTTGAAATTACCCATTTTTATTTTACTTAAACACTTTGAAATGTATATGAAATCCCTTTAAGTCAATGTAGACTCTTTTTGAATCCAAATCAAAAATGTTTTTCTTCAACGTTGTCGGCCTTGACGCTGAATCGAAAGCGTTTATGGTTAAATCAAATATTAAAATATTGATTTCAAAACACCGTTTGATCATTTTACGGACGAGAGTTACCCGAAAAAATATTGAAAACACATTATGTGGTGTTGGGAAATTAAGAAGTTAAATCAATATATTAACCATGGATTATCACTTATTCCGCCCACTTTAACTCCCCTCACAACTTCTGTACTTTGAAATCTCAATACCAAGACGTCAAAACAACTCAACGAGGGAAATAAATTTTAATTTGTTGCATATTTTGTCAACAGCAGTAAAAATGTTAACAGCAACAACAACAACAACGGCGCATTCCAGCTGTGAATTTCTTGGGAATTCCCTTAGGCCTTGAGGGCATAATCAGGCGCGCAGCCACACACAAACACACACACAACACGCACAGACAAACAGTTAATAATGGCATATTTATGTTAATGTTATGCAATCAAATGCATACAACAAAATCGTCATCATCATCACCAGTAATAAAATCTCAACGATCTGACTGAAAAATCTGAAAATTGAAATCTTGACGGGAATTAAATTTAGAGATTCCGAGGCTGCTGCTCTTAGTTTTGTTTCACGTCTCTCTAATAGACCAATTTATGCGTTTTTTCTGGTTATGGAAAATGGTGAGAAAGCACACGCACGCACGCATGTGTGTGTGTGTGTGTGTGCGTAGTGATTTTTGATGTAGTTGGCGCCATCAGAATCGGTTGAGTTTATGATTTTTTTCGTTTTTATTTTTGATTTTTTGTATTTTGAAGCATTAAAGGCGCTAACCCATGCTAACGTGGTAATAGCTGAGAACAAGATATATCTAGATTATAGATTACAGATTAAAGATAATGTCCAAAGTTGTTGTAATACAAGTGAATGTTGCTGTCATTTAGTAGTTGTTTGTTGTTGCTGCCAGTTGTACGTTGGTGTCACATTGGTCAGCAGCAGTTTTATTGTTTGTTTTTGGTTTTTAAGTTGTCTCCCCATAGTGCTGGTTTTTTTTTTCCACAGAAAGTTAAAAATTAATATAAATTTCATTTTCCAAGAATATTATGACATTTGAGAACTTTCACGTTTGTTGGTTTTTATGACTTTTGGAGATAGACAGTCGTTTTGGTTTTTCTACTTTAATTTTTCTTAAATGTGGGATTTTATGGAAATCATATTTTTTTTTTTTTGACAAAATTTTATCGTGTTGTGGAAAATTGTAGAGCTTAGTTGATTTTAAATGTTGTTTCTTAATAAATTTGTTACTTATGCTAGTAAAATTAAAAATTTAAAAAAACATAAGCCGTGCGTTTTAGTTTTTAGTTTTTATGAGCTTTTATTGTTAAAAATTTGTTTGTAGCTACTTATCAGTGAACTATTTGTATCTTAAGAGGCTATCAGGTGTATAAAAATATTTAAGCTTTAAGCTGATTCCATAGTAAAATTTTAGTCCATCTCGGAGATTTTTTATCAACTTTTTCATGAGGTTATTGTGTTAAAAAGTAATTTTTGTAAAAATATTACTTTTTTAACGTAAAAGTTACTGCACTTTTACTTTTATTGTAAGTATGACAATAAAGACAGACGTCAATTGGGTATGACTGGAGAGCATTGGGCTCCCCGCCCCAGAATCTGATATTATTATTAATTACATCGATTTAATTCAAAATATCATCGATACGACATGTTATTTAAGCTCTTGTTCCCCCCAAGCTTCTATTGAAATGTAGTTACTGTATAAAGATTTCATTTCCCACATAATTTCGGTTCTTGATGACAACTGAGTACCTTCAAATTAAATTTTCTCAAATATTTCGTATTCACCAAATTCTCCGAAATCTACCACCATGTGCAACTTAGACTTAATCGAATTTTCCCATTCATTTCTCTGTGTTTCTTTCCTTAGTCCAAGTATTAGACCTTTTTTCTTGTACACAATGATTTGGGAGACCCAAAACTGTAAAACTCTTATCTCTCTAATTCACTTTTTAACCGGTTTACTACCGAATCATTAGCATATTATTGCTTATTGTTGGGAAACATTTTCCAATATGTCCCTCGAGAGACATATAGTTTTCAGTTCAGTCAAACCAATTGACGAATTAGTTATTCTTTTATGCAGCTTAAAATTTTTATATTATACTCGTTGTCAAGTGCAAATTAATTCAAATAAGCTAACTAGTTCAGATTATGCTCTTTCCACAGATATACCCATGTAAATATGAATTTTGCAGCACTGAAGATTTTGCTTTCAAGCTTGCTCAATGTATTGTTTATAAATTTGATTTTAAAGAGATTTAATCAAAAATGAAGATAAACAGATATCAGGCATTATATATTTTGGAGACTATGCAATCGTTAAAAAAAAAGAATTCTATTCATGAAAATATCAGACCCCACTAATGACTCAAAATGTGAATTTGCAGGGTGGCATGTGTTCTGATTTTTCCAGAAAATTAATTATTGACATCACAAAGTTTCAGTTTTAGTTTGAAAGTGCGATATCTTAATACAATTTTTCCTATTTTGGGAATGAATACCATTTCACAAAATTCATCACATGATGTAGAGTTTCATTTAAAACGTAATTTAAAACAAGCCTCGAAATAGCCTACCTTTTTGCTTATCGAAATAATTTCCCCACATACCAACAATATAATAGCATTTTTAGTATTCCGTTTTGGGAACACTAGCGTTATTTCATTAGGTTCTGTAAATTTGTATGATTTCAATAAATTTAGAGCCTAGGCTCTCTTGTCTACTATTATTTTGCTATATGAAGTAGTTTAATTGTGTACAAGAATTCGTCATTGTTTATTTCTTCCTAACATTCACACACAGGAAAATTGAAATTTACTAAAATCTGCAGTATTTTTCAATGTGGAACCTGAACGCTTCAGTATTACCTTCACGACTCTCACAAAATCTCATCAATGGAGTTATTTTTCCTTGCTGGTTTCTTATTTGAACAAATATGTCATTATTAAACTCATATATGTATGTACTTAAGTCCCAGTCCTCTGCAATCGAAGTATCATAAGCTTTTCCTGAAATATATGTATTTAATCTCTGTCCGGAGCTTTTTTATTTCTCAAATGAACATGAGAGATTTGTTTATTCTCTATTCGAATGCTGTTGCTACTCTTAAAATGAGAGCTTATACCTTTACTTATGGTAATAAGACATTGCATAAATTGTGAAAATTATCAAGTATAACACTATATATTTTTTGCAGTGTAAGCTTTCAATCTAATTAACATTAAATCCTGAGCAGCGTTGCTCGCTCTCATTTAAAGCCACATAAACAGGATGCACCTCATCAAAGTCAGTTAACAAGTCAGGCTGAAATGCAATTCAATTGTTTGCCAAGTCAATGATGCAACAACAACAACAACAACGACAATAACAACCAGAACAAACAACAACAACCACTAAAGTATATGTACATCACTTTGGGTGGCAATTGAATCGATTTAAATGTTTAAAATATGCGAGTAACCCTAACAAGAGTAGCCGCCGTCACTTTTTGCTTATGTTACATTTTGATTGTTGTTTGCTGTTTGCTGTTGTTATTGCTATTGATAGCAATAAATTAACATAAGTTTCC
This sequence comes from Tricholauxania praeusta, assembly GCA_949775025.1. NCBI lineage: Eukaryota > Metazoa > Arthropoda > Insecta > Diptera > Lauxaniidae > Tricholauxania > Tricholauxania praeusta. Next base: position 36,358,237 of record OX459029.1, on the reverse strand, counting down.
AACTATGTCGTCTAAACACATTCAGACACTTTTTGCCACTATGAAGGAGAGCTTAAAGCTCGCGTCAGTCATCGACTTTTTCAATGTCGACTAAGAACTTTCTTTGCTAGTAAACTCTTCGGAAAAAGCTATTTCAGAGAATTATGACAAATTTTTTTTTTTTTTTTTGATCTTTTCAAATTATTGCGCGTCTAGTCATAAGCTATACACATGTATGCATATAAGTATGTAACATAAATACAATTTACAAACATTAAATGCTGTTGCAAGCTTTCTATTCCCCCACCGCTCCTGCTTTTTGCTGACTCTCTGAATGCGCACACTTTGGTTAAAGGCAAAAAAACATAAATTAAAAATTTGCATTGTTCTCGATTTTTATTTTGTTTTTTTTTTCCTTTCCGACAATTTTCCAGCAGCATTTTGTCGACACAATTGCAAAAGATATAGAGATGAAATTTTGCAGCACACTGCTGCTGGCGGTTCAATAATTGTGTTTAATTATAATACACAAACTTTTGTTCAGAAAATGCTGGCTGGCTGGCGAGGTCTGCTTTGTTAGTACGAGTACAAGACAAAAATGTGAAAAACCCTGCGCAAAAAGCAAAAGTTCGCAAACGTCCGGCCAAAACCTCAGCTGGTGGCGGTCAACAAAGTTGGCTTTGAAAGGAAGCTGACTGCGCGTGTGTGTTTGGTACAAGTAGTCGTATCTGAAGTATAAAGTGGAAACAATTGATTTGTTTTATTTTTCATTTTTTTTTTCGTCGTTTTCTATGGCAATGTATCTTAGAGGCAACATTGAATTTTTATATCGATCGCCTTGACTTAGTTAGCGGATCTGACATGCTTGCCAATACCAATATTGTACTTGCAGGTAAATATACAAATGCAAATTTGTTAGCTTTCAAGATTTATTAACGGAAAATTAGCGCTCACACCTTAGCTACCCTCAAGCAACACCTCGAATGAATTAAAGAGAAACAATTCCACATAAAAGTTTTTATGTTTTTTTTCATTTGTAAAAAGTTTTACATCAGAACATCTGAAGTAGCCGAATATTTAAGAGTTGGAAATGTTTATCATAGAGCCAGGAAGTAAAGTCTGTTGTATTGGTTGGCGATTCCGACTCATTGTCATTTAACCCTTTCGACCCGGCTTTCCCCTAGTAACGTAAGAATTAAATCGTTGTATGGAATCGGTTGTTTGGACGTTTTGAAAGTATTCTGTCATAAATTTGTATTTTAATGTTTAGTACTTTTATTGGTACATGGTGTACCAGCCAGGTCGAAAAGGTTAAAGCAGTCATAGGAGAGTACCTGAGTACCACAATTTGAAAAAATATATCATATAAAAAGTTGTTGAGGAGAAAAAAATATCGACTTCTTACCAATAAAGTAGCAATACGACAAGATTTGACTGATTTGTAATCCTCATGAGAAACCTTTTTCTCTTTGGCTTAAAGGACTTTCAATTTGGTGTATTGAAACAAAAAATAATATATAATTATTTTACTAAACTTAATGCTATTCTGTACAGTATGTTATAACACCAAAAAAGTTACATAAAACAAGGAACAAAACAACAACAATAACGGCTAAAGCTATTCATATAAGTTTCATTCATTGCTAGATGGAATCATCAGCAGACCTGGATTAACTTTACAGGCAGAGTAGGCACGTGCCTAGGGCGGCATGACTTAAAGGGCGGCAAATATTGATGGAAACTTTGAAAAATTGTTGCATTTTATTGATTGAAAAACTTTTTAAATTTTGTTTTTATTTTGCTATGTTTTTCGTTCAGGAACGAGGACCTTTTTACCTCAAAAAATTTAACATAAATGATGAAAAAAAAATAATTTTTTACAATAAATGAAAATTTTGAGGTGGGGGGGCGGCAATTTTTATAACTGCCTAGGGGCGGCAAATTTCTTAATCCGGGCCTGATCATCAGTGACCAGAGCTGGGCACCACTACACGTGTGTTTCTTTTAAATGTTCTTCAATGCATGTGTAGTTGTGCTTTGTTGGCTTTTCAAAGCAAACTAAATTAAATTTTACGCTCTCTGCTTTATATACGTATATGAAAAGTTTTTCTCATTCTGCCGCAGTCCCGCGCGCGGTGCGTTTTGCCCAGCCACGTCAGTGACCTTTGAGTCGATGCTTTGAGAATGTCTAAGCCTGATGTGTTTTGCATAGATTTGTTAAGAACCCAAGTGAGACAAAGCAAAGCCAAAATTCTGTTTTCTATTGTGTGTCTTCGTTTTGTAACTCAGTTGATATTACACGCTGTAAGCTTTCGTGGCGAGTCAAAACGAAGTAGCAAGCGCAAATCGTATAATAAATCAGGGTAATTTCTTTGTAGTCCTATGATGCAAAAAATAATTTCTAATATTCTGAATGTTTTGACTGCTGTGGGAGTACTTTTATTCTTTTAAGTTTAATACGTGTATTCCAAAAAAAAAAATTCTCAACCGATAAATCAGTCAGTTTTATTGAATGATTTTTTTCTCAAATTCTAAGTGTTTTCCAACTTATTTTTTTTTCGCCCATATATTTTCTGTAGAGAAAAGCTTAGTCTAAACTTTAAGATTAATTTCTTTTACAATATGTGACCAATATCTTTTAACAATAAATCGAAAAACAATAAGTAAAACTCTTGAAGTACATATTATTAATATCTTATTGTTTTACTTCAACTACCTCTGAACTAATATTTACTCTTAACCATTTACGTGTTTTCCAATTAATTTCTTATGACTATTACGCCTTCAATTTTTAATGCTTATCAAATTTTGATGATTGATAAAAAATAGATACGTATAAAAGAAAAATCAAATAATGATACTACCTAAGAAACTTTAACGCCAAAATTAATCAACTTTTACATTTTTGAAAGAATTTCAAGTGTGAATAAAATGTTGTGAGGAATACAGCACATGCCAAGGTGCCCATAACAACTACCTGTAACATAATATTTGAAAAACAAATAATTGAAAAATTGTTTACTTCCAAATTTTTTCGTTTTAATTTTTTTTTCATATTTTTTTTTTTGTAGCAATTCGTGCTGATAACAACTTTTTAGGTCTCTATCGAAAATTTTTGTCACGAGATAAGAAAAAATTGAAGCACCTTACGCCAAGGTACTTTTCTTCAAAAATATCACATTTTTGCGGCTTTATCTCTTAAGCAACATTTACTGTTGGTCGATAGACGCATATTCAATAGCTATGAGTATTTGTTTATAGCTTGCGTAAAACAAATAAATCTTGTTTGTTTAAATTTAAGTTAAAATATAAAATTCAAATAACCACAAAAATTAATTTTATGACTTTGACAAAACCAAAATGCTGGTGGGAATACAAGACACAGCAGAATGGAATTTCAGATATAAAAAACTGAACACATAAATTAAATTATTAAGATCCATAAATCTCAAGAAATGCGGTTAGCTAGCATACGGTTTTGGCACAATAATTTGGTTTATAAATTAAGTATACTGATATTTTGAAATCTGAAAGTTTAAGAGTTATATCAAAATTATGTGAGTTCATGTGTATGTAAATAACATTCCGTCAGTTAGCAGACTTTAATTAAAAAAGAATTCTAATTTTAATAAAAATGATTTTCGTCACATTTGTGGTTTCAATCCAAGAAGATTTTTGAGAATTTTTTATTAAATTTTCCTAATTCAAGTGTTATGTTTTAACTGCATTCATATTTAATTCAAATTTTTTACTTTAACTTCTGTTAGTGTTGTCAGTCTTGAGCCAGCAAGACTACTCAATGTTGGACTTTGCAATATTGGGTCCAATGTGTGCTGATAAAATATGCCCCAAGCCGTGAATCATATTTATGTCTAAGGGCCTACCAGTCTTGGCATTGTGACAATATGCATGAAATTATTATTTTTAAACAATTAATGGCATAAAATATTATTTTTTTAGAAAAAATAATTGGTTTAAATTTTAATTCATATTTCGCTCACTTCTCTTCAAAAAAAAAATTCCGCACGGTAAGTTGTATTCGATTTGAGTGTTATATTGTATCTTGATAGCCTTCAATCAAAAAGCAACACATTAGGCAATATTTATTTAGATCGGAGACAGGGGGCTTCGTTGGGCCCAAATTCCACAATTCGGGAAATTTTTATCTTCATTTACATTTTTTAACCAGTTGCCAGGTTTTGGGGGCATCGTTGGGCCTGAATTATGGAACTGGGAAAACTGTTATCTTCATTTACATCTATATTTTTAAGCCGAGTGTCAGGTAGAGAGCCTAGCTTTGAAGGTAACTAAACGTACTTTGAACAAAAACTATGAAACGATAACTAATATGGGTGTTATTTTTGGCCACGATAAATACTAAATACACCGCACCACTTTAAATTTGTATCATAAGGGTATTTCTTCACCTAGCTGGCTGGTTTTACTAAACGTAACCCAATTGAATTCTGAAAGATTTATTTAAATAGCTCTATATGTTACGTTTTGAAACTATTGCTTGTATGCGAGGTGCCACGCCTACTTGTCTGATACTAAACTCAACTGTTTCTTATATATTTGTGCAATTTGGTTTCATAACTTCTTAGTATAGCGTTTTTAATTGTTTGCCTCCATGGGAAATACCACGCTTTCTTCCCCCTTCTCGAAAGTTATTTTATTTTTCTTTTGTCCAGACCTTGTCCGAACATTAGAATTTGGTTGTACTATGTTAAAAATCTCCTTCAGCAGCCACGTCCTCTATTAAAAATGCATCCACTTTTTTCTGGTGCTATGCCAATACATTTCAAGTGTTTTTGTGAAATTTGATTGTATTACCTTAAACAATTCTCTCAGTATAACGTTCAGAGTGTTTTGTTTGCACAAGAGGTGCCACGCCCATGAGACAAAACTACCAACCTTTTTTTTCAGAGCATGTCTAGTTATTCCTAATTTTGTTATACTAAGTACAGCGGAGCCGCAGTAATCTGACAAACGTTTTGCAGGACAGTGTCGAACTATCGAATTTGTCGGATTATAAAGTACTGCCTAAGACCCCCTACTGTCCGGAATTTTTTTTAAAAGAGTACCTTGTATTCCGACAAATTACAGATCCAAAGATGAGATTCTATACGTTATACTCTGAAGTACCAAACCAAACGTTTTATTATAAAATTAACGTCATTAATGCTATAGAGCGCGTACAAATTGTAATCTATTCAATCATGCATTTTCTATATTAGCAAAGATTATCAAAAAAATATGTATTCAATAATAATAGACATGTCGAATTACAGGGTTGCTGGCTTAGACAGGGGCCGGATTACTGGGGGTCCGCTGTATATGGTTCCACTACATCAGAACCGACTTCGATTCATTATTTAAAAGTGAATTCACAAAAAGACAGATACACACAGACATACTGACGGACATGGCTGAATGAACTCAGGTCTCATGACGCTGATCAAGAATATATACGCTTTCTATACCTACCTCGCTCCCTTGTTACAAGCGGAATGACAAACTGAACATAGTCAGAGTACGTGGTCGTCCTTAAACTTTGCTGGGCCCGGGGCCAGAAACTGAAAAGTGGTCTCTTCATGCTCGTTATATTCAAAATCCATACAAATATTAAATTTTCTTATTGATGAGCAAAAAAAGGAAGGTCTAATGCTTGGTATGACCCTCTTACTCTCGGAGGCTTGTTTCAGAGCCCCGTAGGCTCATGCCTCAAGACAGCACTACAGGATTGTATGGTAGATAGGTATGTGGAAACGATATACTACAGGACATTTTAAGAAATATGAATCCTTCAGTGGAATATGTTTCTCTTCAAATAAAGGAAAATGATTCTTTCAACAACAGCACTTTGCCATTAGTTTAAAGAAACTTATCCTTATTTCAAAGGCGGAACTTTTAACTATTCTAAAAACAGAATAAATTATTTTTAATTGCATGTTAAAGGAAAGTTCTGGCTTGAATTTTACAGTTTTCCCTTGAGCGGAACCCTTTTTATGTGTGTTACTATAGAATTAAATGATAATTGAATTGTGTTACTATATAGTTTTATTTAAAAGCTCTCTTTGAAGCCAAAAAACTAAATCTAAAATGGATAAAAATGCTTAAGATATACTTTTTATAACAATTCTGTCTTCCAAGGTCTGGGAGACTGAATGCGAAACAATTGTAAAATTTATTCCTAAATGATTTGATGTTGAAGCATAACATTTTTGATTTCATCGATATGACATTTTGTTTCGAAGTTTTGATCTAAAATAATGTTGCTTCCATTGTGTGTTTTGATTTAACCATATGTTCACTAGACCCCTTTGATTTTCAGTCGACGTATTCCTTTTTCTATCCATCAAATATCAAAGGTACACAAAATGTTAGCTTCTGCTTCTGTCGCTGTTAATTTAAGGATTTTTAATAAAATCCATAAATTATAAACCGTGGGAATATCAAAAACTCGATCAAAAATCAAAACAATCTCTACGAGCAAGTTGTGCCAGTCAGTGGTGGCTCTACCATGCGACGACTACGCGCAAAATCGATTGTCTACTCTGCGAGCAGTTGATCGTTGACGCAACGATGCTTAAGCATGTGGGCTGAAACGCCAAAAAAAAAAAAAAAAAAAAAAATTAACTGATTCAGAAAGGCGCAAAAAAGCGTTCGTTTTGTACGCCGACGGACAGATCGATCGATACGTGTTATGTTAAAAGTGCACAGACTGTGCAATAACGAGGGAAAAACAATATAGCGAACAGCCAAAAAGAAAAGGGCTTCCCCACCCATATGCGTATAAATCAAAAAAAAAAAATTTACTTTTGATCGAAGCAGCAGCTACTCCGCCAACGACTACTACTTTCGACTACGCCAACAGGTTTAAGAGCGCTACCCTTTATTTTTTTTGTTTGCGATAGATACAAATATTGGTAACAACAAAATATATTGGCAAGTTCATTGAACGATCTTCGTTATATTTTAACGTTTTTTTTCGATTTTATTACGGGCTGACATATGTGGGGCGTTATTACGCTAAAGGTATTAAAAATTATTAAACAGCCAAACATTGTTGACGAACGAACGAATGCTACGCTTTTTAAGCTTGTTAAGACAAAAATCAAGTCAAAATGTTGTTAATTCGCTCAGAATATTTCGTCAAAGTTTGGTGGAGTTGTTATGGATAAAAATGTCTAAAAAAAGATTGTGGCTTTCTTGCCAATATTGATCCTAAAGAGATGCTAACATATTGTATACTTGCACTTTACTCGTAAATATATTGGTGGAGAGATACCTTATGAATGTAGATCAATTAAAAAATAACGATATCACAACAACAACCGTATACTGCTGCAAAACTGCATGGTATTTAACTGCAATCTGATGTGTTTTTCGTGTTTTTCTTTTTTTACATTATCTTCTGTTCATACTTAAAATTGGGGCGTGTCAATAACATAATGGAACAAGCCGTACGTACTTTGTTATATATATATATAGTTCGAAGAGAGAAAAACAAAAGTTGTAAAAAAATTTACAAGCCAACAAGTTCACTCCACTTACAAGCTAGTTGACTAACTGACTGACTTATGTTGTTAGTTGAAGAAACATTATGGAAGACCTCAAGCTATGAAAATATTCCATAGCGAGAAAGCATACGCCATCAAGTTAAACTGAGAATTAAAGCCGTAGCTAAGTACAACTTAAAAGATAATAAATCTTGGCTTTAAGTATACTTTACTAATGTAAAATTGCCGAAAAATTCTAGAAATGATTTCCGAAGTGTAAGCAAAATCATCTAAGGAAACTCAAGCCCAACACACAAATTTATAAAAATTTAAGTTCCTGCCTTTCGAAATCAATTTCGAGACGTGAATATACGTTCGACTACGACAAATATCTCAAGAAAAATTTCATGAAATATCCCAAGGTTTCTAGTTTGATCCTGATCCAAGCACTACATTTTAGAATAAGTCTGCTAGGATTACCTTCAACACACAGCTATTTGATTAACTGAATGAGTAGCCTAGGAAACATGAGAAAATTTCGTTAGTTTAGAGTTTAGCTACTACAGCTATTAGAACTGTTAGCTACTTAGCTTGAATCGTTAAGTAAAGTAAAAAGCTCACTAAATAAATAAGTTATGAAAATCAAAATGTTATGATTATTTTTTCATAAACTTTTTCATCAATTTTTTGTGCTTTCTCAACATGTCTACTCAGACCAATGCATAAATGCTAGAAAAATTTACCCTGCATGCTGAGGGGTAAATATATTATTTACCTCTTAAAAAAAAAACATTTAAGCTGCAAGCACGCTGCTCACATTCTTTACATAACATTATTCCAATTACGGTTCCATTAGTAGCTCGAAATAATTTGAGATATCTGACCTTTAAATGTCGAAAATGCAATCTAAGTCAAAGTTTTTGATTCGTATCGATTTTTTTATTACTTAAACGAAATCTGGATTTAAAACATCTCCACAATACTTTGTGCATGATCTAAAATTTTTGGATATTAAAATTTTTAGACATAAAATATTATCTAAGAATCTAAAAAACACTGTGTTGTTGTCGGCATTTTGATTCAGCAACAAATTCAAGCTAAAAATAACTTTGAAATATCTATCCAAAGCTTTGCTGAAGGTCAATGAAATGATAAGAAAATCAATTTTATAGTAAACTTACCTAAAGTTTCGTAATAAGACGAACATAAAGATTTTCGGAAAATGAAGATAAATCTTTGATGAAAAAATCAGAATATTTCTTTTATGTAATAACACATCTTACTGATTTTTTGATGATTTACTTTAAGTAGCACAAAATCTCTGGCAGGAGTAAACATTTTTTCGCAAAGCCTTCTGGAGAACTTTGAAGAAAAAATCAAAGTTCATTAGTCACAAACATAAAATCGATGATTTTCGAAATATTTAAACTAAAATTAATATTGTTTTAAGAGAATTAATAAAAATGTAATACAGTGAAATTCCCCATTACGGACAGCCTCCATAACCGGACAGCTCCCATAACCGTACATATTTCAGCGACACTCACTAACTTTTCCATACAAAATTAGTTCCGATTGCCGGACGCTCCAATAACCGGACAAAAATACTGCGACGGTGGGTGTTCGGTTATGGGGAATTTCACTGTATATTTTATTACGAAAGGCTAACACATTTATGTTAGTGTAGTTACAAATAACTTCACGAGTATAAGGATTAGGATTTTAGCTTTTTGAAATAAAAGTTCATGTTTATGTTGAATATCTTGCAGAGCATTGTTCGTATGTTTATATAACTTTTTTTTTTCCTGATCACAACTTTTTAATAGACTTCCCAGAACGATCTGAACTCCTATTGATATTGGGATTTGAAAAATTTGAAAACAATAAAGTTCCAAAAGCAGTCGTTGTAGAGCCTTAAAATGTTTCCTTTTTTTCATTCTCCGAAACCCACACCTTCGAAAGCGCCATTCGAAATAGAAACGTTCGAAGCAACTTTGTGCTAGATCATAAATTTATTTCCCTCGATTCTTTAAAGTTGCCTTGTGAAGCTAAAACCGGTAAGTGACGTAAGCGTCACTTTTTGTTTTTGTGGAACTTAATTTTCTAACATCAAATTTAACTTCCAGGTCGTTTGAACAACACAGTTCCTTTCTTTTTAGATACCAGACCTTGAGCTAGGATTTTTTTTTTTATCAGCGAGTAGTAAAAGCATCAAGAGTTTACGTACAAAACTTCAACCCGCTCAGAAAAACTCCACTCGTCTGGACGGATTGCTATCCTTAAAGCTTTCGCAAATTATTTTGTTAGGAAGCCTTCCAGAGCATTCCAATCTCAAAAGTCTGTCAGTTGATTGCTCTAGTTCGTACCTGTTTTAGATGTAGACAAATGGCTGAAGCTTTCACTTTCGATGCACAGGCGACTGCGTTACAAGCTCTGTGACGCTAATTAAGGTTAAGTTCATTCATTATTCTTGCTGCAATCGATTATACATACCACTTGCCACTTGGTAAGTATTTCGCAAATAAGTATTTGATATGAAGCACGTTACCGTGTGATACTTCTTAAGGGCCTCTAGTATCTCTACTCACATGTTATGGAAGTGAGTACTTCTTCAACTTCGATTGGACAGTCAGGACAGAAAGGATTCTCTTAGAACCGTATATTGTTAAATTATCCTAATCATGTGTATTGGGGCACTTTATAGCCCATTTGCCAATTGTATACATTTTCAGTGTTTTTTCTAATTTATTGAAAGAATAATTACATTACTTTGGAAATACATAGTTGAAATAATTTTATTTGTACATAGAGTGAAATTCCCCATTACGGACAGCCCCCATAACCGGACAGCTCCCATAACCGGGCATATTTCAGCGAAACTCACTAATTTTTCCATACGAAATTAGTTCCGATAGCCGGACGCTCCAATAACCGGACAAAAATACTGCGACGTGGGGTGTTCGTTTATGGGGAATTTCACTGTACATACATTTATAAACCGAACACCCACCGTCGCAGTATTTTTGTCCGGTTATTGGAGCGTCTGGCTATCGGAACTAATTTTGTATGGAAAAGTTAGTGAGTGTCGCTGAAATATGTCCGGTTATGGGAGCTGTCCGGTTATGGGGGCTGTCCGTAATGGGGAATTTCACTTTATATTATTTATACATATTTTCAAGCAAACAAAGCTGACAAAGAATGGCTTTTAATTCTCTTTTGAAAATTGTTTGGGGAATCCAGTACCCCAAACACGGTTCCAGAGTTAAAACGGTTACATCCATGTCCACTTAGCAGCTATATAATTTGAATGTCTACCTCTCCGTAGTTGCGGACTATGTATTAAAGCTCCGATATTCGATATTCCCTTCCTCCGATGTCTACGAGCTGGGAGGCAAATTTTTACGCGTGTGTGTTCTTAAGGATGCTAAAAACTAACCATTGTCACAAAAAGTCATGGTCACTAAGTTATTGCGTTATGTATCACTAATAACTAATGAATAAGAATTTGATGTAACTGCATTTTTATTTCAAAAGCGTATCGCTAACGCATGCAATATTCCTAGAACTTTCAACTTAATAACTTAATCGGTTAAACGCTGAAAATCGTAGGTGCTACACGTTGTATAGCATAATTTACAATAGAAAAACGTAATTAATATGCAATATGAAATAAATTATTTACTATGCAATGCGTTGAAGTTTTAATGGAATAAAAGTAAAACAAAAAGAAAAAAAAAACATTAATTTGCCATGAAAATCGCAGTAGAAAATATACATAAAAAAATAAAACACAAGATACTTAGTAATTAAAAATAAGTTAAGAGCCGACCGAGCGTTTAGCAAAAATTTATTGTGTGAAAATGTACATTAATTACAACAACATTTAGTAAGCGTATGTAACATGCTTTTGTTGTTGTTGTCTGTTGTAGCAGAAATGATGGAAAAATGTTGTTAAATGTCTGTTGCATACAATTTACTGTTGTTGTTGTTGTAAGTTAAGTCACGAGTTTTTGGATTTAAAGAAAAAAATATGGAAAAAATGTTGATTTGTAGTTACAAAGAGTTACAAAAAAATAAATAAATTGTTATTGCGAATTTGAGTTACAAATGTTGTTGTTGTAATAATAATTATTAACTAAAGATGCGCGACAATCGGCGATGATGTTGGATTTTTTCCAATTTATTTGTCATATAGTGGGTGGCATGAAAATTGAACTGGGTGTGTGCGCGTGATGCCTTGAACATGACCCTGACTTTTGACAGGAGCTCTGCCGTTGCATTAAGTTAACAATAACTTAGCAAAACAATAACTAACATTCTGCTTGGAGATATAAAACGATATATGAATTTAAATTAAAATCATTGTCTTATTAAAAATAAGATGAATAGTTACGAGTATTGCATGATCGATCGAGTGGCGCTGTATCATCTTTTTTTTTTTTTTTTTGCAAGATAGGAATGTTTTATCTTAGAAATCAGTTTATAACAACTTTTTAATCACTTAAAAGTAAAAAGTTAAAACTAGGAAACTAATTTAATTCGAAAGATCTCTGCGAAAATTGATAGTATAGGCTTAAAAAGTGATGAAAAGGTGAAATTTAGCACTCGTCAATCAATTGTTCAAATTTAATGAATTTGTCACTCTGAAAAGTATTGATCACATAGGAAAACAATTCACCTTTCTTTAAATATTATTAAAAAAAAAGTGTCCAACTCAGAAAAAAAATTAATTTTTGATTTCTGAATAGGGCCTTTGATTCGTTAACGAATCACGAAAATTGCTCATGTTTGGACATTTTTTTCATTACAAAATTACAAAAAATTCGAAGGTTTATATATTTTTTATAATAAAGTTTAATCTATTGGCTTTTCTTTAAAAATTTATTTTCTCGTGCCACGCCCACTATTTAGGATTAAGTGGGAGTTAAAAAAAACAATTGTTTTGGATATTTATTTTGCAAATTAACCAAAAATATTAAAATTAATCAAATGTGGACAAAACCTACACAGAATAGATTCAAAAGGACTAATGTTATTCTCCACAATAAAAATTATATATCCAGATTGCTTAGGTGAGCTATATATAGCACTCAATTATGGTGTTGAGTATACGAATCGATGGCCACTTCCCAGGGTAGCTATTTGGCAATTTTTATTTTTGAAGATGTCAAATTTTTTGAGTAGGCCAAACGCTTAAAAATTCAAAATCTTGAAGAAATAATACTTTTCGATTAGGTCAAGCGCTGAATAGATTCAAAAAAAAAATGTTGGATAAAAATTTTTCCGATCGACCTCAAACTTATTTTCCGGCATTTTTTCCACTAAATATACCACCTATTACAACTTTTTTTAAAAAAAAGGTATGCTTAATATTTTGGTGCTATATGGGTTAATGGCTATAACTTATTGAGACTGAGTTGAAATTTTTTTTATACATCCAGTAAAAGTTACAAGCGTTTGAAAATAAGGTTTTACGAGAAAAGCTCAAAAATTTTGCCCACTTCACCTCGTTCTATATACATATGTATGTCCAAATAGGATATTAGATCCAACAATCAGTCAAATTTTCAGCTCAATCAGATAACTTTTTTTAGCCTGGGACATTTGGCAAGTTATGCCCGATATCTATGTAGAAAACTCTGTTTATATCCTTTCAGTTGATACAACATTGGATTTTTGTTTATTGAATTTTTTTTACAAGAATGTAATGTAACGAAATTAAGAAGATTATATGCAGAATAATTGAACCATGTCGTTATAATTTTTGTCTGCGGAGCTACTTTTAGTAAAAAAATTTTAATGATGCATGATTTTTAACAAATATCTTTTGCCTATAACGCTGTCTCCCATTAAAAAACTTACAAATTTAATAAAAATCAGGCAGTTTCTGGTTAAAATCTTTTGCCGTCGGTGTTATTTTCAAATATTGCGACATCTTTATCAAAAACAAATAACGCTGCAGACAAATGTTTCTAAAGTGGTCGTTGTTGTTCGTAAACTTCAAAAATATAAAAAAAAAATATTCGGAAGCCAATTTTTTTGCTTCCCAGTAAAAAGGTTTGACAAAGAAAACATCAACAACAAATGTATCAATTGAAAGAATATAAATTGAGCTTAATGTTAGCGAATGTTAAATTAATTAAAGATTAATCATAAATTTTTTTCGAGCAATTTAAACTTTTTTGCATCTCTTTAACTATTTGGAAGTTAACGTTCACCGTATTATTGCCGAGACAAGCCGCCAGATGTTCGAAAAAGTGATCAAAAATTGGACCTACGGATTGTGCTATAATAGGGCGATTCGCAGCGCTGATTTACCCAAAATAAATAAATTTGTTTACCAACAAAATTCTAGAAATTTGAATAATATTTTTGTATTTTAATACAATTGAGTATGAAATACCCCATAGAATTGTAACGTTTAACGGAATTTAGAATATGCAAAATTGCCTTAAAATATGGAAGAAAATCATGTAAATATTTCATGTTAGGAGCCAACAAAAACTTAACACCATTATGCAATTCACAGTTCGTTGTAAATTGGGCTGGTAAAAATTACAAGTTTTGCAATATTTTACAAGGTGGTAAATTGTGTTGTTATTGTTTCCCATATAAATGGAAATTACCACTAGTCGATAAATTTGAACATGTTCTTAAAGCATGCATTTTGAAAGTTGTGTTCGGTTTCTATTTTGGTGAGAGAATCGTATAGAGAAAAGAGAGGGAAAAAAACATAATTTGCAAAAAATTTGCTCACAGTTGTATGATTTTACGCATTGTAATTTTATCACATTACAATTTTACTATAAACTGTGAATTGCTTATTTGTGTTAAATTAGATTTATCAATATCAACACATCAATTAATCCTTTTATAGTAGGATATTTTTTCATGTGTGTTTTACACAAAAAAATAGTTTTTTAACAATTTTGGAGAAAAACTAACCGAAAATCCAGAAATTTTAGCATTAATTATCATGAAAAACTATCTTAAAATTTTTTATTTGCATTCTCTTCAAATAAAAAATGAGCCAAGAACGAAAATAGGAACTTGACAGAAAAATATTCTGTAAAAGAAAAGTTGTTCAAAGTCTTCTTTCCATCTTTCCGACGGTGTTTCAATTTTTCCAAAAACTTATTGTTATAAGTTATATATTTATCAAAATAAATATTTACATTGAGATTAGCAAAAAAATGGTGACAAAAACTGAAAAAAAAAATGAGCACATGGCAATGTCCTTTGCAATCTTAGATAATGCGCAGATACAAATTTATGGATATACAGCATTTTTCACACACACTGAAAGCACACATACACTAACAGCGTGTGCTTTACATAAACAGAGCAAAAGTAAATAAACTTTGTAAGAGTATGTATGTGTCTATGTAGACAAACCAGATGATACATACCCAGCAGGCAAATGACCAAGGCCTTACTCGGAGAAGGCCTGCTAGCACTGCTGCGATTATATAAGGACTTCTCAAAACTAGATTTTCATGCAAATAAAAATACAATCACAGAAGGCATAATATGCCTTGCCACAACAGACCTGCTATCAGGCCTGATATTAGAAGGCAAAGAAGAAGGACCCCATTTACTTTAGCGCTTTTCTGTTTTTTTTTTTTATTTCATGTGTTGCAATGTTTTATGATTCGGCATTACTTTTTTGTCATATGCATTGTACATATACGACATGAAAAGCAGAAACATGGTTAGAAATTAAGAGAGGTGTGCAGGCTAGTCTTCTGTTGTTTCATGTTATGTTAAGGAGGAAGAGTTTTGTGTATTCTTTGTCAAATTGTAAAGTCATTAAAAAAATATCAACGCAAGTGAGATGGCGCGGATAAAAAAAAAAAAACAATTAATATTTAGAGTCTTTAAGTTTATTAAAATTAAATTTTTGTCAAGTACTTCTGAGAGTCCTTCTACGGTAAGCGGCCTTAGAAAGCCTGCTTAGGAAGGCCTGTTTTCTGCGGCCATTTCATATAAAAAAGAAAGTACGTTTGAAAGGAGGGTGGAAGGCCTTATACTTACCAAGGAAGGCCTTCTAGAAGCACTATTAGCTCCTGCCCTTGCCTACTGGGTAATTATGATTTTTAAATAATACAAAAAATTAAATTTAATCTTAAAGTTTCTTGGCATTTTACTCAATTTGAAAATTTCATTTTATGATTCGCCACAATTTAAAGCAACAAATAGGAATATTCCAACAACTTAATGGGCATGCCCCAGTCTTACTGCATACACTCACAAGCACACTTCGAAATGCACACACACACATACAAACTGATGCAAATATAGACACTTTATGCTGCTCGTATCGTACCTATTTAAAAAGTTGCCATCATGAGATACAAAGAGTTCTCTATCTGATGCTCGCAATGGCCAGATAAGCAAAGTCTGCCATGTGCATAAAACAACGTAGATAGTTATACATATAAAGTTTTATGTATATGTATCTACATTGTACATATATACATATGTATGCGCGAGTATATCTCACTTTCTGACTATAGAGTCTTTTTTGTTTTCATTTTGCGAAAATAGGGGAAATTCTTTGTAAATAAAAATGACAGCGCATCTAAAGAATTTAGAATTTTTTTGCTGTTCGTTTCTATTGTTGCTAAAAGAGGGCAATATACTGACTGCAGGGCAAACTGAAAATGCATTTTTCTTTCACTTTTATTAAAGTGTGCCATGATTTTTTATACAAAATCATTTAAAGTATCATCGGGTATACTTAAATTTATGCAGACAGGTTCGAAATTGATTCATTATTAGGAATTACAAAACGGCAAAGCCCACCCACCGATTGTGGTTCACGTCGTTAGTGAAAACTTTAGTTTTATACAAAATTTTTCGAATGAGTTACATTTTATTGGTGATATTGCCCTTAGTAAAGCTCAGAATATTTATATATAGTCCAAAATAATAGAAAAAAGATTTATGACGACAAACTTCGACCTGTTGTTGGATGTGAAATTTTTCAGAGTCGTAAGGATAAGGTTTTTTAACAAAAAATATTTTTATCCTTCTGCGCACCTTTTTCATTTATTCCTAATGAAGAAGCTTTTGTTTGAATTTTCAACTCATTACGTTGAAAAATTCAACTTTAAAAACAATATTTTCGTCTTCTTTGAGGATCTATTTCGGACGAAAAACTATACTTTTGTGGGAATTTTCAGCTCACTGCGTTAAATATTTCAACTTTCAAATCAACATTTTTTTTGGACGAAAAATAAATTTTTTAATAGAATTTTCAACTCAGTTGAATAATTCATAATGAATATTTGGACGAAAAATAAATTTTTTAATAGAATTTTCAACTTTGAGAGCAATATTTTCATCTTTTTTTGCAACTTTTTTAACTATTTTGGACGAAAGATTCAGTTTTTAGTTGCATTTTCAAGGTCTTAATTTTCAACGGATGAAGTTGTATGTATAACGTTTTCAACCTTAATAAGACAAAAATTTCAACTTGTATATTAGACCGGGTCGAAAAATAGATTCATCTAGACGATATCTGCGTCATTTTTTTTTTCGTTCCGAGAAAACTTAATGGTGCACTTTTGATTCCCCTGAAGGTCCTTTTGGCTAAAAAAAAACGTGTTTTTTTCTCGTAACTTGTATTCCTTCACAGAATGGATACCCGAATTTACTTGACAAGTAAGGATTGCGTTCTTGCAAAATATTTTACGTTAAAAAATTTTAAATTTAAATTTTTATAGATAATATTCAGTCCGAAAATTCGATTTCTTCACGTTTTTTTTTTAGAAAAATATTTTAAATTTTTTAACGCCAAATTTTTTGCAAGAACGCTGTCTTTATTTTTCAAGCAAATTCACGATCTATAAATAGTCGCCAATCATTTAGGTTAAAATCAATAGGAAGACACCGACCGATAAGATCTGTAAAATGCAATTTGAAGTTTTTTACATTTAAAGTAAAGTTAAAAATGGTTATTTTTAATACTTTTCAAATTTAAAATGAACTTGAAGTTATTTGTGTTGAAAATAAACAGAAAAAAAGGATTATTTTTACTACATATTTTCAACATCAAAATTCGCGGCTTTGAATCAAAAATAAAATTTTCAAATTTGCAATGCCATTTTCCCTTGCGTGTAACATTTTTTGCCAGGCCTGACGTCAGAAAACTTACGGCCGGCAGTGAATTTGATAACCTCTTAAATTTAAGGAGAAAAAAAAACCTTCAGAGGTATGTTTATATCGTTGGCCTAGTCAAGTTATTAAATTAAATAAACTGGTTAAGTCCGGACAACCACAAGTGTCTCATGCCATCAACAAAAAATAAAAAATTCCTCAGAAAAGACCTTATAAATTTTAAACAACTTCACAAAATCAGAAAAAAAACTCTAAAACAAACAGTAGCTACAACGAGTTCCTAAGTACATGCAACTCCTTCTTCAATAACTTCCAACATTTTTTGTCTGTCCGTCATCGAAGGTATGAAAATCGTCATTAATATTTGTCACTCTTGGTCACTGCTGGCTGGCGGCTGCCACCGACTAAATAAATAAATATTCTAAAATCGTATGCTGTCTGTATACGAGTGCTATGGGCCTTCTTGGTGGCATAAAACCTGGGCTACTTTTTTGTAGCTGCTGTTGTTGTAGTTGAAATAAAATGAAATGAATGTCTATTTAACACGCGCACTGTTTTTAATGTTGTTGCATTAATTCGTTCGTGCGTCCGTTCGTTGTATTGTCATTCGACATGATTTTGTGGCAGCAAATGAATGAATCAATAAAAGTTTAATGAGCGTTGCTGGTGCCCTGGTTGTTTTAACCCTTTTGATGAAAATTCATAATCGTACGATAGTAAAACTTAAGACACATGTGCGAATATGTTATTTTTGCAATAAATATTAAAAATTCGCATGATAAATACAATTTACTTCTTAAACAACAGTATTCTTATGTACATACATCAAGGCGGCTTAAAGTCGCAAGGTTGACAACAAAAGCTGAATAGTTTCTTCTGACTATGCACACGCTTTTTTTAACCAAATATATTTGCTCGAGTACTTCAAATTTGAGGCGTCACGATCATTTAGAATCTTTCTAACAATCAAGTTTGGAGTGAATTGGTTGAAAACATAATTTCTAATGCTCACCGTCACCGTCTTTAAACATTTTCGACCTCTTCAACATTTTTTGTGTCAACCAAAATTTTTCGACTTTTTTAATATTTTTCGTGTCTGCAACATTTTTATACGTTATTCGACAGTTACTACAATTTTGCAAATTTCTCAATAGTTTTCGACCTTTTGCGACTTTTCGACTGCTTGATACTTTTCTATCCAATGAAAATTTTGCAATTGTTCCGGAAATGTCTCAACATTTGAATAGTCATATGAAAATTTGCCATTTATCCGTTCTAATAATCTTTCCATAACAATTTTTTTTTTTTGTAAAAGTTTTATTTGAAAATCTTATAAAATTTATATATTTTTCGAGAAAAAAATCTTTGTAAATTATTTGAAATTTATTCGACCTTTTTAATAATAGAATCAATGTTTTTATTTTGGCTCGAGGTCTGTTATATTTTTTATATATTAACCTCAAGCCGAAATAAAAAAAAATTTTAATTTTATGCTTTACTTGCTGATGCCCGCGTTGCCTGTTTTTAGTTTATTCTGCGAAGGTAAACAATTTAAATTTTTTAATAGACCTACTGTAATTTTTGATTATTCTTCACAAATCCCACGTTGTTGTTGTTTGAAAATTACAATATAAATTGACAAATTGTTTCTTTGTGTAAGATTAATTTTCTTAGCAATTTTAAAACTTTAATATTTTGATATTTAACAGGAATATCGTTATAATTTTAATCGGAGATTAAGACGAAGCATATAAGAAATAAAATTAAATAAATTTTATCAAAATTGGTCGAGTAATTTTTGCGTGATGAGCGAACATCGAAAACGGCTATCATTTTATTTACATATATAGATTATGACTTTTCCGAATTCAAAACTAATTGTGTCTCGCTTGATAAATATCGACTTCATATATCAAAAATTAGTAATCAAAAATTTACTAGGAGCAGATCTTTTCTTTTCTGTTTCTATCATACGATATAAAATATGACTTGGTAGTGTAGCAGGAAATCATGTCAATTCTGTTTATTTATTATTTGCAAAACTTAAAGAGCCCATTCAAATGCAATATTTTCAGACTATCCGAAATGGGTTTGAAAAAGTGGAGGTTTCATTCATACATATATGATATACCGATTTTGCTTTTACCAAATTTTTCATTTGTTAATTACTACCAAAGAGCACAGTGTTACCAAGTCTTAGACAAGCAACTTCTGGCCTTTTTAAACAAAAAAAAATGTTTCCTAAAATGATAATAAATAAAATTGTTTGTAGTGAAAAGCTCTACTTCTATTTTTACTCGTTAAACACAAATTCTTAAGTTCATTTCACAAAAATCGACCAATACCGACAGACTATTTAAGGCCAGTCCGGGTCAATCCCGGATATTTTGTAATCCTGCAACTACTGTCACCTTTTCAGTTCGAGTTTAAACTAAGTTTACTTCAACATCGTCAAACTTCTACCTTAGTTAATGTTTAGAGGGAATTTTATATTAACTAAATAACTGTCAGAGTCATATGGTAACCAAAACTACCCATAAGCACCGTAAGATTGATGTTAAAACTACGATAAAATGATTTTAAAAATAGAGGCTTTTAAACTTAGTTTAAACTAGCTCAAAGCTAGTATTTATGGATGTTACACACTAGATGCTTTATATTAGTAAAACATATACTTTCCTACATCCAACAGCAGCAACAGTAAATGATGCGGACTTGTCGCTAAGCTTTAAAATTTGAACTTTTTGACATTTTCTAATATTTGTAGCATATTCAAAATTTCGTATGTATAAAAATGGCCGATCACTACACACTACACTTTTCACTCTTTCTTTAGTTTAATGTACTTTTATATTTTACTGCACTTTACTCTGACCTCATGCCTTTTTACGACAGCCTTTTTGTATGTTGATTTTGTTGTGTTTTCTCTGTTTCTTGAAAAGAAGCAGTAAATTAAAACTTCTTTTTTTTACTCCTTCTCAGGCTGCTTTGGCTTTTTGTTTGTTTTGTATTGATATTTTATTCGTCTTGTCAGCACATAAATAAATCTTTCAGGTGTGAACTTTTTCAAGCACGTAAAGTCGTAGAAATAAAAAATCAAGAAAAACATTTTAAGTCGAGCTTAAAGAAAAAACAAAAAACGACGGCAACCCCAACCAATACGACAATAGCAGTGTTGCCAACAACAGCAGTGAAAGTGTGGGATGTGTTGCAAAGCAATTGTTGTCTTATGTGTAGGCATAATCAGTTGCTTTCTGTGCTGTTTAACAGCATAATAAAGTAATAAAAGTTTTTGGAAAATATGATGTAGTTGGGTACATGGAGAAAATGCTGTTACTTTCAAAAACTTAAATCGATAAATAAAATGGAATAGAGAAGATTTGCTTTTGATTTTGTGTAAGCAATTTTTAGGATGGTCTATGCCAGAACATCGATAAAATTATTACAAATGCAAATTTGCTGTCGTTGCAATTTTAACATGCTGTAGCTGAAGCTATTTTGCAGTTAAGCCTTAAGCACTAGAACTTCTTCAAGCTAAAGTTCTTAACAGGAGTTTAAGCATTCAAAAAGTTAGTAGTTTTCAAGTTTGCTAAGCAATAATGTTTGCTGAACAAAAATTTATACTAAGCTGTGCCCTTAAACATTCATCTTTTACTACATACAGCATTGAAATGTTGTACGTTAACTCTTTCAGTGTAGTTTGTTTTTTCGCCAATCAACAAATTGACGCCATTTTGTTACCAACGGCCGGGTGATCGAGTGCGCGCATACTCAGTGCAATTAATTTTGTCAATAAGCGAATATGACAGTTTGTCATTCACACAACATGTTGACAAAGATTAATGCTGACTGTTGCGGCACCGCGCCGCAGCAAAAGGATGTTGATGGCGACGATGTGGGTGCAACGCTGATGAATGTTGATTGATGTATGATGAGGAATCAAAAGTAACAAAGGGTGATCCAAAAAAAAAAAGTTTGGGCTTATTGTATTTTTAAGCTTGAAGTAAAATAATAAATTAAAATTGAATTAATTAAAAAAGATAACAACTGCTTTTTCTTACCATTTCAAATAGGAAATTCAAAATTTTGAAAACTAAGTGCTATGATATAAAAAGTTTTTGAACAAAACTTTCGAATTTAACTGTAGTCCCTAAATTAGAGCGTCAACCTCGTTTTAACATTTGGCGCTACGCTCCTATTTAAGGTTGACGCTGTACACAAAATTGTAGCGTTAGCTAACTTTACGCCCAACGCTTTTATTTAGGGACTATAGTAAGAAACTCAATTTTTTTCTGAATATGCAGTTTCAGAGTCAAAATATATTTTAAGCGCTCAGAAAATGTCCTAGTCTTATATATGCCATAAATCACCGAATTATTTTCAGAAGTACTGACGAAATAGCCAAAAAAGAAAAAGTTTTGTGCAACTTTTTAGTCGCATTAAAATACTTAATCGACTTTGAATTCTAAGCCGCATGCGATTCTTTTAAAATATTCGTTTGTGGTTTTGTTATACAACTTCTTATGTCTTTTGCAATTTTTATGAAACATAAAACTCATATTATCATATATCATCTTTTCATGTATGCGGCCCTTTAGTCTTAAACGAAATTTAAGTCGTATATTACTTTTAAGCTTTAAGCAACTTTTTAGTTGTATGATACTTTTTGTACGACTTTTTAATCGTAAATAACTTCTTAAGCACTTGCGGCCTTTTAGTCACGTGCAATTTTATAGTCACATACGACTCTTATGTTGCATGCAACTTTTTGTTTTCAGAGTGGCACCTTAAAAAGGTAAAGAGATTGCTATGACCGTCGCAGTCTCAAGGGTAAATCAATTTTAGAGGAATATCACTGGTGGCATTTGGTATCTTTACGAATGTCTGAATTTAGTCTCAAACATTTCTATAGCAAAACTAAGCTTGCACCCAAGAAGCTCCAAATTAAATTTCAGAACTTATCATATTTCAGGAGCTAAATCAAAAAAAAAAAAAATTTTAAATTCAAAATGCTAAAATTTTGAGATACATCATTCATGTTTTATCCGTGCATAATCATCAATAACCAACGAACTCAATTATAAAAAATGATTGATTTTTTTGATTCCTGCACAGCTCTTCCCCTTTTCTTCCGCCAGTAAACATACACAACTCATTCATAATCCATAGCATGTAGCACCTCATGCGAGGGTCAAAGGAATTGGCATCAACATTTTATGTTCATGTCTCATTGATCAGTGACAAACGCATTTTTAAAAGCTTTAACAAACTGACAACATTTTTCAGAGGACCTCTCCTCAGCACTCACTCCACTCCTCCTTGCAGTGTCAACCAGAACAGAAAAAAAATACTCACTAGTTATAAGTTAGTTAACAGCAGCATCAATTCATTAAAACGACAACTTTACAAAACTCCCAAAACGAAAGAAAAAAAAGAGGTTAAGACATAAAAATACGCTGGTGTCTCGTATGTTCAACCTTTCCACGAATTCGCTGCAATATACGTGTCTGCTTTATTCAACAAAAAAAAAGAAAAATTTTAAAAAAACCAAAAAGTTTTCTTCAAGTAAGACATGCCTTACTACATTTCATGGCACGGCGCTGCTGAACCAACTTATTATTAGCGGTTTCTCAATTATTTTTGTATAGTCTTATTGATCTTTTTAAGAGGTGGTCGATGATGACCAATTTCAAAAGCTCTGAACATTATTCAAACTCATTTAAAAATTCGTTTTTGTATAGCAATTTTTACTCAAAATCCGAGGGGTCAGCAGAGAGATCGCAGAGATTGAAATATATCAGAATATCATGCTATTTGACACGGTAAATGAGTACCACATATTTGATCTCAATGATTTCTAACTTACTTGAAAGTTACTTTTTTAAACTTTATTTCTATCAATTCTATTTATTTGAAATAAAGCACAAAACTAGATTTACAGGTTGATATATAGATGCCCTGACATCTTTTTTCGAAAGTATCAGTATTGATCTCCTGCGAAAGATTTTATTTTACTTATTGGGCCTCTGATGCACAACCACGTTTATTTATTGTCAGCAAAGGTTTTAGTACTAAAAATAAGATTCAAATCAGATAGATCAAAAAAATTAGTATTCATTTCCAATAACACCATAATTAGGTACTACAAAATACTTTTCAAAGAAGACATAAATTATTGAGATCAATTCTATGGTATTTATTTGCAAATGACATATTTTACCGTCAAGGATATGGCGATATATATTCCTCTGCGATCTCTGGAACACATTTAGCATTAAGGTCCCTGAGCCAAAATTATGCTATAAATTTATTTTCAGTTGAGGAATATTATGTTACACGAAAGCGTTTGATATCGCCCATTTTCGACGCCCTCTCATTTAAGAATAGCTTGAGAGTTTCGCTATTTGTTCTTATAATAATAAGAAAGAATACTTTCTCAGCTTAAAGTGCTTAAGAAAATCTTCAATAATAAGTTGGTTCAGCGTCGTCGTGCAGGGCTTTGCTTAGTAAAATCTTAAATATTTTACGCAATTGCCCAGCTAAAACTGAGAACATGCGCCTGTGTTGCATATTCCAAAGTTATAGCACTCACAGCTTTGTCGTACTGCTCTCAAGCAAGTTACTACGGTCCTTTTCGTTTTTAGAGTCTGTTTGGAAATCTTGTAGCTGGCAACAAAAACTTTGTTGCTCAGGATTTATTTGTACTTTTAATGCACCTGTTTAGCAGTAGTAGTATATACATATTTTTATTAGATCTTGAAGGAAGGCATTTGAAATTTCTTAGTTCTCAATTTAGTTCTTGAACTTTTCAATATAGTCCCTTTTGTGACCACGTTAAATACACTCCTTATCTTGCTTTTTTGACCTTTTGACTGGTCTCTTTTTACGTTTCTATTGTAGAAATCATAACAATAATAAAAGATTTACACAAAGCAGCAGCCAAAAAAAAAAAAATGTTCGGTATCAAAATCTATTCTGGCCTAAGCAAGAATTTCGATAACTTTTGTGATAACGAGCATGTATCGCGCACTAACTACTGTGGAATATGATTCCATCTGTTCAGTTTGATTCCAAGATTTGAACAAATGTACGGGGATATAGTAGACTCAAACACTTCAGTAATTTAATGCAAGCGATTGAATTATGATCAAGATGCAATTTTTTCTCATATTATACGAAATTATTTAATTTTTATATATTACTTATGACTAGTTATGCCTTGACCTGCGGAAAGGACCCTTGGGAAAGCCTTAGTTCGAAAAGAGAGCCCCAAGTTAAATTTGAAAATAACTGGCTTAAGGTTTACAATGCTCTGTAAGATTTTTAATGTCAGAAGATTTTAACTCATAGTAAGAATTGAAATTGGAATTCTTTTGAACTAAAAGTACCTACTATACCGATTTTAGCAATTAAAGTGTAATTTTTCCACTTAATTTTTTACACTGTGTTTTAAAATTTTCAGTTTCGTTTCCAAATTTTTCGATAGTTTGATAGCTTTTGATTTTTATCGACTTTTTCGATAACATATCGTGTTAGTAATTTGATGTTAAGTAGAGCACAATAAGGTATTGCTAACCCAACACCCAACCCAACAGGGACTCGAAATCACTATATGAGAGTATTTTACGATTTGGAAAGGTAAAAATAATTGGATGTTTTTATGACCACTCATGTAAAAATAAAAAACATTGAGAAACATAACTATTTTACTACTACTATTTTAATACCTTTCTACTACAAATGTTTGCTCGATTTTCAAAATTAAAAAAAAAAAAAAATAATTTCCAACATAACGATAATTTCGAACGCCTACAACTTCTGAATCTTTCTTTTTTTTTGTGCGATAAGATTTTGCAATTTTATTTTATTTTTAATTTACTTCAGTTTCAGCTACATTTTCTTGTTATGTTGCGATTTCTGCACTGAACATGACCCGTTTTGTCGTGTTGTTCTTATTAGTGTTACCTGCGTTGTTGTTGTTGCTGTTGTTACTGTCGCCAACTTAAAATATTTGCGTATTTTTAGTAATTATCTGACGACCTGGTTAAGACTCCTCAACAATACGAACAACGAGACCAGCAGCCAGACAGATGGACACAAGAGCAACATGGAGACAGACAAGGAATTTTTCAACGTGCGAATGAAGAAAAGGCAGGAGGCCAACAAGGGACGATCTCATTTAGTTTTGTTTTTTGGTTTGAAAAATTGTAACCATGCTGTATCCATAGTATGAGAGTTTTAAGCCAACATGCCTAACGTATATAAATTAAGTTGTTAACATGACAATTCGACAAAGTTGCTGATGCTGCTGCTGACGCTACGGCGACGAACATTTTAGTGTGGAAATATTTTAAGGAATAATGTTGTTTATAGTTCGTTGAGTAGTCGGACGAGAAGTAACTGGCCAGTGGAATTATAGTGTAGGCAAAATTCTCAAAAGAAAAAAAAAAAAGAAATTGATTTAAATATTCAGTCAAATAACATAGGGAAAATCCCCTACAATCGAAAATATATTTTCTCTAATTTCACTGAATATCATATGTATATTTATAGCGGAGGAGATGAACATAATTTTAGTGAAATTCATGTTTCTATGGATCATCACTTCGGCGTTATAATCACACTAAAAAAGATATTCAACAATTTATCAAAACCATAATTTTCATATGTTGTGCTCTAACCTTGAAAATTTAATGTTTTTAACATTTTTCTGGTACATAAAATGAGCAAAAGTAATGAAACTTAGAATTTGTGATCCAATACGAATTGATCTTTGAGCAACATTTTATCAGATATTAGCAAAAAACTGAATTTATAAGACCTTGACCTTAAGAACCTTCATTATGTAAGCGTTATCGATAAGGGCAAATAATATGTCGATATCAAACCTACACTGAAGTTTCATACAAAAATTTTGTTTGCGTCTTAAATTTTCTAGACTCCAGACTTCTAGCTATTTAATTTCATTTCAGAAAAGTCACAAAATTTTTGGAGGTTATTGATAGGTAATTTTTTGACAATTTCTTCACAATTACTTAAGAATCAATTTAGTAGAAAAATATTTCGTGACACAGGCAAGTACCCAGGGCCGTATTACCGCATATGTGGTAATACGGCATACGCCACCGATGCCATGGCGTATGGGCGGCAAGGAAACGGGGGCGGCAAAATTTTTAAAAACGTGGACTTTTTTTTTTTTTTCGTGCTCATCAAAAAAATTGTTGTTTTTATTAAAAAATTGGATTTTTTCACATGTTTTAAAATTTTTTTTTAATTTTGGGGGCGACAAAATTTTATTGGCGTACGGGCGGCACATAACCTTAACCCGGCCCTGCAAGTACCAATCAAAAAATGCGTGGCGTGGCACCCAAGCCCAGATTAATAAATTTGCCGCCCCCAGGCAGTTGCAAAAATTGCCGCCTCCTCCCTCCTCAAAGCTTAATTTAGTAGAAAAAATATTTTTTTTTTTAGAAAAAATAATGTTTTTTTCAATTCCAAAAAAAAGGTCCTCGTGGCTGAACGAAATACACTTCAACATTCTCCATTCAAAAAATATTTTACAATGCTACGAAAAGTTTTTCAATCAATAAAATTTTTCACAGTTTCCGCCAATATTTGCCGCCCTAGGCACGTGCCTACTCTGCTTGTAAGGTTTATTCAGTCCTGGCGGCACCTCCCTTACGAAAGTGAAAGCTTTTAACGCTATGATCAAAATTATTCAAGTAAAGTTACGAAACTTCGCAAGGAAAATTTTGGTGATACAGATGAGGACTTAATATAGAGTTGACATGACCTTCCACACAGCATATCTCATTAAAATTTTTTCAAATTATAACTTTACTATAATTCGATGTTAAATTTTTCAATTACATACATATAATTATAATTCAATATCTGAGGTCGACTAAAAAAATAGCGCAGAGTTCTAGGATCAATTTCTTGGGTGTTTTTGGACCGATGATACCGTAAATGACTCTTTTTTAGCACGTGCGGTTTTCGAGTTTATCGAAAAATCGGTTTTCAAGATCAAACAAAAAACCAAAAAAATTTTGATTCGTCGGAAGAACTTCTTATAAATATTCTTAAGGAACGACAATAAAAACAAGAAAAAAGAAAAATAACGAAAAAAATTAATTATAGAAAGTTCTTGTAAAATAAAAAAAAGATTTAATTTTTTTGCATAAACTTAATGTCCTTCAAAGTTCAAAGTGTGGTAACTCAAATATATAATTTTTATTCGATTTAAATATTGATATGATTTTTAAATTCTTATTTCACTTCCTATTTTCTCCACAGACACTGCAGTCATTACAAAGTGCCGCCAAACGTGCGGGGACATCATGTGCTAACTGCAAAACCACAACAACAACCCTTTGGCGGCGGAATGCCAGCGGTGAACCAGTGTGTAATGCTTGCGGACTCTACTACAAACTGCACAATGTAAGTACTTACGCGAACAAACCTACCAGTAATGCTAACAAATAGGCACTCTACACTTTAGAATATAAAGTGTACTACTACTGCCAGTATGTGTAGTGAAACAAATTGTAGAGCTACGGCTGTGGGCGGTCTTTTATCTATTGCTATACTCGTTAGTTAGCATACTTTTAGGCAATAAATGACTTCCGGCTGCTGCAGCTCAATTTAAACGTTCATAATTTACCAACGTTGGCAACACTACAAGCGTGTTTCCGTTAAGCGCACATGCTCGTCAATGAAGTTTTTGCACAAGTCAAGTTATAGCTACGTGCACATGCCCCTTAAGGTCATTAATAATGCGAACGGATATATTAACATGCTAATCTTGTCAATTTAAAATTGAAGTCTAACAAATTTTGGCACCCTGTATTCGAATTGTGTGTGTGAGTGCTTTTTTCTTCAAATGATTGCTGTTGTTTTTCTAATACTTTGAGCATACAAACGCAGCATGCAACCATATCCGCTGATGATAGTTTAATGATACCAATATCTAATGAATAAAAAAACAACAACAATAACATCAAGAGTATCAAATCCGTACCCTTAACCCTCGTTAAGTATTTAAGCGATTTCACACACCATTTACCACGTGGTACGCATGTACTGATATTGTACATACATGAATATTCGTGGTATTTTCTCACATGTTTAAGGGGTTGCACGGGAATAAGAAAAACCTAATGAGAAATTTTTGAGGAAAAACTTAACTTAACATTAAAGATTGCATTGAAAAGTTGATCTTTTAACATTTGAAATTTTTTTTAAGGATCAGTAGACATCGTTAAACGTTTTTTAAAAAAAAAATTAAATTTTGCTGTGAAAGATCTGCAGGACATTTTACATATAGGCGGAGAGCCGGCTGTAGAAAAGCCGAGTGTATGAGTTTACAGGATGGGATGCATGTTAAATGATAGAGCTCGACGAGCCTAAGTAGAATATCTAGGGTTGCCTTGCAAAAGCCTGTGCCGATGGCCGAAAATGCCCGAATTTTAGCCAATTTTGTTGTTCTAATTATAACTGTAGTACATAACAGCTCGAAATGTATGCCAAATGATAGAACTCGAAAAGGCCTATATATAATACCTGGGATTGCATTGTTGAATCCTTTCCACCAGGAAAGGTCCAGGTGATCAAAGCTCCACCAATTTCAGATATTTTTCCGTAAAGGCGATATCCTTTCTCATAATGAAAGAAATAAATATAAAGGTGGAATTATTTTTTTTTTTTTTTTGTTTTCTAGAATTTAGTATTTTGTAAATTTTTGTTGTTTTTCTACTCACATAGACCCTTAGCTCACTTACTCGCAAATTCAAAAATTGCTACATCATAAAACAACCCTGCATTCGAAGTTGCACACTACCCCACACACAAGGTGGCGGAAATGAGCTGAGATTATAAAACTCACTTACCAACGCAGTGCAACAATCAAAACGGATGCTGCGCCCATGGGTGGGTGATAAATCGAGCAACCACTACAAAAGCCAACTTAAGAATTGTGACCATTGCTTTTGCATTATTTTCTTTTTTTTAAAGGGGGAAAAATGCCAAACAAACAGTCTCCCTAGTCTCTACGTTGATGAATTGTTGATGATTATTTAAAGATGTTGATGCTGATGCTGATGCTGATGCTGATGCCGCTGCTGTTGATGGTTACTCTGGTAGAAAAATGAATTTACGATAAGATAAGCGACAGCGTGGTTTGGCATTCTGGACCGAGAATGTCTGAGAAAATTCGATAAGTACGCGAGTTTGCTTGGGGAGTAAATTACGGAAATCAGGGTAATTTTAAAACACTATACTGCTGAGCTGCTGCAGTAGTGGACGGGGGCGTATGAAATATTTCGACTACAGTTCATTGACGCGGAAGGTAAATTCAATTTTTTTTTTTTTGTTTCGCTCAAGCGAACAAAACAACAACATCAAGTTTTTTGAGTTATTAGCTGTGACACCCGCCGCCAGGGGTAGGTAGCTTTGTTTTTATATCATCATAGGGCAGTGGGAGAGTGAGAGGTGGGTTAGCTAAAGTGGAGTATCACCAGTAAAATATGAATAAATGTTGTTACATTAAAATGCGTAAACGTGGCGTGTTAAATGTTGTTCCTGCTTGATGTCACGTTACAGTGCATGGACAACATTAAGTATTCATTAAGGGGAAGTATTGTGTCTCGGGTGACTAGGGGATGATAATAAAAATTTTTTTTTTAAACAAAAGCTTATCGAATAAAATTTTGCAATTGTGTGAATAACATTTTCATAACAATTTCTACAATGATTTTTCGTGTTTTTTTTTATTTTGCTTTTGCTGGTTAAAGGACAAAAATGTAGTATTTTGTTCATTTAGGTCTTTTTTGCGGTTTCCTTTTTTTTCTAAACTTTTGTTTCTTGGGGCAGTTTTAATGCATAAAAATTTTTCACATTTTTTCACTTGCTTTGACAGTTTATTTTAATGAGTTTGCAAAGAAAAGTTTTTCTGTTTAAAAAAAAAAGCTGACGCCATTTACATGTCAGTAAGTTTTTTACTGCGAAAAGAAAGAAAAATTAAAAATTATGGGAAATTTCTGTAAAACAAATTCAATTTGAATAAAACAAGAAATAAATTATGTTTTAAAATTATTTTAATAAAACAACTTTGACATGCAGAACTTAAGTTTTGGTTTTAAAAAAAATGTTTTCGACGATTGTAGACTCTAGCCTAACATTGTCCAAGATACAAGGCGTTTATTTATTTGATCGTTTTGGCCTTTGGACGATTTCTTCTTAGCCAAATACGTAATTGAATCATTCATTTTTCATCCACAAAAAAAAAATTACATTATTATAGGAAAAATTACCTAAAGAATGATCACAAGGCATTTTAAAAAAGAACCTATTAGTGTCATACCGTGCACATTCTGTGCCTGGGGCGAATAGGCATTTTGCCGCTTCCTTTTCATTTTCAAATAATTATTCAAGTTTTCCAAAATACGATTTTTTATGAAATGGTTGTTTTCGAAATCGGCCAAAGAAAAATCGACAGAAAAAAAAAAAATTTTTTCGAGGACAGTACTGCCCTACTAAGCAAAAAGGGCGTATCTCAAAAAAATGGGTTTCGAGATAATTGATGTTTTGTTTATGTCAATTTGTTGAAATACCTGTAAGATTCAAATAGAGAAAATTTAGTTATGAATTTTTTTATATGTTTGAACTAAGATACCGGCACTTAGCGCAATTTCTTTAGCTATCCGATGCCATGAGAATCAGGAATTTTAAATTTTTTGAGATACGCCCTTTTCACTTAGTAGGTCAGAGTAGGCAAAAATACTTTTATACCAACAGTCACCTGAACTACTACTTATATATAAATTTAGCTTTGATGTGAAAATTTTCTAGGGTTTTGAGCGATTGCTCACTCAAATTTATCGGAATATTTTTTGAATTTGTACCCAGCGCTGAAATAAGGTAGTGTTGGAGGAGGGCTATAACCCTGAGGTTAAGGATACCTGTACCATGCGAAAATCTTCAATATACATTACAAAAGCCTACTGGGTGCTCCTCTGACCACCGCCGCACACTGTTATATTTTGAGAAAAAATGGACAAAATCAAATTCCCGTCGATAACAATGCCCAAAAAAAACGAGGTCGGTCTCATTCGAAAGGTGATTTCATGCTTTTTTTAGAAAAATTGTCCCGAATCGAAATCCCAGCTTTGGGCATTTCTCAGAAATGCCCAAAATATGGTCTTTTTCACTTTTAGACAGTTTTTCCCCAATTTTAGTACAATTTTGACTCGTATACATATCCGATGATAATTTATTTTGAAAGTCGAGAGTATATATATATATATATATATATATATCTTTTAAAACTAATTCGTTATGAAAAAAAATTTTTTTTTCGTATTATAACTAAAAAATGACAAAATTGGTCATTTTGGTCATTTTTGTCATTTTTTTAGTTATAATACGAAAAAAAATTTTTTTTTCATAACGAATTAGTCTTAAAAGATATATATATATATATATATATACTCTCGACTTTCAAAATAAATTATCATCGGATATGTATACGAGTCAAAATTGTACTAAAATTGGGAAAAACTGTCTAAAAGTGAAAAAGACCATATTTTGGGCATTTCTGCCAAAGAAAAATGTTTTGATTGTATGAATGATCTTTTTTGTGTTCATTGATACTTTTTATACATGAATGGAGTCCGCCAGCTATGTTTTAAACTCCGCAAAGTTTTTATCCGGTTCTGCTCGTATCACCCATTTTCATATACACAGAGAAAAGAAAACGAATTATATATATTATATTATTTTATATATATAGGCGAAATAAATATTTGAAGTAAGTTATGTCAATCCTTCTGCTGAGTTCAGAAATATTATTAGATTAATTATGTGTGTGGTAATAATTACCAAATCATATTTTGATTTAAGCAAATACTTTTTGTTGAACAAACTCACTTGTTAAGGGGTTATATCTTATGTTATAAAAAACAAGGCTGTTTTAACTATTTTTTTTAAAGGGTAAACTCTTAAAGAGAGAAAAAAATTTTTTATTGTTACTTTTTTTACAAAATGGAGGGTTTGCAGTGATAACCGTGAACCGCTTAAAAAAGTCTTCCGCGGCGGGCCGTAGAAGGCTCGTCCAACTTCATCTATAACAAAAAAAATTTTTTTTTTCATTGTCTACATCGGTTTTGCTGTTGAAGTACACATGATTATATTTGTAAAATTTTTTTTCGCGAAATGACAAATGTTTTAACAAAAAATCGTATTTTCGTCGAAAAAAATCGACTTAAATTCTTACTTCAACAGATAATCAAACAATGAAGCTACTGATAAAATTTCAAGTCAATCGGATGTAATCTTTTTGAGTTATACTGCCCGCCAATTTTTGAAAACATGGTTTCAAGAAAAACGCGTTTGAAGTTTCAAATTTTTCTCTTCTTTTTCGAGCAAATTTATATTGAAAACAAAAATTTCTAGAATTTTGGGTTGTAAACTAAGCAAACGAATAATTGAGAACTCTAACTTTGTTAAAGTAAACCCTCTTCATATTTTTTGAAACTTTTGTAGACCATTACTCGGATAGTTTCTTTTTCTACACTGTAGACTGACCAGAGTACAATTGAATACCTAAATCGCATAAGTTCTGACATTTTTCTTTTCCTCTAATCCTTTATTGTATATGTTATAAGAATTTATATTAGCTCATGTAAAATGACTAATATAAAGTAATATCATAAAATATGTACATATACTAGATCGGAATAAAATTCTGGCCTAAAAGGTAATGGTAGTGACCCAAAATGCTTGCTTGGAATTCGCTATATCAGAACTCATACAAATGAATTGTTTTCCAAAGAACTTTCCCACATCCATTTCACGTCGAGATAATCAGTCATAATCACCCTTCCAGACTTTGATGCCAGAATACGTATATGTATTTTATCAATTGATTTTTTTAAGATAGTGTGCACCCTAAGCTTTAGTTTGCATCTGTCAAAAATAAAGCAAATCTCAACAGGACCTCTCACTTATGCAGCTAAGCGTGTAGCGTTAATTTGCCACTGCTGCTGCATATTATGTCAGCGTTGCACATCATTTAATATTTTTGCATTCTCATTAATAAATTAAACAGAATTTCATTGCGATTATTAAGAAAGTGGCAGCGCACTCAGCGCCTGAAAATGTGCCACAAAGATTTATGCATAAAATTTAAATGGTGCGCATCCCGCTTGACAGACATTTTTGACAGGGCTGCACGCGATCTTCATATCACACACAAGGGAGCCACATACCTCCTTCACCTCTTCGATGGCTGTTATCACATTATGAGAAGAAGATGATGATGTACGACGAGTAGGAATATTGAAATTTCTTGAATCTGCGTTGTTGCTGCTGCAGCTTGGGTGGCAGTCGCTTATGCGCGAACAAATTGCGCAAAACGAATACGAGCGCTAAACATGCGCTCTGTAGCCACTTAAGCGAAAACAAACAAATGCACGCGCTGTAATGAGCTAATTGAGCGTAACCTTCCATAGCGGCGGCGAGACGGTATGAGTATCAAATAAACGTCAAAAGAAAAATCACTTGAGCGCACGCGTTGCTGGCTTGTGAATGTAAATGGGAATTGGGTGGTTATGGGAGGAGGCGCTCAAATCAACACCAAAATGATAACATTGACATGTTTTTTTTGCTAAAAGTTGATAATTATTTTCATGGTTCATAGAGTTTGAAAAAAAAAATTCTATAGTTTTAAATTTTAATTCGTTCTGTGGTATGTTTACTCGTACGGTGACGCTTAGCAATTCGGAAAAGCAAAGAGTACGCATTCTATTAATATTTTTTTAGATTTAGTATGAATTAAGTACCACATGTTTGAGGATTTCTAGATTTTGGTTCATTATTTTGTTTGCTTGTGCCTATTTGTTGCTTGTGCGTATTTGTTGCTTGTGCCTATTTGTTGCGTTTTCTTTGCTACATACTGTGCACATTTTGACATTGTCTGTTCTTCTTTAAATAGTGTATTCTCTGACGTTGGTCGTTCGTATTCTTTGCTAGTGTGAATCTTTTGGCATTGTTTGTTCTCCTTGAAACTATATACTCTCTGACCCTGTATACTATTTGTCTGTGCGAACTCTTTTAGACTGTGTACTCTTCAACGCAGCGTACTGAATATTTGTAACGTTTCATATTCTTTACTCGCACGTACTACTTTTTAATGCGTACTATTCGCTTGTGCGTAGTCCTTACTACAACATATTCTTTAGAGTTTATTTTCTTCTTGAAACTACGTACTCTTTGACACTGCTCTTTTCTATGATTTCTATATTCTATAACAATGCGTACTCTTACACTTCCTACCCTTCGATGCTGCTTACTCTCTGATCCTGCATACTCCTTGTAGTAAGTCTTCTTTCACTGAATTTCACCTGCTTAATCTTGTATTTATATCACTCCTCTTTTGTTTACGGCGCCAGTCTTCTTAATCCACAATTTAGCTAAAAAAAACCTGAATTTTACTAAAGTACCTGACAACCTGTTGTGTGATCCTTTTTTATAGTCGCTATGTTGAAAGACAATACCGAACAACATGAAATTGTCACCCGCATGCATCGTTGTCATTGTGAAAGTATAACGGATTATAATGATTATCTGGCTTTGTTTGTCTGGCCAACAATCATAATCATTTATCATTGTGACGCCATTAGGCTGACACACATTCACATAAAAAGCATGTACTGGTCGTAAAAATTCTAGTAGGCGCAACAGGATATCGCACAGGTGAGCAGGTACATTGCTGAGAATTGCAGTATTTGGTTGCTTCTATAATAGATGTCATTACTAAAGATAACTAAGCAAGGATTTTTTTTGCATTAAATAATCTAGCAATTTAAAAATTGACATAAATAAAATGTGCTCAATAACTTGATTTGCTTTACTTTTAGACTTTTAAAAGTTTGAAAAATTGTCATCAAAAGTCTTTAAATTCGTAAAGTAATTAGGTCAAATGAATTTCTAGCAAAAGCATGGATTTTTATACTATTTTTTTTTATTATTTCAGCGCCAATAAGTTTTAATTTAGATGCCTTCATTTAGAAAAAAGAAAAGTTAAGGTCAGTTGCGTAGTTTGCATAAGTCGCCAAGCATTACTCAAAGCAATTCAGATCTAGAAAAAAAAATCTCACATTGTGAATTATTTTAAAAACTTTTCGCTATGCATCTACGACAAAGTAGACCATATTGAGGAAGCTAAGCCAGTTGTCAACAGTATTGGATACCATTTCAGTTAAGAGTAGGTTGGACTTACCTGGCTCTGCGACACGCCAGGCAGAGCACCAGGCAGAACCTCAGGCACTCCAGGCAGCACTCCAGGCAGAGCTCCAAGCACTTCAGGCAGCTCTGCCCGACGTGTCCCAGTACTGCGGCAAATCCAACCTACTGTTAAGTCTGTTAAATGAAATGAACGATAAAAGTTTTTTAGAATATCCTTAATTATTATAAGGCAGTGCACGACTTGATAAAAGAGGAGAGCGATGTGTTTACATGTACTTTGATTTCGCAATCAAACTGAGCTCTCTGAAGAAATGACCGCAAAAATTGGATCACCATATAGGAATGTGATAATAACGAATTTCCAAGTGTATAGGATATAGCATGTTTAGAACTAAGGTATTCTAAGAAAAAAATTACGAAGTTCTAATTGATGCACGTCGAAAGCCAGCAATAGGTTTATCCAGAGAATGCCTAGATTGAAAAATAAAACAGTAATATTAACAACAAAAAGTGATGCCAGCCAAATCCGTAGCGGTTGCACATGATCTTTTCATAGAATAGAGAGATGATCTTCAATCGATTTGGGCTTTGCTAACAGTTCGCTAATGAATATCACAAGAATAAAGTGGTTACCATTCGGTAATATTCGAATTAAAATTTAAGGAGTAAAACAGATAGTCCAAGACTAGCGTATTTAAGTGAAAATACGGAAATATCAGAAATAAACAAAATAGACGCTAGAGCACTTGCTCTGCGCATGCCCTGCACTCGCTTGGACAAGGCTTAATTCACTTAGACATGCTGTCTTATTCTCAATGCACGATGTTGCAAAATTAAAACTCCACAGAATTTATGATTTCGCCAGGCGGACGAATACTTTTACCATTAACCAAACAACTACTTTAACTAATTAAATCTTTAGAGATGTGGTATCATTATGGACCAAAGTGTCTATGTGGGGCCTCCAATCCACCACCATAACCTAACCTAGAGGCCCTGGAATCTTTCGCATGTACATATTAATTATTTACTATAAGTTCGATCTCTGAATTTTGATGCATACAAAACTTTCCTTTTACTATTTATTAAATGAGCTATAGTAAATGGCTGAAGTGTAAAATAAGAGACAAAACTTTCAGTAGGCCCTTCTTTTTTTTATATATAAAATTGATCATTATTGTTAACTTACAATCACTGACCAGATCAAGCCGTTCATTATAATGGGTTTTCAATAAGAGCCCTACAAAAGTTTTTTTAAATAAAACAAAAACGGTTTGGGATATCAATGAAATTCTTTATTTTTGTAAAAGAACATTCAATATCATTATGTATGGAACTCAATTTCTTTTGCATGGACACCACGGGCACGCCTGCAGAAGTTCAGACGCTGAACCCAATTTTCGACAGTTTTCAAGCATAAATCGGCCGATACTGCTGCAATTTCACGTTCGATATTCGTACGAAGTTCATCAATCGTCGCTGGCTTGTTGGCATAGACCATAGACTTGACGTAGACCCACAGAAAATAGTCTAACGGCGTCAAATCGCACGTTCGAGGCGGCCAATTGACTGGGCCATTTCGTTAGATAACACGTTCACCAAACTTGGTTTTCAATAAATCGATTGTGACATTCGCTGTGTGGCTTGTGGCGCCGTCCTGTTGGAACCACATATTGTCCAAGTTCATATCATCCAAGTTGGGCCAAAAATATTCGGTTATCATTGAGCGGTATCGATTCCCATTCACAGTAACGTGCCGGTCTTGATCACCACGGAAGAAGTACGGCCCAATGACGCCGCCGGCCCATAAACCGCACAAAACCGTAATTTTTTCGAGATGCAATGTTGACTCATGGAGTACGTGTGGATTGTTGCCTGACCAATAACACATATTTTGCTTATTGACGAAGCCATTCAGCCAGAAATGAGCTGCATCGCTGAAGATGGTTTTTCGATGAAATTTAAAGTTGTTGCTCAGCACAATTCACGAACATACGACGATTCTGGTGGTCAAGCGGCTTCAGTTCTTGCGTCAATTTGATCTTGTAAGGATGTAGGCCAAAATCTTTTCGCAAAATTCGCCACAACGACGTCACAGAGATGCCCAACGCTTGAGAACGACGTGTGAGAGACTGATTTGGGTTTTCCTCAATTGATGCGCTAGCGGCAGCAATATTCTCGACACTATGGGCACTTCTTTGTCTCACTGGCACGGGAACAATTTGTACTGTTCCTGTGGATTCTAATTTTTCCAGTAGACGCTCAGTTGTTGATCTGACAGGACGATTATGACGACCATAAATTGGACGTAGTGCTCTTAAAGTTGAGGCCACTGACTCCGAATTTCGGTAGTAAATTTTAATAATTTCGACGTCGTAATATGGCGTCGTTTGCTGTCCCAATTGGTCTACTTTTGTAGCGTCCCTATTGAAAAACCCTTTAGAAGCAACGAAATTGGAGTACACACTCCTTATATGCATCATGTAAGAAATCTTATGAATGATTAGGCAATTCCAAACTTTGCTTTATCCATACAAAAAAAATAAGTTTTTTTTTAGCTTTTTAAGCTAAAAGCATAAATATAAATAAGTATACCTGGAGCACGAAGGAAAGTAATTATTAAATACGAATTATTACTTAAAAATATAATGGAATCGAACTGAAACTGAAATACTAACATAATCCAGGTACATATCACTGTAGATAAAATATTTTTAAATTCGAATCCTAAGGAGAATGGTGACTCCTTAGTTTTAGCTAAGTACGTATTGGTTTCCAGATGAGTTTTTTCAAATACGAGTCAATAATACGGCTGTAACGAAACAGCAAAGAGGGATATAATAGAATCCACACTTTGTTAACTATGAACACAAGATATTTCAACTAAATGGTAAAAGAAATCGTTGTCACAGGAAAAAAAAAAACCTAAAAAAAAGTGCCAAAAAGATTCCAAATTACAAAATGTGTCCACGCAAGTCTACTTTTGTCACACACGAATGATGGCCAAAAATTTAGTAATTAAACATTTCTCCAAAGCAATTTTTACGTTCGTTTTTTCACGCTCTACGCTGGGCTCCCTATATGTAGAGCATAAGAAAGTTGAGTTGTTCGCATGTCGTTGCCTGTCTATTTGTCTGTCGCTTATATTTTTTGTCTGCTGATCTAACTGATTAGCGAATATTGAGAATTTTCACATTGCACAAAGTTAAAATATCAAAATCGACAACATTTTTATTTGCAATTAAATTAGACGCACACATTTATTATTGCATACGTTAAGGCGTACGAAATGATGTGCACTATACACCCGTTTACATTTTTCATTTGAATTTATTTAGCAATATCTGATTGAAATGGTTACGATACAAAAATATATTTCTTTTTTCCCAACTACCGGCATATGTGTTGCCACTTTTTTGCGCACACTAATGATGCCAGACTTTATTTTGATATATGGAAATTAATAGCAAAATGTGCACAAACACGCATTCGTTTAAGCATTTTCCATATACCGTACATACATACTTGCTCATATTCATACAGTACGATTTTAAAATGCGAAATTTTCTATTTTCTGTTTGGACAGCGTCCCATCTTGATAAGATGACAATCAGCGCAACTACTGGCATGTTGGCAGCACTGCACTGCAATTGAACTGAATTGCATTTCACTATTAAATAACGACACCAACGACTTGCTAAGCAAAAAATAAAAAATAAAAAAAAACTCCGTCAACTATAAATTGTCATAGATGTACTATTTTGTGCGGTATAAAAATCACAAAGTCGCAACTTGCGATATATGGAAATTTGGTTGTATTGCCCCTATTAGTATTTCTAAAACGTTATGAGATATTTATTTTATTTTTTTGATTCGGTGTTTTGCTCTTTCTTGTAAAGCGCAATTAAATTGCAGAAGTTGTCGCAAATTTCATGTTGGGAGGGCCGGCCACCCAGTTGTCTGTATTTATTTGTTGTGGTTTTAATTTTTTCGTTTCACTCTTTTTTTTTATTGGAAACATTTTTTGATGGTTATATATAATGAAGAATGATTTTATTTTTCTTCGATTTTATATTTTTTGCAAGGTAGGTGTCGGCAGTAAAGTTCCGCAAGTATGTAGCAATTAAATTTATATGTAAGATTAATAAGATATTGTTTTGGACTGCATTTATTTGTAGGTGCTCAGACCAGCTTTGTCAACTGTCGTCCCGTAGTGCATATCTTACTTGTCTTACTCAAAGTAAAATATCGATATCTCCACGGTAGATCAGCGAAAAGTTTTTTGATTTGCGGCTAAAATAAGAACCAATACTGAAGTGAATTGATCAAAAATTACCTACCTATTGCATGACCCTAAGCTTCATGCAGCTCTCTCTCTTTTTTCGAAACTTATTGACTTTCTCAATATTTTTTTTTTTACTTATCTTTCAACATTTTTCGATTTCTTGAACTTTTTTCGATAACATCGTGCTAGAAAACTTATTAGTGATAGAACGGAAGAAAAAAGATATTCTTAGTTATTTTCTAGAAACAAGGATTTCTTAGAGGATCATAAAATTGTTGAAACCGTAATTATTTACATAGAGTGAAGCCAAGCAATGAAATATTATTTTGGAAATTTCGCAAATCTCGAAACTGTGTTTATTTTGATTTTTAAGGGCCTTTTAATAAAAATTCTGGTGTACCAGGAAAAAAATGAGTATGTAGTTTAACTTTATTTAATCTCTACTTTCGCGTGAATATCAATTTTACCACGGTTTTAACAAACTTTTGTGTTTTTCGTACACTTTTCATATATATTTATATTTTCATATGGTTTAAAAATCACAGTTAACCTTTGATTGACCTTGAAATTTGGTTTCAGTATCAAAGACAAGGTCATTCACATTTGATTCTCTAGAAGCCTTAAACTTTTGCCTAAGGCATTTCTAACTACAGTGAACCCCACTTAATTGATCCCCGGTTAATTGAATTTCCCGTATAACTGGTCCAAAAAAACACAATGAAATTTTATTTACTTAAAATATGAATTTAAATCCCCTTTTGAGTGATTCCCGCTTAATTGTTTTCCCCGCTTTAATAATCAGTAAAAATATTTCCTAAGTGAAAAATACATGTAATGCTACTGGAGTAACGATTAGCGATGATGAGGAATTGCAAAATGTTTTTGAGGAGTACGTGAGATGCGACGAAGAATTATTGTGCTTTAGGGATCTTACAGTCGAGTAAATCGATAGCACCATAGCACAGCTTCTGAAATCTCTGAATATGGTAGAAACAACTGATAGGGTTCCAACTGTTGGCGAAATACTTCAAAATATTTGAGCCCTTCGCAAATATTTTCTTCCGTAAAATAAATATTTCAATGAATTAGAAAATAAGGAGTTAGAAATCCTTACCAATAGACAGCAAAATGCAATTCGATTTTGTTAAGCAAATTTATGGAATACATATGTACATACATTCTTCATTTGTGAAATGCTACACATGCCAGAATTTATGGCTAATTAAGTTAAATTGATGTCCGTTTTACTTACAGAGTTATTTTACTTTTTTATATGCGTATAATTAAAAAAAATAAAACATTTAATTAAAACTGAAAGATATTCATTAAATTTTTTCTGGTTCTAATGTTGGGCTCTTGGGGTAAGATCAGTAAAGTACATATCTACTTTTTTTT
The DNA here is from genome assembly GCA_949775025.1 of Tricholauxania praeusta. Classification (NCBI taxonomy): domain Eukaryota; kingdom Metazoa; phylum Arthropoda; class Insecta; order Diptera; family Lauxaniidae; genus Tricholauxania; species Tricholauxania praeusta. Next base: position 36,316,711 of record OX459029.1, on the reverse strand, counting down.
CGCTTAATAGATTAATGCGATCAATTGTCCATGATTTTTTCAATTAATCTCTTTGATCAAATAAGCGGAGCTCGATTTATTGATTCCCCGGTTAATAGAGCCAAATTTTTTGCACCGCCAAAAGATCAATTAAGCGGAGACTACTGTATCTTACTTAGATCTCGTGATATTGGCCTGGGAAAACTTATACTGAACATGCTGTATATCGATTTTACGATGCTATTTGACATTTTTCGAAATTATTTTGGGTTTATTCGACCTTAATCGTTGTCTTCGATAATATTCAACAATTTTTCTATTCTAATAAATCTTTTTAGTATATTTTTTCAAAATTTAATAATCCTTAATTTTCTAATATTACGCGATATTTCATGAATCATTTAGTTTACACAACATAACGCGAGCGTTTGCACTCATCTGATATTTTCAACGGCAGATGTGCTTATGCGCCACTTTGAGCAAAGCCGAGCTTACTGACAAATTAAAAATTTCAGGATTATACGCTTTGACTGAGTATAAATTTATAAGCAAAACATTAATATTCTTGCATCATTAAAAAGTTTAAGTAGAAAGTTTTGACTTGATTAACATTTGTTAATGAAAATGTGGTCCAGCAAACTTTCAATGAAAGGTATTATATCTGTTGCCACCATCTGTTTGTATAGAACATGTGAATTTTTTTATAGATAAAATATACCATCCCTCGTAAATTCTTCAGTAAAACTATAGGCAACTTCATTCACACCTTGCCGAAAATTTGTTCCTACAACAGTTTTCGCTTTCAATCGCTTCCATCGGTATACAACAAAGAGCTGAAAAAAATGAGGCATTACATTTTTACATGATCAGATAAATGCGCTAAAAGCGATTATTTAGCGCTGATAGCAAACTCACTCCTTTTTTTTTCATTACCACCATTACCACTGCAACTACTTTTTTTGCGCTGTCGAGTTCTCTGCGTTTTTTTTTCTGAGCTACCGCTATTGCCACTTCCAAAGCAACAGCATTTACATCTATTATATATGCAATTTCTTATCAATTGCGAAAAATCGCTGTTGATGTTGTTATTGCTGTTAGAAATGCGCTTCATTGTAACAATTACGATATTAAGTTACCCGCGTGTCCATCCGTTCTGAAACTTCCTACTACTTACTATCATGGCTACAATTTGTTTGTGTGTTTCCTTTACAACTATTCGCATATACCTGGGCGTGAATTACGTAGTTGAATGACAGCAAACAACAAACTTAACAAAAGCAACAATAAAAGCAGAAAAAATAGTGCACTTAACTACTACTTTTGCCTCTGAGCAAACAACAACCAAACCGTCAATGAACGTTGAAATTCATGAAATTTCGTAAGAATGTCCCTTTTGAGTTGGGCCGCCTTGGCGTTCCCAGCGCAAACAACAATAAATGGAAATCAAAATTTTTCATAAATTTTGCTCACTGCAATGCAGAGTGCACGCTTTAAAAATCGAGCAAAAAAAATGCTAGGGTAACCCTCTTAAATGTATCATTTACACAATAGACGTCGAATTGCATGGATGCTGTGTGAATAACAGGGATTTGCTTCCCGCATTGAGCGCCATGAAAGAAGGCCTGCCGCTTAGGTAAGTGGTAAACTCAAGCGATTGTTTTGGTAATTGATACTTTTTTAATGCCATTGTGATGGCAATTAGGGTGCAGCCTAATTGTAAACTACTTTTGCTCTCTCATGGAATTAGAAGTACTTGAGTAATAGCATAATGCGTTGACAGTTGAAATTGTTACAGTTGTTGACAAATTAAGGGGCGGCATTCGGCGCATAGGGCAGCTGTACATATAATTTGATAATTGCTTTAAGAACGCCACAATTTTGCTTTGTTTTTTGGGTTTTGTTTTCAGTGCTCGAAAATCATCATATAAGACTTAGCGACATTTCTTAGAATTAGAATATGCACTGCAAATCATTTTATAATACGTATGTTGATGTTTCATGGCAGAGCTTTTTTCCCAGGGGGGCCACTGCAATTAAAATGCTCAAAACATGTCAAATTTGCACCATACCGTTAAGTGCCTAAATTTTCTTTTCTATAGCTAAATTGTGTTGAAACTGCACGTCAGGATTATTGTTCACAGCCAGATGCCAAAAGTATTCACTTTTCTAACTATTTAAAATGAATATTAGCGAATCATCCGATAAATTCATTTGCCATAACCCATCACCAAAAATAAATTTTGCGTAAGTCCCTATGAAATGCATTATTGTCATTCATTCAATGGCTCTGAAATATATCAACCTGTTAATCTTTAAAATAAGACTTAAATTATGTTTAAGACTTAAGTTAGTTTTTCCACGGAAAGATATCTAACAGACGTAATAAAACTTTGAATTGATCCAATAGACCAATGATGCACACTATGAGGCTCGTTTAGCTCTTACAGCAATATCAAAAAATATCCAGCTCTCTCGAATGCGCTAATTCGTTTCGGTTCGCAAACCATCACTTGCTATTTATTTTTGAGTCATTTTCTCTTCAAAGCGTCGGCTCATTCAGCTCTTTCCGTATCTTGAGGAAAAGACTTTCGATTCGCAATCGCTACATGTTTTTTGTTTGTGTGTGTTTGTTTTCCAGTCACTTGCTTTCTCAGCTCCTGCTTTCTCAATTCTTGCTTTTGTTTTTTCATTTCTTTAGCTTGTCGCAGCTATTTAAAAAAAGTTTCATCAACATTAGGTTTTTTCACAAAATATCTTTGAGTCTTTTACCCAAACTGATGTAGTGGTAACCAGCTCCCAAAGCAGATTTTTGTCTGCATCTCGATCAAAATGAGCAAAAAAAAATGTCGCTTTTTTTAAGGGGGTAAGGCCAGTCAGAGTTTTCAGGAAATCAATTTTTTTGCATTTTCTTAAAGTATATTATCTTAAAAATATATCCTGAAGATTTGAAGTCAATCCGGCAATTACTTTTAGAGTTATTCGGCAATAACCAAAAGGCTCTCTCATTCATGTGTTTCTCGTCAGTCGGTGTGCGGCTGTTGAACTTTAAATGCGTTTTTCTCAAAACTATGTTTTCGGGACTGGTGACCACTGTAACTCGTAAACCGCTTGATAGATTTCAATGAAATTTACACGGTTTCTGAAAAACATAAAAAGCTAGTACCTGATCGAAGGATTTTATTTTTAAATATCGATTTTTTTTGATTAATTAATTGTTGCTATTTTCTCGAAAATCTGGAGGTAAATTTCCTGAGGCCATTATTTTGTTGATTTAAAAAAAAAACATCGATCAGGGACTAGATTATTTATTGACATAGCTAATTTTTCCTATCCGATTGATTTTAGATAATTTTCCTAGGATTTGTGATGGTCGCCGCAAGGTACTCTGTATGGGACAGAGTCCAACACAGCCAGCTATAATTTTTTTTATTTTTAATTTTTCTTTTAAGGTTTCAAATTGAAACATAATGCAATGATGCCATATTATCACTTTTATTAAATAAATTAAATTAATACTAAAAACAAATTATTGAAAATGCTCTATTTTTCACGCGCCTGACTGCCCCTGTCCCCTTAAAAAAAATTTGCAAAACAACAAACACAAGCGCTCTACCCTGCTACGCTCATTTTTATTGTTGTTGTTTTTTTTATATAGTCGCTATACACGGGATTTTTATTATTTTTATTGTTGGATTATTATTGACAAGAGCTATATGAGCCTTACTTAAGAAATCCAATAGGTCAAAAAAAAAAACAAAAAAACCAAAGCGAGCGCGAACAAGTAAACAACAATGCGCACATTGAGGACGGCTTTTCTCGTTTCGTTTGATCAGTGTACTTTTATTTTGGTTTTTCGTTTACTGCAGAATTTTTTTTTTCACTATCAAAATCGAATTAATGGAGGGGTTTTTTCTCTTGTTATAATTGTTGTCTTTGTTGTTTTTGCTGTGAGTAGCTCCTGCTTTCAAAATTTTGCCCACCTATGCACTAGATAGCTTTTAACTATGACGTAATACTTATTGTACAATCTAACATTTTAAAAAAGGCATGTAACCGATTTTATAAAACGAATGAAACTTGAATAAAAACATTTATTGCAGAAAAGCGCTAAAGAACTAAACTATAACTACCAATCAGTATTCTATTAATATCTCATTTAAAATATATCTGTTGCGCTCAATTCTTACCTGACGAGGGCTATATGATCCCTATTTAAGAAAACCAATAGGTCAAGATATTTTCTATATTATCTAAAAACATCATTGTGGGCAAATATAAGTTTAAAACATCAAGGATAGCAATGTATTGCATATCGTTAGAGAGGTCTTTCTTCAAAATGTAATTTATATAATAATATATAATCTATTCTGTAAGTAGCACATGGGAAATAAGTACCCTCATATATCCCACAAGCCAGATTAAAATTTCAGTGGAACATATATACGTATTGTATATCGTTGGAAAGATATATGTGTTCCAGCACTGTAATTTTTAATTGATAACCGGAAAACTAAAACATGGTTTCTTCATGCATGGACACTAATAAAGCATTTAGAGGTTTCACAATATTGAGCTAAAAAGAGGTTATTTTTGAATTCAAAAAACTACACGGTGACGATTCCTTGATAATATAGTAAATTATTGTAAGTGAATTTAGCAAATTATTGATTTATTGACTTATAAACGTTGATGATTTGTATGTCTGTAATGAAAAAAAAAAAACACCATTTAACATATGTCAGACATCCCCATCGGACGCAATCCCTATTGAATCACTGAAATTATAACCTCGCATTTGCTTACAATTACAGATTTCCGGTAGTTCGGGAACATGATAAATGCTTTGCTCAGCAAGCTATTAAAGAGAAAGTCCATGTGAAAATTGTTTTAGTGAAAAACTAAGTCATATTTTCCTTAAAGTAACCTCCGTTTGACAATTTTTTACTTCTTTTTATTTGTACTAATTGAAACTTTCTTGCAGAATATCCGTAGCTTTGGCATTACAAATGTCATTATATTTTCCAAAAACATTTTAATCAATATTTTGTGTGAATTAAAAAATAAATAAAATTACTTAACATATTTACAGCTTTAATTCGGGCGTCTCTAAAAATTTGCCACAAATTGACCCACTTTTACTACACTCTTTCGCTTATCAAGAAATGCAATAAAATGCATAAATTTTAAAATATTTTTCCTTCAACTCAAGCAAATAAATAAATTGTTCTCTCTTTCTCTCATTAAAGGTTAATCGCCCGCTCACCATGAAAAAGGAGGGTATTCAAACACGAAATCGCAAACTTTCATCCAAATCGAAAAAGAAGAAGGGTCTCGGTGGCGGTTGTCTACCAATTGGCAGTCATTTAGGAATGGGTGATTTTAAGCCATTGGATCCATCGAAAGGTTTCGGTGGAGGTTTTTCGGCATCAATGGGTGAGTAGAAAATTAAATAAAAACAATAACAATTCCCTTACGCTCACTACTATTTTGAAATTTATTTACTACTAGTACTAAATTTATATATTGCATTCAATAATTTGATGTTGTTTTCTGTCTTTTCTTTTCAATGTTTCCAGCGCAACATGGCCATCTTTCCAGCGGTTTACATCCAGCGCACGCGCATATGCATGGCGGCTGGTATACCGGCGGTATGGGAGCTTTGGGTGCTTCAAGTGGTTTACAGGGTGGTTTCTCAACAGCTGGTTCATTGGGTGGTGGTGTAGTGCCACACTCACAGCCCTATCATTTGGGTTTGGGATCTATGGTGAGTTCAGTTATTTCAATATGGTGAATTTTCATGGTACTTTATGTGAGATACAGTAATGGCTAAATAAAAATGAGAGTAAAGTTAGTGAATAAATTATGCTAAAAGTGCATTACAAATTTTTAAGATAAAAACAGCGATTGTAGGGAAAATCTTCTACTGTATTATCGGCCTAAGAGCCTTTAAAAAAATTATTTCATATGGAATATGGGTCTTGAAACCCGTACGACTTTTTCGTACTATTCGGGTTTTATTCACATTTTTGATACATTGCGATGCTGCTTGACAAGTTTGAGCTTTTTCAAAATAATTTTGAGCTTTTTTAAGCCTCCATCAACTCACTCGATACTTTGCAATAGGTATCAATAGCTATTTTTCTGCTTTTTAGCTCTTTTCAATTTTTTCAATAATATTCGATACTTTTCGACTGTTTCGACATTTTAAATACAAAGTACTACTCGATTTTTTACAATCTTAATCGATTTTCTCAATATTTTTTAGTTTCCATCGATACTTTGTTCTTTTTTTTTTGGCACAATTTGATATTTTTCTACATTTTTAGCCCTTTCGGTACCGAATACTTTTTCGATACTACTAATTACCAAATTTTAGCAAAATAGTTTTATTTTGGTATTTATATTGCTCATTAATTTAAATTAAATATTTATTTTTGTTTTTCTATTGCAGGGCACCTGGCGTACTGACTACACGTGATGGAGCGGGAATAATTTGAATAATAATTTATTTAATTAGAATATATTTGAAGTTAATAGAATGCCAAGCAACCTGTAAAACTGCATCAAAAATAGGATGTAAATTTCCTGCTCAAAATAAAATATATATGAAATGACCGAAACCAACCTATTGGAAAAATTGAGAAAACCAACTTAAATTTAATACAGAAAAACCTTAAAAACTGCAAAGGAATTCTAAAGCCGCATGCAACTTAAGCTGCCTCTTAATCCTGCAATGGAGGCGTTTTGTCTGAGCTGCCAAATCGTGTTCATTCTCATCCCTGTCATCGTTCTCGTCGTCAACAAATCGTTACTAATGAGACACGATTTGCAAACAAAATTCAATATCATTTCAACAGCAGACTCATCCTATGGGCTCATTAAGGCGTCTGCCGACGGTATTTGCTCAATTGACCGCAAACTGGATCAGACACGATCATCAATGATGCTTCTCGCTGATGTACATCATCTTCAGTTGGTCAACCAACGTGCATTAATGACTTTCTTTTGTTTGCTGAGTTGCTAAGTTGCTTAACTGCTGTTTACCATACAGTAGGGCGTGGCGAAGACTTGTCAAGATTAGGTAGACATGCTGCTGAAAACACAAAAAAAAGTGTTATGCATCTTTCAGCATATGAGATATGGGCGTAGTCAACAACTTTGCTGTTGATTTTTTTATATATTTCTTTGGTGAATAATTCTTTAGATATTTATTTTATCTTAATTTTTATAAATAAAAAGGTGGGAAAATCATGTAATGCAATATTTTTTTTAAGAAAAAATGTCTTAGTCATCTTATGGTTGCATGAAAAGAACTGAGGCTTTTTTGGTGTTTATATGAATTTGCACTGCGAGAAATATGAAATACGCTTAATCATATTATCCTTTAGATACGAAAAAAAAAGTTTAAATTTTTCAAAATAGTAGGTGAGCCATTTCAAATTGGTCAATGAAAATATTGAATAGATTTGATATTTTGAATTAAGATCGTCACAAATTACCATACAAAATGCAGTTGACTCATAGATTGTTGGGAACAGATAAGCCGTGGAAGCTGTGCCAGATTTTGGGTAGCGAATTCTGATGAACGACAAGGCTCATTTCACACTCTCTGGTGCCATCCATAATAATAATAATAGAGTATAGCTACTGCAGCTATTAGCCTTCTTAGCTATTTAGCTTAAAGCTTTATGTCAAGTAAAAAGCTTATTAAAAATAAATTTTGGAAATAAAAAAATTATGCTTGTTATTGCAAACAAAATTGTCGCTTTCGAGGCACCGAAAATCCTCAATTAGCTCACGAAACACTAATGCACGATGAGAAAGTTACTGTTTTGGCCAGTGTTCGCTCCAAAATCATCGCTGGGTGGTGAGACAGTCAGTGGAGATCGATATCGGTGTAAGGGAACGTCCATAAATTACGTGTGGTGTTTTTTTTTTAAATTTGACCCCCCCTCTCCTTGGTGAGATTTGGTGAGTTCTGGCGGGACTACCCCCCTTCCTTCCGTGAGATTTTCCTTATAATTTTTAGATACATATAATCTGCTATAATAATGTATACTATCTGCATTAAAAAGTCGACGTGAGATTTTCGTTGACTCCCCCTCCCCCTTGGTGAGATTTTGCCAGAACCCCTCCCCCCTATTTTGACACACGTAATTTATGGACAACCCATAATTGCGTAAAAGGTCTGCAGAATTCTGTTTCCAACAAGATGGTGCGACAACATAGACTCTTTTCGCCATCACGTCTAAGCTTAAATACCGATTTTAATGAAATTTGGTATATTGATAAATTGAATGCTGCGGAAAGTATTTGTTTTTATGTGGACAATGCCACGCTCTTAAAAGAAAAATATGCTCTCAAAGATAAATTAATGAACCGATTTTAATGGAATTTGCTATGGAGATAGATAAAATCCTTAAGAATGGATGCTGAACTGTTTTGTATTGTTACTATAATGGCTTAGTTTCGACTAGTTGGTGAAATCTAGTAATTATAAATGAAATGTTTTTCAGTTTTCACAAAAAATAAACAACTTTAATGTAAGTCTACAAAAGAGTTGAGGCAGGAATTCAACTTTTTTTTAAGTAGATTTCGATAAACCTCAAAAAAAAAACTTAATTCACAATAAACGAGCTAACCGACGGATACTTAAGCAGCACGAGGTGATAACGAAATTGTTATTTTAGCTTTCATACGTTTGACTATTTGCAGGTTATGCCACAAAACTAACCGCATATTGAGAAATCGGTCTTAGGAATGGAATCCAAGAAAGTATGGACATTTTCACTCAATTCTTTTACCCACATTGCAAAAAAAGTTAAAGTTTTTCTGTAGTCAATACATGTTAACGTGGAATAACCCATTTTCAAAATATTAACTTTTTATTTTAACCATAAATTTTATTGAAACAACCTTGCGCAAGGTATTTTACGAAAAAAAGCAATTCAAATACAAGGCACAAAAAGAAAGCATCACATGTTTTCCCTCCTCCCCAATTAAATTGCGTGCAATTCCTAATTATTTAAGTAGTTCTTCAAGTTAATTAAATTATGGTATACAAAAAGTAACACAAAAAATCGAATTACTTGAACAGCAATGTTGCCAACAATACCAACAATGTATTAAATTTCTTGTCGTTTGACGTTGTTATTTTTATTGTTACAAAAATAACAATAAATTATTTTGAATGTCAAACTTTATTTGATTGTGAGTTTTATTTGATTTTTCAAAGCATTTTGCTTGTGTTCAACTACAAAAACAAAAAACAAATAATTTATTTAAAAAATACACATTTGCCATAAAATAAAACTGAAATTAACAAGGGTTAAATAAAACAATGTGAAATACATGCAAACTAAAAATTGATAAATAAATAGAAAATTTTAATTGTAAGTTGTACAATGTATTTATGTTTAAGTTTAAAATTAAACGATAAACTTTAAAATTTGTATATATTAAAAAGTTACACTTAAAGCAAACAGAAACTAGTGAAAAGTTTTATTTTATAAATTTTGTTTTTAATACTAGAAAAGAAATTAAGAAAATCGTACATTGTTATGTCCACAAAAAATTTGCAAACTCAACACTGTAAAAATCAAAAACAGCGCACGTCCAAGTTTGTTAATGAAAAATAGAAAAAAAATTTGTAAACTGTGAAATGTTTTAATTTTAATTTTGCAATTTGAAATTGCAATTGTAATAAATAGTTGGTTTCTTTATTTTGTTTGTTGTTTTATTTTATACATAAATGCAATTGTAAATTTTAAAGCAGCTCTAAATATTAAGTACTTTCGTGATAAGAGTTTAAGTTAAAAAAACTAAAAAGAAAAAAAAAAGTATTTATGCTTACTACATATTTTGATTTGTAAATATTTAAAAATAAAAGATACTTACAACAAAAGTCACTTTAGCCTATAGTAAAATAATATCAAAATATAGCAAAAACAAAAACATTTATGTAAAAAGAAAATTTCTATCGAATTAAGTTTTATTTTATTTCTAAGACAAACTGATACTGTTTCGTAGTTTAAGCGCAACTAAATATTTTATTTATAATTTTTTCTTTAAAATGTTCGTCTCTTAGCAGTCTGTTGTGACTCTTTCTTTCATACCACTTTAGCGTGACGTCAAATGTTTTCTTTAAACTTTGATAATATCGTTGCTAAAAATGAGTATTATTAACTTAGATGTAATTGTAATTATTATATTTACTATTGTTTATAAAAAAATAATAATAACACAATTAATGTAAAACTTAGTATACATTAAATTAATCGGCCATACAAATAAAACAAAAGATAAGAAAAATTATATTAAATAACTACATTTAAATAAATGGCAATCACAAAAATGAGAAAACAGAAAAAAAAATTTGACAAAAAAAAAATAATAAAAGAAAATACGAAAATTAAAAAAAAATTTCATAACTGTGTTTTTATTTATATTACATTTCAAAATCGAAAGATGTCGCTTAAAGTTATATGGGGTCTGTATTTTTCAATAAGAAAGGTGGATAATGTACATCGTCTTTCACCCAAGTACTAAATTATGTACCTACTTTAGAAATTTGTACAATCGGATGGTTCCATTTTTTTACTATTTTTTCAAGGCTTAAAAGTTCCAAGGACATGAAAGAAATATGCTGGCACAAGGAGAGCTCATAATATTAATATTTACAGGTGGCTTATTGAAATTTTATTTTTTCAAAAGGAAATACATGATGAAGAATACTTTACTACACTGTTTCGTCTATATACTTATATTGAAAGAAAGTTTTACACGAACATGTATGTATATGGTCCTACATTGGAGTGAACATAAAACTTTTTCCAAAAAAAAAAATTATATCGACTTTTTTCTCAATCTTCGAAATATTTCTAAGCTCTCAAAGCAAATAAGTGTTATCTTCACGAAAAAAAAGCCAAAGAGCGTGGTCCCATCCGTATAAAATTTTCTTTCACCAGGTAAATTAAACAAGTTAAGGTGTTATCTTCGGCCAGGCCGAAACTCACATACCCTACACTGCACTGAAATAACCTTTTAAATAAATGTTGAAAAGACATTGAAGAGGTTGAGTAAGTCGAAAAAAATGTGAAATGTTTGTTAGAAAGATTGGCAGAGGTTGGAAAATGTCGAAAATATATGCAAAATGTTGAAAAAAGTTAAGAGAGGTTGAAAAACTCTAAAAAAGTTGAAAAATTTTTAAACAATTCAAAGTTGATGAAAAAGTCGAAAAAATAAAGAAACTTATGAAGGAAGTTGAAAGAGGTTGAAAATGTCGAACAAATACATATAGGATATATTGGAAAAAGTTGAAAGGTTGAAAAAGTCGAAACAATGTAGAAAATGTTGGAAAAAATCGAATAGAAATGAAAATTTTGATATATGCCACGCCCACTTCTCCATTTCCGCCCACTTTTGGTACAATAAATTATATTCGCGATCGACATCCTCATATTAAATTTTAGCTCAATAGCTTGTATAGTTTGCGATATATGCTGCAACAAAAATTCATAATTTAGGGCGGTGGCACACCCACTGGTACAATCCAGCCCGGTTTTGATCCAGAAATAGCTTTCCATAATCAAACCCCTAACACCAAATTTTAGTATGATTGCTCACATATTTCGATAAATATGCCACTAACCGTATTTTATTTGTATGGGAGGTGCCACGCCTACTGATGCTATTTAAGCCACTTTTGATTCAGATATGCCCTATAGCGACAGAAATACATACATTAAATTTCATACCAATTGCTGCAATAGTTCACTTAAAACAGCGCTAACAAATTCAAGTCAATATGGGAGGTGCCACGCCCACTGATGCAATCCTGTCAAAATTTATTTATTTTTAAAGCTTATAGTAACTGACATCTATACACCAAATTTTATGAAGATTACTCTCATAGCACACTATCTATGACAATAAACGTTTTTTGCTTATATGGGAGGTGCCACGCCCACAGGTACTATTGGACCAAATTTTTGTAGTAAGAGACCTTATAGCAAGTATATCTGCCTCATTAAATTTTATAACGATTACGTTGTTAGTTCTTTAAATATAACGTTTATAAATATTGTGGGCTGTGCCACGCCCTTCAACGAGTTTTTTCGGTCCAGCAGCTGAGCTTGTATTGATGACTGCTTTCAGCGGCATCATCTCCAAAATTTTTATGGAAATCGTTTGTGCGAATTTCGAGATATACGGAATCAAAATTTTTAACAGTTGAAAAGTGCCACGCCCACTTTTTCGATTCCGCCCACTTTTATCACAATTCAAGATATATTTTATATGTATCCGTTTACCAAATTTAATCGCAATATCTTGAACGGCTTACAAGATATGGTAGTATTAATGATAAAATTTAGGGCTGTGCCACGCCCCTGTACGACCCTTTGGAAACTTGAAACCCAGCCTTATCCTAATTTAGTTCACATGTGCACCAAATCACCAAGTTTCATCGAAATCGCTGAAACTTTTTTCAAAATTGGCCGGGGTAAATATACATAGTGTATGGGCGGTAGGCGTGTCTGTCAACCGATTTTGCCCATTTTGAATAGCAAGATGCCTGCAAGAAGATGTGACCTGTGTGTGATAGTTTCATTCAATTAGCTTTTTTGGTTTTCCCGTAAAACTGATTTCAACAGACACCCAGACAGACAGACAGACAGACGGACATCGCTAAATCGACTCAGGTGGTGACGCTGATCAAGAATATATATACTTTTCCATACCTGCCACGCCCCCTTCGATGTGTTACAAACGGAGAGACAAAGTGAATATACCCACGGTGTAGGGTATAAAAATATGTTTTCTGAATACCTTGACCAATTTTAAGAACTTTTTGCTGATTGCGGTTTTTACTGAAAGCTGTTAGCTTAGGAGTAATAATGATAAAAGGGTAAATGCTTCAACAAAAGCTGAAAGTCCTAGATAAAAACAACATGAACAAAACATATCTATTTTTCCTCGAAGAATTCAAATCTCCAATAAAACAAAATAAAGGTTTGTGTTTCAAAAACCATAAGTGGCCACGATTTGAGCCTGAAAATTTGTTTCAACGACAAAGGCAAGGTAACTGCCATTGGATTACCTAGAATCCATAGAACTTTTGTCTGAAACATTTATCACTATTTAGCTTAGTTCTCGAGTAATAACTCGATATAAGACTGACTTTGCGTAGGGGGGCAAACAAAGAAGAATTAAAACCAACGGCTTTAGAATTACATCTTAGATGAGACGCATGGGGGGAAAGTCTTAAAAAAAACCATGGTGCAATTATAATGTTGAAGTCATAAGCTAGTTTGCTCTCTCTAACATTGGATATCGGCAATTTCTCCATACTATTGAAATTTATTATCAATTACGTTTTATTGAATTTTTTTTTTTTTACACATCGTTGTTTTGATTGATTAAAATCAAAACAAAGAGAATAACAATCGATTGAAAACCGATTTGATCTCACGCACTCAAATTGGCTTCGATTTTAGCACTCCTTACCCAACGGGAAATCTGGAAGCAGCTTTCAAGAGGAACATTTCACATGCTTCAAAAGATGTGCATCCCTGCAATGACATCCAATGTTAAAATAGATAACTGTATTGGAAGCAGTTTCCTACTTTCCTTGCAGCACATCCAAAACGCTTTGTACGCGCTTCCGTTTTCCCTTGGGTAATGACTTCACTTTGCAATTATGTATAATTATACTATGAAAAAAAAAACTCACACGCACACACACAAATAGTTTAAGCTTGCCATGAAATGGTTTGTTGTGCTTGCATGCTTGTTTATATTTGCGCAAGCAATTTTTATAAGCAGTTTTAATAACTTCAATAACTTGATATTAAATTTGAATATCGTGATAATTTTTATTGGGGATGAGATTTAGCGTCTAAGGAATAAAACTAAAAGGAGCAAAGTTTGTTTGAAATGTTTTATTGAATACCAAAAAGAACAATCTGCTAGTGAAATTTTGCTGTGGTGGCTGTTTAAAGAGCTTACATACAGTTTTTGTTAGTATACTCAAAATATATGCCTTAAATCGTAAAATATACTTAGTACATTTGATATGTTTGGATTCTACTTTTTATTGAATTAAGATCATCTTGATTTATCGTACGTACCTATGAAAAAAATTAAATTCACAAACTTACTTTTTGTGAAATAATACAAGCCCGAAAGCTTTGCACAACAATGGTCCCAACCAATTATTGAGAGTCAACAACTTCACTCAACTATTAGTACAATAAGTCCAAAGTTAAAAACAGATACAGGTACCAGTTTTTCATAACTTTTCCTATGAATAAAATTATTTCGAGGCACATCGCCGCTTGAAATTTCTTTTGTCGAATTCGTCATTGAAACAATTTTGTAAAATCGAGCTTAGACTTCATTACCACAAAAATTTCTTAATGGAATGTGTGAAATTTAATTTTGTCCAGTTATTAAATTTTTAAGGTCCTATCAATATAAATTTTTTTTTAAGATTTTGAGGCTCTCTCGGTGATGGCATTTTCGATACTTTTTTCGGTACATTTGTGTCGTGAAAAATCATCGTCGGTACATTCGACAAATTTTCAGTATATTTGGTACATTTTGTCCATTTTCAGTACATTCGGCGCATTTTCAGTACATTTTCAGTACATTATATCTAAAAATTATATTTTTTAGTAAATTTATCGCGAATAATGGTTGAAGTAAACTTTGTTTTTTAATAAAAAAGCTAAACTCTTAATGATTTTTTAATTTTGGGTAACTTTTTCATGTTTATGTTAAAAGAAAAGTACATTCGGCATCGAAAAAGTACATTTCAACTCTCCATTCAGTGCAATTCAATAAAACCTAACTGCCATCCCTTTTTGAGATATTAATGTATCAAAATCGAGTACGTTATTAGTATATAGAAGGCCCCTTAAATCAATATATGTATGTCCTCATACGGAGAGGATGCATGCAATGGCGTACCGTGAACATTTTGCAGCCGGGGTGAAGAAGTACTTTGCTTCCTCCAACCTAACAAATTTTTTGTATTTTCTTCCCACCAAAAAAATTTTATTTTCACATCCCAAAACGCCTACATTTCAAAGGCCTATGAATCTATTTTAATAGTTTTACAACTAAAGTTGACTAAAAAAAATATCCATATAATAAAAACAAAATTTTGTTTGCGCCCTTAGCCTTTGCGCCTCTTTTGCCCGCCCTACTCACGCTTATGAATGCATGTTTTTCATATTTATGTATTATTAGAGATTAACTGACGAAATAATAAGAAACTAATAAAAGTGTTACCTTTTATTTTAAAGCATTTTTCGTCCTCTTCAACTTTTGCAAGATATTTCGACCTATCAACAATCTCGACTTTTTTAATATTTTTTGCCTTGCGTCAATGGGTTTACTCATCATGCCGCAAGTGCCTTCAACTTTTTTTTGCTATCCCTCCAAAGTATTGACTGCAGCCGGAAACAGATATGGGAATTTTACTTTTACATTTTGACTCCGATTTATCGTAGCAGTGCTTAAGTCCTCCGCCTCTGGTTGTACCTGCTTGACAATCATATTGTTGCTGCTGTGATTATTGTTGCAATTATTATTATTGTTAATAATATGCTGAATTGGGATTTTGCTTATAGTTTTTCATTTTTTTTTTTTTTTCTTTTCATTGTCATAAATCACAAAATGGTTATTTGGTATTAACACGCGCTGTTTAAAGCCACTGTCGTTTAATTAGCCATGGTCAGCGATATCGGTGGTGTTGAACCCTTTCTATGTAGGTTGATTCTTTCGGTTTATTGTTTTTGTCGTGGTAGTGATTGTGGTGTCAATTGCAAGGCATGCTGCGAGCAAGCTGCTGGAGTCCAAAAGGAGTAGTGGAGTCAAAAGTTGGGTAGCAGCGGAAGTGCTTTATCGAAACAATAATAAAAATCATAAAATTAATGAAAATGTAAATAATGTCAATGAAATGGTTTTCATGTCAATTACAGTGTAATTTTTATTTCTTTGTAACTGGCTTTTTTTTTATTTTTACATTATTAGTTAGACTTTGCTGGCAGTGATTTACACGCACGCGAAATTATTACAATAAAACAATAGTTTATAAGCATATGCGATCAAAACTATGAGTTAATCGTAATACTATAGTATTTCTGTCACATGATACCTTTAATAAATGTTGAATTTTTATTCATCAAATTAAACCATGTGTTTATTAACAAAGCTTAAAACGATACTGCTATGGATACAAAGTTTTCTACATAAAAATTTTCCCCAAGGAAGTCACACCCTAATTCACAATAAGACAAAAAATAAAAAAACTTTAAATACAATCCGACCACAATATATCACCGAAATCGATTGTCATCGTCACAACCTGTGTAACAAACAACCAAGTTTTATTGCTTGTTACGTTGTGACAAACGAATTCGAACAGTCAGAGCAACTAACAATAACGACAGCCACAAAAATTATTGTCATAAGAAATGCAATCGCAACAAACAAATAATCAAACGGCAATGGTCACAGCAACAACGACAGCAATCCAACAATCATGTTGCTCGGATTTCTAGCAAGACCTAATCAAGTGATTTTGAATATTTTCAGTGAGACACGTGATGCTGTGGTTAAGCGATTGGCAGGAAGGTAATAAACCTCATCGGTAGTGTAACATAAAATTGAATGGGAAATTCCATATGAAAGTTACTATAAAGAGAAACAGATTTTGTAGACATAGGCCTTACTTTGCTCGTGTGTCCTCAATATAGATCTAAGTTAACTGAATACATGCTGCGGAGCATTGTGTACTAAGTATATAGCTTATTTTGATAATCTTTAGTAGGACACCGACCTAGGTTCAGATCCTCCATACACTTAGGAAAAAATAACGCCGGTAATTTGATTATTTTATTTTTGATTTAAGCTCACAAATTTTCAAGTGGAAAATAGTAAAAATAATCATTTAGATTTAAGACTCTGAAAAATGAATAAAATCATGTCAGATATAACATATTTTTCTACTTGTGGCATAGTTTCTGAGTTATTGAGTAAAGCTTTTTTTTTTGACGGCCTCTCACACATAGGCCCAACACGATTGTGGTGAATGATGTGTACTTAGATTATCAGCCTTAATTAAGCTATCAATTGCAAAAAAAAAAAGAAGCGAGTCTGAATGACTCTGAAGAATACAACGCTACTTCCCGGACTACTTGCTTTTATGGCATAATGAAACACAAAATACTTGATCTTTTCTCTGAATATAGTGTAATTATTTTAAAATTGTCTGATTAGGCTATGTATACATGTAAGTATTACACAAATTCGGAAAAAAATATAAGCTATAATAACTAAATTTTAAGACTTACTTCAACATTTTACTCAATTAATCCTGTAAATCGACCAAGGATCGAAAACCTAACGAGAACTTGGCATTTTATAAACTTAATTTTAGAAAACAAAATTTTCAAATCGGATCGAATTTGTCTGTAAAAATAAACTTTTATTGAAAGTCAATGTTATTACTCATTTTCAGTATGGGTAATAGTGAACTTAAAAATGCCTATCCCTGATTTTGTAAGTCGTGTTGATCAATTCCAATATATCTATTCTAAAAATGGTTTTAAGTTGGGATCCCTCAATTAATACCAAAGAAATTGGTATCATTTAAAAATCTGTTAAAAAATATCAAATAAAACTTTAAAAAGTTTTGGTAAATTAATTGATATTAACATATTAAAAAAAATGAATAATTGCATGAAATTTGATTTTCTTAAACGGAAGCCATTTTTGAAGAATTTTTAAAGTTTCGCTTAAAAAAGAAAAAACCCGGTAAAATTATTATTGGATTGAGAAATAAATATTTATTTCAGTCAAACATATGAGCGCTTTATTTTAAAAGTGTCTGTTCGTTGAGAAGATAAATTTCCAATTACTGAATTTTTCTTCTCAACGAAAAGCGGCTTTTTCCACTTTTAAAATAATGCTTGATTTCAAATATGCTTGATTTCAATATATATTTCGTTGCCTATATCAAATATATATGAATAATAATAGGGCCAGACAATATTAGGGCCAAGTACTCATTTCCACACTGTTACAAAATGTAACATGAACTTACTGAGCTATCGGTAGGCTTCCGAAAATTACGAATTGGCGAAATGATATTTTTTTAATTTAGAAATTTTAGCGTTGGTGGAGGTTTCAAATTCGTTAAAGAAATGTATGCCTTTCTGAATTTCTTATTAAATGCATAAAAATAAAATAATAATAAATACTTAAAACAGTTTTAAAATATGAAAATACTTACTTTGATTTAATGGAACTCTTAAGAAGCTTTGTCTTAAGAGATTTTATTCCAACTTTGTAACGAATTGTAAAGTTATTAAAGGTTTTCGGCATTATTCACTATCATGAAAAATTATTTTAAATTTGCTTTTTTAAAATGCTTTATTCTAAATTTATTATATTAAATGTTCATCTTCATATGGTATTGCCCAAATGTTTAATTTGAATTTCGTTGTATTGAAAAAATAAATTTAACAAAAACGAAAACACAAAAAATAAGACGGTGCAGTCTAAAATTGTGCCAAGTATCTCAGCCAAAATTGAAATTGTTATCATTTCTCGCTGCAGTTGCTTCTCTGGTTCAATTGAAGTTGTGCTCTGCATTGAAGTTGAGGAACTGCTGCTGCTGCTGCCGCTTGTGTACTAATGCTCATTCATTGCACCCACTGAGTTGCGTTGATTCTGTAGAATCGAAAATCCAATGATTAATTGATGAAACGTGATATGACAAATCTTGAAGAAATATAAAAGTTATAAAAAAATCTAATATCATAATTGAGAAAAAATAAATTTAGCCATGGCAATAGAAAACAATCCTAATAATAAATTTAACTTGTAGTAGGTATATGAATATTTTTTTCTTTGTCAGCTGAAGCGCTTTTAGGATTGCCAACATGTCTTGTGATTCTCTGTTTTCCAGCTTATTTATCGAGCATATTCTTAATTTGTCTTTAAATTCATATTCAGGCTTAGTATACATAATATTTTCTCACTTAAAAGTTGGCATCTCTGTCTTGAAATCGAATGAAAGCAACAACAGACCAATTCTGATGTTGTTGGTTGTTGCTTTTGTAATAAATCTGTATGCAAGTAACGTCGATATTTATTACGAATTTATGATGAGTGATGAAGACATCCCACAATTCATCCAACAAACTATAGTTGGTTAAGGTGTTGGAATTAACACAGTTTTACATTAACAATTACACATTAGTTGGCAATAAATAATGCTTTATTTCTATGAGTTTTGTTGGGCCTCTTTTGCTGCTTGTACTTTATAATTGTACAATTAAACTGTGAAATCATATGGAAATCTATTGGAATTATTTGAATTGAAAGAAAATCAAAAAAAAAATTGTTAATCAAAACTATTTTGTTTTTATTGGGCTCTGATTCCTTAGCAAGCAAACAAGTTTGTGTCTTAAGTCTTTTGTTTTTTCTTTTTTCTAGTTTCAGTGAGTCGGCAAAATGAATAATATTTTCTATTGGAATATTTCGATGAAAGAAGTGTAAAATATGAATTGTATCATAGCTTAGTTAAAAAGTGTGATATTCGTGCTGGCTTAATACATACTTGGTTCTATTGACATAATTTGCTGCAACGCATTAATAATCTGAATACTTTAATCAACGCATCCTGCCAGTTTCGACATTCTCCGTTATTGAGTTTAAAAATTAAATTTTTCAAATAAGCTTTGCTTAAGTAATTCATTGAGCTTTTTGATGAAATAGTATCCTGTAGCAGCATGCTTTGTATCTTTAAAAAGAGCAATGCATTAAGTTTGCCACCGTAAGCCTTTCGTTAAGTCCAAAAGATTCTTGAACTAAAATATGTATAGAACTCTTTGCCTTTTTATTTTATTCGCAAGCTGGTATCATGAGGAAAACTCTTTCAAAATTTCACACATAAACTAAGCTATTTTATAGATAGTTGCTACTATGCAAGATTCAGTTACCACACGGTAAAAAATTTGATGGCAAAATGCTGCGATCAAAACTTGTATGTGTGAATAATTTGTAAGCGACTTATTGGCATTTGGCACTCGATAGTTTCTAAGCTGCGATGTATAGAATTCTTATAGAGATGACGTGATCCATATTGTAATAAGATTTCAGCAAATTTACCAATTTCAAACAAAAACTGCGGAGTACTTTTCGTTTTAATTAAAAGCGCTCAAAGACAAAAAACACCAAAAAATTCCAAAAAAAATGTTGTCTTATAATCTACCAGCAGTTGTCAATGATACTTACATATATCAAATATTCCACTTTTACTATATGAAATTTTGTACATCGTATGACAGATAGATATCTCGAAAACCAAGCAAGATATCAATGTTCTATCGAAAACTATCATCAGATTGTTATTTTGAAAAAATAAGCCGAGGCTTGGAAAAAATTCTATATATTAAGTTCGTGTTGGTTGTTTTTGTGAAATTATCGTCAATTTGTTGCATGGAATGTGCCACGCTCGGTTATCTTATCCCGTCCACATTTCGTGAGGTTCTTAGCATAGACAATATATACCCTAGAACTGAATTCCGAAACTATAGCTATAAAAAATTTTGAATTTTGACAGCGTATTTTATAAATTATTTTTATATTTTATAACACTTGTTTGCGAACCATCAGTAAAATACTATAATTTTAAATAAATTTTTAAGTAAAACTACATAAATGCAATTCCACAAAAAATTTATTGGAATATTATTATGTAAGTTAACACAGTGCACACTGTAATTGCACAATAGCTAATTGGGTTACCGGTATTGAAAGTGCTGACGTAGTCCACGCGCAATCAACGGCAGCAGAGCTAAGTGTGAATGCACGATGGATCGCCTTGTCAGCAGTATGGGGTAATTTAGGCTATTGTTTTTATTATGAATAATTTAAGTCTGCTGGTTTGTAAGTTGTACTGGACAAACCAGTCTTATTTTAGGCACATAAGGTTAAGGTTGTAAAACTTGTTTAACTACTAAGTGAAAAGGAATAAAATAACGTGTTAAAATAAAATAAGTGATTTGAATTGTTATGAAACTAATGTGAGTGTTGTGTACAGAACAGGTAATATAAGTTGGCCCGTTGGGCATTGGCTGGGCGTCGCCTGGTCAATGCGGCCAACAAAAGTATTTTTTTGATCCTCCCTAAGGCAGGATTTGTTAGTGGCGCCCGAGCAGGGACCCGCCAAAAATGTCATGGCGGGTTCCTGAGGAAGGGAATAAGAGAACCTCTGTCAAATTTATAACAAATCTATTTTGCGTGCTCTGGAAAAAAGGGGGTGTGTTCGTGTTGTTTTATTCTTGTTGAACTCGATATAACGAGTTATTTTTCCCTAATAAAAAGAAATGTAAAAAGGAGCATGCAAGAAGGTTTGAGTAATAATTAGAAATAACCTGTGCTACAAAGCTTCCCCCCACCAGTGGTAAGGGGTTTTGTAGACACAGGAACATCAAGGTAATTCCTTGGTGGGAAATAATGAAGAGGTCTTCTTTTTCCTATAATTAAAAGTACAGCGATTCTAAACGCTAGACCCTCCTGTACGAAAACAAAATAAATAAATTAAAAACAAAAAAGATGTTATACACTAGCCCTAAATAAGGCAGGTCACTGGCAATCTTAGAAAAAATTATCCATAAAAGTGCAGCGATTCTAAAAGCTAGACCCTCCTGTACAAAAACAAAATAAATAAGTTAAAAACGAAAAAGATGTCATACACTAGCCCTAAATAAGGCAGGTCACTGGCAATCTTAGTGAAAAGTATCCAATGCAATTAAGAAACGAGGACAAGGCAAGCTAAACTCCTGTTGTTAGGGACCGGCCACGAAAAGAATACCCTTTTCTTATTTCCGATACGCCTAAAATATTTTTATGCATTCTATTGAGTGAACGTTGCTATACCCAGAAGAACATAGCAGCCATTTAAGGATATTTTATGCAAATTCCAATTTATTGGAGATCGGTAGGGAAGAAGGGGTCCTTGAGTGAAGCTGACCGCGCCTTAGTAGGTTCCCTACGATCATTAAAGCGGGGGATTAAAAAGGGGAAAACGCGATCCTTCCATGACCGGTACCCAGCAAAACTAATGCGATATTTTCTCTTTTCTTTTCCCTTTCAGTTTTTGACGAACAAGCCAACAACGGAATGAAGCTGTCGTAAGAACAAGCATTTAATAGGAAAATTGGATTAGCAAATATTTATTAGTGTTAAAATTAAAATTTCTATTTTTGTTAAAATTTCTCTTTTTAATTAGTAAGAAAGGGAAAAGAAAGGAAAAAGTTGTTAGGAGAAATTGGTTTGTACCTCTTGTCAAGTCCGATAATATAAAAAAGCCAAGCCACCCATTGCCCAAGAATTTCTCTTTAAAAGAGTCAAGCTAAAAAAAATAAAAATAATAAAAAAGAAATATGGAAGATATGAGAAATTCGTTGACTTCTCTAACCGGTGCTGTTAATGCCATGATTGAGCAGCTCAGATCTATTGAGCATCGTGTACTCAACATGGAAAATCAGGGGGCTGCAGGTAGGCCAGCAGAAAACGCGATGCTTAAGCAGCTCGAAAATCGTCTCGCCGATATTGAGCGTAATAAGAACAACGATCAAGCTGGCGTTCCACTTGGGGGTAATGTGGTACCAGCATTGCGCGGCCCAGCTTCTGAGCAGGATTTGAAGGATATTTGTAAGCTTCCTGACTGCGTCAAGGAGCTTCAAGTATTCGATGGGAATCCTGTCCAGTACATTTCCTGGGTTCACAATGTTGAAACCATTTTAAAGGATTACGAGATCGTGCGAGAGAAACCAATTTTTAGGGCAATTCTGCAGTCTATCCGCCAGAAAGTTCGTGGTAGTGCGGATACAGCTCTGGTATCGTATAACGTATTTGATGATGATTGGGCCACGATAAAAAAAATCCTCTCTTTGCATTACGCAGATAAGAGGGATATTAGAACGCTGGAACACCAGCTAAATCGATTGACGCAGGGTACGTCCAAACTAGATGAGTTCTACGCAACCGTGAACCATCAGTTTTCGTTGATCATCAACAAAATCAAAACGGAGGCGTACAGCTCCGAGACGGTCAATGTGCTGGTAGAAACCTACCGAAACCGTGCGCTCGACGTTTTTGTGCGTGGGCTAAATGGAGACCTCTGTAGGATGTTGGTTGTCCAAAAACCTAAAACACTCCCAGAGGCCTACTCCGCATGTCTCGAGATCCAGAATCTCAATTTTCGCAATGCGGTAATCCATGTTCAAGCCCAAAACACTGTTACAGCCCCAATCAATCAAAATTTCGAAAACAGACCTGCCCTGCCACCACGAAAACCATACTACCAAAATAACCGCGGCCATTGGGGTAGCGGTGCCCAGCAACCAACCAAGCCTGATATGCCTAAGTCTCACGAAAAAATGGATGTTGACCACTCCATACAGTCAAGACGCGTCAACTACATGAACCGCCCATCCGGGAGCAATTATTCCAAGAGGCCTGCCAGCTCCCATGGCTATCAGAAGGCGAAACACCAGAAGATGTTCCATACAACGCAGTATGAAGAAAGAGAAGGTGAAGTTCACGAAAGCCAGGCAGAAGCTGAGGTTAGGGATGAGGCAAATTTTATGACAGAAGCCTCGTTTCCAGCGTACCATACATAGAGTATGTCACGCGGGGAGGGGCAGTGCTAAAATTTCTTATAGACACAGGAGCCAATAAAAATTTCATTGCGCCCCATTTGGCCAGAGAGGCGATTCCGGTGTCAAGGGACTTTAGCGTAAATACGGCAACAGGCGGGGTTCTTATAAAAGAAAAAGTATGTGGTCAGTTCTTTCAGGACCTAGGGAATAACACGGTGATAACTTTTTTTGTTCTACCTGGCTTGAAAACTTTTGATGGTATCGTCGGGGATGATACCTTAAAGCAACTAAAGGCTATAGTGGACAGGGAAAGGAATGTACTGATCCTTTACCCCAATATTACGATTCCACTACAAAGCAAAACATCAGTCGAAGTCAACTCAGTTAATTTAATAGTCAACGATAGTGTTCCTAAAGAGATAAAAGAAAGTTTAGGAAACATGTTGAAAAGTTTTGGCCTGCTCTTCGGACCCATTTCTGCAAAGGAAATGGCGAACACTACTGTAAAAGCCGAAATTCGGACAGTTACCCAAGATCCCATATACGCGAAATCTTACCCCTATCCTGTGAATATGAGAGAAGAGGTTGATAGGCAGATAGATGAACTGTTGAGAGAAGGCGTCATCCGCCCCTCAAAAAGCCCGTATAATTCACCAATTTGGGTGGTGCCTAAGAAACCGAAGGCAAACGGCGAAAAACAGTATAGGATGGTAATAGATTACAAGCGATTAAATGCAGTAACTATTCCTGACACCTATCCCATTCCAGATATCAATTCTACTCTCGCTAGCCTGGGAAACGCCAAATACTTTACCACAATAGATCTGACCTCTGGTTTCCACCAGATTTCCATGAAACCTTCGGATATTCAGAAAACCGCATTTTCCACGATGAATGGGAAATACGAGTTTCTGAGGCTCCCGTTTGGTTTAAAAAACGCCCCAGCAATCTTCCAGAGAATGATTGATGACGTTCTCAAGGAGTATATAGGTAAACTTTGCTACGTTTATATCGACGATATAATCGTATTTGGCAATAATGCAGATAATCACCTTGATAACGTGAAAACTATTTTCTCCAGGTTGCAGGATGCCAATCTGAAAGTTAATCTTGAAAAAACCCACTTTATGAAGACCGAGGTGGAATTTCTGGGTTATGTGGTAACACCCGAAGGCATTCGGGCAGATCCGAAGAAAGTCGCGGCCATAGAACAAATCTTACCCCCCAAGACGCTCAAAGATCTAAAAAGTTTCTTAGGTATGACTTCATACTACAGAAAATTTATACGCGATTATGCTAAAGTAGCTAAGCCCTTAACTAATTTGACTAGGGGCGAAAATGCGCAAATAAAGGCTAATCAATCAAGGAAAATAATAATTAAACTCACGGATGAATCCCTTAAGGCCTTTTCTGACTTAAAAAATTTACTAATATCTGCTGAGGTCTTGGCTTTTCCAGATTTCGAAAAACCTTTCAACCTAACAACCGATGCTTCTAACACCGCGATTGGGGCGGTGCTTTCACAGGGAAAAATAGGAGCCGACAGGCCAATTACCTTCATATCTCGTTCGTTGAATAAAACTGAAGAGAATTATGCAACGAACGAGAGGGAAATGTTAGCAATAGTGTGGTCTTTAGATAACCTTCGATCCTATTTATATGGTGCAAAAGAAATTCGAATCTATACTGACCACCAACCTTTGACCTACGCGCTAGGGAGTAGAAACTATAACGCGAAGCTGAAACGATGGAAAGCGCGCATCGAAGAGTATAACTGCCAATTGATTTACACACCCGGTAAATCAAATATGGTGGCTGATGCGCTTTCTCGTCTGGAATCTGAAGTTAACCACTTGACTGATTCAGTACAACCTGAACCAGCTCAAAGTGAATCGCCAACAGATACAGCTAGTGAGGGGCGTTCCTTGGATGAAACGATTCACAGCGCGGAAATGGACGCCTCTGACCTGATTCCTCATGTTGAGGCGCCTTTAAATGTCTTTAGGAATCAAATCGTAATAACACAGGGTAAGAATTTGTATCTCTGGATAGAGCCACACCCTGGTTATAAACGACATTGTGTGAAAATGGCAGTTATAAACAGCGAAAATCTGATCTCCCATTTGAAAGAAATTTTAAATCCCTCCGTCATAAATGGCGTTAAGATACCCGAAAGTTCCCTGGAATTATTTCAGCAAGTTTACTTGCACAATTTTGTTAATTACAAGATAAGGATAACCCAAAGACTCGTGGAAGACGTTAAAGACCAAGAAAAGGTTTGTCGATTAATTGAAGATGAACATAAGAGGGCACACAGGAATCCGCGCGAAAACAAAGGACAACTGTTAGAAAAACACTACTTCCCACGAATGCATGCCCTAATAAAAAAGTACACTGCGAGCTGTGAGGTTTGCCGATTGAACAAATATGATCGACATCCAGTAAGGCCGCAGCTTCAACCGACCCCAATCCCCAAATACCCGTGCGAAATTCTGCACATAGACATTTTTGAGTTACAGAAAGAAAAGTTCCTGAGTTGTGTAGACAAATTTACCAAATTTGCGAAACTGTTTCATATACGAAACAGGTCCGCACCACATTTGCGTACCAAGCTAGTAAAGGTCCTTCACTATTTTACTGTACCCAGAATGATCGTTACGGATAACGAAAGAAGTTTTCTTAGCCCAACAGTATCCAACTATATAAGGTCGTTAGGAATAGAGATTTACCAAACGCCAACCCAGCGCAGCGAGGTCAATGGTCAGGTTGAACGTCTTCATTCCACACTATTGGAGATCTATAGGTGTCTTAGACATGAATTGCAAAATTCCACTCCAAGGGAGCTAGTCTATGTGGCTGTCGATAGGTATAACAACACAATTCACTCTGTGACAAATAAAAAACCCTGCGACGTGTTTTTTGATAGGACACAGAGAATCAATTACCAAGACTTGCCAGATTTTCGAGAAGTGGTTCATGAAGATATTAGGGGTCAGATAGAAAGGAACCAAGAGCTAAGAAACCTTAGGTTGAATAGAAAAAGAACTGTACCTAAGACTTACAATGAGAGCGATCAGGTCTATATTAAAGATAAACAAATCAAAGGAAAGCACAAACCTTTATTTAAGAAGGTGTCCGTAGCAAGAGACAATAATGTCACTGTTACTACGGATACGGGAAAAAAATTTCATAAGACACATATCAAAAATGTGTAACCGAAATCTAAAAATGTTTTTACAAATTGGTGGGTGTAACGCAAAATACGCCAGGGTTCGACTCCCGCTAAAAATATGAAGTTGATTTATATAGAAAGAATACAGAAAGAAAACAAATTTAACTTAATTTGAATGACAAATGGCAAATGGCAAAGATGGCAATTGGCAAAAAAATGATTTTCTTTTTAATAATCATTAAAAACTTATTAATTTATCATTTTAATTTGGCAAATGGTGGGTACCTTGCATATCCTGCAGGATGCCGGGGTTCGACTCCCGTCAAAAGAACAAATAGAATTTGATTTAAATATATGCGATAATAATAAATGACAAAATTTTTCATCATTGTATTAAATTTGGCAATTTAAAATTTTTTTTTTTTTTTTTTTTGTTATGCTGACATAAATTAAAACTCAATGATAAGAATATATAGGATATTTTAATACTAATAACATGAATGTGTACAATTTAATATGATCTATCCAATAATTTTTTCCTTTCTATTAGTATGTAAAATATAAAAAAAGGGGGAAGGGAATAATATCATTTCTACTACTTTAGGTTATTACTTTTTATTACTGCTGTGCAAGGCATTCACATATTCAACTATGAAGCTCCAATCGTGACGGTGTACGATGGTAATGGATGGATCATCAACGGATATTTCAAATTGGTACATATCGTGGACTTGGATAAATTTGACGAAATACTAAGGGGTATGCTGAGCTCTGCACAATCCAACATCCGAAATGATGAAAAGAGACGTATATTTGATTACCACTACAAATGGACAAGTGACCGTCTGTATGAGCTAGGTGCCCGTCATGTTAGGACAGCGAGATCAATAAACTGGATTGGTTCCGCTTGGAAATGGATAGCTGGATCGCCAGACGCAACAGATTGGAATGAGATACTACAAAGCCAAGATCAAATAATTAGTAACAACAACCAGCAATACAGAATTAATGAAAAACTTTTTGCGTCATATCAAGAAGCCATGCAGACAGCCAACCAGATGATAGGTCAAATTAATTCAATATCGAAAACAACTTATGAAGAGCAACTCGAAAGTGACATCATCAGCAGGATGTTGATCCTGAAGGCTGAAGTCAGCGAAATCATTCGTGCATGCCAAATGGCGAAAGGTGGGATCGTCAACAGCAACATGCTCGATAATGAGGAAATCAACCAGCTCCTGAGCGAGGTGGAAACGTTACCATATCAAAATGTTATCGAGGCCACGGAGTATGGAAGACCATCGGTGTTCACAAACGGCACACTTCTACTATACATTCTCTCCATGCCAAAATTAGGGGAAAATAAATATCATCTCCTGAAAACAAGGGCCGCGATAACGGCAAAGAAGCAGCTGGACATCAAATTCGACAAAATGCTAGTAAATCAACGCGAAACGTATGGTTTGGAAAGGGAATGCTTTTCCATCAACAACTCCACCATTTGCGACATGAACTCATTAAGGAAGATTGAGGAGGACAGTTGTATACCAAGGGTATTAAAAGGAGGACATGCTGAATGTAAATTCAGAACAAATAACGAAGTGATTGTAGAAATGCTGAGCGAGGACATGATCTTTTTGACAAATTTCATTGGAAACATAGAAGCAGAAAATGCAACCACTTTCCTAAACGGTACATACGTCATCCAACTAAACAACGAAAGCGTTCTCATACAAAATCAAACATACCAAAGTAAAAGCGGATCCAACCAGCGGGCACTACCATCAGTATTAACCAACATAACCAGTCAAGGGCTCAAAGTTGACCTGGCCTACGTGCATGGCCTTAGTCTGGAAAACATAAGACGATTGGGTAACTTACAAGAAACATTTAGTATATCTTTCATTACAAACATAGCGATGGTCGTTCTGGTGGTATCCATCGCGGGTTCATTGTGCTACAAAGTATTTAGGAGAATCAGCATTCCTCCTCTGAGGACATTCGGGCTACAGCCATCGGCAAGCGATCCGCCCCCAAAACCAATACGGCGCTGTCAACCATCCTTGGATCTGCGGGACGCAGATATTTAAAGGGGGAGGAGTTAACACAGTGCACACTGTAATTGCACAATAGCTAATTGGGTTACCGGTATTGAAAGTGCTGACGTAGTCCACGCGCAATCAACGGCAGCAGAGCTAAGTGTGAATGCACGATGGATCGCCTTGTCAGCAGTATGGGGTAATTTAGGCTATTGTTTTTATTATGAATAATTTAAGTCTGCTGGTTTGTAAGTTGTACTGGACAAACCAGTCTTATTTTAGGCACATAAGGTTAAGGTTGTAAAACTTGTTTAACTACTAAGTGAAAAGGAATAAAATAACGTGTTAAAATAAAATAAGTGATTTGAATTGTTATGAAACTAATGTGAGTGTTGTGTACAGAACAGGTAATATAAGTTGGCCCGTTGGGCATTGGCTGGGCGTCGCCTGGTCAATGCGGCCAACAAAAGTATTTTTTTGATCCTCCCTAAGGCAGGATTTGTTAGTTGTATATGGACTGTATTTTATAATAATACTTCGCAATATTCGCAATTTTGCAAAATATATTAAGACTTCCACTAACTTCACTGCGCCAGAAACCAATCGCAATCAGTTAAATTTTCCTCTAATCACGTGCTGTGTTGCAGTCAGCTATAAGCTGGACTCCTAGTTAATCACATGGAAACATACACAAAAGAATAAGAGGTATCCTAGGCTGCAGTTTAATGTTTGTTATTCGGAATAATTATTCTACAAACTTCGATTCTGTCAATCCTCAATAACGTTTCATTTATTTATTCTTAGGTGCAACTACCTCAATACAATTCGGTTCTTTCTCACTAGCACTATTACGAGATGGAACTATTTTTCAATTGATTTTAAGTGAATTATATTGATGAAGAGCTTAAAAGTGCAATTTAATTATAATTTTCTAAGTTGCAATACTTTTAGATTATGTTTTTATAACTTTTGTTTCCAACCTTTCTTTTTATCTCTTTATTAATGTCTTCACTATTTTTTCTATATTTAATATAAATTACATGTGTTGTTATAATTGTTATTAATGTATATTAATTTATATTTATTGCTAGCATTTAAGCTTTTCTAATTTATTAACAATTGTTTTTTCTATTGAATTATACGTTAAGAATATTTACGCAATATGGCTAAGCATTATCGTAACAGATTTCTCTTTTAGAGGTATGTGCTTTTCTTTAGTTGGAGTTCTATGGCTGAGTTGTATCAGTGATGATTTTGTTTTCGATTGATGGTTTTGAGTTGTATCAAACTGTTTGCAAATTGTAATTTACTAAATTCAGAAAAATTTCATCATTAAATTCATTTAAAATTCATATGATTTCTTGAAATAATGAAACCAATTGGCTGCCTAGATCATATAATACAACACTTCTGGACTATTTCCTTTGGAGCCATATAAAGTCAAAAGCCTACATTGATAAGTCTGCTACGATTGACGAATATCATGCCAACATTCTTTGTATTATTCGCCAAATACCACTCGAAATGCTCGAACGTCTCATCAAAAATTGGAACTTCAGAATGAACATTTTTTAGCCGCATCGACGGCCAACATTTGAAAGAAATTGACTCTAAAAACTTAACGCAAATAAAAGTTTTTTTGTGTGATAGTAAAGATAACCCGATTAAATTGAATTTTTTCTTTTTGATAAAAGTACCTCTAAGTGAATCACCTCATACAATAATATTTTCATTAATTAAACTAAACTTAACTATTAGTTCTATGACTTTAAAGATAACTTTAAGTTAGTATATCGCATGAAAAGTAAAAAAAAGTTGAATTAAACTTATCTCAAAATGGGAATGGAAAATATTACATGTGTACATAGTTAAAAACGCTAGTACCTTAATTTTGTACCAACAAAAATAACTCTCTCAAAAATTTTCATTTTGGAATTGGTAAAGAATACTTATAACTATTAGCCTTAAGATTAATTTTTGTAATGAGAAAGATCCAATAAAAAAAAATTTAGCGGAAAATAAATAAAATATTCGTATTTTGACCAATTTTCGCTGAAGACATCCTTATAATTGAATGCTATGTGCTGCAAAGTCTCATTTTACTCAGTTAATTGTGTAATTAAATGCAATTACTTTCGCATATAATTTATGAATTTGTAATAAATATCAAATTGATTATCTTATCCTACTCTTTTTTTTTTTGTTTTTGTTCGTTAATATATGCTCATTTTAATATTTTAATTAATTGGCACATTAACATTGATGAGTTTTTCACTAATGCTATCAGCACTTCTGTTCAAGTATTTTATATGACTTGCATATATCAATGCAATCATTAATTTCATTAAACTTAGTCATTTCGATCAATAATATTGAGTGATTAATTAACTAATTAACTTCAATCTTAATTGATAAATTATTATGGATACGACTAATAGCGATTGATATAAAACTTAGGAAAAATTTCAACTTTGCAAACTTTAAAAAAAAAAAAAAAGTTTGCATGTGAAATTTTTGCTGAAAAAGTATTACATTTGATATCTCGAAGAGAAGTAGAGACTTCAGGGACAGTTGTACCGGATCATGTACAATAGGGTGACCCATGTACATAAGTGTTATATTTGAATATGAAAAATACATGCGCTGACCAATGCTTCAAGAGCGATTATATAGATTGACAATGCTACCTCTAGAGCATCAAACAGCAGAATTGACAGATTTCAGTAACGTTTTGAAGGACTTTAACACAATAAAATTTGATCTTTGTAACTTAGAAATGTTTCGTTGCTTTTTTGTACACTTACTCAACTACATATCAAGCTAAGGCTTAGCAGACTATAACTTGCTACTACAATACACCAACTACCTGACGAAAGTGGCACCAAGACGATTCACATAGGATTGCGAGAAATAGGTTTCAAAATTTCATTAGCTGCAGGACTTTATAAAAATAATTATCTCAAATTGATATCATTTGCAACTTTTTGATAATCTCTCTAATTCTGAGCTAACATTGATACATTGTACTATATAATTTCATAAATTAATTAGTTCTTTCACAGAACACTCGCAAGTACTTTTATTGTGAATTATTAAATGTCATACTCGTATTTACACTTATGAATTATATGGGAAATATTAAACAATGGCATTATGCATTGTATTTGACGAATGTGACCAAATACTATGGCGATGTACGGACGTACACACGATATCTCATGGGTATGTCGTATGTGGGTACAAGTGCATGTGCCGACATTTCGTACACATTCTAATAGATGCCTTCGAAAACTTTTGTATCTGATGCTTATCTTTTTAATACTCGTAATAAGCATTCTGAAACAATAAACGTAGCATGTTTATTTCGAATAAAACAAAACCGAAATAAAATAAAAAAATTAAAAAAAAAAAAAACTTTGCAACGACGACATTGACAAAGGCACAGAATTTGTGCTGCAAACGACAACTGCTGCTGCTGCTGCAGTCACAACGCATGCAGTGAATGTCGCAAAGGTTCACTTTCTCACTTAATTGGGCTGCGAATGTACGCGATGTTGCACGTGAAAAAATAATTACGAACAAACGAGCAGTAGCGACAAATGACGATGACTTCGACAAAGGTGACATTGACGCAACAGACACTCGCTGCAATGCATGGTGGCAATGAAATTTCTGAAGTAAAGTTGCAGCTAGAAATAGTTTATATTCAGTGACAGCAACATTTTATTTGAGCTAAAATTTAAATATAACCGATTTTCTTTTATGCGTGGGCCTTGTCATTAAGCTTAGGTGACAAAATCTGAGAATGCAGTTTTATAGGTGAAATCCACGAAATAGTGCCTGAACGCATCTTCTAAAAAAGATGTCGAAACGTTGAAAGTTAACCCAAACCAAAGCTACAAATATTGATAAATGTAATCTTTGATCTAAATACTAATGTCTCATTTAAAAAGATTTAATAGTACGAAAATTGTGTACAGTAAAAAATTATATATATTTCCTTTAGAGGCCGTACAGGTCAGAATATATATAAAAATTACCGTCTTTATCTTTATATATATAATGGTTGGTTCGTCTGTTATTAATCGTTAGGTTTTTTTTCTAAGTGCTTCTTATGGTCTGTGGTTTTGTTTTAGAATTGTTTGGTTTATAAAAAAAGGGCAATGACACGCCCCCCATATAAGAAAACAGTCAAATTCATCATCTCTCATCAACGATTGAACCCAGATAAATGAAACTTGGTACATGCAAATGTAAAAAGTACGAGAAAAAGCAAGTCTCAATGAAAAAAAAGTGGGCAATGCCACGCCTTCCATATGGGAAAAAACATATTTTTTACATCTCAAGAACTACTTGGCACATATGTATAAAATAGGTACGGGCAAAAGTAAGTTTCAGTGAAACAAATGGGCATTCCCATGCCTCCCATATGAGAATAAGAAAAATTTTTTTATATATTAGCAACTAAGTAGTTGATGCAGATATCTTTTTGGAAAGTTCTTTGCAAAGTTTAGTTTGGAAAAAGGGTTGTCGCCACGCTGCACTATTAGACGCAGATCAATGAAACTTGGGACATGTATAAAACATAAGGACCTTAACCAAACCTACATACCAGTAAGAGCGAATAACGTCTGTCAGTTCCGCATAAATATTTTTAGCAAAATATTCCAAACACAATTATTGATCACAATGATATATAGATCTCGGGATAGAATATATTCTTGAAAGCTTATGTGTATTGTTCACAGACCTACTCGAAATCTTTGACTCTCGTATTGCTCACAGTATTAGCAACGATGCTGTTTAGATCGAGTAGGAGTTAGGTTGCAGTTTGAGTAATTACGTCACCTAGTTCTTCAAGAGATATCAATCTTTTTTGCTTGAGTGCTTAAAGTATATGCCTTTGACACTTTTTTCTAGGAAAAGCTTTTTAAAAGTTTCTAAGCTTTTTTCGGGCCACAAAATACACGAAATTCAAGATAGTATTACCTGTTCAAATACTTTTCTTGCCAAAAAAATTCATCAGGCCAGTCAAACGTTTATAAAGGGTTATTATTAAGATATACTTTTTTCAGTAGAAATTTTGTGTCAGATCACTCGTGAGTTGTGTCAAACTATCATAAAATTTCTGTTCAGTATTTTGTGACATTTCATCATCGAATCACCAGGCCCAGCACAGAGTCTACAAATTATTCAGCTACATTACAAAAATCAGCGTTCTACGAAGAATGTGTTGCGTGCGCTTAGAGCAATTTGGGGTCCTTATAATCTTTGGTAGCCGAGAGTGTTTACGATAACCGTGATGAATCGATTCGGCGACATTCTTGGCATGTTGCATGCAACAACTTGATGTATTTCACATTAGAACCTTGGTTTTAAAGCGTACAATATTCAACACGCACAAGAATTGGACGACCTTCCGAACTGTCACCGTTCCAACATTTGGGCTCTTGAAAAGCTTGTAGAAGATTCACTGTTCTCCACCAAAATTTTGTTCAGCGATGGTGCCCATTTCTAGTTTAATGGGCACGTCAATAAGTAAAATTACCGTATTTGGGCTGAAGAACAACCCGAAGATGCTGCCATTGTGTATGGGCTGACGCGCTCATCGGACCATATTTCTGCAAAAATGAGGACGGTCAAAACGTAACCGTGGATGGGGCCCGCTTACTCGCCATGGTTACCCTGTCTGAAGTTGAACCCCACAATCTCGACGACATTTAGTTCCAACCAAACTGTGCTCCACAGCCCACGAAACCATTGCTGTATTACGAAAACAATTCGGTGAAGAGATGATTTCATGCATCGGTCTGTTGAATTGGCCGCCTAGATCATGTGATATCTCATCATGTTGGAAGATCATGTGATATCTCACCATGATCATAGGTATTTAAGTGCTTCAGTTAACTACATTCGAACGATGCTTTGGGTTGGATAGGACTGTACGTAATAAATTAAGGGACTAGTACTTGCAGAGGATAAACTCTCACAGTAGAATATTACAATAATGAAAACACTTTTTGAACTCCTGCATTCTGTTACTTATAAAATTGGATAGATAACGCATATATAAGTATAATACCATATTGGAATTTTTTGGGAATATCAAAAGTTAAGTAGGAAAAATTCAAAACTTGAGCATCACCCTCAAGGTATTAACTGAAAAGAAAAATTATACCGAATTAAATATATATTGTGACGCAAAGTTCAGGAACTTGAGGACACTTAACACTTACACTATGTGAGAGATAGTTCGACCAAAATTAAATTGCACGTGCAATGAAATAGAAAATCGAATAAAACGTACAATGTCAAGTAAAAACAGGAAAACAAAACTAATAAAACTACAAAAAAACAGGCGAAAAAAGTAAAAAAAAATATCTGCTTATCTACATCTTTATACTTGGCTACACGCGGCCTTTTTTAATTGCTATATTGCAGTACATTGGACGCGTACTCAAACGCAAAGTTGCTAGCAGCAGCAACGTTAATGAAAAATATAAAAACAACAAAACAAAACTAAGAAACGTG
Source organism: Tricholauxania praeusta (assembly GCA_949775025.1). NCBI lineage: Eukaryota > Metazoa > Arthropoda > Insecta > Diptera > Lauxaniidae > Tricholauxania > Tricholauxania praeusta. The sequence goes on along the minus strand of OX459029.1, from coordinate 36,281,306 downwards.
AACAAAACTTGACCAAAAATGCGATTACAACCTCAACAACACCAAGTACCAACAACAAAAAGTGCAACTGCAATTGTGACTACAACTGCAACTGCATTTACTTGGTCAATTTTCGTGCAACATTACTTCAGGCTAACCAAAAGTATTATTTTAGTAGGCTGTAGGCTTCTTGCTGCGCACATTTGGCTAAAAGCGATTTTGACCATTTTGTTGTAGTCGCATCATTAATTATGCTGCGGTAGCATCAGCTGAATGAAGTGAAAATAATATGTGTTATTATGTCGCCCCCTCGGTCATTTGACACATCTGCATTGACCCTGTCGCATTGATGTTCTCGTGCACATAAATAAATTGACGAGGAAATGTGGACAGCGTTTTCGTTTAAAGCGTCTTTTAAATTCCAAAATCTTAATTGTTTTGTAAAAAAGGTATTGCAGCGAGGGAGAAGTATTTTTATTTAATTTTTTTTTTCGGATATTTTTTAAACAGAAATTGAGCACAGCGATCCGTATGAACTCTTGCTGAAAAAAACTGACCTGATGAGAAATTTCATATTAATGAAACTTAGCGAAAAGAAACAAATGGTCAACTGTCAGCTGGATACAAAAAACACCAAATTGCGTGTCCAGCCGCACCAAAATCGGAACCTGGACACGCCTGCCGCCCACACAAATAAAATATTTTAAGCGTCATATTGTGAAAGTTACTATCGCAAATACTAAGGATAAGTTGGAGAAGCTCTGGAAAAAAAAATTTCAAAATGGGGGCGTGTCACCTCCTATACAAGCAAAAACTAAAATTATTTAAGGCAATGGAAACAAATCTCACACAAATAATATAAATGATTGGGAAGCGCACTGGACTCTGAACTTCGTTGATTCGCCAAGTTCTAAAGTGTGATTTCTTAAGCGTTTGGTTTTGTAAAATTAAAAAACGAGTAAACAATTTGCAAAAGTGAATAAAATATTTATTTGGAACAACATATTAAATTCTGGCATTTAATTTTTAAAGATTACTTTATGTAAATATTGCCCGTGGTTACGCCTGAAATGGTTCATCCGTAAGCTTCAATTTGGCTTACATTTTCCAGCATTTTGGCCGGTACCTTGCCAATAGCAGCTGTAATGTTGTCTCCAGGGCTACAATTGTAGCTGGGTTGTCCTTGCACACGAGAGACATCACGTATGTAGCTCCAAAAAAATTGTCTATTGTGGTGAAATCGCATGACCTTGGCGGCCAATGGATTGCTCCAAAACGTGAGATTAATTGCTCACCAAACTCTTCTCTCAAAAATTCCATGGTTTAGCGTGCCGTGTGACATGTGGCACCGTCTTATTGAAATCACATGTCAATCAAGTTCAATTCCTTTATTTTAAGCAAAAAAAGTTCGTAATCATCGCACGGTCCATTGACTGTAACGTTGCGATTTTCATTATTTTTGAAAAACTACGCTGCAATAATGCCGCCGGCCCACAAACCGCACCAAACAGTGCATTTTTCTGTGTGCATTGGCTGCTCTTGAACTGCCTCTGGCTGCAAATTCAGAACAAATTCGGCAATTCCTAAAGCCCAATTTCCATGTGATCTTATCTTATCAAATATCAGGGAGGACATCACATGCTATAAAGATAGCAAATGTATGCTATTCACTCTCGCATTCTCCAAGCGCATTAGGTTCTGTTCGCATGCTTTTTCTTTCTTACAAAAATTTGATTTGATATCCCTGATATGGGATAAGATAAGATCACATGGAAATTGGGCTTAAAGCTAAAAATGAGATTCGTCGCTGAAGAAAAGTTTTCGATAAAAACACATTTTTCACAGACCACGAACTTCGATAGTGATTTTAATAATTTTCAAGCACTGTTTGTTTGTTGGTCTATTTATGATAAAATGGCAAATCATATTGAGCATTTTCTGCGTTAACACATATTTCAAATTTTGTCAAATTATGTCAAAAAACTTACACTAAAAAAACAAATAGCAAAAAAATCACCCGTTATAGCAATAAGACATAGGCTCTATATTTGAATTTCGCAGCTAAAGATGATGCATTGTTTTGACTTTTTGCAAAGCCTGTTAGGGTGTCGATAATTTCCCAAGTTCCTTTAATAAAAGAGCTATGTGTACTTATGTCTTTGCTAAAAGAGAAAAATTTCGATGTTAAAAATTTTTTGACTAAAAAAATCGATGATAAAAATGAAAATTTTAAGCCTTTTCTTAAAGTTTTAGGAGCAAAGTCAAACATTTCATTATTTTTCCCATAATCAACAGCCACTAATCTATGGATTCTAATCATAAAATTACTGCTACGTTGATTTCTCATCAAAAAGATTTATTGATTTGTTCATATCATAAATACTGGTAACATTTGATATAAAAAAAATTTACCACAATAATAACCTGCTAACCCTTTGTCTTGAATTAGTGCTTCAGTCAGATTTCTAAACTTTTTTTTTGCTCTAGTGAGGTTGAAAGAAATACAAGAAAAATGTACACAAGAAAAAGGTTGCAAACTTAAGGAGGACACTATGAATTATGCGCGCCCACAGCCTAATAAATTTTCACTCTTTCAAAATAAAATCAACAGCGAAAATACGAAAAAAAAAAGACAAAAAAATTTCACGCATGCGCAGTGACTGTTGCAGTTAAATACTCTGCAGCGTCATCCAAGTTGTTAAGTCAAGCCAAGTTGCCATCGGCATATGAAATATTTGGGCTTGGAAAAAATTATTTACTAAGGAATTTGAAAGAACATCGAAAGAAGCATATGGCTGGAACGCGCATTCGTAAGAGCATACCATGGACTCAACTCTCGCGCTCTACACTTCCATTGGCATATACCATAAGCAGTTCCTTACTAAAGTATGGTTAGCTAGCTGAAAACGGCCAGCTGCATTGGGAATCGATGCTCAAGCTGAACTAACTTGGACCACAGCGGGGCGGACATTGACGATAATGACGACCACGATGAAGATGATTCACTCTTTTGCTGTGCCATAGACATTTCTACAATTGTTGCAAGGAACCAACATTTGAACCATGATGATTTCTTAAAAATACTCAGACTGAGCAGACTGCTTGGGGTCGGTAAGTTGGAATGGTTCGTTAGTTCGTTTTGGTTTCTCCGTTTGTCAGTCTGTCTGTTTCCTATTGTTTTTGTGAGCATGCCATGTTGTTGTTTATTTATTTTTGGTAAACTCTTGCTGCAATGAAAGTTAAGCTACTAGGTATTTCGCTTTTGTCAGCCAGCCAGCCAGCCACCAGGACGACATAGAACAGTGATTCAATTGTTGGGAAAAATATTGTCCACATATAAGTGAATTTGGAAAAAAAGTTTTTGTTAAGGCTGTACGCAAACTAACAGTTGGAAAGTGCTTCCGACTAGTAAATGAGAATTCTACTTTAGAATGGGTCTGATATAGATAAAAAAAAACCGTCTAAAGCTCAACAATGGTGAAGTATTACTTTCTCTACAACTGAGCGCTTTTTTCGACATATCGAGCATATGATCGGATCACCTAAAATCCGATTAAATCGTTATGTCCAGGGGAATAATCTATTCTATTGCGGGACAACAGACAGTAACGGATTTTGGTAGCATTAAAATTGGCCGATTAGCACGAACTTAATTGGAGACTATGTTAGGATTGTCATTGACATGCCGTCGCCGTCTTTGTTTTTTCATATGCCACAAAGCAAGGGCAAAATGAATGACAAATCCTGCTATCGCCCGCAAAGAAATGTATTGCGTTGGTGGTGTATAGCGATCCATAAAAATAAGAAAGAGGGTCGTATGTATGATAAAACCCTAATAAACTCTGATACTAAACATTCTGCCACAACACGAATGCAGCGGCATCTGTAGAAGTTCATAATCCGACGAGCAAAGGATTTATCAACACCAAACGCAATTAGTTTTGATGCGGGTGCGTGATTTCAAACGCTTTTCAAATAATTGGATAGACAACTATATCTTCAGAAGGAGAGACAACTATATCTGATAAGGTGAAACATATTGCTTTAAGTTTTCGTTAAGGATCTCAGTAAAGCGTGCTCTGCGTAAACCGAATTGGCGATCGCTCAATCATTTAGTTCCATATAATTTGCATTCACTACGCTCTCTATCACTTCGAAAAGTCTATCATAAAAGCATCGGTAATTATTGGAGTTGGACACCTTTCCTATTTGGCATCTGTGATGACATTTTCGGTACATTTGTACTTTTTTCAGTACATTTGCGTCGTAAGAATCGTCGTCAATAGATTCGATATTTCTGAAACATAATTTTTTTAATTAATAAAATTATATATTTCAGTGAAATTCCCCATTACGGACAGCCCCCATAACCGGACAACTCCCATAACCGGACATATTTCAACATATTTCAGAGACACTTACTAACTTTTCCATACAAAATTAATTCCGATAGCCGAACGCTCCAATAACCGGAAAAAAAAACTGCGACGGTGGGTGTCCGGTTATGGGGAATTTCACTGTATAAAAATTATATATTTTTTGAGTAATTTTACTTTAATTCGGTTCTGAAAGGGTTAAATAGTTAATTTTAATACAGTTAAAATTATATATAAAATTCCTCACCCAAGATACATATAACGATCAATTTAATTATAGTTTTTGATTTGATTTGATTTCTAGTACAAAATTTGACTTAGTTTGAACCCATTGGACAAAAGTTGTTCACAATTTGAAAACATTTGAGGTAATCACTTACAGTATTCAGCATTTTTATTGGCCTTTTTAATGTTCATAGTCGTTACATAGAAATTAAGGATCTTCGAAATGAGCTTTGATCTCTAAATTGAAAAACTTCCCGAGTTCGAAGGTCAAAGGCTCGTGAACTTAATCTATTTTAAGCATTTTTTTTCGCTTAATACGCAGAGGTAAAATTTGATAATATTTACCAAAAAATTTACTATTTCAATCAGCTAAGACTTTTGCATATATGAAACAGTTCTTAAATCCAAAAGCATGTCTCCATGAACTTTTTATTCATCGCAGATAAAGACTCAGAACTTCGTGGCGATGATAGTAAAAGTTTATAGAGCTTTGAAATGCTGCTCGTATTATGATTTATCATATCGTCCTAAATAAGTCACAGGGTCAGGTAGGTATCCCTTGAATTTGACCTTGTTGGTCAAAATATATGGAGTTTGATGAGAATTTGAAGATGTGAACGCTCATCAAATTGTTGGTCAAATTGTTTGATGGAAAACAAAGAATTTTGTTTTTCTGCTTGTTTGACAAACAATTTGATGAGTTGTTTGATGGTGTGTACGCTCGTCAAATTTGCAAGTACATTTTTGTCACTTGAAAAAAGATTTCAACGAGTGCACATCGTGCGGATGATGAAATGCTATGCGGCTCTTATATATTTTACATACTAGAAGGGTGTTTTTATTGTTTTTTTTTTTTTAAATATCGCGAGAGGAGTCGATGTTGACAATATCAGAGGATGTAAATTTTAATTAAAATAAATTTTATACTTAAGCAACGACGGAACCAATTTAGTTATAATTATTTCGATTATTGGAAACGTTTTAGTTTGTATGTACAATTTTATCTTTTTGTTTAATTGGTATGGTGGACATAAAAATAACGGATTGTTATTATGGTCTTGAAAATGACATTAAGTTTTAAGGTTATGTAAAATTAAATTCCTATTTCATCAGCATATCTACTTTGTCCGCCATCGCGATGTTTTCCCTTCGGTGGTCGGAAGAAAACTGAAATTTGACGAAAAATTTGATCATGTGTACGTTGAGCTGTCAATTTGTTTGACAAACAATTTGAAGAATAATTTGACGGTTTGAACCCCCTTAATTGCTTAAATTCTACTTCAGCTTTTTTTTTTTTTCAAAGTCAGTGAATCACTGTGCATTTTTGACAAAAGCGCACCACCTTCTACGTCGCTAAGTTGTCTGGAGATGTTATTGTGCATTAAGTTTAGGATTTTCACAATTCTCCACTAAGCCACATCTGGCATGGTCGCAAAGGTCTTCTAATAAAATATTTTATTTTTCTAGGTTTCTTAGAATTCTTGGCTGTTGGCTTGGAAGTTGAATTAAATTCTGCATTATGGCTGCTTTTTTTTTTTGTTTTGGTGTTCGTTGCAGCCACGCTTTTTAGGTCTCATAAGTCATAAAGAATATGCAACGCAGCTCCGTGATGCAGTGCCTGCTGTGTTGTTGTTATTATTCTCAGCTGATTCTATTGAATGTTGTTGAGCGGTTTATTTGTTATTGTTGCAGATCAACAAGCGCGATAATGTTGAACAATCATTTGTTACATTTGAATATTTTATACATCCATTCAAATTTGCTGTCTATTTTTGCTTCTAACGCTATCTATTTGAATATTTTTGTGATTTTTTTTATATTTTTCTTAACATTTTAATAAGAAAAACTAACATATCACTTAAGTGTATGACTAAATGACATTTTGGCACATCAATAGAAGATAATGACTTAAAATCTTTCAAAATATATCAGATCAGTTTTGAAACACGCAACAACACGTTCACTACAAGAGATTATTCTTGAAAAAATAAACTGCTGCTGTTATTACAATCAAAATTATAAATATTACAATAACACTTGTGTTAACATGACTTAATTCCAAGAAGCCTCCTTAACTGGCAGTTATTTTATCAACAGATCGATAAATTTTCCCAACAAGCAAGGATCCACCACCAGAAAGCTGTTGCTGTGTGAAAACAAAACTGAAATTGAGAAGCATGCGCAGGTAATGCAGACAGACAGACAGCCGTATATCCTCGCTATTTAAGTCAGAGTCAAATCATAATATTTACAATAAACATGCAACTGATGCTGATGTTGCAGGCAGGCAGGCAGTCAGCAACCACAGCAGATGTAGCAAGAACATCGAAACTTAACAAACATCAGCAGCAGTCTGTCTGTCCAGAGAACATTGAACAATCGTCAGTGTAAAAATTTGTGTGAAACATGACACCTTCGAGTTAAAGATTCGTCGGTTGCAAAATTTCGTGCTTTTTTTTCATTTTATTTGAAGGAATCTCTATGGCCCTTCAACGATGAATATGTGTACATAGGAGTGGAAATTATTGACATTATTATATTTATGTCTAGATATTTTGTCAAATAAATAATTGCAACATTTTCAGTAGTTTCAAAAGAAAATGAAACAATAAAATTTGTCATCTCATTTCTGATATCTTCAACTTTTAAATATAAGTTAATGATGAAGAAAACTTTGCTTTACCTCTAAGGTCAATGGGAACTTCCTCATAAATCAGCTAAATTATGCTGCCACCGATAATCGATATCTGAAAATTCGGCTCATTTTAAGCAAAACATCACTCTAAGAAATAGAAACAGGGATGTGTGAAATCGCTATATTCATTATTATAAAATTACATATTTTAATTTGTCTTAATACTATTACATGAGTTTAATTACACATCTCATATGTTTCGATAAAAACTCGAAGAATTTTACACAAAATGTGTTTATTTATACATAATGTGTAGTTTACAACGTTATAAAGACATTTACAAACATATGAGTGTAAATTCACTCACTTAATCGGTATTATTTTAAGTTTCTCATGCATCAGCACTTATGATTCGATATAACTTTTTTGTTACTCACATTGTACATATACGACATCGTAACATAAGCTAAGAAAATTATCAATGTTCACTGTTAAGTTTAACAGTTTGCGTGATTATTTCCAATTAAATTATTTGTATAAAAATAAATCACATAATTAAATAACAGCTTTTAAAGTGAAACCCTATGAAATCCCCAGTCCTAAATATACTCTTTTGATTTTGATTTACACATCAAAATGTGTAAATTGATATACACATTTTTTATAGTGAAAATAATATTTACACATCGCATGGATATTACTATATTAAATTATTAAATATAGGATACCTGGTTTCCTATATTAAATATAGTAAATTTTCTGTGAGTGATGTTTATGTGCAAAAACTTCACCGGCCTTGGGCGACCTCTAAATATTTAAATGCGAAAATATTACACGAGGTTAATTTCTCCTTTTATATGTTCTGAAAACTTTATTATAAATTTCAGAACAAAAGCATTCCAATAACACCAAATACAACTCCTTTATAAAGGTAAGAACAGAAAGAACACTTCTTACCATCGTAGTTGAAATAAATAAGTAGCTTGCTTGTGCTTACAGCAACTTGTATGAATTAAGCTGAAACAGCTGTCGTTACTTTTTTCTAAATCATTATTTCTAATGCGAATAGTATTTTTTACAAAAATAAATCAAATGATATATGTTTGTGGTGGCGAGTCTTACTGGAGAAACTTATACATTAGGCCGGGTCGATTTGTATGAAGCAAAAAAAAGTCAGCCAGACATCGACTCAAAAGTTTGAATGACCCTTAAAAACGAAATCAGCCACATTTTTTTTTTCGTTCCGAGAAAAACCAATGGAGCACTTTTATTTATTTATTTATTTAATTCATCTACTGGGCTAGGAACCCTTACAGATTACTAAAACGATACTTAAAATTATATTAACAAAGCATCTTAATTTATAGCTTGAGCGCATATAATACTTTCCTTAAGATATTTAGTGAAAATATATCTATGCGCGCTTAAATCTAATTGATTCGCAAACATATTGCAATTTGAAAGGCATCGAGAAAGCGGCTCATTAGAACCATAATTAGTTCTATGGTATGGGGTGTAGAAAAAGTTCGACTCCCTCAAATTACGTGCCGGGACATTAAATGGAATTAATGCTAACAGTTCCGAAAATTAACTTTACCATCAATAATATCCTCAATGAATACAATATTATTAAAAATGCGTCGATCAGATAAACTACTGAGGCCTAACAGACGGCAACGAACCCAATAAGCAGGCATAGTTTCTCAAGTGTACAGTCTTCTCAAAGCTGATTTTACTGAAGGTCATTTTTGGCTAAGAAAACGTGTTTTTTGCTCGTTACTTTTTTTCTTCACAAAATGGATACCTGAATTTGATTAAATAATAAAGATTGCGTTCTTGCAAAAAATTTGACCTTAAAAAACTTTAAATTTATTTTCTGCTATATATAATATTTTGTGCCAAAAATCGATTTTTCACATATGAAAAACTTGGGACCAAAACTATCTATAATAAAAAAAACTTTTTAACGTAAAATTTTTTGAGTAAATTTAGATATCCATATATATAATGAAAAAATATTTTTCCATTAGAAATCTTTGACGCACATGAATGAGACTTGATACAGTAGGGTGTCCGATAACAACAAAGTTTCTGAGATACAATTTTATGCATAAAGTAATGACTTAAAATTGATCGGACAACTTTTTTTTTTTAAATTTCGATCGTCCATAATTGGTTCGAAAATCGATAAAAGTCGAAAAAATGTTTTTTATGTGCTTTTTTCATGTACAATAGATATCTCGAAATATGTGTGTTTTCCGAAATTAATTGTAATATCAAATGAAAGCTTATAAAATCTTCTATAAATCATGTACCCATATGTTTATTTCATATCACCTGTAGCTATGCCACTACAGCGTTCAAATCTACATAGAAATTACTCATGTATGTATGTTCTTTATGTATGTTACGTGTGCCGCTATTTATGGAATGAAAGATATCATAAAAACTTTTTTTGTTGGGAAATTGGCTAGGAATTAATTAATTTTGGGTGAAAAAAGATAACGTTATGAACATACTAAAGTTAGTAATATTTCTTATTTCTTGTCGTCTTCTATGCTCATAGATAGTTTTTTTAATATTATTATACGAGCTAAAATTAAATGAAGTTCGACGGGATTGCATTAGTGGGTGTGGCACCTCCCATACAAGCTTAGACCATTTAAGGTTTTATTTAGTGCTCTGCATGAGTGATCCTAATAAAATTTGGTATAGAAATGTCGGTTACCATAACCTTTTAAGTTTAATGAATTTTGATGGGATTACATTAATGGGCATGGCACCTCCCATACAAGCTTAAAACATTTTATGTTATATTTTGTATACTATATGAGTGATCCTAACAAAATTTGGTTTCAATATACTTAGTCTCATTCAACTTAGTTCGAGTTTTCAACCTCTTTCAACTGCTTCATTATTTTTCAACCTCTTTCAACTTTTCTCAACATTTTCCATATTTTTTCAACCTCTTTCAAATTTTCTCAACATTTTCCATATTTTTTCGACATTTTCAACCTCTTTCAAATTTTCTCAACATTTTCCATATTTTTTCGACATTTTCAACCTCATTCAACTTTTTTCGAGTTTTACGGTTACGGTTTCAACATTTTTCATCCTCCTTCAACTTTTTACAACATTTTCCAAATTTTTTCGACTTTTTTAACCTCATTCAACTTTTTTCGAGTTTTTCAACCTGTCTCAACTTTTTTCGAGATATTCAACCTCTTTCAACTATTTTCCAAATTTTTCGAATTTTTCAACCTTATTCAACGTTTTTCGAGTTATTCAAACTTTTTCAACTATTCTCAACATTTTCCATATTTTTTCGACTTTTTCAACCTCATTCGACTTTTTTCGAGTTTTGTAAACTTCAAACTTTTTTGAGATTTTCAGCTTTTTTCAAAATTTTCAATTATTTCGAGTTTTTTAATCTCTTTAAAATTTTTCAACACTTTTCATACATCAGTCTTTTTCACCTGTTTTATCGACTTTTTTAACCTCTTTCAATTTATATCGAAGTTTTCAACCTCATTCAACTTTATTCGAGTTTTTCAACATTTTCCATGTTTTTTGACTCTTTTAGCTATTTTAAAATTTTTTGAAGTTTGTTCAATCCCTTCCACATTTTCCGACTTTTCGAACATTTTTCAGCTTTTTTAACCTCTTTTGCCGTTTTACTACATTTTCCATATATTTTGACTTATGTAATTTAACCTCATTTCACTTTTTCAAAATATTGCATATTTTTTTGACTTTCTAAAGCTCAAAATCAAAAACTGAACTAAGGTCGGTCTCCTGGTACTGGTAAATGACACAAAGTATTCTATGCCTTTGGCAACATGCAATGTTTATGTTTTATGATGTCATTTCATTGTAAAATCATTATTTCTTGTGCCGTAACATTCATTTCGCAAAGGAGCTATGAGAAAATTTTCTTTCGGTGCAGGCTCTCTTTTCTCCCCAAAACACTCACACTTTTAATATTGCGGACCCATGGCATACACTATTACCGTATGAAGGCATTAACCACAACTCCTTTGTTATTAGATTCTTAATTATTTGATTATTTAAAGATGACACCTGAGAATTGAAAATTTCAATTTACTGTTCAGGTATTATGTCGCTTGAGCGCATTAAGCGAATATCCTTTGTTTTCGAAGTTTCTTAATTATATGATAATTTAAAGATGACACCATAGCATTACAAGTTTCATTGAATATTGCATATCTGCTTAAAAGCACTAATACCATATGACATCACTTCGGCACATTAACCGCAATTCCTTTGTTTTCGAAGTTTCTCAATTATTTGATAATTTAAAGATAAGTCAAAAGTTATTTTATCTACCTATACAGTTTAAATCAAAATTATTTTACAACAATTTATTATTAAAAAATATTTTAAAATAATTATCAATTCAAACTGTACGGACAAAATAACTTTTGTTGGAAACAAGCTCTCAGCAAATCAAACAAGATGAATATCATATTTAATTTTGAACTGAAAATCCCAAGTACTCGATCAAGGGATCAAGAGTGCTACTACCTCAACGAAAATATTTTTGAATTTGCAAGGAATTAAGCGCAAATTGAAATAACACGTCGGTAGCGGCAATGTAAGGACTGTCCCAGAAAAAACTTGAGATTTTATTTTGTTTGATTATAATCTACCTGATAGTCTTAAAGGTCTAAAAAACACATTTTTAATATGATGTATGTATAACACTTGAAGATAGCACTTCTAACGACAAAGATATCTGGCAAGCAACAAAAAGTCCGCGAACTCATTTTGTCCACAATCCAGACTTAAAATATTCAGCCATAACAAAAATAGTTGGTGCATCAGATAGAACTGTTCTTACGGTTATTTCTAATTATAAGAAGAATCTACCTGTTCCACGAAAAAAAGCTTCTTTTTCAGCAGAATCCCAAAACCGCAGTGCGAGGTATAGCGGCTAGAGCAGGTACGTCAAAATCTACTGTACAAAGGTTAAAGGAAAAAAGTTAATTGAAGACATATAGAGTCCAAAAAGTACCAGACCGTTCTGATGAAAAGCAGTTGATGGCTCAAATACGATCCCGAAAATTTTATGAAAGGTACCTAACTAAATTTGATTGCTGCGTTATGGACAACGAAACTTACGTCAAAGCAGATTTTAAGCAGCTACCTGGGCACGAATATTATACGTCACCGAAGAAGGAGCTTGTACGTAGTAAATTCAATTAGAAAAAAATTTCGAAATTTCCGAAGCGATATATGGTTTTGCATATGCACCTGTGGCTTCTGAAGCGAGTGCCTCGAAAAACGTACTCCACCATTTTTTTGGGCTCATGCTCGCTGCCCATAATTAACTTATGGCTCATGGACAATTATTCGTTATGCTTTGCAAAATTCTAAGTTCAATACAAAGAGTTTTTTGTTCTTCATTAGCATGGATTATTAATATTCCACGAATTGACATCGTTGGACACTCAATTTCCTATTTCGAATCGAACACGCAATAGGTCTTCCAACAATTGCATTGCAAATGAGTATCACAATAACCATGTCATTCGACATCAAGTTTCTACCCAATTGAGTATCGAATGCAAGCAAAGTTGGCTGTCCAACTTACGCAAAAGATCTGCAGCGCTCAGATCATCTGTGAAATGTACGAGTAAAAGCCACGTTAAATTCTTTAACTGTCTAATAGGCAGATAGCTTACCATTGTTGTTGTTGTAATATGATAGTTACTCCTTTTGCATTGAAATTCTCTTGGGCGGACTAGTAGTGCACTACTCTCCATATCGAAGTAGAAGTCAACTATACTAAGTACGATACAATAAATGCAGGCAATGAGCTCCTGCTGCAGTCTTTAATTTGATCATCATTACCATAAACATAAACAGCGATCAATTGCATGGATTTAGTCATTTTGCGGGCAGAAGTGGCAGAGTTTTATGTTATGTGATCATACCACAATATACATACAAACTTAGTTTACATGAAGGCTTCCTATTGCAGAGTGGTGTGCAGTTTGTATAAATGTCATGTCAGTTGACATTAAAAACTCCATATATGTTTGAACGGGGTACTTATTTATTTCTAGCATACTTAGATATTGCTTACCAATGTTTTTTTCGTTTTTGTGACTTATTGAAAGTTTGCTGGAAGTGGAAAATGTCTAAGGTTTGATTGCTTATTGTGCTTAAGAGTTTGATATTCCATTCGTTTGAAATTTTCCAATATTTAAGATTAGTTCCATTTCGTCAGTTTCGCTAAAAGATTTTAATTTCAACTAAAATATAATAGAGCTATGGCCGTTGCAATAAAACAAAAATTTTTATGTTTTTGTCTTAAATTTTTTAGTTAATATTTCGGCTTATTTTTTAAGCCATCTTCAGGATCTGGAGGGAAATATTAATAAAAAGCTATTAGTATAGCAATAACAACACATTATTTATAAAATTATTAATTAAATATATAAAATTAATAATTACACTATTAACAAACTACTGAAAAACTGTAGGTGTTTTTCATCAGTTGTCCTACTATCGACTAATTTTACGCCTCATAAGGTCTTTGTAAATATGAGCACAACCGTCTGTCTTGAAGTTTATTCGTTTATTTGTTGTGTATGTGCAATATTTTGATCGTGTATCGTCCCGCGTAATTTTTCTCTTGTTGCAGAATTTTCATATCTTTGAAAGATGGAGAGTATCCCTTTTGAATGCAGGGTTTTATTTTCGCTTTTGGACTTATGCAATGATATTCTTGTCTTTAATTTTGATTTTGTCAAATTGTTGAGTAGCCAGTCTCGCTGCCTACGACTTTGACAGTTTTCAAATTTTAGCCACAAGAAACTTTTTTGTGTGAAAAATTAAACTTTTTTAGAGACGAAGTGATCAGCTGTTTTTTATTCTCATTTTTTTTCTCTATCCACTACCACATTTTTCCGGCTCAAACACTTTTTGTGGTAAAACTTTATAAATATTTACATATTTCTTCCAGCTCGAACAAACCTATTATGATATATCATGAGCAAAACTTCCAGACTTGCAGTTGATCGTGGGGCAACATCTGCAGTTGACTTATGCCATCGATCATGTGACGCAGACCATCGACGTTTTAACCATCATAAAAAAGTAGAGATATAGAACTGCAAATGTAGTTTGGAACGTATTGAATCGTAACCATTCTATGCCAAAAAAAAGAAAAATCATCCCGCATAATAAAAACCAGGGATGTGAACCGGGCAAAATTTGGTCGGTTCGGACCGTTTTTGCACTTTTGGGTTGGTTCGTCAAAACGGTTTTATTCTTCTTTGAACCGGGGTTTCGTTTCGGTTCAACGGTTCAGGAATTTAAAAAAAAACTATGCACATTTGTGTTATTTTTATTCAGTATAACAATCCAAAATAATATAGAAATATATATGAAGGGCTGAGATGCAAAACCCGCCAAGTCCAAAAACATAAAAATGCGAGATATTGTAGGAGGGCGCAGAAAAAATATTTGTCTACAAGTCTACATACTCCAAATTGTAAAAAAAAAAATTTCCCTTCACAAACTTTTGATTGCAAAAATTTCTGATAAATTCTTTTTATCAAAACCCGCCAAGTGCACATTTCTGAAAATCAAAACCCGCCATGTCCAATTTTTCATCAAAAAAGATGCGGCTTTCATAAATACAAATAGTTTTATGTTATTTTAAAATTGAAATTATATTGTGTGATTAAAATTTCAGTCTAAATTTATTCAAATGTTTTGAAATTAATTTAAACTTAGCCATTTTTAAGAAATGATTTCGGAACCTTTTACTATTATTATTTTCAAAACCCGCCAAGTCCCGAGGTTTCTTTTTCAAAACCAGCCAAGTCCACATTTTCAATTTCAAAACCCGACAAGTCCACAGTTTTTGTTTCAAAACCCGCCAAGTTCAAACGTTTTTTTATTATAGTCCTTATAGTTTAGGTCATAAAATGTAACGAAAAATCAGAATTTTAATAACTTTTGACAACTATTACAATGGATCAATCTACTTTTTTTACTGTAGTTAAATTTCAGTGGAAAACAGTTTTTTCGATTTTCTCAAAAACTCAATATATGGACTTGGCGGGTTTTGCATCTCAGCTCTTCATATGTAGACATAATTTATGCCATACGCTATAAGTACGCATTAAAAAATTCTTATTTGATAAAAAAATTTGATTTACAATAATAATTTGAGATTGATGAGAAGAATATCTTCAAAAAGAAGTCCTTGTCAATATTTCCCCGCAGGTCTCCGAGAATAAATTTTAGGGTAGAAAATGCCCTCTTTGCCTAAACCTGGGTTGCTGGAACAGCAAAAATAATTTGAGATAATTCTTTGTCGGGGTAGTTATTCCAAAAGTTCAAAACAACAACCTTATTTGAAATCCGCCTTGAAAAACGATTTGATTTTATATATTAATGATTTAAGTATTTACTCAATCTCATTTTTCCCTATTCCTTTAAAAATTTCATCAATTTACATGTTTAACAAAAGAAAAAATAAAAAAGTGGCGAAAATTTGTCTATTAAAAATTGGTCAGAATGAACCATCAAACCTTTATAAAAAGTGATTCGGTTCGGATCAAACATATGTGGAAAATTTCGGTTCGGTTAATGGTTCAGTTAATTAGTAAAAAAAGCGGTTTTCCGGTTCAGAACCGGTTCGGTTCAAAACCGGTTCACGTCCCTGATAAAAACTGATTCTACTAATTTTTGGCACGAAAAGTTTTACCTGCCAATATAGTCCATGCTTGGAATATCTTTCTTTAAATCGATTCCTTAGATCATGTTAGAGCCATGTCAGCCTATCGACTTGCTACACTCAAAAAAAAAGTGTTTGCCACAAATGATATAGTTGGAACTACTTCAAGTGTTTGCGAAAACTATTTAAAGTGTTTGTGGGAAATAATAAAATGTTTCCACCAAAAACTCACACAAAAACTTTTTGGTACAAGCATTTTATTATTTCCCACAAACACTTTAAGTACTTAGTTTTCGCAAACACTTGAAGTAGTTCCATCTATATCATTTGTGGCAAACACTTTTTTTTGTGTGTACGTCCATGTTTGAATACTCTTAAGTTGTTTTGATATTGAAAATAGCTAGTTTAATCGATTTCTTCTTTTTTCAATCACGTTGCCAGAAAGATATATGGAAAGATTCAGGCTTTTGAAAAAGGCAATGATAGAAATTATAATAACAAATTATTTTAATGCAAGATCCATTGTACAATACACATCGACAAATGTCATATGCTTACAATGCGCGCTAAATTGCATTCAAATGCAATTATGACAATTTACAGAAGTGCAATTAAATAATTAATTTTCGATTGGCAATTTAATTTCATTAGAATAATTCTAATTATAACAAAATTTTATCAGAGATGAGCACAGACGCCATTACAAAATTAATTTGTTAGTGCACACGAACATACACAAACACACTCACAGTAAGCAAATACAAACACATGCGTACTCGCACAAAAGCTTGTTATTCATGCTGTTTCAAATGGTATTATGGTGAAAATGCATTAATTCACACAATGGCATTAATAATAATAAGAGAAACCCAACGCAAGCCCAACATATTGATAGTTGTTGTAGGTGCAAGGACTAATGCATATCATCAAACCAAAATACTGGTACATCCCACCGCCCACTAAAACCGACATAGGTACATAGGTACAGGATTAACGAACGAGCGCATTAATTCATATACAAATGATTAACAAATTGAAAATGTAACCGTGTGTGTGTGTGTTGCATGTATGCATGTATTTTAGATTGGAACTACCCAGGCAAATGCCGATTTAAGAAGCGCTATAGAAGGTCATTTCTATAGCTTCCTTTTTTATTTAAAATGACTGAATAAAATGGGGTCTTCCGTGAAAGTAGACCATCTGTGGAAGGGGTAAAACTAGTCCTTCTGTGGATGGAGTAAAAATGGTCCTTCTGTGAGAGTTGTGAAAAAATGCCTTCTAAGAAAAGAATAGTAATAGGTCTTCTGTAGAAGAGACATAAATTGAGCTTCCATGAAAGACAAAATATAGTATTTCCGTGAAAGGGGCGATAATAAGCCTTGCGTGGAGGTATTCTGTGAAAAATTTTAAATCTTAGTTTCCATCGAAGAGCAATAATGGGACTTCCCATAAACTTATTAAGAACTATAAAAAAACATCAAAATATGTAAAGAACCTATTCATGAAAAAAATTGTCAGCAGATTTTGAAATATTTATTTAGTTTAGGTCCTGCTAGCAGGTCTCCCACGAGAAGATACAATAGTATGTGTACAAGACACGCCTGCTGTTAGAACACATACACTGGCGGTCATGAAAACCGCACTACCACAAAAAATCATTAAGATTCGATATTATTAAGACATATTGAAAAAATTATATTTTATTAGTTATTGTAACTAAGCTAATATGATTACATAGTTTAAAAGCAAATAAATATTTCAAGATCTTACACGCCTATTTTTTTTACAAAAAACAATGATCTGGAAAAAATTTAATGCTTTTACGAGTCCTTTGATTATTTATTTTCACAAAAACTGATTCTAAATACTTATATCAAGTTACAAAAAAAAAAAAAAATAGATATAATGCTGCTCCTCCTTTAGCCTGTATTACAGTCATTATCCTTGATGGCATGGAATCAACCAAGGTTTTGGGTTATCGTCCTTTATCACATTACACCAAAGCTTTTCTAAAGCTGAAATTGATTTTTTTATTATCTCGGGCTTCTGGTCAATAACTTTGCCCTTCATTATATGTCACAAGTGCACGATAGAATTCAGGTTCGGCGAGTTTCTAGGTCAGGTTAGACGCGAAATTATGAGATTCGTGGATACTTTACCGAGCTAAGAAAACATGATTTGTTTTTTTGATATCCTGTTTATAATTCTAAAGTCTGTAAGAATCATAGAAAAAATTACATGCACGATTTACTCATTTCGCACGGTGGCAAGGAGCATCCATCCGTAGTATCGGATAAGAGCTTTTTCAGCACCGGCTCCTAGTTCTCCCCTATAACTTGCCCATATTTTTTCTTATTCATAGTTCCTTCTAAATAGTGTAAAGGACCACGAACATCTGGCTCTATGGAAATTTTACTGTTTTCACAATGCAGTTTTTTTTCTAACGCTCTACATCGGAACGATGCACCTACGGCAAAGTATCGGCGCATAGCCAAATGAATTTACTTCATCCGACTAAATGACATTTCGCCACTGCTACAGTGTCCAGTTTTTGTAGTTTTGAACACAAGCTAGACCCGTTTTTTTTTTTTTTCATTTTTTGTGTCAACAATGGCTTTTTGTAGGATGTCTTCCATATAAACCAGCATCTCGCAACCTCCTGCGGTCAATTTCCACACTAATTTTTATGGAATGAAGCGTTTCTAGCTCTGTCCGTATAGCAACTACGCTTTCAAAGTGATCCTTCAAGCTTATTTTCTTCAAGACCATCTTTGTCCTTCTACTGGTTGCACGTTTAGGACTAGATCCTTTTTTCTTCTCCAGCGGTTCCTAAATATACTTTTCTTCCAAAAATGCACAATTGTGGAATGTGAGAAACCCATTTTTCACGACCGCCAGTGTATATCCTGATTTTAAAAAAAACCTTATATAATACTTACGAATAGAACAGCGTTGCATATGTATTTACGTTGCTTGCGTACGTAGTACTAGCAATCTTTCTGCGGGAGAGTCTTTGCCTACTTGGTAATTTTGTATTCAAAATATAATTTAAATTGCATCACAAAGGACACACGAATGAAAGGACGTTACATAACGGTCTAGGATGCGATGCAATACATAGTTATGCCATCATGGAGCAAGAAGGACAAGCAAGCGGATTAGTGATGCAAACCGTCAGATAAGCTGTTGCCTCATCATTTGATTTAATTAATGTCATATCTATCTACTTACAAATACAAAGCAACTAAGTTATTGAACTGATTTAACGGTACACCGATGTACATACACAAACATCGATATTATTTGGGATTAGAGAGAATAGAGATTCGCGCTTGGGATGACGTGCAAGGAAGGAAAATTAATTATACAATGTACGGGAATAGATTTGTGTGCACAGATGTTCTTTGACATGATGATGCCCAGTAGGAATCAAAATGCAATGTCCGTTTTGCTCTCATATTATTCAATTTGTTTTTTATGGCCCATAATAATGGTCATGCGATGGCAGTCTGAGTTAATCAACATAATTTTTCGATTTTTTAAAACGTCAGCTTCATCACAAGCGATTAGCAATGTTTCGAGGCTACGGTCCTGCATGAATATTGAACGACAAAATAAACTGGAGAAATCTTCTGGGGAAATTCTATGAATATGGGGTAACTTTGCAGCTGATTTTGAATTACATAATTTTTATGTTTAATTAAGTTTCGATACAATGTTTTTATATAAAAATATTCTAGTACAGTGATGGTTAAAACACGAAAAATGAGCCGCTTTTAGCTCATTACAACTAACATGTCGTTTTCATAAGAAAAATAATCAAAACAACAAACACACGTATTCACCATTGTTAGCGATGTGGTTTCTTTATACGTTCTATGCACGTGATTTGTATTATTGTTATTGCTGCCTCATTCATAAGGAAACAACAATGCGCACATTGAGGACAGCTTCTCTCGTTTCGTTTGATCAGTGTACTTTTATTTCTACACTCACGTTGTTCTTGCTTAAGTCTTCTAATTGGCTTTCGGCTTGTTGCTAATTTTTTTTCTTTTTTTTACGTGATCTTTGTACCAATCTTCTTGAATTTACGACACTTGATACTTTATTTGTCAAAATCGAATTAGTAACGCAAATTTCGAACTTTTTGTCACAATGTCACAAAATGTCAATGAACCCTTGTAGTACTACGACTACTATTATACTATACTATGAAGTAAAACCTTAATTTCTATTGCTTTTGTCCTATGTTTGCTCCGATTGTTGACATATCAATTTCTATCATTAGTCGCTACGATGTTCTGGGTCTTCCTCAGTATCTATATCCCAACACGTTATCCTAGCGTCTATTCCAATCGTGTGGTCAATGCATTGCCAAGGTCTTTTCATAGACTCAATTTAGATAAGAATATGGTAGCCAAATGATGGTTGTGATTTTACATCGTGCGGGATCATCAAATCCTGAATATCCATTTCGAGCAAGAGCTCTTAAAATTCCATACAGAGCCTCTACTAATAAATTTGTTAAAATATTTAATTTTTTCAATGTTAAATGTGGATTCTTTAATTGCGAAATCAGAAGTGGTAACATTTTTTGTTGCTCAACATTGCCACTTTCACTGTCCATGCCAAAGTCATATATGAGAATGCTCTATTTCTTCACTTTACTAATTCAATCAAAATTTTTGGATGTCCCTTTTTTTTTTGTCCATCAGTCTTAACACATTACTAATAGTAACACTAAAATTAGTGTAACAGTCTATTACACAAAGCCTTTATATTTTGAGTAGATTTATGCGATTTTATCCCACTATGTGTCCTGTTGCCATCTCGCACTCTTCGTCAGAGTTCAAGAAAAGTCAATCTTTCAAACCATTTCCCAAACCATGCCATATACATGCAGCCGTAATACTAGTCACCACTTACATTGAAGAAGTTACTTCTGGTAGTGTTGGAAACTCTATCCTTATTTATCCCCTCCTTCTAGTTGTCAGTCCTTTCTCAAGCACATATACATTTAAATAGCGTAACGCAATTTGCTAATAATTCGGAGATTCGGGAGAAGTTTTTACCATTTTTTTTTTAATGATGTTAGTCACTAATATTACGATTCCAATTGGGTAAATATATTTTTGTCAACAATAATGGCGCATTTTAACAAAAAAATTATAAACCACACACGCAGCCATGAAACGATTGATCGGCCCTAGCATATTAACTACATAGTTACATTGGCTACTACTAAACCAACCCAATCGATGTGAAAAGGTATTCCACCCTAATTTTGAACAAAATTAAAACAACAAAAAAATTTCACTGAACATAACCAATGTGCGCCAATAATAAATTATAGAAAATAAAAATGAAAATTCAGAAAAAACATAATATGAAACGACCTAAAACATATGTATTAATAAATATTGGAAAAACTTGTGAAGTTTTAGTTATTGTTGCTGTAGTTTTACATTCCCTTCCTTTCACTGATTTAATCTCTAATGTAAGCTATGCATACGTTAACGCATAGATACGCATTCACATACACACAGATATTCTATGGTTGGTTGACATTGTCAATTACTATCAGATAAGCACAACCGCTACAAAAACCAACTTAATATCATCCGACAAACTAATTAGTTAATGTCGTACATTCAAGCAGTGTTGCCATCTTTTTTTAATCAGCAGATATTAAGGGAACTTTTCATTTCCATTAGAATTCAATAAAAATATAATTATGTGCACGGATTTTGATGGGTCGAAGGAAGGATTCAGTGGTTCTTAGCCATGTTCTTGCAGTGTCTTGGCTCTGCAAAATGTTGAAAATCAAATTATTACTCCAAGCCCATGATAGATTATAATCAGAGTTACCAAGTCTTACAGAAGCAATTCCCGGCAATCTCACAACAACTAAAAAAAATTACATGTCATCGTCGAATTCCTGGCTTTCACTATTTCACGGCCAGGCCGCAGTTAAAAAGAGACCGTAATTGAATGACATGCCTTATGGACTCCTTAGCTCTCAGAAACCATAATAAATTTCTATATAATTTCTAGCTAAATTTTTTCGTAGTCTGGTAACACCATAAAAAGGAACACCATTTATTGTGCGTGTGAGTTTTCATTTTTTGCTTGTCCTATTTTTTTTCTTTTTTTGACTAATACCCATATTTTATACCAAATTATTGATTTATATTGTTTCATATTAAATTTGTCTCCCAAAATTCAGTGAATTTGTCGTCTGTCTCTGTGTTGCTGCTATTTAGCCCTAATATGTAAATAATTTCCATGAAATTCGACATCTATCTGAATATGGAAATCTTCGCTATCATTGTCTCGTGTACGATATATCATAAGGTATGCATTGATGGATTTTTGAATGTTTTTACGCGTTCTATTTTTTTTTTTTTTGGGTATTTTTAATTGAACACTAAACAAATTGGAACGCATTATTTTTATTGAAATTATTTTGTAATTAAGCAGAGTCAACAAATGTTGCGCCAAGTGTTTAAGTAAATTACGGATATTTGTTTTGAATTAAAGAGAACAATTTTGAATTCAATTATTGAGTTATAAGGGTGTTGCTTTCTCCGAAGTTGAAGATTTTTGAAGGGCCAGATGAATTTTGAATATAAAACTTAGAGGAAAACATATTGCGCTTGCCGCAGCCTTTAAATGGATTTGAAAAATTTGAATGTCATATGAAAGATATCTTAACAGGCCAATCTTTAAATTCAAATTCAAAGTTTTCGAGACATGACGAAATTTTAATCTTGAACTACGGTTATTTTTTTCCAAAAATTATTTTATTGATTTGTAATTGTGCTTACTTACCTGGTTTTTTCTGTTCAAACATGTTAATATTACAAGCAGTCAATCAAACATCTTTTTCCTCTTGAGACATACTTACTTACTTACTTGGGTCTCCATAACAACCCGTTACCGGGTTACGGCCGACCTCAAAAGCTCTCGCCAGGCACCTCTGCTTCGCGCGCGCCTTCTCCAATCATTCACACCAAGCGTGGATAGGGTTTCCTCGGCTTGGTCTTTCCATCGGAGGCATGGTCTTCCTCATCGTCGTCGCCCAGCGGCTTCCGCATCAAACACCTTTTTCGCCGGAGCTTCTTCGTCCATACGCACAACATGTCCCAGCCAGCGCAGACGTTGAATAGTGATGCGCTTGACTATGTCAATGTCAGGGTAGAGCTCGTACAGTTCGTGGTTCATTCGAATACGGTAGTCGTCGCCGACGTGAACAGGACCGAAGATTTTGCGAAGAATTTTTCTCTCAAACACCCCAAGCGTGGCTGCATCAGTCTGCGACACAACCCATGCTTCTGCGCCGTAAAGTAGCACGGGTAAGATGAGCGTCTTGTAGAGTGTCAGTTTTGTCGGGAGAGAGAGGTGTCTACTACTCAATTGCTTACTGAGACCATAGTAACACCTATTAGCAAGAGTTAGTCTTCGCTTTATCTCCAGGCTGACATCGTTTTGAGTGTTCACGGCGGTGCCAAGATAGGTGAATTCCTTGACAACTTCGAAAGTATGGTTGTTCGCAGTAACAAAGGATCCAATACGCCGCGTCTCCCTGTTTGTGGACAGCTTATACTTTGTTTTGCCCTTGTTCACCGTCAAACCCACTTTCGCTGACTCTTTTTCGATAGCAGAGAACGCAGCAGTAACATCTCGCTTACAACGTCCATTGATATCAATATCATCGGCATATGCAAGGAGCTGGACACTTTTGTAGAAAATAGTGCCATTACGATGTACACTGGCTCTTCGCAACACCCCTTCCATCACAAAGTTGAAGAGGTTGCAGGATAGTGGATCGCCCTGTCTGAAACCTCGTTCGGAGAGGTCCCTTCCTACTCTGACGGAGCTGGCTGTGTTGCTCAACGTCATTCTGCAAAGCCGCACCAGCTTCGTAGGTATACCGAACTCAGACATGGTGGCATACAGGCAATCCCGTATCGGGCTATCGAAAGCAGCTTTAAAATCGATAAAGATATGATGGGTATCGATCTGTTTTTCGTGGGTTTTTTTTGAGACATACTGGATGATTTGTATATCTGTGGGTTTATTAATTTAAGATTAGTCTACATTCGACCATTTTTTTTTGCATCATCATTTATCAAAGCTGGGTCCAAATCGAGCAATAGCGCCTTATAAATACCGTAGTTAGAAGAGTTTCAGCTGAATTAGGTCTCAGTTCATTTCGTAAGGGGCCTTCCATTAAAACGTGAGTCAAAATAGGAGGGGATGGGGTTCGGCGAAGTCTCACCAAATCAGATCAAGGAGTAAGAGGTTCAATGAAAATATCACGTCAACTTTTTAATGCAGAGAGTATACATTATTATAGCAGATTACAGAACTCAAAATTCACCAAATCTCACCAAGGGGAGAAGGATCTGAATTTTCAAAAAAATACCTCACGTAATTAATGGACGGTCCCTAACTGCAACTAGCTAGGCAGTGACGTAACTATATCGTTAAGACCCTTGTCAAATTCTTCGGAGGGGGCAATGTAAAGAAGCTCAACCAACGTTATTTTTCTTTAAATAGTCGTTACATCAAGTACGAACAATCGCTATTATAATTATTGTTTACATTTTCTAATAACTTTTAATTTAACTGAAAAAATAATTTTATTTCACTAACAAAATTTAATTACAAAAATTCCTTTTTTTGGGCCTTATGGTCAGCAAAAGTGTAAGTGACATCGGGTTCAACTTTCGGGCCAAGGAATGTTCGATGAATAGAATAGCTAAGTTGTGTAATCTTTCGTATCCCATAGAATCAGGGGCGTCGCAACCGGGGGCATCTGCCCCCAGAAATTTTGGCAGGGGGCCAGTGTATTCATTCTTATCAACATTTTTAGGACTCAGCAAATCTTTTTATTAATGTGATTATCTCACATCTTGAAATGTAGCAAAGTGAACATTAAAGAAAGACCGTATGAACTGAGCTTCATGCAAACTTTCCATTAGTTTGTGAGTGTTAGTTATAGTCACATCAATAGTCTTACATATGAGTATTGAAATTTTCGGTCCTTGAGAACAACTTCCTCGAGCTCTTCAAAATCCAAGATTAACAGCCACAGGTGCGGAACAGGCAGTTAGACTTTTAGTTCAAGCAATTCAAAAACTCCGTTCTGATACAGAATTTGAACGAATTGTTAAAGAGGTGATGAATGAAGCTGAAAAGTTTGAACTTGAATACTCTTCTGAACTACTTAACCGATTGTTCCACTCCTGAAGTAAGATTATCATCAAGAGATCGATTTCGGAAAGATTACTTTGAATTGTTGGATCTTCTCTCAAACGAATTGGAAAGGAGATTCGATCAAAAAGGTACTACTTTTCATATTACGATCTACTTGACATTTCTTTGGTATAATTTTTAATTTGATAAAACCTTGCACAATAATAAAAATGATTCGTATAAGAAATGATAAGGATGAAAAAAAATAAATAATAATCAAAATTAATGATGATGAAATGAATATCAATCATTTTGAATCATAATAGTACTGGTAAGAGCAACAGAAAATA
Organism: Tricholauxania praeusta; assembly: GCA_949775025.1. Lineage (NCBI taxonomy): Eukaryota > Metazoa > Arthropoda > Insecta > Diptera > Lauxaniidae > Tricholauxania > Tricholauxania praeusta. Next base: position 36,255,824 of record OX459029.1, on the reverse strand, counting down.
TTCACGTGGAAACCTGAAAATATTGATTGATCATTTACGAAACACAGCCAAAGTATTGAAAATATTTCAGGTAAATGTTCTTAGTATTCTCAACTTGGAGTTTTTGCGGGTTGTTAATTAGGTCACCATTGGGCTGCAGACTCAATAAATCTTAGAAACAAAAGAGGAACTTTGGCCTTTTTGAAATTTAGTAAAAACTTTTATTAACGAATTCCAAACTCAAATATGAAAAAGTCAAAAAGATCTGCACATAATTTTTTTTTAAATACTGTTGCACTGATAATGATGATAATTTATTTGTAATTTTTTTTGGACCTTGATGCTTTAGAGTCGTTAGAAAATATACTACTTGATACATACAAAGGAAATGTACAGACTGAAGAAATTTTGAAGTCGAAACTTGGCATTTTCTCAGATGATTTTTAACTGACCGACCTCCATCCTCAACTCCAAATATTGAAAAACATGCCTGGCAATAAGCCAACTCACACAACGAAACACCTTCTAGATCAAGTTTATCGACTGGTCAATTTAATAATGAGAGTACCAGGTACATTAGCTTCTTGTGAAAGGTCATTTAGCGCTTTGCGACGGTTAAAGACTTATTTTCGTTTACAAATGACCCAAAAACTTCATGTTTATAAAGAAAAAAATGGATCCTTAGGTTTGCGAAGGGTTATGAAAGAATTCATCTCGCGAAGAAACCGTAGAGTCACTTTTGGAAACATTTGAACAAAACTTACTTTTTCTTTAAAAAAACATCTTAATACAAAATTCTCTTTATGTCCCGTCCTAAAGTATAGAATAAAACCTTATTTTTTCAGAAAAGTTTATCGATTTTTTTTATTAAAGTTTACGCCCCCCCCCCCCTCCCCAAAAAAATTTCATTGCGACGCCCCTGCATAAGTTTTTTAAGCAAGTTCTTATCAATTTCAATTTTTATAATGATCGATCGGCAATGTTCAAAACTGTAAGACATCAAATTATACTTAATGATTTATTAGTCAGCAAGTTCTCCTATAGAATTTCAATTTCACATTTTGAATTGAATTAAAAAATGAGAATTTCCTTGACAAACGAGGCAAATATATCTCTTTTATATAAAACAACCAATTCGGCATCATTTTCCAATAGATCGGTATCGGTTGCTACACACTAAAATGGGAAACACTTTCATTCGATACAAGGAAACTTTATTTCCAACACACAATAAAAAACATTCACTTAGAACAAACTTTCGGGACCTTAGAGATGTTCATCCTCGCAAATTTCATCAGAGTTATGTTTCACCTTCCTCTGACGAGTTTTATAATATTCAGACCATTTTGCTTGCATTTTTAAATCTTCAAATTCATGTCGATACTTTTCAAGTTCTTTTAGATAGACTTGAGAGCGATTTGAGGCATTTGAATAATCGATGGCTTTAGGCAGAAGTGCATTTGAAGCGGCGTCGATGTATGTAAAACTTTGCGATTGAAAACCAATGACATAATAAAGTTTTAGTTTTGGACTATCTTCTTCAATACAATAGCATCATTTCCCTAATCTGCTTTAGAATTTAATAGAATAGTTTTTGTTTGCGCTTTGGAACAAACCGAACTCTTAAAACAAAAATGGCATTGAAACGTCTTGCTAGAGTTCTGTTCCACAGTTTCAAAAAATGTTTGCGTTTTTATTACCTCTTTTACTGCATCATTAACTACCAGACTTAACTTATGAGTTTTTGAACTCAACAATAAGTTTCTATCATGTCATATCCTTTACCACGGCACTTATTCAGAGGAATATTTTTGTCATTTATGAACTTTATAATCTGATTTTATAGTGAAAAACTAAGTTGCTTAAGCTTAACTAAGTAAGTTTAGTATTTTTACAGAAAATTAAGAGATATTTTCAAATTTCGTTTTGAGAAAACACATCCAGCCAGGGCCGGCAAAATATATAAAACTCAGATGTCAATGCCGCCTCTGCTCATCTTAAAGCAACGAATACAATGACTCCGATAATGGATCACTTCATTGAATAAATCAGGCCTTATATCATGAATTCGATGTTCATTATTGAATTTTAATACATCAATTGCCGTTGATATATTGACAAAGGCTAATGACTTTAGACATACAAGAAAAGATCGAAAGATGTTAAACCACAACCTTTTTTCCGATTTTTGAGCACTTTTTACGCAATAATCGATAGTGCCATCGGATGTGATGCACCATTCTTGTTGAAACCAATATCTTTTAATTCGGTCCGTAATAAGATCTTTGTCATTGGTCAGCATTTACTCATTTTCGAAAAAATAAAGACCAATATTTCCACAGACCAAAGCAAACGGTTACTTTTACAAAGTAGCCAGTTTGGCAAAGAATTACTACATTCAAAACTATCCACAGTTTGGCGGATGGTAACCAGGACCGACTATGACGATCATAAATTATAAGAACCGCACGATAATTTGTAATAAAAGAACGATGTTTTGATAAAAAAAAAATTGGATAATTTTCAAGCGTTATTGGGGCGTATATCTTTCCATGTTAAAATTAAAAACTTTACTGAACACAATTTTTTTGTTTTAATTCATAAATGGTTAGTTATTTATCACCTTTTGCATCGACTCATATGAAAATTGAAATAGGCTTGCTGCAATTGCAACAAACGCTGCATTAGAACAAGAGGTAAACGGACTTAAAGCAAAATTTCTGCTTCAGCGATAGATGTGTGCAATATCGAATGGATGCGTGATACATGGAATTGATGCAAACAATACAACAATGCAAAAAATTGAAAAAAAAACCAAACAGACCAATTGACATTATGATACCTTTCTGTGTTGCATAGAAATAAAAATCCAAATTGATTTTTTTTTTTCCTTTGACTAACGAACATTTGCTTTTATTCTGTCAATCGCATGCGAATTTCAATCAATGTGACAAACGATTGAGACGCTTGAGTTATTTGCTTCTGTTGTTCTAGGAGCGTTTCAAACGTTTTATGCGCCATACAAAAACAAAAAATAAAAAAAAGATTTAAGTTGATTTTTTGCATTGCAAACGCATTGTTACAATCCACATAATCCCATTGGGCACAAACAGAGCAGCAGATCATCGTACGATCGTTTTATTGCATTGCATCATTCATTGAGATTTTTATTGAAGTGGCGAATTAACGTTTGAATTTTTCAAATTCTTTTTCTAAGCTATTGTGGTTTTATAGGTTTCTTTACTTGCCAGATCAAAAAAAAAAAAATCAATTTACACAACTGCTACTCTAATGATCATGCCTGATTGCACTGATCTGGCTACCTACAAGTAGGCTGATTTTTGCTATGGAACTTTGTAACGAGATATGCGGCTTATGATTTATCATTATTGGTTAAATACATAGTATATATGTACATACATGTATCAATGTAGTTATGTTGCTATCAATTATGTTTGAAATTAGTAATTTGTTTGAACAGATTTTTATAAATGTTTAACCTGCCGACGCTGATTTTGATCTTAATCGTTGTTTAATTGACAACATTAATTATGAATTTATATTTGCGATTAGTTGCTTGTGGTATGCTGGTTACTTCAAAGTTATTAGATACTTATAATTCTTGTATTTACAAAACTGGAATGACGTACAAGTTAATAGTTTAATTGACTTAAATAAATGCAAAAGTAGGTGTGTCAAGTGTGTGGCAAAGTTTTAAAAATTAACTCTAGCAATCGTAGTACAAAAAAGTTCTGAGACTTAGAAGATCATATCATTCTACATACGAAAACTATATCAACCAAAAGAATATTAAAGACTCTCGTTCATAGCAGGGCATGATTTGGCTTTGTTGACGCCAGAGCTAAGGCTAAAAGTTGCGTTTGTTTTATCCAGACTTTAGTTTTAGTATGGCAAATTTTAAAATGTAAATTTTGCAGAAACGCCAATTACTACTTACGTATCAGTGATGAAAAATTAATTTGACCAGAAAGTTCGAATTACAAAACTAAAAGGCATATTTTATAAAAATAAAATAAGCTTTGAAAATTCTAAAAAAAAAAATCCCAATTTGGTAAATAAATAATACATAGCTTATTACAAAAAATTTTGAATAAAATCTATCTGCACATACGAGGGCCTTTTAGGTCGATACACTTCGTCCAACGTTCCTCCAATTTTTCAATCCCATCCAATAAATAGGTTTTCGGAAGGTCCTCAAAATAGGTTTTCGGAAGGTCCTCAAAATAGGCCTCTGTTTCGGTGATGAGCTCCTTTCTGGTGGCGAATCTATTTACGCCGAGCCATTTATTCAGGTTTGGAATATGCTGGATGAGGAAGCAATTCGTACTTCATGGAATTTTTAAATGGGAGCTGAGTATGTGTGAACGCGCACATTGTCTTCATGGAAGAGCGTCGTTGAAACGATCCAATTTGGCTGCATAGTATTCGCCATTGATCGTTCTTTTCAGTGGATGGTAATCGATGTAGATTATACCGCGTTCATTCCAAAATACTATCACCATAACCTTTCCGGCCGATATCGCCGTCTTCGCCATCTTCGGAGCACGTTCGGTCGGCGAAGTCCGCTGTTTCGACTGTTCCTTTATCTCTGGTGTGTAGTGATGGATCCATGTTTCGTCCACGATTACTAATCGTTGAAAAAAGTCTTTCTTATCTTTGTTCAACATCACCAAACACGCCTTTGAATCAGTCACACGATCGCGTTTATGATCGAGAGACAACAAACGCGGCACCCATCTTGCTGATAATTTTTTCATATCCAAATGATTTGAATTATCCCAGGAGCTTAACGCTGAGCTTACGTATCATTTCCTTATTCAAATTTGGAAAGAAGTAAATTTACTTTCAGACTGGCTTCTAAGGACATTGGTGAAAGTTCTACATGAAGTTGACTTATGGTTGAGTTAGAATTACAGAAACATCATGTTGTTGTCAATCCCATCCGAGCATCTGACCAAGGTCAAAGAAAATCTATAGCAAGTTGTACGGAAACAATAGGTCTTGGTCTTACCCGACCAAATTTTTTATTGATCGAAATATACATCGCATGTAGCTAGTCAATAAGTGGCAGTCCCAATCCAACCAACGAGATTATTAAAATCAGCTGGGATCTATAGGAAGAATAGAAACTTTTAAGTCTTTTTGAGTAGTAATCGAACCAATAGAATATTTATGAGTCCAACCAGCCCTAGCAGCCTATGATAGTGAATACAACATAGAAGAAATAGATAGCTTCACTAATTTTGGTTGAGTTATAGCCAATAGAGACATCCAAGCTGGTATTAACAAAGCTAAAAAGTTCAAATGTCCAGCTTCTAAGTGTCTGGAACTCTTCGTTGCTGTCAGAGACAATTAGTATGACAATTAGCATACACTGAGTGCTACAAATTTGAAAACCCACTTTACAAGTAAAAACCGCGTTATTTTATGGCGCCAAAGCGTCATAAGCGAGTACATTGTACGGTTACAACTGGGATGTCCAGGTAGGGCTTAATTTATAACATCAATAATACGATATTGCTATTGAATAGCAACCACTTTAATGGTAATACTAGTAAAGCTTAGTAGAAGGTAACCAAGCTCTGTTGAAAACGATTACAAATGGACCAAGCTGAATAGCTAAGAAGGCTAACAGCTGTAGTAGCTAAACTCAACTATTATCATTAAGACCCTAAAAGAGGCTTATAAAAATATTCCCATCGAAATGTTTTTCTTTTTAATGACTGAGTTAGCAACCCTTAACTGTACGTATTGCGCAAAAAGTCTAAAGCAAATCAAGCAAATCCAAAAAAAACATTATTATTATAAACCTAAGATAAACTAAAAACTCAAACGGTGATCACTTGAAAATATGCAAATACTCGTACGAGTACGCAGCCACTTGCGATACCCGATACCACACACAAACATTCGTCTTGAGGAAACGTCAATTTTAATTGAATTTCTGATGTATTTATGTGTGGTATAAACTAATAAATATGTCAAACTACAGATGTTGATGACATTCTTTGGAAAGAGGCCAATACACACAATGAACACAATGATCTGCAACTGTGACAATACTTGAATATCTTCAATTTAATCCCTATGCCAAGTTAAAAACACCGGTTTGCTAACTTAGCAGCAGCAGAGTTTCCACACATAACGTGTAGTACAGCACGAAGTTGTTAGGCGCACGATCTTTGATTGCTTGATTGAAGTTCCTGGAGTCATGGATGGATGCTGTCAATATTGTTGTGACATATTCTCAGAGTGTTTTATTTGCAATGAGCAAAAAATTTTAATTTACTTCGGCCAGTGATTTATTTATGATTGGTATAGAAAATATTTTGAGAATTGAAAGAATTCGTCGGAGTTATGAAAAATAAATTGAGCTGCAGTGTTGAGGAGAGTTTTCTAATTAACAGTAAACGTGCGCTTGGGTCCAAAATTTTTATTAAAAGGAATCGATTTCATCTCTCTACGTGCTGAATAGTTTGACCAAACATACCCACATTGAATTTGACAATATTTATTTAAATAGCATGGGAAGTGCAACGCCAACTTTTTATCCAGATCTTGTCTAAGTATTTTCTAGTGTTTTTGAGAAATTCGTAGTGTAAACGACAAGTAATTTTTTCAATAAAGCGTTTTAAATGTTTTTCTTTTACAAGCGGTAAGCGTGTATGGAACATGTAATGCCCATTTTCAATTTCAGTAAGCTTGTTTCCTTCAAACAAGCCGAATTTCATTCACTTATCTTGTTAGGTTTTCCAGTAATCGTGATTTCCACAGACATGGCTAAATTGGCTCAAGTGTTGACGCTGATATAGAATATATGGGGCATTCCATGCCAAATCACCAAGGTTTTGGCCCGACCCTCTTCGATTTCTTTTAAAAATGAGCAATAAAGTCACTTTTTTCTCATTAACTCTTAACTGTTAGTAAGAAAAAAAGTACCTTTTGAACGGTGTGATTTAGTTCGAAAAAAAATTTATGGATATATGGCCAAATAAATGAAAAAAGTGCAAAAAACGGGTTTTAGGGGGATAACTCAAAAACGATTCTTAAGAGAAAAAAATAGTTGGCATTTTTGGATTTTACCACCCAAAATACATAAAACAAGTATGTGACAAATCAGATATTTTTGTGTGAAAACTATTAATATAGATAACTCAATCATAAAAAACAAATATAAAATTTTCAAGATTCGAAAAAAATAGAAAAAAAACTGCTGCTTAAAAGTTGCGTAATATTGATTAAAATTTTGGCAAAATTTTTAAAAAAATCGAAGGTGTCGAACTTTCCGAAAATGCCGTTTTTAATTTTTAAACGTTAATAATTAACTGATAATTACATTCAAATACAAAAAAAAATTATACACCACTTTTTATTGATATCGATATTTATTACTAATATATCGTTAATTGAAAATTTTTGGCCTTAAAATTTAAAAAACCGATTACGTATTAACGGTTTCGAATACAAGACTGGGAATTGGTGTGCTTGTTGCTTTTAATACGCACTAAAACATAACAAAAAATGAGCGAAATTGAAGAGGGCCGGGCCAAAACCTCGGTGATTTGGCATATACCATATACACTTTCCTATACCTGACACGCCTCCTTCTATGCATTACAAACGGAATGATAAAGTGAATATGCCCTCTGTGTAGGGTATAAAAAAGCAAGAAACAAAAGAGCAAATGACATAAAATGAAAATAAAAATCACACTAACAAAAAGCACGCCGTGAATGCGAACCAAATAATGAAAAGTGCTTGAGAAGAGCTGGATATTTTCTTGTTTTTGTTATAAGAGCTGGAAGAGCTGTACGAGCTTTGAATTATGCTTCCTTACAATATGACATTAGCGATTGTTTAGCAAGTCTTGTAAAAATTTTACTAATTTTAAATAATTTTTTTTTAAAAAATTCGTGGCGAAAACTTATATTTTTAGATTTCCAACACATAATTTCTACGATACGCTACGTGCATAGTAACTACAACGAAGTTGGCTACAATAACGATAGGCTGCTATGCAGAGACGTCAATTGGATAGGGCTAGGCGGGCATTAGACCCCCAGAGGATCTAATATTACTGTACATTACATCGATTCAATTCAAAATATCATCTATTCGATATGTTATTTAAGCTCTATCCCTCCCCCCAAGCTTTTGGTGAAATGACTCCACTACTGCTATGCGGTACTTAATGTTAAATCTCAGGCCTCTAGCCAGTAAAACTTCTGATTAAAACTTGAATTTTCATTTGTGGTGGGAAATAATCAGCTCCTTTCAGCTCTGAGTTTCTCAACACATTTTTGTTATAAAAATCACTTTTTGTGGTAAGACTTTATGAATAAATATAGTGAATATTTACCCAGATTTATTATTAGAGACAAACCTAATATGATTATTGTCCTATTAGCAACATTATAAGCTGCAACATATCATGTTGCCAGTTGCTTAATTGCAATAGGCGAGCAACAACTCCATTCCGATCATAACTGCAGTTGTGCAAGTGATCGTGAGTACGTGTGTTTGTGTGTGGTTTTTCGTTGTTCTCTGTATTTGTGATGCAACAAATGGGGAAGTAACAATAACGATCAGCAATAAAGCAACCAACAGCAACAAGAAAATGCAAGCATGGTCCATGGACTGACTGCATTTAAGCTGGAGTGTTGTTGCAGCAACAGCATGAGCAGCAGCTTAAGAAGTGAGCTTGCACAACAACAATGGTGCTTGCTGCAGACTTTTTTTCGTTTGGTTTCTGTTTCTTCGATAACCAACTTAATGCGCCAGTGAGAGCTAACAACAACAACAACTAAATTTATAATTTATTTTTGTTGTCATGCGAAGCTGTGAGATGCTCCGCCTTAACCAATCAGATGCTTTCAAATTATTATCAGCTTTTTAAATGTTTTAATTGCTGCTGGGATTTTGTGTATTTTTGATTTCATTTTATTTTTGCGGGAAAATCAGATATTTTAGACATTATTTTCTATTTCGTAGATTTGAAGTTTAATTTTTGAATGTTTTAGTAAAAATTTTAATGAGGTTAAATTTATATTATAATAAACTAACGCATATGTTAAATTGCACAAAACCCGGAATTAGCTAAATTGGCTTCCGAGCAAGTCCACCTCCTAGGCAGCTGGAATAATTTACCTTATTTTACTTCTTAACCGACTTTTCAACAAAAAAAAACTTTACTCCGATGCATTGGAGCACAGTACAAATACTCTAGTTCATATTTAAAACTAATGCCAATAAGTCACATTCCGGAAACTGAAGCCAAAAAAAAATTAAAACTACATCTTTTGAAATTGTCGGCCTTGTGGCGCAGTGATAGTGTACTGCGCTCACAACCCAGAGGTCCCGGGTTCGATTCCTGGTTCAGGCATAGTAATACACTTTCCATATTTCCTAATTTTCCTTTCTTTCCAATTATTTCCTTCTCCTCTTCTTAATTTTCTGGAGGTTCCTACATTATGTGAGCTCCAGCAAAATTGAATATATTTGAGTTCGATATAAAAACTACTTTAATGACAGAAACCTATGAAATTTGTAAGAAAAAATTTTCTTAAAAAATTTTCCAATTTTCTTAAAAAATTTTCCAATTTTCTTAAAAAATTTTCCAATTTTCGATTTTTTGCTTACCGCTGTGAACACGGTAGGAACAAAATCAGGTTCTACCAAATTTCTTTTAAAGAAATTGCCACTCTAAGCCGTTAGTCCCTAGTCCCAATAGGTCTCGATCCGCCACTGACTTCCTATGTAAAACTTGAAAAAGTATCGAATTGCGCCCACAGTAACCGGATGCCTTTCTTTTTGTTATAATGACAGCAAATTTGAGTTTTGCTCCTTAAGAATTTTAGCAGTGCACTTGTAATTATTTATAATTTAGCCATAGGACATGATTTTCCCACGGGCTCTGAATTTTTTGAGAGAGATCTTGTCGACGTAATTAGAGATATTTATTAGCCAATTTGTTGAAATGTTGTCAATCATAAATCTTAATACAGTTGGGTTGGTCTATGTTTAAATATTTCTTTAAGCACCTTAAAATATTATGTTAATTAAAACAAAACTCAATCATAATTATCGTGCTATAACGCGCTAATAATAATTTGTTCTTCAAACGATACTGTTTTGTCAATATTAACTCACAAAATATGATAAAGGAAAGGTTAATTGTCTAAGCTATGCCAATACAGTTTAAGCGACTCAAGTATTAGATACTCTAGTAGTCGAATAAGGCTTTACAGCTTCTCTAACAGGCCTTTTAAAGACAAGTAGAAATACAACATATTATAATATATGGCTTATGAAGTATAAAGACATGCTCCTCTCTGTGTTATCTTCGAAGTGACTCATAAAGTATATTTCAAGGTCTTTAATAGGCATCTTACATAGACTTTAAAAATAGTGCGTTCCCAGAAAAGTGCCTTGTGTAGTGCTCTCTCAAAGAGCATTATGGACTTAAATATATCTTTTAAAGACATTTGAAAGAATAAAATAATAAAGAACTTATAATTTCATTTTATTCTATATACACGTTATCCACAAAGCTATTTGTGATGTATATTATACAGGGTGTTTTTTTTAGAGGTATAGAGCTTCGAATTGAAATAAAACACAAGAAAATCGTTTTAATGTCCATCAATTTGGCTTTATTGGAAGGATAATTTTATGCCATTAATGTTTAAATATGATTTCGGGCATGTGGCCGCCGCAGCTGGCTCGAATAAAGCCAATTCTACAGGTCCAATTTTGAACCACTTTTTCGAGCATATGGGGCCGTATGTCGGCAATAACGCCACGAATGTTGGCTTTCAAGTCCCCTAACGTTTCTGGTTTGTTGGCGTAGACGAGCGACTTCACATATCCCCAAAGAAAATAATCCAATGGTGTCAAATCACACGATCTTGGTGGCCAATTGACAGGTCCATTCCGCGAAATTATGCGCTCATCGAATGTTTCCTTCAATAAATTGATTGTGACGTGCGCTGTGTGGCATGTAGCGCCGTCTTGTTGGAACCACAACTCATCCACATTCATGCCATCCAATTCGGGAACAAAATAGTCGGTTATCATGGCTCTATACCGGTCTCCATTAACGGTAACTGACTCTCCAGCATTATTTCGGAAGAAGTATGGCCCAATGACTCCACCAGCCCATAGAGCACACCAAACAGTCAGTTTTTGTGAATGTAATGGCGTCTCAAGGATCTCATGTGGATTCTCTTCACTCCAAATGCGGCAATTTTGCTTGTTGACGTAGCCATTCAACCAAAAATGAGCCTCATCACTGAACAAAATTTTGCGATGAAAATCAGCATCGAGATCAATCTCATTTTCGGCCCATACACCAAAATCACGACGCATTGCATGGTCTCGCGGCTTTAATTCTTGCACAAGCTGGATCTTGTAAGGTCGCAAGCCAAGATCTTTGCGCAAAATCTTCCATAAAGTTGATGGACAAAGCTCCAATTGCTGTGCACGGTGGCGAATCGATTCATTCGGGTCCTCTTCAACATTTTGCTCTACAGCGGCAATTGTTTCTTCGGTGCGCACTGTTCGACGTCTCTGCGGATGCGTATTATCACATAGAGTAAGCGTAGTGCGAAAACGACCCATGGTTAACCGAATTAATTGCTCTGATGGACGATTATGTCGACCATAAAATGGACGGAGCTTGCGGTAAACTTCGTGAACTGAACCATTATTTTCGAAATAAATTTGCACGATTTGCAAGCGTTGTTCTTTTGTCAAACTTTTCATGATGAAATGGCAAACCAAACTGAACATAAATGACATTAGAGTTGCCAGATTTGACCATAAAATGCCAGTTTTATCTCTATTCGAAAAACAAACCTCTAAAAAAAAACACCCTATATTATGCGTTAAAGGCGAATTATATTTTTCTCATATTTGTCTTAGTAAACCTCCTTAAAAAAGCAAAAACTGGTTTTATAAGCACTTCGTTATGGCAGTATATAGAAACATACGAGGTATGAGGTGGCATGTCTCTTGTGTGTCTTTATATTGAACATTATAAAATGTTTATAAGCTAATGCCATCTAATGTCTTCATAATCAGTGAGCTCTAAAAATTCATACTAAAGACATTTTAACGTTGCTCTTTATTATGGTTTTATATCTTGCTCTAACAAGATGTTATAAAACCAAAAATTTGCTACAGAGGCAAAATATCTTTTTTATTACAATACTTCGCTATTTTAAAGTTATGATATTCTTGAACCCTATATAGAGAAAATACGACGTAAGCTTTTCGAACTTTTTGGCTGCACTTTAATGAAAGTATTGCATGTTTTGATAAAAAAAAAAGTGAGTCTCTCAGGTTCGCATTCATCCCTTAAACAGTTCTATGGGCATCATGATCTATAGTTTTCTCGTTTTTTAAACTTCACAAAACAATGACAGTGAATACCAATAAGAAAAATGACTGAATAATTTGACAGTTGATAAATGTAAGACAATGGCCTGCCAACGTAATCATGCTGATGTGTGAGAAGAACACCTTTCAACATTTTATGAATAACAAAAAACACATCCTATGGAAGTTGAAGATGAAGCACCTGTTTGTCGTATGGTAGTCTTGCAAATTCTGAGTCAGTATACTGTGGTCTATAGAAAACATTGCGCTATAAGCTCGTGGGGCTTCAATAAATTCGGGTGCAAGCTGCAGCAAACTAAAGAAGTTATGCGTAAGAAAAGGCGGTAAAGTAAAAAGTAAAAGGTTTTTAAAAATATGTAATATTATATAGAGTCACAAGATTTGAATAAATAAGAAATGTCAAAACACAAAAATTATACTATAGAGTCAAAGATAGAGTAATAAAAATAAAATTACCAACTTCTTATCATGCGACAAACACTCTGCCTTAAGACGCATCCAAATGTAATCTACTCGTCCTATTAAAAAGCAATAGATACTTACGCATGGTCACCTTTTTGTGCTTATTGTCAAATAAAATGCAACTGTTCATTAGTCAATAAGCAATAAACTGGCATGATATTTATTACATAATAAAATCAAAAATAAATCTCACACGTGTTTATTATTCTAAGCAATATCGAGAGCATTAACTGCGGCTTATCTTCCGAAAATGCGCTGGACCTAACAAACAACCCTTTACTCCAAACTACGCAGCTCACTTTTACGTTATGTTGCCTTCAATACATAGTATGTATTTTTTTTTTGCGTTCATTTTCCCCAAGATGTGAATGACTTCAAAATAAATCGCTCTAATCCTGTTCAATAAAATATTATCCTGCACCATGCACCACAGCGAAAGGCTAAGTCCGTATTGTGACTGACCAAAGGACAACGACAACGAAGCACATAAGATATAAAGTGTCATGGATTAACGAGTGTCCTTTTTCTATTTCATTTATTCGTTCATTTTTCTTTTCTTTACTTTTTTTCAATTTACAATTTGGCATAAAACATAAATGGGTTCAAGCATCCGAATGGTAAAATCATCAGTTTAGCATTGGTAGCAGCTTTGCAAATAGAGATAAAGTGTACAAATTAAGTTAAACGATTTGTGCACTTGAGTGCGTTTTCTTCGCATAAGACATAAAATATCCACATACTCAGAGAGAAATCAGCGCACAATGGAGGGAGTAGGTACTGAGGACAGAAGGAACTCTTATCACTGAGCGCATAAAATAAATACGAATTCTTCAGGGTGAATGCGCCCCCATTTTAATATACATACGAGTATGATCCTTATGCTTGGACTTGGACTGACCAACAGCAAAACAACGCGCTTACGGTTGGCAAAGTTGACTTGCTGTATTTACTATGAAATCAAGTGTGAAATTAAGTTTAAATCTGAAATACATATTTAATCCACTTATTTAAATTGAAATATAACAAAACAAATTATAAAGTGTCAATTCTTTCTTGAAAATTTATATATAAACTTTAAATATTTTTTGGAATATGCCATGTTCAATGTCTCACTTGTAATTAAAAAAAATAAATCAGGTTTGATTACATTTTGTTTTGCACATATCAAAAGACAAAGTCCTAAAAAATCAGTTTTGAGTAAAAAAAGAGGTATTTCTCCGTATTCGGCATTTTCAAAACATATAACTGATAAATTATTATAGACTAGCTGGCCTGGCAGACGTTTTTCTACCATTACCAGTATTTTTCTTGATGAGTTTAATATGATTATAGCCCATGTACTTACAAGAAAGCCTTGATAGAAGCCATCGTTCACGCGAGAATAAGCAAGAGTACCAAAAAATTGTCGAGCCAATGATGAAGCGCGGAAAAATGTAGGTTATTTGAATGAAGATTTAATTTACTGCTTGATATTTGAAATTCAAAGTTAAAGTCCATACATTTAATTTTGAAAATAAAATACTGGATTTAAATGTGAGACAATATAAAAATGTTCAGTGTTTTCTGTTATGAGATGCGTGGCACCGCCAATTCTTTCATTGAAACATACTTTTGCCTCTGCCTTCTATATAGTATGTACAAGTCTCATTCATATACATACGTTAAATAGTTGATCAGATATGATGATTTAGAATTTTTTATTATATGGCGGGCTTAGAAAAGCCTATTTTTTCCAAACTTAACCTTTCACGTACTATAAGAAACATATGAAGCGCCCAGTTGCAAAACCGGCCAACTCTTTTTCCATACTTTTGGACAAACAACGAAAAACATTTTTCATCTATGTTCATTGAAAAATTAAAAAGTATTTCTCACATAATAGCTTATAAAATTTCTTACTCAAAGCACGTCAGATCAGACTTTTCAAGTTTTATTTGCGTATGTTTTTGAGAAAACAATTTTTGGACTTGGCCGGTTTTGATACCAATGTACTGGATTTGGTCGGTTTTGATTCCAAGGCGTTGGACTGGTTTTGAAAGCAAGTTTATGGACTTGGCTTGTTTTGAAATCTATGAATCAAAAATAAATTAAAAAGTGTAATATTTGTGTCAAAAAAATTTTTTTTAATCTAAAACCATAGTAGAAAAATAAAGCATGGTCTAGATTTTGATGTATGAGAATATCTCAATATTTGATTTTTTTGGACTTGGCCGGTTTTGCAACTGGGCGTCTCATATGTGCCAAATATTATCCATTTTCGTCAAATATGTGCAGAGATATAAAAAATATTTTTTTCATATAAGCATAGTTTTGTCAGTACCTTTCACATGTGTACCAAGACTCATTCATCTGCGTCAAATAGCTTGTGAGATATAATGAATTTTATTTTTCTCTTATATGGGAAGGCATGCCGCGCCCATTTTTTCCAAACCAAATTATGCTTAAGATCCTTCACAAATCATAAGTAACATATGTAGTAAATCTCTCGGCGATCGTTTGAGTCCATATGTAACGCACGAGCTTTATATACATATCGGGCAATTCACGCGAAGCGGACAGGGGAAATGGGGTCATGTTTCCGATTTCAGATATATTTGATTATGTTGTACCTGTACATGACCTCGACACAGAAACAAAATATTTTTAGAATGGCAACACTGGTTTACAAAATATGGGTCTTTGAAAATTTAAGAAATCGTAAGGTATGAACTACTTCAAATGCCATTATTCAGCTTAAAAAAGTCTGGTAAATGAATTGACTACTTCATTTATTGGCCTTTTTAACCCCATAATTGGATTTTAAAAATAAATAAAAAATACACTGAAAAAAATGAGAAATATTTTACTTTATAGTTTTTTTTAATGTTCGCAAAAAAAGTTTTTGAAATTCACCACTGCTCCGTTTTTCAAACAGTCAATAAATACCCCGACTTTCCGCAAAGTTGGTATGTAGATTGAGCTTCATTGCTATAACGATCAATTTCAATCTCTTAAGTGTACACAAGGCCTTACCTTAATATAGCAAAAACCAGAATCATTTTTTTTTTATTGAAGCTCAAAATGTTTTTTGACCACATAATAATTTTTATAAACTTACAAATATTAAACTGATAAATGTATGATGAAACCATATTTTTATTCACCCTTAATTACAGCGCATTACTTCACAATTACGTGCCAAGTAATCAGATAGCGTATAGGTACCAATCACTTATTAAGAATTCAAAATTTCCAAAAAAAAAAAAGTTAACAATAAGAAATTCCTTCCGCCTCCAAAGCGATAAACCAACAACATTTTTTATTTGGCCTAAAGTAGCCTAAAGCAGATTGATTAAAAAATTGGGCGATCAGCCGTTAAATTTCGTTAATTTTCATCTATACGCGATAAACATGCAACAACAATAAAAGATGCCTATCTAGGAAGCACAAACATATGCCCCGAACACCATTGTACTCAGTCGCTGGCTTGGTACTCGCAACGCGGCCAGTTCACTCATTAGCAAATTGTTACTTTAATAATAATTTTAACGCTGCGGGTCTTGAACTCATTGCAGGCAGTAAAAGCCACAGCAGCAGCAGCAATAAACGTTGATCGCTGTGGCAGTGGCTTAAAGTCAGGAAGGTTGGTTAGTTTGGCTTGGCTTAGTTTATTGCTTCGCTGACGATCAGTCATTGCGAATCTTCACTTCACAAGTTCACTACAGATCTTGATGCAATTAATAATTGCATGAGGGTACGTACGTACGATGGCTAAAAAAATAAAAATATTAAACCAAAATAAGTTGCAAATATCAAAGACAACAAAAAAAAGCCAACATGAGCAGAGTGCAACAACGATCGACTCATGGGATGGATTGGGATCGAGATTTGAATCTCCGGAAGCGAAATTTATGCGCTAGTTGAACGAACATCGGCAGCCGATCATCGGTGCGATCAGTGTGCAGTGTTTTGGGAGATTAATGTAACTTACATATCAACATTTATGTGCTGGAACACAATGACTTTATGATATGAATTATATGTACCTAAACAGAACCCTTATAGTGCTGGAGTATTTAATTCGAGGTGTGCTGTATTAAGGGTGCAGCACTTAATAAAATAGTCAATGAGTCTAATTCAACAGCTGTACGTGAGATATGTACAAAAATCAGTGTTACTCTGACAGCCAAAATTCTTTTAACTTTTACGTAGTTTGACCGCTCAGCTAAATTGAACTGTTCCATGTCTTCTAATCTGATAATTAAACATGATAAAAACCTCTCCAGAAGTTGGTCGCCAAATAGTTATTCTTTCAAAAACATACCCTTTCAAGTCTTCCAAGGCAATTCCTGCGGAAATCGGAAATGTTGTAAGCACTCTTACAATTCGTCGTCGTTTGCAGACCTTCCGGAAAGAATCGCTAAAAAGGTTCTGCTGATGCGTACGAAAAATTTGACAATGAGGTTAAATTTCGCAAAGTCTCACACCAGCTGATCAGGCCTTGATGGTGAGGAAAAATGACGAAACATGCTTTTTTTGTGAAACGCTTATGGAATTCCTTACTTTTTGGGCGTCTCACATTTCTTCCGTCGTCATTTCAAAATAAATTTATTTTGGTTTCGTCGCTCAATAAAATATTTAATTTAACCTCATGATCAACTTTTTCGTACGCCCCAGCGGAACCTTTTTAGCGGTTCTTCCTGGCAGGTTTGCCTTCTGCAAACGACGACGAATTGTAGAAGCGCTTACAACATTTCCGATTTCCGCAGAAATTGCCTTGAAGGACTTCAAAGGGTAAGTTTTTGAAATAATAACTATTTGGCGACCAATTTCTGGAGAGGATTTCGTTGGTCTACCTCTAGTTTATAAAAACATTTTGCACAAAACGCAAAGACTTATCCATCAAACTAGCGATGTCTCGCAAAGATATCCCTCTTTTTCGTAGGCTCAGAACTAATCGTCACTCTTCTGCTGTGCAATGACTTTTCCGACCCATATCTATGGTATAATTTTCATAATTTACTAGCAATTAATTTATATATAAATATATTATTACCATTGTTTAAAAAAAGCACAAAAAAATGTAAGTTTTAGTTATGAAATTGAAAAACAAAACTAGTGAATCTATTATTTTGATCAACGAATTTGCGCCCAATTTTGATTTATATTCACATTCTTTCATTTCTCAGTTAACTGCATTGCCAGACTGTACTCTCTTATTTTACAAAGAATTCTTATGTCAATTCTTCCAAATATGGAATTTATTGGGGATTGAGTGAAAATCTTTTTGGTGTATCTATTATTTTGATCAGTGTCGGACAAAACATACGCACGGAGTAATGACTAATTACATTTTGGTTAGTAAAAATTTAAAGAAGAAGTATTAATTAATTTTTTTTAATTTGTTTTCTTAAGTTACTAATATTTATTAAAAAAGTCACATTTGTATTAAAAATTATTTGTTGTTAAATAAATTACGATTTTAAAAAGAGCAGCGCCTTCAATATTGGTGCGACAAAACAAAAGCACATTTCTATTGAGTAATTTATAAAGTACAAAAACTAAAAAATAACGTCAATATTTTGTAGAAAATACATTTGATTTGATAACTGCTGCACATCTTCTTGGCATAAATTCTATTAGGTTGCTGATTATGTCGTTGAGAATATTATACCAGGCTATTTTTGTTTGCTCAAATAGGGAATTTTGATTATTATAATTTTGTCTATTTATTTTTCTGACAACAATTTCCCAAAGGTTCTCAATTGTATTAAGGTCTGGGGATTGTGCAGACCACTTCAAAACTTCGATATTTTTACTTATCATATACTCTTTCACAACCATCGAGGTGTTTTTGGGTTGGCTGTCTGGAAGAAAGGTTTACTTTTAGGACATTTACTCTTCTTTGTAAGGTAATATAACGTTCTGAAGGATGTCTTTATAAGCGATTCGTACCATTATGCCATTTATTTTATGAATTGGACCGATTCCAAAACCGGAAAAACATCCCCACACCATTACATATCCTCCGCCATGTCATCATATCGGACTGCGAAAAAAAAAAATTTTTCCGCTAAGAACCAACGAGCTAGGCTTGAATTTGCTAGAGCCCACGCTGATAGCACAACTGCAAAATGGAAGACAGTTCTTTTTTCTGATGATTCCAAGTATAATTTGAGGGGATCAGACGGTTTTAGTCGATTGTGTAGACCATAAAGGGAAGCGGCTTAATCCGCGATACACAAAAGGCACAGTAAAACATGGTGGAGGATATGTAATAGTGTGGAGATATTTTTGCGGTTCTGGAATCGGTCCAATTCATAAAATAAATGGCATAATGGATCGAATCGCTTATAAAGACATCCTTCAGAACGTTATGTTACCTTACACAGAAGAGTAAATGCCCTAAAAGTAAACCTTTCTTCCAGACATCCAACCCAAAAACACCTCGATGGTTGTGAAAGAGTATATGATAAGTAAAAATATCGAAGTTTTGAAGTGGTCTGCACAATCTCCAGACCTTAATACAATTGAGAACCTTTGGGAAATTGTTGTCAGAAAAATAAATAGACAAAATTATAATAATCAAAATTCCCTATTTGAGCAAACAAAAATAGCCTGGTATAATATTCTCAACGACATAATCAGCAACCTAATAGAATTTATGCCAAGAAGATGTGCAGCAGTTATCAAATCAAATGTATTTTCTACAAAATATTGACGTTATTTTTTAGTTTTTGTACTTTATAAATTACTCATTAGAAATGTGCTTTTGTTTTGTCGCACCAATATTGAAGGCGCTGCTCTTTTTAAAATCGTAATTTATTTAACAACAAATAATTTTTAATACAAATGTGACTTTTTTAATAAATATTAGTAACTTAAGAAAACAAATTAAAAAAAATTAATTAATACTTCTTCTTTAAATTTTTACTAACTAAAATGTAAGTAGTCATTAACATAAGACAGCTTTGTCTATATCTCGTGAAAGAAAAATCTTACCCGAACGGTTTTGAGCCCATGGGAAAGAACATAAAATTTCCAATAAAAAATTTAAGATCGTTTTTTTTCGTGAAGATTATATTTCGTCAGCTTATTAGCTTTCAGAATATAGGGATATTTCGAAAATTGAGAAAAATATCAACATTTTCTGTTTTTTCTTGTTTTTTTTTTGGAAAAAATTTTATGCTCTTCCGTTGGACTTGGTGCCGTTCATGTAAGATTTTTTTTTTTACGAAATGTAAACGAAAATGTCATTCTTTCTCATATAAATCGTATGGAAAACTAAAAAGTTCAATGACCCACCTGTGCTCGTGCACCTCCCATACAAGTAAAATACCTTAAATAACATACATATCTAGCAAACTATGTGAGCAATCAGACTGAAATTTGGTGGAAGAATGTTGTTTATAAAAATCTATTTCTGTATCAAAATCGGGCTGGATTGCACCAGTGGGGGTGTCATAGCCCTACATTTAAGACTCATTACAGCAAATCTCGTAAATTATGCAAGCTATTAGTAGGCGAAAATGGAAAAGTGGGCGTGACATATTTCGACTTTCTTTAATATTTTTGGATTTTTTCAATCTTTGTCAACCTTTTTCAACATTTTTTAATATATTTTCAATTTTCTAACTTTTTTTGACTTATTAAACTTTTTTCAACATTTCCACATTTCAATATTTTTTGACTATCTCAATATTTTTCAACACATTCCGTTTATCTTTTTAAGTTAAGTTCAACCTCTTTCAACTTAATGGAATATACCAAGATTTTTCAACTAACGTTTCAGCATGACTTTTTCGAGTTTTTCAACTTCTTTTATATCTCTTTTTAACATTTTCTTACCTCAACCTCTCTCTCTTTCAACCTCTTTCAAATTTTTCCAACATTCCCCATTCTTTTTCGAAATTTTTCAACTTTTTTCAACTTTATTCAACTATTTTTATATTATTCCATTTTTTTTTCGAATTTTTCAACCTCGTAGAGTTTTTCTCCAGACTCCCAAATTTTTTTTTTTAACTTTACCAGCCATGTTCACCTGTTTCAACAGTTTTCACCTTACTTTAGTTTTTTGTTGGATCAAAAAATATTATGAATAAGCTGTTCTTTTGAAATAAAAGTTTGTGCGGGTCCTTATCTCCTATAGCGTAAATAATATTTTGAGTTAAAGTTGAAAATTATCTAAAACTTTTTTATTTGGTTTCAAAATTTTTATAAAAAATCGATAGTCAAAATTGAAAATTGAAGATTTTTCCAAGCTTTTGAAAAATATTCGTTCTTTGGAATACTTTTCAAAAAATCCACTGCAAATAAGGTACTGAGTTTGATACTTTTTTTTTGTTTTTTTGTACAAATTAAAAGAAATATTAAAATAAAATTATTTAATACCAAATATTTATTTATTAGTTTTGGCTAATTTGAACTTAAAATCTCATTTACTCTTTACAAGATAAAAAAAAATGGTTAGTAAAATGTATTTTGGTCTGAGATAAGACTGAAACTAGGACTAAAATTTGTGACTTAATAAATTTTTGCTTGAGTAAAAAATTTCCTCTCCATCTCCTCTTAAAGCAAAAACTGTTTTCAAAAATGCTCATTGCGCCCTGATGACTTCACATGCTTTACCAATAAAAATAAGTGGAAAAAAAATCAATTGTATTGAAATTGTGAATCACATCAACATTGAAAATAAATTTTACTCACTTTCAAGCCAACATACATACAAGTGGCGAGTATTTGGTGTATCTCGTTTTTGGCCATGTTTTACATATTTCTTTTATGTCTACACTTTAAAAGTTCTGTACTACTGCGACGACCTTAAGATACACACACGGTGGCAATAACTTAAATATTTAAGTCTCTAAAAGAGTACTCAACACTGGCAGCCGCCGAGGCAGCAACCAAAGCCAACAGCCCCAACGCAAATAAATCCCAAAGTTTCCGTAAAACTCAATGGCCTCAATGGTAAAACAATCAGGTCGGACAAAACGTGATGGTACCGGACCACACGGCTTCAATTATTTGTGGTACGAAAACAAAAGAAGTGTCGCCATGATCGCTGTCAATAGTTTGGCCTTTGTTTCTTCTTCTACAATATATGAAAATTGTAGCCATTGATGTAGAATTTCCTTATATTTTTATTCGTTGTGATGATACCAACTTTCATTTAGCTTTTATTTTAAAATAATTCTTAGAATATTTTAAAAAAAAAAATTAAGGTCTTTCAGAAGCTTGATATTCTCCTAAATTAGGGAAATGTGAGAAAAAAGAAATAATCTTTTAAAAAAATATGTCAGGCAAGAAGTGGCAACATCATGTAGTCCTTGTATTGCTTAAGCTGAAATCAATATTATCCGAAATGTTTGTGAGTGCTACCACTCGATGCATGGTAATGGTTTTTCGATGCTCACAAATTGAGATCACTCATGGTTTTGTGGGTTAAGAGTACATTTTCTTCCGTGCTTGAACTTTTTTAGGAGCTCGTAATGTTTGAAACTCATTTATGTTTCAAGAGGTTCATTTATTTTCTTAAGGAGTATCTTATTTTTTTATACCCAACACTTAAAATTGAGGATTTACTTTGTCATTCCGTTTGTAACGCATAGAAGAAGGTGTGACAGTCATAGAAAAGTATATACATATATATTTTCAATCAGGATCAACACCTGAATCCATTTAGTCATTTCTGTCTGCGTATTCATTGAAAATTAACGAAATCAGTTCACGTACACGTCTACCACCCATATGAACAAAACATATTAAACGCTATATCCAGCAAATTATTTGATGTATTGTAACCAAATCCTCACAGCTATTAAGAATAACTTGGGAAAGAACTGTAACCGTTCTTATTAAGCAAGCGAATTTTGACAAGAGGGCGTTGTACCTCCCGTATAAGCCAAAACTTGAAAACTGAGTGAATTATTAAAGGTAATCGAACCAAATTTCATGCGAGCAGTAGGAATGATTCAGAAAAGCTCTAGACAAGAATTAAGAAAAATTTTACAAATGGGCGTGGCACCTTCCATTGAAATAAAATCTTTGAAACGCTATACAGAGAGATTTATTTGAGGTAATGAAACCAAATTTCACACAAATGTTTTGGACTAGCGTCAGACAAGTATAAAAGTATAAGCTTCAGCATCCCGTTCTGACCGATTTCTCGTTCTCTGCGATAATGTAGTGCGTATCGTAAGATAATTTTTTTGTTCGTTTTATTGCTTAGACGCTTGGTTCCCATAAAATATAAAAATATATACCACATATATAAAATTTAATGTATGTATGTATGAT
The DNA here is from genome assembly GCA_949775025.1 of Tricholauxania praeusta. Classification (NCBI taxonomy): domain Eukaryota; kingdom Metazoa; phylum Arthropoda; class Insecta; order Diptera; family Lauxaniidae; genus Tricholauxania; species Tricholauxania praeusta. The sequence goes on along the minus strand of OX459029.1, from coordinate 36,232,688 downwards.
ATCTAGCCGACTGAGCTGAAATGTATAGGTTATCTCTCCGTTGATATCAGAAAATTTTGGTTAACACATACTCTGAACTTTTTTGGACAACGTGGCGTGGCACCTTCCATACTACAAAAAACACTAAATCACTATATATTGTATCCAATTGTATGCAATATGGACAGTAAAGCGAAGTGCGCGGACAAGGCCGCTGGCTCAGATACTACTAAACGATAGAACGATACAGATCCATAATTTCTCATACGAGAACGAGTACGATATGGTAAGCTTTGGCACCACTACGAGCACGAGACGATGATTTTTGAATTATCATTTCGTTCTCGTATTGGTGAAGCACTAATGTTAACCCTTAGGCCTATCTATTGTTAGCTTCTTCTTTGCTTTGCAATTAATATCAACATTAGAAAAAGGAACTTTACCACTTAAAAATAATTTTGGCACAAGTTACCTTATTCAGAGTATGTATCACCTATAAAAAAATTAATTTCCAAAACTGTTCAAAATCATATATAAATGATATACCGATTTCAAATTATATGAAATATATTCAACAACACTATCGACCTAATAAATAAACTACGGCTCAACCCCAAACCAAAGTCGCATTGCGATGTCACTTTGTTTGCCTCACAAATTCAATTCAACATGAATTAACCAATTCGACCATTATTATATAGAGTTCTCTTAACTGCTGCCATCGTCATGGCTATCACGGCTACCTATGGGAATTTCACTTGCTTTTGAAATGGACCACAACTGGTGTAGTCAATTTTGTCAAGCATTGATCTGCCATAGTCTGTCTGGTCATAGTCTACGCTGGCACTGCCACTGCCACTGGCTCTGGTCAGGTTAAACGGTTTCAGTGCTGGACCACAAGTAATGGTATCGCAGCTACTGCCGATGGCAGTGTGAGACAATTGTTTTCAGTTTAAATACTGGGCGCCTCAGTTTTCTTTACGTTTACTTGACTTGAAGCTTCTTTAGTTCTGCTGCTTCACTTGCGGAGATTTTTTTCCTGCTTCGATACTGCATGATTCCTGGTATTTTGGGATAGTCGCACTCTGTTCTGCTGTGTTTCGTATCGTTCGTGTATGTGAATCTAAAAAGTATCCTTAATTGATCGGATTTAGATCGAGTCACTTCTTTGGTTTAATTTTATTTTATAAAAAAAAAAATTGTTCCCTTTTGTGAATTTTTCCTTTTCCTTTTTTTGTGGATTTATTTTTTGATCATCGTGCACAAAATTCAGGAGCTGATCGCAAATGTGAACACAAGTTACAGCAGCAGCGAACAGCGGTGAACGTGGATTGGGGTTTGATTTGCATATATTTTGGTTTTAATTAGTTAACAAGGTGCTTTTCTTTTGTTGCTATTGCATGTTGTATTCGTGTATGTTATGTTTGCCCTGCATGCTACTTTCGACAACAACAACAACGACAACAGCAACAACAGAAACATAACAACAAAAAGTAGAAAACAAAGGACACGAACTTTTAAAAGTTTGAATTCTGGGAAATACAATAGTAGTTGGTATAAACAGTAAGTAATGGGTACAATCTATGTACGTAAGTTGGTTGAATATTTAATAAATTTTAAGGAATAAACATATAAGTTCGTAGACATATGTTACACAGACATTGGCAGCAAAAATCAATAATTTTTTTAAATACTAAGCTAAGCCTTAAGTTTTCCTAATTCAAGAACAATTCTTCACCATAATATTTAATTTGCACATATCAGATCACATCGTTTTGCATGCCGAAATATTCTACTGAAAGCGCTCACCCTCTCTAAAAGTGAGGCTTAGCATCCCTCTTCCTGTCAAACCTGATGGCACTGAATTGAAGATTCTCTTAGATAAAGCTTTGTCACCCATTCGTTTGATTAGAAAGAAACTCTTTCGTGTAGCGATAAAACGATCTGTTTGAATGTATGTCACTTTGATACGATCCGATTAGTGCGAAAACATTCGCTACAGATTGTTTGATAGAATCATTACCTTGATTTCAGCAGAGCCACCTGAAGGTATTTAACGATACTGACACTTCAATCTTGTGAGGTCTTCTCTTCGAAATATATGTCTTTTTTAAGTCAAAAAGATCTTCATCAATACCGATGTTGCCTTTTGGAATCAACAGAAAAAAAACGGTCACTTTGATGAAAGCAAATGGAGGTAGACCATTTTCGCCAGTTCCAGACAAAATGTTATATGGAGGGAAAGGCTTATATGTGGCTTTACATTGAAGAGACATAATAAATACAAGCAGTTCAACACTTCCATCGAAAGTAAAATGGGTAGCAAGACGTGGTTCCTCTCTTAAGGAATTTTTCCGACGATAATTTGGAAAAATAAAATGACCATCGTGTTCTTTATCAAAATGTTGAAAAATCGGTTTTATGTGACCAAAAACAATATTGTTTTTTTAAAGTTCTTCCAAAATTAAACTGTAGGTAACTTTATAAATAAAAGCTTTAGCTCTTGTGCAAATCAACCGATATGAATTAGACTTTGGCATATTTAAGGGGATGAATTGAACTTTTAGTAAACGCTTGCAAGTTTTTCAAAAAAGTATTTTTTCATAGCATTTGAATTAATACTTTATAAGCAATTGACAAAATTTCAAAACCTCAATTATTTTCAAAAATTATGATGAAAACAATGCTGCGCGGATAATATCCGAATTCGATTATTTTGAGATCGTTCGAAGGCGATGAAGCCTTTTCATATAAAAACTTATGCCTGCTTAAAAGTAGAGAAAAATGCTATGACTCTTATTTCCGTTCCTGATGTAAGCAAATTTACTCAAAAACTTAATGCAAGTCGTCAAAAAAATTCCATACAAATGTGTTTCTTATTTCATATACAACGCGCATATTTCACTTAAAAATAAAAGACGTAGTTAAAACATTGTAATCAGGGCCGAATTTACTGTTTGACCAGCGGAGCCATGGCCCCGGGCCTCCACCAAGTTACCATGATTGAAATAAATATTATAATACAATAAAAAAAGATTCATGATTTACCCTTCAGTTTGGTGTACGTTAACGTTAGTCAAAATAGGGGGAGAGTGGGTGCGGAAAAATCTCACTAAATCTCACCAAGAGGGAGGGGGGTCAACGAAAATCTCATGTCGATTTTTTAATGCAGAGAGTATACATTATTATAGCAGATTACATCTAAAAATTATAAGGAAAGTCCCACGGAAGGGAGGGGGAGTCCCGCCAGAACTCACCAAATCTCACCAAGGAGAGCGGGCGGTCCGAATTTTCAAAAAAACACCTCACGTAATTTATGGACGTCCCCTAAGCGCAAAACACATAAAAAGCAGGTTGTGTCTTATATTTTGAATTTATAATAACATGAAAAATTTTTGGGGCCCCACCTGACATTGGCTCCAGGGCCTCATATTTCTAAATGCGGCCCTGATTGTAATGAAAAATTACCCACGATTTCATACTTTCGGACTTCCTTCACATTAAAAACTATCCGATATTGTGGGCGTTTTTAATAGACTTAGGTCTAAAGTAAAAGTAATATATCGATCAAAATTTAATGGAAACATTTGCCAGAAATAAAATAATAGATTACCCAATAACAAATAGTCCATAAAGGAGCTGTAAAACTTTAGTAGCTACTTCCTAAGGTAAAATCATTATATTCTGTGATTTGGCTACCAAATTTTAAGAATTGTTTCTTTATGAAAAATAAAGAATAAAAATTACATACAATTTTTCTAGATAAAATTTCCTTTTGAGTTTAGAATGCAATTTCATGAATTTGTGAACTTTGTTTGCGAATTTTTGATTTTTGGTTTGTATTTCAATATTTTCGACATTTTTCATCTGTTATGCTACCATCGATTCTATCAATACTTTTTGTAACTTTTGAGATTAGTCTACTTTTTCAATACTATTCGATTTCTTGCAAACTATTGTGGATTTTTACATACTTGTATTCATACTTTTTGTTATTATTTGCTGCTATATGAACTTTTTGTTATTTTTGATCTTTTAAGATCTTATTCGATACTTGTAGGTTTCTTTTGATACTTTTTGACACGTAAAATACTTTCGGAACTTTTTTTTCTCAATACCATTTAATGTAATATTATTTAATGATTTTCGACTTTTTTGGTAACATCTGACATTGTGGAACCAATCACTATTAGCACATTTACTCATAATCTATATAAAAATAGACGAAGGCAGAACGGTTCCATCCCTTATTAACTGCCATAACACAACATAGTCGCTTGATATTTTTTTTTGTTGGAAAGGTTGTGAAGAGACGCAGTGCAAAATGTGATTTTTTTTTTGACGCCTCTAACAGAAAAATACGTTCAGACGGCTAAACTTATGCCCTGATTTTGATAAAATTTGGTGTAGAATTAGATTGAACCACTCGGTCTTTTTTTAGTGGACATGGCATGGGACAACTAAGCCGCTACACCGATTTTGATGAAGTCTGTATGGAGATAGATTGATTCCTGAGTAAAGACACTTTTTTAGTGGGCGATGACACGCTCATAACAGAGTAATACGTTTTCACTGCTAAATAAGTGATACGATCCTGAAGAAATTTGGTACAGTAATAAATTAAAATTTGAAAGATATTTCTCTTAAATGAGCGGTGCCACACCATGTTTTCACAGCTATACTAATGAACCAATTTTGATGAAATGGGATGAACTAATCCCTGAGAAAAAGTATTTGTTTTAGGTAGACGGTGCCCCGCCTCTAACTGCGAAAATGGTTTTATAATTAAATTAATGAACCGATTTTGATGAAATTTAAGAAAGTGATACCATGATTTATATTTTTGGGTGCAATGACAATTAATAAAAATGACAAAAGAAAAAAAGAATAGATAAAAAGCAGAACGTTTTTGGTTGAATTTCAAGCAGTGGGTGAGCTCTAGTAATAATAAATCCGACAGTGCCGATTACAGCGATTGTCTTTGGAGCTCTTAGAGCTCACATAGTTATCACAGTAGACATGTTCGACATACGCCCTGAAACTATTTTTGCATACGCCTACGATATTCGACTCTTAAATTTTTTGTAATTACCAACATTTGCGAAAAAATTTGATTCGTTTTTTTTTTTTTGACTTTTCGGTGCTACTTGATACTCCGGTGCTATTCAAAAATTGTCTCTTATTTTTCGAGTTTTATTTACACAGCCTTTTATTATTTGTAAACTTTTATCGGCAGATCATGTTGACCATATTGGTGTTTCCCTGCGCTGATATTCTGCATAAATTTCATGCAATTTGAAGACAACAATTGATGAAGACAAAAAGTCTCTAGAAATTGAAATGGTTGATAGGCTTGTCGAATGTTTCGTAATGGCTAAGGGCTTGAAGCATACATACAGATATAAGTAATTGAGCTTGTATTTCTATTGCGAAAAGTGTTGAAAAGTTAGCTGTAAAAATTCAAATATAAAACATTTATTATTATTATGTTAATTATATTCCCATACTCTTCGAACTTGCGTATCCTTTAAGTTGACTGCAGCAGCACCTAGTTATCTTCGTACTCGTATTTTATACTTTAGTATCTTGCCATTCTGTTAAATTTTATATTTGGTTTATTTGTTTTTTATCTCTTTTTGTTACTGTAACGTTTTTTTTTTTTTGCGACTCTTGATTTTCGTTTGCACCTTTGAATTCGCGCAGCTTGAAGTTAAATGTTGGGCTGGAAGTTAATCTCAAACTCATGCGATGCTTTCACGCCTTCTACGTCCTTAGCTGGTGGATGTGGTTTGAATTTTTTTGCTGTTGGTTGCAGGTTTTTTTTTGGCTTGTGGTGACTGCATGTCTCGTAGATGATTTTGTTGTTATAGTTGAAGTTGTTGTTGTTGTTGCACAAGGGCAACTACTTCCACTAATAAAGATCTCAGGTGTGAACATTTTATTTCTCGCATTTAATTGATGACATTGTTTTGGAATTTTTGCTGGTATTTTGTGTGTTTGCTCGCGCAAGTTCTCTTCTTCATCTTCCCTGTTGCTTGCATTATTTCGTGTTGTTGGTGTTGTTGATTGGAATTGGTGTTGCTGTTGCTGCTGCTCGTTATATGTTGCTGCTTAACGCAATGTTGAGTGATTTGGTATTTTTGGTTCAACATGTTTTCCTGATCGTAATCACTTAATTTTCTTATTTATGTTTTCGATGCATTGGTAACTACTCGGATTGGGAGTTTAACTTTTTTCTGACCCTGTCGTTTCATTAGTTGATGTTTTATTTATGTGATTTTACTTGATTTGTCAATATTGAGAATATTTTAATTAAAATTTACCTAAACAATGCATACATTAGAGTAATATTTCTATCTATAACAGGGATCAGACGATTCGTATCAAAAGCAACAGCGTCCAAAATACCACAAAATTTTATATGATATCAATATCTTATAACTTGTTTTAGGTGACGTATGGTGGCCGAAACAGGGACATCACTAGAAATCTTTTTTTCCTTTGCAATTGACTTTTGTACTTTTTATTCAGTCATAATAATAAAGTCGTAAGACTTGAGACTAAAGGTTGAACTAAAAACCTGGAGCTATTAACTTTACCTGACTTCTTTTTATCTTTTTTCTTACCCACTGTAATATATTTTCCAAAATTTCAAAGCTTCATATTTAAAAAGGAAATGGATTGATGCAACAAAATTAAATAAATTCCTTTTGTGTTGCTTTTTCATTTATCTTGAGATAGTCCTCATTGTGCCGCAATATTAGGTCCGCCATTTAAGAATCGTCGGACATGGTGCGAATAAACTGCAGGCATATTTGTTTTTGGTTCATCTGAGTTTAATTACTACACGCATATACTCTATTCGTAGAAAGATAATTGTAAATTCACATTTAATAATGTATCAACTTATCTTATACATGCAATTCACTAGAATTCCTAAAGTAAAAATGTGCAAACTTGCCACATGAAAACTTAAAAAACACCACTAACTTGAAATTCTGCAGCAATCGATCAACAGATAAATTCACTACTAAAACAATTACAGCAACAGTAACACCAACACCAATGAGAGAAAACGCACACGTAAGACACTAAGGATAGCCTTCATAAAACGCAATTCTCCCAGCAAACATTTAGAAGACTTGCAAAGCTTCTACTCGTATGACGATCAACTTTTAACTTTTCCAGAAGACGCGATTACGCGATCGATCAAACTTCGGTGCGATTAAAAAGTAAACCTCTTAACACTCTTCTGGAAGTCAAATAACAACAAAAGGAAAAACAATTTGGTGCAACATATTTTGGAGAGAAAGCACTCAGCGAACTTTGATAACGTCAACATTTTAGCCAAAGAAAGGAAATATAATAAAAGGTTCACTCTGGATAACCCAACATAAAATTAAAACGACAATGAACAAACACAAAGTAGGACAAAGACAAAATTAAAAAAGCTTATTCTATAGAATTAGTTCAGTAACGTCCAGTAATTGTTTAAGTTAGAGCAAGTTGTTTTATGTATTTTTGTGTTTTTAATTTATATTTAATGTTCTGTGCAAAAACCAAGTTTTAATCTTAAAATAATTTATGTAAGTCTTGCTTAAAACATTTATGTTATACAATTGTTAATATATTAAAATTTTGTTCTTAGTTAAATAAAACAAATTAAGGTGTTATTTTCGGCGAGGCCGAAACTCACATACCCTACACTGCACTGAAAGTACCTTTTCATCAAATTTTAAGAAGACTTTGGAGAGGTTGAATAAGTCGAACAAATACATATAGAATATATTGGAAAAAGTTACAGGGTTGAAAAAGTCGAAAGAATATGGAAAATGTTGAAAAAATCGAATAAAAATGAAAAATTTGAAATATGCCACGCCCACTTCTCCAATTCCGCCCACTTTTGGTTCAACAAATTATATTTGTGATCGACATCCTCATATTTTCAGCACAATAGCTTGTATAGTTTGCGATATATTCTGCAGTTTAATTTAAAATTTAGGGCGGTGACACACCCACTGGTACAATCTAGCCCGGTTTTGATCCAGAAATAGCTTTTCATAAGCAAACCCCTAACACCAAATTTTAGTATGATTGCTCACTTATTTCGATAAATATGCCACTTACCGTATTTTATTTGTATGGGAGGTGCCACGCCCACTGGTGCTATTTCAGCCACTTTTGATTCAGATATACTCTATAGCAACTGAACCACTTTCATTAAATTTCATAGCAATTGCTGCAATATTTTACTTAAAACAGCGCTTACAAATTTATGTTAATATGGGAGGTGCCACGCCCACTGATGCAATTCTGTCAAAACTAATTTATTTTTAAAACCTATAGTATCTGACATCTAAACACCAAATGTTATGAAGATTACTCTCTTAGTACACAATTCATAACAATAAACAGGTTTTGCTTATATGGGAGGTGCCACGCCCCCAGGTACTATTGGACCAAATTTTTGTAATAAAAGACCTTACAGCAAGTATATCTACCTCATTAAATTTCATCACGATTACGTTGTTCGTTCTCTTAATATAACGTTTATAAATATTGTGGGCGGTGCCACGCCCTTCAACGAGTTTTTTCAATAAAGAAGCTGAGCTTGTATTGATGACAGCTTTCAGCGGCATCATCTCCAAGATTTTTATGAAAATCGTTTTTGACAATTTTGAGATATATGGAATCAAAGTTTTTAGCAGTTGAAAAGTGCCACGCCCACTTTTTCAATTCCGCCCACTTTTATCTCAACTACAGATATATTTGATATGTATCCGTTTACCAAATTTCATAACAATATCTTGCACGGCTTACGAGATATGGTGGTATAAAGGTTAAAATTTAGGGTTGTGCCACGCCCCTGTAGGAAGCTTTGAAAACTTGAAACCTAACCTTATCCTAATCTTGTTCACATGCGCATCAAATCACCAATTTTCATCAAAATCGCTGCAACTTTTTTCAAAATTGACCTGGGTATATATACATTGGGTATGGGCGGTAGGCATGTCAGTTAACCGATTTTGCCCATTTTCAATAGCAAGATGCCTGCAAGAAGATGTGACCTGTGTGTGAAGTTTCATTCCATTAGCTCTCTTGGTTTTCCCGTAAACCTGATTTCAACAAACACCCATACAGACAGACAGACAGACAGACAGACAGACGGACAGACAGACAGACGGACATCGCTAAATCAACTCAGGTGGTGACGCTGATCAAGAATATATATACTTTTCTATACCTGCCACGCCTCCTTCTATGTGTTACAAACGGATGGACAAAGTGAATATACCCTCGGTGTAGGGTATAAAAAGACCCTGATGAAGTGAGGAACAACTCACGAAACGTTGGTCAACATTTAATCAATCACTTATTGAAAATATTTTGACTTGAGCCCAACTATAACAACTTAATATCAAACAAAGTCAAATACATTTAAATACATGTGTAAAAACAATTCGTTTAAAGTCATCTATGCAATTATTTGGCGACATTTCAATAAGAATATAGTCATCTTCCAAGCCATGAACATAGAAGAGCTAAATTGGCTTTTAAGTAAATTCAAAATATCATATATTTCATAGCTTATAATAGGGTATCACTCGTTTGTTGATTTATGAAGTGAAAACAGGTAACAATGTTGCCTCTGTTACCATGTAATGTGTTTAGTTTAATTTTTAAAACTACACAAAAAATATATGTATCTTGAATCTCTGCACAAGCAGGGTTGCCAAGTTAAAAAGAAGTAACTCTCACCCTTCTCCTAAAAAATAATTTTCCCTGAAATGGTAAAATGTCAAAATTTTTTTGGGAAAAAATTTATGACTTTTTTTGCTCGTCGAATTCCTGGCTATTTCAAAAATTTTTGAATTCCTACCATTGCTCCGGCTTCCCCTTTCAACAACAATCGCTTGAAACTCTTCGCTTCGCGAATCACTTTGGCAAGTCGTTTACCCCAAACAATTTCTCCCGAAGAAACTATCGACTGTTATGTATAAGAACAAGAGCTCGCGTGCAATCAAAGCCATCGTCTCAGCAATTGAAATATGTTTCTTGAGCAATTGAAAATATTTGCTGGGCTATTATATTTGCTTTACAATACTGTTTATGTACATACATATATGTGGAATGTGTGCATGTGTGATAGGCAAACATGCGATCGATGCCACTCGTATGCAGTAACAGCATCGATGACTTGGTATCCGATAAATCACATGTTCTTCCGTGCAATCTGTACGAATGCGAGTACAACACGAAATCGAACATCATAAGGTACGAAACGACACTTGGCTGTGAGAAGAGGACTAAGAAGTGTAGGATCCTTTCATACGTGTAGATATTATAGTCCGGGAGATATGTCACAAAATATATGCAAATTAAATATAACTTGCTGATCCAATGTGGCTGCTTGAATTCAAACACAATTGGCCATTTTTCAGTTTCTATTAATTTACTCCAAATGCACAGATTTTTTAAATAGAAAAATACTGCAGTCCAGATAAAACACATCAAGTTTCGGCACATAAAAGTAAGTTATGATAAGATTTGTTTGAGTTATGATACTGTAAAATTGGTATATTTTCACGATTTTATAGCATGTGTAAGGAAACGTAAATTAAAGAAAGAAAATTTCAAGTGATGGGATATAACGTTTACCGAATTCAGATTCAGCGACTCAAAATCTGTAAGAAAATTATAATTCAATCCGTGCAAAAAAACAAAAAGTTATTTTAAGAAAATTTAATGCCACTATTTTTTAAAGAGGAAATTCGACTCTTAATAATCCTAGTATATATCAATTTAAGTCAAAATTTTCAAGTACATTGATAAGAGCCGAAAAATACCAATTGTGTTCAAATTTAAGCAACCATATCCGCATTCTTTTAATAAAATATAGTAGATGCGTGTTTAGCGATCGAAAAATGTCACTGTGCCAATCTACAACTAGTAATATTTAATTTTGAGCTATGGAATGACTATTGTCCGAGGATGTTAAACTTGGGTTTATTGTGCGTCCCTGTGGTTCCAACTGAAAAATAAACCGGCGGCAATGTATTCAGACGATCATGTTTATACTAAAGTTCACAGATGAGTCAATTTTTTTGTGACACTACCTCCCGGATCATATGCAATTCTATATAAAACGCAGAATAGAAAAAATAGTACAGGTGATTCCACGCAGAGCATAAGTCTATAATAGAAATACAGTACACTTACGATAGACATATTTTTGGAGAATGAAATGGGGGACAAAAAACAAATATTGGTATTAGTACATTACACAAACAGCAATAAATAACAAAACTTTTATCTTAAAGAATTTAATATAAAACTCATTGTAAGGAAGCAATACTTAATGAAATTAATTTAAAGCGAAGAAATGTTTTAAGAGATTCCTAAAAATATAGTCTTCCAGGCTTAGCAAAACTTAAGCAAAGAATCTTTAAGCCTAAAACTTTTTATGAAGTAAAATGATCAAATTAACACAAGTTAAATAAGTCTTTGATTAACGTATTTAATGAGACTAACAAACAATTCATTAAACTACAATGTTCAAAATTCAAATTATTATTATTCAATATTCAAAATAAAGGATTTGTGAATTATATTGTTCATATCGTAAGCCAAAGGCCATATTTTTCTTTTCAAAAACAGGCTAAAACTACATTTGATAAAAGATAACTCTCGAAAACGATTTTGACGCAATTAATCAATAATATCTAAAAATCAATAAGTATCCGATAGTATTTCACTAAGCAAAAAAATATCATATTGAAAATCGGACTTACCGAAACGAAGCAAAATTTTTAAATTCATGACATTGTCATCTGCTGGTCAAATTTTAATATATTTTAAGTTTTGAATTTAGGTACGATTACAATAAAAATTATCATCATAAGAGTTTGATATAAATCTCTAGAGCAATTACCAAAAATATCCCTGTAAGGACTAATTTTTTAGACTTGAATCTTTCAGTATTATTTCAAGTTATATAAGACCTTTAATTTGTTAACATTGGCTAAGTAGCTATGTGGATTACTTGTGATTTGGTAGTTTTTCAATGGAATCTATCAATATTATTTCATATTGAAACACGTCTTCAAGATCAACCGGTAAAGTCCTGTACCAAAGCGAGTCCTTCCAATACTATGCGATATCAACTAATACTATCTAATCCTATTTGATACCGTGCACTACGATGTGATATCATTTAATAATATACCATTCGATAAAGTATGATTTTGCTCAATCCGATGTTATATAATATGGCATCAATTGAAACCTTCGGAAAAGACAGTCCCATTAAATCGTCTCTTGTTTGAAAATCATTGTTAATAGATTTTAAATAATTTTAGGATAACATTTGCTCATTGCGTTTCTGTATAACATATTCTATTCAAAAATCTTATACCAAATTTATTAGTAGTCTTTGAAAATAGAAAAACTGAATAATAGAATTGCCTTGCGTTGTTTAAAAGAAAAGTAAACGCATAGTCTTCCCAAACTTCATCATCTTTATCCTCGTTATCAACATCTACAGGCGAACTTTTATCAACGATGTTGATTCTATGGAATAACGACTGATTTGCATACGATGTGCCACGTTGTAGCAAGCAAAACAACAAAACGTAAGTTAAGCTATTTTAATAGGAAAAATTATGCCAATATGTCTGCTGCCACGGCTGGCTGAATTACACTCTTCATTCTTACTGTTTACGTAATTCTCAAATCTCAGGATAGCAGAAAATGCAACCCTCCTAAAGCATCATAGAATCGTCGCATGAGCAGGAAATACGAGAGTCGAGGAAATATTAGAGAGAATTGAGGGCACTCTCAACTGATCGTTCACTTTGGAAAAGTTTTGTTGCGGCTCCATGCCCCGTAAGGAGGTAAAGGCCACAAGAAGAACTTGAACTGGCAATATCTTCTCCGAGATAACTTTTGATGTACCTCAAAATTATAGTCTTACTTAGTCTGATCGCTGCGTTTCAAAACTATATGTGTGCCAGTGTAATTTAAAATACTTACGTACTTCAAAATTCAATTTTGTCCAAAAAAATTAAAACAGAAAAAAAAAAAAAAAAAAAGTTCGTTTCATAAGTCTTTCGTTTTTTTTCTTTCGCCTTTAAATATGGCGAAAAAAAAAATGTAAATTTGCCATAAAAATTCGTATCCAAAACATGATCAGAAGACTTCCCAATGTGCCAATGTCAAAGGTTTCAGCAACAACAACAACAATTACTAAACAAAAACAATTACAGCAACAAATCAACTTAAAAAGTACAAATTTTCTGCGATTATATTCAAAATAGTTAAAAAACAATAAAATCGGACGGCAAACGATGGCAACAAAAATTTATAATCAACAACAATTCAAGTGAAAAAATGCATGTTCACGAATAGTTTCCATGTTTGGTATATCATCTGCTCCTTGTTGGTTGCTTTGCTGAATTAAACAGTGGAGCAAAATTGAATAACACGTGATGGCTCATCTGCTTGAGACTTGGCTTTAAACATAAGTTTTCAATCTTTAGCTTTAATTGAAATGAAAATAAAAAATGATACTGCTTTGGGACTGATTATGAAAAGCTCTTTTTTGTGGGTTTCCTTAGCTCAAGTGCAAAAAAAAATGTAAGCTATTTCCTTGACACCTAAGAAAACTTCCACCAAAAAGATCACACAGATTAATTTTCTAGTCTATTAAGGACTGTAACGATCAGTGGTTGTTTGTCACTAACATAATTTTGATGCTATGAAAGAAAGTCTCTTACCTTCAAAAACATATCATAATGCGAAGTTAGATAAATAATCCGTACACCAAGATACAGAATGGCTTATCAATAACTAGGAACTTTAGAAATTATCTGTTCAAAAGCCACTTGAATATTAAAGCCTTTTTGACTTTTCTCCATGACTTCTGGAATTTTTTCCAGTTAAGAAACTTGAAGTTGTAAGGCATTTGAGAAAACAAATTTAAACAAAAAATTATAGATTTGTGGAAAAACCTCTACGGATGAAATTCTCAACGAATGTGACTGACCAAACATTATGTTGGCCAGATCAAATTTCAACAGCGTGAAAGGTACTTTGTGCCAAAGCTGTCCAAAAAAGAGTCATTGTATTCTTTATAATGCGTAAAAATTATAAATACATTGATTTTTTAAAAACCATTATACTTTTCACTTCTATCCATGAGTTCAAATAGGGGTCGAAAAAATGACTACTTTCCACCTTACTGAAAAGATATTATCAATACAATAACCTGTGCTCAATCATTATGTTAAATAAGTTGTACATTTGAAGGTCCAAAGGTTAAAATAGATACAAGTGCTTTAATTGTTTCAGTTGCTTCGACTTCTGAACCCACAAATGTACAACTTATAGACATGGTATCCGAATAAAAGCTATTTTACGAAAGAAGACATTTCAAAGCAACTGAAGGCCGAAACAAAAAGAGCCTTCAACGTTAATTTTCGTTTATTTGAAAAATTGAGATCTTAAGCTATTTGCAGTTTTTGCTCCACTTTACGTTACTGTAACTTGTGCTTCTCGCAATATTTTTTTTTTTTTGCTGTTTTTGCCCTGCCTTTGCTGGCTACTTATGCTGTGTGCTCTATGTTTACAAATGTTCTTGTTGTTGGCTGTTTGTGTGTACAAACGAAGCGTGTATATGCTGACACGCACGCGTATTCAACTGCATCCTCATGCTCTTACTGGAATCTTCATTTTGCAGCAGCAGCACCACCACCAACTGACTCAAAAGCAATTTTCAAAAATCGTGTCTTGAAGGCGATTCCCAATTTGGGTTTCATATGACATTGGCAAAACAACATCGCACGCTTGAAGCAGCAATTGCGGTGGCAGTAGGATCATTTGGGATATTAGCAACAACAACAACAAAGTTGCAGATAACCAAAAAAGGAATAGAAAAACAAATTTTTAGCAAAATCAATATCGTACAAAAAAAATATGTACCTATGATAATAGGAAAAAAGAACTTTGGCTATCAGTAAAAAAGGAATAAAATTATCATTCGCTTATTATGCTCTAATCCTTATAATTGACATCTGCCTATATTTTCGATCAGAATAAAAGTGACGTCAATTTAACAATGATGCAGCTAATAGACTTTAATGTGAACTTATCATTATATAATGCAAATTGTATTAGAAATACTTTCAGCTCTTTTCCATTTGAACAGTATTTTGAAAATATTTTGCAATATTTTGGTTCAGAGCCTATAAGCAACCAATTCTTAATGGTGGGCTGTTTACGAAAAATTAGATTAAAATTTTTTATACATTTTCTTTTCGAGATAAATTAATATACACACAAAAAAACGTAGGTAAATTTAACCGAAAACGACAGCTAAAATCGCTTCAACGCTCAAAAATAATAAATTATACCGATGAGAGGTAGTTAATTTATAAAAAAAATGAAAATATCGAAAAAGTTGTTAGTTAACTATTTTGTAGGTAAATCTATTGACAAGATAGGTAAAATTAACAGATAAGGAAGGAAAATTTACCGAAAACAATGGATGAATGGAAGAATCTTCTTCTTTTTTTTTTCATAGGTAGAAAGATTTTTAATAACTAATAACACGGTGCTACAAAAATAAAAAAATTTAATGAACTTTTCAAATGACCTAGTGCAAGTTGTAGATCTGGTCGAGTACCACACGTAGCCGTGTTTGAAAATTTTGTAACACCCCCAAATTTTCAATTTATGGTCAAAAAACCGTTTTTTGGTGACTTTTCGCACTCAACAATTTCTAACTCAGCAATTTTTCAACCGATTTCAAAACGGATTCGGAAAGCCAAATATCAATACTTTCAAAATATATGCGTTAGTTCTTCAGTATAACAAAAGTGATTTTTTTGTGAATATCTAAAAATTTTTTCTTTTTTCCTAATATTTGCAACTTCAACACTATTTTTTGGCCACAATTTGCGAAAACAGAAACATTGAAATTTTCATTTTCTTAAAGTACCAACGATTTCAGATGAAAAAAGTTTTTTTTATTAAAATCGATTACAAATTGTCGAAGTTATAGAGTTTTCTCTAGGGAAGAAAATTCAATCTCAAGTTCGAAATAAAATTCTTGTTCTAAGTACTTGTTGCAGATATTTGCCTTATGTGATCGATTTCAGTTTCTTAATGCAATCTTTACTCTCGTTAAATGTTTTCTTGATCTTCTAAGTACGTATATAAGACGAGTCGTTAGTGTCTGGTTTGAGTGACCAGCAGTACTTAGACAGCATTTTGACTTGGCTCTTTCCTTCAAAGCGCTTTTCGATTGCCGATTCTTGGTGGAATCGTTCACCCTGTTCTTCGCTGAGTTGACCCAAATTTTCTGGGAAGAATCCCAAATGAGAATGCAGAAAATGAATTTTGATGGACATGTTACATCACATTTCTCCATAAGCCTCCAGAAATTCGTTTACCACCTCAACATAATTATGACTTTTCTTGTTGCCCAAATAGTTCTCACACAATGAAATAAAACTCAGCCCTACTCTTTTTTCGACTTGATTCAATTTTTTTAAAAAGTCTGTATCAGTCATAAACTTTCGAATTTGTGGTTCAACAAAAAACCCTGTAAATTATTATCAAATATATAACGCGAGTAAATCCGTACGAAAGTAACTTGGAAGTCACTTTCCACAATATTCCACTGCTTCAGTCAGGACGCTAAGATCTCTGTTTGTCTTGATGACAGAATGTTGATAAAAACCTTTGGAGAGAAGTTATAAGGTACTGGGGTAGGTTTGGGGGGTGATTAGGGGGAAGAATGAGTTCTTATCGATACAGCCTACCAAAGTACCTACGGATATGCATTAATTTTGAATTTTATGAGGAATGAGTTTTTAACCTTTTGGGGGTAAATGGGGGGGCTGGGGGAAAAGTTAACAGATAAAACTCATTTTTATTGTAAGATATTATTTTGGTACACCTAGATACGTAATATAAGTAAGGTCTACATTCTGGATTTTGATTTTTTTGAGGGACTTTCTTTTTAACGTATTTTAAAGTGTAATTTTGAGGTAACGTCAAAATCTAAGGGTGATGGAAAAATTCCGACCTCGCATTCATGTTTAGAACGCTAAAATACATACCGTATGATACCTCATCTTCAAATTGCAAGACCTTCTGTTGTTTTTTTTTTTTTGTGGTCCTGTGTTATCACACATATTGCTTTTCTCATGGAAAATGTTCGTAACTTCGACAATTTGTAAAAAATTTTAATAAAAAAAAAACTATTTTATCCAAAATCGATAGCACTTTAAAATTACTATTATCTGAATATTTCTTTTTATGCAATTTGTGGCAATAAATTGCGTTGAAATTGCAAATATTAGAAAAGAATTAACAAATCTTAGGTTTTAACAAAAAAATCTCATGATACTTTTATTACACTAACAAAAAAATGCATATATTTTGAAAGAACTGACATTTCACTTTCTAAAAACGCTTTAAAATTTGAAAACGGTTGAAAAATTGCTGAGTTAGAAATTGTTTAGTGCGAAAAGTCACCAAAATCGGTTTTTTGACCATAAATTGAAAATTTGGGGGTGTTACTAAGTTTTTAAATACGGTTTTGCGTTGCACTCGACCAGACCTACAACCTACACTAGGTCATTTGAAAAGTTCATATTCACTGTAGAACCGTGTAATCAGCCAATGTAGGTTTTATTTATTCTTGACAATGGAAGAATTTGGACCATTTATGAACATGCCAACGAACGTCACACCTCTGATCCAGCCAATGGACCACGATGCCATACGCCTTGTCAAATCGTAGTGCAGGAGTAGTCTCGTCTCAAAAATTGTGTCCTCGGAAATAGAAATCATTGCAGATTTCTTAACCTTTATGAAGCAACAGCCTTGATTTGTCTTACCTGGACTAATTAAATTAAAGCAAGACACTTTAGCAAAGTGCTGGAATAAAATTTTATCTCTTGACGATTCAGCAAAATAAAGCAATTGAAGTATACAGAAAAATAAATTGATTCAAAACAAAAAAAAAATCAAAATTTTTTTATCATTTTTTACGGTTAGGTTACAAATTTTGTAGTCAATTTGTGAGAAAAAAATCCAAGCATTAATTTTGGTAAATCTTACCTAAATATCTAAATACCTATAATCTTTGTAACAGTAACAACTTTTTCGGTTATGTAAACTATTTTTTGTTGAATTTTCAGGCTTTATTTTAGTTAATTTTTTTTTTTCTACATTCTACCTATCGAAATCGGTTAATATATTTGAAGTTTTCATACACTTAGAAAAATGGTACGATTACCGTTTTTTGGTTCTATTTACCCACCTTTTTTTGTGTGTAATTATTAATAATTACATATCTACATATTATTTAACGTACTAAAATTTTTGTTTGTTTGTTTTCATTCACGTATATACTAACCATCTCGGCAGACGTTGTTCTGCTCTTTCCGGTAGGTGGTGCGATGGTTAAAGACTTAATATAAAAAAGGCTGGGCAGAAAAGTTATTTGGCACGTTTGGAAAGTAGGAAAAGGGACTGAAAAATTTCCATGATTTATGATTAATTATGATTAATAATTGCAATAAGTAAGAGCGTAGAAACGCGGAAAATTGTAATGAAGAAAAATGAACTGCTTGATGCTTAAAATTGAACATTGGTAATGACAATTCAAGCCTACAGTTCATACCTAGTTTAAAAATAAAATCTATATTTAAACATGAGACAGGATTTGAAAATAGAGAATCATTATGAATGAAAATCTTTAATCTATATTTTGAAACTAAAATATAGGAAATGCAAGTTAAAAATGTTTCAATAGCTTTATGTCTATTAAAACCCACGAAAAGTAGAAAAAATTGTTTTTTCTAAGTGCACAATATCAACTCTGTACAGAAATTTTAAGTCTTCGACGTACAGAAAAACTACGACGTATTGAAAAAAGAACCCACATTATTTTCACAAAGAGTGCACTTAAATGCAATTAAAATTCTTCAAGAACATCAAACATTTTATTAATGTAATGTAATGTAATGTAATGTAATGTAATGTAATGTAATGTAATGTAATGTAAATACGAGTATGATTCACTTGACTTGAAAATATAAGCCACTTGATTTCAGCAATGCCATTCAAGACGGTAAATAAAGCTGAGAGTAAACATTCGCAATTAGAATGGAATATCTAATCACAATCACAGCGTTCGTTCCAATGTTGTATGAACTCATGCGATGCAATGTAAGGACCATTTTTCCAGTGAAACTAACTTCTGTCCCTACTCTTTAACATACATTCATGCATATAACAGACGTTGCTTGTTTCTGTGATCTTCTTTAAATAGTTGCTGATATATACAAAATGCTGTTCTATTCTCATATGGGAGGCGTGGCACCGCTAATTTTTCATTGAAACTTACTTTTTCCCTTACCATTTTTCAAACAAAACTATGCTTAGAACCTATTGGCTAGGTTTCAGGTTTTAATAATTCTTACAGCGGCGTTGCACCGCCCTAAATTTTAATTTTTATATCGTCATATCTCGCAAGCCATGTGATATACCATGTGATTTTTTAAATGGATGCAGATTTTTATAAAAACTTTAGAGATGATACCATCGAAAGCTGTCAATACGAGCTAAGTCGCTATATGGGCAAACCTCGTTGTATCTCGCAAATTATTCAAGATATTATAATTCGCGAACATAATTTATTGAACCAAAAGTAGCTGGACTTGGAAAACTGTGCGTGGCGTTTCTCTTTCAACTTTTTTCAAGTTTTTCAACCTCATTCAACTTTTCCCAATATTTTGCGTACTTTATCGATTTTTTCAGCCTTTTTCAACTGTATCAACATTTTTCAACTTTTTTCTATATTCTCTATGTATCACCGACTTTTTCAGCATTTTTCAACTACTTGAACATTTTTCAACCTTTTTCAACTTCTTTCAACTTTTTTAGAATTTGTCAACCTCTTTGAACTTTTTCAACGTTTTCCATACTTTTTCTCTTTTTCAAACTCAAAAATAAAAACCGAACTAAGCTCGATCATTTGGTACTCATATTAAATGTAATACAATATTCGAACATTATTGCAACATTTTACGCTTTTTATCTTTTCACGGAGCATAGGGACCCCACAAAGCACTTCCAGATCTATGTACAATTGTCTCCAACGATTCTCCCCAATTCACATATTTCCTGTTCTCGCGTTACATTAAAGGTCTTATTCAGTTATTGTTGCTGAACTATGTATATTATAAGAATGACATAATGACTATAATTCTCCTGATTTTGAAATAAACCGACTGAAATCTATTTGTCGAACAAAAAGTGTGATGTACTTTGTATTCAAATATGATGGAAAAAAATTTTTTCTTAATTAAAAAAAAAAAAGAATATTTTTATTACGGCCCTGTAGATAGTCACTGGCAATGCTTCGAGAGCAAAATTTGGCGTGAAAAGCTTTCTCAGCTATCACTGACAACAGATTAGCGATTATAAATGTTGCGCCTAAGTTTCAGTGATAATGTTCGATACAAGCGAAATAGCTATGTAGATATATGAAATAGCTTAAAGATTTCCAAAAAGTAGATAAGCTAACGACAAGATTTATGTAAAAGTTAATTTCAGCTTTCAACGGTCATTAATATGATTAAATGACCAATAAAAGCGTTGATAAGTTTCACCTTTTAATTAACGCCACAGAAACACGTCTAATCGTTGGTTTAAATCCGTTTTCTTCTTTTTACAATAGCAGCAATAACTAAAGGCAAATAAAGAATTTTTTTTATTTATTTTTTAATTTATGCAAATCAATGACACATGTGAGCAACATTAAACTTAAAACCAAAAAAAAAAAAATTGCGATAATAAATTTTAGACATGACTTAAGTCTGAGCGAGCGAGCCTTCCACAGAAACAACAAGAACGGAAAAAGCGCAAAAAGAAAACAAAAACATTTAACAAACTTTAAGTAAAAAAATGTTTAACATATAAAATAAAAATTAATTTTACAAAGCACAGGTACACTGAAAAAAGTTATTTCAAATTATATAAAATAATTCAGAGCCGTAACTAGAAGCTTGGGTACGACGGGAAAAATAATGTATAGTGGTTCAGGAAAATAAAAGTTTAAAAAAAACAGGACACAGTTTGTCCTGCACGTACTTTATTTGCTTTAGACCTTATAACGTTTAATAAAAAATTTCATTTTACGCAGGGTCATGAATTCCAGAATTCCTTATAAATACGCGCATGCCTTGTGGGCTATGATTTCTTAACTTTTCGATTTTTTAACGATGTGTCAGCGGATAGTGTTGCCTTACATGTCTGGACAAAGCCCATTACTAGTTTTTCGGCTAATATTGAAAATTGTATTAGCGCCCTCTGTTTTAAGTAAACAACCCATTTTCCAAAATATTGATTTAAAAAATGGCGCAAGTGACAGACGTTATAAAATTTTCCAACAAAGTGGGAATGGTTTTCGGGAAACTGTCGATCGGGGAGTTCAAGTCCATGTTTTGTTTTTCTTCTTCTTCTTTCTTTCTTATAAAAAAAATTGACAACTGACCGGACAAAAGAAAAAAAGGTATCGATTTTCCACTTTCTAGCTGCAACACCTCAAATATTAAGTTACCGCCGATCCCATGGTACATCATTTTTTATGAACTGTTGTTTGCTTAAAAAACCGCACATCATTATCTTATTTCAAGACCAAGATATCTGCATTTTTCTAAATTAACAGAACTGACATAATTTAAATTTTTGAAAATGGTAGAAAAATCTATGGAATAGTTCAAATTATCCTAGTTCTTTTAATGTAGAAAAATGCAGATATCTCGGTTTCAAAATAAGAAAATGATATCCGACTTACGGCACCCTTACTTACCCACAATGTTGGGTCGATATTTTCAGTACTTCTTTTGTTGAAAAAGGACTGATACTTTAAGTCGTGATAGACAGACACCACAGGCAGTCACGGGTCTAAGATTCAGTCTTGGGGGAAGCTGGAGTCTGGAAATGGTTAAGTGGTATATTCTATTCAGTATTTTTCATAATGTACATAGTGTACTATGTCAAATTACTAGCAATTGGGGTGCCTTGGAGCATAAAACCCCCTTTAGATCCGTTGCAGCCTACAGGTCGTTACTTGTTTCCAACAGCAAACTACATTTAGGACTTCAATAAAATATACCTCATTTGAAAGACTTAACTTAAAACTACAAATTAAAAAAATGTGTAAGGAATGAACCATTCTTGATTTTACGAACTTATTAACAAAAAAATAATAATATTCAAACAAAATGCTTAAGAAAGCTTACGCACGCGAGAAAATATTTCATTTTATAAATAAAATTTTTTTTGATCGGCCCGTTTAGCCCAGAAAAACTGCTCTAATTTTATTTTAAATATATTACAAATAATTGAATGAACTTAAAGAGGATATTTTGGAGCAGTTAGGCTTTTTTATATTATAAATTTTTGTGCATGAAAGGTTTGCCTTTGAACAACAACTGGAAGGTTTTTCTCTGAGTGTATAAAATTAATTCAGCCGATGTAGTTCATCGGAATTTTCGCGGTATTACAATAAGAAACACTAACATTTTTAATTTTAAATATTCAACGCTTTGCCAATTCGAATCAGACACAGAAAAACTGTCTGTTTTTTTGGCGGCATTTTTCAAAAAGACCAAATAAAATTTGCAGAAGCAAAAAACACCACACAACAACAACAATGAGGAGAACAAAATATTACTCACATCATTGTAGTCATTGCGCATGCGCGCACACTTCATTTGTACAACGTACATCATTCAGCAATAACAGTTGCAAATAAATTTGTTGTTTGTGTTTTGGTTGTTTTTTCTTGTATCTTTTTTGACTTGTAATTGAAATAAGAAAACTAATTAAAATATAATTGGATATGTATGTATTAGTAGGGATTATAGAAATTGTGACTTATGAGCAAGACCCAAATCAGTTTATGTCCAATTTTATATTTATGTCGAGCAATACTATTGGGCGTCATTACCTCATGGATACTTTCAATTCGGTGCTCTATTATGTGGCGAAGATCATGAACGCGTCTTTTGAGCTACTTTCCTCTTGCGAAATCATTATAAAGCAACACAATACCAGACAATCCACAAAGTCTAAGCAGCTATTTTACTGTGATGATATCTCAGCGGATAGTGAGAAGAGAGAAATTCTATCAAAATTTAATGATTTGTTTGAATTAGAAGCGAGCTTCCTCCTCGTTGTGTCTCAATGAATATTTTTGCTTGAATCAAGCTGGTATGTTAGAAATGTATAAGTTTTTCCCTAATCAGCAATCATTTAAGTTCATAAACTTATTCTGGTTTTTAAAAAACCTTACTCAGCAAGCGATGAAGTTACCTTCAATATCCTCATGCCTAGACATTTTAGAATTTTTTACTTTATTAAATCTAACCTAGGCATTAAGTAAGTCAGTACGATACTAATTAGTTATTTTTGGTTTTATCTCGAAATAACTCAGTGGTGGGAGTGTTGCAGATTTCTTAAGTCCTTTCCGAGCTAACCTCAAGTCCCGGTAATAGTTTTACTGAAACCTACAGCATTAAAATGGAAAACAAAATTAATGAAACTCAAATTAACTTATTGTGAAATTGCTCCAAGATAAATTCAAGGATCAGCTACATTACAACTGGATATGTATTTTCGATAATAATACCTTTTGAGATTAATACTAATAAGTTAAGGTATTCTTCTGCAGCACTAAATCATCTCACCAAGTTTATCTCTTTTGTGTCCCATCGCTGCTTAAGATAATAACACACAGAGTTTTTTTTTCGGATGAATCAGCAAAACAACTAGAAATCATCATTCTTTAAAATTCTCAAAAATACATACGCATGAAATGTTTCGATACCTGTACTCAATATGTTTCATTTGATTAACATTCAACCATTTCATTAAAATGCGTTAGGCATTGCAACCACCCAACTCGCACACAAAATCAATAAATAAAGTCAAACACAACTTTTGACATTTAAAATTTATTGCATTTAAATTGTGCGCCCAAAGGAATTAGAAATTCTTTGAAGACACAAATACATCCAAGTACTGTCGCAAAGAAATCTTGTTTGATATTCCATACGTCTCCTTGTAATGCACACTTCGAACTCATAAATATTTTTGTAGCACATAGTAAAATTTTTAATTCTTAAACGTTTCCTTTCATCAAAAAAAAAATAATAAAAAATCAGGAAACATCCTGTGTCTAACCTCTGCATTTTGAACAGATAAATATGTAGTATTTATTGTGTATTTTAAGAAAAAACTTCTTTACTACTTACTTGACGATAGAAAAAAAAAATTAAATGAATTAATAATCAATTTTATTTTTCACCTGATAAAGTTTCTTGCTTAAGTCTTTCGTTTTTTTGCAAATGTGACTGTGTTCTTCTTATGAATTTTAGGCTGCTCAGTTCGAATCTGGTGCCCATTTGACACTATCGCACCAAGTTTGATTTAAATTAAAGCATAAAATGACAATCCTATATCTTATTGCTTTTGTAACAAATCCTGTTTAGCTTAAGTCGTTTTTATTGTTTTTGTTGTTGTTTAGTTTTAGCGGAAATACGTATGTTTGAAATAAAAATAAATAACCAATGAAAAGTATCGCTCAGACCTTGCCTCATAGATATAGCCATCGGAATTTACCAGGACTACCATGTGTCCTACAGAAGCAATTCCCGGGCTTTTTTTAAAAAAAAAGTATTTTTCTCCTTAAATGGTAAGAAAGATTTTTTTTTTTTTTAATTAAATGATATGGTAAAAAATCAATATATTCTGATCTTTTATTTTTTTCTCCTCTTGCTTATGTTCTATTTCTTAAAATTTCTATAGATTGGAAAACCCGGTACCGATTTGAGCGAAATTCAATATAAACCTTGAAGTTTGGTACAGTAATTTTTGAGTTATAACGAATTTTTTCAAATTTTCTTGAAATTACCACAACATAAATAAGAATCATGAGTTGGATTTATATTTGGAAAAATTAATGAGGCATGGTGTGGTGTAAAAGCAAGAAAATAGTTTACTCCAATATTTCTATATGTAATTAAATTATTTTTTTAAGAATACGTCTCTATTACTTCATTATGGCTTAAGCTTTTAACAAATTAATTTTCTGTACTGATAATACTTAGATACGTTTGAAAATCTCTGTGGGCTCAGAAGGATTCTGGGGGCCTGACGCCCGCTCCCTTTGCAATCGTATGCTAATATCATACTAAATTTTTATTTCAAATCACTGATTTACAATCGGGATACACATACGTAGCAATCATACAAAACAAAAAGGTTGTTAGTTAATATCGTATTGGGGTCATCTAAAAAATAATTTTTTAACGTTCATTCTAGTATACATCGAATATTGGGTACTGTTAAATATTATTAAAACAAAGGAAGGAAGGCCGAAGTGCTTGATAAATGTACCATAACGAATAGTTTTTCCTAGAAGGGGTGGTACAGCGGTGGCAACAAGCGCAGAACCGGCCCTGATAAAATCTATACTTTTGACACACAGTTCTGAAGCGAAAATTCATAAATATATAACTGTGTTAAATTAAATCTTTAGAAAGATGCTGAAGCATATAGTAATTTCTTAAAAATATTTAATAAAAATGCGCTGTTGGTGTCTAGAATCGACTAATAAACATTCAACTAAAATCTCTCGCTTTAAAAACATGGAACGGAATGTTTCGAAAACGTTAAATGCCTTGGCTTATGCATAAATTGATTAGGTGATATACTTATTGCTCGTCCTCTACTACATCACACTCAATCACTTTCTGCATTGCTTTGTCCTAACGATAGAAAGCTTTTTCGATTTTTAGGTCAAATCAGTGTGGTCAAAAATTTCAAACTCGATGAACCATACCATTCGTTTTAAAGCCAGCAAGCACATCAACCAAATTAAGGATGGTTTTTGATGTTTTATCGAAACATGGTTAAGCCTTCAATTCAAGTTTTTTTTTGTAGTTGTAAACTACAGTCAAAACAGTGTTTTACAAAAACTAATTTAACAAAAATACTTTTTGAATTTTAATTTTTTTTAATTTAGACTGATACTGCCTTCTTTTGTTTTCAACCATTTGGCGAATTTTTCAACTTGACTATGCAGTACGTTGACTTTAAAATAACTAAACTTTGACTAACTTCATAAATCCAACTAGTATTCGCAATGTTAAGCTAAGTATATTGATTAAGACAATTAAATATATTTTTCTGTATTTCAAGCGAATGAAGATCTATTTCCAGATATCGTTGCTAGAAAACGTGGTAAGATATTAAACATCAACTGTTATAACTTTAGATATGATGGTTTTTTAGCTATAAATATCACAGTCACAGCTGTTTTCCAACTCTGAATTTCGCGAAATGAGCCATGGCGACATGACACAATCAAATTACATCTTTCAAGATTTCTCCTGCGTGAAAATCTCAAAAAATCAAAATTTTGCTAGGTGCTGTATTGAATTAAATGACCTACTATATGTACTTGATTGTTTCTCAGTTAGCTACAGAATGATAATATAAGACAGAAAAAAAGTTTCATAAAAATTCTCTACTAAATGAATCTTAAAACAAAGTTTACAATTTCATTTAAGTTTTTAAAATTTACAGTTTCAGATATTTGCACGCTCAGACAAATGTTTCTTAGAATATTATGTTACATCAGGGCCCTGTATCATAATAAAGTACAAAGTAATACTATTAGTCTTGTAGCTTGAATTTATTGTTAGTACAATTTCGTTTCATAAAAAAAAAAAGTACAAGCTACTAGTTGTAAAATCGAAAGCACAAAATAATTTTTTAAAAGTACAAGTGATTCTGTTTCACGAAGTCGTCAATACCACAAATACTTGAAATGTACAAGTGATAGTTGACGTTATTAATACAAATGTCGATTTACTTGTAATATCGAAATTTAGGGAAAACGTCGATACTTTATATTACATTCTTTCTTGTAAATTGTTGGAGGATTTACTATCTAGTAGTGCTGACGAGCAATTGGATGGTCATGTAATTCAGCAGAATCAGCAAAGCGCAAACTTTATATTCCGCTGCATTGGCTTGAAAGTGGAGTAAGATGTTTGGAGATTTGTAAAAAGAATGGTCAGTCGCTGTTTATTCTACACAGTAGTTGCATGGCCAGATAACATTTCGGCAACTATAAACTCATTTTATAATATGGCTAATTTTCCTCACGTGTGAGGAGTATTAGATGATCCACTAATTCAGTTGAAAACGAAGCGAAATTTATAAATCGACACGGAACCCATTCGATTATGTATGTTCGTTTGGCCCTTCATGACTCATGAGTGCTTCCTTCGAAATAGTACACTGTATCGCAGAATGAAAGCACAACACATTTTTCCTAATGCAGTTTTATTGTGAGATTTCGGTTATCCTTTGAAGTTGTGGCGAATGACACCTTTGCACCGTAAACCAAACAGTCCTGCTTGAAGAAGGTACAACCAGCGACTTAAGGCAACAATGCAAATAATTGAACGAGCTTTAGGTATGTATATTGAAAGAAATTTTTCTATGTTTAAACAACCGTCGACTGAATCCTATATATGCTTGTAAATTTGTCAAATGTTGCACAACTCTTTGTAACTATTCAAGGACAATATTAATTTTTTGAAAACAAAAACAATCAAAATACATTTTAAAACAATTCGTACAAGCCGATCAGCTGACTTGTACTTTTTCGTTTGTATAATATCACCAATAGTATTAGTTAGGATGTCCCCATTATGAAACAGAAAGTATTAGTACTAGTATGTAGTTTGTACGCTTGTACTTACGAACTAATACTATTAGCTTGATTATGAAGCAGGGCCCAGATGTTCAATTTTTTACATTTATTACATTGAGTTTACACTGCATTTACTTTAATTACTTAAGGAAAGATCATAAATTTACAATTTGCATACACAGTTCCAAAATCTAAAATTGTTTTTACTTTCATTACCATTCTCAGTTAGTTGTAATTTTGTTCCTAATAAAATTTTTCTTCAATTCACTTTCAAATATCATCTATATTTAGTTTAAAATTTTAGTCGTTAGTAGTCAGTCAAAACTTTTGAATAAGACAATCATCGACGTCATTTCACTTTACTACTTTAAATGCATTGCAAGTACAATTTAGGGTAGAACACGTGTCAAACTCATATATTAGAACTTTTCTGCTAAGAAAATTCCTGAATAATTTTACAAGGAATGCATACAAACATAATTTATAGCAAACATACATACGTGTCACATTTTAAATTTTTGTTACATCGTTTATTGTTTTTTTATTATGTTTTATTACTTTTATTCATATTCTTTATATGTTAATTTTCAAATTAGGTTTAAAAAAGCAGTACAATCAACTGTAAGATAATTTTAACAATTTTGCATATTTATTTCAAAAACGTACATTTTTTCGGTTCTTTTATTAGTTGTATTAATACAAAAACGCAATTCATATATGTATTGGCTATTGCGCTATCTTGTGGCAATTCATGTTTTTGTAGAGCTTTGTGATTTTTCGAATTATAATTCGTTTTAATTTTTTTTTTTTTTCTATTTATCTATAAAATAATGTTATAGTTTTTGTTTAATATATAATGGAAACTACATTCCAACAAATTCGAAATAAAAATAAGATTTTACATTACGTATCATTAAAAATAATCATATTTAAAAATAATCACACCAATTGCTTAATATAGAAAAAAAACGTGAAATACATTGCAAAAAGCATCAAGTTATAATTGAAATTATAATAAGAGTAGAGTAGAAGAAGTGAAACAAGTATTCCGACGAATCGACAATTTCTAGACACTAGAAAATCCTCTTATTTTGAAGTTATTTCATAGCTATCACCCTTTCAAAAAGCGTGTAAGAAAGCAGTTAAATAGTGGAAACTAAGATTTAAGAAACTGATGGATAAAGTCATATACATACTACTTTTAAGGACCGTAATACGTATGTTTATACAAATCAATAATTTATCTATCGATCTTCTTAAAACCGTACTCGAAAAGGTGGGAGATGCCAAAAAATTAAATTATTGAATTACCTTTAATTATCTGGACTAGATACCGAATTTTTTTGCCAGTGAGCAAAAATTGTCGATTCGGCGGATACAAGGTATCAAAATTTTTTGACAATTACATGAAATTTTGTGCGAAACAAAGTATCATCTAACCTATAAGTCTGCTGTTGTAAGATTTGATTAGATTAATGCACTATTTAAATGCAACTTGATCTTTTGTTTCGTACTAAAAACAATGTGATTTCATAATTTGTCATTCTTAACGTTTTGTATATAATTCTGTTTGTTTTTTGTTGCTGTTTTGTGTGCCCTTTATAATTAAAAGAAAATCAAATGAAAGTTTTTCCCGTTAAATCTAACGACTTTGGCTCTTTGAATGTGCAATAAGCCACTGCAGCGTTATATCGATATTATCTTTTTCTTTACACGAAATACTATAACAGCAAATTTCTCTATCCTGTATGCTAGCAAGATTCCTGAATTAAAAAATTAAATAAATTACAAATAAGTGGAAATTTCATTTTGGCTGCAAAACTTACATTCGTTCAATTAAACCAGTTTCATCAAGTGCACCTGGAAGATCACGTTTATTACCCAACACAAGCACTGGAATGCCGGCTAATTGTGGTTTATCCAACAAGGAATGCAATTCATTTCTCGATGCTTCCATTTTTTCTAAATCAGCCGCATCTACCATATATCTGTAAATTGTAGCAAACAGCAGATTATACAAATGCATAGCCTTAGTTGCACTTAAATACCAAACTTACACAATTGCATTAACACCGCGACAATATCGCTCCCACATCGAGCGAAATCTTGGCTGTCCGCCAATATCCCAAACTTTAATAGTCACATTGCCTTTGGTTATTTTGCGCATATTAAAGCCAACTGTTGGTATCATATCTTCAGCAAATTGTCCAGACTATAAATAAAAATTAGTGAATAATATTAAAAAAAAACTAGTTCTAATCGAAAGAAAAAGTATTTTAAAATCCGTACCAACGACGCATTGGAATAGTGACGATTCTTCAAATTCAATATATATCAGTTCACTAAACTGAAGTTTATATGAAATTCTCTTCAAAAATTATTTTAAATGGATAAGAACTACAGTGGAATCACGATAATTCGTACCCCGTTAATTCGAAAATCTCAATAATTCGTAGTAAACTGTTGGTCCCTTGAAGAAATCGCTTTAATTCGTAAAAATTCCATACATTTTGGTCCCCTCTATAATTCGTATTTTGTTTTGTGCAATAAAGTCTGTTTAACCTCTTATAAATCGTAATTGGATTTGACAACCTCTTATAATTCGTAATGCAAAACATAATTCTATGGAACTATAGTTTAAAAAACAATATCAATCATAGTAGGCTACGTTCATCGTTCATATTTTTTGGTGGAATTTTTTGTGAAAAGAGAGTGTGGCGTGAAAATGGCAAATAAACGTACTCATAAGACTTTATCAGTGTTGCAAAAGCAAAATATCATTTCAGCCATTGATAATGGAGCAAAAAAAAAATTTATCGAAAAAATCGAAACCTCGTTAAATCGAAAACCCCTGTAATTCGTAAAAAATTGCTGGTCCCTTGCGATTATAATTATCGCGATTCCACTGTAGTTCTTATCCATTTCTGATACCGAATTTGTAAAGCATACTTAGTTTGGTTTTTCTATTCTACTCCCTGGCTAAAAAAAAATACCGAATCATGACGGCTTTAAAAGTAACAAAAAAATAGTGTCTCTTAACCAATAAAGTCGGGTTTGGTTTCGACTTATTGGCTTAAAGAATGATGGAGCAAAAGAGTTCTAAAGTTCGGTAAATTTTTGAAGCAAGAAACTAGCTCAAAAGCTAATTAAAACCATTTTGTCAGAAACTTTTGGTGGATATAAAGGAGTTTCGGGGGAGAAATTTGGAAATTTACACGGTATAGCTTTTTGGACTTAAATGTGGAAATTGTTTATTTTTCGAATCGAAGGATCATAATTCTTTTTTCAAATCTATATTACAACCCATTGAAATGAAAGCAGAAATTACTCAATTGCTATTGAGATACCTTAAATAAAGTTCAAAGTTTATTCATTGGAATTGAAAACATCGATTCCCAATTCCAATTTCATGAAATAGAATTACAATTTTGCAATACCAAATTTTGATTTGGATAAATTGTGAGGCAGGTTTCGTTACATCTAACTTTCATCAACTGCAATACTGATTTTGATAACATCGACCGATATTACATCTGAGATGCATTGAACAGACAAGGTGTAGCATTCAATATTATTAACCTCATCAAGGCTCAATACGAAGGTTTCAAATGAAGAGTATGTATTACTATTACCCTGACCCTTTTGAGTCTGCCACATTTGTGCGCCAAGGTTTTTTGGTGTCATCAATCCTGTTTTTGATAGTACTTGACGAGCAGAGCCCTAGACTCTACAAATCGCGGCATTCAATGGATCTTCAGCGAAAATCTGGAAAAACCTCGCTTATGCTAATGACAAAGTCTCGTCGCCACCAAGCAATCAGATATGCAAGAAAAAATCACTGCCGTCAGATTTTCTTCGGAAGAAGTGGGTTTGACAATTAACATAAATCAAAAAAAAAGCATGTCTATTCACCCAACCGGTACCAAGCAAAAACTTCGTGATAGGCGAATCCAGCATAGAAGTGGGCCAATTTAGCTACTTATATAGCGTAACAACACCTGACGGTGGTAACATTCAAGATGTTCATGCTAGAATAATCAAAGTGAAAGATACCTTTGCCCAACTATATTTGTTCCAGTCAACAACGAAGCTCAAAGTTTTTGAGTCAAAAGTCAAGCAGTTCTTTTGTACGGCTGCGAAACTTGGCTTTCCAGCAGCGCACTGCTACAGAATTTACAAGTGTTCACCAACAACTGTCTTCGTCGAATCCTGAAAATTGGGTGGGCTAGGGCAAGCTCTATGTCGATTTGCTCAAACGATGCCGTCAATATCCGATTTTTATTCAAACAAAACACGAAAATGGAAATGGAAATGGACACACGTCGCGAAAACCACCAACTAAAGTCTGTCGGCAAGCACTAGAATGTAATCCTCAGGGAAAACGCAGCCGTACTAAATCATCGTGGAAACGATTCCTAGAACAGGAAATAAGTGAATCAGTAAAATATTCTAGAGAATAGATAGCACTCTCTAAAAATCGTGAACGTTGGAAAAGTTTTGTGGAGACCCTACGCTCCGTGAGGAGATAAAGGACACAAGAAGACATTGCCTGACACTTTTCAATTAGTTAAAATGTTTTTAAAAGATACGAAAACTTTCGTTCCTTTTGGGTTTGACATTGACGTTTCCGCCCAGGGTGACACTCAATGTAGCAACACCATGCACTCGTGCATAAGTTTAAAATATTATAAATGTAAGCAAACATTCAATATGAAGATTAAATTTTCATCCGTTATAGTAAACTGCTTTGACTGCAGCAGCTCATATTATGGATATTCGTCTTTATCAAAAATTACCAAAAATGAGTCACATTCGAAATATAATGGAAACTTTATATCAGCTTTCGGAAATGTAATATAATATAAAAACAAAATGTATTAAATTAATACATTTTATGTATCAGATATATTACAAAAAATGTATAAAAACAGCACAAAGGAAAGCTTGAAAGCAAAAGTAGTTATACGGAATTGTAAATTGATAAAGTTTACTATTTACTATATTGAATTATGTAGTCAACAGAGAAAAGTTTTATAGGCAAATAAAAAAATCCGGGCCGGCAGATAAGAAAACTACAACAGAAGCTGGACATTGGTCATAGCAACAACACATGCTCAATTAATGTTTAGCCCATTGTGTTGTCATCAAATATAAATGGAAATATTTTAATTAGAAAAACAAGAATACAATACAATGCAATGAGCGGACAGACAGCGTGAGACATTAAAGAATTATTGATTAATATAGCAACCGACGTAACACACGGTCACCCTACGGTCTCTTCAAACGCAAAGAAAAAAATAAGATATAACATAGAGTAAATCAAAAACTAAGAGTACAGGAAAATAAATTAAAATTAATAATAAATGAAGAAAGTTAATCATCTGTCCGATGGATGATGAAAAAAATTTAATTTGAAGAAAGCAGAGTGCGACGGCAGGTGCGAAACTGGTCCTGTTACTTTGCCGCTGTTGTCACCAGCGGGGTGTTGCTACCCCTAGAGTAAAAGTGGGTGGCTTTTCGAGCTTGTGCAAATATACTCACTGCAATAACATTCACAAATGTTGTCTTTCCCGAGAATTGCAATCCCACCAGTGTTAGTTCCATTTCCTCTTTCCAAAATATGCTTTTGAACCAATCTAATATTCTGTTTATTAACGCCAACATTTTCAAAAGGTTTAAGAAATTAAATTTTGCAATAGAATATTAGTTATTTGCGTTTTTGTACGCCCAGTACAAATCACACAAAATTATATTTTTTCACTACTGCGACGGGGCGAGTTTTTTGCTTTTTCTTTTTCGTTCGCTTTGTTTGTCAGTGATGACAGGTTCACAAACAGTGATGCCGTACTTATTAATAAAGTGAATAGATGTCTGGCGGGGCTTTACGGCAGATAGCGCTGCTACATCGCAAATCGCAAGTGTCGGTTCTTAAAGCAGCAATGTCATTCGTCATGACAATTAAAACTTTTTACTATTAGGTAATATTATTAGACTAAATAGTTGGGATACTATTGAACTCAATTATAAACAGGGCTGCCAAGCAGTGTTCGAAAATGTACAGTACGGTACAATTCAATCGTGATTTGTGACGATTTTAATATGTGCGCACAATTCAGTATTGTACTGTGCAAACACAATACGTTTATTTTTCCTTATAAAAATAGCGTGCCGAAGCTCTAACGAGTACACATACTTTTCATAAACGAAGAGTGCACACAACCAATCTTCTTTTGTACGTCTCTGAGCACAGAACATTACTTTATTCTCATTATGTTTTGTGAAATAGAACGAAACAAAACCAATTCGTTACCATGTCAAACTTGCTTTTTCTTGCTGTGAGAAGCTTACATAAATGTGGCCACATGTTTCGATACTTTCCGAATTTTTCGACATATGCAACAAAAAAATGTAATAAAACAGTTTAATATTAAAAAAAAGTGTATTTTAAATTTTTTCAGAAAACAATAAAAAAAACCGTAACTCAGACTTAAATACATATTTCATGATTATTCTAAGTTTTGGAATTAAAAAAAATTGAACAAAAAAAAAAAACAATTAAATTTTTTTTGAACCGGTGGTATCACTGGTGCAATTCGCTGTTGAGTGAAATAAACGACACAATTGCGAATTGTACCGAGCACGACACTCTATTTCTATTTATAAAGTGCATGCTACGGTGCAAACACAAATACAGAACAAAACAAAAGCCAACAAATGCACATAACGATTCATATTTTGTACCTTACTGAGTACACATTTCAGTTTTGTGCTGATATTGTTTTGTGCATTGGATTGCACACTATAGAAAATAAATAAGGTTTTGTGCTTCGGCTCGGTACACAACGAATTGTACTGTTTATTTTCGAACACTGCTGCCAAGTGGCCGGTTTTGATACCTCCAAGACTGAAATTGCAGATCAAAGCCGTGACCCTGTAGGAATTAAAAAATTTTTGAAAATCCCGGGAATTAGCAAAAAAAATTCTATATTGGTGACTAAAAATATTATTTTTTCTACTCAAAAAAAAAATATGAACGATTATATTAGTTTTTTTTCCTCACTTATTTTAGTTATAACTTAAAATTGCTGAAAAAAAAAACAAAAAAGGTATTCAACAACTGTTCCAAAAAAAATTTTACTTATTACCATTTCAAGGAAAAATAATTATTTATTTTGGGAGAACTGGCAATCCCTTCTTTTCAACTTGGCAACGCAGCCCTGATATAAAATTATATGCAAAAGGCCACACAATCAACGTGCGTTGCATTACATCATCATTCATCTAAGTAGAATTCATGGAGCAAAGACCAGTGAATTCCTGAAATTGAAAATTTTTCTATAAGCTGCCGCAATTTTTCTGCATACATTGGGTCTTCACCATCTAATACATAGTTTGAAAGTTACCAGGTGGCAATTAACTCTTAAGCGGGCCTCACACATTCAATATTACTGACAGAATTATTGATCGTGTGAGGTGAGTACTAATGTACTGGCAGTATGAAAAAACGATACTAATGACTGATGGAAAAATCGGATATTACGGACGAAGTTGTTATATACTGACAGTAATATTGATGGTGTGAGGTGGATACTGACAACTCTTCAGTATTATTAGCACAGCGATGGAACATTCATTGCCAAGCAAACTAAGTATTGACAATAATCAATACTGACCGTGTGAGGGGTACACTGTCAGTAATGAAAATAGTGTCAGTAATTATACTGTCAGTAATATTGATCGTATGAGGGCCACTCTAAGTCCTGAATGACTTCAATGTTACTTACACGCAGCGTAGACTTGTAACGCTGACTCACAAGATCGCTGTTATTCAGGCGTATACATACACAAACGACGGCGTTCATATGGCATTCATAATTATCCAAACAAACAAAAATGAATAATTTAAAATGAAAAATTAATTTATGCACTATATAGGTAGGGCTACCAGATGGCATACTTTAGTAGCAAAAGTGCTACTTTTGCAAGGCTTTGCTACTTTGCTACTATTCACTCGAAATGTACTACTTTTGGATGGTTTTGCTACTTTCGATGTTTGCATTGTAAAATGAAAGTTATTTGAAATATTCTTTTAATTTGCTGGGGTTTTGTCGTACAAAGTGAGGACCTTTTTTTTCGTATGGAAGTAAAATAATTTTTGGTTTTCATTACAAAATTGTAATTTTTTAATATGTGCTACTTTTATAGGCAGGCCAATCTGGTAGCCCTATATAAATGTTAGATTTTAAACTAAATTTTTGGCTAAATGCTATTGTAAAATTTATTTTAAGTAAGCATTTTTGACATTTGTACGCAGAGATCGATCCACTATACCAACGTACTAATACCACATTACTGCACCGACATATTTCGTATTCAGACAACTAATGACTACTCCGAATGATACGCCGGCACTCGAATTCGGTGTGTGTAAGAAGATTACTTAAAAAAAAATTTATCTTGGTGGCAACTAGTCACCACTAGATGGCAGTATCCAGTATCGATAATTCGTTCATCTCTAATCTCGAAAAATGCTGCTTTTATTTGATTTTTGTATTCATTTCAAAAACGAGATGAAATTTCAAAAACGAAATGAAATGAATATTTTATTTTTGGCGAATTCGACATTTTAGAATATTTGCAGTAACAAATTGATTTTATCACTTACTTGACGTAGAAAATACTACTTGATGGTGTCGAAATTCTTCGCTATCCGTTTTTAAACCTTTACAAACTTTGAAAATCTGATCTGAATCTGATTTAGTTCGGAAGTGGAGTTGGTGTTCAAAATATAATGTCAATACTGCCCTCAGAAGCGAAAAGACGTATCTCTAAAAAATTTTTCGAGATAATTGATATTTTGTTTATCTTTATTCTACTTCGACTTTGAACTTTTATAGATCCGATAATTTTACATATTTTCCTTTTTTGTATGATCCTGAAATAAACTCTGGTACTAATCTGGGCAACCTGCATAGACTGAACTTGTATTTTAATAGAATAATTAGGTATGTATACCACCTGCGACCTAGAGACCATGTTTCTGATTATGTACACCAAGTTCTAGGGTGCTCATTCGTAAACCTTATTTCAATGCGATTTGTATATTATTTCTATTGCTGCATAACATACCAGTTACCTGCATAGATCATTAATTTATTTTCTTAATACGAGAAGGAACTGTCAGTTGCGAATTCAGCCCTTTTCTTCTGCTTACTTTGAACGCTCTTTTTCTACAAGAGTAGCAAGATTTTGAAATCATCTGCCACCGCAGCTAAAAATTTTTTCATTGCCTCCTAGAGACTTCAAGAAGCTTGCCTTACTACATTTGTCGCGTTCTGAATCATAATTTTGAAGGCGGGCTCTGAAGAATATTAAAGCACTAACAAATTCTAGCATAATTTCTTATTGTAGTTTGTAATCAAGTGCAAATTTTGTACAATTGTAAAACGATTTTTTTGATTTGCCATTTAACTTCACTTTTTTTTACATGTTACAAATTAATACAAAAAATATATGTTATCTACAAGGCATTAAGTTGCCAAATGCTAATATTTTCCACCGGCATATTTTTCCAACAATTCTTGTTTACGTTTCCGCAACAAAGCTTCCTCAATATCCTTTTGTGTTGGTACTGGAACGTGGGCAGTAAAACGTGGTGCTAACATAACCATCGGATCATTTTCTTCAGTTGCAGACTTGGATTTATCCCCATTTGATTCAATTTCCGCCATTGGTGTTGAAAGAGGATAAATCTCTTCATCTTCCTCATCGTCGTCTATGTGACCATCACGCGCCATTTTTTCTTTCCATTCAAGTAATGCACGTTGAATAGCCAACCGCTCTACCTTTTCTTCCAATGGGATGAGGACACCATCGTCATCGTCCCGATAGCCATAATATTCTGCATCGATATCTTTCATTAGTTCGCCCCGCGTCTTTCTTTGTGGTGGTGGGGGCTCCTGCTCAAATAATTCACGTACACCTGGTAAGTCTTTTGCCGCACCAAAGTATTTGTAACCTCGATTGCCAGGTACCTCACGTCCTTCTGCATCAAACATTTTTGGACCATATCGTCGATAATGTGGCCCACCGAGAGCTGAAATTTGATTTTCCCAATGACGTTTTTCACGTAGCAGTTTGTTGATTTCATCATTTAGATCACGTATTCGAAATTCACCTAAGCCGGCTATAATACATACACACATTAGATGTATTCATGTTTAAAAACTTAGCCCAGCTTCTGATATATTTACCATTTTGTATTTGTGCCACTTTTTTTGAAATTTCACGAATAATTTCCAGGCGATATTTTTCACATTTTGGTAAGTCTGTACACTCCGCAGCCAAGTAGGGTCGTCTGTCTTTTTCACCAGTTTCTGCTTCTTTGGCGGCCCTCCAACGAGCCAACGTGGTCCTAAAAAAGAAAAAACCTATGTGGAACAATATTTTCAAAGAACGAATATTTCCTTACATCGCCTTCTCTGCATTGCGGGCCTGAAAAAGAATATGATTAATATGATTGAAAACCCCTGATTAAAAAAATTATTTTTACCATTTCAAATAAAGCTGAAAAGTTTGGCTGAAAATTTGTAAATAAAAACTCAACATCTGACAGCTCACGTTCAGAACGAACCGAACGAAAACGTCAAAAACTTTCGCATTCACATACAGTGCAGGGATGTAAGTCCCGACATCCGACTCTTTTACAGAATCCCTTGCTAAGACGCACCAGCGGTGTCACGCAGACCGTGCAGCGCCGTTTCCACAGGAAAAAGCACTGTGTCCCACAATCGTGCTCCCATATTGAGAAGTAGCTTTGCGCTGAAGGTTGGCGAAAGCATATACATATAACGACAGATATTTCCTCCAAGTTCTATCAAATTTTCTTCACACTCCATAACTTCAACTGATTTAAATTGTATTACAGGACTGAACTGCCTCCTGAGCAACACGTTTTCTGTGCCGTCTCCACAAGTGGACATGAAAAACATTGTTCACAAAAACTGCCCTGCTTACGCTGGGTCATCAATGCGCGTCGGACTTTGAAATCAAGAACTTTACGATAGTTTATATGAACTAAAAGTGCGCTTCTCAGACATTTTGTTTTCTTTATATTTGTTATTTTATTCATTGAACGCAAATTTTCTGATACCGTTAACTGTCAACAACGGTAATCATTTCAAATGGAACAGAGCTGCGGCGGGTACCCCTCGACATAGATTTAATTCGGACAGTGTTGCATTTCTGATCAGCTTGTGTCATTTTATTGACTTATGTTTGGATTGTCAATTTGAATTCTATGAATGGTAAGTGAACGCACACAATTGGAACTTGATGCGATAGCAAGAATGATAGAATACAAGATTACGACACGCGCATATGTCATTTTTTCTTGTGACGTAGGAGGGGACCATCGCCATAAACGTAGTTCCTAATTGATTAAGGGGATGAATTTAAAAAGAAAATAATTTTTTTCTACACATTAAATATTAAATACCATAATAAAAGTATTTTACTGCAAAGAACGCATATCAAAAATGAAATTAAATTGTTTTTGGCACAAGTTTTGACCATGGTTTAGTATTTTTTAATGGGGCGTTAAATCTCTTTTTAGCCTTTTAATGAAACTAAAATGTAGTTCATATGATCTTATGGGCCAGTTATTTGTAACTTATTGTGGTTGATGATGAGGTTTTCTGACCAGTACTTTTTAATTGCAAAAACTTTTAATTAAAACATTAAAACTTTTCAATTTTTTACCGACGTTTCGTCACTTTTTGGTGACATCTTCAGGGTATAAAATTTATTTTATTTTAATCTAAAAAACAAAAATTAAAAAACGTCAATGAAAAATTACAATCTTAACTCAACAAAAAAATTTTTTTATATAATTCAAATGGCACTCACATATTATGGGTAATCAAAATTAACATTAAAATTTATTAAAAATGGCAAAACAACAAATCGTTTAAAAAACTTTGAAAATTTTAGGACAAAAATTTTAAAAAACACAAAAATTTAAAAAACCGTCTTTATCTTAGGACTACTGTATAGTTATTGTTAATGTGGTCTGTGTCTTCTTTATAGTTCATTGCCTCGTTCCCTTTTTGCTGTATTCTAAGGCATTCCAGCGTCAGTCTTCTATTTGTCTTTGTCTCCATGTCCAAAATGTTAACAGCATCGAAGTCAGCTGTGTGGTCCGTTTCCAACATATGTTGTGCTAGTGCTGTTGTTCTCTTTTTGTTTTTGATGTCGTTCTTATGTTCCGTCATTCTTATTTTCAACGATCGCTTGGTCGTTCCGATGTAAGTTTTGTTACATGCATCATTAATCGCGCCTTTACATTTCACCTCATATACAATGTTGCTTTTTTCTTCGTTGCATATTTTGGACTTTGTTCTGGTGAATATGCTGTTTAATGTTGTGTTTGATTTATATGCAAACGATGCATTCTCCTCAACTCTCATCATTGTCCGTATATGTGTATTGTTAGTTAAGTTCGGAATATATGTGATGCCGTAAAATTGTCTCTGTCCAGTGTTGCCAGTTTGTCTTTCTTGGTTTTTTAATCGGGAGTTTTTATAATTTTTTGAAATTTTTTCAACAAGTGAATTTATTATGTTGTTAGGGTAGTCGTTGTTTTTAAATATTGTTCGTATCTTTGATAAATTTTTTTCTAAAAATTGTGGGTCCGTCAATGTAAAAACCTTGTATATGATATTGTTTGCAGTGTTTATCTTGTGTTGCAAAGGCTGTGTTGAGTGGAAATTAATGAGTCTTCCTGAAGAAGTTGGTTTTGTAAACCATTCGAAATATATTTTATTGTTCTGTCTATGTAATTTAACGTCTAAGTAAGGAATATTATTATTTTGTTCAACTTCTGTTGTAAATTGTATTTTGTTATGAAAGTCGTTGAGTGTTTTCAGAATGATGTCCATGTCTTTTTCTTTAATAATGGCAAAAATGTCATCAACATATTTGCATAAAAAGCCGAATTTAATGTTCCGATTATTTAAAAACTCTATAGCGTTGTCCAGTAGATTGTCCAGTATAATATCTGCTATAGTTGGTGATAGTGGATTGCCCATAGGCATACCATAAATCTGATGGTACACTGTGTTGTCAAAATTAAAATAATTATTGTCTTTTAAACAAAATTCTAAAATACTTAGAAACTGTTGACGTGGTATTTTTGTAAAATTTTTAATAGTATCCCATTGTTTCATTATATTCTTGATTACTAAGAAAGTTGGAATATTAGTAAACAATGAGACCACGTCAAAAGAGACCATTATGTCATCGTCAGTAAGTGTAAAAGATGTCAGTTTTTCTTTTAATTGAAAAGCGTTCTTAATGTTGTATTCCTCTGAAATTAGGTGTTTTAAAATTCCTCCAATGTGTTTGGATAGTTTAAAACATGGAACTTCAATTGATGAGGATATGGGCCGTAAAGGGACATCTGCCTTGTGTATTTTAGGCAAACCATAAAGTCTAGGAGCTGTTGCGGCTGAGCTCATGAGTCTAAACTTTTCGTAAGTGTCAATGTACTGATGTTTGTGTAATTGATTGATTAAGTTGTTATTCTTTTTCTGTAGTTCTTTGGTCGGATCAGTCCTTACTGTTTTGTATGTGTTTTTGTCTTCTAATAGTTTTTTCATTTTTTCAATATAATCTGTTCTGTACATAATTACCGTTTTTTTCCCTTTGTCTGCGTGTGTAATTGTTATTTGATTCTTGTAAGAATTGATTATTTTTTTTGTTTTATAATACGTATTCAGTATAAATTTTTCTTTTGTCGTATTCCTAATTCTGTTTTTAAAAGAAATTATTTTGTTAGCCGTTGTGGATCTGGCAACACTTTTATCTGTTTCGTCATCTATTGTTTGAATGTATTGTTCTAAGTCAGCTATTATGTGAATTGGTGAGAAGTTTGCTTTTGTTATTGGTAGAGTAAATTTGTGTCCAAGTGAAAGTAACCATCTGCTGTCTTCTGGAAAATCGATGTTCGTATAGTTGATGAGCCAATTCTCGTTTAGTGTGAATCCAAATTTCCTCATGTAACTTTGTTTTAGTGCCGCTAATTTTTTGTCGTGCTCTTCCTTAACACTGTCATAAATGCCTTTGTATACGTTGACTTGTCTTGATGTAAACTCCTTGTAATCATCTTCGTTTATGTTAGATTTCATTTTAAGTTCTGCGTGAAAAATGTAGTTTGTTGTGTTGTTTATGTTTATGTGAACTTGTTTAATTTCCAAGTTTAATAATTTTTTTTTTGGAAAATTTTTTCTGTCTTTTCAAATAATTTGACCACAGTGTCAGATAAAAAAAGTCGTTTAGCTCCACATGTTGCTCCTTCTAAGTGTTTTGGTGTGACAACATTTTGGACATGGAGACAAAGACAAATAGAAGACTGACGCTGGAATGCCTTAGAATACAGCAAAAAGGGAACGAGGCAATGAACTATAAAGAAGACACAGACCACATTAACAATAACTATACAGTAGTCCTAAGATAAAGACGGTTTTTTAAATTTTTGTGTTTTTTAAAATTTTTGTCCTAAAATTTTCAAAGTTTTTTAAACGATTTGTTGTTTTGCCATTTTTAATAAATTTTAATGTTAATTTTGATTACCCATAATATGTGAGTGCCATTTGAATTATATAAAAAAATTTTTTTGTTGAGTTAAGATTGTAATTTTTCATTGACGTTTTTTAATTTTTGTTTTTTAGATTAAAATAAAATAAATTTTATACCCTGAAGATGTCACCAAAAAGTGACGAAACGTCGGTAAAAAATTGAAAAGTTTTAATGTTTTAATTAAAAGTTTTTGCAATTAAAAAGTACTGGTCAGAAAACCTCATCATCAACCACAATAAGTTACAAATAACTGGCCCATAAGATCATATACAATTTTCGGAGAGGTTACCGATATTTAAAATTTCATTTTTTATTTCAACAAAAAGAAGAAAGAGAAAAAACAACAATGAAAGGTTATTATAGACATATCGCATTCAAATATTCTACACAAACATGCAATATAATGAAGGACTACTGCAATCTAAGACGTAAACTTGCCAAACTAAAAGGACAATTAAGGTTTCTACTAATATGTAAGGATTCCGACATCACACCAAAACACTTAGAAGGAGCAACATGTGGAGCTAAACGACTTTTTTTATCTGACACTGTGGTCAAATTATTTGAAAAGACAGAAAAAATTTTCCAAAAAAAATTATTAAACTTGGAAATTAAACAAGTTCACATAAACATAAACAACACAACAAACTACATTTTTCACGCAGAACTTAAAATGAAATCTAACATAAACGAAGATGATTACAAGGAGTTTACATCAAGACAAGTCAACGTATACAAAGGCATTTATGACAGTGTTAAGGAAGAGCACGACAAAAAATTAGCGGCACTAAAACAAAGTTACATGAGGAAATTTGGATTCACACTAAACGAGAATTGGCTCATCAACTATACGAACATCGATTTTCCAGAAGACAGCAGATGGTTACTTTCACTTGGACACAAATTTACTCTACCAATAACAAAAGCAAACTTCTCACCAATTCACATAATAGCTGACTTAGAACAATACATTCAAACAATAGATGACGAAACAGATAAAAGTGTTGCCAGATCCACAACGGCTAACAAAATAATTTCTTTTAAAAACAGAATTAGGAATACGACAAAAGAAAAATTTATACTGAATACGTATTATAAAACAAAAAAAATAATCAATTCTTACAAGAATCAAATAACAATTACACACGCAGACAAAGGGAAAAAAACGGTAATTATGTACAGAACAGATTATATTGAAAAAATGAAAAAACTATTAGAAGACAAAAACACATACAAAACAGTAAGGACTGATCCGACCAAAGAACTACAGAAAAAGAATAACAACTTAATCAATCAATTACACAAACATCAGTACATTGACACTTACGAAAAGTTTAGACTCATGAGCTCAGCCGCAACAGCTCCTAGACTTTATGGTTTGCCTAAAATACACAAGGCAGATGTCCCTTTACGGCCCATATCCTCATCAATTGAAGTTCCATGTTTTAAACTATCCAAACACATTGGAGGAATTTTAAAACACCTAATTTCAGAGGAATACAACATTAAGAACGCTTTTCAATTAAAAGAAAAACTGACATC
Organism: Tricholauxania praeusta; assembly: GCA_949775025.1. Lineage (NCBI taxonomy): Eukaryota > Metazoa > Arthropoda > Insecta > Diptera > Lauxaniidae > Tricholauxania > Tricholauxania praeusta. The sequence goes on along the minus strand of OX459029.1, from coordinate 36,188,716 downwards.
TTTTACACTTACTGACGATGACATAATGGTCTCTTTTGACGTGGTCTCATTGTTTACTAATATTCCAACTTTCTTAGTAATCAAGAATATAATGAAACAATGGGATACTATTAAAAATTTTACAAAAATACCACGTCAACAGTTTCTAAGTATTTTAGAATTTTGTTTAAAAGACAATAATTATTTTAATTTTGACAACACAGTGTACCATCAGATTTATGGTATGCCTATGGGCAATCCACTATCACCAACTATAGCAGATATTATACTGGACAATCTACTGGACAACGCTATAGAGTTTTTAAATAATCGGAACATTAAATTCGGCTTTTTATGCAAATATGTTGATGACATTTTTGCCATTATTAAAGAAAAAGACATGGACATCATTCTGAAAACACTCAACGACTTTCATAACAAAATACAATTTACAACAGAAGTTGAACAAAATAATAATATTCCTTACTTAGACGTTAAATTACATAGACAGAACAATAAAATATATTTCGAATGGTTTACAAAACCAACTTCTTCAGGAAGACTCATTAATTTCCACTCAACACAGCCTTTGCAACACAAGATAAACACTGCAAACAATATCATATACAAGGTTTTTACATTGACGGACCCACAATTTTTAGAAAAAAATTTATCAAAGATACGAACAATATTTAAAAACAACGACTACCCTAACAACATAATAAATTCACTTGTTGAAAAAATTTCAAAAAATTATAAAAACTCCCGATTAAAAAACCAAGAAAGACAAACTGGCAACACTGGACAGAGACAATTTTACGGCATCACATATATTCCGAACTTAACTAACAATACACATATACGGACAATGATGAGAGTTGAGGAGAATGCATCGTTTGCATATAAATCAAACACAACATTAAACAGCATATTCACCAGAACAAAGTCCAAAATATGCAACGAAGAAAAAAGCAACATTGTATATGAGGTGAAATGTAAAGGCGCGATTAATGATGCATGTAACAAAACTTACATCGGAACGACCAAGCGATCGTTGAAAATAAGAATGACGGAACATAAGAACGACATCAAAAACAAAAAGAGAACAACAGCACTAGCACAACATATGTTGGAAACGGACCACACAGCTGACTTCGATGCTGTTAACATTTTGGACATGGAGACAAAGACAAATAGAAGACTGACGCTGGAATGCCTTAGAATACAGCAAAAAGGGAACGAGGCAATGAACTATAAAGAAGACACAGACCACATTAACAATAACTATACAGTAGTCCTAAGATAAAGACGGTTTTTTAAATTTTTGTGTTTTTTAAAATTTTTGTCCTAAAATTTTCAAAGTTTTTTAAACGATTTGTTGTTTTGCCATTTTTAATAAATTTTAATGTTAATTTTGATTACCCATAATATGTGAGTGCCATTTGAATTATATAAAAAAATTTTTTTGTTGAGTTAAGATTGTAATTTTTCATTGACGTTTTTTAATTTTTGTTTTTTAGATTAAAATGTAGTTCATTTAGTCGATTGACAGTTTCTTTGTTATTGTATTGATTTGTTGACAACTGTTTTATAAATAATAATAAGTGCCTTTTTACACACGGAAATTATGTGGAAGAAATTCTAGCCTATTCTCTGTTGTGAATTTTTTTTTTCGCTTACATAAAATTGGAGCACAATCAATATTTCCACTAATAATAAATCTGTAAAGCAATTTACGAGTGTAAGGATCCTTAAATTTAACGCAATTCCAGAGGACCATTGCACATAGAGTATAGGCTTGGAAATTATATACATAGTTCAAATGACCTGCAAAGGTATGAATATCTAAGTATACCTAAGTCTAAAATGTCCTTTGTACACAGTTCGCTTCAAGCCAAAATAAGATTTCAGAAACTTTTAACGAATTCGGACTATTAATAATTTAATCAATATCTTACAATAAAAATGAGTTTTAGTTGCCCACTTTTCCTCCAGCACCCCGATTTAACTGAGGGAGGACTTTCAAAGCCATCAATAGAACTAAAGCCCAATTTCCATGTGATTTTTCTTGAACTTATCTTATTAAATTCACAGATTTTTTGCCATAATGAGCGAGATGGATATATGTCATTCTTGCTATAAAAGTTTGACATTTCTGCATGTGCATTTGTAAACAAATCACAATTGGACGAAAAGGTAAATATAATATAATAAAAATATATATTAAAAATAATACAAATCTTTCAGCATTCAATGAACACATTGCACATGCAAACTACTGCTGGCGACAGCACAATAGTTGACGTGTCCTGAGGTCGTTTTAGCGAAGAAAGTGGGATTAATTTATGGTGCGGTGGCCATAGCTACGGACTATAACTGTTGGTGCGTGAGTTGTGAATCTTTTAGTATTCAAGATGTGTTTAAAACTTTTGGGGACAATGTGCAGAAGGTTAAGCATTTGTTGATAAAAGCAGTGGAAATACCGCTAAAGAAGATTAGACCGCAGAAATATTGGTGGCAAGGGTGAGTGTTAAGTAAAGTTAAGCTAAAGAGTAGTTTTTGATTATTAGTCCAAAAACTAACAAAACTGGACAATATCCCGAAGCAAAAAGTATCCAAATGTAAAATTTACCGCCTTTCTATACTTCGCTTTTTTATCAAAATGTTTAATACACCGAAATGTACTTATGGAAACATGAAAATATAGTTTTTATTGACACATTTTGATAAAAAAGGCGAAGTATAGAAAGGCGGTAAATTTTACATTTGGATAAAGAGTAGTTGACAAATGCCATCAAAGTTAAGTTTAAAATTGTACACTCGGCGGTCTTCATGTGCAGGTCAAATATTGTCTGCTTGACATTCATGTAGAGCCTTTAGCCTAAAAAATGAAAATTGTAATTTTTTAAGAAGTTATACCTATTTCAAATTGATCGTTTTTGGACCGGGAAATTGTCTTTTTTTTTTATTTTAACTGCGAGGGTTGCATGAAATTTAAATTATTCAAATTCAATGTTTGTATACTGATGAAAAAATGCATCATTATGCAATCATTTTTGTCTTTTAAGCTTTTACATTTTTCATTCAATATATATTTTTGCCATTTCAGAAATGTGTCAGCGACAATACTATGTGAGAAGCTTTTTAATGAATTTCATTTCTTTGTGGATTCTTTATTAAAATTAAGAAAAATTGTAGATTTTTATACCTATTCCATTCCAACACAATTATAAATAATTTGTTAAAAATTTGTACCATTTTGATATATCGTATACATATGAATAAATTGCAATAAAAAATTAAATTTTTCCTTTTGTGAAATATAAGAAAAACCCGTTATTTAATTTCGATCTAACGACGTATTGATATAAATCCAAATGTTAAGTTTTGCTCTTTTTGCGAATAATCAAGGATATTTTTAAACTTAAACTCTACATGAACTGAATGTTATGTTGGTAAGAAACAGCTTTAGATATAGGTAAGACACAGCCCTATTTATAAATAATTTTAAAGATTTTACTGATAGAGTTGCATTAAAAACCGAGAATTTTGCAACTATTTGCTTTCGTCTTATGACTTAAAAATGAGCTCAAACTAAACTTTGTGTGTTATTTATACAGAAAAGTAGTCTCAGATTTATGAAAACACTAATTTTAAAGACCTTTCATGGTTGGCTACTATCTCGCGTTTTAGTCGCCGAGTAAGAATTGGCTGTATGTTTATAAAGCCAATTTTTACTCGGCGACTAAAATGGCGAGATAGTAGCCAACCATGAAAGGGGGGTTAATCTTTTTATATCCCGTGAAAATAACGTAGTTGCTTTTACTATTCTACATTAAAGTGTGCTAATAATTGTCTCAAGTTAAATTTAAATAAATGAGTGTTTGTGTCCTTTTCTAAGTTAAATATCATACTTTCCTTAAGCTATTTTATTTCCAACACCCCGCTTTTATCTGTTTCCAAAATCAAGGATTTAGTAGTTGTTTTTGAATCAAAGTTTACGTTTCGTTCTTACTTTGACTATATAATCCCTAAAGCTTATTTTATGCTAGCCTTTATACGTCGTAATAGCTTGGCATTTAAGGATCCGTACACTCTTAAAACCTTGTTTAGTAGTCTTGTTAGATCTAAGTTAGAGTATTTGGCTATTATTTGGAATCCTTATTATGAATTGCATATAGTACGAATTGAAAAGGTTCAAAAATCTTTCACTAAGTTTCCTGTGCGTTCTCTTAACTTCGAATCAAGTCTGCCCTCTTAAAATTCGCGCTGTCTGCTTATTAGCCTAAAAACATTAAATGTTAGATGGAATATTTTATCACTTTTAATGGTTCATGATATTGTTTCTGGTCATGTTAATTGTCCTATGTTATTGGCCATAATTCAATTCAATGTCCCTTCTAGAACTTTAAGAAACTGTGAAATTTTTCGTCTAGATATTCATCGTACGCTTTATGCTACTAATGCTCTTATACCTAGAGTTTTGAAATTATTCAATGAATTAAATTCTGTTGTTAATTTTGATTTTTCTAATTCAAAAAGTGTTTTAAAGTCGTTGCTTAGTAATATTTTGTAATTTTATGTATTTACGTGCACATTATTGTTCTTGTTTTTTTGTTACTAATTTAAATTTCGATGTCATTTTGGTTTATCCAGTTCAAATATTATCTTATAGTTCTTGCTGTAATATTTTTTGTATATATTATACTATTTTGTTATGGCTCTAGTCTGTAAGAATTAAATTTAAGACTTAAATAAATAAAACATTTCCTCAAAAATCCCTTTTTCATTGGAATTTAAAAAACCAAACATCAAGAAAAACTGCTTTTCTCAATATTGAAAATATTAATTTTACAGAAATATCAGTAAGACCAAAAGAAAAGAATCTTCGGCTTAAGTTTACTTTGGCTGACATTCTCCAAATCAATTTATTTTTTAGGGGTAATAGAGGAAACAATTAAGTTTTCTTAACATGCTAAAAAAGTTTCAGGTCATTAACATATTTTTTGGAAAAAACAAGGTTATTTAAAAAAAAATTGGTCAAAATTTCAGAAAAATCATAATATCTCCAAAATTACTGGTAAAATTTCAAAACTTTGCTACCATTATTGTAGCCCATTAAATTATCCTTCTTATGACACCTATACTTTCTATTTTCCATGCAAGGGTTCCCAACTTATAATCGTTTTTCCAAAAGCTATATCCGCAACTTCTGATGTCTATATCTCCTATACTAGATCCGACCGACTTTTTTTTTTATCCCCCTATTTCACCTAAAAAAGATGGACAATGTCAGCTTAAGAAAACCTGTTCCGAATCTTCAACCATTGTTTACTAGTATAAATTACTTTTATTGTCTTCATAAATTGTTAATTTTTTGTGGGTGTTTGACTCCTCCGGATTCTTTATATTCTATTCTGGAATGTACCTATGCTCGCTAATATTGAGCGCTAAGTCTACGTTCAACGCTCCTATTTGCAGAAATCATTTTAAAACGCGTATTTGATGGAGCACGTAGCTGCAAATCTCGATTAGACGTTCAGGGAAACCCTGCAGCAGCGTATTACTACCTGTTGATTAAAGTTTACACAATTTAAATTGCTTTTAATAAGACAAATATGCTACAGCTCTTACCGGTTACGACAGAGCCAAAAAACGATAAACGTACATCAGCATCGCACTGGTCAACACTGGTAGATGCCAACTGACCGGCACCCAACATAGCATGATCAAATAAGCTCTCTGCCAGGTTAAAACGTTCTGAACCGAATTCCTGATGATATCCACTGGGAAATTCATAGTGTACAGTGGAAATTTGCGAAGTAACACGCTCATTGTAGGGATTCTCCAGCACTTGAAACATATTCAATTGCAAATTTAACAGTAAGGCTAAGTTTTTGCATTGTGAAACGTGGATTATCACGTTCCTTTACATCTTTTGCAGCGATTTTGTACACTGGTGCCAATTCGATGCCTTGTTTTTCTAAATGCTGACGGCACTGCAGATAATCGCCTCAAAGCGGTGATTTCACTAGTGCCTGTGATAATACACAGGAACTGCTGACTTATGCGTAACACCACTGTCAACCACCAAAGCAGTTGAACTTCCACTGGCGAATGCTGCCAAATACCGCATTTACAAGACAAAAAATCGGGCACATTATTTCTCGAGCATGAGCTCTGTAAGTTTTTCACGATTGTTACGCACATTCCACGAGGCTTCCGAAAATAGAATAGGATTTCGGTTCGGTTTGTGTTACTTTGGCATAAGTGTAGTTAATAACTTTCTCAAAGAGCTCCCAGTCATCGATCATGCCATCTTTAATATGTATACATATGTTTGTATTTCCATGTGAGGCCGAGGCACATTCACGTAAGTGGTATCCACGAAATATTTCCGAGCATCTGCATCTAGAAGTAGGCTGCTGATTTCGGAGTTGTTTTATTTATTTACAAAATTTTATTTTCATGTAATTTTTTTTTTGAAAACTGTCAAACTTGACACTACAAAAAATTATAGCGCAACTATAAAAATGACTGTCAAATTTATAGCATGTAATCAACTTGAATAAAAAAGTTCAACTTTTTGAACTTTCTGATCTCCGAAATCACGGAGAATATTACATGCTATAAAAAATAGCAAATGTGTGCCTATTCACTCTCGCATTCTCTAAGCGCGTTAGGTTATGCTCGCATGCTTTTTCTTTCTTACAAAAATTTAATAAGATAAGTTCAAGAAAAATCACATGGAAATTGGGCTTAATGAACCACATGAGGTCTCTCCAACAAACTTTCGATGAAATAAATGAGGATGAATTATTAGTATCAAATGATTATCTGAAAAAACATCTGGATCATGCAGAACATTTTAATTGTGACCAAAAAGTCAAAAAATTATTTTTTAGAACTAGAATGTTTTTTAGTAAACAATATCCTAAAACTAACTTTGTCGTTTTGTTAATTAATAAACAAATCACATTTTTGCTACACAAATTTTCAGGAGTCTATTTCATTATATTTAACGTTTAAAGAATTTCCAAAAATAATTTCTGTGTGTAAACAGACAGTAAACAATAATGAAAAATATTTTAATATTTATTTTATTTATTAAGAAGTTGCTATGCAACTCAAACATGTCTGTCAATAGTAGGGGCTCCTGTGACGTAGATGCGCAGTAGATTTTCAATTTTGTTCGTCTGATGTCGTAATCTTCTATTTATTCATTCATGATGCGATAGCGAGAAAAAAACAAATCGTGACAACATGTTTTTTCCTATATGTTAGAGCAATATGCGAAATGGAAGCTCAAAGAAGCTCTATCAGCAAATTACTAATAGAAGAAGTACTATGAAAAAATAAGGTTTTCACTATGTCAGAATCAAAAATATTTCAATACAAATTATGTTATTCTTGTATACACAAAATGACCATTCATATCTTAATTGCATTATGGTCGTGGCTTCTCTTAATTCTTTAAATTGGACTTGGCAGCACTACCGCATCTATTTATTTGACATATTAATTTCCTTTCCCGCCTGTTTTAAATATACACCAAAATTTGGCGAATTTCACAATAGCTGCATGAAAGCCGAAGATTGAATTTTGTTTTTACATTTGAAATTCAATATACGTATTTAGTGATTAAAAGATTTTGAACATTTTTAATAATGACCGGCATAGCAACACTTTCCCATGGAGTCATAGAGGTAAATTTTAATGTAATTTCAATACGGATGCAAATTACAAATTTGTATATTTGCAGAATATAATGGGTGGCGAAGAGGTTGAAAGGCCTGTGCTACAAATATTGGGCACCAAGAAAATCTCCGGTGGAGAAACTGAACGTTTACGACTTCTTGTGTCCGATGGCAAATATTTCAACAGTTTCGCAATGCTAGCCACCCAGCTTAATCATTTGCATGCTGAGGGAAAACTCGAGGAGCATACTATAATCCGAGTTGACAAGTATATCACGTCTGTGGTAAATAAAACCGACTCTGGAAAGTAAGTAACTTAGATACAACGGCAGCCGACCATACAAATCTTTTGCAAAATGAAAATTGTAATATATTTAAACCATAAGGACTTACTGAATAAATAGGTGAACTTCTGGGTGCAAAATCTTGCTAGGTCCTTATTTTAGAAGCCTACTCCACATATATCTTTTATCTATTCTGCAAATAATATTGCTCTTTTCAGTATTAATACATTTCTATTTTTTATTTTCCTTAGACGTGTTCTTATTATACTCGAACTTAAGGTATTAAACCCAGGCGCTGAGGTTGGTAAGAAGATTGGAAATCCCGTCACTTATACTGATGCAAGTCAAAATAAACGTGAATCTGCACCTCTGGCTGCCACTGCTACATCAAAAACAGAAACCAAACCAAATTTGTACAATAGCAACGACAATAACAACCATGGAAATACAGCAATGAATCAAACACTTAATGCTGGTCTCACTCATCCTATATCTAGTTTAAGTCCCTATCAAAATAAATGGGTAATTAAAGCTCGTGTCACATCCAAAGGACCAATTCGTACTTGGAGTAATGCTAAGGGTGAAGGTAAACTTTTCAGTATGGATCTTATGGATGAGTCTGGAGAGATACGCGCTACTGCATTTAAGGAACAATGTGATAAATTTTACGATATGATCGAAGTAGATCGTGTATTCTATATTTCCAAGTGTCAGCTAAAACCAGCAAATAAACAGTATTCTTCACTAAACAACGATTATGAAATGACTTTTACTAGTGAAACTGTTGTACAGCCTTGTGAGGAAATGGACACTGGAATACCAGAAATTAAATATGAATTGGTACCTATTTCAGAGATTGCAAATATTGAGCCTAAAGTAGCTGTTGGTAAGTGTTGCACTTATTTTCGATTCAATTAAAATAAAAATTTTTAAAATCGGAAGAATGATTTCGATTTAATTAAGTATATTAAAATCAATAACTAAAACCGAAGAGCACTTGAATTATTTTTTAAAATTTTGTTTCTACTCAGAAATTAGTAGACCTACAGAAACATGTTATTAGTTTTTTGTTTATTATTTCATGAGCTTTAACAAAATATGCACTTTTTTCTTTCCACGAAATTTTACGGGTGTTTTTTAGTGCATAAGTTTTTTTTCTGAAAAGATGTACAAAAACATTAAATTTTACTGTCAGTCTACTAGTTTTCAAGTAAAATATAAAAACAATAAACGTAATAAACAAAAATTTGATAAGGTCACTGAAAAGAAGTTTTTTTTTAACTCCTGGATTACAAAAAATAATGTGTGCAGTTCACACGTGGTATAAGTGAAACCTTTAGAAAACTAAATTGCGACAGAATGAGACGAAATGTTTTATTAAAATGATAAAAATAAAATATAGATAACGAGTCTTTTGAAAAATATGCATCACAAAATAAAAGTATCCAGACTACAAGAACATAAGAAGAAGTTGTTTTTCCTTTCCTCCTTCTCATCAAATATCAAGCTCCACTGAATGGAATTACTTACATTACGCACACACACACTTATTTTTTGCTATTGCTTTTGATATTTTAATGACAATAACAATTAGAGGGAGAGTAGTATGTAGACTTTTTCTCCACGCTATGACTAGGCTTTTGCAATTGATCAGTGCAATCAATGCATGAACAAATTGAAAAATAGGAAATCTTATATCTCAGCTTTTGGTTAACCGATCTCGAAGCTGATAGTTTTCGGGCACTCAGCTCTGAGTACTTTAATTTGGTATATCATTTATTGCTGTAGCTATTCTAGATCCCGTCAACTAAGCATTATTTTCGAGGAAAAAACTTCTAAGTGAAAGTACGGCTAAGAAAAAAGTGTTGCTTTTTGCGTTTAAGTATACACACCTAATTTCAAATCACACCCGTGCTAAAGAAGTTTCACTTCAAAAATTTCGAAAGTAACCAACAGCATACTTAGTTTGACTGCCTGTTATCTCCTAAGTTTTTAAATAAAAGAAAAGTTGTTTTTGTATGTATTTTATTAACTGAAAAATTATTAAACTTATAGAAAAGTTTAAAATTCTCTTTTAAGTAACCACATTAAGGTAGTTTTCCAATCGAATGTAATGAACGAAGACATTAGCTGACACGAGCAACATCGATATGAAAAATGTGTAGGTTTGGAAAAATCATTGTGGCATCTCGATATCATATAACAGTTCATTTATTTAATTAAAAAATTTCTAAAAAACTCCCAACCAGCTGAATTTTTACATGACGCTTTGCTAAGTACAACACCTCAAAAAGTCCCCGCTTGTATCTTATTGGCAAAATTTGATACAGAGCCAAAAAAAAATCACAAAAATCAGTCACCTGCATTTTTCTTGAAAACTCTTTTTATTCGTAAAGGTGGTTTTCAGGAAAAGTCTCTTCTCTCTTTTGTGTTCTTTATCTCCTCACAGAATACAGGTTCTCCACAACACTACCAAAGTATACGAGCAGTAGCAAGTGCCTTCGTCTTCAAAATTTCTCAGATTCACTAGGTTTTTAAAAAAATCAAAGTTAAAAAATGAAAACAAAATTTAGATTGGCTTATAATGGGTTAGTATGATAATTCTCTATATCATTTTCAAAATATTGTTTAATCTTATCAAAATACGGTTAAATGAATAGATTATTGATTTCAACTGAGCGTGCTATTAAATGCTGAAACAAAAATTTTTGAAATATTTTTCGACTCTGTAAATAAATATCAGCTCTACCAAAAAGGTTATGAAAATAAGTTGTTAGGAATAAGTAGTTCTTTCGAAAAAAAAAATTTAATTTTTTATCTTCTATTTGCTAAACAATTTTTTGAGTTAAACTTAAAAATTGGCCAAAACTCAAATTTCGGTATTCTTAATTTTATTAAAGTTGCGTAAAAATTATATCAAAATTTGTTTAGATAATTTTACTAATATCAATATTAATTTTTAGATACAATTGGCATTTGCAAGGAAGTTGGTGAGCTTCAAACCTTTACCTCACGCACCACAAATAAGGAGTTTAAAAAACGTGACTTAACACTAGTGGACTCTAGTAATGCAGCTGTAAGTTGCAAGAGTTGTAAAGCATTCAATATTTTTTTAATTTAATTGTATTACAGGTTAGCGTTACACTATGGGGTGATGACGCTGTTAATTTTGATGGTCACGTGCAGCCAGTTATACTCGTTAAAGGTGGACGCGTTAATGAGTTCAATGGCGGTAAAAGTATAAGCATAGGGAATGGTTCGGTTATGAAAATTAATCCAGACATTCCAGAAGGTCACAAATTGCGTGGCTGGTTCGATAACGGTGGCGGTGCAAATATTTCTAACTTGGTTTCAGCACGGTAATTGGTGCATAAGTAAAATTTTCCAAATTTTTTGTCTCCATTTTTTTTTTTTAATTTTCGACAGCACTGGTGGTGGTAACTTTAACACAGAATGGTTAACATTTCATGAAGCTAGAGCTAAAAATTTAGGCTCTGGTGATAAAGCTGATTATTTTCAATGCAAAGCTGTTGTGCATATTGTCAAAAGTCAAAACTCATACTACAAAGCATGTCCACAAGCTGAATGCAATAAAAAGGTTATTGATGAAAATAATGGCCACTATCGTTGTGAGCGCTGTAATGCTGTGTTCCCAGACTTCAAATACAGACTTTTGATTAATGTAAGCTAAAGGAAACAAAATGTTCTTTTTGGTATAATTTACTGATACAAATTTTCTTTAACAGATGAGCATTGGTGATTGGACATCGAATCGTTGGGTAACATGTTTCAGTGATGTAGGTGAACAATTGCTGAAGCGCACATCACAAGAAATTGGCGAAGCTATGGAGAATAATACCACAGAGGGTGAAGAAATATTCTCATCGATTAACTTTAACTCATATGTTTTTAAGTTACGTTCCAAAGTGGAAATGTATGGAGTAAGTTGTTACTGATGTTTACACTTGCTTAAGTATTCATATTGTTTTTTTCTTAGGATATGCAACGTAATAAACTTACAGTTCAATCTGCCGTGCCTGTTAATTACAAAGAATATAATAAATATTTGATAAACAATCTTAAGGAGTTGACTGGCCTCAACAAAATATAAATTAATGAATATTGTTAAGTTGTCTATTACACAAATTTGTCATTTATTGCTGATATTTATGAAAAATAAAATATGAATAATTCCAAATGATTTATACGCAGTAACATGTTTTACATTGAACAACGATGCCTTGGACCTAAGTTAACTGCCGATAAGTTCTTAAGCTGATTAGTGACGACACAAAAGTTCCCCTTCTAAATTTATTGTTGGCTAAATGAAACTACCTTAGAAACTTTAAATTTCTTAGTCAATTGTCAGCAATTTTAAGTTTAGCCGTACTGATGCCACCAATAACATAAAAAATAGACAAAACTATATTTGTTAGCACTTTATTTTTCAATATTTTTATATATAGGTTTACTTCAATTTTAAATTTATTTTATGATATAATTCATGCTTACTATATCTTATTAGTTGACTAGTAAAGTATACTTTAATATTATTACCAGTTACTACATTACTATTTGGTGTAATACGTGTATATAATGTATATAAAATGTACAAAAAGTCTAAACAAATACGGATTTAAAAATTTTATGTATGTATATTATAAAGAAAATTCTGCAAACGTTGCACTCAATTTGATATTTGCATGCCAAAGTGTATATAGGTATATTTTTTACAAGAGTTTTCGAAATATTTAGTTATATAATTTTGTGGAGAATTTCAATTATGTATATGATTAATGGTGTTTAATGTAATTAAGGTTGACTTTATTTGCTTATATTCTAAAGGTTTTTTCTATTCTACCTGAGATTAAACACTTGAAACACTTAACCTCAGATAAAAATACACTAAGTATAAAAAATCGGCTTAAATTAATTAATGATTTTTCAAGTATTTAATTAAAATGTTAAGTTTTAGTAACATCATGTGTTTGCACAATTCCCATTTTTTGTTGTAAATGATGGTTTTTTCTTCACATTTTTCATTGCATTAGCACTAACGAATTCCTTTTTGCTTAGTAAATATTTAGGCAAAAATTCACAACTTCAATTGCATTAGTTAAGTTTGAAACTAGGTCTGAGTAACGTTATATAAAAAAAAACAACGTACAAAATGTCATTTGGAACAAAAATTAAGAACCAAATTGTTGCAAATTTAAATCAATTTTACAAAAAAAAAAAAAGTAGATTTAACTGAAGGAACATTATGTATCGTATATTATTTTTTTGCAGAGTAGATTTTTACCTCTTAATACATAACAGATAAAATGTTTATTTAATTCTTCGGAGAAGTTTCTTTTACAGATGTAGTAGTTGGAGGTCGAAGGATGCCGCGGAATCCCTTATACAAGTAGTTTTGTCTATGCGACTTAAATTCAATTTTCAATTCAAAAAAATCTAAACCGTTTCTAGGGTCCGCACGGAGGTTTTCTTAATTTGAGTTTTTAAAAATTGTTCTTTCAGCACAATTAAATGAAAGGTCGAAAAGCATCCATACCGAAGTATTTTTTTTTACAAAAATGTTAGTCACTTCTACAAGTTAGTTCAATGTCCTGACACATCATGCTGTTAAAAAAGTATTACAATTTTTATAATTGAGCCATTAGTCCAGGGAATAAAGCATTTAGCTTCGGAAAAATTAGGGGAAAGCTGGATTTTCGTATCAACCTTCTTTTTGTGGCTCTAAACTAAATCCCAAAAGTCCCATCGATACGTGTGCCGGTAAAAGTCTTACACGAAAATCTCCTTAACAGTCATGGCTATCGAAAAATAGTTCGAATCAAATTTGTAGCTTAGAAAATTTCCCACAAAAAATATTCGGTTACGGTTTTTTCGATAGACTAACGGTTTTCGAAAAAAATCGATTCAAAAAGTTGTGACGTAATCACTGAACGGTATACATGCATGTGTCGTATATGGAATAAAATTTGCAAGACGTACCAGGTTAAAATTTTTAATATATCCGATCTTGTTTAAATTTTGGTTATTTGTAGTTTTGGTAGAGATCGATTAAATTCCTGGAGGATTTTGCAACAACGTTTTTAGTTTCTAAAATACAGAGGTGTTAAATTGGTAATTTTTGACATATTTTCTATGAACATTTTATTTTGAAAATTCAGTACTTGGATTTCATTTGTAAATTAGGAATTGTAATGAGTGATTCCAATAGATATTTTTAAGATCTTTATCAAAAAATATATTTGGATATTTAAATTTTTTTTTTTAGAAAAATTACTCACGTCACAACTTTTTGAATGAGAAATACCAAATGACACACGAACATTAATCATAATTAATATGAAGGAAGAAAACAAGTTTAAATAAAAATTACACTAGGTATACGAGGATTTTCTAATTATTGGGTCTTTTGTAAATGTCTTATCCGAGATTTTAGATGGATGTAGCTCCAAAACTCTAAATATAATAATACCGCTGCAAAACTTGAAAAGAAAAAAAAAATAAATAGAAAATTTTACCCAAGTAATCCGGTGTTTTTTTTTTGGAAAATGATAGCAATGTCGCTTTTTGCAACTTAAGTGTTTTAGCATAAGACTTGTTCCCATACATACGTTAATCATACGACTCTGGGCGCGGATTTTTTCTTGGCGGCACTACTACTGTGGCGACATGGCAAAATCGATCTGTGTTAGCACCTCAACATAATAAGTTGTATGTTAACATACAAGTTTTTCAGACTTATACGGTTTTACCTTGTCGTTATAGACATGGAACAAAAGTTGGAAAATAGATACACTTGCTTAACGTTTCTTTCTTAAATATGAGTATTAAAACTAATAATAAGATTTTATACTGTATACTTAGATGCTAAGAACATCTTATGAATAGATTAATATCAATTAAACAGCTTAACAAGATTATTTTCATGTTCAACGTAGTTTTTTGAGCTGAAATCGAGATCGGAATTAACAAGTTCCCATTATATTTAAGATGTGCGAGATTAAATGTGTCAGGAATCCCAAATTCGGAGAGAGCAAAAATACATATACAAGACCGCTCTACAAGAATCAGAATTAAAAAATTTATTTGTGTGTGGTAACGATAAGACATTTTCTGTAAAAATTGTACAGATACGGTTAAAAATAAAGCTGAATGGAGTGGAAGGCGTAGCATTTTCCATATGAATAAAAACTTAAGATTGAAATGGAAAGAAAAAAACTCCAAGAAAATATTACCATATTCAATATGGGAATTCTGACGACAAAAGCTAGCGTGGACCTTCCTTCAAGAACGTAAAAATTTTGTTTGTTCATCCAAACTACCTGAGGCTAGCACCTATAATGCAAGTAAAAACTATCTATGTGCTATAAAAGATTAGCAAGCAAAAGATTAACAAGCAAATTATACTCAACTTAAAAAAGGGTTTATTGCTACAATAGGGCTTGACACCTTCCATACAAACCAAAAAGATGAAAACAAGTGAATATTACCAAACACGGTATGGTAATGTTTGGCAAGTAGTAATCTGATTGCTACATATTTGCTACTATATTTATAAATGAAGTATTTGACACATTTAACCAACCGCATGTATCGTGATGTGATGAACAAATTTTGAGACCGAACTTAAATTTTACGCAAAAATTATCATTTTCAGTCATTATGAATACCAATGGTGTAGAATTCGATTATGCATTCCTGAGGCGACTATATGTATAAATGACTAAATTTTGAGTCGAGTAAAAGAGGTAATTGTTTGAACAAATTTCTACCACGAGTAATATGGCAACCAAAAGTTTCAATTGGGGGAGAATTGTTATTCGAAGTCTTATATCGGCTTACAGCCGACGTTTGCATGAGTTTTGCACTTATTTTAGTCATATATTTACATATCCATCGCCTTTATAGTAACCAGTTTCATTTGAACAAGGTTTTTCCGGAAAAAATTTGACCTTTTTATGCACTAGAATACATAGTGATAGGTCTGTTGTTGTACGTATGGCAGTTTCCATCCAATTTTTGAATACTTAGACAAAATGAGGTCAAATAATTTCCGAACATCCTAGTATTTTCATATTTTAATTACAAACTTTTACTTTTATTCTAATCTCCTAAGTTGCGATTCAATGCGAATGTTAAGAGAAATTCGAATTTTGTTGAGTATGTGAATTATGAAGACATTGCTCTTGAGGTTGGTGAACGTGTGTTTCTGTATGAATGTGATTCGATGTTTGATGTGTTAGCGTATCATGATTTGGTGATGACTGATCTACCGAAAATGTTAAACCGCAAGAACAATGCTCGATAGAAGTAGGAGTGGAAGATGGAGCGATTCTTCGATGTACGTTAACCGTTGGTGGTGATGGTGGGGATGATGACGAATAGGAATCGGAAGTTGTATCAATAAAATGAACTTGCTGTTGCTGATGATGGGAATTATGATGTGATTGTTGCTGTGCTTGGAAAAGTATTGGAGGTGGTGGTGGTGGTAGAGGCGATGATGATGATGAATCCGTTGGTGTTGGTTGAGTTTGTGCTGGTGGTGGATGGCAGCGACATATTGCAACTCAAAAAGTGCTGCCATCACCACCACTAGGACTATTTAAATTAACGGTTGTTCCAATTGTTTTTGGTGCTACGTAACCGTCACCAACAGCAGCACTGCCGTTATGATGATTGTGAAGATGAGTATGTTCCTGAACATGATTATGGTGCATTGATAAATTTAAGTTTAGTTCCTCTAATGAATGGTGCTGTGCATGAGCATCATGCATTCCGATAACATTTAACGATTTTGGTGGTATCGGCGGTGGTGGTGGCATGGGCAAATCTTCCATGTCAAAAGAATTTGCTGAGTTTTCACGATGAGTTATATTGAAACCGGCATTGTTGAGCGAAAAAGCAGCCGTCTCCAAGCCTCCATTTGAGGACATTCGACAGTGTTCACGATGCGTTGTGTTGGATGATGTTTCATTCAATTGATTGAATTCATTCGAACTTGTGGTGGATATGCCTGAGTCTCGAAAATCATGTGGAGCATAGCAAATATTGAGATGCGCCGGATCGATGTTGTTTGTCATTTGTGATGTTGCAGATGATTGGTGTTGCTGAAAATGATCAGATTCTGGATCGTCGAAACTAATATCTACCACGGCATACTTTTGTCCATGCGAGTGCTGATGCTGTTGTTGAAGCATCGACATTTGTTGCTGATGCGACTGCATGCGCCTTTGCATGCTGGACATTGGTGATTCTGTAGTAATATGAGCTGAAAAATCATTAAACACTATTGGATTTGAAGCGCGCTTGTCCGGTGTTATGCCTCGTGGAGGTAAGGGCGGCGCGGTTGGCGAGCCAGGCTGATTAATATTACGCTTTGGTGGTATCTCTGGGCTATCTATTGAGCCAACAAAACCAGTGGATCTGGGACGATTTGGTACTGGAGGTGCTGGATTCTGCTGGTTTGTTATTTCTGTTATGCTAAGGCTTTCTTTGCTAAGTGTCTGATAGGAGTTGTGTGTAGCTATATAGCCCAAGGAATTATTGCCACCTGTCTCGAGTGGACGTATCATATCACCAGGACGCGTATAGATATCATCGTGTTCGTAAACAGCGTACGAGTTGGATGCCAATGATGCCGGCATAGTATTGCTGCTGCTATTGCTGCCAAGACTCAAAGTTCGTTTTTCAGTGGGCAATGGGGGTAGTGGAGTATTTACAATACTTTCAGAATGTTGACGTTTTAAACGTCCCAAACCAGATAAACTTTGTTTTAATTGCGAGAAACGTTCAAGCAGCCGATTGTGCAGTGGTTGTACACCTGAAGGTGCCAATTGACCATGTAGCTCGAGTGCTTGTTCCAGTACAAGAATTTGTTCTAAGATGAGTCCTTTCAATTTTTGTACATTAGCTTGTTGTCCATTGCCCTGAGGAGATTTGAGAAATTGTTCGGTGAAAAATGCTTCCTGATATTTGCTAATGCCACCCATAACATTAGCATCGATAATACCCTGTAGACGCATTGAAAACGGATTTATGTTGCGTTTAGGCTCGCTACGATATTGAACTATTAGATCCCAGAGTTCTTTGCCAACATTATTCATCGTTTCGCAGGCAAATTCCACGGGAGTTATCTCCTGCACAGATTTTTGTTTTACCTCAAACCACCGCAGTATGCCGGGTAGTGGACATGCTATATCTAGTGTAGTACGTTCAATCCATAGTGATTTAAATTCGTTCTCTTTATCTATAGGTCCCTTGTAAATGGGTCGGTCGTAGATGAAACGTGTAACATCATTGACCTAAGAAAAAAGTAAAGTAAATATCAAATTAAATCAAAAAAAGTGATCATATTGATGAATGAAAAATTAAGGACAAATTAATATTTGTTTTACAATCTTTTTGCACTGATCAAAAATAAAAACAATACAAAAGCAAATGTAATAGTAACGCCTAGAAGGAGAATGAAGTAGTCAAAAAGGAGAAAAGGAATCACCACTTCCATCATCGTATAGAAAGTGAAATTATGGCCTGTTTTGCTGATGCTCAAAGGTAAGGAGAAAATAAAATATATGCGCATTGAATTTTCATGAATTTTTTTCGAAAAATCATTAGATGAAAATATTGACTTATACATATTTATGTATCAGAGGACAGGAGTGAGTCACTCAGCATGTGAGCCATTCATGAGCTGTTGAAACTTTCGGCACATTCACACAGATCCACGCTCACAGAAAGTTTTGTGAAACGAGCCACCATTCGTCTCATGGCGAAGTCTGTGAATCCGAGTGTGTTTCACAATCATTTCTAGTGAATGCCGTTTCCTTTCGTATGAGTTTCTACTTACATATATATGAGTTGCGTGAGCAGAGGCAAACATTGTATCAAAAAAATTTGTGTTACTCGCGTAGAACATTTTGTGAAGTTTTTTAAAAAATGGATTTAGACCGTGAAACAATTTTTTTCTTCGATTGGGCAAGTTGGAAAATTGCCTTTGGACATCACTTAGAGTGGCTGCGTACCCTGAAAAGAACAATTTTTGACTTATTTTCCTAAAACTTGAAAAGGTTCAAAATGGCTTTTGAACATCACTTCGAGTATCTCCAGACTATGGAAAAAGATTGTTTTCGACCCATATCCGGAAATTTTTTTTCCCCAATTGATAGAGAAAGGCTGAAAAATAGTTTTGGACATCACTTACGGTGGCTCCGGACCTTGGAAAAGACCGTTTTTCACCCATTTTCGGAATCATATTTTACTGACGCTGAAAATAAATTTCAATAAAATGCATTTTTCTCAAAATGGGGGAAAAATCTAAAAATGTAGTAGTGATCAGAGCGCTTAAATTAACAGAAATTCCGCAAAAGGTCGTAGATTTTTTAATTTTTTTTTGTACAGTTTAACAATAATTCTTACCTCGTAAAAACGTGCTATCCTCTCTGGAACCGGAACCATTGCTGTCTTTAAAGCTTGCGCATCGCCCATCGGACGAATATTACTAATTTGTATATACTGTTCTGGTGCTGAGAGTATTGAAGTATCTGGTGGGCTATTGTTCGACAAAATTTGAGCTGTTGGAAATTCAGTTTGCAAACGTTGTGTGAATGCACCAATACGTTCGTATTCAAGGCCACGATATACGAACTGCTTATTCTGTTTAAATTAAAGATCAAATTAAATATTGTTTTGATAAGAAACAAAAAACTTTATGTAACTCACTCTAACAAAAAGGGGAAATCCCATACCGTAGAAACCGACTCGAAAATATTCAGGTTCTGGACGTAATTGCGTCAGAATATTCTGAAAGAATTTTGCTTCCAGAACTAAAATCTCACTCAGTTTATTGTAGTCAAAGCGACGCGTTTCGTATAGAAGTGCAAGTTCTTTACATAGGGGAATTCCTTTCTCCCAGCATTTGCCTTTATCGAAATATTTTAAAATCTTAAAAAAAAGTTAAAAAGTTATAAAGAATGACAAATACAGAACTTTAAGGTAAAATAAAATTATTTAGTTAGTATATACCTCGTGATAAAGCCTTTCTTTACGTTGCCACTCAGGTTGACCGACATTTTCGCTGGGAGCAAAACTCAACGATTCTCGATCCCAATTCAACATATTGGCATACAGTTTCAAAGTAAAGCCTGCTTCGGTGTAGTTTTCAGCTTGTAAATGTAAGTCGTGCAGCTTATAGATATATCTGTTGAACGTATTAGGTATTATTATGAGCGAATGATTTGAATTAATATTTGTTGGGTCTTATCATACCTTAAATACATTTCTTTGCGGTTAATTTCATTTTTATAAAAATTTAACAGATTGACTGTACAAGACATGCGTTTGTCTCGATTTTCTTCACCCTGCATAACACTGCGATAGTCTAATAAGCGTTCTAAAAGGCGTGTGACTGAACCTATGAAAGTTGTACCAGCTTCTCTCCAACTTGGACTCTCTGTCTGAACTTTCTCCAATAGGCTGTATTAAAATAAATGATTTTTTTTAGAAAATAAAACAATTAATTTTAAAGAAATAATAACTATATAAAGCAAATATTTTTAAAAATTAAGGTTTAGTAAGGCATACAAGTTTTAGTTTAATTTTGCAATTTTATATATACATTTTATATGTATGTATGTATGCATTATATACACCATGGGAGTGACAAGTTCTATGAAAAATCTAAGACGAAAGTAACTACAATTTTCTTCATTCACCAGATCCAATAATTTATATTCGAATTAAAACATCTTGCATTAAATAACAAAGTTTGTTAAGTCGTGTTTTGAAATAAAAATAGGTCGGAAATGCCACCCATTAAACTCTGACCATAGAAAAATTGCAAGCTTAGAAATGAAAGTTTTGATTACTATCGTACCATTTTTATCCAAGGCGTCAAAACAACTCTAAATATGACCCAGTGATAGATATGGCAGTTTTCACGTTAACTGAATTAGCTTCCGGCCCAAAACTAATTACAATGAAAAATACGTGACTCTAAAGAAACACAAATATTTATTATTTCGTAAAAAACCTTTTAAAAAATTCAAAATAGCGGCTCAAAGAGGACCACCTCAAGAAATGTTTTTTTTTAGCAAAAAACTTTTCAACTTAATTCGCAAATTAAAATGCTTTAAAACGCCATATTATAAAGAATATATTAATGAAAATATGGCTTGAAAAAGGTTTCCAAGATTTATATACAGGGTGAAATAAAATTCTAAAACTCTATCTGACTTCATATTTTTGGTTCTACAAGTTCTACATTTCATAATATAAATTGGCTGCCATTTTGTTAGAAATGAAAAAAATTTGAATGTTTATTTGAAGGTGTGAAATTGATAACATTAAATTGAAAAAATTTCCTTAAAAAATTAATTTGTTAATATTTTTACAGAATTTATAGCTGTTTAAAAATGATCTATTCCATAAATTTAGTATCTGCTGTCGTATGTATACGTATCATTTAATTTGAATTATTCATTGCATGGGAGACAATTTACAGAATATATTATGCATAGTGTCTAGGAAATAGGCAAAAAATATTAGTAAGAGGGTTAACCTTTGTCTCGCTGAAAAGAAAATACTCTACACCCCATAAGTGTTGAAATTTCACACAAGTTCTACATTTTATTAAAAGGTTTCACCAAATTATTTTGTATGCAATTTGGAAAAATTAACTTTGTACGGCGATTTTTAATATTTCCTTGTATTGGAAATGCAACGTCCATTTATCAAAATCTGCCAACTTTTTGTCTAATGCTTGTCCGAACAATTTCTAGTATACTTGTGAACTATCTAAAAAACGCTTT
Organism: Tricholauxania praeusta; assembly: GCA_949775025.1. Lineage (NCBI taxonomy): Eukaryota > Metazoa > Arthropoda > Insecta > Diptera > Lauxaniidae > Tricholauxania > Tricholauxania praeusta. The sequence continues at coordinate 36,166,936 of OX459029.1, read as the reverse complement.
TAGTATTGCGCTTGTAGAAAGAAGCATTGTAGAAAAAGCATTTTTAAACTACTTTAATAGCGGGTTGTTTTTTTCAAAAACCACATCATCTCCATCAAACCTTGAAAAAGTTCGATTTTCAATTTTTTTTTAGGGTTTTCTTAGTTCATCCAACAGAAAATTATATAAATATTAAAAATCTTTGGTTTGTTGTATTGGCTTTTTAATAATAATTAATTAATCAGCCATTTAGTCTAGTCTATCTAGTCTATTTAGTAAATCTTTTTAATTTTTTTGTTGCAGACAAGAATATAGAGCTGTATCTTTCTCGCCAAATAAATACTCAGTGGCGAGTCGCTTTACGAATCAGTTTAAGGCTCGGCTTATAATACTTTTTTTTATGTAGAACAATTTTATTTAAGTTCAAATATACATACATGAAATAGTCCCAAAAAGTACATTGGGCACAGTTGTTTTTTTCCCTTCCAAAAACGTTTCGCGAAATATTTTCGTTTAAATGTTTTGCTTGTTTAGAAAATGTTACGCTTTCTTGTCAAAAAGGCGTATACACTCTGTTAAGTGCTGGTCCAAGCCATTCCTATCGTCTGTACATATAGCGTTTTAAAAGTATTTTTTCTTGCGTTTTAGTAAAAAAGTCGTTGTTTCCATTTTCAATCATACGAAAAATGTGAGCATGATATATGCCTATAATGCTATCCTACCTAAGGCAAACTTTTTTTACGAAGTCGGGTAAAAACTCTGTCCACGCTATCTACAGGTTTGAGCTGGGAAGCTCAAATACTGGGACAATTATTTTAAACTTGAAGCTAAAATATAGGCAAAAAAATAAGATACATCTACAAAATTTTCAAAATAAACACACTAATGTACATATGTTGTTTGAAGATCTGAATAAATATTTTCGTCTCTACTAAAAGATTTATGCATTTGACTCAGGTCGAGGGTCTTATGTGTCTGTGGGTAGCAAAATTGACTGAATGTGCAAAAATTGTATCTTTAGTGTTTTGTCTACTCATTTGATATTTTATGGCTATATGGAAAAGTATTAAAGTTAAATAATTTAAGAACATGATGTTAAAGTTAAAGCAATTTTTTCGATGGACTATTTTTTGCGCCGCTTAAATACTTGAATTTCGCTGCAATTATATTATGTTACATTTGATTTCTTAAAAATTGTTTTACATAAAGATCAAACAAAAATAAATTTTATCGAAACAATGAAAAATAAAATCTAAGACTACGAAGCGTCATATGAGTAAAAATACAAACTTACACCAAGCTTAGATGTTCCCTGTTGAATTATTTAACAAATATGTATTAAACATGGTTTGAGCGTGAATGAATGCAACAAATAAATATCAATGATTTAAATTATTAGTTTAAATAAAATTTACAGTTTACACAATATGTACACATTAGTTAGTAAAAGTACAAATTGTTTCAAAATCATAGCTTACATGGTACTAAAAAGTTCACGATATTCATCGTCTCCTTTATTTTCGCTGATCAACAAATCCAATTTGTCGATAAGTTCACTTTCAACTAAGCGAAATGAGCCACGTGCACTCTGAAAATGTTCAATTTAAAAATTTAGTTTTAAATAAAAAATGCGAGTATACTACTAATTACCTGTTCACATTGCATCATATCATAGAATACCGTTAAGGTTGCCTTTCTTAGCGCAGGCTCTGGAACTAAAGTAACTTCCAGAAATGGCCCTACCATAGATGGTATAAAATGCAATTTCTGCTCACCCAATTGTGACCACATGCTGAGAATTTGAAAGCCCATTAAAACTCGCATATCACCGTGCGAGTGTAATATTTTGCGTCGTTTAGGCTCACGATATTGTTCCAGTTGCAAAGAAGGCTGTGTAAGAAAAGTCACTGCTAAACTGAAATATGACCACCACAATTGTGAGTCAAATGACATGGATCCCAAGAAGCGATAAACCAATGGTTTAGCAAATTCTTCAAGTGCCTTACGTAGCACATCATTGCTGGCTAATTTCATTACCAGCCAATCAGTTGGAAATACAACCCAATCTTGTGAAAGTAGTTCTTCAAAGACAATTAGTGAGTTACTTAGAAAGTCCTTAAGATCACGCGGATCTTTGTTTGGACTAAGTTCATCCCAAAAGCGTTTGTAGTGTGTTTCATCGAGTAGTTGAAGCAGACCTAAGAGGCAGGCGACCAATTGTGGTAACACTGAATTTGGGCTATCTATAATAATAATGATGGTTTTTATTAGAATTCCTAAGATATTTTTGCACAAGGAGTCCAAGTCGTGCTGCAGTGTGTTGGTAACTTTTTCTTTTTGCTTGCGCTGCAGGTCATAAAGGTGTGTTAGTATCTCTGAGATTATTTCGGCACAGAGTTTGAGTTCATCGCGTCGCCCCAAATGCATGCGTAAATGTTTACAAGCGACTGAGAGCACAACAGTACGAGAGTCTGCAAATAAGAGAACAAATGAGTAAGCGAATTGCAGGAACATTTTACTTTTGTGTCATAAATAAGTAAATAATGATATAGAACAATGTGCGTATATTCTTTTCTTTTAAAATTGAGTTTTAAAATTATTTTTTAATCTTCCTATGCATTTTAAATTATGTTACAGTGCCCATGAGAAAAGACTTTATGTTGAAAATAGAAAATATGTATATCTATAAGATGTTAAACTTAGAAAAATATGGTTTTAGTCTTTGTCTTTTATATACTATCTGTGGACATTTGACAAAACAACCTTTTTCGGTTTACGTAAGTCTTGTGTATAAGCAAAGAGCTTATGCTGTATTGAATTATTACCGTAGATCGAAAGAGGTTGTTTTGTCAAATGATATGTATTGTCCACAGATATGTATGTATATACCAAGTCTCATTCATATGCGTCAAATAGTTGCTGAGATATACAAAATTTTGTTTCTCATATGAGATGCACGGTACTGCTCGTTTTTTCATTGTTTATGATATGACGAATTTGATTTTCCTCTCATATGGTGGGCGTGGTTACGCCTACTATTTTTCAAACTAAACTATGCCAAGGAAAAAAAATAAATACAGCTTCAAAGCCAACCAACCGGATATACAAATTTCATAAGATATCTCGAGCACAGCTCCATCTACAACACACAAGCTTCCTCGAGCACCCAGCCAACTTATGGTGTGAATATGTCTTTCGGTTATGGCTACGGATATATCCTAATTTATTTAAATATCTCAAGATGAGAGATGCTGCGCTCACCTTTGTTAGCCTTTTCTGTGCGCACGCACAACATTTCACCAAAGTTTCATTGTAAGGTTTGCGCACGATGAAACTAGTGCACACATTATTACTTGTTAATTGTTCAGATTCAAAAAATTTTAATCAAATTGGCTTTGGTAAATATGTACAAATGTGCATGCTACTTTTTTTACTCTTTCGTTAATTTATGGCTTCACAACGAGCAGCGAAATAAAAGTGCGTGAAAAAATTTCCAAAATATTTAACGAAAAGAAAAATTGGACTTTCAAAGTAATTGCTAGAAAAGCTAAGATTTCGCGGAATACCGTTTCGCGTGTTATTAAAACCTATAAGGAACGTCTGACCGTGAGTAGAAATCAAGAAAGTAGAAAAAATAAAGGTTTTGATAATCCTAATGCTGCCAAGAAGGTGATAGCTTCTTTAAAGAAAAATCCCAATATATCGGGAAGAAAAGTAGCTGAGAAAGTCCAATACTCTGAGGCTTTTGTCAGAAAAGTTAAAAAGGAGGAAAGGCTTAAGTCATTTAAAGTCCAGAAAGTTCCGGACAGAAATTCCAAAAAGAACGTCAAGGCAAAAAAACGAGCCAAAATACTTTACCCCGAATACATTAAAAAATTTGACTGTTGCATTAAGGACGACGAGACTTACGCACTTGGTGACTTTTCGCAGCTTCCATGTGTCGATTTTTATGTTGCAGATCATAGAGAATATGTTCAAGAAGAGTTTAAGAGACAAAAAAAGACGAAGTTTCTAAAGAAGTTTTTGGTATGGCAGGCAATCTGCAGCTGCGGTAGGCGAAGAAGTTCATTTGTTTCAACTGGGACTATTAACACCGAAATATGCATCCAGGAGTGCATGAAAAAAGTCTTTCACCATTTATTAGACAGCATGAGGTCTCAACTTTTTTTGGCCGGATTTGGCTTCATGCCATTACAGCAAATCTGCAGTTGAATGGTATCAAAAGAACAAAGTAGAATTTGTACCTAAATATGCAAATCCTCCTAACTGCCCGGAGCTCTGACCCATCGAAAGATATTGGGCTCTGGTAAAAAGGATTATGAAGAATACAGAACAGGTTGCTGAAAACATCAAACATTTATCAAGAAAATAGTTAGTATCCAGTAAAAAAATCTCTGAAGATACGATTAAAAGTTTAATTGGAGTTGTTTCAGAAAAACTCAATTTATTCATAAAGAACCAATAATGTTTAATATATTTGCAATAAAAGTAAACATGAATAAGATTTCTGTTAAAAAAACGTATATTTCTTGTTTTAATGTCAACTAGTTAAAAAGTCAACCAGGGCAAGAAGGATGCACGAAAATTCTATCAACAAGTTAAGCGTCTAACTCAAGGTTTCAAGCCCGGAGCATCCACTTGTAGAGACGAAAATGGAAATTTGGTTACAGATACACAGAGTGTACTGAGGTTATGGAGGCAGCATTTCTCCAACTTGCTTACGGGCGATGATTCCACCAATTCCGCCCAGAGAGAATGCAGTACGATACCACCAATCGATGATAACGCAGTGGAAGTACCATCACCTAGCCATGAAGAGGTTCGAGTTGCTATCTAGCGACTCAAAAACAACAAAGCAGCGGGTGCTGACGGCCTGCCAGCTGAGTTGTTTAAAGCTGGTGGCGATGAATTGATAAGGTGCATGCATCAACTCATCAGCAAAATATGGCTAGCGGAAAGCATGCCCGACGATTGGAATCTCAGCGTGCTTTGTCCTGTAATAAAGAAAGGAGACCCGACAATCTGCGCCAACTACAGGGGTATCAGTCTTATTTCCATCGCATATAAGATCCTCTCGAGCGTATTGTGTGAAAGATTGAAGCCGTATACAGAAACGCTGATCGGATCATATCAGTGTGGCTTTAGACCTGGTAAGTCCACCATAGACCAGATTTTTACTCTACGCCAAATCCTGGAGAAAACCCATGAATATCAAATCGACACTCACCATCTCTTCGTCGATTATAAAGCTGCGTTCGATAGCCCAGTGCGGGATTGCCTATACGCAACAATGTCTGAGTTCAGTATACCTGCAAAGTTGATAAGGCTCTGCAGGATGACGTTGAGCAATACGTGTAGCTCCGTCAAGGTAGGGAATGACCTCTCCGGAACTTTTAATACCGAGCGAGGTTTCAGACAAGGCGACCCGCTCTCGTGCGATTTCTTCAATTTCATTATGGAGGGGATCGTACGAAAAGCCGGTGTGCATCATAATGGCACCATTTTCTTCAAAGGTGTTCAGCTCCTTGCGTACGCTGATGATATGATATTATCGGTCGGAGTAAGAGAGATGTTACTGCTGCTTTCACTGCTATTGAAAAGGAATCAGCCAAAGTGGGTTTGACGGTAAACGAGGGCAAGACGAAATACATGATGTCTACTAACAACAACAAGAGAGCACGGGATCTAGACTCTCATGTTACAGCGGGCAACTGTAAATTAGAAGTTGTCAAGGAATTCATTTACCTTGGCACTGCCGTAACCAGCAACAATTATGTCAGTCTGGAGATTAAGCGGAGAATAACAATTGCTAATAGGTGCTACTACGGTCTCAGTAAGCAATTACGTTGCAGAGCTCTCTCTCGATCGACAAAGCTAACACTCTACAAGACGCTCATTCTACCTGTGCTTCTTTATGGCGCTGAGGCATGGGTGGTTTCGACAACAGACGCAGCCGCTCTTGGGGTGTTCGAGAGGAAAGTTCTCCGCAAAATCTTTGGTCCTGTTCGAGGTGGCGACAACTATCGCATTCGAATGAACCACGAGCTGTATGAGCTCTACGCCGACATTGACATAGTTAAGCGTATAACAATACAGCGACTACGCTGGCTGGGTCATGTCCATCGTATGGATAAAGAAGCTCCAGCGAAAAAGGTATTCGAAGGGAAAGTCCCCGGTCAACGACGAAGAGGGAGACCATGCCTCCGGTGGATAGACCAAGCTGAGGAAGCCCTAACCGCGCTTGGCATTAACGATTGGAGAAGGCGCGCGCAAAACAGAGGCGCCTGGCGAGAGCTAATGAGGTCGGCCGTAACCTGACAACGGGTTGTTATGGCCATCTAAGTATGTCGTAAATTTGAACACCCTTTAAAAGCTTACCTTGATTAATAGTTTATAGCTACCTACTCCATTCAATGAATTAATTTTTTGCCATCTAAGTAAGTAAGTCAGTTAAAAAGTTATTTGAGTTAATTCGTGCACTAATTTCATCGTGCGCAAGCCTTAATCGGAAGAATGGTATAGGAGCTTACCCGGAGCAAACATACATATTATGTACATTGATTTTTATATTCATATGTATGTAGCATAAAGATTAACACTTATAATTTTGGTGCAACTTGAAATTTGAATTTTTCCTTTACTTCCTATCCATTGCTTCATACATACATTTATATGTATAAACCACGCTTTGTTTTTTTCCAGTTTCCAATGTTGTCCGTCTGTCTATTCGTTTTGAAATGGTGTAATTTTTCTTAAATCCCAACTTAGGAATCCTTTTGAAAAAGAATCGCTCCTTAATGATATGTATATCGAGGCATCTGCATGAATCTGTGTAATTGCCATGGGCTCAATCAATTCAAGAAGTGGTGCTAGAATTAGTTTTAAAAAGACATCAACTGCTCATCTTTCAACTAGAAATCAGAGTTTTTTTTTGTAATAGGCCTGAATGAAGCTTTGAAATAAGGTTATAATTTTAAATATGCCTTCTCATTCTTCGGTAATGGAAAACTTTACACTCTGACACCACTTCCACGCTTCCAACTCTAGCACCTTTCCTAACTTCATAATTCCTTCTTTTTTGTCTTAAGGTGGTATAAATAAACTGTCCTTGTAAGCTATTATAGTTCTTTCGTAATAGGGTCTTAAGATAAGGGACAAATATATCTGCACAATACAGCTAGAGAATCTGATATGAATCTGTTCTGTGAGGATAATTCATTTTTACTAAAGTGTTCTCATCCTATTCTGGTTGATATCTCCTTACACTTTGAGGACCGGAGACGTGAATTCCCATAATTTATTTTTCAACTGTTGGCGACCGATGACGGAAATTCACGTCACTTACATTTTATGCAATATAACATAGTATTATAAATTGGAATTACAAGTAAATAAAGCATGAAGATTGATAATACCCGTCCTCGGCTTAGGGTACATTGAACATATTTTTTTTTTAAATACTTTTGGTTTTATTTAATTTTGGGCATTTCCTCCAAGGCTGTATAGTAAACAAAATACCTATCTTAACTTCTGAATTTAAGAAAACGATTAAAAATAAAACGTTTTTGACCAAATAATGGAAAGTAATTAATTTATTTTTTTTACATATAACATTAATTTAGCGTGAACTTACCATCTTCATGAAATAACTCGCCAGATACTAAATCCTTAACTGCATTTAATTTGGCTTGTATAAGACGTATTGGAGCATCTCTGGGTATTGCATCTAGCATATTACGTGCTAACATACCCAATTCTGGAGCTGGCAATGTATCCTTCAATTGCTCCAACACAACACCAGTCGAGTTGAGCAAAGCTTCCTGAGTTGGAATAATTACATCGTACGATGGTACTGCTAACATGCCATTTAGTGCGGTGAAAAGTGAATGCAAATCCCTCCTAAACGAATCCTCATACTGACCACCTGTGGCACGAGCAAAAAGTTTTCGCGATTGTATTAATAACTTAAAGATATACTCTAGTGAGCCAAAACATTTCTGAAATGGATCTGGATGCTCGGCTTTTGTCATAAATACAGCCATATGTTCGACTGACGTTATAAGTCCTTTGTAGACAAGAGCCGCAGCAAAGTGATCTTCAATGTACGCATTCATTACAGGACGAAAATGTTGAAATTTATTGCTTTGTAACAGACTAAAGATGCTTACTAGTACGTGGAAAACTAAACCTGAATATTGAGTGCTATTGCCTTCTTCATTTGAGAACATTGCGAACAGCGCATCGAGCACATCTTGTAAGAATTTTACCAATTCTTCATCGTTTAGGCGTAAAACACCGGTCAATGAATCCTGTATAGTTTCTGGATGTGCACGCCATTGCAAAAGTGACAACAGATCGGCATTTTGAGTAAGTTTGGTGGAGCAAAGTATTGATTTTATGACGAAGACTTCCTTAGAGCTACGATGAAAAATGGAAGAGCATTCCACCTTGGAGTGTGGATCTTTAGGTAGGCTTGGAAGTTTTAAATAATTGGCAGCTAATAGTTTTGTCGCATCTTCACACTTGTAAACATATAATTCATGTTGGCCATCGGTTAGTGTGGCTCCACTTGGCTCCATTAGTCGTGCAAAACTAAAACCAAATAGTTTCGGATCAGATTTATCCCGCGTCGAGCAATGGCGAAACTCAAAGCGTACATGTGCTGTAGAAAATTTATCAATTGGCACACTAAGGCGCAGCATTTCATTCCAGCATGGTGAATTCTGATGATAGAGTATCATTGATTTATAATAGTTTTGTGAATCCATGCCTGAAGCACCCCAAAGACATTCGGCGAGTACATTCCCAGCAACGTCCAGTACTACTACGGTTACTTGTATATTCTTGGCTGTATTTTTGCCGCCGCGCTCAAACTCACCACGTTCAAGTGTGATGAACATATCATTGCGCACATCACCGGGCATAATGACATCTGGAAAGCCCATTTTCCGTGTAATTGTGGTACCTTGGAAAAGTAATGGTTGTTCTTGACGTGCTTGTCCTAAGCCACCATGTAACAACTTAAGGGATACAGCAATTCCATGTGCATTTTGATTGGCAGTAGTGACTGGTGAAAATTTACCAGTTAATTTTTTGATGATAAATTCATGTAGTTGATGAAAATCTTTTTCTTCGCATTGGTGAATCTAAAAAATAAAAAATCACATGATTTGTCTGGTATTTTTGATAGATATCAACGTTAATTTTGAATATTTTGGCCGTGTCTCCAATATTTAATATCAACGTGCAGAAATGTTTATGTGTGAAATTACCTTAAAATTACACTCTCGTTCTTCTGACTCAACTGTGCTATCAAACTGACAAATTTCACTGAGGGACAGTACGCCCATTCCAAAAGGTCGTCGATATGTCGCACCATTACAACAATTATTTCCTTTTTCTAATTTTTTCACCGACTCAGAATGTATAATTTTGCCAACACGCATTACAACCGCTACCAGATATAAATCCTCATTCAAATCAGCAGCTCCTAAATCTGTAAAGACGGTGCAATTGCTATGCAACTTCTCAATGTAGTTGGAAAATCCATCCTTAGAGATTTTAACTAAAAATCGTTCAGAAAGTGCCTTCATATGTGAAGGATTGCCATCGTAAAGAAAGAAATAGACCTCAGCATCATCACCTCCAATGCGATGTCCAAAATCACGCATACAAAAATATAAATGATGTGTTAAAATTTTTCTTTGTGTTTTGCGACGTAAAGTTCCACGACTCTAAGACAAGAAATAATTAAAAGATTGCACATAAGATACAAACAAACATTTGAGATAAAACTTACCGATGAAGCTTTGGCATTGTCTGCGCTTGTCACGTGTACTTGATAAAGTCCAACTATGCCAATATTGTGTGGATCGACCGCTAGAGCCCCTACACGTGGCACTAAGTCTAAGCCAAGTTTTCTGAAATAAAAAAAATTTAAATTTATTTAAAAAAAAATACTAAACAAAAATTAGTTATTATTAAAATATGTATCAGTATTGTTTGATATTTCATCATGGAAAGACTTAGCACGGTACAGCTGTATTACGAAAATCAAAGTTTTACAAGGTACAATATTGGCCAAAACTTAAGCACCCCCTTAGTACATATTTATTCAAATCATAATTTTTTATGAAAATGTCGTTTTTAAAACATATTACGGATTTGTTTTATTTATTTATACCTTTATTATTGGCAAACACAAATAAAAAGAATCTGCGTCAAGGAACATTTTAAACCCGAAAACTGAACGGACAAAACTAAAGCACCCCCATTTTTATGGTGAGTAAAAACTTTTAAAATTACTATTTATTTGCGAACCCTTTGTTCTGAACAACTCGCGCACCTCTTTAAGGCATAGAGGATATTAAATTATTAATGATATCCTGCGATATCCTTCCCCAGCCATTGATGCATACAAAGGAATTGTACCCACTGATGGAATTTTGGAGTCAAAACTGGGCATTTTCTCAGATGATTTTGAACTGACCAACCTCCGTCCTCAACTTCAAATATTGAAAAACATTGTTGCCTGGCAACAAGCCAACGTGCTGTCCTGAAATCGCTAACCAATTTCGGAGATCTTTATACAAAATTCTCTTTATGTTCTGTCCTAAAGTATAGAATAAATGCTTTTTTTTCAGAAATATTTATGGATCTTTTTTATTTGAGTTGCCCCCCCCCCCCCCATGAAAAATTTCGTTGTGACGCCCTTGATGATAATGTGGATTACCCGATGAAAGTTATTTTTTTTTATTTTTGAAAAAAATACCTCTAAGTACATCATCCTTTAAATCACCAAATGATCAATGATTCATCAAGTATGATTTTGAGAATTCGGCTCTCAAAGTTTTTCTTGAACAACCAACATTTATTTCATTCAATTGCACTCAATTTTTAATTATTATCTCTATCGCGCCCCTCCTACATAACCACTGCAAAATACAGTTTTAATTGAAATTTAAAAAACTTTTAAATGCTTTGTATTGAGAACAAATGTATTTAATTACAAAGTTATTATAATATAATACTAGCTGTACCCGCGGCTTTGCCCGCTCATTCTACGTTGTACAACCTCGGCTACATTTTACGCAGTCTTTGCTACAGACAATTGGATTCATGTACCAAATTTCACAACTTGGTATACCATAGCAATTTAAGTTCTTTTGCAACATGAGAGGAGCTACATCCCATTGTCCTCACCTGTAACATTTTGCAAGTAGCTTGGTACAAACAATGTACATTCATGCATCAAGTTTCACAACTGTAGCTGCTATAGATTCTAAGATATAGTATATAAAGTGTTTTTGTTTTAAAGAAGGATGAACGACCCGTTGTATTTATAATCCAGTCCACATTTCGTGAAGTCCTTAGAATGTATTCTATTTTGATTATTCTATGAACACTATGAACCTTAGCTTCAAATTTCAATATTCACGCTATCATTGGAGTCAATATATGGCGTTTTAGGTGTTTCTGCAGTATGGAAGGTGCCACTGCCTAAGATGTATGTTTAGTTAAATAAAATATTGCCTATATTTCTCAGGAATAGTATAGCTTCCTAATGGTAGAATAATTATTAGAATCAGTCTTGTAGTTTGAGAGATTACCCCCTACACACAAAAAACAAAAAAACAAACTTCACGTGCATAGATAACGATTTTTTTGGCAAAAATGTATTTTAATTGTAGTAATCGTTGTAATTTAGCGTTTTAAAATGGATTCATACTTAGGTTATATCAAATACAGTATTTTAGCTTACAGTCGTTCAGTACTGAGGAAAACTTGATGAGACAATGATGAGGCTAACTGTAACCTACTCGTACGTGTTTGTAATTATAACATTGCTGGCCAGAGATACTTCAACGGTACGTTAGGTTTGGAAATACTTTTCTTTTTTAAAATAACTCTTTTTTTTTTTTAAAATTAGTTTGGCGACTTGTCCTCGATGATTATAAAAATAACAAAACTCGAGTGTATGCCAGATCCAAAATATATTACAGGTGCAAAATGCCAACTTAAAGCTATTAATCGGCATAAGGCTCTAGTTAACATGGAATGTGAAATAATAAATTCACTTAAGGATGTATCTGTAAGTTTAGTAGATACGTATATACGAACATATGTATATAAGGATTTCATAACTCCATTTTGCATCGAATCTAGCAATATTTGACATATAAAGTTAATGCACATATATGTTATCAAAAATTATTTCATTACGATCTATGTATATATCTAATTAAGTTCTCTCGTTTATATATTTTTTAGATTCATTTCGAACTTTTCCAGAAAAATTCAGCAAATAAATTCACTCCATTTTTATTAAATGTCACGCAAAATGCATGTGAAGTTTTCAGGACATCAAGTTTCAGCATTTACGCAAGGATACTAAAAAACGTTTTAGCTGAATTTTCGAATGTAAATCACACTTGTCCTTATACGGTAGGTTAAATATTCAAATACATTATTTAGGGCTGTTAACAGTATCATAGTATTTACAGTGTTACTTCAAAAAGAAGTAATTTTACAATAATTTGCAATCATGTACAATGTTTTGAAATAGCAGTATGTAGTTGTAAAAATTAAATTATGTATGTACATGGCAACATGTTTTAGAGTGCTGTAGTGTGATAAAGTTATATCCTGTTATATCTTTGAAGTTTTGCCTGATGTTTGCTTAATTCTTCAATATTAAATGAAAATAATAAACAAGAAACTATAATCAAAGTTTTGACAACAATGGAATGGGGACAGTCCACGCCAAATTGGACACTTGATGCTTTTGCATCTCTGATATTTTGAAATTTTTTTCCCTTCAGTAGCTACTAGTTCTGACCAGTCTCAATGATTTTTTCCAATTTATTTTAACAAGTCATTCAACAGTTATACGTTTTTTAAATGTGGGTAAGACTTTAATTGTATTTTATGGCAGAAAAGGATCAGGTGTTCTTATAAATATTTAGTTTAAGAAACGCAGCGAAAATTGCAGTTTAATTGCGTGTTTTATTTGATATAATAAGCAAATGAAATAAAAATGATATTCCAAAATAATAATATTTCTTTCTTTTCAAGGGAAAATTAATTGTGAAAAGTTTGAGTTTGGAAATGAAACACATTCGATATGTACCCCTTCCATTTGGTGCGTATAAAGCAGTAGTCAGATTTTTAGAAGGATATCCCTATGATCAGATTGGCACAATTGTATTTAATGCCGAGGTTTATGAACAACAAAAAACATATACAAAAAATCGAGTATCTAAAACTTAAATATTAGAAAAAATTATGTATACACATTATATTCATGATAATAAATATTAAAAAAAAAACATAAAAGCATTTCCATGGAGTCAAACGGGACCGTCGAACACTCTTTATAAGCCCTATAATTGGTGCTAAGGTTGATTTTGAGAAAAGTTTTCGTTTTCAAGATAATTGCAAAAAACCAAGGCGTTCGCATGGGACAAAAGCAGAATTTTTCAGCGAAACCTGACGCAATATTTCAATGAGACTAATTTTAAAATTTTGTATATTGATGTCTTTTACAAATGGTTTTGATTTTACCCCAAAATGATTTATACTTATTTTTTAATTTAAATTTAATCACAGTCGGACGGGACATTTTTTGCCATCATGCTATTTACATAATTTGTTTCTGTTGCTCTTTTACGAAATTATATATATATAAGCTTAGTAAAAATGGTTTTAAATCATTAGAAGTATCCAATGTACTTATATTCACATAATAACAACAAACTTAACAAAAGTATGTAGTATGAATATAGTACTGTGTAGTATTAAATATAATAAAAAAAGATAAATTTAAGTGAGTATACAATAGTATCAGGATTATGATACAATTTTTATTTTTCAGAATAGAAAGTCCCAGCTGCTTTTACTTCTTGACCATCGCAACAAAAGAAGTGCAACTGGGATATATCTGGAAGGCTTTATACTTCTTTCCATTTTTCATCTAAATTATATAGCAAGGAGTGTTTTTCAATCCGATCATATAACTAATACATTTTAACCCCATTTATGTTATCTTGTGCATGTTGATAAAATGAAAATAATTTCATTACTTCCTTCAACCAACGCTTTCCACTTTTGCCTAGCATTCCGCATTCTTTCCTTGTTTTTCAATTTTAGTTTATCTTCCTTCAACTTTTTCCTCTAATTTTTTTCGCCGCCTATATTGGCGCTCAGTCGCAAACTACAAGATTCGACACTACAAACCTCTTCAGCCTGTACTCATGTCGAGCTCATATTATAAAAAAGTGATTTAAACTGCAGTAAGGTTGAGTTCAAGTCCGAAATTAAATTGTGGCATCAGTATTGTTGTAAAACCGATTTCGAAGATGCTTTGAATGAATGGAAGAATTGACCATTACCAAAACCAAAAAAACTGAATAGTCCTTCCCAAGCATCACAATTATACTGCAAATGTTTGCCACAATTCCAGTGACTTCGACAACAGCAGAGCGATTCTATAAAATACCACTTTAAGTTAATCCATCTTTATTTGTAAATTTACAAGAATATCGGCCTTTGCTTATGACTGTAAGTTCAATTATTAATTATTATCTCTATTGCGGCCCTCCTACATAACCGCGGCAAAATCCACTTTTAATAGAAATTTTAGTTTCTGTTTGTTTTGTATTGAGAACTAATGATTTCATTTGCTTTGCTCCCTCACTCCCTGTTGTACAATCCCGCCTACATTTACAGACAATTAGGTTCATGTACCAAATTTCACAACTTGCGGTATAAGTACCAGGAATAGCAATTTAAGCTATTTTGTAACATGAGAGGAGCAAAGCCTCATTATCCAATCTCCTTCACATTTTGCAAGTAGCTTGGTACAAACAATGTACATCCATGTACCAAGTACCAAGATGCAGCGTGGTTGTGAGTTTTTGTTGTAAGTAAGGATCAACGCCCCGTTATCTAATCCTATGTACATCCTAACAACAAGTTGTCAAACTGTTGCTGTCATAGGAGTCAAGATATAGCGTTTTAGGTGTTTCTGCTGTATGGAAGGTGCCACTCCCTAAGGTGTGTGTTTAGTTTAATAAAATATAGCTGGTGTTACTCAGGAATAGTATAGCTTTCTAATGGTAGAATAATTATTAGAATCAGCTCAGTAGTTCAAGAGATTACCCCCTACATACAAAAAACAAAAAAACAAACTTTACCGCTTATTAATTATAGATTAGATGTGAATACGAGTAGATTACGGTTTAATTTTTTTGGCTAAAATGTATTTTAATTATAGTAATCGTCAATATAGCGTTTTAAAATGGATTTATGCTTAGGTTATAACTTTTTAAATAATATCTAATACAGTATTTTAGCTTACAGTCGTTCAGTACTGAAGAATACTTGATGAGACAATGATGAGGCTAACTTTAACCTACTCGTACGTGTTTGTAATTATTGCATTGCTGGCCAGAGATACTTCAATGGTATGTAAGGTTTCAAAGTTAATTTCTTTCTTTAAATAACTTCTTTTTTTAAATTAGTTTGGCGACTTGACTTCAACGATTTTAAAAATAACAAAACTCGAGTGTATGCCAAATCAAAAATATATTACAGATGCAAAATGCCAACTTAAAGCTATTAATCGGCATAAGGCTCTAGTAAACATGGAATGTGAAATAATAAATTCACTTAAAGATGCATCTGTAAGTTTAGTGTATACGTATGTGTGCATTTTTTACAGAAATCGGTATTTTAGCCAGCCATGGTTTCGATTTTTTATACCCTACACAGAGGGTATATTCACTTTGGTATTCCTTTTGTAACGCATAGAAGGGGGCGTGGCAAGTATGGAAAAGTCACCACCTGAGTTGATTTAGCTATGTCCGTCTGTCTGTCCGTCTGTTGAAATCAGGTTTACGAGAAAGCCAAGAAAGCTAATTGGATGAAATTGGCACACACAGGTCACACTTTCTTGTAAGCACCTTCCTTCAAAATAGGTGGAATCGGTTAACGGATACGCTTACCGCCCATACTCTATGTCAGTGATGGGCATGGAAATCTAACAAAAGGGCGAAACAACAACAAACGAAATTTTAAAGTTTGTTTGCTACATTCGTCGAAACACAATGCGGCATTGTCGCTTATGCCTGTGTGTGTTGTTTTTGTTTTCATTTGAACTCAAGTCAACACTGTGCGTCGAATAACGGTTCGAACAATGAGGGCGGATAGGGACACTACGTACCCACCACTGCTCTATGTGTATCTACTAACGATCTGCATGAATGTGTTTGAAATGCGTTTCAAGACATTCTATTGTAAATCAAGCACTTACTTCATTCTATCCACTGCTTGCAAAGCATCTGCATTAGTATAGAAAACATCCCTTCTTAGAACGAAAACCAAACAAAAGAGAGAGCGAAATATTCAAACACTGTACTCATGATATCATACTTCGCTAGAAAAAAATTGCTTGATTATACTGTTCACTGAAGCGAGTGCAGCAAGTATTATAGTGTACATCAAATTTTCTAGTGTACAGCAAATATACTAGTATACATATTTATGTATAATGAGCATAGTGAAACAAAATTGTGTCTGCTTATTGTCAATTTTTTTTACTATAACTTTGATTTGCTACAATGTTGACGCATGTACATTAGAGCGGTACAAAATAAAAACTTTTTAATTTTTTTTCCGATGTGTCAGCGGATTACAGTAGCCTTTTACTTATGGACAAAGCCCATTACTCTATTCTATTTTTAAAAAATATAAAGTATTTTACTTTCAGTTAAGAGCCCTCTATTCAGCCAAAAACTAACATCAAGTAACTCAAAAAGTTCATATAAAGAAAAAACCCAAGAAAGTTCAAATTGGACATGTTTATAAGCTTTTTGATTTATTTGACTTCAATATCGGCATGCGTAGAGCGTTTAAGTTTATAAAAATGTTCTTACATTGGTAAACTCCATCTTAAAAAACAGTTCTTAGTTATAATTCCAATATTTATAAAATTTTTTTACATATATGGCGGCTTAAAAATGTTGCACTCAGATCAAGCACTTACTTTATTCTATTCACTTTTTTAAAGACTTGAATATTTATATACCATTTTTATGCGCAAAACCACATATGATTTTTGAATTTATTAGTTCGTGAATTTGACCGTTATAAAATTTATTTCTATATATTTTTCAGAGTAACTTTTACTGTCCTTCGAAAATCCCCTCATCTATGCTGGGTTTTTTTTTGCATAGCCAAGCTTTATGACTTACTAGCTGGTAGAAGAGGTAAGCCCCTATCAATGTGAACTATCTGTAGATATGCTACAACAAAGTCGAACCTTCAGTAAGACATTGACCTGTTTGAGGTTAATTTTATTACAACACAACAATCCTCATCAATGGGTTGTGTCTTTATAACACGAACCATTATTAAAAATTTCGGGATTTCTTAAAATATGTCATAAAATTAGAAAATTAACTTCATTACGGTCTATTCTTGGAGTTTGTCTATTAACAGGTAGTCTTATGTTAACCTCTCAATCAATATTTGTTAAGAATTTTACCTGTAAAGAACTTCATGAATTAACTCTGGATGGAGTACATTTTTCTTTGTATTTTTTCCTATGCCCCGTTATAGTAACTTAGGCAAAAGTTACTTTTACATTAAACTAATCATACGAAAGGATTTTTTATAAAATTAAAATGTAATATTTCATGTGTAAAATGTATGCCAAGAATTTTAATTAAATTTTCGGTTTCCATTTAGGTCAAAAAATTACTTTTTTCACATATTTCAATCGGTTGAATCTGCAGTTGAAAATGTTGGGAACAAATTTGTTGGCTATTTAATTAATTTTAATTTGATACAATTTTTGTCCAAATCGGTAAATGTGAAGTTGAATTTTGTTCAAAAATGTTAGACTACGTCAAGATTCATATCTCGAAAACATGTTCACACTAATTTTGAAAGTGTTTTTTGAGTTTAGCAGTCTATTTTACATAAGAAAAAAATAGTACAACTGCAAAACATTTTTTTTTTTTTTTTCATTTTCAAACTAGAGTTGTTATCGTCTGAACTGCTTACTAACAGATCAAAACATTCTAAACATTCCTTTTATTTGCTGCACCCGGTTCATTTTTTGCCTTTGACATTTTATTTTTGTTTCATGAAACAAACATTGCAGTCGCGAGAAGAGACTAGAAATGTGTACATGCTTTGATTTCAAGGCAACAAGCAGTGTACATGTGTTGTTCTCTGTCATGCTCTCATTTTACTTCATTCTTTATTGCTTGCTTATTTCAATCAAGCAGTGTTCACTGAAGTAGAGTGCACTACTGTAAACGAAAAAGGGAATGCATTCGTGCAGAGCTCTAGTATCTACCCAGGCCCATTTTGAAAAAATTTGCACCAATTTTGATGAAACTTTATGATGTAACCTTTATACCACCATATCTCGTAAGCCGTGCAAGATATTGTGATGAAATTTGGAAAACTGATACATATCATATGTATCTTAAATTGCATCAAAAGTGAGCGGAATTGTAAAAGTAGGCGTGTAAATTTTCAACAGTTAAAAATTTTGATTGTATATCTTAAAATTGGCAAAAACGATTTTCATAAAAATTTTTGAGATGATGCCGCTGAAAGTAGTTATCAATACGAGCTTAGCCACTTTACTGAAAAATCTCGTTGAAGGGCGGTGCCCAACGTATAGTAATTATAAACGTTATATTAAGAGGACTAACAACGTAATCGTTATGAAATTTAATGAGGTAGACATTCTTGCTATAAGGTCTTTTATTACAAAAATTTGGTCCAATAGTACCTGTGGGTGTGGCACCTCCTTTATAAACAAAAAACGATTAAGAATTTGATTTGTTTAAGACTAATAATTATTATATTAATAATTGAACAATTTTTTTTTTATTTTTTTATATATTATATTATTTTTTGAATAAAAATGACTAAAAAAGTTCCATATAAAAATTGTTCAATTACACTAGTTTTCAAATTTGGGGTTCATCTCGAGATCTGGTTTCTCATAGACTTTTTATCATGTATTTTGGGGCGCTGATTCCAAAAATGGCAACAATTTTTTTTTTTTTTTTCTTAAGAAAAAAACCTCTTTTTCGGCACTTTTTTCATTTATTTGGCAATATCTCGATGAATTTTTTTTTTTTTTTCCCCACGCCCCAAAATACACAGAAAAAAGTCTATGAAACCAGATCTTTTTTCTTGTAAACTAGTGTTATTTATATAATAATTATTAGTCTTAAATAAATCAAATTCTTAAAAAGTAAAAAGGAGAACTTGCCAATTTTTCAATAATAATAAAAAAGTAGCTGAAAATTTCCAGAACTTTGAAAATATATGAAGAAAATCATAGCACATGTGTAAGCAAAACAGCTTAAAAGACATCAACATTGCCAAGCCATATGTGATACTACTACTACTTCCGGCTTATTTTTAATAATAACAATATTTAGTTCCGTTGTTTTTCTTTCAAATGAGCTTTAAAGTGGTAATCTGTGATGTTTTCTCGCAAAGTTACAGCCACTTGAAAGTGACATGAATTTGATCCCCTACGACCAAACAATAGCCGCGTTTTATTCGCTTTGGTTAAACCAAAATCTCATTCAAATGTGTGAACCAGCTCAATTTCTAGTTCAATTGATTCAGCTTTGTTTTTGTTTTTGCTAAAGTTTGAAGCATCATAGACACAAACCTAAAATAATCAAAAATATATGGCAACTTTGGTGGAATTTTGAAGAAGCGTTTTTAGGTCACGCGAGGCCTTGGGCACTCAGTCAGTGATAGGCCAAAATATTAAAATAGAAACACATAATAAAAATAAAAACAGTGATGAAACAACAGAAAACGAAAAGAAAACTTCGGTATTAGCGTCTGCGACACTATAAAAACGGTTTGAAACCATTTGATAGCTAGAATTTGAAAAAAAAAAATTATGTACTGATACGTGAGGCCCCTTACCGTGCTAGGCCCCGTTCAACCACACGACCATAAGCCGGCTCTGATTTTAAAATAGAGTTTCTGTCAAACACTGTCATGCCACCTATTGGTCAAATGCAGAATTATAAAAGGTTAAACTTATGCGTTTTATTCACTTTTAGGTATAACCAAAGCAAATAAAACACGGCTAAAATTAACGAACCGGTTACAAATTTATTTCATCTTGGAACTTTCATCTTAGAAACTCTGATTTCGATAAGGAGGCGTGGCATCGCACCTAATAGGTAAAGACGGTATCACGGTTGTGCCACTACACCGATTTTGATGAAATTTGGTATGTAGATACTAGATTGAATCTTGATTAAAGATATTTGTTTTGAGTGGGCAGTACCACGCCCATAACAAGTAAAAACGTTTTACTACTAAGCTACTGGACCAATTTTGATAAAATTTGATACAGAAATTGATTGAACCCTGAGGAAACGTATATGTTTTAAAATGGAGGGTGCCACCCCTTCAATAGGAAAATATATTTTCCCAACTTAACTAATGGACCAATTTTGATGAAATTTGGTATGGAAATAGATTGAAGTCTTTGTTTTTATGTGGGTGGTGCCACGCTCTTAACAGGAAAATATGTTTTCTTAGCTAAACTAATTGACTGATTTCGATGAAATTTAGTATGGAGGTATGCATACTGATGATTTTTATTTTTAAAAACGATGAAAAAAAAATAGCTCATTTCTATATAATTTTTTTAATGCCAAAAACATTTTTAATTGTTGAATTTCAACCACTGGGCGAACTCTAGTCTAATTAAATTCTCTCGTTTATATACTTTATAGCTTCATTTCGAACTTTTCCAGAAAAATTCAGCAAATAAATTCACTGCATTTTTACTAAATGTCACGCAAAGTGTATGTGCCGTTTTCAAGAGACCAGGTTTCAGCATTTACGCAAGGATTATAAAAAACATTTTAGCCGAATTTTCGAATGTAAATCACAGCTGCCCTTATACGGTAGGTTAGATTGAAATTCATAATTTAGTGCTGTTCGCAGTATCATAGTATCTAATGGGTTATTTTACATTGAAGTAATTTTACAATAATTTGCTATCTTGTGCAATGTTTTTTTTTTGTTCATTAGAATCATGAAACAGCAGTAGTTGTAAAAATTAAATTATGAATTTTGCATCATGTTTTACACGGAAAAAAAAATTCTGTAAAAATTCATTGGATTTCCGACAATAATTACAGTTTTTCCCTGTAATGCCCAGATGGTAAGCGAAAAACTGTAATAATTGATTGTGGTTGTCAATGAAAAATTACAGTGCTCACACTGTAAAATTTAACATTTATTCCGAAAAAATTTTAAAAACGAAAATTTTACTTTTTGTTTTTATTTTATTTTTTTTCTTATTTTATGTTTCATTATACTTCCTAACCATACTTCTTAACATAGCACGAAACAGAGAACCAGCCTGGCGACATTCATATAATTATTTTCTTGTAACCATATATCTACATTTTACGTCGTATTTGTACAACGCAGGTGACAAAAAAGTTATGTCGAATCATAAGATAAATAATTTATTATGTGATACTTGTTGAAGTTTTTACAGTTTACCCTGTAATTTTTATTTGTCGATCATATGAAATGTTCATTAATTATTTAGTACTTTTTGCTAACTAAATATTTCCCTGACCACATTGTATATTTTCCATTCTGAAACTGTAATAATAAAGTTTTAGACTGTAATAATTGCAGTTTGCGCATCAATTTATACTGAGCATTCCATGAAATTAGAAATTACAGGACTATACGACAATTATTCCTGATTATTTTTCTTTTTTTGAATATCTCACGCTATTTTTTATAAAACCTTTTTTTCCGTGTAGAGTGCTGTAATGTGGTAAAGTTATATTCAGTGCACTTTGTAGTTTTGCCTGATGTTCGCAAAATTTTTCAATATAAAATGGAAATTACTAGCAAGAAAAATTAAGCAAAGTTTTGACAACAGTGGAATTTTCGTGCGAGTACGATGAAGGGATGAAGTACTCATTAGCTTCGTTCCAGAACTTTTTGGGTAAAATCCTGTAAAACTGTCAAACACGAGAGAATAAGAAAATTGCGCTCTGTGAAATAGAAATAATTTAAAAAGTACAGGAACGGAAAAAACCATTTTTTAGCACGAGAATAAACGTCAAAAAATTTTGAATTTAGTTGGTGCAAAAAGTTAATTTTCTAAGTCCAGACAATAAATAAACATCTTAAATTGAATGTAGTTGAACAATAAATTCAGTTCTATAAACGCAAACAATAAAATAGAAAATAAAAATAGTCAAAATAAACTCAATGTTTACAATTCAGTTTGCACAACATAGAACAGCTGATAGTTTGACACTTTTAATGAGTTTACACACAAAAATTCTTCGGGTAAAAACCTGTAACTTCTTACAATGAGAGAACATAAATTACTCTCTCATTTTCGTTCTCACTTACAGGTTTTTCGTGTACGGGAACGCTTTTTGGGTAAAATCCTGTAAAAACCTGCAAATTGTACTAATGCATTATTGTACGGGAACGCAACTATTCTTTCATTGTTATAATACTATATAATAATTTTACTATGAAACTCTGAATAGACTTATTGAATATTTTGTAAATGGTTATATTATATTTAACTTTCAAAAGGGTTAGATTTAACGGTGTACGGTTTGTAAGTTATTCAAGGGTAAGAGTCGCTAAAATTAATTTTACATATGAGACATTCCACACCAAATTGGGCACTTAATGCTTCTGCATCTCTGATTTTATGAAATTTTGATTTTTTTTCAGTACTGGTACTTTTCTAATTTATTTTTGGAAGTCATTCAAAAGATACGATTTTTAAATATGAAATTTTAATCCTTTTTTATGGTGGAAAAGGATCAGGTGCGTTTAGCTCAGTATATTCTTTTCTCAATCACAACATTTTGGCTTTAAGAAATGCTTTTTGTGGTATAACTTTATAAATATTTAGTTTAAGAAACGCAGCGAAAGTTGCAGTCTAATCACGTGTATTATTTGGTATAATAAGCTAATGAAATTAAAATTATATTCCAAAATAAGAATAACATTTCTTTCTTTTTAAGGGAAAATTAATTGTAAAAGGTTTGAGTTTGGATATGAGACGCATTCGATATATAGCCTTTCCATTTGGTGAATATAAAGCAGTATTAAGATTCTTAGAAGGATATCCCTATGATGAGATTGGTACAGTTGTACTCAATTTCCAGGTCTATGAACAACAAAGGACTTATACAAAAAATCGAGTAGCTAAAACTTAAATATTACAAAAAATTATGTATACACATTATATTTATAATAAATATTCATAAAATAACTTATCTTAACTGATACTTTTTATAAAAAATTTGCATCGCATTAGTACGAACTCTAATTGATTTACAAAAATATGGGTGAATATAAGACTACCACGCCCACCTCCGCTTAAAACATGTGATTTGATTAAAGTATTGATGCTTTGATTGGCGATGTTTTCCTTACCGTGCTTTGTGGAACCTGAAAAAAATGTTGCCACAACAGAATTTTAGTGAAAATTTGTGGAAATCTATTTCAACTGAAACTAATGTCTTCTATGCATTTTCACGCCCTGGAGAGGCGCGCATTAAAATACTTGTTTTCTTCGGCACAGTCTTTACAATGTTTTGACCTAAAAACTTTCTATAAAGTCTGTGCTTCATCTAAAACAAATGCAATTGGTGAACAATTTTAGAATATGGAACCAGAATTGATTGAGTACATGATCCAAGTGTGGTTTCCGTTGGTAGCACCGAAGCAATTTGGGAAGTTCCGTAACTTCTACTATTGTTCTTCAACTTCTTATTATAACTCTTCTGTTCACTGAAGCAGACAAGTGCGCAAGGGGGGGGGGGGAGGTTTGGGAGTTCAAACCCCCCCAATGGGAATTTTCGCACATGGTTTTTATTGATATTTGAATGAAAAATCAAAAAGACACAACAAATTTGTTGTTAAATGAAAGATAACTAAAATGTCAATAAATCGTCGGAGCCCAAGCTTTTAATTTTCGACAAGATTTGCACTCTCTAGCTATTTTGGAACCAAAATACACGATTTGGGATCACTGTGCGTCGCTAAGTCTTAGTAATACGAGCGTTTTTTCAATGCGCGTTTAAGCATAGCTTCGGCATTAATAAAATCAGCGTGCGTTCCAACGCGCGTTGAAACATACGAACAAAAAATAGTAACATTTTTGCGTCAGAGCAATTAACCGAAAAGAACTCCGCATTCTTGATACGGGAATCGTTTCCAAATGTCCATCAAATGCTTCGTGTTATGGCAACTTTAACTATGACAACAGAAACAAATGAACGCTCCTTTTCAGCGCTACGTCATCTAAAAACATACCTCAGACCAACTATGTCCGAAGATAGGCTGAACGGCTTACTTACTTACTTAGATGGCCATAACAACCCGTTGTCAGGTTACGGCCGACCTCATTAACTCTCGCCAGGCGCCTCTGCTTTGCGCGCGCCTTCTCCAATCGTTAATGCCAAGCGCGGTTAGGGCTTCCTCAGCTTGGTCTATCCACCGGAGGCATGGTCTCCCTCTTCGTCGTTGACCGGGGACTTTCCCTTCGAATACCTTTTTCGCTGGAGCTTCTTTATCCATACGATGGACATGACCCAGCCAGCGTAGTCGCTGTATTGTTATACGCTTAACTATGTCGATGTCGGCGTAGAGCTCATACAGCTCGTGGTTCATTCGAATGCGATAGTCGTCGCCAACTCGAACAGGACCAAAGATTTTGCGGAGAACTTTCCTCTCGAACACCCCAAGAGCGGCTGCGTCTGTTGTCGAAACCACCCATGCCTCAGCGCCATAAAGAAGCACAGGTAGAATGAGCGTCTTGTAGAGTGTTAGCTTTGTCGATCGAGAGAGAGCTCTGCAACGTAATTGCTTACTGAGACCGTAGTAGCACCTATTAGCAATTGTTATTCTCCGCTTAATCTCCAGACTGACATCATTGTTGCTGGTTACGGCAGTGCCAAGGTAGATGAATTCCTTGACAACTTCTAATTTACAGTTGCCCGCTGTAACATGAGAGTCTAGATCCCGTGCTCTCTTGTTGTTGTTAGTAGACATCATGTATTTCGTCTTGCCCTCGTTTACCGTCAAACCCACTTTGGCTGATTCCTTTTCAATAGCAGTGAAAGCAGCAGTAACATCTCTCTTACTCCGACCGATAATATCAATATCATCAGCGTACGCAAGGAGCTGAACACCTTTGAAGAAAATGGTGCCATTATGATGCAAACCGGCTTTTCGTACGATCCCCTCCATAATGAAATTGAAGAGATCGCACGAGAGCGGGTCGCCTTGTCTGAAACCTCGCTCGGTATTAAAAGTTCCGGAGAGGTCATTCCCTACCTTGACGGAGCTAAACGTATTGCTCAACGTCATCCTGCAGAGCCTTATCAACTTTGCAGGTATACCGAACTCAGACATTGTTGCGTATAGGCAATCCCGCACTGGGCTATCGAACGCAGCTTTATAATCGACGAAGAGATGGTGAGTGTCGATTTGATATTCATGGGTTTTCTCCAGGATTTGGCGTAGTGTAAAAATCTGGTCTATGGTGGACTTACCAGGTCTAAAGCCACACTGATAGGATCCGATCAGCGTTTCTGTATACGGCTTCAATCTTTCACACAATACGCTCGAGAGGATCTTATATGCGATGGAAATAAGACTGATACCCCTGTAGTTGGCGCAGATTGTCGGGTCTCCTTTCTTTATTACAGGACAAAGCACGCTGAGATTCCAATCGTCGGGCATGCTTTCCGCTAGCCATATTTTGCTGATGAGTTGATGCATGCACCTTATCAATTCATCGCCACCAGCTTTAAACAACTCAGCTGGCAGGCCGTCAGCACCCGCTGCTTTGTTGTTTTTGAGTCGCTGGATAGCAACTCGAACCTCTTCGTGGCTAGGTGATGGTACTTCCACTGCGTTATCATCGATTGGTGGTATCGTACTGCATTCTCTCTGGGCGGAATTGGTGGGATCATCGCCCGTAAGCAAGTTGGAGAAATGCTGCCTCCATAACCTCAGTACACTCTGTGTATCTGTAACCAGATTTCCATTTTCGTCTCTACAAGTGGATGCTCCGGGCTTGAAACCTTGAGTTAGACGCTTAACTTGTTGATAGAATTTTCGTGCATCCTTCTTGCCCTGGTACACCTGAACGGCTTAGCCTCGCTAAATATACAACGCAATATCGAAATCAATGTGGAAAGAGTTTTGGACGAGTTTTTCCAAGTACCTCGCAGAATAAGCTGCTTACGTAATGATAACTGAATATCGAATTATAACATAAACTCATGTAAATATGTATACGTATTTAATTATCTAAGTGTCTATATTAAAAGTAAACCGTTTTTTGACTTTTTTTATGAACATATAGTGGAGCGCGTTGTTAAAACACTAATTTTTTTAATTAAAAAAATTTTTCTCAAAATATTTTCAATAAAACATATTTTATTTGTTCTGATTTTTTTAAATGTTATTCCTCAATCAATCCTAAGAATGCATGTGCTTTTATATCGAAATTCTCGCCATAACTTTGGAAACTACGAATTTTTTACTGTTGACGCGCACCATGTTTTTTCAACATTTAAATTAGGTTAAATTGATCCACTTGTTATCTTTGTCATGTTTGTTGAATAAAAAATGACTAAAAAAGTTCAATATAAAAATGTTCAATTATTAAATAATAATTATTAGTGTCAAGCAAATAAATTGCTTAAAAAATTAGTGTTTTATCAAAATTAATTAAATTTTTTTTAACTTTTTTCATAAAGACATAGTCTTTTTTAACAAATATGATTAAATGATTTTTTATCATATCTACTGTAGTTTTTAAGATATTTCGTTTCAAAAAATGTTCAAAAACTTAAAAAAAATAAAGTGTGCAGTTAATAAAAGAATGACCGATATACACAAATGCAACATAGCATTCAATTTCATGCTTGATGAAATTAAGCAAAATAAATCTAATTTTAGCAATCCTTTATTAAATAAAATTATAGAGATAATCAAACAAAGAAGAACAGTTTTATCTGGCATTTTTCTATTTTTAATGAACCCTGACAATATTTATAAGCTTAAGTTTGACTTTTCCAAAGCCTCATCACTAAAAATTATAAAAAAAACAGTTATATGATATTTTGTTCAAATTCGAAAACGAGACTTAACTCCCGTACCGATGATAACGATGACACTGAAATAAGAAACCTAAGTCCAGCCGCAAGTTTAAAATAAAAATTACTTTCTGTTTTAAATACTACATCGCAAAATTGATGTTGATGCTCTAAAACAGTGTGTTGAAGAGAAAGATGCTTCTCATCTTCCTGGTATATTTGTAGCAAATTTAGGTCACGTTTGGAGGATGATACATTGAATGCTTTAATATTTAAGGTCATATTTTAAAAAAGAATAGGAACTTTTTATATGAAATTTAATTTTATAAAAATATTTACTCATAAAAAAACTTGATTACTTTAACGTATAACAACACTAGTTTACAAAAAAAAGGTCTTGTTTCTCATAGACTTTTTCCTATGTATTTTAAGGCGCAAATTCCAAAAATGACAACCATTTTCTATTCTTAAGAATCGTTTTCGAGATATACCCAAAAAACCCTTTTTTCGCACATTTTTCATATACTCGTATAAAGCGTTAAGATTTACATAATGGTTGTAAAAGAAAGTATGGACAATGATGCTTTAATTGGCGAAGTTTTTCCTTGCCGTGCTTTGTGGAACCTGAAAATAATTTTAGAGAAAAATGGTGAAAACCTATTTCAACTGAAATTAATGTCTCCTAAGCACTTTCTCGCCCTGGAGAGGTGCGCATGAAAACACTCGTAATCTTCGGCACAGTCTTTTCAATGTTTTGGCCTAACAAACTCTCTATAAAGTCTGTGATTCATCTAAAAGAAATGGTATAATAATAGTTGTTCCAGATAGATTTATATTTCGTGGTAGTAATTCTTTGCTTTTGAAAAGATGAAATACTTGGTAAGAGCTGGAAGGAACACAATCACGTTGTTAGATGTACATAAATATTTCAAAACTTCTGTTGTAATAAGCCTACCATTGGTATCGGCAACACTTTGCGAAATAACTTAAAAAAAATTTCAGTATTGAACCAGAATCTATTGGGTACATGATGCAAATGTCGTTTCCATCAGTAGCACCGAAGCAATTTGGGAAGTTCCATAACTTCTAATATTGTTTTTGAACCTCTTTAAGTAACTCTTCCGTTGACTGGGGCATCTGAACAGTGCACAACTCTTCTCGTTGGGCCTGGCATGTACTTTGCGAATACTTAGCTCTAATTGTTGATTGGCTTAGTCAAGAAAACGCCAGTGGTCTAAATGATGTTACAGATGTCAAATATTAGGTATTTGAAAAAATTGGAATGCAAAATTCGTGTTCCAGAATATACGTAGTTTTTGGAAGATAAAATGAAATACCGAAATTAAAGATTCGCAGATGCCAACTCGGTGCATCCAATTTTTCGCTATTAATTCATGTGGTGCCCAAATATCGGGCTTCTTTTTGCATCCAGCCTTATGCAAATGATTCAAAACTGTCTTTTGGTCAACGTTTAGTTCCACAGCGATATCATAAGAAGTAATGTGCAAATCTACTTCAATTTTTTGGAAAATTTCATCGACTTTTTCAACGATTGGTTAACCAGATTGCGATTAATGCTAATTATAAAATAAATTTTGGTATTTCTACGTAAAAGGAAAGTAGAAAAACACGAAGCATCTGCTCATCGGTGTATGCAAAATGTAATGTAAGTTCGTATATTTTATAAAAGTATGTAAAACTAGTAAAAAAATTATTTTAATTTTTTCGGACACATGGAAAAATTTACATTTATAATTTTTAGAATTTTTAAGTCCCGGGACTGTCCCGGGCTCACATTTTTAAAACCCGAAAATCCCGGGATCAAAAAAATCCCAAGTTCAAGCCCAGAGGATGCTTATCAATTGAAATTTTAATTTTCGGAGTGCATCCTCTATTGCTTCTTTCAGAAATGATAAAATAAAATAACAGAGAGCAATCACTTTTTAATGTATCGGTTCACAATCGAAATATTCGACCTTAAACTTGTGTTTGTTTTATTTTACGTTATTATTTCGGACGTCTACAATATACAATTTAGCTTAATTCATACTACTTATTTACATGTATTTACACATACATATATCCACATAACTACAGTAGAATATGGAAAAGATGAACGAATAAGAAACTTATTATGTTTTCGAAAGTAGTTTTTGAGTAGTCAAATTTTCGTTCGAAAACATCTTAACAGATATTTTTAAGATAGCAAATTTAATGAAAGAACGACAAGAGTTCAATTTACATATTTCAATTACTAAATAAAATTTGTAAAATTGTTTGTTTTACACATATCAGGAAAACCAAAAAATGTTACAAAACACTTAACACTATTGTTGAAGTATCGATTACTTCGGTAAATACATTTGATTTCGCCGCTTTAATATCGAAAGTGAATATTTTCCTCATTTTCAGAAATAGGCTCAAAGAGCGAATGCCAACACTTCTCGATTACTGTCGTTGTTATTATATTTAATCTCCATGGAAAAATAAGTATAACAGCGTCAGCGTTTTATGTAAGTCCTTTCAACATCTAGGCCACTGAAAATCACATCTGATAAGAGACTTGTATGGTAATGTCACTTTTTGAGACGTATCACATTCTGGTTCAATGGTTGCATAAGTTGCTAAGATTCACTGAATTAACTATACTTTGTGAGATACTGTAACCTTAGTGCGAAAATCAAGGTTTTTCGAGATGTTTGAGACAAAGTTACATAGAACTGTAATTTTTTTTATGAAACCATTAATGAGGTCCTACTTTTTTTTCTTCAAAACACACTTGGAAATATATAATATGGGTTTCATAAGAAAAAAAATACCATTCTATGTAACTTTGCCTCAAATATTTCTAAAAAACGTGATTTTCGCACTTTTAGGTTACAATGTCTCGAAAACCAGAGCCATTAGAGAAAACTGACCTTGGCTGCAAATTCAGCGTGTAACAAGCCTTCGGAAAAGTATATACAAGTTTTACCAACATAGATTTGACCAAATGTTGTTGACCAGTGTAACATGTGTTTTTATTTTAGTTGAATTAAATAAGTAAAGATTATTTTTATTGATATTTTATCTAAATGCGAGTAAATAAACAATGTCTTTGTTTGGCTTATCCATTTGGTGCATACATGAACAATTGATTTGGTGGAATACGTTGAATCAGCACCTTTGAATGAGTTTAATTTGGTTATAGTATTTGTCTTCTATACATGTACCGAGTCTCATTCATCTGCGTCAAATAGTTGCAGATATATAAAAAATTTTGGTCTTTTTTCATTTTGGAGGCGTGGCACTACTCATTTTCTATTGAATCTTGCTCTTGCTCGACTTACAAGCAAAATTGACTATCTGCAAAAAATAATTAGTGAGCAACGCTAATTTTCTGCTTAAATCCTCTTAACTTTGTGATATATTATTTTCGGTTATTAAAAAAAATGTATACAGTACCTGATAAGGCACTCTCCATCAAAAGCCAAATTTTTTTTTTTTGTAGATGGTCAATTTTGCTTGTAAGTCGACGGTATGTGCCAAATCTTTTGGCAATCGGTTAAACGGTTTAGGAGTCCATTAGAAACACACATACAGTATTGGCCAAAACTTAAGCACCCCCCTTCGTACATTTTATTCAAATCATAAATTTTTTATGAAAACGATATTATTGAACCATAATTCTAATTTATATTATTTACTTATACCTTTATTATTGACAAACAAAAATTAAAAAAATCTGCGTCTCATAAATAAAGAGTTTACATCAAAGGAACATTCTAAACCTGAAAACTTAATGGACAAAACTAAAGCACACCTTTTTTTATGATACATAAAAACTTTAAAAATTAGTACTTAGTTTCGTACCCTTTATTCCGGAAGACACAGGCACCTCTTTAAGGCACAGAGGATATTAAATTATTAATGATATCCTGCGATATCCCTTCCCAGGATATTTTTAATAATTGAATAGATCTTCCGCGGTTTTTGGAATTTCTCTGTTGATATTCATGTTAAAGATATCCCATAAGATCTTAAAAGGATTCAGATCGGGGCAGGCCAACCAAAAATTTCTATCCTATTGCTCTGAAGCCAGGTCTTACAAGCTTTAGAGGTATTTTTTGAATCGTTGTCCTGATGTAACCTCCATTTAAGTGGAGTCTCTACATCGGCATATGGCAGCATCACATCGTTTAGTATGTCGACACACATAAACCGATCCATAGTTTCTTAAATCCTTTGAATTGGCCTAATAACATGACCAAAGAAGAGATCACAGACCATTACACTGAAAGCTCCATTCATTACAGTGGCTTTGCAATCCTAAGAATTCAATCTTTCTTCTTTTAGTCTGCGTGCACGTCTCACTCCACGCCCTCTTCAATTGAAGTGTCCACAATTTGAAAACTATGTTGTTTTCTGACAAATTCATGAACAACCTGAAAGATTCGGATGAAATAAGGCGTGTACGCAGACCAAAAGGAAGAAGACTGAATTCTAAGTATTGCAAAGCCACTGTAATAAATAAAGGTGGCGTGTAGTGGTCTGAGATGTTAACTCTTTATTTATG
The DNA here is from genome assembly GCA_949775025.1 of Tricholauxania praeusta. Lineage (NCBI taxonomy): Eukaryota > Metazoa > Arthropoda > Insecta > Diptera > Lauxaniidae > Tricholauxania > Tricholauxania praeusta. Next base: position 36,135,223 of record OX459029.1, on the reverse strand, counting down.
AGAAGCAGATTTTTTTTTAATTTTTGTTTGTCAATAATAAAGGTATAAGTAAATAAAATAAATACGAATTATGGTTCAATAACATCGTTTTCATAAAAAATTTATGATATGAAAAAAATGTACGAAGGGGGGGTGCTTAAGTTATGGCCAATACTGTACATACCTGCCACATTGAGCTCTTTGAATACATGGGGAAAAATTTGCCAAGCGTAGTTCTGGTAGAGATAGACTAAGTTCTGGGAGGATTTTACCTTATTAGATTTCAAAATACAGAGGTGAAAAGTTGGTAATTTCGTAATTTGCCCCCCCCATAAAAAATTTCGTTGTGACGCCCTTGATGATAATGTGGATTACCCGATGAAAGTTATTTTTCTTTATTTTTGAAAAAAATACCTCTAAGTACATCATCCTTTAAATCACCTAATGATCAATGATTCATCAAGTATGATTTTGAGAATTCGGCTCTCAAAGTTTTTCTTGAACAACCAACATTTATTTCATTCAATTGCACTCAATTTTTAATTATTATCTCTATCGCGCCCCTCCTACATAACCACTGCAAAATACAGTTTTAATTGAAATTTAAAAAACTTTTAAATGCTTTGTATTGAGAACAAATGTATTTAATTACAAAGTTATTATAATATAAAACTAGCTGTACCCGCGGCTTTGCCCGCTCATTCTACGTTGTACAACCTCGGCTACATTTTACGCAGTCTTTGCTACAGACAATTGGATTCATGTACCAAATTTCACAACTTGGTATACCATAGCAATTTAAGTTCTTTTGCAACATGAGAGGAGCTACATCCCATTGTCCTCACCTGTAACATTTTGCAAGTAGCTTGGTACAAACAATGTACATTCATGCATCAAGTTTCACAACTGTAGCTGCTATAGATTCTAAGATATAGTATATAAAGTGTTTTTGTTTTAAAGAAGGATGAACGACCCGTTGTATTTATAATCCAGTCCACATTTCGTGAAGTCCTTAGAATGTATTCTATAGACACTATGAACCTTAGCTTCAAATTTCAATATTCACGCTATCACTGGAGTCAATATATGGCGTTTTAGGTGTTTCTGCAGTATGGAAGGTGCCACTGTCTAAGATGTATGTTTAGTCAAATAAAATATTGTCTATATTTCTCAGGAATAGTATATGTAGCTTTCTAATGGTAGAATAATTATTAGAATCAGTCATGTAGTTTGAGAGATTACCCCCTACATACAAAAAACAAAAAAACAAACTTCACCTCTTCGTATAAAATTATAGATTAGATGTGCATAGATTACGATTTTTTTGGCAAAAATGTATTTTAATTGTAGTAATCGTTGTCATATAGCGTTTTAAAATGGATTTATGCTTAGGTTATAAATTTTTAAATAATATCTAATACAGTATTTTAGCTTACAGTCGTTCAGTACTGAGGAAAACTTGATGAGACAATGATGAGGCTAACTGTAACCTACTCGTACGTGTTTGTAATTATAACATTGCTGGCCAGAGATACTTCAACGGTACGTTAGGTTTGGAAATACTTTTCTTTTTTAAAATAACTCTTTTTTTTTTAAAATTAGTTTGGCGACTTGTCCTCGACGATTATAAAAATAACAAAACTCGAGTGTATGCCAAATCAAAAATATATTACAGATGCAAAATGCCAACTTAAAGCTATTAATCGGCATAAGGCTCTAGCAAACATGGAAGGTGAAATAATAAATTCACTTAAGGATGTATCTGTAAGTTTAGTAGATACGTATATACGAACATATGTATATAAGGATTTCATAACTCCATTTTACATCGAATCTAGCAATATTTGACATATAAAGTTAATGAACATATATGTTATCAAAAATTATTTCATTACGATCTATGTATATATCTAATTAAGTTCTCTCGTTTATATATTTTTTAGATTCATTTCGAACTTTTCCAGAAAAATTCAGCAAATAAATTCACTCCATTTTTAATAAATATCACGCAAAATGCATGTGAAGTTTTCAGGACATCAAGTTTCAGCATTTACGCAAGGATACTAAAAAACATTTTAGCTGAATTTTCGAATGTAAATCACACTTGTCCTTATACGGTAGGTTAAATATTCAAATACATTATTTAGGGCTGTTTACAGTATCATAGTATTTTCTGTGTTACTTTAAAAAGAAGTAATTTTACAATAATTTTCAATCATGTACAATGGTTTGAACATTAGAAACATGAAATAGCAGTAGTTGTAAAAATTAAATTATGCACTTGACAACATGTTTTAGAGTGCTGTAGTGTGATAAAGCTATATCCAGTTATATCTTTGTAGTTTTGCCTGATGTTTGCTTAATTCTTCAATATCAAATGAAAATAATAAACAAGAAACTATAATCAAAGTTTTGACAACAATGGAATGGGGCCAGTCCACGCCAAATTGGACACTTGATGCTTTTGCATCTCTGATATTTTGAAATTTTTTTCCCTTCAGTAGCTACTAGTTCTGACCAGTCTCAATGATTTTTTCCAATTTATTTTAACAAGTCATTCAACAGTTATACGTTTTTTAAATTTAAGTAAGACTTTAATTGTATTTTATGGCAGAAAAGGATCAGGTGTTCTTATAAATATTTAGTTTAAGAAACGCAGTGAAAATTGCAGTTTAATTGCGTGTTTTATTTGATATAATAAGCAAATGAAATAAAAATGATATTCCAAAATAATAATATTTCTTTCTTTTCAAGGGAAAATTAATTGTGAAAAGTTTGAGTTTGGATATGAAACACATTCGATATGTACCCCTTCCATTTGGTGTGTATAAAGCAGTAGTCAGATTTTTAGAAGGATATCCCTATGATCAGATTGGCACAATTGTATTTAATGCCGAGGTTTATGAGCAACAAAAAACATATACAAAAAATCGAGTATCTAAAACTTAAATATTAGAAAAAATTATGTGTACACATTATATTTATGATAATAAATATTAAAAAAAAAAAACAAAAAGGCATTTCCATGGAGTCAAACGGGACCGTCGAACACTCTTTATAAGCCCTATAATTGGTGCTAAGGTTGATTTTGAGAAAAGTTTTCGTTTTCAAGATAATTGCAAAAAACCAAGGCGTTCGCATGGGACAAAAGCAGAATTTTTCAGCGAAACCTGACGCAATATTTCAATGAGACTAATTTTTAAATTTTGTATATTGATATCTTTTAAAAATAGTTTTGATTTTACCCCAAAATGATTTATACTTATTTTTTAATTTAAATTTAATCACAGTCGGACGGGACATTTTTTGCCATCATGCTATTTACATAATTTGTTTCTGTTGCTCTTTTACGAAATTATATATATATAAGCTTAGTAAAAATGGTTTTAAATCATTAGAAGTATCCAATGTACTTATAGATTCGACACTACAAAGCTCTTCAGCCTGTACTCATGTCGAGCTCATATTATAAAAAAGTGATTTAAACTGCAGTAAGGTTGAGTTCAAGTCCGAAATTAAATTGTGGCATCAGTATTGTTGTAAAACCGATTTCGAAGATGCTTTGAATGAATGGAAGCATTGAAAACCAAAAAAATTGAATAGTCCTTCCCAAGCATCACAATTATACTGCAAATGTTTGCCACAATTCCAGTGACTTCGACAACAGCAGAGCGATTCTATAAAATACCACTTTAAGTTAATCCATCTTCATTTGTAAATTTACAAGAATATCGGCCTTTGCTTATGACTGTAAGTTCAATTATTAATTATTATCTCTATTGCGGCCCTCCTACATAACCGCGGCAAAATCCACTTTTAATAGAAATTTTAGTTTCTGTTTGTTTTGTATTGAGAACTAATGATTTCATTTGCTTTGCTCCCTCACTCCGTGTTGTACAATCCCGCCTACATTTACAGACAATTAGGTTCATGTACCAAATTTCACAACTTGCGGTATAAGTACCAGGAATAGCAATTTAAGCTATTTTGTAACATGAGAGGAGCAAAGCCTCATTATCCAATCTCCTTCACATTTTGCAAGTAGCTTGGTACAAACAATGTACATCCATGTACCAAGTACCAAGATGCAGCGTGGTTGTGAGTTTTTGTTGTAAGTAAGGATCAACGCCCCGTTATCTAATCCTATGTACATCCTAACAACAAGTTGTCAAACTGTTGCTGTCATAGGAGTCAAGATATAGCGTTTTAGGTGTTTCTGCTGTATGGAAGGTGCCACTCCCTAAGGTGTGTGTTTAGTTTAATAAAATATAGCTGGTGTTACTCAGGAATAGTATAGCTTTCTAATGGTAGAATAATTATTAGAATCAGCTCAGTAGTTCAAGAGATTACCCCCTACATACAAAAAACAAAAAAACAAACTTTACCGCTTATTAATTATAGATTAGATGTGAATACGAGTAGATTACGGTTTAATTTTTTTGGCTAAAATGTATTTTAATTATAGTAATCGTCAATATAGCGTTTTAAAATGGATTTATGCTTAGGTTATAACTTTTTAAATAATATCTAATACAGTATTTTAGCTTACAGTCGTTCAGTACTGAAGAATACTTGATGAGACAATGATGAGGCTAACTTTAACCTACTCGTACGTGTTTGTAATTATTGCATTGCTGGCCAGAGATACTTCAATGGTATGTAAGGTTTCAAAGTTAATTTCTTTCTTTAAATAACTTCTTTTTTTAAATTAGTTTGGCGACTTGACTTCAACGATTTTAAAAATAACAAAACTCGAGTGTATGCCAAATCAAAAATATATTACAGATGCAAAATGCCAACTTAAAGCTATTAATCGGCATAAGGCTCTAGTAAACATGGAATGTGAAATAATAAATTCACTTAAAGATGCATCTGTAAGTTTAGTGTATACGTATGTGTGCATTTTTTACAGAAATCGGTATTTTAGCCAGCCATGGTTTCGATTTTTTATACCCTACACAGAGGGTATATTCACTTTGGTATTCCTTTTGTAACGCATAGAAGGGGGCGTGGCAAGTATGGAAAAGTCACCACCTGAGTTGATTTAGCTATGTCCGTCTGTCTGTCCGTCTGTTGAAATCAGGTTTACGAGAAAGCCAAGAAAGCTAATTGGATGAAATTGGCACACACAGGTCACACTTTCTTGTAAGCACCTTCCTTCAAAATAGGTGGAATCGGTTAACGGATACGCTTACCGCCCATACTCTATGTCAGTGATGGGCATGGAAATCTAACAAAAGGGCGAAACAACAACAAACGAAATTTTAAAGTTTGTTTGCTACATTCGTCGAAACACAATGCGGCATTGTCGCTTATGCCTGTGTGTGTTGTTTTTGTTTTCATTTGAACTCAAGTCAACACTGTGCGTCGAATAACGGTTCGAACAATGAGGGCGGATAGGGACACTACGTACCCACCACTGCTCTATGTGTATCTACTAACGATCTGCATGAATGTGTTTGAAATGCGTTTCAAGACATTCTATTGTAAATCAAGCACTTACTTCATTCTATCCACTGCTTGCAAAGCATCTGCATTAGTATAGAAAACATCCCTTCTTAGAACGAAAACCAAACAAAAGAGAGAGCGAAATATTCAAACACTGTACTCATGATATCATACTTCGCTAGAAAAAAATTGCTTGATTATACTGTTCACTGAAGCGAGTGCAGCAAGTATTATAGTGTACATCAAATTTTCTAGTGTACAGCAAATATACTAGTATACATATTTATGTATAATGAGCATAGTGAAACAAAATTGTGTCTGCTTATTGTCAATTTTTTTTACTATAACTTTGATTTGCTACAATGTTGACGCATGTACATTAGAGCGGTACAAAATAAAAACTTTTTAATTTTTTTTCCGATGTGTCAGCGGATTACAGTAGCCTTTTACTTATGGACAAAGCCCATTACTCTATTCTATTTTTAAAAAATATAAAATATTTTACTTTCAGTTAAGAGCCCTCTATTCAGCCAAAAACTAACATCAAGTAACTCAAAAAGTTCATATAAAGAAAAAACCCAAGAAAGTTCAAATTGGACATGTTTATAAGCTTTTTGATTTATTTGACTTCAATATCGGCATGCGTAGAGCGTTTAAGTTTATAAAAATGTTCTTACATTGGTAAACTCCATCTTAAAAAACAGTTCTTAGTTATAATTCCAATATTTATAAAATTTTTTTACATATATGGCGGCTTAAAAATGTTGCACTCAGATCAAGCACTTACTTTATTCTATTCACTTTTTTAAAGACTTGAATATTTATATACCATTTTTATGCGCAAAACCACATATGATTTTTGAATTTATTAGTTCGTGAATTTGACCGTTATAAAATTTATTTCTATATATTTTTCAGAGTAACTTTTACTGTCCTTCGAAAATCCCCTCATCTATGCTGGGTTTTTTTTTTGCATAGCCAAGCTTTATGACTTACTAGCTGGTAGAAGAGGTAAGCCCCTATCAATGTGAACTATCTGTAGATATGCTACAACAAAGTCGAACCTTCAGTAAGACATTGACCTGTTTGAGGTTAATTTTATTACAACACAACAATCCTCATCAATGGGTTGTGTCTTTATAACACGAACCATTATTAAAAATTTCGGGATTTCTTAAAATATGTCATAAAATTAGAAAATTAACTTCATTACGGTCTATTCTTGGAGTTTGTCTATTAACAGGTAGTCTTATGTTAACCTCTCAATCAATATTTGTTAAGAATTTTACCTGTAAAGAACTTCATGAATTAACTCTGGATGGAGTACATTTTTCTTTGTATTTTTTCCTATGCCCCGTTATAGTAACTTAGGCAAAAGTTACTTTTACATTAAACTAATCATACGAAAGGATTTTTTATAAAATTAAAATGTAATATTTCATGTGTAAAATGTATGCCAAGAATTTTAATTAAATTTTCGGTTTCCATTTAGGTCAAAAAATTACTTTTTTCACATATTTCAATCGGTTGAATCTGCAGTTGAAAATGTTGGGAACAAATTTGTTGGCTATTTAATTAATTTTAATTTGATACAATTTTTGTCCAAATCGGTAAATGTGAAGTTGAATTTTGTTCAAAAATGTTAGACTACGTCAAGATTCATATCTCGAAAACATGTTCACACTAATTTTGAAAGTGTTTTTTGAGTTTAGCAGTCTATTTTACATAAGAAAAAAATAGTACAACTGCAAAACATTTTTTTTTTTTTTTCATTTTCAAACTAGAGTTGTTATCGTCTGAACTGCTTACTAACAGATCAAAACATTCTAAACATTCCTTTTATTTGCTGCACCCGGTTCATTTTTTGCCTTTGACATTTTATTTTTGTTTCATGAAACAAACATTGCAGTCGCGAGAAGAGACTAGAAATGTGTACATGCTTTGATTTCAAGGCAACAAGCAGTGTACATGTGTTGTTCTCTGTCATGCTCTCATTTTACTTCATTCTTTATTGCTTGCTTATTTCAATCAAGCAGTGTTCACTGAAGTAGAGTGCACTACTGTAAACGAAAAAGGGAATGCATTCGTGCAGAGCTCTAGTATCTACCCAGGCCCATTTTGAAAAAATTTGCACCAATTTTGATGAAACTTTATGATGTAACCTTTATACCACCATATCTCGTAAGCCGTGCAAGATATTGTGATGAAATTTGGAAAACTGATACATATCATATGTATCTAAAATTGCATGAAAAGTGAGCGGAATTGTAAAAGTAGGCGTGTAAATTTTCAACAGTTAAAAATTTTGATTGTATATCTTAAAATTGGCAAAAACGATTTTCATAAAAATTTTTGAGATGATGCCGCTGAAAGTAGTTATCAATACGAGCTTAGCCACTTTACTGAAGGGCGGTGCCCAACGTATAGTAATTATAAACGTTATATTAAGAGGACTAACAACGTAATCGTTATGAAATTTAATGAGGTAGACATTCTTGCTATAAGGTCTTTTATTACAAAAATTTGGTCCAATAGTACCTGTGGGTGTGGCACCTCCTTTATAAACAAAAAACGACTAAGAATTTGATTTGTTTAAGACTAATAATTATTATCTTAATAATTGAACAATTTTTTTTTTATTTTTTTATATATTATATTATTTTTTGAATAAAAATGACTAAAAAAGTTCCATATAAAAATTGTTCAATTACACTAGTTTTCAAATTTGGGGTTCATCTCGAGATCTGGTTTCTCATAGACTTTTTATCATGTATTTTGGGGCGCTGATTCCAAAAATGGCAACAATTTTTTTTTTTTTTTTCTTAAGAAAAAAACCTCTTTTTCGGCACTTTTTTCATTTATTTGGCAATATCTCGATGAATTTTTTTTTTTTTTGACTCAAACGCTTTTCAGTACTCGAAAGATATTTTTATTCCCCACGCCCCAAAATACACAGAAAAAAGTCTATGAAACCAGATCTTTTTTCTTGTAAACTAGTGTTATTTATATAATAATTATTAGTCTTAAATAAATCAAATTCTTAAAAAGTAAAAAGGAGAACTTGCCAATTTTTCAATAATAATAAAAAAGTAGCTGAAAATTTCCAGAACTTTGAAAATATATGAAGAAAATCATAGCACATGTGTAAGCAAAACAGCTTAAAAGACATCAACATTGCCAAGCCATATGTGATACTACTACTACTTCCGGCTTATTTTTAATAATAACAATATTTAGTTCCGTTGTTTTTCTTTCAAATGAGCTTTAAAGTGGTAATCTGTGATGTTTTCTCGCAAAGTTACAGCCACTTGAAAGTGACATGAATTTGATCCCCTACGCCCAAACAATAGCCGCGTTTTATTCGCTTTGGTTAAACCAAAATCTCATTCAAATGTGTGAACCAGCTCAATTTCTAGTTCAATTGATTCAGCTTTGTTTTTGTTTTTGCTAAAGTTTGAAGCATCATAGACACAAACCTAAAATAATCAAAAATATATGGCAACTTTGGTGGAATTTTGAAGAAGCGTTTTTAGGTCACGCGAGGCCTTGGGCACTCAGTCAGTGATAGGCCAAAATATTAAAATAGAAACACATAATAAAAATAAAAACAGTGATGAAACAACAGAAAACGAAAAGAAAACTTCGGTATTAGCGTCTGCGACACTATAAAAACGGTTTGAAACCATTTGATAGCTAGAATTTGAAAAAAAAAAATTATGTACTGATACGTGAGGCCCCTTACCGTGCTAGGCCCCGTTCAACCACACGACCATAAGCCGGCTCTGATTTTAAAATAGAGTTTCTGTCAAACACTGTCATGCCACCTATTGGTCAAATGCAGAATTATAAAAGGTTAAACTTATGCGTTTTATTCACTTTTAGGTATAACCAAAGCAAATAAAACACGGCTAAAATTAACGAACCGGTTACAAATTTATTTCATCTTGGAACTTTCATCTTAGAAACTCTGATTTCGATAAGGAGGCGTGGCATCGCACCTAATAGGTAAAGACGGTATCACGGTTGTGCCACTACACCGATTTTGATGAAATTTGGTATGTAGATACTAGATTGAATCTTGATTAAAGATATTTGTTTTGAGTGGGCAGTACCACGCCCATAACAAGTAAAAACGTTTTACTACTAAGCTACTGGACCAATTTTGATAAAATTTGATACAGAAATTGATTGAACCCTGAGGAAACGTATATGTTTTAAAATGGAGGGTGCCACCCCTTCAATAGGAAAATATATTTTCCCAACTTAACTAATGGACCAATTTTGATGAAATTTGGTATGGAAATAGATTGAAGTCTTTGTTTTTATGTGGGTGGTGCCACGCTCTTAACAGGAAAATATGTTTTCTTAGCTAAACTAATTGACTGATTTCGATGAAATTTAGTATGGAGGTATGCATACTGATGATTTTTATTTTTAAAAACGATGAAAAAAAAATAGCTCATTTCTATATAATTTTTTTAATGCCAAAAACATTTTTAATTGTTGAATTTCAACCACTGGGCGAACTCTAGTCTAATTAAATTCTCTCGTTTATATACTTTATAGCTTCATTTCGAACTTTTCCAGAAAAATTCAGCAAATAAATTCACTGCATTTTTATTAAATGTCACGCAAAGTGTATGTGCCGATTTCAAGGGACCAGGTTTCAGCATTTACGCAAGGATTATAAAAAACATTTTAGCCGAATTTTCGAATGTAAATCACAGCTGCCCTTATACGGTAGGTTATATTGAAATTCATAATTTAGTGCTGTTCGCAGTATCATAGTATCTAATGGGTTATTTTACATTGAAGTAATTTTACAATAATTTGCTATCTTGTGCAATGTTTTTTTTTGTTCATTAGAATCATGAAACAGCAGTAGTTGTAAAAATTAAATTATGCATTTTGCATCATGTTTTACACGGAAAAAAAAATTCTGTAAAAATTCATTGGATTTCCGACAATAATTACAGTTTTTCCCTGTAATGCCCAGATAGTAAGCGAAAAGTATACTATATAATAATTTTACTATGAAACTCTGAATAGACTTATTGAATATTTTGTAAATGGTTATATTATATTTAACTTTCAAAAGGGTTAGATTTAACGGTGTACGGTTTGTAAGTTATTCAAGGGTAAGAGTCGCTAAAATTAATTTTACATATGAGACATTCCACACCAAATTGGGCACTTAATGCTTCTGCATCTCTGATTTTATGAAATTTTGATTTTTTTTCAGTACTGGTACTTTTCTAATTTATTTTTGGAAGTCATTCAAAAGATACGATTTTTAAATATGAAATTTTAATCCTTTTTTATGGTGGAAAAGGATCAGGTGCGTTTAGCTCAGTATATTCTTTTCTCAATCACAACATTTTGGCTTTAAGAAATGCTTTTTGTGGTATAACTTTATAAATATTTAGTTTAAGAAACGCAGCGAAAGTTGCAGTCTAATCACGTGTATTATTTGGTATAATAAGCTAATGAAATTAAAATTATATTCCAAAATAAGAATAACATTTCTTTCTTTTTAAGGGAAAATTAATTGTAAAAGGTTTGAGTTTGGATATGAGACGCATTCGATATATAGCCTTTCCATTTGGTGAATATAAAGCAGTATTAAGATTCTTAGAAGGATATCCCTATGATGAGATTGGTACAGTTGTATTAAATTTCCAGGTCTATGAACAACAAAGGACTTATACAAAAAATCGAGTAGCTAAAACTTAAATATTACAAAATATACACATTATATTTATAATAAATATTCATAAAATAACTTATCTTAACTGATACTTTTTATAAAAAATTTTCATGGAATTAGTACGAACTCTAATTGATTTACAAAAATATGGGTGAATATAAGACTACCACGCCCACCTCCGCTTAAAACATGTGATTTGATTAAAGTATGGACAGTGATGCTTTGATTGGCGATGTTTTCCTTGCCGTGCTTTGTGGAACCTGAAAAAAATGTTGCCATAACAGAATTTTAGTGAAAATTTGTGGAAATCTATTTCAACTGAAACTAATGTCTTCTATGCATTTTCACGCCCTGGAGAGGCGCGCATTAAAATACTTGTTTTCTTCGGCACAGTCTTTACAATGTTTTGACCTAACAAACTTTCTATAAAGTCTGTGCTTCATCTAAAACAAATGCAATTGGTGAACAATTTTAGAATATGGAACCAGAATTGATTGAGTACATGATCCAAGTGTGGTTTCCGTTGGTAGCACCGAAGCAATTTGGGAAGTTCCGTAACTTCTACTATTGTTCTTCAACCTCTTTATATAACTCTTCTGTTCACTGAAGCAGAGGGGGGGGGGGGGGGAGGTTTGGGAGTTCAAACCCCCCCATTGGGAATTTTCGCACATGGTTTTTATTGATATTTGAATGAAAAATCAAAAAGACACAACAAATTTGTTGTTAAATGAAAGATAACTAAAATGTCAATAAATCGTCGGAGCCCAAGCTTTTAATTTTCGACAAGATTTGCACTCTCTAGCTATTTTGGAACCAAAATACACGATTTGGGATCACTGTGCGTCGCTAAGTCTTAGTAATACGAGCGTTTTTTCAATGCGCGTTTAAGCATAGCTTCGGCATTAATAAAATCAGCGTGCGTTCCAACGCGCGTTGAAACATACGAACAAAAAATAGTAACATTTTTGCGTCAGAGCAATTAACCGAAAAGAACTCCACATTCTTGATACGGGAATCGTTTCCAAATGCCCATCAAATGCTTCGTGTTATGGCAACTTTAACTATGACAACAGAAACAAATGAACGCTCCTTTTCAGCGCTACGTCATCTAAAAACATACCTCAGACCAACTATGTCCGAAGATAGGCTGAACGGCTTAGCCTCGCTCAATATACAACGCAATATCGAAATCAATGTGGAAAGAGTTTTGGACGGGTTTTTTCAAGTACCTCGCAGAATAAGCTGCTTACGTAATGATAACTGAATATCGAATTATAACATAAACTCATGTAAATATGTATACGTATTTAATTATCTAAATGTCTATATTAAAAGTAAACAGTTTTTTGATTTTTTTTATGAACATATAGTGGAGCGCCGTAAGATTTATACCTCGGAATCCAGGGCCAGTCAACGAATCTTTATATAAACTTTGGAAATGTCTTTTAATTAGTATATAGAAAAATGTTAAAAAATATATTTTGTGCGAAATCACTTTATCATTTTTGTTAAGAAGGACTATAACTTTATAAATAAAGTTAAAAAAATTTAATTAATTTTGTTAAAACACTAATTTTTTTAATTAAAAAAATTTTTCTCAAAATATTTTCAATAAAACATATTTTATTTGTTCTGATTTTTTTATATGTTATTCCTCAATCAATCCTAAGAATGCATGTGCTTTCATATTGAAATTCTCGCCATAACTTTGGAAACTACGAATTTTTTACTGATGACGCGCACCATGTTTTTGCAACATTTAAATTAGGTTAAATTGATCCACTTGTTATCTTTGTCATGTTTGTTGAATAAAAAATGACTAAAAAAGTTCAATATAAAAATGTTCAATTATTAAATAATAATTATTAGTCTCAAGCAAATAAATTGCTTAAAAAATTAGTGTTTTATCAATATTAATTAATTTTTTTTAACTTTTTTCATAAAGTTATAGTCTTTTTTAACAAATATGATTAAATGATTTTTTATCATATCTATTGTAGTTTTTAAGATATTTCGTTTCAAAAAATGTTCAAAAAGTTAAAAAAAATAAAGTGTGGAGTTATTAAAAGAATGACCGATATACATAAATGCAACATAGCATTCAATTTCATGCTTGATGAAATTAAGCAAAATAAATCTAATTTTAGCAATCCTTTATTAAATAAAATTATAGAGATAATCAAACAAAGAAGAACAGTTTTATCTGGCATTTTTCTATTTTTAATGAACCCTGACAATATTTATAAGCTTAAGTTTGACTTTTCCAAAGCCTCATCACTAAGAATTATAAAAAAAAAACAGTTATATGATATTTTGTTCAAATTCGAAAACGAGACTAAACTCCCGTACCGATGATAACGATAACCTGAAATAAGAAACCTAAGTCCAGCCGCAAGTTTAAAATAAAAATTCCTTTCTGTTTTAAATACTACATCGCAAAATTCCTATAATAGGACAAGTTATTCCTCAGTTGATGCTCTAAAACACTGTGTTGAAGAGAAAGATGCTTCTCATCTTCCTGGTATATTTATTTTTATTCTTAAGAATCGTTTTCGAGATATACCCAAAAACCCTTTTTTTCGCACTTTTTCCATATATAAAGCGTTAAGCTTTACATAATCTGGTTGTAAAAGAAAGTATGGACAATGATGCTTTAATTGGCGAAGTTTTTCCTTGCCGTGCTTTGTGGAACCTGAAAATAATTTTAGAGAAAAATGGTGAAAACCTATTTCAACTGAAATTAATGTCTCCTAAGCACTTTCTCGCCCTGGAGAGGTGCGCATGAAAACACTCGTAATCTTCGGCACAGTCTTTTCAATGTTTTGGCCTAACAAACTCTCTAATAATAGTTGTTCCAGATAGATTTATATTTCGTGGTAGTAATTCTTTGCTTTTGAAAAGATGAAATACTTGGTAAGAGCTGGAAGGAACACAATCACGTTGTTAGATGTACATAAATATTTCAAAACTTCTGTTGTAATAAGCCTACCATTGGTATCGGCAACACTTTGCGAAATAACTTAAAAAAAATTTCAGTATTGAACCAGAATCTATTGGGTACATGATGCAAATGTCGTTTCCATCAGTAGCACCGAAGCAATTTGGGAAGTTCCATAACTTCTAATATTGTTTTTGAACCTCTTTAAGTAACTCTTCCGTTGACTGGGGCATCTGAACAGTGCACAACTCTTCTCGTTGGGCCTGGCATGTACTTTGCGAATACTTAGCTCTAATTGTTGATTGGCTTAGTCAAGAAAACGCCAGTGGTCTAAATGATGTTACAGATGTCAAATATTAGGTATTTGAAAAAATTGGAATGCAAAATTCGTGTTCCAGAATATACGTAGTTTTTGGAAGATAAAATGAAATACCGAAATTAAAGATTCGCAGATGCCAACTCGGTGCATCCAATTTTTCGCTATTAATTCATGTGGTGCCCAAATATCGGGCTTCTTTTTGCATCCAGCCTTATGCAAATGATTCAAAACTGTCTTTTGGTCTACGTTTAGTTCCACAGCGATATCATAAAATGTAATGTAAAATATAATGTATCAATTTTTTGGAAAATTTCATCGACTTTTTCACCGATTGGTTAACCAGATTGCGATTAATGTTAATTATAAAATAAATTTTGGTATTTATACGTAAAAGGAAAGTAGAAAAACACGAAGCATCTGCTCATCGGTGTATGCAAAATGTAATGTAAGTTCGTATATTTTATAAAAGTATGTAAAACTAGTAAAAAAATTATTTTAATTTTTTCGGACACATGGGAAAATTTACATTTATAATTTTTAGAATTTTTAAGTCCCGGGACTGTCCCGGGCTCACATTTTTAAAACCCGAAAATCCCGGGATCAAAAAAATCCCAAGTTCAAGCCCAGAGGATGCTTATCAATTGAAATTTTAATTTTCGGAGTGCATCCTCTATTGCTTCTTTCAGAAATGATAAAATAAAATAACAGAGAGCAATCACTTTTTAATGTATCGGTTCACAATCGAAATATTCGACCTTAAACTTGTGTTTGTTTTATTTTACGTTATTATTTCGGACGTCTACAATATACAATTTAGCTTAATTCATACTACTTATTTATATGTATTTACACATACATATATCCACATAACTACAGTAGAATATGGAAAAGATGAACGAATAAGAAACTTATTATGTTTTCGAAAGTAGTTTTTGAGTAGTCAAATTTTCGTTCGAAAACATCTTAACAGATATTTTTAAGATACCAAATTTAATGAAAGAACGACAAGAGTTCAATTTACATATTTCAATTACTAAATAAAATTTGTAAAATTGTTTGTTTTACACATATCAGGAAAACCAAAAAATATTACAAAACACTTAACACTATTGTTGAAGTATCGATTACTTCGGTAAATACATTTGATTTCGCCGCTTTAATATCGAAAGTGAATAATTTCCTCATTTTCAGAAATAGGCTCAAAGAGCGAATGCCAACACTTCTCGATTACTGTAGTTGTTATTATATTTAATCTCCATGGAAAAATAAGTATAACAGCGTCAGCGTTTTATGTAAGTCCTTTCAACATCTAGGCCACTGAAAATCACATCTGATAAAAGACTTGTATGGTAATGTCACTTTTTGAGACGTATCACATTCTGGTTCAATGGTTGCATAAGTTGCTAAGATTCACTGAATTAACTATACTTTGTGAGATACTGTAACCTTAGTGCGAAAATCAAGGTTTTTCGAGATGTTTGAGACAAAGTTACATAGAACTGTAATTTTTTTTATGAAACCATTAATGAGGTCCTACATTCTATGTAACTTTGCCTCAAATATTTCGAAAAATCGTGATTTTCGCACTTTTAGGTTACAATGTCTCGAAAACCAGAGCCATTAGAGAAAACTGACCTTTGCTGCAAATTCAGCGTGTAACAAGCCTTCGGAAAAGTATATACAAGTTTTACCAACATAGATTTGACCAAATGTTGTTGACCAGTGTAACATGTGTTTTATTTTAGTTGAATTAAATAAGTAAAGATTATTTTTATTGATATTTTATCTAAATGCGAGTAAATTAACAATGTCTTTGTTTGGCTTATCCATTTGGTGCATACATGAACAATTGATTTGGTGGAATACGTTGAATCAGCACCTTTGAATGAGTTTAATTTGGTTATAGTATTTGTCTTCTATATATGTACCGAGTCTCATTCATCTGCGTCAAATAGTTGCAGATATATAAAAAATGTTGGTCTTTTTTCATTTTGGAGTCGTGGCACTACTCATTTTCTATTGCATCTTGCTCTTGCTCGGCTTACAAGTAAAATTGACTATCTTCAAAAAATAATTAGTGAGCAACGCTAATTTTGTGCTTAAATCCTCTTAACTTTGTGATATATTATTTTCGGTTATTAAAAAAAATGTATACAGTACCTGATAAGGCACTCTCCATCAAAAGACAACATTGTTTTTTTTGTAGATGGTCAATTTTGCTTGTAAGTCGACGGTATGTGCCAAATCTTTTGGCAATCGGTTGAACGGTTTAGGAGTCCATAAGAAACACACATAAAGTATTGGCCAAAACTTAAGCACCCCTCTTCGTACATTTTTTTCAAATCATAATTTTTTTATGAAAACGATGTTATTGAACCATAATTCGTATTTATTTTATTTATTTATTATACCTTTATTATTGACAAACAAAAATTAAAGCAAACACTGCGTCTCATAAATAAAGAGTTAACATCAAAGGAACATTCTAAGCCCGAAAACTTAATGGACAAAACTAAAGCACACCCTTTTATATGGTACATAAAAACTTTTAAAATTAGTACTTAGTCGTACCCTTTATTCTGGACGGCACAAGTACTTATTTAAGGCATAGAGGATATTAAATTATTAATGACATCCCTTCCCAGGATTTTTTTAAGGATTGAATAGATCTTTAGCGGTTTTTGGAAATTTCTCTGTTGATATTCATGTTAAAGATATCCCATAAGATCTTAAAAGGATTCAGATCGTGGCAGGCCAACCAAAAATTTCTATCCTATTGCTCTGAAGCCAGGTCTTACAAGCTTCAGAGGTATTTTTTGGATCGATGTCCTGATGCAACCTCCATTTAAGTGGAATCTCTATATCGGCATATGGCAGCATCACATCGTTTAGTGTGGCATACATACATAAAACGATCCATAGTTTCTTAAATCCTGTTAATTGGCCCAATAACTTGACCAAAGAAGAGATCACAGACCATTAAACTGCCACCTCCATTCATTACAGTGGCTTTGCAATATTTAGAATTCAACCTTTCACTTTTTGGTCTGCGTGCACGCCTCACTCCACACCCACCTCAGCAGAAGTGTTCAAAAATGGAAGAGTATGTTTTTTTCTGCACGGAAAAAAAAATTCTGTAAAAATTCATTGGATTTCCGACAATAATTACAGTTTTTCCCTGTAATGCCCAGATAGTAAGCGAAAAACTGTAATAATTGATTGTGATTGTCAATGAAAAATTACAGTGCTCACACTGTAAAATTTATCATTTACTCCGAAAAAATTTTTAAAACGAAAATTTTACTTTTTTTTCATATTTTATTTTATTTTTTTCTTAATTTATGTTTTATTATACTTCCTAACCATACTTCTTAACATAGCATGAAACAGAGAACCATCCTGGCAACATCCATATAATTATTTTCTTGTAACCATATATCTGCATTTTATGTCGTATTTGTACAACGCAGGTGACAAAAAAGTTATATCGAATCATAAGATAAATAATTTATTATGTGATACTTATTGAAGTTTTTGCAGTTTACCCTGTAATTTTTATTTGTCGATCATATGAAAATTTCATTAATTATTTAGTACTTTTTGCTAACTAAATATTTCCCTGACCACATTGTATATTTTCCATTCTGAAACTGTAATAATAAAGTTTTAGACTGTAATAATTGCAGTTTGCGCATCAATTTATACTGAGTATTTCATGAAATTAGAAATTACAGGGCTATACGACAATTTTTCCTGATTATTTTGCTTTTTTTGAATATCTCACGTTATTTTTTACAAAACCTTTTTTTCCGTGTGACAAATCCAAGTACAACCTGAAAGATTCGGATGAAATAAGGCGTGTACGCATACCATAAGAAGAAATACCGAGTTCTACGTATTTCAAAGCCACTGTAATCAATGGAGGTGGCAGGAGGAAGCAGATTTTTTTTTAATTTTTGTTTGTCAATAATAAAGGTATGTATAAGTAAATAAAATAAATAAGAATTATGGTTCAATAACATCGTTTTCATAAAAAATTTATGATATGAAAAAAATGTACGAAGGGGGGTGCTTAAGTTTTGGCCAATACTGTTCATACCTGCCACATTGAGCCCAATGAATACATGGGGTAAAATTTGCCAAGCGTAGTTCTGGTAGAGATCGACTAAGTTCTGGGAGGATTTTTCTTCAACGTTATTAGATTCCAAAATACAGAGGTGAAAAGTTGGTAATTTTCGTAATTTTATTGCGAATGAATTATTATCTCGATTGCGTCCCTCCTACATGAACGCGGCAAAAAACACGTTTAATTGAAATTTGAGTGCAAGGTATTTAAGTGTTTCTTTGCTTTGTATTGAGAACTAATGATTTAAATTATAAATTCATTATAAAATAATACTAGCTGTACCCGCGACTTTGCCTGCTCACTCTCTGTTCTACAACCCCGCCTAAATTTTACGCAGTCTTTACTACAGACATTAGGGTTCATGTAACAAATGTCACAACTTAGTATAGTACATAAAGTGTTTTTGTTTTAAAGAAGGATAAACACCACGTTGTCCAATCCCGTCTACATTTCGTGAGGTCCTTAGAATATACTATATTCTATAGACACTATGTAAAATAGTACCAAATTTCATTACTCATGCTATCATTGGAGCCAAAATATAGCGTTTTAAGTTTTTTTGTTGCATGAAAGGTATCACGTCCCGTTGTCATATTCTATTCACATATCGTGAGGTCCTTAGAATACACTATATACATTCTAACAGCAAGTTTTAAAACTCTTGCTAAGTATCATAGGAGCCAAAGTATAGCGTTTTGGGTGTTTCTGATGTATGGAAGGTGCCACTCACTAAGATGTGTGTTTAGTTAAATAAAATACGCCTATGTTACTTAGGAATAGTACAGCTTTTTAAATTATTAAAATCAGTTCAGTAGTTTAAGAGATTACCCCCTACGAGTACAAACAAAAAAACAAACTTCATCTCTTCGTATAAAATTATAGATTAGATGTGCATAGATTACGATTTTTGTTGGCAAAAATGTATTTTAATTGTAGTAATCGTTGTAATATAGCGTTTTAAAATGGATTTATACTTAGGTTACAACTTTTTAAATAATATCTAATACGGTATTTAGCTTACAGTCGTTCAGTACTGAGGAAAACTTGATGAGACAATGATGAGGCTAACTGTAACCTACTCGTATGTGTTTGTAATTATAACATTGCTGGCCAGAGATACTTCAATGGTATGTTAGGTTTGAAAATAAAAATCTTTTTTAAAACAACTCTTTTTTTTAAATTAGTTTGGCGACTTAGCTTCAACGATTTTAAAAATAACAAAACTCGAGTGTATGCCAGATCCAAAATATATTACAGGTGCAAAATGCCAACTTAAAGCTATTAATCGGCATAAGGCTCTAGTAAACATGGAATGTGATATAATAAATTCACTTAAAGGTGTATCTGTAAGTTTAATAGATACGTATTAAGAGTGGAACAATGAGAGTAGAGACCATTTCAAGTATCATATTCTGTGTTTAGGCTACGCCTTACACATTGACGAGTGCCTTTTCCACAAAAAAAAAAAACTATCTTACTCGCATCGCTCCACATAATGCTTATCTACTTTGCAAGTGGCCACTTTAAGTACCCGTGCGCAAAATATGATCTCTTTGTGATATGCATTTTTTTAAACAATGGAAGTGGTTGTGGATTCTTGGTTTCCCTGAGTTTTCTTTTAACGTTTTCTACACTCGCTACTATATTAAGCACTTTCTTTATTTCCGCAGCAGGCAAAAACGGATTATGTATCGAAAGCCGTATCGAACAATTCACGTCCCGGGGAGACATGGAAAGCTTTCTTATTCGTGTTTTTCGTGTATCCGAAAAAATTTTAAGTTTCCGTAAAAGTCTCACCTTGCGAAATGGAATTCTTAATAATTTTAATTTGCTCTGTCGTAGAATGCTTTTCACGGCCCACTAAAATGCAAAAACTCGAAAAAATCATTGGAGTATTATATATACAAAAATAATGGAACTTACTTGTTACGATCACATTTTTTTAATAAAAGTAAATACCTAGTCTTGAGAAGAAAAGAAGTTGAGCACTGATATTATTTTGACCGCTCGAAATTGCACATTACTCAATATAATAGCAAACCTAGAAAGTACCATTATTTTTTGGAACAAAATGTCATGTGCTTATCTTGTGTACTTATCAAGTAACTATACCGTGAAATATTAGAAGAAAAAAAACGTCAGTTGTTCGAAATATCTTCTTTCAATTCATGAATGAAACCCTGTTTTTATTATATTGACCGCTGCTGTATGCATATGTATGTAGATGTTATCAAAAATTAATTCATTACGATTTTTGTATACTATATCTAATTTAATTCTTTCGTTTATATATTTCTTAGCTGCATTTCGAACTTTTCCAGAAAAATTCAGCAAACAAATTCACTCCATTTTTATTGAATATCACGATAGATGCATGTGCCGTTTTCAGGACATCAAGTTTCAGCATTTACGCAAGGATCATAAAAAACATTTTAGCTGAGTTTTCGAATGTAAATCACAGCTGTCCTTATACGGTAGGTTATATTCAAATACATTATTCAGGGCTGTTCACAGCATCACAGTATTTATTGTATTATTTTACAATGAAGTAATTTTACAACAATTTGCAGTCACGTACAATGTTTTATACATTACAAACATGAAATAGGAGTAGTTGTAAAAATTAAATTATGTACTTGGAAACATGTTTTAGAGTGCTTATACTTAAACTTATATTCAGTGCGCTTTGTAGTCAAATAATTACACATAAAAAATTACGCCAAAATTGTCGGTAATTCAATCGTACTGTTAAATTACGACCCCTAATATCAACGGTCTTTGAACCAAGGGAAATGTGATTTTGGCTTATGTTGTGTATTGGGGCTCTTAACAACGAAGCTGAAATTCCCTCTGATCTGTCATTTTCTATTTTATTAAGATTTCTTTTTTTATTTATTTAAATTAATAAGGAAGTTTTTTTTTTTTAAATAAGAACATGAAAGTGAATGATATATGAATTGAAAATTAAAAAATAGGGGGAAATCTTTCAGAAATTATACAATAATCTCAATATTAATTGTGATTGTTAAAAGGAGGAAAATACTAATGATAATTACTCACTAAGTGAATTCCTTCTGCCACATTTTATTTGCATTTACCGATAATTGTGGGAGCGTTGTCCTTTTACAAATAATTCTTTGATTTTATTATATAACTGTAATTGTTATTCAAGGACAAGAGTCGCTAAAATTAACTTTACATATCGGACAGTTTTTGAAATTTTTTTTTCTTTCAGTAGGTACTGGTTTTGACCAGCCTCAATGATTTTTTCTAATTTATTTTAACAAGTCATTCAAGAGTTATAAGTTTTTCAAATGTGGGTAAAACTTTAATCCTTTTTTATGGCGGAAAAGGATCAGGTGTTCTTATAAATGTTTAGCTTAAAAAACGCAGCAAAAGTTGCAGTTTAATCGCGTGTATTATTTGGTATAATAAGCTAATGAAATTAAAATGATATTCCAAAATAAGAATAACATTTCTTTTTTTTTTTCAAGGGAAAATTAATTGTGAAAAGTTTGAGTTTGGATATGAAACACCTTCGATATATAGCCTTTCCATTTGGTGTGTATAAAGCAGTATTCAGATTTTTAGAAGGATATCCCTATGATGAGATTGGCACAGTTGTATTTAATGTCCAGATTTATGAACAACAAAAGACGTATACGAAAAATCGAGTACCTAAAACTTAAATATTACAAAAAATTATGCATACACATTATATTAATGATAATAAATATTCATAAAAAAACTTATCTTAACTGATACTTTTTATAAAAATTTTCATCGCATCAGTAAGAGCTCTAATTGATTTACAAAAATATGGATGAATATAAGACTACCACGCCCATCTTTAATTAAGGTATGGACAGTGATGCTTTAATTGGCGAGGCTTTTTCATGCCGTGCTTTGTGGAACCTAGAAAAAATGTTGCCATAACAGGATTTTAGTGAAAAATTATGGAAATCAATTTTAAAATATTCTATGCACTTTTTCGCCATGGAGAGGCGCGCATTAAAATACTCGTAATCTTCGGTACAGTCTTTTCGATGTCTTGGCTTAATAAACTCTCTATAAAGTCTGTGCTTCAACTAAAAAAAATGGCATAATAATAGTGGTTCCAGGTAGATTTATGTTTCGTGGTAGTTGTTCTTTGCTTTTCAAAAGATGAAATATTTGGTAAGAGCTGGAAGGAACACCATCACTTTGTTAGATGCATATATTTCTCAACTTCTGTTGTAATAAGCCTACAATTGGTGTTGGCATGACATTGCGAAATAATTGAAAAAAAAAAAATGGAATATTGAACCAGAATTTATTGGGTACATGATCCAAATGTGGTTTCCGTCGGTAGCAACGAAGCAATTTGGAAAGTTCCATAACTTCTAATATTGTTCTTCAACCTCTTTAAATAACTCTTCTGTTGACTGCGGCATCTGAACAGTACACAACTATTCTCGTTGCGCCTGGCGAATAGCTCTAATTGTTGTTTTGCTTAGTCATGACGAAAATGCCAGTGATCTAAATCAGGGATGCGCACAAAAATTTTTTTTCCGAAAAAGCAAAACGAAAAACAGATTTTTTTTTTGCGTTTTAGTAAATTTTCTGATTTTCGTTGTTTTGCTTTTTCGTTTTTCATACGAATTGTACTAAAAAACAAAGTGGATGCGCGGTTCGCGGGTTTGATCTAGGAAGCTGAAATTTTGGGAGAATTTTCTTCAAACCCGATTCTATTATATAGGAACACAGGACCGCACATTTTTTTTAAAAAAAAAATAAAAATACCTCATTCGGGTGTATTTTTTCCGCATTGTTTAGTCACACGAAAAATGTGGGCGTGGTTTTACAACAGTGGGTAGCGACCCCCATTCAACTAAAAAACCCAAAACGCTATATCTTGGCACCTAAGGCAGATTTTTTCTACGTTTTAGTAAGTCGGATTTTTCGTTAAATTTCAACGAAATTGGACGTAAACTCTGTCCGCGTTGTTTACAGGTTTGAGCTAGGAAGCTCAAATGTTGGGACAATTATTTTTATTCAAGCTATAATTTAGGAAAAAATTAGCAAAATCCCTCTCCAAAAGTTTGAAAAAAAACATCCTAATATACATGTTATCAAAAATTATTTCATTACGATCTATGTTTACAGGGTGTCCCATAAATAGTGGATAACCTTCTAACAGCAGATGGGCGACCACAAGGCGGGTCAGAAAAAGTGAAATCATGTTTGGTAAAAATCTCACCGTTTTCGGAAAAATCGGTCTTTTTCATATATTCGAAAAAATGCGACCTTTGCTCAGTCGCTTTGCTAGCCACAAACGAAAATATTTTTGGTCCATTTTTTTTGCATATTTTTAAATAGTTATGCTATCAAATATATATGATTTAAAATTAGATGTTGAACTTAAAACTTTCGTTTTGCTCCATATTTTTTTCAAACTTTAAGCCGGTGTGGTGTAAAAAAAATGTATGACAACCTAGGTGGCCAACTTGTTAAAAAATTGCATATTTAATACAAATTCTAAAATGCTAAAGCGATAGCTTTTTATGGTTGCAAAGATATTGCAATTTTAGTGGCAAAAGGGCTTTTTGTATGGAACTTAAATTCCAAACAAAATCAGGTCAATTTCGAATTTTATTAAGAAATGCGTATGTATGTATGCGAACTCTGAATTACATGGTGTTTACAGCAACGGCTACCCTAACCGTAATTAAGTAGGTACATAATATAATTTTATGATCTTCTTCCGAAATGTCTACGTAGAAAATCTCAGTTAGTAGGCACTTAGAGTAGTTCATTCACGAATATGATTTTTTTTTAGATACGCCCATTTCGCTTCTGAGGGCAGTATAGCTTCTACAAAACTAATGACAAATTAATTTTCTAAGCACTGCTAACAAATCTTTTTTATAAATCTTTTAGAAATTAACTAATGGCTAATAAATTGATTATAAATAATATGTTTTCGATATGCATGAGCAAGTCTTGGCAACATTTTTGATGTCATATTTGTAATCATATCATAATCTCTCAAAACTGGTATTTGCATCATTATAGTTGCACATGAATTAAAAAGAAATTTTCGTAAGAAATTTCCCGAAGTGGCGCACGATACGATAATTTTTGATATGTGGTATTGTTCTCGTATCGGTGAAGCACTCCGTAAGTATTTGGTGAAATGTATATTTAGCGTACCGTACAACACCATCTCAAATCCTAAACTCAATAATTAGGTTATAATGGCAAGCACTTTAAATTAAATGAGTAAATCGCATTTTCCAGACAATTTTACATACATATTACCGTTTATATAACCAGTATTGCGGACTATAACTCTTTAGTATACAGTCAGTTTAAGCCACGATGAGACAAACTTTTACCATAACATTCGCTGTGATGGCGCTGCTTGCAAGACAAACTCCAATTGTATGTAAACTTAGCAACTTGATACAATAACGAATATTCAACAGTTACTTTTTTATTCCAAATAAGTGTGACGGCTTTGATTCATCAACGGTTCTTAAAATAGTGAAACTTGAGTGCTTCTCAAATCTAAAATATTTAAACAATACCAAATGTTTGTTGAAAGCTATAAATCGGTATAAAGCTGTAATCAATATAGAAACTGATATTGTAAACGAGCTTAAAAACGTTACGGTAAATTTGACATACGAAAATTGCTTCTTAAATAACACTGCCCTACAACAGGAAACTTAAATTTCATAGTTTTAAAATCATTTTATCATGTAGATTTTAAAACACTGATACAATCAGATTTGGTTTTTGGAATATGTAAAGAAAACGTGTTTCCAAAACATGTACATAGACTCAAAAAAAGAAGAAAAAATTGTGCTCAAAAGCAAAAAAACTCGATTTTTCAAAGTGTATCACATCTTCTTCAGTTGAGATATCTTAGCCGTAGGTTAGGTTAGGTAGGAATGGCAGTCAGTTCCGAATTGACTCACTTAGACCAAATGTTGTTCCATTGTGATACTGCAGGGTACTTGACACTACCATCTCATTGAACCAACCAGATTTCGTAAAAAAATTAAATATTTGACCTATGCTAACATGTCTTATGTCATCCAGCACATCAAATAAAAACGAACCAAGTATTTTGTGGCATTCTCTAGCAAGTGCAGACCAGGAGCAAGGACAGTGTTTAATGTCTTCATCCTCTTCCACATCATTTTAACTTCTACAGAAGTCAGAAGTCAAAAGACCGAATACTTAACCTCGCTGCGTGTCTGCCGATATCACAGTGGGCAGTTATGACGGCAACAACAATTGGAGGGTAAGGAACTCAAGCTATGAAGGACAGTTGAGTGTCATGTTTTTCCCTCGGACCAGCAAACAGTTGAAAGAGGACCTCAGAGCACCACTGATGCACATAACAGAGCACTTTGAACCATCTGCAATTGTCTGTAATAGGTGACTTTGTTAAGTAAACTACTTGGTCTGACTAGACCACAATAATTTTTACTGTGGATATAGTGAAGTTTTGCCTAACATCATGAAATTGTTGTTGCATAGATTTAAGTATACACTTACAAGCCAAATAGACCAAACAAATTACTTGCACAAATGAAGGCTTGGCGCAGTGTAGTCGTGTACCACACACAACGCAATAAAACTGCTCTCGTTTCATTTCAAATCGAAAGTAGTAGACACAGGACATGTCCTCGAATTTGATGAAGGGTCCACTGATGCCCTTGCATCCTCGAAAATCTACAAACGCTTTTGAGGTTATTTTCTTTCATTTCCTACCTGTGTAAAAAAAAAAAACGACCTAAAGATATTATAAACAACACACACTAACAATTACAAATATCTGCCTATAGTCTGGGCCCTAGATAATAGAAATTTTTGTATCTCACATACCACCCCAATGTTATTTGGTTAGGCTGGACAAAGTATGAGAACTTAATGCCGCCAAAGAAGTTGCTCAATTTTCTATTTCTTCGATATGTTTGGCTCCATTGAAAATTGGTGTCGAACAAATTCTTACGAAGAATATAATAAATTCGGTTTTTTGAGTCTTCAAATATTTTTGAAAATCGTATTCTTTTTTAAATAAGTATGTACCTTAAAAATCTGATCATAAATAAACCAAGAAAGTGAGCTTGAAATTCTGAAATTTATTTTTTTGTAGAGCAATGTAATTAAACTGGTCTCGGCAATTGAATAGTTTTCTATGTACATTAGGGTGGTCCTTAGGAAAAAAAAAATAGGGAACGCCCCCTCAATCGATTCGAATGAGGTAAAAAAAATTAATTTAAAATTTTTATTTTTAATCCCTACGGACCCTATTTCAAAGTGAAAAAACAGTTTAAAAAATGACGGCTTATGTCAAATTTTAATTTTGAAATAGGGTACGTAGGGGTTGAAGATAAAAATTTTAAATTAATTTTTTAAATTTTTTTACCCTATTTCGAACCAATTGAGGGGGCGTTCCATTTGATTTTCGCTAAAAAAAAGTACACTTAAGAACCACCCTAATACATATATGTATATTCCCCAAATAAAGTTACTTAAGGCCATCGAGTAAAAGAATTTTCAATTATGTAAATGTGTTCATTTGCCACAATTGAAATTGATTAACAGCTTGATGAAATTCTAAAAAAATAGTGTTCATCCGTACAATGGATTACATGACCGAAATTTCGCATTCTGGGCAATATGACATTCTTTTGTAAGCTCAAAAACTTGGGAATTTCAACAACAGCTTTTTAGTTTATACACAAAAAGTCATCATGAACACGGATCATATCGTTGATATTGTCAGAATATTTGTTTTTCATGAAACAACAAAAAAAAATTTCATTAGTGGTGCCCATCTAGGACAACTTTGTTGCAGACACCAAACCGCTCAGACTTGAAATAAAAAAAAAAACGTAAAAGAGCTTTGTTAACCGTGTCAATTATCAGTTACTTTACCAGTATCTTGAAACGTTAACGTGTAGGCCAAAATCCGATGGCATACTCAAACTCAGCGACCCCGAATTGCCCTTCGTTGACATAAGTCGATATTCTTTCGAATTTCACTGCATACAGTTTATTAATTACAATTGAACATAATTTAATTCAACTTACATTAGGCATTAGCAAGCACGATATTCATGTAAATTTTGCAAGTCGGTAAATGCTCAATCTAATCTATTATGACATGTATACATATTCATATACAATACATATAGACATAGCCTATCAGCCTATTCCATTGCAAGAACAAACCATGTTTATCATTAACCACAGAACATCTAATTTATTGACATTTTTTTTAAGGCACATTATCAAATTTTTATAAAAAACTCTGCGAATAGGTATACACCATTTTTTATAAATATAACAAAAAATGCATGTGAGGTATTCAGAACAAATAATTACAATGTATACACAAGGTTTGCAAAAAATATTTTATTTGAATATTCAAATTTAAATCACAGCTGTCCGTATACGGTAAGTTATATTCAAGCGCATCAAAAAAAAATTATATAACAATAATAGTCGCATTCAGTGGGTGGTCCACAGCTGAAAAAAGATTGTTAAATTGACAAGATCAAGGATATTGGTACAAAAAATATCAGTTTCAGAAATTCAGACATATTTCAGCTGCAGTTAAAGCTGAATGCGACCAATGTTTATTCTAGCAAACATTTAAAAGAGTTACAAATATGAACGTTTTATGATAATATATAAAATAGACTCATTCAGCAGGCTTTCTTGTGATTAAGAATGATTGTTTTCTGAGCCCTCATGAAAATGTTTTTTGAAAACATTTTTTTTTTGTGTGCATTTTATGAGAAGTAAGAAAAAGTTATGAAAGTCACTCGTAACTAATCAGAATTAAGTATCGTATTGTTGTTTTTATTCCCACAGTGATAATTAAGCCTCAGAAAAATGAATCAAAAGCGAATCAAACTTGGAAAGTGCTTTTAATGTTTGCTGGAATGGTTTAACTTATATATCGTTACCTTAATATAGAAAGATCTTAGCTAACATTTTGTTCAAAATCGATTTTTTATTAAATTTCGGTAGCACCCACTAATACACCATTGATAAAAAAATGTGTGTGCTATGATTGAAAACAAAGCAATTACAAGCAAATAAAAATAAGCCATAACTCACTTTAACACACAAAACTTTAATTTTTATGAAGTTTTTTTCATTTTCATGTAAAGTAAAAAAAAATAGTATATAGGGCCTATCTATATTAAGTTAATGATATTCAGCCTTAAGTTTATTTTTAATTTCATTGCAATTATCAAAAAAAAAATTTATTTTGCTAGGGAAGAGTCTTTGCGAAGGATATGTACTTCGATCTGAAATATTTGCGATTTATAAGTCTACCTTTTGGCAAGTACAAAGGAGTACTAAGAGGCTTTGAGGGATATCCTTTAGAAAATATTGGCGAAGTCCATGGTTATATGGAAATTTATGAAGAATTCTTGAAGAAACCTAAGAAATCAAATAATACAATTTAAGATTTTAAGTACTGTTGTACTGCTGATGATATTTTTAATATGAAAGTCACTATGGTTATTTGTATGTTTTTAATTTTGCACGAGTTTTGGAGAAATTATATTGATAAAAGTTTTTGTTAAATATAAATATTAGAGTGGTTCAAAAATTGATTTTTAATTCCCTATGAAGCAATACTTAAAAAGTTCTGAATTGATGTAAAAATTATATTGATACTTGCGTAGTGAAATTCATTAAGATTTTAGGGTCACCCAAGATCGGTTTGTGAGATTCATTGATATTTCGTTCATGAGTAGATCAAAACGTAATAGAGACTGAAACAAAAGTCAGTTATTCCAACAACAACATTTTCTCCATGAAACAACATACGTATTGCCAAATGAAACGCTCGAACAATAAGCGATATTGGAAAGCCGCAACAAATAGTAAAAGATTCAATATCGAAACATAAGAGAAGTCTGAATGCAAATGAAATAATTTAGATGAACTGATCAGCTATGGTGAAAAGTTTTTATACACGTATGCCGGTGTTTTAATTATGCTGATAGTGGCGGGCGTACTTCGTAACGTCAGATTTGCCACTTTTAAAACCTACTTTGGAGTGTTATTTAAACAATCCAATTCAATTTGTTGTAGGGGACTAAGTCCACCAAATAGTCAAAAACTATTTTGAAGGAGACTGGTGAGGCAGTAACTACAATAGTAAACTTTCGTTCAAAGTAAATTTCAGCACCCAGAAATATGAATGAAGATCTCATGCAAAAGTTCATTTTCAAATAAGAGTAATATGTACTAACATTTTAAGGATTCTTTCATTTCTTTTTTTATCATTTTAGTTTAAAGTTCCTTCGATTACGGTGAGGGAGTTTTGAAGAAATGCCAACTGAGAAATTTTTGCAATTTCATTCGTCAATCAATGTCTTCTATTTGCCGCTTTTAGCGTTTCAAATTATTTTTATTAATTTTTTAGTCTCGATAATTGATCTATTAAATATGCTTTGCAGCATATTTTTGAATTTTTTTTCTTTCTACCTTCAGTACTTTTAGTTCCTGTTTGTTGTGTTTGTCAGTTTATTTACCGGACGTTATGTTACTTTATTCGAATTTATGTACCCAGCTAGAAATCCGATTGAAATCGGTAGAAGAAAGATAAATGTGTGCGCTTTGCTACATAAAAATTAAAGACAATTTTGAACAAAGATACGCATGCCGGAAGCACCCGCTATAGAATGACATACACATAAAGTAACAAAAACAGAAAGATAAAACATTTCATCAGAAGCCACAATTTGGATATAACAATTAGTTTGATAATGCAAGAAAATTTTAATAATTTTATTTAAATGTTTTTATTTTTAAGTTTTAATATTTAACACACATATACATAGGTCAGAGCTTAAGTCCTTTAGCTGGTCAAAATGCGATTTTCATTGAAATCAAAAAGTGCAAATGTAAATGGATTGAACACACGTAGCGAAAATGACCAACTGAAGTCTGCTGACAAATATTGGAGAAGAACCCTCAGGCTAGTAGAATACGCGGCTGTCCTAAATCATAGTGCAAACGATCTCTAGAACAGGAAATACGTGAATTGAGAAAATGTTGAAGAGAATTGAAGGCACTCATTACTGATCGCACACGTTGGAAGTGTTTTGTCGAGGGCCTATGCTCCGTGAGGAGATAAAGCACACAAAAGATGTAATGCTGTGCTAAAAGAAAAATATATTATTTTGTGATTGTAATTTTTGTTGATTTTACGGTTGCTGTAAACGCTATTTACTCGAAAACTAGCCGACTAGCCGATAAAGTGGTTTAAAGCTTTTCAGTTAGTTATGGACTTTCAGCAACAAAGAGAATACACCGAAACAAATGCCTTGTGTTTTTTTTTTTTTCACTTAAAAAAAGATTTTATTTTAAATTATTGTATTTTTAGTCTACATTAAATTACGAAAGTTTCGGTATCAAAATTAAGCAAGGACTACATTTTTTCTATGAGTTATACTTATTTGAAGAACTAAGAACTAAAAAAATACATTAGCAGAATTGGAATTCTACTAAGAAAATTGTCTTCAATATATACAGTCGTGTTCGAAATAATAAGAACTGTTAGATAAAAATTGAAATAGTCGTACAAAATTATTTTATAATGTTGATTTTTATTGTAATAACTAAACACATATTAAGGTTTTAAAAAATGGAAAAATTGGTGACCAAATGCATCAACATTTTTTTGTTCAGGTAATATTGTTGCATTAAGTCTAAAATTTTTTGAATTAAAAAAATTAGTGTTTTGAGAAATTTATTTAATTTTTTTTATTTTTCTTAACAAATATGATTGAATGATTTTTTATCCTATCCTATTTTATCTATAGATAAAATATATATAGATAGGTTTTGGGATATTTCGGTTCAAAAATGTCAAAAAAAAAAAAGTGTGCACCGATATACATATATATAACACAGATCTGCTAAATACAAAAATAAGTAGTAACAGATTCACCGAATTGACTCTACTTTGCGAGAAATTCAAACCTAAAAGTGCAAAAATCATGGATTTTTTAGAAATATTTGAGACAAAGTTACATAAAACGGTAATTTTTTTTTACCAGAACTATGTTTGGTAAATTTTACCCCATATACACTATAGGTTATGTCCTGTGTTATATAGTGACGTGGTAACCCTTCAATAAACTCTCTACAACATATTACTTAACATCAACAACAACAATCACTTAGTATCTATTTGCAATTATGTTTTAATGTTCATTTGTTTATACTAAATTTAAGTCTTGTACTAAATGTATACTAAGTTAAGTTATGTTATGATACACAAGAAAGCTAGTAAAAGTTCGTGAAATAAAATAAGTTCAGTTCCGAAGAAGAAACCAAATATGAAGGTTGTTTTGACTTAAAACATTACTATATACTTCAACATTTCTTTTCATTTAAAGTGAAAAATTTCAGTTGGCCTCTTCACTTCACTCTTCAGCATTGAAATAAACAAAAAAGCAGTAAACGGAGAAAGCACAAATTTGCTTACATGAAAAATATCCTTCGACCGTTTTCCTATTTAGAAACATAAATTTGCAGAAACTGAATTATCGCAAGGCGAAATACTTGAAATAGCCTACATTCCTAATATATTTATTCATTTCAAAAAATTTTGATTCTGGATGAAGGTTTGAGTTGAAAATAAAAAATTAAGAAAATATATCACAACATTTTTGCTTTAAGAAATGCTTTTTCTGCTAAAACTTCATTAATATTTAGTTTAAGAAACGCAGCGAAAGTTGCAGTTTAATCGCATGTTTTATTTGAAATAATAAGCAAATGAAAATTAAATGATATTCCAAAACTAGAATAAAATTTTTTTCTTTTCAAGGGAAATTAGTTGTGAAAAATTGAGTTTGGATATGAAACCCTTGTACCCTTTCCATTTGGTGCGTATAAAACAGTATTGAGATTTTTAGAAGGATATCCCTATGAGGAGATTGGCACAGTTGTATTATATATCCAGGCTTATGAACAATAGAAAACATACAAAGAATCGAGTATCAAAAACTTAAATAACACAAAAAAATTATGTATACACATCATATCTATGATAATAAGTATTCATAAAAAAAACTTATCTTAACTGATACTTTTTAAAAACAATTTTCATCGCATCATTAAGAACTCTAATTGATTTACAAAAATGTGGATGAATATAAGACTACCACCATAGTTGGGCATTAACTCGTTAATCCGTTAATCGTTAATTAACGAAGTTAACATTTCGACTAACGGATTAACTTTTAAGTTAACTTTAAAAAATGTTAACGGAATCGTTTACTTCCGTTAAATTTCCCCAAGTCCGTTAATCGGGAGCTTTTCATATTAATTTGTACTAAAAACTCCTATTTTTATAAATGATTTGAGCACCTATTTCTTGCGTTAAGTTGTTTAAAGTTCATTTGCGAAGACACTCTTTCGGTGAAACAATTTGAAGTCAAAATGAAGGCGACAAACTTATAAACATTTTTAGTATACACTCCTGGGAAAGGCTTCAGGTACAGGATATAATTTCTACGCAGCAAAAAAATTGTAAAAATTGCTAGAAGTCAAACAATTTGGCTGGAAAAATTACAGCGCGTAACACACTCTTTTTTTAAATATCGTGAACTTTTGCGTTTTGCGCGGTACATAAGATTTTGATCTACATATTGGCACTTTTTTTTTATAAATTTTATCAAAATATCTTACATCAAACATATATGGATTTTAGATTTTTCAAAAACTAGCTATTTACGGTTTTAACCACAGGAAATCATAAAAAGCTATAGTTAAAGGACAAGTCAAATGTTAAATGATCCTTTAGTTTTTCCAAATTTTTCATTCTCTAGCGCCGTCACATAATTACGACCACAGCGGAAATGATCGGCGTGAACATAACGATTGCATCAAAGGACTGCAACTGATTATGAAAACAATTTAAATAAATATGTAGAAAATAACAATTTTTTTAAGATTACTTAAAAAGTCATGTGATTTATTTAAAATTGTAGCTGTTGTCTCACATAAAAAAAGGTCAAAACGTTGGAATGTTGATACAAAACTACAACACAAATAATGCGATGACGCATAGAAACGGCCACAGCAACACAAGGCTGAGCTTAAGGCATTCCAACTTCAGCAACATATTAAATCTTTGCTAACACAAAACGATGGCATGGCACAGCGACAGTAAGTGCAACACAGCAGCTCATTGTGACTGTGGGTATAAATGTTGTTGTAGCTCCCGATTTACGCTGGCCCCTCTTTACCAGGCTTACGCATCGCGAAAAAGAGATAACTATATGTATGTTGATCACCACTCACTTGTAGCACCAGCATGTGATAAATGTTGTCACTAACAAGAGGTACGAGTATAAATGTGAATGTTGCCGGCCATGCCAAAGGAAATGCAGAGCTCCACGACACATGAATTCTAACACGTTTCAATAGCACGATATATGAGGAGAATAAGCTGAGATCATTCACGATTCGATCGACTGTGACGTGCAAGCAATAAAAACAAAACCAAATCTCCCTGTAGAGATTTCTGGGTCATGTGTCATGATATAATATGTAACTAATATAGTGGTAATAAATCTGTGTCCTGTTTATCTTTGGCTGCGAATGACAATACTTTATGCATGCTACCATTGCGTTTTATCTTCGTTTGATAAGTGTCGAAAATACTGTCTCCAAGGTATAACGCAAGGTGGGAATTGATCCATTCTAATAATAATCCAATGTTGAGTTTGCCGGTTTTGGAATGGTCGAAGTAATTTTTTTAACATTTAAAAAATTGTTGAATTTTTCATTTTCCAGGTAATGACTTTATAAATCTTCTAGAACAGTTAAATTGGCATTTTAGGTATTATTTGAAATCTTTATGTTCCAGTGCATTATAATGAGATATTCTATTTTTTTTTATTTTCATCCAAAATACTAAAAAGTATCCTCTTGATGGCGTAGTACAAATTTTTATTTCGCTTTCAACAAATATCGCTTGAAACTTTTCGTTATGATTATGACGAGAGTCACCTGTTCGTCTGAATAAACTGTCGCTTGGCATCAAAACATGAGCTCTCGTGTTAGCGAAATCATCGTTACGGCGCTTGAAACATAGCTCTTCCGCGATTAAAAATGTTTGCTGGGTCGTATTGTTTGTGGTTTCTCTGCTGATATTTGTGATTTTTCATGGTTTCTCATTTTGATTATTTCTTTTATTATTCATTTACTGCACTCAATATTTAGTTACTGATTTCAATTCAGCAAAGCCCGTAAGCTTTGCTCAGATCACGAACAAATTCATACCGAACGAGATTTGTGCGATGCTAAGGTTGCAATACCAGTTACAGGTAGATACCTATGCATACATACTTATGTGTTTTCCATAGTATTGGTAGCTATAATTCAAAAGCATTGGTGAATGTATATAGTTGCCAACATTCGTGAATCTGTTTTGTTCATGGACCCAAATAACTATTATTTGCTTTTTTGGGATTGAAAAAATTGCTCTATTTTAAGGAATATTTTGTAAAAATCGCTTTTTAATTATTATTAGTAAGAAATATTATATAATAAAATTGTCAATCACTATTAATTTGGGAAAAATATAAATGTTCAAAGAGTCTCTCATTTTTGTAAATTTTTTTGCACTAATCGATGGGGAGAGGTGATTTCTATGACATCACCACAGATGGTCCCCGGTTCCAAAAAGTTCACGATTTTGCTCATTTCAGAATTTTTTTTTTCACCAATCAATTAAAAAAGTTTTAAAATTAATTTTGGCCATCACAAGAGGTGATCAAAGTCCCGAAGGTGGATGATTTTGGACCATTTCGAGAATTTTTTTTTCCAACCAATATAAAGAGGTCAAAAATGAAATTTGGTCATAACCAAAGGTTGTCCCGAGTCTAAAAACTGCCCGATTTTGGTCCTTTTTCGAATTTTTTTTTTGCACCACTCAATGAAAATGTATCGCAAATGGATATTGGCTATCATCTGAGCTAGTCCCGAATCCCAAAAGTGCCCAATTTTGGTACATTTTCGTATTTTTTTTTTCTTGTGCACCAATCAATGAAACTGGTCGAAAGTGGTTTTTGCCTATTACCAGAGTTGGTCCCGAGTCTAAAAAGTGATAAGCGGTTCATGACATTCTTCGATCAATAATAACTCTTTGCAAAAAAAAAAAAAAAAAAATTTAAATCACTTTAATATTGTTACGAAATTCCTGTCTCTTAGACGATAATTTCGACCTCTTACACTTTTCTGAGTTCGATCACTGGATTGTGTAACAATTAAAAACACACCAACTTATTTAGTTATAAAATGGTTTATTTAAATCACAATAGTTAGTTTTTACACACTGTTCTGCTTCACTGTTTTAATTCAACTGTGTCCGAAAACTCAAATGACACCCTTTTATACTACTGGCATCACTTTCTCGAATAATCTACTACCTCCTAGATGGCGTGTATTCTACCATTATCCATAATTTACGAGTGCCATTTACCATAATCCATAATTTACCAGTATGGCGTATCGACGTTGAGTTCACAATTATCCAGAATCTAGATGGCGTTGTACGACGGCGATAATTTATCTCAGTTTTCGACTTTTATAGTGTACTGCAGCGTCTGTTCGGTTGGTTGGTTTTTATTTCAAGAATTTTCTAGCATAAACCAAATTTCGCTACAATATATAAATTTGTCGACTCCGATTCAAAAAAAAGTCAGGTCTGTTAATTTAGAAAAATGTAGATATCTTGGCTTTGAAATAAGATAATGATATGCGGTTTGGGCATTCTTTTAAGCAAATAACATTACATAAAAAATGATGTACCACGGGATCGGTGGCAATATTATATTTGAGATGTTGCAGCTAAAAAGTGGAAAACCGGTACTTTTTTACTTTTGTCCGAACAATTTTCATTTTTTTTTATAAGAAAGAAAGAAGAAGAAGAAAAACTAATCACGGATTTGAATTCCCCGATCGATAGTTTCCCGAAAACCATACCTACTTTGTTGGAAAATTTTTTAACGTCTATAACTTGCAATATTTTTTAAATCAATATTTTGGAAAATGGGTTGTTTACTCAAAACAGAGGGCGATAATCCTATTTTCAATATTAACCTTAATCCTAGTAATGGGCTTTGTCCAGACGTATAAGGCTACTGTAATCCGCTGACACATCGTGAAAAATTTTAAACCGCTCTAATTTATATGTATGTATGTACATTTCATGAATTATAACTGACGACTGTCCTTTCTTTTAAAAAGTACTGAATGCAACACATTTTCTTAGATGGCAGGAGTTTTATGTTTAGTTTTTCAAAACATGATTTCAACCAAAGAAGCAAAGATTTCTAAAACCTAAGAAATTTTTCATAATTTTTAGCTTAAAATACACACATTTCAAGGAATTATTTTCTTGAAAATAGTAAGTATATTAAGATTAAACGCAGAAGGTTCTATGACAGAAACTTACTAGAACCTAGAAAGGTATATACATTTTAAATGTTATATACTGAAACTAATCTACGCAAAGGTGATGTTATACCACTAAAAACCTAAACGAATACAGATTGCTCAATCAATTTCAATTGCTAAAATTTCCTGTATCCTGCTTTTCTGTTTATACCAAGAAAAGAGAAATGGTATCACAAAATAAGCATACATAGCGTCCCATAATTTTTTTTTATGTAGTAAAATTTTACCTTAAATCATACTTCTATTGAGAAAACTAACTACATAGTTTAAAGTGGTTTTCTTCAAACAAAACATTTTCTTAGTTTAAGAAAATATTTACTTGAATTAAGAAAAGATTGTCCTAAAAAAATGGTTTTAATTTTTAAACGACAAATTTACTATATCAAGATACGCCCAATTAAAGTTATTTAAATAGAACGTAAACTCATTTCAAAGGACTTCTTCACTTAGTGCAATGAATAGTTCCTCAATTTGAGGAATAGTTACTAACATTAAGACTAACTTTTGCATTTATTTTATTTTGGTAGTAAGTTGAATTTCAACACAAAACAAGCACTAATGGCAACTCATTATTTAACAGCTTATGACAAAATTAAGCCGGCAAAAAATGTTTTATGTATGCGCAGGTTAGTAAGAAATTAAAATACACTGGCAAAAAATAAATGTTTCCAGCATACTCATACATAGTAATTTTTATAGCCAACAAACTTGTTTTAGCTCAAACAATAGGCCTATGAATTGAACCGTAACCAAAATTTTGAGCAACAAAAAAAAAATTGCAATGCAAAAAAAGAACAAAATTTTAAACACTCGCGTGTATGTCTGACTGACAATAAAGTCTCTTTTAGTGTAAGCGTATAAGTGAGCACAAAATTTAGCAAAAATATACAGAAATTGAGAGCGAACTGCGAACTGAGCTCAAACAAAAGTGATCGCATGGGACAACAGACGATCGTGTAAGCCAGGCCAGTAGCCAGTTCAGCAGACAATCGGTAAAAAGTAAACAGTAGCAGTTTGAGTAATGAACTCTTTAAGCCAGTTTTAATTAAGAAGATGTAGAACTTCAGTATTTTGTTAAGTGTGTGCGCGACAACAAGTTCAAGCATTTTCGGCCACCGTTTTGTAAATGTACTTAGGCGGATAGAAATGCAGGTAGGTTTTGAACGGGCGATAAATTTAATAGGTTAAAAATTATTTCATTGTGTGTGTAATATAGATAAAAAGAGCACAAGTAAAAGATACAAATTGACAGAAATAAATTGAAAAAAAAACTTGAATTATAGCAGCAATAAAAATGGTCATATTGTATTTACACTTTGATAACCAAATTAATGTCTTCATAGTGGATATTTCGGTTGTAAATCACTAAGCTCTCAACGAGGAATAACATGTTAGCCCAGCAAACGTTCTTAATCGCGTAAGAATCAGATTTCGATCGAAATGAAGAAGAGTTTCAAGGGATTGTCTTTTTAAGGCGAAATTAAAATAATTATTCAGAATTGGAATAATTGTTCAAATATTATGCTATAAAATGTGGTTGCAGCTTTCTCTTCAAAATGGGTATCAATTTTTATTGATTTGTTAATGCTGAATTCAAAAATGTTAAAAACTAAACGATATCTTTTTACGTTTATCAAGTTATTAGTTAAAAATCTTTTTGAAAAGGTGCAAAATAACTCTTACTTTTTTCCCTGTCTTTATGGGAACTCCCTTTCAAATCTAAGCAGCTTCGCTTACACTGTAAGCTTTAACAATTTATAAAATTATGTAAAGCGTTGCAAAATATGATGAAACAAAGAAATCGTTTCTCTCAAATATTGCAATAGAAAAATTTTCTAAAAAAAAATTTGTAAAAAAATGCAGATTAAACTTTGGATTTTGACTAACCAAATTTTTCCACATAAGAAAATTTCCGAAATTCGGGAATATGCCTAATTTTTTTTCACTGTTACCATTTTTTAATCTAATTTTTGAAAAATTCGTGGAATTCATGTAAAAGCGATAGAAAAATATATCAGTTTTTATAAAATGGAGACTTTCCGTCAATGTTCAAAATAAATGCATTTTATTTCAAACAAACAAGTTAACTTGAATGTTTGGATATTAAACTTTTCACACAACATTTTTAGCGTTGAGAGTTCAACTATGAGCCCACTGTAGTACTAAAACTCAACGAAAGTTTAGAATTTTTATAATTTTTTTTCCTCTCCTAATAGGGCTGGGGAAAAATCGATTAAAATCGATGTTCATCGATTTTTTTTGACATAGCTTACTATCGATTAATTTTGAACACTAACGATTAAAATCGAAATCGAAATTAGGGTTCAAAATTAATCGATAGTAAGCTATGTCAAAAAAAGCGATGAACATCGATTTTTCCCCAGCCCTAGGAGGGGAGAATTCCGACTTTATCGATGATAATCGATTTTGTTACCAAAAAACATCGAAAACATCGATGTTTTTTTTAACGATTTTTCCCAGCTCTATCTCCTAAGTACTTATTATCTGACGATTGCAGTAAAAGTCTTTTATATCAATAGCACTTTATTTTTTTATGTATTTATGATTGCGTGGAAAGTTCGGAGGGCCAATAATTTTAAGAAATGCAGAATGGCCTCCAAAAAGTTGTGATTTAACAGCTTCGGACTTGATGGGTTATTTAAAGCCAATATGCCAGCGACAATTGATGCATTAAAGTTAAATATTGAATGATATAGTCGTGAAATAAGACCTGATTTATTGAATAAGGTGGTCGTAAATTGAACTCATCGTATTTTCCTTTGTAGAAGAATAGAAGCTCGACCATTTGAATTATAACATCTTACGAACTTAGTTTTTGTTTTATCTAGAAGAAGAAAAACTCTCTGAACTAAAAAGCCTTTTAAATGCATTCTTGAACAGCTGTATTGCTTACGATACGTGTATTAAATCAATCACTAAATGCTTTTTTGATAACGTGGATCAACTAAAATTAGTGGAGTCTTCTATATCTAAAGCAAATTGAAATTAAAAATTTTAAGTAGCAACAGCAATATACAGATACACAGAAAATATTTTTAGAGAAAACGCAAGAAGGATCATTAAAATAATGCTAGATAGAGTAGAAAAAAATGTTAAGCTCTCATCGTGGTCTAAAATTGAGTTCACTAAGCGCTAAATATAAGGTATAGAGAGCAAAATAATGAGAGCAGAAAAAAACGAGTATTTTTTTCGAAGCCAAGCAACGGATCACTAAACAAACACTAATGAGCGCAGTATTGAGAGTGCGCATAGACGATGAAATAACGCTGTGGTGGTGGTAGATAAATCGAGTGGGCTTAGGTTTTACAAAGCAGCAGCTACTCTCACATTTACCAGTACGTTTTGAAACATTGCTGCGGCTGGCAGCAACTGCGTAAAAGAGTCGCGGTGATCAAGACCAGCAAAAGTCACCATCATCTATAAAGTTTTACCATCAAATAGCAAAGAATAATTCATCTGCAATTTTCAGTAACAACGTTAAAAAAAGACAGTAGAAGCTGCAGCACAATAAATATTTAATCGCAATTTAAAAATTCACTTTAAAATTTGTTTTAAAATTATATCAATTTGAATGGAGCTTCTTATTTGATATTTGAAATTATAGATAAAAAAAGGTGAGCCAGCCAAAAGTAACAAATAAAAAATTCTAAAATGGTGACAAAACCAGCACAAATAAACAAAAATTAACATAATAAAATGTTAAAATGAAAGATATAAATAAAATTAACAGTAAAATAATTTAAGAAAAAAAAAACAACAACTTGTGCGGTGAGAATGTGTAGATTTAAACTTGTGAAATATATATGAAATTTAAGAAAAAGTCAAGAAAGTTAGCAGCACCAGCAATGAAATACCTTAAAACCAGTTTCATGAAATCTCAATTTTATGCGTGCTGTTTGCTGGCTGGCTACCTTCGAGGCACAAAATGAAGTATGAGTCGCACCGTACCATACCACATTCACCAAGTACGACGACGGGTGTG
Organism: Tricholauxania praeusta; assembly: GCA_949775025.1. NCBI lineage: Eukaryota > Metazoa > Arthropoda > Insecta > Diptera > Lauxaniidae > Tricholauxania > Tricholauxania praeusta. The sequence goes on along the minus strand of OX459029.1, from coordinate 36,094,202 downwards.
TGGTATAAAATGAGACACCAACAAAAACAAATAAAAAAAAAAAGAAACTCCATGAAAGAGAATCATCAATCCACAGCTTGGAAGAGTAAGGAAAAACCCAAAAGGGACAAGCAGAAAATCGAGTTGAAATGAAACATTGTGGTTCTGAGCGTGTGAACACAAAAACTGAGATTTAACAAAGAAAAGAAATAAAAAAAGTTCTAAATGTAATATATGTATGCGGTATACATTTGTAGGACAGGGACCACAATATTTGCACATGAAATTTTGTTGAATAAAGCAATTGATTTACAGCAATATTCGTATTTACAAAAATTTCAGATGCAACAAAATAATGAGTAAATATGTTAGTTATTTTAACACAAAATTTAATGCAATTCTAAGATCAAGTCAAGAAAATAAACTCAAATTAAACAACATATGTACATATGTACAATGTACATACAATACGATAAAATAATACATAATGTACTTTCTTCAAATAACAATTAATAATTTTAAGACCAGATACAATGGCTGTGAAAATATTTTCTACTTTAAAACTTTGTAAAACGCTATCAAAATCAAAGTTTGTGTTCTTGTCTTTTGTACTCTTTTTTGTTATCTTTAGAACGAACACACCTTTGCCGAATCTTTAAGCAATAATTGGAAAAATGTTAAGGCTTATGTTCTATCAATTTGTTTGATATTTTTATTGCTCAAATTAAGAGGCTTGTCTTTTGAGACATAGCATTATAACAAGGTGTTTTAATTATTGCAATTTTATTTACTACTTCCTACTAAAAATTAGAAAAAACTAAAATATTGCATTATTATTAAAGTTTGTTGCTTAAGTCTTTTTCAAAAGTTCTACTCCGTCTGCCCTAATGGACTTATACTTTCAAATTTCTTTTTTCATTCTTCATTTCAATGATTTAGAGGATTTATCAATAAGTATGAGTTTTATCATACGAGCGGTATCTCAGTGGAAGTGAGTTTCGAGAAAACTGATGTTTGAGATAGAGATTGAGATAGAGGAAGTTCTCTTAGGATATTTTTCATATATTTGAACGAAGATGCCAGCACTTGGAGTAGTTCATTAGATGCTATCCTCATTATATGTGCCATAAAAATCAAGAATATGCATTGTTTTGAGGTACTGCTTTTGCGCTTTGACGGCAGTATTCTTTATATGAGAGGCATAAAATAAAGATTTTTCCTAATTTAACAGAAACTGAAAAAAAAAAAAATATCTTAAGGCATATGTACATAGATTGTAATGAAGCCCTAGGGTACAACAAGTTTTCGCAAATACCATGGCATGAAATTTGAATGTTTCGAATGAAAATCGTACTACATATTTAAAAGATTTTGAAGTGAATATCGTAATAATTAAATTACTTAAGGATAGGAAATACTGATTCTACTTTAATGAATGCTGTCGACTGATAAGTAATGTGATTCATTTTATTTTCTTCATTATTATCACGAAAAAGCTTCATTTTATTAAAACAGCTGATACGGACCATAAGCGAATATGGTACTTATGAAAAAAAAAAATCATAAACATCTATTAAAGATATGTTAATTGGTTATACTTTTGTATAATCAATTTTTTTTTATATACTTTATATTTTTAGTTATTGGCAAGGGAAGCTTTTAGGATCTCTTCGAGTGAATTTGTAACGTTTTTGGGTTCATTTGAAAAACAAACAGTGAAATCAAAATACTTTTGGAGACTTAGAATAATTTATAGATAGGAATACAATTTTTTATTAAAAAAGTTTAAATTCCTTTAATATTTTAATTGAACTTAATAGTTATCGTTAACAAGTAATAATACCTATAAAAAAATGCAGCGTTCACGAAAGATTTCAACCCATTATTCTTCAATAAGTGGGTGTGCCATTAAAGAAATACGAAATTTTCACGCTTAAGCAGAAAGAAACATTGTGATATTTTACGTTTATATATATTATATTTATACGTTTACGTATATTTTACACATATATAAAAATTCTGTCCTATTCAAAAATTCGAGTAACACTCCATGTCATGTATTTTTAATTGAGAGAACTTTTTTATACCCTACACTCAGCGTATACTCACTTTGTTATTCAGTTTGAAACGCATATAAGAGGTTGTGTATATATATATATAAATATTGTTGATCAACGTCACCACTTCAGTCGATTTAGTCATGACCTTCGGCAAAAATTTCGACAAGAGGGCGTAGCAACTCTTGTTTAAGCATAAACTTTAAAATGCTATACTGAGAAAATTATTTAAGGTAATGAGACCAAATTTCACACAAACAGTAGAAAAGCTCTTGACAAAAACTAGGTGAAGTTTTGCAGGTGGGCTTAGCACCCCCCAAAGAAAACGCTGTACTGAAAGAATTCTTTAATTAAATTATTTAAAAATACTTAGGTTTAGCAATAAAAAAAAACGTTTCGAATAAAGGGCGTGGCTGGAGATGTTATTAAAGGTAGTGAAACAAAATTCTACAATCATACTAACTATAGTGCTGATAAGCTTTGTGTAAAAATTTGATGAATTTCGAAAAGACGACGTGGTAGCTTTCATGCCTTTCATATGCACAGATATATGAAATAGTTCGGTCTAGCATCAGATAAAAAGTGGACGTGGATCCTCTCGTACAAGCGTAAGCTTAAAAACGCTATATGGGTACCAGCACGTAGCATGGTGGAAGAAATACCCTTTTGATAATAGTTTAAGACTTAAGCGCACTTTTACAATTAATGCGGTGTAGGGTATTTTATTTTTGGCGTGGCCAAAGATAACACCCTTACTTGATTTTTTTATGCAAAAAAATAAATTATACTCATGAAAATTGAATAAGGTAGTAACACGGCAAATTTGATTTCTTAAGTGAGTTAATGATTCATTATTGCATATGAACCGTGTAAATATTATGATTTAATAAGTTTCCTTTGTTGAATATGTTCTCAAAAAAAAAAAAAAACAATGATACATTGAAACAATTTATATGATATTATTGAAATGGTTCAATTATTCAGAAAAATTAAATCGCATGGTTAACTTCGAATAAAATATTTCACCAAATAGAAAGATACAAAGTTTTGTGTCAAGTTTAACTATTAACATAAGTTAAATTTCAACACGTTTTTGAGTAAATATTTCAATACAATATTTTACAAAATTCTATTTAGAGTATATGCAGTATGAAATACAATATAAAAAACTTTAGAGGAAGTTATAATAATTGTAAGCTAATTAGCTTTGGCTGTGATTATAAACAATAATAAAGATCGTTTGTCATCATGAAAAATGTCGTCTCTAATTAATCTGGAACAAATTATTATGAAAAAAAAAAAAATCTATCACATTTTCTTATCAGTCACATTTCATTTTTATGGCGCAAAAAAAATTGTGCCGCTTTTGAAGAGCCATTCAATGTAAGTGGAGCTTACGGAAAACATATGTTTATTTATATAAATGTTGTTCAAGTTGTCAATAAGAAAAATTACAATATTTATTTGTGCTGTAACCATTTAAACGATAATTTCAAGACAAAACAAAACAAAAAAGTGGATTCTAAGCTCGAATGAAGTTTTATTCTAATTTATTTAAGAGCTATGTAATTTTAAAGAAAAGTTCATGTGTCGATGAAAGACCTCTAAAAATTCAGTAAAATTTGTTGTATATTTACCGAATTTTTGCTTAGGCCAAGAATACAAGATTTTCATATCAGAGAGGAGCAAAAATTTAGTATTTTTAAAATTTAAATCGTCTAAAATGAACCGACAATCATCAGAGAAAATCAGATTGTTTCTAATGAATGGTTAAAATAATATTCTTTAAAATTATTGCTTAGTAAAAATTAAAAGTATTTATCTTAAACATTAAAAGTTATTTCCGAATTACATACATATTTATTAGTACATACTTAGTGAAAAATTTGTCTCAAAAATAATTATTTTTTTTTGGATTTATACAGATGTGTTTCATTAATAAAAGCTATTCTTTTTTTTACAGCTATAACTGATTACTTTTACCTCGAAGAATATACTGCTTCAATAGGATAAAAGGAAATACAAGAAAACTAACAAAATGGCCGTATTCGCGATGGTATCAGCCGTCTCCGGCTTTGTTAAACTTAGACATCTTCTAGATAAGGCCGTTATAGATAATATGGTTTTTCGGTGCCATTATAGGATAACAACAGCAATATTATTTACTTGCTGTATTATAGTAACAGCAAATAATTTAATTGGTAAGTAAAATTTAAAAAGCAAAACGTGATAAGTCAAATAAATTAAAAATCATGAGTTCTTTCTCAAACTGGAGTTCGAAATTTAACCATTATAGTGGCAATACAAAACAGTTCAATACCATTTAACCCAATTAATCATGTTGCTCTATCCCTATCTCTATCCTCTTTTTAGGGTTCAATCTATCTACATAATAAATTTCATCAAAATAAGTCCATTACTAGAGCTGTGGAAACATATTTTCTGATTAGGAATGTGGCACCGCGCATTAAAAACAATTATATTTTCTTAGGGTTCAAACTATCTACATACCAAATTTCATCTAGATTGGCCTATTAGTTCAGCACTAAAAACGTAGTTTCAGTTAAGGGCGTGGAGCCACCTACTCAAAATCAAATACCTTTTCTTAGGGTTCAATTTTTCTGTATACTAAATTTCATCTAAGTCGTTCCATTAGTTTAGCAGTAGTTTCTGCTAAAGGCGTACCACTGCTTACTTAAAATATTTATTGTTACTCAAGAATCAAACGATCTCCATACCAAATTTCATCAGAATCGGTGTGCTGAGCTACAACACCGTGATAGCGTATTTTACCATTAGAAGCGGTTCCACGCCCACGAGTTTTAAGCTAAAACCAAGAGAATACTATGTGGCAGGCAACACCATAAAGTTTCAAAATTTTATATAAGGTCAAGACTATGAGAAATGGTAATTATTTCAATGATAATAGAAATTAAGGGAATAGAAAAAAAATATTTTTTAATATGGCTTTGTCTCAAAATTTTACTTATAGTTTTTGTTACAATTTAACGTAGATTTGTTATATTCGAAAAATTAACAGATTTAATCAAAACATGATCTTTCCTGGGATGTTTTTTAAATTAAAAATAATATCACAGCGATGGGCAAAAAACCACTGCTACACACATATCTATCGTTGTAAGTAGCTCTGGCTTTATAAAATTTTGCCCATCTATGCTTTATAAAATAGAGAGTACTCTTATTTTAATTGAATTTGAACTCTTCTTGTTTTAAATTTTCCTCGCTTTTATATTTGCTGGACAAATAACATCTCACATGTAACTACCCCTTATATTATTAAATCATCAAATAAATTTTCTAAAAATTCAGTTAGTATTTTAACTCAACACTTACTTTAAAGCTAAATACGGTTTAAACAGTTGTTAGCAACCTTTTTAGCAAGTGCTCTTTAACAAATGTTAATAGAGGTAGCACCATAATATTAGGCAACAGACTTTCTCCAACAATGGGCTCTGAACTCGTGCTAATACAACAATTTGGTAGCAAGTGCAGCTTTGGTTGTGCATTTTACAGTATTCATTAATAACTGCATTCTAATTATTGGTTGGTAAAGCCATATTCATATACACAAAAGAAGTGTTAAGTTAAACGTTTACTTTTTATAGTCAGTCATTTCATGCAATTGCAACATTTACATGTTTTCTGTACACTGCAAGAATAAAGTACTAATTTTTATTTTGAACACATTTTTCAATAATGGGAAATTCTCGAAAAAAAAAATAATAGAAACAAATTTTTGGACATTTTGTTGATACCTTTTCAAGCTATCATTGAGTTCATATAGTTTACTAAAATATATAAATATTTTTGTGAGGTTTCGCCATACCAACATGTATGTATACATATATGTATGAAAATATGTCTTCGACAAAATTCAACTTCAAAATATTTTTAAGATCAAATTTATATTAAGAAGATCTCTTTGAGGTGCTCCAAGCATGAAGACATTAAATAGAATGCATACGAACTAAATTATAAGAGAGTATATAAAGAAATAGTTCTTTCGAACTTTATTTAAATGGGAAGTTCATAAGAGTTATGTTACACTTTCTACGCAAGTTTCTGTTGATTTACTTACTTTTTTATATTTAAAGGATATAAACAATTTATTAGAACTAAAATAGTAAAGGAATAATAGACCGAGCAATAGCCGAAATTTTTAAAAAATACACAAAAAATTAATGCCCTACAAAATAATCAAATCTTATCGTAGAGGTTTTTTTTTGATCAAAATTCAATATAAGTAGTTTTAATTTTGTATAATTTTTGGATTGATGGTATACCTACTTTCCGAGATAATTACCAAAAATTGGAATAAGGGAAGAAAAAGCGTAAAATGTTTTAGTAAAATCGAGAACTCTATAAGATGAGATATCAATAAATACTATAAAATATCTTTATATGCTCGGAGTAACTTAAAAAGTGGACAAATTTTGACAAGAGGGTCATCTTTCATACGAGCAAAAGTTTTAAAACGTTATACTGAGAGAATTATTTATGGTAATGCAATTGGTATGTTCAGACAAGATAGGGTGTCTTACTTCACATACAAGCGGCACTGTAGCATTTGGAAAACTCAGCGAGCATTGGGATAGTTCGGACCCAATGAATGAGACACTTTCCAAGTAAATAATAAGATAAACATTACAAAACTCGGTGACACCGAATGTTAGTGACACAATCTAGCATTTGAAAAAAGTGGGCGGATATACGCGGAGCTATTAATGTGTGAATAATAACACTGTGGGCAGTGAAATTGAAAGAACATCGATTGATGTCAACTCAGGATAATTTGGAGTCGTTGAGCTGAAATCTGGCATCAGGGACCGCATTAAAAAACGCTCATTTATCCCGTATGTACATTCTTTCAGTAAATTTTACTAAAATGCTCCTAAGGGGGGGAGGTTTGGAAATAGTGTTGGAGAGACAGTGTAAATGGAAATTTTTGTTTTTTACGAGGAACAACTTAGCCTCAGACACCAAACCTCTCGGGCTTAAGACAAAATAAGTCGTAGAAGACCTTTTGTAACCATGTCAATTACCGGTTACTTTACTGTTATTTAAATTTTCTGCATTTAGGTCTAATATTTGTCCTTAGTATAATCAAACAAAGTACAAAATTTAGTGAAACAAACAAGTAGTGGATGCCTTAACACGAAGCACAGCAGCGTACCTCTCTATTTTTTGGTATACTAAAGATAACACCCGTACACCCTAAGTTTTGTTTTTGTATTAATTCAATATCTAAAATTGAAAGTAGTTCTTGAAAACGTTAGTTTGCTTCCAAAATTATATTCAATGAAAAGTAGAGTAGAAAAAAGTTTGATACTTCACTCGAAAAAGCTTAACAAAAATATTTTTTATTTAATAAAAAAAAATATAAATGTAATGCAAAAATTTTTTAAAAAATTAAATGGATAAAGCACGTTTTCTAGTACAAAGTCATATTACACAAAAATTTTAGCTGCCACTGAGTGCAATGGCTTGATTGGTATTGTCATCATTTTTAACTCAGACCGGAGTTTTGAATCGCACACAACTCAGCAGTTTTACGAAGAAAACATAAATGAGTCATGCAACGTTAAGGTAAAATAAAAAATACTGCAAAGGTATCAAACCAGCACTGATCAGCGGGGTATTTTTATGTTTCAGGAAAAAAAAGAGATTGCTATACCGTGTGCGGTGCTTTCAATAAAGAGAAATTTGAACAAATTAATAGCATGCAGCGCCGCGTGGGAATCGTAGACAAAAAGTAATAATTTGTTAACAAGGCTTTTCATAATCGTCTGATGTGTAAAGTAATTAAGTAGCCATTGGTTTGATTATTATATTTGTTCTTGCAATATCGTTTGTAAAAAACTTTTCACATATAATGGGGGGAGAATGTTATTTAGTAAATTAAAAAAAAAAAATTAAAAATAGGTTGGGAGATGGGTATATTTTTGTCTTTTGTAGAACATTTTGTTATTTAAGATAGTCTAAATGAAAGAAAGTAGCTGTCACTTAAAACATGCTTTACTTTTACAATATTTAGAGAATAAGGTACACTTCACAAAGCAGTAAAAATGAAAATCTTCAAATACTGCAAAGAAATTGTCTTAACGCAATACAAAGAGCAACTAATAGGATGTATGTACATAAATGCCTTTTTCTTTGGAAATGTATTGTTTACACTTGAAGCAAAGCTTCTCCACATTGACACTCCCTAGTTTTGAAGTCAAGTTAAAATGCTCTAGGGGACACACAGCATGAAACGTCTGTGTAGAACATGCAGTAACGTTGGGCTGGTCGGTTTACCTGGTATTGTACAAAAAGAAAAAAAAAAAACTGGATTTTAATGGAGCAACAGCAGTTAAATATAAATATAACAATACAAATATACGTAGTAAAATTTACGATACAATGTTTCTTATTTTCTTTACAATTTTTCGTAAAGTCAAATCTACGATAGTCAAGTGCACTTCACTTGTTTCCTTTTGTTTTGTTCTTTAGCTTCATTGAATTTTATCTAAACGATTTGAATTCGTTTAAACATTTACAAACTTATGTTGTTATAGTTGTTGTTTTTGTTGCATCTCTATTGTACATACATAGTTTACTTCATTAGATTTGATTACTTGTAGTACGCAAATGAAAAAAAAAAAGATACACCCACAAGAGCAACAACAACACGATTACAATGAGCACAGCTCAAGTAGACGCTGGTTGCTCATATCCAACAGTTTCAAGTAAATCTCACTGGATTCTCTTGTGGTTGCCTTGTTGATGATAAGTGCTCTGGTTACAGTGGCGTGTAATAGATAGACTTTAGATGTGGGTTGCGTAGTCAGTGGGGCTGGGTAATTTAAATATCACATTCAGTAAAGTAACAGTTTGTTTAATTAACATAAATCTTTACGATTAAGCTAAGCTAAGCCAACACACATCTTTGGCAATTGGAGTTGGAGCATGAAACTTTCTATCCCTCTGAATAAAAAAGTTATTTGAATAAGAGCTCCATATGTTACAACCAACAAGAAGTGTCAGAAACTTATCTTGTCATAAAAAAATTAAGAAAGATGTGTGGTAAAAACAACTCAAACATTTAAAATTATGAAGCATTTCAAAACCAACCGCGTATTATTAAAATGTTCAATTCTTTTGTATAGTTCTTATAGATCTTTGGCTGGATTGCCAAGTAAAAAATAGGAAATACCCGGCAAATCTCAAAAAAAAAAAAACTTTTTACTCTCATATGAAAAAAGTTAATTTTTTTTAAGAAAAAGGTGTCATTTGTTTTGGGAAAAAGTTGACTATTTTTTTATGATATTATAAAATTAATTCATAAAATGGTAAAATCAAAAATTTTGAGGTGTGGGAAAAACTTGGTGACCTTTTTTTTTTGCTTGTTCAACAAAACTTTGAAGTTCATGTTCACAAACATCAAACCATTTCCGGATATTTCAGATATTTTTGAATTCCTACCAGGCTCCCGGTTTTGACATGAAATTCCGATCACTTGGCAACCCTGACCTTTGGCCTAGAGTTTATCATCACCATTCTTAATTTTACGGAAATGGCTGTGATCTTAAGTTCTATAAGTAGGTATTATATCCGAATGGCAAAGTTATACTCTCGAAACAAAGGCGTATGTACTTTATAACTCAGTTTCTTAAATAACTCAAAATAGCGCTTGGCGCCCTTTTTAAAAAATGTGCCCAACTTTTATCTAGTGCTACCCCAACCCTTTCCTAATATTTGTATCAAATTTAGTAGCATATCCTTTAATAACTTTCACAGTACAGTGTATTTATAACAGTTTTTCTTTTTCTATGGAAGGAGTCCTATATGTCGAAATGCGCCCACATTGCATTGCATTATCTTAAATATCACTCAGTATGGTATTTTAAAGTTCATGCTTGCATGGGAGATGGCATAAGAAGGCGTTCTTATCAAAACTTACCCAATTTTTTTCAGAACTAGTCCCTCTTAAATAACTCTTTCACTATTACACTTCAAATTTGTTCTTGTATGATAGCTAGCACGCCCTTTTGTAAAAAATGTGTTAGCTTTTACTGTGGTGCTTGCTGGTTTTTACATAGTTATATGAAACTTGGTTGCATTACTTTAAATAACTCTTTCAGTATATCATTTATAAATTTTACTTGTGTAAGAGGTATCCCGACCACTTGTCAAAGATCACCAAAAAGTGCGGCTTATTAAACTATTTAGCTTAAAAATTATTAATTTTTACAGAAAATTCGAACTAAAAACGTCAAAACAAACCAAAATTCTAAAAACTTTAGGGTTTATTTTATTTTGAAACACAATTTTTCATAAATATTTTCTTAAATTTTTCAGGTGATCCCATCTCCTGCATCAACGATGGTTCTATACCAATGCATGTTATCAACACATTCTGCTGGATAACATATACTTTTACAATACCGGGACAGCAGCATCGACAAATTGGCACTGAAGTTGCAAGTCACGGCTTGGGAAATGAGTTTGGACAAGAAAAACGCTATCACAGCTACTACCAATGGGTACCATTTGTGTTGTTCTTTCAGGTTAGTAAACCTGTTCTTTTCTTTTTAATTTTAAATAATTAATTTATTTTCTTTTTTTCGATAGGGCTTAATGTTCTATGTGCCACATTGGATTTGGAAAAACTTAGAAGATGGAAAAATGCGTATGATTACTGAAGGTTTACGTGGTATGGTCTATGTACCAGAAGATTATCGAAAAGATCGTCAAAATCGCATAATTAAATATCTTTTGGCTAGTCTTAACTCGCATAATGGTTACTCTTTCTGCTATTTCTTTTGTGAGGCTTTGAATTTCGCTAATGTAATTCTGAATATTTTCATGGTGGATAAGTTTTTGGGTGGTGCTTTCATGAGCTATGGCACAGACGTTATCAAATTCTCAAATATGGATCAGGAGCAACGTTATGATCCGATGATTGAGATATTTCCTCGATTAACTAAATGTACCTTCCACAAATTTGGTCCTGGTGGTTCACCACAACGTCACGACACGCTATGTGTGTTGGCATTGAATATTTTAAATGAGAAAATATACATTTTCCTATGGTAAGTATCTGGTTTATTGCATTTCATGTACGGTTTGCCAAAAACGTTTTAGGTTTTACATAATTTTAAAATTTTGTTCTGTATTTATGTTCTTTTATTAAAATCTCGTATTTACTAAGTACTAACAAATTATTTTTATACTGAAAATTTCCACAGGTTCTGGTTTATCATACTATCTGTAATTTCTGGAGTTGCTGTAATTTATTCACTTGTTGTCGTCATGATGCCTACTACACGAGAAACGATCATTAAACGTTCATATCGTCAGGGCCAAAGTAAGGAAATACAAGGACTTATAAGACGCCTTGATGTGAGTAGATAGATTTTTGAAAATTTATTGATGTTTATAATATTTTGGAACGTACATTCACTTAAATATTTTGTTTTTTTTTTAGATTGGTGACTTTTTGCTTTTGCATTTGCTTGGACAAAATATTAATACGAAATCCTTCTGTGAAATGGTGCAAGAATTGTGCAATTTACTTGGTAGCTCAAGAACACCGTCAGCACCATCTACACTTGAATTACATCCGATATATCCACAAGTTGACAGTTTTGGCAAAGAAACCGAAACATAAGTGGATTACTGGAGTAAGAGCTATTCAGAACCCATTTTAAAGCAACATATGATTTCTCAAATATATATGTATAAATATACAATATTTTTTAATAATTTAAGCCATTAGTTTTTAATGTTGTCATCATTATTGGAATCTTGTATTTTCTTGATGTTTATTTAAGTTTAAAGGACAACAAATTAATTCGTTTGTGAATTTTTCAAGACTGTCTACGAATTGAGTTATAATATATTCGCGTTTTTTCAAATCAATAAAATTATTCAAAATTAAAATGTTCCGCTTCATAATATACTGATACTTCACAGCTTTAGTGAAACATTGACACATTTAAAAAATTATTATATATTATTCCGCTGTTAAATTTAGCGTTTAAATAAAGCGTGAAAGTTTGAGGCTGAAGTCCCTCTGTATGTTTCGCAGTGTTGCCAATTTTGTAGAATGCTCAACCCATAACGAATTTAAGCAATTATTAACGAAACAAAATCTGTCTCTGTTTCAAAATTTTTTAAAACTTACATTATTTTCTAATGCCAGATTTTTTTAGTAATGTCTTGAATAAATTTTTAAATTTTTTAATTGAAAGAACAAACAAGCAATATAATTTAAATTTATTTTATGTTTAAGTCTTACAAATATAAGGCATTCAAATTAATTATCAACCGACAAAAATTTTATATTTTAACAAACATATTCAAGATTTATACATTTATAATTTTATGCAAGTGCATAGCAAATATTAAACAAATTACATATAAAACAAATTATGTCATTTTCTAGATAAGATAAAATTTTAGAAGTGTTTATAAACAAAAAGTATTGTGATTTTAATAGAAAGCCCCTTTTTAAATAAATTTTTTCTGTATTTTAAAACTTAGTAGTTTCTTAACTTTCGCCAAGCAGCGGTAATTTTCTATCGATTTTAAATTGAAATTGTTTTTGAAATTTACAACTTAAGTGTCTAGTCACTTAAAAGTAAAGATCTGCACGAATGCATTCCCTTTTTCGTTTACAGTAGTGCACTCTACTTCAGTGAACACTGCTTGAATGAAATAAGCAAGCAATAGAGAATGAAGTAAAATGAGAGCATGAGAGAGAACAACACATGTACACTGCTTGTTGCTTTGAAATCAAAGCATGTACACATTTCTAGTCTCTTCTCGCGACTGCAATGTTTGGTTCATGAAACAAAAATAAAATGTCAAAGGCAAAAAATGAACCGGGTGCAGCAAATAAAAGGAATGTTTAGAATGTTTTGATCTGTTAGTAAGCAGTTCAGACGATAACAACGCTAGTTTGAAAATGAAAAAAAAAAAAGTGTTTTGCAGTTGTACTATTTTTTTCTTATGTAAAATAGACTGTTAAACTCAAAAAACACTTTCAAAATTAGTGTGAACATGTTTTCGAGATATGAATCTTGACGTAGTCTAACATTTTTGAACAAAATTCAACTTCACATTTACCGATTTGGACAAAAATTGTATCAAATTAAAATTAATTAAATAGCCAACAAATTTGTTCCCAACATTTTCAACTGCAAATTCAACCGATTGAAATATGTGAAAAAAGTAATTTTTTTGACCTAAATGGAAATCGAAAATTCAATTAAAATTCTTGGCATACATTTTACACATGAAATATTACATTTTAATTTTATAAAAAATCTTTTCGTATGATTAGTTTAATGTAAAAGTAACTTTTGCCTAAGTTACTATAACGGGACATAGGAAAAAATACAAAGAAAAATGTACTCCATTCAGAGTTAATTCATGAAGTTCTTTACAGGTAAAAGTCTTAACAAAATTTTGTACCGCTCTAATGTACATGCGTCAACATTGTAGCAAATCAAAGTTATAGTAATAAAAATTGACAATAAGCAGCCACAATTTTGTTTGACTATGCTCATTATACATAAATATGTATACTAGTATATTTGCTGTACACTAGAAAATTTGATGTACACTAGAATACTTGCTGCACTCGCTTCAGTGAACAGTATATTCAAGCAATTTTTTCCTAGCGAAGCATGATATCATAAGTACAGTGTTTGAATATTTCGCTCTCTCTTTTGTTTGGTTTTCGTTCTAAGAAGGGATGTTTTCTATACTAATACAGATCAGGGATGATATTTGGGGGCTTTTAGGGCTTTTTTGAGCCCTTTTAATTTTCAAAAGCCCCGTGGCCCCATTTATTCATTTTCGGCCCTTTTCCATAATTCTACCGAAAAGTAATCCCAATTTTTTATTTTTCAAAGGAAAGTTTACTGGGATAAGTGATTTTTGACTGAGATAGAATTTAAGTGTTTTTTTTTTCTCCTAAAACATTTTAGTGGACCCTTAAGGAGGGGGTAGGGTTTGAGCGCTACATTTTAAGCATAAGTTTAAAAATGTTTTTTAGTGATATGGTAATAGTAAGTTTATTTATTTAAAGAACATATAAAAGTACAACATTTGAATAGCATTCATTAAAAAATTTTGCAAAATAAGCCATTGGCAGCAAATTTCCGGCGGACGCATAAAAAAATAAGTGGTTGCGGTGGACAACATAACTCGTCACTTTATCATCTAAAATCAAAAAATGTTAGTTAGCTTATGAGTTTTTCAAGGTATTGACGTAGCGTTTTTTTTTTGACGATTTTTAAGATTTTGGCATAATTTTTAAGCCAAAAAAAACGAATTTTTGTAAAAAAATATTGCAAAAATCACTATATTTGTTATTGTAAAACTAATTGTAATGCAAAAAAAAAACCCTTTGTCAATACCTGGTTTTATATGTATCAAAAAGGTGAGTCAAATTTTAAGAGAATCGGTCAAGTAGTTTTTGAGTAAAAGTGTCCACCGACTTTGAACATTTATATTCGAGAAAAACGCACTTAAAGTTTAACACACTTTTTTATATACTTACACAGGATCAGTGGGGAGACCAATGCACTGTATCTTCGTCAGTTTTGCTTCAACCGACCTCAAATTTTAACAGGATACTCTTGAAGAGTTGTACTATCAAATAACAAAAAACAAATTTGTTCAAACCCTACCCCCCCCCCCTTAAGTATTACGATGCATTTTGACTTTTTAAACTTGAAACTGAAATTATTTGAAATCAACTCTCTGGAGATTTGTTTATATAAAAAAAGTTTTATTTGATTTATAACACTGGTTAACACTAGTTTTGGTGCCGTGAAGCTATACTTTTATTTAAACTAAGGACCTTTTATTGAATACATTATTTGTTTGCCATTTTATTATCTTTAATTTGATACCAAGAACCATGAAATTGGACATTTCTAGCACAAGATATGAACTTTAAAGTGAAAGGACGTCGAAACAATGTAAAAACACAATATCTCGAAAACTGTACCATTCAAAAAATTTTCATTTTCATTTTCGAACTCAGCAGGAAAAAGTACATAAGAAAAGTACGGTCTTATCAATGAAACATTTTGATTGTAAACTAGTGTTATTATAGGGCTACCAGATGGCATACTAAAGTAGCAAAAGTGCTACTTTTGCATGGCTTTGCTACTTTGCTACTTTTCACTTGAAATGTACTACTTTTGGTTGAAATGCGCTACTTTTCACTACTTTCGAAGTTACGAAAAATTACCAAAAATGTTTAATGGAAACAATGTAAATAAATAAAAAAAACACACAATAATGATGTTTTTTATTAGTGCTATGGGAAGTAGAAATGGGGACCTTTTGTTTTTTTTTTGTAATTTCCGAGAAAGTTTTTAGTAACTTCAACAAACGACTTCGGTTAGAGCTGTCTTTAAAGCGACGCCATTCATTCGGATGGTATCTTGAAAGACCCATTTCGCGAATAAGGCCTTGCACTTCAAAAAAAAAACATTTCATTTTCCGATTAAAACAATGATAAAAAGTCTTGCTCTCTTGTTCGATAGAACGTCACTTTTGTACCTGACGCCAACAAGTTTTTTTCTTTTAATCTAAAAGCCAAAACCTCTGCAGATTCTTAAGAAAGTCCCTTATCAAATCATTTAATTCTTCTTGTGTAAAAGGTTTTGGCTCTGTGGATAGTATTCCTTCGGAATCGCGAGAATCTAAGTCTGGATAAATCATTATTTTAACGTTTATACCACGCAAATTAATACAGCGGAAGTAACAGTCATCGAAGTGAGTTTTTTGTTCTATTGCATAGGCATTCCAAACCTCATATGGTTTCTTTTACCACTAATACACTGTCGGAAGTGTATTACGATGCCTTTTGACTTTTTAAGCTTGAAACTGAAATTATTTCAAATCAACTCTCTGGAGATTTGTTTATATAAAAAAAGTTTTATTTGATTTATAACACTGGTTAACTCTAGTTTTGGTGGCGTGAAGCTATACTTTTATTTAAACTTTTATTATTTGGGGCTTACCAGTGCCCTTGGGCATTATGGTAAGCCTAAACTGGTAGTAGACAGGAAATTGTACTGTGCTTGGTTACGCTAGTGCGTAGGGTTCAAGCCTTGTACTTTTATGTACTTTGGCTTGGGCTTGAGATTGGCTTTCCTTGTATAGTCCTTTTTCCAATTTTTTTTTTTCGATTTGCAGACCTGAGTAATAGGTTAAATTTGATATGCTAAATCTGCAAATATATAGTTTGTTTCTGCATTTCCTTTTGAAGAAGTTTCTAAAAATCGATCTCACCATAGTTACTTCTTTAATATATCGCTCATTTTCTTCAATAGCGTCATAACTCAAAAACTCAGATATTTCAGGGTAAACATTTTTACTGATTTTTACGTTTTTGGGATATATTGTTATTGAAGAAAATGAGCGATATATACAAAAAAATCTTAAACGCTTAGATGTTCATATGTAAAACTTATGTTTACAATTAAATTTAAACACAAAATAAATTTTATAAAAAGAAGAAATTTGGTTATAATATAAATGGTTATATACGATTTGATTTACAGAAGCCCTATTTATGTCAAAAAAGCCCTATTTTAGTTCGAATTTTGGCCCTTTTACAAATAAGCCAATATCATCCCTGATACAGATGCTTTGCAAGCAGTGGATAGAATGAAGTAAGTGCTTGATTTACAATAGAATGTCTTGAAACGCATTTCAAACACATTCATGCAGAACGTTACTTAAAAGTAACGCCAGAACCATATCAAACTTTGATGTGGGGAAATCTATTGGAACTAAAATTTATAATTTTTCTTTCATTTCATAAAACAGAAAAATGTTTTTTTTTTGAATTTTTGCCATTTCTAATCGCCATAGCTTACAGAAATATTACATTTTTAAAATTTTTTTTTTGATGCATAGATACCGGCCAAGTCCAGTACATTGATATCAAAACCGGTCAAGTTCACATTTTTCAAACAAAATTTGTTGGTTACTATGTCGAAACTAGTCAAGTCCATGTTCTAACCCACCAAGTCCAAAATTGTTTTCTCAAAAATGATGAAACTCGAAAAATTTGATCTGACGTGTTTTGAGTAAGAAATTTTATAAGCTATTATGTGGGAAATACGTTTTAATTTTTCAGTGAAGAAGAAGATAAACGTTTTTGGTTGTTTTCCCAAAAGTATGAAAAAAGGACTTGGCCGGTTTTGCAACTGAACGCCTCATTTTATATATAAAAAATTACAAGAACTAATGGTTAGTTGTCAAAATTTATGCGAAAGAATTTTTTCTCCTTTCCTATATTATTGAGTAGACTAAGTTCTCAACATTTTTAAGGGTCCAAGAGACCTACAAGTAAACTGTGTAGTTTTAAAATTAGGTTTTTCCTGTGTTACAAATTAGCTCTAGGGGACTTCTAAAAATATTTTCAGAGGATTTATGTTATACAATTCAAATTGTTCTAGAAGGCGACTTAACCAAAACTCTTGATCATTCTTAGCCTAAGAGACGGCTGTAGAAAAGTCGAGTGTATAAGATTACAGCATGGGATGTACAGGATAGGTACTTTCGTGAAACTAACCTACTGGGGTTGCCTTGCCAAATCCTGTCCTGATGGCCGAAAAAAACCGACTTGTTTTTTTAATAAAAAGTGTATGAGATTACAGCTTCAAATGCATGCCAAATGATAGAGCTCGATATGCCTTAATAGAATATATAGAGATGTCTTACCAAGTCCTGTCGTAAACAAGGGTTGCGACCCGTTTTTTGGGTCAAGATATTTTAGAAAAAAGTTTATGGTTTAAGATTCCAGCTTGAAATGTTTATGAAATGATAAAGCTCGATGAGCCTAAACAGAATATATAGGCTTATCTAGCCAAATTTTGTCCTAAACCAGGCTTTCCACCCGTTTTTGGTGCCAACATATTCTAGCAAAAGTTTATGATTCCAGCTTGAAATGTATGTCAAATGATAGAAATCGATGAGACTAAATATAATATATAGGGTTGCCATGCCAAATCCTGTCCTAAACAAGGGTTGACACCCGATTTTTGTGCCAAAATATTTTAGAAAAAAGTTTATGGTTTAAGATTCCAGCATGAATAGTATGTCAAATGATAGAGATCGATGAGCCCAAACAGAATATATAGAGTTTCTTTGTTGAATCCTGTCCTAAACAAGGGTAGGCACACGATGTTTGGTCATTTCTTAGAAAAAATTATATACATATAATACGGTATATAAGGTTTAAGTTTCTTAAAACATAAGGTTCTTAAGAGCTTTAATTGCATGCAAAGGGTTGTCTTATATCTTTTTGTCAAAACCAAGGGATGCCACATATAAAAAGATATAATTTGGTGTCGTAAGATGACTCGTAAATTAAAGTCTCTCACAGTTATACTACTCTAATACTTAGATGAGGTGGATTTGAGCCGTGAATTGCCACATGTTAAAAATTAAAATTGTTACAAAAGCTTTACATTATGATAGGTTTATTGAATTGAGTCGGCGACAAAAATTAAACATAGTCAATTTTGTCAGGCTGTGATTTGAGCTGTTTTGCTCTAAGCATACAAAGGCAGCTTTTAATCTTGCGGCTGTTCTAGCTGCCGCCTTACTGCAGTAAATATCGACTGGTAGCAGGTGCAGTAATATATCCAGGACAGAAGTAGGGGTGAACCTAAGTGCTTTTGCAATGTAATGACTGGTAATTTTTGAACTTTGGCTAGCAGCTTTTTTTTCCCGGAGCTGTATGCCAAAACAGTACTCTGTAGAACAAGATTGGTTCAACTAAGGGATTCACAGAACCACAGCAGTGTTTTGGATTGAAACGCCTATTTTTTGCCGATGGCTTCCTTGCAAGAGTATTACCAGAGCTATCAAAGCTTTCCTTGATCTTTCTTTAATGCTTGAACTAATTTCCTGATAATAATTTCTTAATCGAGTATAAGAGGTTCGATGAAAGAAATTTTATATTTCCTACTAAAGAGAATAAGTTTTGACAGAGAAAGCTTAGAGAAAGCCCAAAGTGTTAAAAGGTGCTTACCAAAAACCATCAGAAAGCATTAGAGGTGCTTACTTCCACTCAGGACATGTAAGCTTAGGATTACGGTATTTGCCTTAACATTTCTAAAGGTACCCTCTATGTCTAGAAAAGCGGCCAGGTTGAAATAAAATCGGTTTCGATTTTGATTCCAACAGCGATCAGATTCTATAACAACACTTAACATGTTAAAATTACAAATTACGCTCATCAATTACGCTATATCAATATTGCAATTGGTATAAAAGTATAAAAAGATTAAGCTGAGCTAAAATTTCATATTGGATTTATCATGAATGAACATATGTTATTGCATCAAAAACATCACATCATATTTTTCAATGATTCTTTTCAGTGGCCTCAAAGTTTTTTTCCCCAATTTTTCTCTAGTTTAATCGTTATGTAAATAAATTTGAAACATGTGTTAAGCAGCCACTTTTGAAACTGAATTCATCTGTATACTAAATATTTGTTTCGTCATAGATTTACATTTGAAAATAACTTACCGATTTCCCCAGTCGATTTTTGACACAACCATCATTTGTAATTCAAGTGTTTGATCTTGCGTCAAAGTAGCTCCCAATAGTTCACGTCTACTCTCTAATATGGAAAACATTACTTTGCGCAGAGTATTGAATTTATACGTTTCACGGTCCTTAAATGAAATTGGGTAAAATTAACGATTGCGTTGAAAATAATATTCATATTAAGTTATACCACATATAGTTTTTTCCATATTTCGGACCATTCGCGTAGTACTTGAGTGCATTCAGCGACTACTGGATCTGTTTTTGTCAGATCTTTAATGTGTATGTAGGTTTTGGGAAATAATCCAACAGCACGTGACTTACGTGAGCATGTGCCACGGTACCATCTGTCGCATTCTTCAAGTATCTCAACAGAGTCTCCAACATCAAGGGGTAATCCGAAACGAACATCGCCATGCCAATTGTGGATGGCTGCAAGAAAAAGAAAAATATGTGCGCATATTTTAGTAAGTAGCTATTAATTGTAAATAAATTTTTTTTGTAGTCTTTCGCTTTTTACAAAGGATATACAAAAATTGATAATATGCCAGAGTAAGCGACCTTAAGGTAATTTTGGCTTGTATATAAAAGTAAATGTTGTATGAACATTTTTAAAAATTTTTCTTTTTATAGACAATTGCAGATAGCATTTTGAAAAAGTATCTGGAAACATCCAACATTTTGCTTGAAACGCAAGATAGCTATTTATAGTTAGAAAGGTTATTTCAGGTAAAATGGTAAAACTATTGATCAATTTCGTTCGATTTTAAATTCTTTCAAAGAGCGAAAGCAATTGAAGTTTAAAAATAAGAAAAAATACAACCAACATGACTGACTAGAGTTTATGGAAATAAAAATTAAAAACTAAAAAAATGAAAATTCAAGAACACACCGCAATACTGCGGACTCAGTCAGAGATCCGTAAAGTATTGCAAATTATAAATTCAAAACACATTCGCGCGTATAACATCCGAAGCAAGTGAAACGGCAAAATGCTGAAAAACAATAAAAATATTATGAAAGCAAAATGAAAAGTAAGAAGAAATAACAAAACAATAAAACTTCTGCAAAGGAACAAAAAGAAAATGAAATAAAAGCCAAGTACTTTATGGAAAATAGCAGAGTCACACAATGATAAAATGAAAGAATCACCATAAAAAAGGGAAAAAAATAATAGTAATAAAAATAAAGAAAATAAAACACGACTTCCTGTTTTGGAAAGTCTGCAATGCTTGCTTGCATCTCTACTTTTATCAGTGCACAGTGTTTGTTTCACACGAATTACAGAACAAAATTTGATAAGGTTTTGGTTGCTTTTTTTAAAATTATTAAGAATATTATTAATGTAAGTACAATTTAGCTTTTTGGAAATGTTAGACTATATTCCTTTTGATGTGGTTAGTTAAATTCCGAATTTATATTGCTACCCTGGATTGTATTCCAATTAAAAACACACTTTATAATAACTGCCTTATTAATATTTCAAAATAATTCACAAGTTTCAATGAGACTTTCTTACTTAAGACACGATGTTACTCAAGCGTTTATCTTAAGCACCACCAATATACATAAATATTTTTGTCCTTTATCTACTCGCGAAGCATAGCTCCTCCACGAAGCTCTTCCAATGTGCACAATCAGTAGCGAGTGTCTTCCATACTCTCCAACATTTCCCCGATTCACTTATTTTTCTACATCATAACCTTATCTTATTTTCTTTTCAATTTATCAAACATTCAATTACTTTTAACGAGTTCGATCATTGGATTGTGCTGCTCTCAAAAACACACTTTCTGATGAGTAAAATTTTTAATTTTTATTCTTAGCAATAATTTCCTAATAAGAAAGAACGAATTTTGAAATTTTTGAGCTTTAACTACTTTTTATTTCAGATACGATATTCTACATTTCACAGACTTTAACCGAACTGTCTGAAAATGAGTGGGCTCCCTTTTATACCAGTGAACAGTCTGATATAATAACTCAGGGCATCTATGGCTATAGTTAGTTCGCTATAATAAAGCCCAACAGCAGGGTTATCAGATGACCTAGAAACAAATTGAGAACTTTCAAAAAATGTTCAACTTTTTCAAATTGATATGCAAAAAGAAATGCTAATCAAAGATCATTTTCAATATCTAAATCGACCAGATTTTCAGGAAAATAACCTAAAACCGATGGCGTGGTAAGGGGACGTCCATAAATTACGTGAGGTTTTTTTTTGGAAAATTCTGATCCCCCCTCCCTTTGGTGAGTTCTGGCGGTCCTCCCCTTCACCCTTCCGTGAGACTTTTCTTATAATTTTTAGACGTAATCTGCTATAATAATGTATACTCTCTGCATTAAATAGTCGACGTGAGATTTTCGTTGAGGCCCCCCTCCCCCTTGGTGAGATTTTTCTGGACCCCCTCCCCCTATATTCACTCACGTAATCTATGGACGGGCCCTAACAAGACTTCAAATGAGCTACATATATAGGGTGTTTTTTTAGAGGTATAGAGCTTTGAATTGAAATAAAACACAAGAAAATCGTTTTAATGTCCATCAATTTGGCTTTATTGGAAGGATAATTTTATGCCATTAATGTTTAAATATGATTTCGGGCATGTGGCCGCCGCGGCTGGCTCGAATAAAGCCAATTCTACAGGTCCAATTTTGAACCACTTTTTCGAGCATATGGGGCCGTATGTCGGCAATAACGCCACGAATGCTGGCTTCCAAGTCCCCTAACGTTTCTGGTTTGTTGGCGTAGACGCGCGACTTCACATATCCCCAAAGAAAATAATCCAATGGTGTCAAATCACACGATCTTGGTGGCCAATTGACAGGTCCATTCCGCGAAATTATGCGCTCATCGAATGTTTCCTTCAATAAATTGATTGTGACATGCGCTGTGTGGCATGTAGCGCCGTCTTGTTGGAACCACAACTCATCCACATTCATGCCATCCAATTCGGGAACAAAATAGTCGGTTATCATGGCTCTATACCGGTCTCCATTAACGGTAACTGACTCTCCAGCATTATTTCGGAAGAAGTATGGCCCAATGACTCCACCAGCCCATAGAGCACACCAAACAGTCAGTTTTTGTGGATGTAATGGCGTCTCAAGGGTCTCATGTGAATTCTCTTCACTCCAAATGCGGCAATTTTGCTTGTTGACGTAGCCATTCAACCAAAAATGAGCCTCATAACTGAACAAAATTTTGCGATGAAAATCAGCATCGAGATCAATCTCATTTTCGGCCCATACACCAAAATCACGACGCATTGCATGGTCTCGCGGCTTTAATTCTTGCACAAACTGGATCTTGTAAGGTCGCAAGCCAAGATCTTTGCGCAAAATCTTCCATAAAGTTGATGGACAAAGCTCCAATTGCTGTGCACGGTGGCGAATCGATTCATTCGGGTCCTCTTCAACATTTTGCTCTACAGCGGCAATTGTTTCTTCGGTGCGCACTGTTCGACGTCTCTGCGGATGCGTATTATCACATAGAGTAAACGTAGTGCGAAAACGACCCATGGTTAATCGAATTAATTGCTCTGATGGACGATTATGTCGACCATAAAATGGACGGAGCTTGCGGTAAACTTCGCGAACTGAACCATTATTATCGAAATAAATTTGCACGATTTGCAAGCGTTGTTCTTTTGTCAACCTGTTCATGTTCATGAAATGGCAAACCAAACTGAACATAAATGACATTAGAGTTGCCAGATTTGACCATAAAATGCCAGTTTTATCTCTATTCGAAAAACAAACCTCTAAAAAAAACACCCTATATAACAAAATCAATAATTTTTTGTGAATGTTTTCAGTCGAAAATTTTAAAGGTCGATCAAAAAAGCTGATTTGGAGAACACACTTTGTTTAGCGATGATGCATATTTACAAACCGAAAACCAACAAAAATAAACTTCCTGCACAAGTTTCTGATACACAGTGCTTGGAGACCATAAAGTGTTTGTCTATTGCTTATTCCCTTAGTGCGAAAAAAGCTACAAAGGTCAGATGTAAGAATATAGACCACATTTTTCAGGAAGAAAACACTGTGCAACATTAGAATAAGCACTTTGCTATATACAAATAACAGTGGCGCCGTTAAACGTCAAACTGGGTTCAAAATATGCAGGATGGCTGCAATATTCTCATTTACATAGCAGTTCTTTTTTTTTTTGATCTCCACTACCCTATATCAGCAGAGCCTACTCATTTAATTTGTTCATCATTAATTCAATGAGTAGGAAGGTAACGTCAATGTACCAGTCAACGATGCAGTACTGGACTTACATTCGGACAGACAGACAAACATACTGTTAGTTTCAATCAATAAAGTGCACTTGACTTCATGCGCTTGATAATTTCTAGCATTCTGTATTGTGTTAAGGCGAGGTTAAAATTTAAGGCACAATTTAAAGGGCAATTTAAATGCGCCTGGTATGAGGCATCGGCAACAAAGTGTCATCATCAAATGGGGAATTCATAAAAGAGTTGTTGGAATGGTAATTTAGTGCTTTATTGATTAATGTAATGGAATTACTCGGGCGGAAGCTAATAAAGTTACAGTAAAGTGTCACATATTCAAATTAGAACATAGTGATAAGTGAGACATTGAACATTAAAAATGCATTTCATATTGATTTTATAAGAAAATTTAAATGCAATGAGTGTCTCATTGAATCGATTAAAACAGTTTCGTCAAACATATATTTACTTATGGTATATGTGTGTAATTTTTATATGGCCAGTTGTAACTTTAAATTTAACGGAAATTACGTGCCACTTCCGATATATTATTTAAAATTATTGGTAAATTTAATGTCAAAAATATTTATTTATAAATGGAAAATATGAGCGGGTGAGTTAAATTAAAAGAAAAAAACTTTATTCGACAGTTTTTAGAGAAAAAAAATTTAATAATTATCTCGAAGCGCCTTACTTTAATATTAGAAGACCTAATTTAATACAAAGCAATACAAAAAGTTTCCTTGATCTTAGTAATTTTTCCGCATATTAAAGAATTTTTCTTTGCTTTAAATTAATATTTTATTTCATTTAAACCAGATAAAGCATTTTTTTCAAACATAAATAAAGCACTTTCAGCATTATTTCCTTTCGGTAAAGTAAATTTATTGTTAGATGGAAAAAATATTTCAAGAGAACCTGTTCTTAATTCAAGTAAATATATCTCTAAGCTTAAAGAATATTTTGTTTGAAGAGAATTTGGATTTTGTGGAAAATTTTGATATAAGTTGACGAATATACTAAGTTGCTACAATCATAAAGTTAAATTCGTTTAACTACTGATAGCAACATAATTCGTGAAAAAATAATGAATCTAGGCAAATTTGAGCGGTCGAGTGTAAGTCGAAGTTAATGTATTAACTTATAATTGTGATATAAAATTATCTTTTCGTTGGCTACGGATGAATCAATTTGATAGTTTTAATATTTAATTCAAATGGCTCGAATAGTTTGAATTGCACACGCTCAAAGTCACAAAAATAGTCGAAATCGAATGATAAGTGCTCTCTAGAACTGATATCCCGCACTCGTAAGTTGTTACAGTCATAACTCGCCACTGCCTCAGCAAAAGGGTAAAATCAACTACCCTGCGATATCAGATTGGAACAGCATTTGGTATAAGTCAGTCGTTTTCTAACCTGGCTGCCACTCTTACCTAACTTAGCCTGAGTCTCAAAAAGAAAAGTTTCTCGATTAGTTCTCAAAAAGCTATTTTTACATCGAAAAGTATCTCTCCGCACCAGAGCTGGGTTTCTTCCCATGAAAGCTCCAGAGTATTGAAATTTGAAAAATTTTAATTCTATTTCAAGGAGTTGAAATTTGAAATAGACTATTTAAATCACATAGCAAAAAAAATGTATTCTGTTGTCAATTTCATTTCAGCAATCAAAATTTGGAACTGAGAAATTGTGATTTCATTTGAAGGACTTGGAATCAACTTTTTCAATTACATGACAAAAGAAAATCCATTCAAAAAATTGCAATAAAGAATTGGAAAAAGAAATTCATGAGCCCTTTAAAAAAAAAATTAAATAAAAATTCCACGAATCGATAGGAAAAGATTGGAAATGGGAACTACTAGAAAAGCTCAACTTCAGAGCATCCTGATGCGGAAATTGCCACATTTTCGGTCTTTCTAAATTCATTAGTCTAAAAGCCGACGACTGATTTCGTTTGCCAGACCCCTTAGAGAATCAAATTTCTTTTTAATTCCAAATGTCAATTCTTGGATTGAAACAAAGTTAATCCAAAAAATTTTGTACTGAAACTTCTTTTGTTTATTGGATAGATGTAGCATTAAAGATTAAGATCTTTTTTTGAATTTTTTCTGCAATTGTGAACTAAGCAAAATTAAACGGTAATTCAAAAGAATATGCATTCAACGATAAAGAAATTTACTTTTTTTTTATTTAAAAAAATAACATTCACAAATTGTTTTTAATTCTGATTAATAAAAGAACAATTTTGAGGCTCTCATTGGCATGACAGCACAGGAAGGTAAATATGTACGTGCATATCATTTGCGTTTGTGTACTCAGAAAGAGCAAATAAGATTAGAAAAAATAATACTTTAAACGTTCATAAAAAAATCGAAATATTTACTTGGTACATAAAATAACAATAGTAATGAACAAGTGTTTTAAAGAAATATTTTTTATAGCACTACGATAAATTTGCGGACTTCGCATCTCAAAAATATATTCTGCATAACATTAGATTTCGTTGCCCTCCGTCAATTCACATACATTTTTTGATTGAAATTTAATTGGGGTATGATATTTACGCAGAATTGAGATTGAGACTGCAGTTTCCTAAATTGTTTGTCTTTGGTATAACTTTAAATATAATAAAAATCCACTTCATTTTAATGGAATAATTTTTAAGTAAATTATTCTATATTTGATTCATTTTACAAACTTTTTAAAGCTTCGAATACATCGACATCATTCGTGACGAATTATTTGTAGCCTACACGGAACGAAGTATTTTTTTAAAACAAAGAAATGTTAATATGACTAAATTCGATATATTAGCTTTAATTCTAGGATTTGGAACAATAATAATTTTAATATATTTAATTTGCTTATGAAGAGCATACAATTGTTACCAAATAAAACAAAAAATCCTTTCAATAAGAGAATTAAAAGTTACTCTAATTTTACTTCCTAACATAAGCGAATGAAAAAAGTTTTAAATAGGTCAGTCCCATTAACATTCTGGTAGCTCTTAAATTTATGACACCCTTGAGAATTCACTTCATTTTAATGAGCATTTAGTAACACTCACACGCATATTTTCGAACAGAACAAAAGAATTTCAAACTAAAATATGAAAAATAGTATAAAATTCTAAAAGTTTTTGCAGGCATTTTTTACAATTTTCATATGTTTGTTTATGTGTAAGTATGTGCTTGTGTGCATGGAAAGTTACATGTACATACATACTCGTAAATAAATGAAAAATGACATGAGAAAAACTGAAGAATTTGCATATTACATGAAAAGTTATAGTAGGGCTGAATGTTAGATAGAGAACAAACATTAAAAACGGCAGCAAAAACTTTTTTAGAATACAAAACAATGTGAAAAATGGGAGAATGCAGGGTAAAATGCTTTCACATGAAATATGAGGAGTGTCAATAGCAAAACTAGCAATCCTAATAGACAAGAGCTTTTAGAAAGTGGTGTAAATTACGCTTTTACACTCACAGCCTTTGTAGCAAAATGAAAGAGTAAGGGATATTTTTTGAAGTGCTGAAAACTTGTTGGAAAAGGGATAAAGGGAAATGAAAAGTTGCCACACAGTTTTTAAAGTAAAACAACATTTACAACAACGGGACGCAAGTCAACAAAATTGTCTTATTAATATTTAGAATTGGAACGCTATAAAGTTTTCCAAAATGAGCACCATACTAAGGGGGTGGCAGCTGCCATTAATTAGGGGTTTAACTAAAAATGGGCAAGATATTTACAAATATTTGTTACAAAACTTTTGGTTGCAATTCGCTGTTACTAAAACTAAAGGGAAGGCGTTAAAGGACCAGTAGCTTAGCGTACATTTGAAGCAAATTTTGCAACTATTACATATAACTATAAAAATTACGTGTGTCTAAAAATTTTATGCACAAAACTTTGACGTACTACATTGACATATGGACATTTCCACGAAAGCGGAAGTTTTTGTCCCGTGCGACACTTTGGTTTTTTGCAATTATCTTGAAAACGAAAAATTACCCAAACTCAACCTTAGCACCAATTATAAAGCTAATTAGGAGCTATAAGTTAAATCTTTTGTCAAAATAAAAATACGTTTTATTTTGACTTTTTTTTTTACTTTAAATGTGTTCGACAGTCGAACGGGACCCATGGAAATGCCCACATGTAAGAAAATTTAATATATGAAGTAACTTATTGTATGTCTTTAAATGTATTATGAAAATGGAATGATTCACTTAAAAGTAATTGCATTTTTCTTTGTTACGTTTCTTAACAAAAAGCGTGACTTTTTGCAAAATACTTCAAGTTTAAAACTGCAAATGGCAAAGAGTAAAGAATATTTGAATAACTTGACTATTATGTTATTGAATACTTTGATTTAAGAAGTCGTTGCTGCTGAATACTAATCGGGTACAAAAAATAATTTTTCTTCTTTATCAAAGTCAGCGCAAAAATATTTAAGGTTCTAGACTAGAATCTAGAGCAATAATCATCAACCCTTAACCCGCGGGCGACTATGCATTTGAGAGTTAATACAGTGTTGCCATTAAATCGAAAAAAAATAGGTCAAGTGGAAGCAAAAAAATGTTAAATATGACTTGATTCTCCACCAAGAATTAAAAAACAGATAATGTCGTTACTGCTTGCCATATTAACTTTAAATTGATCGAGAAAAACCATTTACATCCAATTCTGTTTTTACACGGTTTTGATTTAACAAAGTCTAAAAAAAAAAATTAATACCATTTTAACACGATTTCCTTCAATTTAGCACAATTAAAAAAAGCTATTTGATTGAAAACTTAAAGAAAAATGTTTTTATTAACCATAATCTTTTAGAAATTTAGTCACAGGGTTGAAGGATATGGAACGAATCCCCTTATTTTCTATGTATTTACTTACATACTTCATGTCTTTTTTTACACGGTTTTTTCTGGAACATATCTACCGTGTTGAAACAGAATTAGGTGTATATTATTTTGATTTTGACATTTCATGCGAGCAAAAAATCAAACATTGTCATCCCAGAAAATATAAGCGTCCATAGGCGTTGCAATTTGTTGTGCAATTGATTTGAGGAAGAAATCGCAACGGATATGAGAGCTATAAAAATTGCAAACTTATCTTAAACGTATGAAAAAAGTGATTTCGAGAGAAACGCGTTTAAAGTTTTTTTTTATTAAGCCGCAGAGCGAACTCAAATAAAATTGAGAAAAATATGGTAAGAGAGCTCGTATCTTTATGAAATCTTAACAGGATGCTTTTGAAGTGATCTACTTTCAAAATCCGTAAAAAAATTAATTTTTGGAAGTTAATAAACTAGATTGGCCTATTAAGATAAGGGGATATTGATAATTGGGACCCCCTCTTTCTCTTTGGTGAGATTTTGTGAGTTCTGACGGGACCCCCCCCCCCCCCCCCCCTCTCTACCGTGAGACTTGCCTTGTAATTTTTAAATGTAATCCGCTATAATAATGCATTAAAAAGTTGACGTAAGGTTTTTATTGACCCTCCTCCCCCTTGCCCTTGGTGAGATTTGGCAGTTGAAGACACGTTTTATTAATATTGTTCTTAATAATTACCCTGTAAAGTACCCTTCAAAATGCCTTTCAAGCTGTGTTTTACCGCTGGTCTATATTTTATTCATCACCGAAAACATTATTTCCACAGGGCCATTACTGCCTAATAAACAGAAAATGAATTCCACTATTATTATTATAAGATTTGCATACGACAGTTGGTGTGTATGGAAATAATGTAATGCTTCTATCCAACGATTTTCAGTTGTCACATTCTGATCATTCAGTCTGCAACTTTATGGGATGTGATGTATCTTAAAATTGGTGAAAACTCAAACTCAAAAACTGCTGAATCTTGATTGTTGTTTAAAAATCACCTCCCAATTAAGAAGACTTTCTTAATCTTAATTGAACTGACACCACTGCACTGTTGTCCCAAACCGAGTTTTTTTATTCAAAAACGGTTAGAGAGCGCAAATCTTGCCGGAAATGAATAATTTTTTTTAAATTAAATCTTACTGATATTTCATTAAATCCTCGGATCCCAAATTTTTAAAATAAATTTTCTTTTTTTTATTATATTATTTTAGCCATTTTGAACCAAAAATATCGATTTGGGGCCAATGTGCACTGGTCCAAATACTCGTTACATGTTTTTGTAAAAATATATTATTGCACTTTTGACGACAACAACGAACGCGAGACGGTTAGCGACAGTCACCTGAGTCACATTCAGATTACGTATGCTTTGTATTGCAGATTTTAAAATTCATTGAAATATTTTGTGAAAACGGGACGAATTTGTGCTCTTGCGGGACAACGGGACAGACAGCTTGAAAACGGGACAGTTTCGTTCAAAACGGGACACATGGTCAGTTTAGCGATGCCACATCTGCTAGTAGAAATTTACCAACTTTTTATCTAGCGCTTGTCTAAGTTATCCTTAGTATTTATGATATATATGGTTAAACTACATCCAATAACTCTCTTAATATAGCGTTTTTTCACCCATTTTCAATTGAAAGAAGCTTTTTTGAAGTTGTAGTCTGTGTACTGAAATTCATTCAAATATCATCTAACTTGGGTTTCCCGTAATCACGATTTCCGAAGACAGAAAGATGAATATGGCTCAATCGATCCAGCTGGTGACGCTCATCAAGAATATATACATATATGCTTTTCGTAACTGTCACGCTTACTTATATGCATTACAAACGGAATGATAAAGTGAATATATACACCATGAGTGTAAGGTATAAAAAACCAAGAATTATTAAAGATTTTTCACGGAACGCGTACCCAGAAAAGTGTGAGTACTTTTCTAGACATGAATAACAAGTAAAGACCCGCATTGATATATGAAAACCCGTGCTTGTATTTTTCCCGACAGACATTATAGGAGAAGTAAGTCTGTGATTTTCAAAGGCATATCATAAAAAGTACGACTACCCAATTACATACACACATACGTTATATCATTTATTCCTAGTACATTCTTGCACTTGTAATTGTGTAAGGGGACGTCCAAAAATTACTTGAGTCAAAATAAAAGGGGAGAGGGTCCGGAAAAATCTCACCAGCCTCTCCAAGGGGGAGAGAAGAAACGTTATTGTATGCAAATTAAAATACAGCTTTCCGACATAAGTAAAAGTTTACATGAAAGAAGTTTAAAAAGAAACTATTTCGTCGATAAATGCAAGTTTTAATTAGATTAATTAAAAAAAAAATTAGATTCAACTATGAAAGCAAACAAAATTAAGTAAAGCTGTTGTAAGCGTGTAAGCATCATTTTTATTGGCGTTTGATTACAAATGAATTTCTGTTATCTGCATATAATGAAAAACACTCCAACATACATAAATTAAATTTTTACATAAGCTAAGACCCTACGTGTTTTGTGTCAACGACGTTAAATAAAATCCGATATTATTAAGGGAGAATTGATTTAAAGATAAAAAATATCTGTTGACCTATATACTCCTTTTCACAATTCATTAGTATCATTTGCCGCATCGTATCCTTTTCAAATAAATAAATTTTATTGAGGGTAGTTTTTTTATGAGATAATTTAACTTATTTTGGAAATGTTAATGAAGGTGAGTGGTAGTTGTTGATTTGTTCTTTTAGGCACCAAATACAAAAATTTTGTGGTAGCACTATGAACTTCTTTGGTCTGTGTAAGGCGCCTCCATCCTAACGTAATCTACACAGGCATACAAAAAAAAACTTGGTGCGCGATGGATAGTTTGAGGTGTGCAGAATATTTCATTCCACAGCTGTTTAAAATTACCAGAACGGGTAGCTTTTGTCGACCTTTGTAAACCGTAGTTTTTATATCATATTTTTCTTTCTTTTTTT
This sequence comes from Tricholauxania praeusta, assembly GCA_949775025.1. Classification (NCBI taxonomy): domain Eukaryota; kingdom Metazoa; phylum Arthropoda; class Insecta; order Diptera; family Lauxaniidae; genus Tricholauxania; species Tricholauxania praeusta. The sequence goes on along the minus strand of OX459029.1, from coordinate 36,062,448 downwards.
CCTTATCTCGCTATCTTCATATCTCTTTCTCTCCATTTATCTATTTCTATCTTTGCTTTTTTTTTGCCCCAGCTTGTCCTTTGTGTACACTGTAAAACGATTTTTTTCTTTTATGTATAGTCTACCGCCCGCTCGTCCGAACCAATCCTCTTTATTGTGTTTTTATCAGTTGATTTGATAAGTTATAATCCTTGATATTAGCACTCCAAACATGCCTTTGTCCAGCACATGTATGTTTAAATGTCAAAATTCTCATCTTAAAAGACACCTACTTTTCGAGTTTTACTTTACTACTACTTTCAGTTTGTGCTCGAAGATGGTTCTTTTAGTGTCAGTAAGAAGAAAAATTTTGAATATTGCTTTTCTGGGAGGTGGCATAGCATAAACAGCTTAGCCTGTGTGTTGAGTTTAGGTAAAAATTAGTCATAAATGTTTTCCTATTTAAAAACGTAAGATTCAACATTTTCAGGAGGTGCTAAGCCTCCTCAAGATTTAAATTAAACCTACATTGCGAAAGAACGAACGATTTGATCTGGGCGTTGATTCACAGTTAACCATGACAATGATGTATGCATACGAGACTTAGTAAATAAATCTATTTCATATAATATTTCGCTAGATAACATTTTTCAGACTTAGATAATACATTAATTTCCTTTGATTACAACTCAAGTTTTTTCCCCCTTAATTTTGCACTTATTTTTATGTTTGGTAAAAAACATGGCATCAGCAACCTTTTTGTGCTGTTGGACTTATTGTCCAAAACAGCATTTTTCCAAGACAAATCTTCTAACGTCTTCAGCAATCTAAGATCATTTATCCGTAAAAAATTTTACCGGCTGATATCTTTCCTTTGAAAGCTGCTTAGTCTATTTTCCGATATGTTGACCACGGCTAAAGTTTTGAAGTACATGTACTTATGTAGTTCATTGGTTACTTAGGGATAAATTCTGCTCTATTGAAATTGCAGCTGTACAACAACGAAATTTTGCGATTTATCACCTCGCATTTTATGAGAAGTAAGAAAAAGTTATGAAAAATACTCGTAAGTTATCAGAATTAAGTATCGTATTGTTGTTTTTATACCCACAGTGATAATTAAGCCTCAGAAAATTAATCAAAAACGTATCATACTCGGATAGTGCTTTTAATGTTTGCTGGAATGGTTTAACTTACATATCGGCTTTGAAGGATATCCTTTAGAAAAGATTGGCGAAATCCATGGTTATATGGAAATTTATGAAGAATTCTTGAAGAAAGCTAAGAAATCAAATAAAACAATTTAAGATTTTAAGTACTGTCGTACTGCTGATGATATTTTTAATATGAAAATCACTATGGTTATTTGTATGTTTTTAATTTTGCACGAGTCTTGGAGAAATTATATTGATACAAATTTTTGTTAAATATAAATATTAAAGTGGTTCAAAAATTGATTTTTAATTCCCTATGCAGCAACATTTTAAAAGTTAATAATTGATGTGAAAATTATATTGATACTAGCGTATTGAAATTGATAAAGATTTTAGGGTCGCCCATGATCGGTTTGTGAGATTCATTGATATTTCGTCCATTGTTTGGCGTTTAGTTTTTAAGGCTTAAGTTTCCCAAATACTGTCACACCAAATCCAATCATTTTTTCTTGTTACGGATTTTGTCCCCATTTTTGTAATTCGGTTAGAAATTTTTATCATCCTCCATTTTTAATGGATTATTTCGAAACAAATCTCATTTGTTCTATGAGACGTTCGTGCGGAGAATAAAGCATATAGTTAGTGGCATAGTCTGCTACTGCACAATTTGTTTTCTGATTTCTGGAAAGCACAGCTGAGTGCTGCCGGACGCGTCACAGGTTGCGGACAGTGGATACGATTAGTAAATATGTGGAGTGGCTACTTTGGCAGTCGCGCACAATCAGCGGTTTCAAGTGGAGAGTTTCAGAGGGCTTTTGAATGGCATTGGTCGCCTTTAAAATCAGACATGGGGGTAATGCATTAAATAGTTAATGCATTTTATCTTAATTTCCATTAAATTTAGTTTAATGGTAATGGGAATTTTTCAATTAATTTTATAAGTTTATTTGACAAAATCCAGCCAATAATCGAAAATTCATATGTAGAGTCCTAGATTTACACTCCAACATTTACGCTACATAAACACTTGACGTAAATAACTTTAAATTTAGTTATTTATTGAAATTTTGGAAAACTTTATTTTTAATTTTGAGTCAAACAATTCTCAATTTAAATTTTCACTTTTCAAATTTTCATCATTAAAACTACAAGTGCAAAAAACATGGAAGAAAAAGTTCTTGATTTTTCAAGTGACGACAGCCTGAAAGATACCATTTACTTTTGCAATTTTTTTTGGTGACATAAGTAAGCCTACTCCATTATCCAGAAAGTATTTCTGAAGTACAATACGCCCATTCCATCATCAGCACCAGTTGAAAGATTATTTTCTTTTGCCGGTATGGTTAACACTCCACGAAGGCGAAACCTTTCTGACGGAAATTTCGAAAAACTAATTCTTATGAAAACAAATGCCATTATATTTTGAAGTTTTCAATTAGTGTTGAATAAAAAAATTAGGAAATATAAATGTTTACGTTCATGGTGGCTAACAGAATTTCTCACATTCACATAGTGGTAAAAAATATCAATTTTTGCACCACCACAGTTATTAAATAGTTCTAGTGGTAGTGGTAATGGAAATTTAATGGTAATTGAAAATTTCGTTCATTTAATGGTAATGGAAATGCCTCAACAATCATTAAAGTTTAATGGTAATGGAAATTTCAATTTTCAAATTTTGGGACAATTATTTTTATTCCTCAAGCTATAATATAGGAAAGAATAAATAAAATCCATCACCAAATTCATTTTAGCCATATGGTGTAGTGAACTTTTTTGCTTAAAATTTCGCGAATTTTCAGAAAAGTGGAGTTTCCAGACCACTTAAAAATTTAATCCGCCCTAATGTATATACCGTTTTAGCTCGCTTAAGTATGGTAGATATTTTGTCCTGAAAATCAAAAATTTCTTCTTTTTGACAGTACTTAAAAATTAATTTGTCATTAGGTTGCAAGAGGTTAAAGCTGCTAAAAAATTACTCCCCATATAATTTAAATATTTGCTGTCGCATGTGTAATAGAGGTCAGCATGAGTGCACTCGAAATGATCATCATATAAACTTTCGAATGCAATAAACTTCGAGTGCTTGAACTTGTGGAACATTTGATTTGCGATTTATTTGCAAGTGCAACACTCACCTCTCTTACTTGTTGTTTCGATTTGTTTTGATTTGATTTGTGGTTTTTGTGTACAAGGGCTGGACGGCAACGTGGCGAGTGAACTCATGCAGATCTCAAATGCATCATATGACAGAAAATTTTGAAAAATATATACTCTACCCTCAGAAACGAAAAGGGCGTATCTCAAAAAATACATTTCGAGATAATTGATGTTTTTTTTATGTCAATTTGTTGAAATTACCTGTAAAATTGAGATTGAGAAAATTCTTTTAGAAGATTTTTTATATGTTTGAGCTAAGATCCCGGCACTTAGAGTAGTTTATTTACGAATATGATTTTTTTTAGATACGCCTTTTTCGCTTCTATAGTTTCTTCGCATTATAGTTTCTACAAAACTAATGACAAATTAATTTTATAAGCACTGATAGAAATCTTTTTTTATAATGTTTTCGATATGCATTCGCAAATCTTGGCAACAGTTTTGATGTCATATTTGTAATCATATCATAATCTCTCAAAACTGGTATTTAAATCATTATAGTTGGATATGAATTAAAACGAAATTTTCGTAAGACTATTATTTTCTCATTCGGCTACAATGTATTTTGGGACCGGAAAAACTAGCCAAAATTCACCAAAGTGATTAAATTGTTTTCGGTAATAGAGGGTTAATATGAAAAAAATTTCCACAGTTACGACATATTCATATACAATGCATATGGACATAGCCTATTAGAGCAGTTTTATAGTTAATTTGTACTAAATAGGACTTGAAACTCGGCCATGCCATGTGCGAAAACAAGCCATTTTTATTATTAAACACAGTACAGCTCGATCTAAGATTCATTTTCAAGCTTTTGTACAACACCCTGCACATAAGTATTGACCATTTTTGATAAATATAACAAAAAATGGGTGTGCGGTATTCAGAACAAATAATTACAATATATACACAAGGTTTGCAAAGAATATTTTATTTGAATTTACAAATGTTAAGTCACAGCTGTCCATAGAGTGTAAGTTATATTCAGCAAAAAATTATAATAATAATAATTTGATCAAATATGTTGGATCAATATCAGTTTCAGAAAACTTGTTGAAGACTTCTTTCAGCTAAAGTTAAAGCTGAATGCGACCATTGTTTATTCTAGCAAACATTTTATGAGCCTTCGAAAAACAATAAGTCCTAAAAGAGTTATAAATATGAACGTTTTATGTAAATACTCATTCAGCAGCCTTTTTTGTGATTAAGAATGAGTGTTTTCTAAACCTTCACGAAAATGTTTTTTGAAGACTTTCTTGTGTGTATTTTATGAGCCGAAAAAAAAATTTATAAAAACGTATCATGCTCCGATACTTTTGCTTTTAATGTTTGCTGGAATGGTAAATTAGAAGTTGTCAAGGAATTCATTTACCTTGGCACTGCCGTAACCAGCAATAACGATGTCAGTCTGGAGATTAAGCGAAGAATAACAATTGCTAATAGGTGCTACTACGGTCTCAGTAAGCAATTATGTTGCAGAGCTCTCTCTCGATCGACAAAGCTAACACTCTACAAGACGCTCATTCTACCTGTGCTTCTTTATGGCGCTGAGGCATGGGTGGTTTCGACAACAGACGCAGCTGCTCTTGGGGTGTTCGAGAGGAAAGTTCTCCGCAAAATCTTTGGTCCTGTTCGAGTTGGCGACGACTATCGCATTCGAATGAACCACGAGCTGTATGAGCTCTACGCCGACATTGACATAGTTAAGCGTATAACAATACAGCGACTACGCTGGCTGGGTCATGTCCATCGTATGGATAAAGAAGCTCCAGCGAAAAAAGTATTCGAAGGGAAGGTCACCGGTCAACGACGAAGAGGGAGACCATGCCTCCGGTGGATAGACCAAGCTGAGGAAGCCCTAACCGCGCTTGGCATTAACGATTGGAGAAGGCGCGCGCAAAACAGAGGCGCCCGGCGAGAGCTAATGAGGTCGGCCGTAACCTGACAACGGGTTGTTATGGCCATCTAAGTAAGTAAGTAAGTAAGTTTGCTGGAATGGTTTAAGACTTACATATTAAGCTTTAAATTTATTTCTCATTTCATTGTAATTATCAAAAACAAAAATATTATTTTACTTGGGAAGAGTTTCTTGCAAAGAATATGACTTTGATTTGAAATATTTGCGATACATAAATATACCTGCTGGCAAGTGCAAAGTAGTACTAAGATGCTTTGAGGGATATTCCTTACAAAATATCGGCGAAGACAATACTTATGTGGACATTTTTGAAGAACGACATAAGCCTAAAAAATCAGAGGATAGAAATTAAAATATAAAGTACCGCCGTACTGATGATGATATTTTTAATAAGAAAATCACTTTGGTTATTTGTATCTTTATATACGTAGTATATAAGTATATAAGTTCTTGTAATAAAACGAGAAATATCGGTGAAATTATATTGCTACAAATTTTTTATAAGTACATATAGTAGTGTATGAATATCAGAGTGGTTCAAAAACTGATTTTCAATCCGTAGCAATAGATGCACACAAAGTGACTCGTCAAATAAGTTGACTCGTTCTTTTGTTGAAAAACTCAAGCAGAATTCAACGGAAAACAGAGAACTTTAAACTCAACAAAGCAAATTTAGCAAAATGCAACGAAGTCAATGGCATAATTTAGTGCTTATTAAGTTCTAATTTAGTGCTGAAAGGAAAAAAATAGTGCTGCACGATTTTTAAAAAAATTAAGGTTTTTTCTAGCTGAATGAGAAGCTAGCAAAGCATATTTGCAAACTATTTAGCAAAATGCAATTTTAACTTTGCCATATTTTAGTGCTGCAAAAAAAAACTTTAGTGCAGTACGATTTTTATTAGTTAACCCTAAAGGGTCAAAAACTACCTACGGATGTGCATTAGTTTTGAATTTTTATAAGAAACGAGTTTTGACCTTTTGGGCTGGTGAAAAGTGGGCAACTAAAACTCATTTTTATTTTAAGTTATTATTTTAGCACACCTATATACGTAATATAAGTAAGGTATACTTTCTGGGTTTTGCTTAACTATATTTTTTTTTTTTTTGAGGAACTTACTTTTTAACATATTTTAAAGTGTAATTTTGAGGTTATGTCAAAATCTAAGGGTGATGGGCAAATTCTAACTCCGAATTCGATTTTAGCAAACCAAAATACATACCGTATGGCGTTTGTGGCCCTGTGTAACTATATTAATGGCATTTAATTCATTTTATAATTGTCACAGTGAGTGATTTGGTCAAGCAGAAACACAAATACATTTAAAAAATATAAGTAAATTAACACACGGTGCGTTCGAAATACAGTAAAAAAAAATAAATTTTCGAGAATGAATACCAGACGATAAGCTTGGCACCACTACGAGCATGAAAAGATAATGTTTGAATTGTCCTATTGCTCCCGAAGTGGCGCACGTTAAGATAATTTTGGAAATGTGGTATTGTTCTCATATCGGTGAAGCACCCCGTAAGTATTTGGTGAAATGTATATTTAGCGTACCGTACAACACCATCTCAAATCCTAAACTCAATAATTAGGTTATAATGGCAAGCACTTTAAATTAATTGAGTAAATCGCATTTTCCAGACAATTTTACATACATATTACCGTTTATATAACCAGTATTGCGGACTATAACTCTTTAGTATACAGTCAGTTTAAGCCACGATGAGACAAACTTTTACCATAACATTCGCTGTGATGGCGCTGCTTGCAAGACAAACTCCAATTGTATGTAAACTTAGCAACTTGATAACTTAACGAATTTTCAACAGTTATTTTTTTATTCCAAATAAGTGTGACGGCTTTGATTCATCAACGGTTCTTAAAATAGTGAAACTTGAGTGCTTCCCAAATCTAAAATATTTCAACAATACCAAATGTTTGTTGAAAGCTATAAATCGGTATAAAGCTGTAATCAATATGGAAGGTGATATTGTAAACGAGCTTAAAAACGTTACGGTAAATTTGATATACGAAAATTGCTTCTTAAATAACACTGCCCTACAACAGGAAACTTAAATTTCATAGTTCTAAAATCATTTTATCTTGTAGATTTCAAAACACTGATCCAATCAGATTTGGTTTTTGGAATATGTAAAGAAAACGTGTTTCCAAAACATGTACATAGACTCAAAAACAGAAGAAAAAAGTGTGCTCAAAAGCAAAAAAACTCGATTTTTCAAAGTGTATCACACCTTCTTCAGTTGAGATATCTTAGCCGTAGGTTAGGTTAGGTAGGAATGGCAGTCAGTTCCGAATTGACTCAATTAGACCAAATGTTGTTCCATTGTGATACTGCAGGGTACTTGACACTACCATCTCATTGAACCAACCAGATTTCGTAAAAAAATTAAATATTTGACCTATGCTAACATGTCTTATGTCATCCAAAACATCAAATAAAAACGAACCAAGTATTTTGTGGCATTCTCTAGCAAGTGCAGACCAGGAGCAAGGACAGTGTTTAATGTTTTCATCCTCCTCCACATACCTACAACTACTACAGAAGTCAAAAGAACGAATACTTAACCTCTCCGCATGTCTGCCGATATGGCAGTGGCAGTTATGACTGCAACAACTGACGATACACTATACCTAGTACGGGATATCAGTTCTATAGAGCGTTTAGCGTTCCATTCCCTTGAATGATGACCCTTGGGTCCATCTTTTGTTAGCCTTTTTTAACATGTTTGCTGCTTCTTCTATTGCCATTACCTCTGCCTGAAAAGCGCTACAATGGTCTGGTAACCTCGCAGCGATTCTTATCTTCAGCTCGTTAGAGTAAATACCATAACCCACTTGGATATTTAGCTTGAAGCCATCCGTGTAGAAATTAATATGGTCTTTTCTCCCCGGGAGTCCTCCCTTTCAGTCATTCCTAGATGGAATGTAAGTTACGTAATCCCTCTTGAATGAGATTACTGGAACAGTATAGTCCAAATTGGAGGGTAAGGAACTCAAGCTATGAAGGACAGTTGAGTGTTATGTTTTTCCCTCGGACCAGCAAAATGTTTTCCTGAGTTCAACGGCGGCATATGCTGCCATCCGTTTACTAAACAGGTCAAGAAGAACGAGATGAAAGAGGACCTCGAAGGCATCAGTCGGTGTGATCCTTAGAGCACCACTGATGCACATAAAAGCAGCTCTTTGAACCTTCTGCAATTGTTTGTAGTAGGTGACCTTGTCTAAGACAGGCCACCACACCGCAATCACCGATGTGTAGAGCCAGTGAATTATACGAGGTGATAGCTCCCATCTTCCACCCACAGCTTTTTTACAAAAGTATAGCGCTACAGTTGCTTTCCTAACTTTCTCTCTGTAACATTAATTTTTCAACTTAATTTCCTATCCAATACCAGACCAAGATACCTTGCACTACATTTTAAGGCAAGTCTACTGCCCTTTAGCGAAAGTGGTTCTATAATTGGAAGTTTGTGACTCCTAGTATAAAGTACTAGTTGGTCTTTGTTCGGATTTACACCTAAACCAGCCTATGAGACGAGTCTGTTTAACCTTAGCCGTAAAAAAGTAATGTTTTGAGAACTATTAACACAGGAATTTAGAGATATTTTCAAGCCGTTCTAAAAGTTTTCGGGAAATTACGAAAAGAATTTATACAGCTGAGGAAGCAGCCAAAGCGAAGAATTACAGCACAATATTTAATCACAGAAGTTTCAAATAATTTTAGTTAGTTAGTTAGTTATTTATTACATACATAATATTACAACTCATTCTTTTTATAATAATAATTCAAAGAGTTTAAGATTTTTTCTTTTTCTACTTAATTATTACATTTTAATTTAGATATACATATTTTGATTAAACTCGAAGTCTTATGGAGGCAAAAATTTACAAAAACCTATTTGAATATTTTTTAGATAAAATACCTTAAACTACTTACTTATACTACCTAAGATGAAACTAGTTCATTGATATAACTATAATCAGAACCCATACATTTGAATAGAAAATTATGAGTGAGCCTATTTAACTTGTCAGAAACTTTCTCAATGTCAGCCAAGGCATGAAGTCTATTGGTGGAATAGAACCATGGTAGGTTATACCATGTTATTTGAAAGGATAACATTTTTAGAATATTTTAATTTTTCCGGAAATCTCGAATTAATGCTTAGCAGGAATCAACCACAACGAAATGATTAAAAAAAATGTTTAGCCACGTAAATTTCGAACTATTTTCAAAGCATTTTTGGCTGAAGAAATAAATTTTCAGAAAAGTATTGATTTTTCTGGAAAATACAAGTTGTGCCGACGGAATACCATATTTCAAAGCGGGCAGCAACCAAAACGAATCGCCTCAGTTTAAATATTTCACCACGGCAATTTTAAGCTAAGTCTTTAAGAGAAATTTTCTGGTTGAAACTAAATTTTGAAAAACATCAAATTTCGGTTAAAAATTCAGTTTTTTTTTGCCTTGGGTACGGCAACTTGGTCCAGCCAGTTGGGAAACTTTCGCGTTAAGTTAAAAATTGTTAAGTAAACTACTTGGTCTGACTAGACTACAACAATTTTTAGTGTGGATATAGTGAACATCATGAAATTGTTGTTGCAAAGAACACGAATTGATAGCATTTCACACCGAACACGACATGTTGGGAGTATCGTGAGAGAAAAACGTTAGTATGTGTTCGCCGGGTAAGGGTACGGCCACGTAATGAGCGGCAAACGGCAGCGTCAGAGCGACAAGCGGTAGAGCGGCAAATCGCAGAGTGGCAAGTGGCCATTTACTCAGCGGCAACTCTAGAGCGTTAGTTGTCTTATTTATTGCAAATGGAGTTCAAATTGAAAACAAAATTAAATTCTAGACGTTAGTTGAAGAAATTCCGTTGTCAAGTGCTGTTTGTCGTAGCCATTTGCTTTAAAATCGGCTTCATATTTGGAAATTTATTTTATTTTTAAGAAAAAGAAGATTTGGTGTGCATCCAATTAACCGCAAAAGATTAAGTTATGGTGAATTTCATAATTTATTTAAGCAACTTCGGAAACATTCTGACCAATTCGGGCGATACTTACGTATGTCAATACAAGCATTTGATTTGCTGCTAAAATTTCATACCAATTGCTGCAACAGTTCACTTAAAACAGCGCTTACAAATTTATGTTAATATGGGAGGTGCCACGTCCACTGATGCAATACCGTCCAAATTCATTTATTTTTAAAGCTTACAGTAACTGACATCTATACACCAAATTTTATGAAGATTACTCTCATAGCACACTATCTATAAGAATAAACGTTTTATGCTTATACGGGAGGTGCCATGCCCATAGGTACTATTGGACTAAATGTTTGTAATTAGAGACCTTATAGCAAGTATATCTACCTCAGTAAATTTCATAACGATTACGTTGTTAGTTCTCTTAATAGAACGTTTATAAATATTGTGGACTGTGCCACGCCCTTCAACGACACTTTCCAGTCATGTGGCTAAGCTAGTACTGATGACTGTTTTTAGTGGCATCATTTCTAAAATTTTTGTAAAAATCATGTGTGCCAATTTCGAGATGTATAGACTTAAAATTTTTGATTGTTGTAAAGTGCTGCGCCCAGTTTTATGATTCAGCCCACTTTTATCTGAATTCAAGATTTATATGATATGTGTCTGTTTATCAAATTTCATCAGAATATCTTGCACGTATTACGACATACGACGGCATAAAGGTTAAAATTTAGAACATGTTTACTGATTGCCGCTCTAATTTTCAGAAAAAATTAAAACACAATTGAAAGCTCTGCGTTGCCGCTCTAAAAAAAGTGCCGCCCGCTCAGTACGTGCGTGGCCACTTCCATAGTGTTTCATATGTTTTAATTTTTTTTGCTGCCGCTCTGCCGCTTGCGGCTCATTACGTGGCCGTACCCTAAGACTCCAATTTAAGTATACACTTACAAGCCAAATAGACCAAGCAAATTACTTGCACAAATGGAGACTTGGCGCAGCGTAGTCGTGTATCACACACGACACAATGAAACTGCTCTCGTTTCATTTCAAATCGAAAGTAGAAGACACAGGAAATGTCCTCGAATTTGATGAAGGGTCCACTGATGCCCTTGCATCCTCGAAAATCTACAAACGTCTTTGAGGTTATTTACTACCTGTTTAAAAAAAAAACAACCTAAGGTTATTATATACAACACTAACAATTACAAGTATTTGCCTATCCCACCCCAATATTATTTGGTTTGCCTGGACAAAGTATGAGAATTTACTGCCGCAAAAGAAGTAGCTCAATTTTCTATTTATTCAATATGTTTGGCTCCATTGAAAATTGGTATCGAACGAATTTTTACGAAGAATATAATAAATTCGGTTTTTTTAGTCTTCAAATGTTTTTGAAAATCGTATTCTTTTTTAAATATGTACCTTAAAAATCTGATCTTCAATATATCAAGAAAATTAACTTGAAATTCTGAAATTTACTTCTTTTGTAGAGCAATGTAATCAAACTGGTCTCGGCAATTGAATAGTTTTCTATGTACATTAGGTCGGTTCTTAGGAAAAAAAAATAGAGGACGCCTCCTCAATCGGTTCGTAATAGGATAGAACAAATTTAAAAATTAATTTGAAATTTTTATCTTTAACCCCTACGAACCCTATTTCAAATTTGACCTAAGCCGCCATTTTCTTAAACTATTTTTTCTTGAGAGGCTCTTAATTTTAAGAAAGAATATATTTAAAAAAAGTATCATTTAGATCTAGTTTTTGAGATATAGTCATGGGAAGATGCGGGCATAGCTTCCTTAAAAATAATTTTATGTTGGAAACTCCTGAACAGATTTAACATACATTGATGTCATGCGGAAGGTCATTTTACTGTCTATAAGATTGATGCATAAAAATTTGAAATAATTTCCACGTGTTTTGAGGTCACCATTTCTTTTTTAAATAACGGTTATTTTCTCTGAAAATTGTATCATTAATCTGTAATTTTATTAACATATTATGATAGCCCAATTAACGGACTTTAATTCCATACGACATCAACATATTTAAAATATGTTCAGGAGTTTCAAACTTATAATGATTTTTAGAAAAGCCATATCTAGAACTTCACATGACTAAATCTTGAAAACTAGATCCGAACGATACTTTTTTTTAATATATTCTTTTTTAAAATTAAAAGCTACTAAAGAAAATATTTTAAAAAAATAGAGACTTATGTCAAATTTCATTTTGAAATAGGGTCCGCAGGGGTTAAAGATAAAAATTTTAAATTAATTTTTTAAATTTTTTTCCATTTCCCTATTTCGAACCAATTGAGGGAGCATTCCATTTGGTTTTCGCTAAAAAAAAGTACACTTAAGAACCACCCTAATACATATATGTATATTCCCCAAATAAAGTTACTTAAGGCCATCTTTTGCTATTTCGTAGAGATACTTCTGATCTTTGCTAAGGTCTTTTGGATTCATGTCAAATAAGTCACATTCGAAAGATCTGTAGTTCACAATCGTAAGTGTCTCGCAATTTTGAAGCTTTGATCCTATCGGACCTGTGTAACTGGTTGGACCAGAAAAAGGACCGTCAGTAAACATAAAAAGAGCTTTTAACATCCTCCCCCTCCACCTGACCTTTAAACTAGTTTTTGGTCTTGATTTTGAGTTTGTGGTCCCTTATGAACGCAGCCGGGCCCATTTTAGAAAATACCTTGCTTTCTGTGTTTTACCTAAAATTTCAAAAATTGATCCTCAAAGCACAAACAGAAGATATTGACCGATTGCAAAAAAATTTTGCAGGCATATTCTTAATATGAGTGGTCCACTTTTCCCAGGTAGACGTTTCCGATTAAAGAAAAAAGTGTTAAAATGACCCATCCTAATGAACATGGATCATACCGTTGATATTGTGAGAATAGTGTGAGGTAAAGTTGTTTCTCATGAAACGACCACAAAAATTTTCATTGGTGGTGTCCATCTAGGACAACTTTGTCTCAGACACCAAACCGCTCAGACTTGAAATAAAAAAAAAAAACGAAGAAGAGCTTAGTTAGCCGTGTCAATTACCAGTTATTTTACCGGTAACCAAAATCCGATGGCATACTCAAACTCAGCGACCCAAATTGCCCTTCGTTGACATAAGTCGATATTCTTTCGAGTTTCACTGCATGCAGTGTGTTTATTAATTACAATTGAACATAATTTAATTCAACTTACAGTAGGCATTATCAAGCACAATATTCATGTAAATTTTGCAAATTGGTAAATGCTCGATCTAACCTGCTAATTAGTTTCATATCGCATGATTCGGCTATTACGACATGTATACATATTTATATACAATACATATAGACATAGCCTATCAGACTAGTTTTTAGTTAATTTGTACTAAATGGGATTTGAAACTCCATTTGCTATTCCATTGCAAGAACAAACCATGTTTATCATTAACCACAGAACAGCTATTTCATTGACATTTTTTTTAAGGCACATTTTCAAATTTTTGTAAAAAACTCTGCGAATAGGTATACACCATTTTTAATAAATATAACAAAAAATGCATGTGAGGTATTTAGAACAAATAATTACAATGTATACACAAGGTTTGCAAAAAATATTATGTTCGAATACTCAAATATAAATCACAGCTGTCCGTATACGGTAAGTTATATTCCAGCGCATCAAAAAAAAAATTATTGTAACAATAATAGTCGCATTCAGTGAGTGGTCCATATCTGAAAAAAGATTGTTAAATTGACAAGATCAAAGGTATTGGAACAAAAAATATCAGTTTCAGAAATTCAGACATCTTTCAGATGTAGTTAAAGCTGAATGCGACTATTGTTTATTCTAGCAAACATTTAAAAGAGTTACATTTCATTCAGCAGTCTTTCTTCTGATTAAGAATGATTGTTTTCTGAGCCCTCATGAAAATGTTTTTTGAAAACATTTTTTTTTTGTGTGCATTTTATGAGAAGTAAGAAAAAGTTATGAAAATCACTCGTAACTAATCAGAATTAAGTATCGTATTGTTGTTTTTATTCCCACAGTGATAATTAAGCCTCAGAAAAATGAATCAAAAGCGAATCAAACTTGGAAAGTGCTTGTAATGTTTGCTGGAATGGTTTAACTTATATATCGTTACCTTAATATAGAAAGGTCTTAGCTAACATTTTGTTCAAAATCGATTTTTTATTAAATTTCGGTAGCACCCACTAATACACCATTGATAAAAAAATGTGTGTGCTATGATTGAAAATAAAGCAATTACAAGCAAATAATAATAAGCCATAACTCACTTTAACACACAAAACTTTAATTTTTATGAAGTTTTTTTCATTTTCATGTAAAGTAAAAAAAAATAGTATATAGGGCCTATCTATATTAAGGTAATGATATTCAGCCTTAAGTTTATTTTTAATTTCATTGCAATTATCAAAAAAAAAATTTATTTTGCTAGGGAAGAGTCTTTGCGAAGGATATGTACTTCGATCTGAAATATTTGCGATTTATAAGTCTACCATTTGGCAAGTACAAAGGAGTACTAAGAGGCTTTGAGGGATATCCTTTAGAAAATATTGGCGAAGTCCATGGTTATATGGAAATTTATGAAGAATTCTTGAAGAAACCTAAGAAATCAAATAATACAATTTAAGATTTTAAGTACTGTTGTAATGCTGATGATATTTTTAATATGAAAGTCACTATGGTTATTTGTATGTTTTTAATTTTGCACGAGTTTTGGAGAAATTATATTGATAAAAGTTTTTGTTAAATATAAATATTAGAGTGGTTCAAAAATTGATTTTTAATTCCCTATGAAGCAACACTTAAAAAGTTCTGAATTGATGTAAAAATTATATTGATACTTGCGTAGTGAAATTCATTAAGATTTTAGGGTCACCCAAGATCGGTTTGTGAGATTCATTGATATTTCGTTCATGAGTAGATCAAAACGTAATAGAAACTGAAACAAAAGTCAGTAATTCCAACAACAACATTTTCTCCATGAAACAACATACGTATTGCCAATTGGAACGCTCGAACCATAAGCGATATTGGAAAGCCGCAACAAATAGCAAAAGATTCAATATCGAAACATAAGGGAAGTCTGAATGCAAATGAAATAATTTAGATGAACTCATCAGCTGTGGTGAAAAGTTTTTATACACGTATGCCGGTGTTTTAATTATGCTGATAGTGGCGGGCGTACTTCGTAAGGTCATATTTGCCACTTTTAAAACCTACTTTGGAGAAGTGTCTTAACAATCCAATTGATTTTGTTGTAAGGGACTAAGTCCACCAAATAGTCAAAAACTATTTTGAATGAGACTGGTGAGGCAGTAACTGCAATAGTAAACTTTCGTTCAAAATAAAGTTCAGCGCCCAGAAATATGAATGCAAAAGTTCATTTTCATTCTTTGATTTCATTTTTATCATTTTAGTTGAAAGTTCCTTCGATTACGGTGAGGGCGTTTAGAAGAAATGCTAACTGACAAATTTTTGTAATTTCATTCGTCAATCAATGTCTTCTATTTGCCGCTTTTAGCGTTTCAAATTATTTTTATTAATTTTTTAGTCTCGATAATTTATCTATTTAATATGCTTTGCAGCATATTTTTGAATTTTTTTTTTCTTTCTACCTTCGGTACTTTTAGTTCCTGTTTGTTGTGTTCGTCAGTTTATTTACCGGACGTTATGTTACTTTATTCGATTTTATGTACCCAACTAGAAATCCGATTGAAATCGGTAGAAGAAAGATAAATGTGTACGCTTTGCTTATTTATATACATAAAAATTAAAGACAATTTTGAACAAAGATACGCACGCCGGAAGCACCCGCTATAGAATGACATACACATAAAGTAACAAAAACAGAAAGATAAAACATTTCATCAGAAGCCACAATTTGGATATAACAATTAGTTTGATAATGCAAGAAAATTTTAATAATTTTATTTAAATGTTTTTATTTTTAAGTTTTAATATTTAACACACATATACATAGGTCAGAGCTTAAGTCCTTTAGCTGGTCAAAATGCGATTTTCATTGAAATCAAAAAGTGCAAATGTAAATGGATTGAACACACGTAGCGAAAATGACCAACTGAAGTCTGCTGACAAATATTGGAGAAGAACCCTCAGGCTAGTAGAATACGCGGCTGTCCTAAATCATAGTGCAAACGATCTCTAGAACAGGAAATACGTGAATTGAGAAAATGTTGAAGAGAATTGAAGGCACTCATTACTGATCGCACACGTTGGAAGTGTTTTGTCGAGGGCCTATGCTCCGTGAGGAGATAAAGCACACAAAAGATGTAATGCTGTGCTAAAAGAAAATTATATTATTTTGTGATTGTAATTTTTGTCGATTTTACGGTTGCTGTAAACGCTATTTACTCGAAAACTAGCCGACTAGCCGATAAAGTGGTTTAAAGCTTTTCAGTTAGTTATGGACTTTCAGCAACAAAGAGAATACGTGTGTTTTTTTTATTCACTTAAAAATAAGATTTTATTTTCAATTTTTGTTTTTTAGTCTACTATTAAGCTAGGACTGAATTTTCTCTATGAGTTATACTAAAATTCATTAGCAGAATTGGAATTCCACTAAGAAAATAGTCTTCAATACATACAGTGGGCAAAAAAAGTTTAGGAACACTCAGTTCTTAAATATTGAAAGCTTTAAGTTTCCCTTTATACATACCTGAATCGGTAATATTTGTTAAGGCTATGTGAAATATGTCTGTTTTACTTAAATATAATGCAAAATAACGTATTTTGCATCTTTCGGGAATAAAATTCACAAAAGTTCAAGTAAGACACCAAAATTCACGCCAAAAAAGTTTAGGAACAGGTATTCCTATGTCGTTTTATTTTCGTTTTTCTAGAGAACCTTACGGTAATCGCATATTTGCTTTTTGTCGACATCTCTATATTTGCGTTTCATGTCATAAGAAATTCATTCTTGTTGTAAAGCGTTTTCAAATAAGTTAAAAAATGGGTCGAGGCAGTGAAATTCCTTTTGAAGTGCGAAAAATTATTTTGGAACGTTACTTAGAGGGAAATGGTATCCGTGAAATTGGTAGAATACTCCATCGGGCTCCTTCCAGCATTCATAACATTATAAGATCCTACGGAAACTCTGCAACTTTGCATGTTAAGGCACGTTCAGGTCGCCCATAAAACTAACACCTCGAGAAGAACGCCAAATCATGGGCGAAATAAAACGGAATCCTAAGAAATCGGCGCCAAAAATACAGGAGAAAGTGCTGCGAAACTCAGGGACTAATGTGCATCCGCAAACAATAAGAAATGTGCTCCATAGGAATGGGTATAAAGCACGAACACCACGTAAAAAGCCATTTATTTCACAAGTAAACCGAGAAAAGAGGCTGGCGTTCGCGAGAAAATATATTGACGAGCCCGATTCATTCTGGGACAGTATACTATGGAGTGACGAGTCGAAATTTAACATTTTTGGTTCCGATGGGTCTCAAAAGGTGTGGAGACAGCCTAATGAAGCTTTGAAATTAAAAAATTTAACTCCAACTGTGAAGCACGGAGGTGGAAACGTCATGGTGTGGGGGTGTATGGCCACAGCAGGAGTTGGAAAACTTGTGTTTATTGACACAAAAATGGATAAACATTTATATTTGAAGGTTTTGAAAGAGAATCTTCAGCAGAGTGCGTCCCAGCTTGGGTTAGATAAGAAAACCTTTCGTTTTCAACAGGATAATGATCCTAAACACACTTCTTATCTGGTCAAAGAGTGGCTGCTTTACAATTGTAAGCAATTACATACACCTCCACAATCCCCAGACATCAATCCTATTGAGCATGTGTGGAATTTGCTGGACAAAAGGATTCGCAAACACCATATTACGTCCAAGACATCCCTTAAAGAAATTTTGATGAATGAGTGGGAGAAAATCACCAAAAAGGACACTCAAGTTTTAGTCCAAAGCA
Organism: Tricholauxania praeusta; assembly: GCA_949775025.1. NCBI lineage: Eukaryota > Metazoa > Arthropoda > Insecta > Diptera > Lauxaniidae > Tricholauxania > Tricholauxania praeusta. The sequence goes on along the minus strand of OX459029.1, from coordinate 36,044,254 downwards.
TGCATCGCCGCCTGCAGGCAGTAATCGCAGCAAAAGGAGGTCCAACGAAGTACTAATTTGAAATATATCAAAGTGTTCCTAAACTTTTTTGTCGTTGTAAATTGATTCCTTGTTTGTTTTTTGATTCTTATCCTTTTGTTTTTTATTAAATTAGAATCTGAAAAAGACTTTTATGTTCCTTGATATATGCATAGCCATAGTTATATCAATTTGTATTAATTTTAATTTAAATAAAGACAAATTTGAATGAGTTTTGTTACAAAAGCATTGCGTTCCTAAACTTTTTTTGCTCACTGTATAATATGTAAATCAATTGAAATGTATTTTTTGTTTTTGTACTTTTTCTAAAGCTATAAAATTATCAGTTTATATGATATTTATTTAGGATGCTGTACACGCAATCAGGGACTACGATTATTTCAATTTTAATTTTTGTTATTTCAGTTTTTATACATACTTATTATAAAAATAACATTTATGTTTAATACAAAAAATATACAGCAACATAATCGTATATAAAAAAAAATGAATAACTCTTCATCATGTAATTCGTAAAGAACTAGAGGCAACGGCAGATATAAACTCGTAAATAAATCAGTAAGGGGATGTCCATAAATTACGTGAGTCAAAATAGGGGGCAGGGGGTTCGGAAAAATCTCACCAAATCTCACTAAGGGGGAGAAGGGCTCAATAACAATCTTACATCAACTTTTCAATGCAGAGGCTATAAATATTATTAGCCAAGTCAACGGAAGGGAGAGGGGGTTCCGTCAAAGCTCACCAAATCTCACCAAGGGGAGGGGGGTCCGAATTTTCAAAAAAACACCTCACATAATTAATGGACGGCCCCTATTTGTTATGTGAAAAACTTAATAAATATTACACTATTAAATACATATGTAAAAATATTGTATATGTAAGAATATGACTTATAAATAAAAGTAAATCTATTGCACGTGAAATCCCTAAGTAAATATCAACTTTGTCACCACTAACATTTATTTGTAAAAATTTATAGTTGACTGTCGCGAAAACGATAAGAAAATCAAGTGCATTTATAAAACCAAAAATTTTTAATTCTTTTATGCTTTTTGCTTTTCTTCTTTCGCACTCTATACCTAAATTCACTTTATTACTTACTCACTAGGCCATCAAGTTAGCTATTGTTATGATTTTATTTTTACAAGATCTTTAAAAGAAAATAATAATAAGAGGATAAATTTCAAAGCGAAAATATTCTTAACCCATTAACAATATACTATATTTTTTCATATATTTTTTTTCTTTTGGCTTTACTTAATATTACTTCAACGCGAATTTAGAACAGCTTTCACACTAGCGTTACCGCATTTTTGTTAGCTCGTTTTTGATTGACGTCAGCTGCGCTGGATCCTCCCAATCTTCTAAATGGAGCTCTAGGGCTCGCTCTGTTCATGTTAACTTCTTTTCATCTTTTTTTTTAAATTAATCTGTACATTTAACACATTTTATAAAATAAAACTACTTTTTTATAACACATATCTATGTAATTATGTAGTATACGCACATCGGATCAAAATTCCATTTTGTAGTTTTTTTCTCTGAATAATTTTTTTTTCACTAATTAGGTGATCAAAATAAATAGCTAAGTGATCAGTTTGATGTGTGAAAACATATTTTTTTTTTTATTTTATAAAATACGTATTTGTCCATTAAATAAAATAATTTTTTTTAAGACTTCAGTGGAAATTAAATTGTAAGCTGTGTCCATTTTTCTAAAAAGTGGGCAGATATTATTTGTTCGTTATAGGCTAGACTGCAGAGGTACTCTGGCTTTCGCTAGTCGGTGCTGGACATACTACGTAGAAAGTAAGTCTTTGAGTCACAGCCAAAGGCCACCCACTACTCAGACTTTGCAGAAATACTCTTACAACCGTATGTTTGCGGAACCTGGGACGAATGAAAAAACACAATTTAACATCTATATTAATGGACAGATTTTGATGAAATTTGGTTTATAGTGTGATTGAACTCTGAGGAAAGATATTTTTTCTAAAGTGGGAAGTGCCACGCTCCTATCAGAAAAATGCATTTCCACGGCTAAGCAAATTCACTATAGGTCAAATAGCACATTTTTCTGGCCAAAACTAATAACGACTATATTATCATGGTGATTAACTGTAAATGTATTTTTTATGTTGACTCTAGAGTCTAGACCAAAAGAAGAACTCTGACAAAAATCTTAACCCTTATGATACCGGGTCAAAAATGGTACGTACCACATTTTTAAAATTCTATAGTTAATGAAATAAAAGATATGTTTTTATGTTTAGATTGTAATATTAAGTTAAGAAATAAATAACGTTTACTTAAACATCACTTTCTAAAGATAAATTAGTTAAATTTAAGAAGGATATAAAGATACGAGGATAACCACAAGGTTAAGGATAAATACGAGTATTAGGATATCGATATCGATATGGAAAACCATAGCAGCTATGGTAAGAATTAAGGTAAAGGTATGGATAACCTTAGAGATCATTATAAAGGGAAAGTAAAAAATTATACACATAAAGATGAAGGTTAAGATAAAGTTAAGGTCAAGGAGGAAACGAATGTCAACAAGAATGAAAATTATGTAACAACAGATTAGAAGTGGAACGAGAACTAAAGATGAATCAGACAGAAGCAGTGATATAAAAAATGTTTAAGAAAAGAATGAAGAAAGGGAAACTAATTGAAAGAGACATGATATTTCAAAACTGTTTAAACATTTTTTGTCCTGCTTAGCCTCTTCGGACTCTATCTTTTTAACATTTATCAAATGTGAATAAAAACTAATTTCCATCCAACGTATGTACTCGTATGTATTAAACAATTTTTGGCCAAATTCATGGAAATTCTGTTGATGCCCGCTGTGAAATCAAAAGAAAACACCAAGCGTCGCACAATCAACAACAACAAATTAGCAAATACACGCGTGTCTGTTCAAGGCTGACTGGCCGTTGTCTGTCGAATGTCACACGGTCGGACGCACAGGCACAAAAGATGTGACTTTTCCAGGGTAGTGGCTTCAGCTACAGCAGCAGCGGCTGCGACTGCGACGTCGTAATAAACATTACGAGCAACGGCAGCGGATGCTGCGTTGCTTTTTATTCATTGACGAAAAAAAATCGTGAATCACTCAGTACTTTCAGTTGTTGATCGAGAAGAAGTGTAGCAGCACAAAGGGATTACATGAGTGGGTGGATGGATGGTAGTGGTCGCAGAGATGTGTTTATTTTATTAAATATAGTTCCAGGGAATTAACAGTTAAATTTTAGTAAGTTGGAAAAAAGTATGCAAATACCATAAAAAAGTTTTAAAATAAAAAACGAACAACACTCGACTTACCGACTCCATATTTGTTGTTGGAAGGTATCCACATTTTTTCTGAATTTTACGGTTTTCTTTTTTATTTCACTTTGCGCGCTGCGCTCCCTTTGCACTATGCGTTTTGCAAATACAGAAAACAAAAGCGCAAAAACAGCAAACACTCCCAATTTTATGTTTGTGCTTTTCTTCTTTTTTCTTCACCTGACAATTTAATTTTTTACCCAAAATTCTTTTTAAATTATTTCAATTGAAATATTTTGATTGATTTTTATTAAGATTTCACATTTTTAACTTTTGTTTTTTGCACTTTTGCTTTTTTCACTTCCATTGCTTTTTTCTGCGTACACTTTGTGATGATTTTCTCTTGTTTAAACAAATTTTTGTTTTGTTCACAATTTTATTATGCGCCTTTTCGTGCAGTCGCTTTATATTTTTTCATATAATATAAATTTTGCTCAAAATTTTTACTTCCGCTCGTTTATTTTCACTTTTGATTTTGAAAAAATAAAAGACGAATTTTCATCGTTGCAGCCACCGTCGCTGCTGCGAATGTGTGGAAAAACCCATCGCACAGTGGAAGAAAATCGATAGATCCCTCGAGCTGTGTGTCTTCCTCTATAACGGCAATAAATAATCCAGCACGTTGTTGTTGCTTTGCTTTTGTGCACAGTCGCACGCATACACCGCCGCACTGCACTTTTCCCACACGGAAAATAAATAATAAAATACGCACAGCAAAACACCACCGAATACTACACGTCCGCACGCGATGACTGCAATTTTCTCTTTGACTTTGTCCGCTTACACCCGAAGCGAAAGCAATTCAAAGTCACACAACATCAACAATTCAATTCTTCCAATCAGACGCATAATTGGACAACAACAAAGATTTGCAAATGTCAAATCTTTAACAAAATGACAGCGCGCGAATGCGAAGCACATAGCGAATGACAGAATTATTTGAACAGCTGTTTGTACTGACAGATTTCGCAGTGCTTTTAAAGCGTTGCGTTGTACTTAACACAGTGATTTTAACTGTCGGATACTATGTGGGTTCGTGTACTAACTAAAATTTATATTCTCCATTTTAAATTCTATGTAATGCACAAACCTACAAAAATTCAATTGGTACAGTCAGTTGAAAGGCTGGAACTTTTACAGTACAGAGTAAAAGTTTTAGACAAAAATTTTATGTCTCCATAATTACAAGTTCGGCGTGCCGTAAAAATGTCAGCATCAACAGGCACAAAAAAACGGCGTGCCGTAAAAATGTCAGCATCAACAGGCACAAAAAAACGGCGTGCTAAGGCAATTATAGCTTTTCCATGTTGCCGTCAACGTCAAGGTTTACACTAGGAAATTCGAAGAAACAAATTCTTGCCCATTCCCCTTTGTGAATTTGTTTTGCATTTACACACGAAAACTAGAATTTCCTTCTGCTTGCGAATATCAAAGCAGTTACTGCGTCGATCCATCACAACAAACGTAGAGTCAAAGCATAATATAAGCTAACGAACAGAACGAAAGAGAATTTGCGGGTACGGAAAATTCTGTACACCACCATTTCGTTTTCCCTTCTTGCCTACAAACAAGGAAACTTTGCGGCAAGAGTTTCCTAGTGTAAACGTTGACAACATATGATGTGAGACGATGATAGCAATGTAGCACCTGAGTCCAGTAACAATTACACAGACAAATGTCGTTCAATAAAAAAATAAATTGTTACGAAACTTTTTATTCATAATGTTATCTTCAATTTTCTTTTATATTTTTATTTTAAGAATTTGCGAAATTTTTAAGCTTACTTTTGCCAAATTTAATTTAAAAATTTATTTTCATTAAACTTTAATTTAAATAGTGTAGCGAAATTTGGTATATTTCAGAAAATTCTCGAAATAAAAACCAACGAAAGAAAACTAAGCGATACTAGCTAGCATCACTGGCTGTATAAATACTTTTACACCATCTAGCGGCAAACTGCAGTTTTTGTACTAAAAATGATAAACCGAAAAGGCGCTGCATTACACTATAAAAGTCGACAGCCGAGAGAAATTATCGCCGTCGTTAAACGCCATCTAGGAGGTATTAGTAACATTCTAGATAATTGTGGACTCCACGCCGATATGCCATTTAGAAGGTACTGGATTATTCGAGAAAAAAGTAAGTTGATTTTAAAAGTAAAGTAAGACATATGATTTTAACACAGTGGATTTTAAGTAATAAAGAAAAACAGTTGTATATACAGTGCCAAATTAATATTAGACTTTGAATGTTAATGAAATAAACAGTTGTACCGTGAAAACTAACTTTTGTGATTAAAATAAACCATTTTATAATTAAATAAGTTTGTGTGTTCTTGATTGCTACACAATCCAGTGATCGAACTCAGAAAAGTGTAAGAGATCGAAATTATCGTCTAAGAGACAGGAGTTTCGTAACAATAGCTTTGACAGTTGAACGTCGACGAATAAGTTCCTATTCCCACAAAACTCGAAAAAAGTTGAAAGAGGTTGATACAGTTGAATATCGCTGAAAAGTTCAAAACATATGGAAAATAATGAAGAAAGTTGGAAGAGGTTGAATATGTTAAAAAATAACGAAAATGTTGAATAAGACGAATACATATGGAAAAATGTTGAAACAGTTGAAAATGTTGAAGAAGGTTGAAAAAATCAAAAAAAATCAAAAAATTCCAAGCACACTTTTTCAATTCCGCCTATTTTTGGATGAATAAATTACATTCGTGATCAGCATCCGCATACAAATTGTTATCACAAGCTATTAGCTTGAATAAAGCCGATTTTGATAATCCTGTCGAACTTAGTTTAGTTTCAAACGTATTGTTACGAAATTTCTGTCTCTTTGACGATAATTTCGATCTCTCACACTTTTCTGAGTTCGATCACTGGATTGTGTAACAATTAAAAACACACAAACTTATTTAGTTATAAAATGGTTTATTTTATTAACGTTCAAATTCTAATATTAATTTAACACTGTATAGAAAACTGTTTTGTTCTACTACGGATCACACTGTATTCACTTTATTGCTTACTGCTTCGCTGGTTTAATTCTACTGTGTGTTCAGCTCAGATGACAACCCTTTTTATACTGCAGTCATCACTCTCTCGAATAATCCAGTACCTTCTAAGTGGCGTATATTCTACCATTTTCTACAACCCACCAGTGCTACTTTGTAGCGTGCATTCTACTACTATCCACAATTCACCACAATGGTGAATGGTGCGCATGGCGCACTGACGTTGAGCTAGCTATTATGCTAGATGTTAGATGGCGTTGTACGTTGTACGACGGCGATAATTTCTCTCGGTTGTTGACTTTTTATTTATAGTGTACTGTTCAGTTTATTATTTTGCCGCTAGATGGTGCTAGTATGTTTATGCTAGCTAGTATCGTTTAGTTTTCTTTCGTTGGTATTTATTTCAAGAGTTTTCTAGCATAAACCAAATTTCGCTACACTGCCCTCCGCTTAAACTTGTTCGTCCCGAACAAGAGTCTCTCCGTTTCTAGTATAAGGTGCCAGCCTTTCGATGTGGACTACCTTAAATTTATTTTTGTTCCCGGGGTATTTTTGAATTCGATACACAACATCATTAATCCTTGTGACGATCCGGTAAGGTCCCTCCCAATGAGTCTGTAATTTAGGAGACAAGCCTCGTTTTCGTTGTGGGTTATGTAGCAGCACTAGTTGACCTTCTTTGAACCCTTCAGTATTTGCTCGCAGGTCATACCGAGCTTTCATCTTGTCGCTAGCCAATTGAGTACGTCTCCTGATAAGCTCGTGTATATCTGCTAATTCTTCTCTTTTCCGCGACATGTAATCGTCAGCATGGGTCGTTTCTGGGACAACGCTTACTCCGTACTTCAAATCTGCTGGAAGCCTTAAGTCCGTACCAAAAATGGCTTTTGCTGGCGTGACTGTAGTGGTATCGTGTATTGCCGACCGATAAGCCATCAGAAACATTGGTAGGTGCTCATCCCAATCTTTTTGTCCTTTATCGACAACCTTTTTTAAATGTTCCTCTAGAGTACGGTTGAACCTTTCGACCATGCCATCGGACTGAGGATGCAAAGCTGTGGTGCGTGTCTTCTGTATTCCAAGCATGTCACAAACCTCCTTAAAAAGTGTCGACTCAAAATTTCGTCCTTGGTCGGAATGCAACTCAAGTGGAGCTCCATATCGGCAAATCCAATTTTTGATGAAAATGTCTGCCACTGTTTTTGCTTCTTGATTGGGAATGGGATATACTTCTGGCCACTTACTGAAGTAATCAATTACCACAAGGATGTATTTATTTCCTGCATTGCTGATTGGAAAAGGTCCCGCTATATCCATGGCTATCCTTTCAAAGGGAGCTCCGACGTTATACTGATGCATTTTTCCCCGAGTGCGTTGCCTTGGTCCTTTAGCAATTGCACATTGGTCACAACGGCGGATCCAGTCAGCAACTGATTCTTGGCATCCTACCCAATAAAACCGTTTCTTTAATTTCTCTGTGGTTTTCGTTATGCCCAGATGTCCACCACTCGATCCATTGTGATAATCCTCGATTATTTCCTTAAATTTGGCCTTTGGAATAACCAGCAATTTTGAGCGAGTTTTACCATCCTCGCTTTCCCAGATTCGGTAGAGACAACCGTCATGCAACTCCAAACTTTGCCATTGCGCCCAGTATGCTTTACAGATTTGGCTTTCATTTGAAATTTCTTGCCACGCCGGTTTCCTACCCAGCTCCTTATACTTAATTATAGTTGCCAAATCTGTATCATTGCGCTGGTCCCGTTTTACCTCCTCTTTTGTCCACTTTTCTTCAGGCAAAACGTTCAAAAGGCGCACATCAATTGTTCCTGCTTTATTTTCTGTTCGCGAACAATGACCGCATTCAATTTTACATGGACGACGGGAAAGTGCATCCGCATTTCCATGCTGGCTTCCTTTGCGATGCTCTATGGTGAAATCATAGCTCTGCAAGCGTTCTATCCACCGTGCGATTTGACCTTCAGGATCCTTGAATTGAAGTAGCCACCTTAATGCCGCATGGTCTGTCCTCAGGAGAAAGTGCTGTCCATATAAGTACTTATGGAAGTGTTTCACGCATTCCATTACTGCCAGTAACTCTCTCCGAGTTACGCAATAATTCCTCTCAGGTTTCGACAGAATTTTGCTGAAATATGCGACGACTTTTTCTTGGCCATTGATGATTTGGGACAAAACTCCTCCAATACCATGGCCACTCGCATCGGTGTCCAATACAAATTCTTTGCCGGGTATTGGGTACGCGAGTATTGGCGCTGTAGACAATAATTCTTTCAGCTTTTGGAATGCAGTTTCCTGTGCCCCACTCCATTCGAATTTTCGATTTTTCTGTGTCAGCTCATGTAGACTGCCTGCAACATTTGCGAAACCAGGAACAAAGCGTCTGTAATAAGTGCATAGACCCAGAAAACTTCGCAACTCATGAAGATTAGATGGACGTGGCCAATTTTTCACAGCTTTTATTTTATCTTCATCTGTGTGTATTCCTTCTGACGTAACCTTGTGCCCCAGATATTTGACTTCACGCTGGAAAAGTGAGCACTTTTTCGCACTTAATTTTAGTCCAGCTGCCTCCAAGCGCTCAAACACTTCCTCCAGATTTTTCAAGTGGTCATCAAAATCTTTACCCATGATGATTATGTCATCGAGATACACTAGACAAGTCTTCCAATGTAGTCCTTTGAGAACTCGTTCCATTAACCGTTCAAACGTAGCTGGAGCGTTACAAAGACCAAACGGCATGACGTTGAACTGCCATAGACCATTCCCAATACTAAAGGCAGTTTTCTCTTTGTCTTTTTCATCTATTTCCACCTGCCAATATCCACTTTGTAAGTCCAGGGTGGAAAACCATGTTGCTCCAGATAACGTATCTAGTGTATCATCGATTCTGGGTAACGGGTAGCTGTCTTTTTTAGTGACGTCATTCAATTTTCTGTAATCCACACAGAATCGCATACTTCCATCCTTTTTCTTCACAAGTACGACCGGTGAACTCCATGGGCTTTCTGATGGTGCAATGACATTTTCTCGCGCCATATCTTCTATAAGGCCCGTCACTTCTTCTCTCTTAGCGAGTGCTAGCCTCCTTGGAGGTTGACGAATCGGCTGAAAATCACCTGTATCAATACGATGTTTGACAACTGATGTTCGGCCATTATTTTCTCCTTTGGACGCAAATATCCGCCAATGTTTTTGCAGAAACCTTTTTGCTTTATTTTTGTTCTGGGCAGACAACTCCTTCGTCCATTCTTTCGTCAATACTTCCATGGCCGACGATTTCGTTAAAGTTGGGTCTTGTGTGTTCTGCTGGTTATTTTCACAATTTATCACAGCCGTAACTTTCTCACATTGCGCTATAAGTTCACCTTTTTGCATCCATTTCGGCTTATTTGTTGGATTCAAAATTCGCACCGGTATTTTTCTGTCTATTCTTGTGTTTACTAGGGTCTTTCCAATAATCAGGTCTTTCTTAAAATTTTTCTTATCTGCTTCCACTACCCACAGATGGCTTGTCCCACAGTCTTCATTTGTTGTGGCCCAAATAATTTCTTCGGTGTTGGGTTCGATTCGACAGCGCTCACTTATGTAGACTCTTGCAATTGTTAATTTTTGTCCACAGCCAATGTCTAAAGGTAACTCTACATTGGCATACCTTAACGTTTTTTTTTTAAGATCCAAAGTGAACCCGTGTCGAATCATGAAGTCCACGCCAATGATAACCTCATCGGTGATGTTTGCAACAATAAAATCATGTTCCACAGTTTTGTTGCCGATAAGAATACTCGCTGTAACTTTTCCTACTATTTGCGCAATTTCTCCTGTCGCTGTTCTCAATTGGATCCCATTTAATGGCGTTACTCGTCATCTATCAAATAAGTCTTTCCTCACAATTGAATGCGATGCGCCTGTATCCAAAGTAAGCTCACATGGTCTTCCGTTGATTTTTCCACCGATGGTAAGGCTGTTGGAATTTCGGCAGAGCTTCGAAACCAAGACTATGGGGCAATCATCTGTAAGAGTCAGCTCACGCCCCGCTGTACTGACTCTCTTTAGTTTAACGACTGCTGCTCGCTAACATTTTCGCCATCGTTCACCCTATTTCCAATTCTTCTTTTTGGTGAACGTGATGCAGATCGTTTACGACGTGATTTGCAGTCACGTGCCATGTGTCCCTGCTTACCACAATTGTAGCATTTTCCGCTGAAGCTACCGCTGGCGAACGATGAATTTTTCTTTTCAGCTTCCACCTCCATCCGACGAGTTTTCAGTGATGGGCGGCATGTTAACGCAATCGTCTCCTGCGTGAGGGCAACCGTTACTGTTTCATTAAATGTCGTCTTCGGGCTCCTCATTGTCTCGCGTTTTGTTTCTGAGTCACGTATGCCGTCAATAAACGCCTCTATTTTGAATTTTTCAGCTACGACACTTAACTCGTCAGGATAGGAAAGGTGTGCCAATCGCTCAATATCCGCAGCATACTCCTGCAAGGACTCACCAGATTTCTGGATACGACTTTTCAACTCCAATCTGTGAATCTGCTTCATGTGGTCACTGCCATATTTTCGCTGTAAAGCATCCATGACCGCCTTGTAATTTTTCTGCTCCCCCACTGGAACTGTTTGCAATACTTCTGCAGCTGCGCCTTTTAATGCCACAATTAGCGCTGCAGCTGCGCTTTCGTTATCCCAACGATTGTGACCAGATGTTGTTTCGAACTGGAGCTTGAAAACACTAAATGGCGTTGTTCCATCGAATGAGGGTGCCTTAAGCCTCTCTGCGCTGATTTCTCTTATAACTTGAGTGGTTGGTTCACTTATTTCCAACTGTTGAATCCTTTTATTAACGTCCTCAAAATTATTTTGAACTTTTTCAAGATTATTTTGTACTTTTTCAAGATTGTTTTGAACTTTTTCCTTGAATGATTCAACGTCATCTCGTAATTCAGTCACTTTTGCATCGAGGCCATCTACCATTTTGGCAACCTCCGTTCGAACAGCCTCGTGGATCTGCGTCGCGTTCTGACTTAATTTTTGATCTATTTGCAGTGCATTTTGACTTAAGCTCTGATCAATTTCTTCCCGAACCGCCTGGATCTGCAGCGCGTTCTGACTTAAGCTCTGATCGATTTCTTCTCGAACGGCCTGGATATTGCTATTCATTTGTAGTGCATTTTGACTTAACTTCTGGTCTATTTTTTCCTGAACCGCATGGATCTGCAGCGCGTTCAGACCAATTTCTTCCCGAACGGCCTGGATATTGCTTGTCATCGCCATTAACATTTTCTCGAACTTTGACATATCTACAACTTCACCACTTGCCGCTGGTCCAGAAGTTTCTTCCACTTTCGCTGCTGATTCTGATACATCACTATAAAATTCATGCTCTTCCAGGTTTACACCTTGAGCCTCAAGAGCCTGCCGTAAGCGTTTCTGTAACTCCACCTTTCCGCCAGTAGATTGCAGATTCAGCTGCTGCAACTCCTTCTTCAGTTGATCCACTTTCAGATCTTCAAACTTAACCATTTTTATTTTTTTTTTTTTTTTTTTTTTTTTTAATTGATTGTTAATTCTTTTTTTACACAATCCCACTTCTGACACCAATTGTTACGAAATTTCTGTCTCTTTGACGATAATTTCGATCTCTCACACTTTTCTGAGTTCGATCACTGGATTGTGTAACAATTAAAAACACACAAACTTATTTAGTTATAAAATGGTTTATTTTATTAACGTTCAAATTCTAATATTAATTTAACACTGTATAGAAAACTGTTTTGTTCTACTACGGATCACACTGTATTCACTTTATTGCTTACTGCTTCGCTGGTTTAATTCTACTGTGTGTTCAGCTCAGATGACAACCCTTTTTATACTGCAGTCATCACTCTCTCGAATAATCCAGTACCTTCTAAGTGGCGTATATTCTACCATTTTCTACAACCCACCAGTGCTACTTTGTAGCGTGCATTCTACTACTATCCACAATTCACCACAATGGTGAATGGTGCGCATGGCGCACTGACGTTGAGCTAGCTATTATGCTAGATGTTAGATGGCGTTGTACGTTGTACGACGGCGATAATTTCTCTCGGTTGTTGACTTTTTATTTATAGTGTACTGTTCAGTTTATTATTTTGCCGCTAGATGGTGCTAGTATGTTTATGCTAGCTAGTATCGTTTAGTTTTCTTTCGTTGGTATTTATTTCAAGAGTTTTCTAGCATAAACCAAATTTCGCTACAGTATAATAACCAACACCAAATTTTATGAAGATCACTCTTATTGCACACTAAATATAACATTTAACGTTTAATGCTTCTATCAGGGATGCCACGCCTACAGAAACTGTTGCGTCTACTTTTGGTTATAAGATTTACATATATTTTATTGGTTGCATCAAGAACCTTGCCAGTTGCATGCGGGATTGGACAACGGAATGTCTTACAACAAAGACACATAAAATGCTATATCTAGGAACCTACAGTTGTTATAGTTGTGTAATTTTACACCATGGACTTAAATAGTATGTACTTAGCACCTTGAAAAATGTTGGAGGGATTGCTCAAAGGGGCACACGCGGATGGAGCCGCGGGCAAATAGCTAGTTTTTAATAAAACTAAGTTCAAAACAAAACATTTACAGCTTCTTATAGAAATTGTGCACCCTTATAATAAAAAAAATGAACTTTTTTCATCAACACATATAAGCAGCAGCTGCACACTGAACTCTGCAGCAATTGATTCTCGTATCACTTCGCTGCCTAGAGTCCATTTAAGAAGTTAAAATTCTTTTCTGCTTCAGTTTTCTCTTTTCATTCGTTGAATCTTCAACCGTACAAGGCTGGAACATGTTTCTGCAGCATTAAGCCCACATCGTAAATGAGTAACAAAAACAACTCCACGATAGTAAAACAGCAGAGCAAATGCTTTAAAAAAAGAAACGAAAAAATACAAGGATAAATTATTTTTTGGCAAAGCTCCAAAGAATCGTATTGCAGCAACGTGTCGAGTTCGAGGGAATGAAAAAAACAACCGATACACCACTAACCTAATTCGTTGAGTTCATTATTTTTTTTTTTTTATAAAAAACAACAAATTTTTATTATCTTCCGATACATTCACAAAACTTCACGAACAGTTGCGCAAATCTTATTGTCTTTAAAAGAAGGAAAGCACAAAAATTCCAAATCAAGGCTTTCAAAAATAGCATCAACTTCTTCTTATTGGGAGTCTTAGAACTTTCCAGAAAAGTAGTGTAAGAACATTTGAAACTTTTAACTTTGTATGCAATCTTTCTACTTATATCGCTGTCCAACGTAATGAGTGAGTCTCTGAAGATTTTATCCACTACATTGATTGGATCGTATTAATATAGCTTCTGACAAACAGATCGACTACGGACCAAATAGTTGCACTAATACATATGGCCATTTCGTAAGGCAAGTAGTGCGAATCATTCCTGGCATCGCTCTTTTGAAGGGACCCAGCGCATCCAGATAGGTTCGCGCTTGTTCGGTTATTTGTTTGCCTATCACTGTGGTATTGAAATAAGGAAAGCCTATTCTGCTACCCTCGGAATGCCATATGTCTACCAAATGGGTGTCACATGGAAACATTTTCTCAAGCTTTTTTTTTTTTTTTAAATTTTGAGTCACTGAATCCAAATCAGGTAATCGTTTTGTACATGGTATCACATTAAAAAAGCAAAAACAGGGAAAATACAATGCAAGAAAAAACCAAACTGATAAATTGAAAGGGGAATGTCAGCGGCAATAGATAACAGAATATAAAAATGAGGATAACGAAGGAACAAAAAATGAAACACACAAGCAAATGCTCATAGAATCGCATGTGAAACTGTATGCACCCAGAAAACCTTCCGAAAATTTGAACTCTTCCACATTTATGGCGATGATTTTTTAACTCTCCTAGAAGAGTCTTATGCAATCAAACATAAGTTCGATTAATATACAACCGTCTTTTTTTACTCTTCAGGAAGATAAATAAGAAGAAACATATGTACATTAGAGTGTTTATTTTGAAAATGTTGTAGATATATTTAACTTGAGGCTTAAAAATATCTGTCCCAATATTTGAGCTTCCTAGCTCAAATTTGTAAACGGCGATGACAGAGTTATATCGGAAATAGTTGAAATTTTACGAAAAAACCGACTAACTTAAACGTAGAAAAAGTTTGCCTTAGATGTCAAGATATAGCGTTTTCAGTATTTTAGTTGTATGGGAGATGCCACCCACTGTTGTCAAACAATGCGCATACTTTGAAGAAGGCTTTGAAGAAAGTTCTCCCAAAATTGCAGCTACCTAAATTGATTCTGCTAACGGCGCAGTCAGTTTGTTTTCCCAATTGAAATGCGGCTCTTTCGCGATTAAAAATGTTTGCTGGGCACATAAGATATTGCGGTTTTCAATGGCATCAGAATAATGTAAAAATTCTGCGATTAAGCCATACAAAAGATGTTCTTATTGTGTTACCTTTATCTATTGAATAACGATAAACAGAGTCTTTGTGACCATTTTTTAAGTAAGTTACATATGAGTACATACATACATATGTACATATATCATTGTGAAACATTATAACAATGTCATAAGTACAAAACCATTAACGATTAGTTAATGAAATTATGCCAGCGGGCGTGAGAATCCTTGAAAATGCATGTAAGATATTGAACCAATTTTCATGTGCTGTTTTATTTTTATCGAATTTATTGAATAAAATTGGAAAATATTTGTATTCAATGAGGGGTATTAAAAATAGCAATAAAAAGTAAACAAAACTAACAATTGGATGAAAACAGAAATCAAAAAGTTAGAACAATATCCTTAAACAAGGATACATAATAAACTTTCAAATCGAATTCCAATTAGGCTACAAAAGGACAAATGGACTATTGCAGATGTTGCAAACAAAAGTTTAAATTGAATACGAGTAGCTTACAGAAATACTTATACAAACACAATCGCACGAACACATATGCTACAAAGCATATAAAATAAAATTTATTTCACCTAAGGATAAATTTACAATTCGGAAAAGGGATATATTTGGTCACTATTAATTTAATTTGCTTGCCAGTTTTGTTTTTATTTCCACAAGGATTCAAAGAGTTCCTTCGAAATTGTAACTTTGGCAAATTACTTTACGTACGTACGTATGATGTACGAATAAAGGATTCAATAAGGATGGTTTGGCTGACGTCTTGTAAAGGTTCATTTAAGGCGTTCACACATTTCATATGTTCCAAATAAAATGAAAATGAATATGAAATCATCAAAGGCTTAAGACCTACAATCTGAACATAATTAAGTTAAAGTAATTTTTAAGTTTGAATCTAAAATGTCTGAAAAAGCCTGTCTCAATAAAATTTAAAAAAAAACTATTCCGAATGCTTTTGATCAATTTTAAGAACTTTTTACATTAGCAATTGCTTATGAAAATTTATTTTGAAGAGTCATGTGATTTTATATAAATGTTCAAAAAAATATTTTTTATGTTGCAAGCAAATAAAAAGTTCTTAAAATTGGTCAAAAACGTAATTGACATTTTTTTTTAAAATTGTTACAATAAAATTAAAAAAAAATATTTATCTGATTATTTTGACTAATCTTAAAAACTTTTTAAGGAGAAAATGTAATTAAATGTAAAATTTTGACCAAAACTATATATGTATATCACTAAGTCAAAAACTAAAAGTCTCTCAAATATTTTTTATAATCAAAATATTTGAAATCATTCAAACTCTGCATTCAAACCATGAAAACTATTTTTTGATTTTTCTAAATTTTTTTTTGCAATATTTAAAAAAATTTACGTGAGCTTTTCCCTTGTGGACGTCATCTTGAGCCGCCATTTTTAACGAAAGTTGTAAGCCTGGTTAGACCTGTTTGGGAAACTGCGACTAACGGACGGAGTAGTTCATTTGACAAAGTAATGCGAATCTATACATATTTTCATTATTCGTGTCAGTCTACGGATTATACGTATATGTTACCGGCCAAACTAGTCTTAGGCCAAACTAGTTACCGTGAAGCCTAAATAATTGCAATGAAATCTTAGTGCAAAAGCACTGTGGCTAGTGAAAACTAAGGCAGTAGCGAAGTAAAACAATAAAACTTATCAACTTTATTGAATACTAGACAAGTGGTCAGTGAGGGTAAGTGGGCGGCCTTTGGCCGCGGTCGAGACTTACATCCTCCAATAAGTCCAGCTTTGCTATCCACAGTGCTTTTGTATTAAAATTAATTAACTTACTTTTAGGCATTCAAATTAACTAGCTTGGCCTAGGAAAAACTAGTGGAATTCGCTGTTTGCAGGTTTGATATAGGAAGCTGAAACTTTGGGAGAATTTTCTTCAAACCCGATTCTATTCGGAAATTCATGGAAATTCATGCAGTGGCATTGACAATTTCAAGTTATAGTGTATTAAGGTGAATGCAGTAAAAACAACATAGGATTTGCTGTTACACAAAAAACACCAAAGCTCTACTCGCGGAGAGACCTCAGTTTTTCTCCGTATGTATAGGCTTAAAAAATAGCAGCAAGCTTTTTTTCGATACTTCCTTATATGAACATAAGGAAAATCAAAAAAATATTTAAAAAATAATATTATAAATAAGAAAAAATCAAATTTTCATAATTTTTTTGGCCAAATTCCAAAAAATTACACTTTAACAGCTCTGGTAGCAGCTATAGGTTTATTTTTTTTTTTTTTTAAAAAAAAAGAGGAAATACTCGAATATGAATAAATTTTCGAAAATCGAGTGTTCTTGAAGTATTCTAGAACATGACTTTTTCTTAACATTTCTAATGTATAGGTTACCGACCAAACTAGTGTTTAGGATAAACTCGTTTTTCCTAGGCCAAGCAAGTTAATTTAAATTCCTAAAAATATGCAATTCGAATAAAGGACAGAGCTTGATATTTTTTGTTATTGTTGTAAGAGCTGGAAGATCTAAACGAGATTCGAGCTTTACATCCATGATCTAGCAGACTAATTTCTTTATTAAAATGTTTTCTGGAATATTGAGGTACCGTAAACAAGCAAGCAGTAGCTGCTTATATTTCTTTTAGAAACTTGAATACGAAAGGTGCATTTAGCATGATCCTACGATTCTTGAGAGAAGGAAGTTAAATTAATTTGCAATTTGTTTATGTAATGATCCAAAAACTCTGTTGACTTGCGTTTTATAAGGCTAAGAATGCTTTATTAACAACAATTTGAAGACTTATAAAGAATGAAAGAAAGTTTTGTTTCCGTTGTTCCGACGCAGCCACCAATTTTATAGCTACATATTTACAAGTGGATTCTTACGTGTTAAGTATCATTGTTTTGAATTTCTGCAAATTTAATTTCATGCACTCGTATAGCCTGGAGTATATTGCACTCCAACATTTACTTATATAATACATTCCAACGAAAACTCAATAAACAATCTGTTGTGATAGTGCTCAAGAAAGGATTGTTGCAGTACTTTAAAGCAACAATGTAGTACTATAAAAATGGAAACAACTTTCTGACTAAGGTGTCGATTTGATAAAGTGGAGTAGAATTCGAAGCACGTTTTCTTGTTATTGATACAACACTTCATGTGTAGATTAGACAATTTTTTTTATCTTCATCAGTTTCTCGACTATCGCACCCACTAGCAAGAGCTTAAGGGTATTGAAACAGTGAAAACAGCAGTGGAAACGGAACAACAATACGTATAAAGTCGGTTCATCGTAATGAATGTGCATTAAGTTCAGTTGTGTACCGAAGTATTTAATTTCAATCATAACATTGGCCAATGCTGCAACACATTAGTTTGCAATTTATTTGTTTACTCTGAGTTTTTGTTCGTTGAAAGAGTAAATTGATTTGTAAATAAAAGGACTTTTATGAGAGTCACGTTCTGTAGAAGTTCAGTAAAAATGCTATAAAGACATATCGTTTCGTGAAGCTTAATTCAGTAAAATGTACATATTTTTAAGCTTTTTGTCTACTTCTGTTTGAAAATAAATTATTTTTCTAATAGCAAATCGTAAACAATTTTTAAACGTTCCATTTTCCAATTGAAAGAAAATTTTTGTCTTTTTTTACTGCTCGAAATTTTTTTTCGGAGTTTTCCCTTTTTCCCAAAATTATTTATCTTACTCAAAATGAACTTCTTAAATTTTTATTTTATTAATAATCTTTTCTAAATCATTGGCAAACATTTTTTATATCACGTATGGTTTTTAAAATAAATGTGGTTGAAAATGTTAAAATTACTAATTTCAACTCATGGATCTCCAAAAGCATATGTGATATGAAATAAATGAATGCCAGACTTGAATCCAGCTTTAAAGACTTCGTAAGTAGAGAGAGACTGCAAACTCTCCTGCCTATTGGTACAATCGCATCTACTCAGAGTCGGCCTTAGGTACTGCGAGACCCCGTGCAACCAGTTGATGCGAGACCCCTTGTAATCAGTAAGTCACATAATAAAAACTGTTGCTTTGGCTCTGCTTTAATTTATCCTTCTTAATACAACAGAAAATGGTTTTGTTCCTTACCTTCTATCGTAAAATTTCTTCTATGCACGAAAAACGAAAAAAAAAAATTATGCTATAAAAACTGTTCAAACGCGTTTTATCGCCATTTTTCGAAAAAAAAGTGTGGCCCGCGAGGCCCCATGCAACTGCATGAGTTTTTCTCCCCTAAGGCCGGCTCTGCATCTACTGTTGAGCTAATAAAAGCTTATGGTAATTAGCATCATCATATCATACATACATATTTAATGCATATTGTACAATTCAATTCACAAAATATGTTCTTTTCTGTTTGTATTAATCGTGCCAAGACCACAAATTCTATTCTGCCCATTTTTCGAAAAGATATAAGTATATTATAGCAAACAGACCACCTACATACAATATACATATGTTTATATTGAATTTCGTAATGTATGCCAGCGGTGGGCACAAAAATCTAACAAAAGAGCAAAACAACAACAAACGAAATTTTAAAGTTTTTTTTTACTTTCATTTCCAAAATTGCCATTAGCACAAAAAAAAACAAATTTCACTACAAAAAAAAAAAAAATGGCTACATTCGTCAAGACACAATGCGGCGCCGTTATTTATGCCTTTGTGGTTTGTTTTTGTTTTCATTTGAACTCAAGTCAACGCTGTGCCTCGATAGCGTTGAAATTCTGCGTATTTTGTGACGCGATAGCGTTGAAATTCTGCGAATTTTTTTTCGCTTGCTTGAGAGTCGAATAACGGTTAGAGCAATGAGAGCAAATAGAGCCACTATGTGCCCTTCACTGATGTATGCTATAAAAGTTCACTTTAACGCAAAGTTCACGCTACAATTCAATTTCATTCACTTATAGTACCACGAATTAGTGATGACATTTGGGTTTTGTGGAAATGTACTGAATGGAGACTTGAAGTGTACTTTTTCGACATGAGCATCAAAAAGTTACTTAAAACTACTAAAATTTTACAATTTTACTATAAAATAAAAGGACAGTCAAAGTTTAATGAACATATTATTATGTAATTTTTAGAAATACATAGTCGAAATGTATTAAAAATGTACTGAAAATACACCGAATGTGCTGAAAATGGGCCAAATGTACTGAATGTACTGACGACAATTTTTCACGAGGCAAATGTACTGAAAAAAGTTCAAATGTATGGAAAATGCCATCACTGCCACGAATGCTGTTTACTTACTTTTTGTTCAGAAGCACCTTATAGTGAATAGTTCACCTAAAATAACATTTACAATATTCATGTATATGGGAAATATCACGACCACTGTTGCAATATGCAGCTTTGTATTCCAACTTCCTAAGTTTTTTTTTTATTTTTTTTTTTGGAGCAGACTCTTCAAACATGGTTTTTCTTGAAGTTAAGACTATCTTTAATTAATATTCAAGGAGGAACAATTAAAATTCAAAGGGAAACATAGTTAAAATTGCATTTAATTTAAAAAAAAAACATGGAAAGTTACATACAAAGTTAAATAAAAAAAAATAGCTATCTGAATTTCAATTGAACAACCTTTATTATGAGTTCAAGATAGCCTTAACTTCAAGAAAACTATGGCTGGAAGATGTACTCCAAAAAAAAAAAAAAAAAAAAAACGAGGCCAGCTAAAAGGCCCAATCTGATGGATATGCACATATGTACATATTTATTTACAATTTCAGCACGTTTCAAAATATAAAATAAATTAATTATATTGTAATTTTAAGCCCCAAATGATGATTGCATTTCCTACTCTTTTGATAGTAAGTTTATTCTGAAATTTTTTGGAGTGTATGACGTGATGGATAATCGCCAGTGACTATGGTAAATATGGGTTAAGCTCACCACACCACAAATATGACGCGACACTCACATCATTAAAGAAAATATCACCTACATACGTCTATTTCTTCAAAAAATCAATCTTCTGTAATCAATCGATGAGGGGAGGTCGAAAATTATTTTAAACAGAAAAATTGTCAGGAACTATGAATTTGCTGAACTTCAGGTGGAGAAGTACTTAAAGTTGAATTAACCAACCCCTACATTCGGCCCTGGTCTGCGCACATGTTTTTAAAGTCCGTAAATCGTATTTTTTTTTAAATTATTAACGTTAGTAACGGGAAGAAAATAAAAAAACTATTAAACTTTCAATAGCTTTTTGAACTATATTTCGAATAATATTCATGCTACTAATATTGATTCAGGAGTTATCAAATTACAATGACTTTTATGAAAGATTTATCTATCCAATTTTTAAATGGATACACATACATTCATACCTTCAGAAGCTGATTGTTCTGTATCCGCCACTGACTGTATGCATTGGCGAAATAAAAGGGTTTTCAAACTGATGAGCTAGTCCTTTTATCATAAAAAGTATGTACTTAAGTATCACGTATCACTATTGCGGATACGGATGTTTATGTAAATTTTGAAAAGAAAACAAGATTGTACTCTCTCACAAATAAATAACAAAAATAAAAATGGTATCTTTTTTATTTCATATTTTGCATAAAAATGCTGTTAAGGAAAGTATTGCAATGGTCTGTTTTTCTGTTGCCTGAAATTTTGTATAGTTTTCTTCTTTTGGGAAATGTGTTTTGTTGCACAACATACAATAACTAATATCACATAATCTAATGTTTCAACTATTTAGTTGAACGGGTTTGCATTTTATCACGGACTTATGTATATTTGTATTTAGGTGTAAAACTTTTTTCTCATGGATTATATAAAGTTATTTTGCCCAACTTTTTTAAAGGCAATCAAACTAAAACTGTCATATTCGTATTGTCAAAATAGTTGTGTAGACCTTAAAAAATGCACAGAAAATTAATTTATTTCAAGATATATGATACATTTAAATCTGTTTTTGCCAGAGTTCAAATTAAAAGGAATCGTATTGTAATTAGTAAACAAGACCGTGCAGTTGAATGCCGTTAGAATTATAAGCCAGTAACAACGACATGGAAATAATAACATTCGAACTCTTCTTAAAATAAACTTCAATTTCTACCGAAAAGTCATATTGAGGTAGGGAGCTTGGAGTATCTTTCTGAGAGGATTGCCGCGCGAGCCTGTTAAGTTTACGTCCTCTCTCAGGCTATTATAGCGATATTTTTGACAGCCCATAGCACAGCTAAAGTGTTTTTGGTCACGGTCACAACTGTTTACGTTGCGCGTGAACACCCTACATTTGTTGACCTCAAACTAAATCGATTTGGATATTTATTTTCATTCAAAGTTGTTAATCGAAACATTAATAGCGCAAATACTCGGGCACCCACCACCAAATCCGCAAGAAAGTTGTGGTGCCGGCATTTCTCGTATTCAACGTTCGTCAGTTAGGTTCATTTCCTGAAAAAAAAACTTTTCTACCAACCGATGGATAAATAAAATATAAGAATATAAAATAGATTTTGCCCCCGGAAAAGACCTTTTTGGCTCACTTCAGCAAAGTCTTATTCGTCTTAGGAAAAGTCGAAAATGGATTGAGATTACAAGCGATTTCTGCTAAATTTTTATTTTTGCACAAATCGATGGGGAAAGGATAAGAGATAAATTGAATGAATATGTTCCTAAAGCAATAGCATGGAATATATTTTGCCCACACTCGACTAACGAAATTTTCATTTCATTTCAAATTGTTTGAAAAGCCTTTGACTCTAATGCTAATCCCGGATCACAAATGAAAAGGGGACCTGGCCATATATTTTGACCTAAGGAGCTTTTCACGCAGATGTACTCTTATCA
Source organism: Tricholauxania praeusta (assembly GCA_949775025.1). NCBI lineage: Eukaryota > Metazoa > Arthropoda > Insecta > Diptera > Lauxaniidae > Tricholauxania > Tricholauxania praeusta. The sequence continues at coordinate 36,021,567 of OX459029.1, read as the reverse complement.
AAGGTTAAAGCACTTAAAAATACTTTCTGAAAAATATATATTTCGATGGTGTCAAAATGAGAACATATTTACCCATATTTTGGCAAACTTAATTTTTTAAATTTTTTACAAATTTTCAATATTTTTTTTTTTTCGAGAAACTAATCGTGTGCGCTTTCCAATCCCACCGTGTTTGTTGTAAACAATTAAATAATTTTTCTTGAGGAGGATACTGAAAAAGCGACGTCTTGAAAAGCGTAAGCTGTAGTGTTGCAAAACAAATATATACGAATATTACATAGAGACTTCACCGCTAATTTCCTATGCTATCCTTCCGATCCTTTTGCTAAATAGTTTTCACATCAACTTTTGAATCGACAAAATTCAGCAAAATTTTATATGCATTTTAAGACACAAAATTTGTACGTCTAAAGACACAATATGAAATAAAAATTTAACCCTCACTAGATTGTTGCATAAACCAAAAACTTTTCATAGCAACTGTTGCAAACGAAATTAAGGTAAAGTAGAACAAGGTGTTTGTTTAGATTTTGTTGCAAATTAAATGTACGAGTAGATCATTAAAAAGTTTTCCGTTAATTGCTGTGGGTTTTGGTCCGACAACACACTGATGATATGCCCTTAAAAACTATGTTAACAAGAGCTGTAAAGTTAAATTAATTTTAACTTTGTTTAAGTGTTATTTGTAACTTTAGAAAATGGATATTGTTGATACAGTAAATAATGCAAAGCAAAAATCGCAAATATTCATTCACTCCTTACAGGAGATAGAATTGAATATACTTATAAATAAGTAATTATTAATGGTTTAATTAATTTTCACCTTGCGCTGCGGCGCGCCGCCTTTTCGCTTGTATCTCAGGACCGTTTCGTCCTATGACCATGATCATCACAACCATTTCGGTAGCTAATGACGCGACAAACAACTTTTGTATTATACATTTTGACATGAGAGGCGTATTTCAGGCGATAGGTAGGCAATATCACGATTTTAGGCAAATTTCCGAAATTTCAAGGCCGGAGTTGGGGTTGAAGATGCAGTCCGATCTAAAAATGAAAAATTGCATTGGAATCAGGAAGTACTAATGCAACTTTTCCGCACTATTAGAAATCTCGAATCGAAAAAAGTCCGGAATCGACCCACCCTACTGTGGAGTCCTCTCATATTTTTCAGCGTTCTTGGAACAAACAATGCATGTGCCAAATTTACAACTATAACTGCTAAAAGTGTCAAGATATAGTTTTTAACGTGCTTGTGTTTGTAGGAGACGTCACATTTATGTATATGGTATCGTTGTCAAATTCCACCCACATCTTGTAAGGTGCTTGGCATGGCTGATATATTTGATTTTTACGATAATGAAAAAAAAGTATGTTTATGTCGGTTGTTAGAATGTTTGCTTGGAACGCAGTGTGCACGGGTTCAAATTCTGGAAGAATTACTTCATTTCAATTTGATTTTACTTACAATTTTTATTTATAAAATGATTTGAATAACACAACTCGAATGGACTGAGATTTCAATCTGCTTCATTTCTAAAATCTTAGTTTGAATGAGATTCCGATCCTTATCTACTATCTCAGCTACAGAATGTTGACAAGACAAAATTAAACATAAACAACTGTCCGTATAGCTGGCATTTATGTGTTGAAAAATTATTAAAAAAATATGAAACGACCCTTAAGCTGATGTTCGTGTACCATAAGTGAGCGACTTCTCAACAATCGAAAGATTTCCATGTTTCAAAAACAACGGCAACTCGTTCAATAAAACTTTAAAAAGTATCCCCCTCATTTATATGAGGCAAGTGTCCATAAAACTCATTGAAAGTCGTGGTATCACTCAAAAAATTTTAATACGTTATAATAAAAAAACTTATAAAGTAATCCATATGAAACTCAATGTAGCAAATTTACGTGCCGTGAGGTATCTACATGCGTGACACCTAACATACAAGCAAAAAAAAGCTATATGATAAACATAGTTAGTGTACCATTGAATGATCTTAAGCTTAAAATAAATTAACTTTCATGTGAAACCTTCAGTGGGCGTGGCATATATAAACAAAATTTTGAACGATATTTTTAGTTCATTATTGCCGTTTCATACAGAAGCTTTACTCGTTATAAGTAATCTCTAAACTCATTTTTTTCGAAATAACATCAGTTGGCGTGGCATCCACCATGCAAACAACGTGTCTTACTTAATGCATGATTTGGTAGAGGATGAGGGATAACCATCACCATAAGATTTCAAAATGGGTGGAATTGGTTTAGATTTTATCAGTAGGCGTGGCACCTCCATAAATTTGAAATAACTTTCAATCTTTATATTGTGATCATAACGAAAAATCAAACATAAGTCGGTCTACTGGCACACTGTAAATTTGGTTAATTTAACGACTATTGACTTTTGGATAGAGGCAATAAACAAAAGTTCTAATCGCATGCCACTTTATAATATTTTCACACTTTTCTTTTAAGTTTCATCTTAAAAGTAGTACAGTTTTTTTCAGAGGATTGTCTGAATAGCTCTAAGCTGAGAGTTCGTAGGCCCTTACCTGAATACATCACTGAGCAGATGTAAGTGTCAAGTTTCGTAGATCTAAGTAAAGCATTATTTGACTATTCATAATTTGAAGTTTCAAAGCGCTACGATCACAACTCTCAGAGATACGCTCAATCAAAGCTGCCGTGGGTACCCAGCTACCTCGTCCGTACGGTTAGGGTTAATACATTTAGGGCCAAGAATATTAAAGTTGTAATTTTTATATGAAACTATGTAATTTAGGACAATTTGATTAATTTAAATAATTTCCAAAAATTTCCTGAATTTAAAACAACACATTCTTTATTCATTTATATATTTGGAGAATTCGGTGTTCATTTTGTCCTATCACAACAGGTGTTTCTTAAAAACAAATTCCAAGCCACATATCATTGTATCAAAATTAAGAAAAATTGCTTTTGAGCTACCTTCAAGTAATACTATGGGAGGATTAGTTTTTAAGCAAAACCCGCTTTTAGGGTATTAAACCTAAAAAGATATTTGATTTATTTGAACCGCTCTTATGTAGGCACTTACATACGAGTATGTAGTTGATGTAATTTATACTTCATATGGTTCATTGAAACAATTAAAATTTTGATTTTCATGGACGTGTCGCTAGAAACATAAAACTTGTTTTTAATAAACGAAAACATTGATGAATAGATGCATTTAAAATGGCACATGGTCAAATTTCAACATAAAAAATATCAACAAATATCTTTTTTTTTTTCAACAAATGAAACGATTGATACAATTAACAGATATTGTCGATTTTTAAGGTTTTTTTTTTTATTTTTGTGAAAGGTATCACCTTACCAGCACAAAAAGTCTACAATCTGCTCATACTTCATTGTGGTGCCGTTTTGCAGAAGGTATTTACTCGTATGTAGGTATGATTTGCTTCCATACTTTTATTTCAACTGTTGTCTGCAGACAAATGCTGTTAGCTGTTAATGTTATATGATGCTGCAAACATTCTGTAGAAAACGTTTTACATTTGACTCAATATCCCCTGAATTTCTGTTATTTTGAGTGCTGTTAACTTCGTTGAAAGATGTTTATAACATTCAACCAGCATGGTTCAACGGAAGTGGAAATAATCCAAGGAAAAAGTACATGTGATTTTTTTGTTTTTACTTTGGTTGGGATATGTTAAAAAAATGAACGTTCATTTCAAAAACACATAGGTTAGCCAAATCAAATTTTACGTGAATCAATAAAAAACTGCATAAAATACAAATTACAGTAAAATTTTCAGATTTTTTTTGATACAATTCGTTGAAATTGTTCTTCGTTCAGTGTATAAACCACTTCTTTACTATGCTTTTATAGTGTAATATCTGTGGCTTCCCGGGCTAACAAATTAAGTCCAAGATTGATGATTTTGAGAGGTAGTTAGCTTATTGCAAGAAAACACAACTAAGTATTTAGTTAACGAAAGTGTGTATATATTAATTATGTATTTCCATGAAATATTTCATTTTGTGTGCCTCTTTTCCATGTGCCGCCTTTATTCGCGCACTCAGAAACTTTTCAGATTTGTACCAAATTTCATTAGCTCGCTTTGTTTTCACGTAACTGTGATTTTGAACAGATAGGCAGACAGACAGTCAGATAAGCAGACAGATGGACATGGCTACATCGAATCAAAAGTTGAAGTTGATCAAGAATATTTGTACATATATACAATTTATACACCTATCACGCCCCCTTATATGCAATACATTGGTATGACAAAATGAATACATGTACTCTGTGCGTAGAGTCTACAAATTAAGCCAAAAATGAAAAAACGAGACAACGTAACGGAAATGCAAAGTTTTCTTAAGTTACTTTCTTCTCTGCATATACGAATAATTATTAAAATTCTTTCGCAAAACAAGAAACTGAAAAAGAAATAAGAAACAACAACTCAAGTCATAAAAAGTTTCACGGCATAATTTTATAAGAATAGAAGAAAATTTCTCGAATTGAATGAAAAATGCATGAAATAAAAACGAAACTCATACTCTCTTCCCCTGGATTTTCTTATTTATCAAGAAATTCTCATTTTCAGCACAAAATGAAAAGTTAAACTATGCAAAAAGTGAAAAAGATGAAAAAATTTGTGTTTTCTTCTCGAAATGGAATTTTAATAACGCTTTTTTTCACGGATACTAAACGAGTTGTTCACACTTGGCACGAATGTCTCAGGTGCATTTCAAGTTTTCACCTATGCAGGTATTTGCAAACTTCTTACTTTTTTTTGTGTATAAAGTAAATTTAAAATTCATTTTTAAGTCTTGACATAAATTCTAAGGTTTCATGCACCGTCTACTTTAATGTTCAATTTACTCGTATTATAACAACCTGTGTCGACCAAGAACATTTGAAATATTTGATAATTCTTTTGAGAATAATTAAGGTGTTCCATGTAATTGAAATAGTTTAAGAAACTTTCGTTGTGAGAGATTTTCTTTTACATAGTTTCACCAGTGGTGTACTGCGCACATTCGAAGCCAGAGCTGAACCACCTACCACCTACAAAGTTTTCACCATGGGATATTTTTCTATACCAAGACAAAAATTATAAAAAATTTCATCAACTTTCACATTCTCAAAACCCAAGCAAAATTTAATATTTTTCACAAAAACAAAGGTCAATAAAATTAATTCAATATGCTGAAAATTGAGATCATTCTGCAGCCCCCCAACACTTCTTTCTGAAAGACAAAATGAATTTCGAAAACTGTTATAGCTTTGCTAACGAGTTATGTGAAATTATCACCGCCACAAACTGCCAATGTTGACGCATTCATTTGATCTTGTATCAATACTTGCAACTTTCATCATTTTATACCCTTTACACAAGGTACATATAGTAAATTCATTTTTGTATTCCGTATCAGTAGCAGGTTTAGAAAAGTAGATACAATATGGATCAGCATCACTTCCTGTCAGCCGAGATTTGCGCAGATGCTAGATAAAAAATGGGCAAAAGTTGTTAGTGTACACGTTATACTCAACTCGGCCGCTTTTCCTTAATATTTTATTGTGTTGCCCTGTGCCTTTGCCCCATTTCGGACTATGTATGTTCCCATTTTAAACTCTCAATATGTAGCGTTTTCTACTTATTTTTATGTGGTGGTGACACTCGAACTTACACAATCTCGCTCACTTTTGCTGAAATATTTTATTTGAGTATCACTATACTGAATTCAGTTGCAATTTCATGGTAAAAATTTGTTTTGCCACACCCACTTGGACAATTCAACCTACATCTTGCTTAGCACTCTTTTTGTATTTCCTGACTTTTTGAACAACCTACTTTTATAATGAAAATTTGAATTCAATTCTAAGTAATTGAAATTAGTAATACATATACTTTTTTCGAAACATGTTCCCAAAATACCGAAACATGTATTCTGGGGGATTTTACTTAAAACGTGAATTCAAAATTCAAAATCAAATATCTATCACAAATCCAATGTAAATCAATTAAAAGGTTACACAGTTTCACAAGTTTTTTACCCAGAAACATGACCAGGTAGATCTGAAAAGCTTTTGGGTCCGAAAAATTTTGAGGCATATCTGAAGATGTCTTACACTTCTGGAAGTGGTTTTGTTAATTTCATTTTAAAACAGGGACTACGTCTAAAAGTCCTAACGTGTAGGAAAAAGCTAAAATTTAAGTTTTATTTAAAGATATTAAACCTTAATTTAGAACTATGAAAGTTTCCCATGTGGACTTTGAGTCCTGAAATTAAAAACCTTTTTTTTTTAAATATATTTAAGAAAATAGTGTACTGAGGTTCGAAGAGAGAAACGAAAACCCTGAAATTGTTTCGCTTAATAGGCCTCTCAGTAACTCATTTACGACAAGGGAGGGAGCACGCATAAATTCACATCCTGCCAAATCAAGTCAAGTTCCCGGCAATCTAAGAACTTTTTGAATTCCTACCCGGCCATCGGCTTTGACATGAAATTCCGTGCTTGACTGAGTCAATCTCGGTCACTTGGCAACACTGAATGTTCCATACTTCTTAAAGGCCATCACTACCATTGTCTATTTAAAAACAGCAATGTCATCAAAATGGCATTTTAAACTTAAATGCTTTGGCCTTTTTTGTCTGTGAAATTTTTTAAGTTTTCATTTAATGCTATTTTCATGTTTCTATTCATCGCTTGCATTTAATCACACAAAGCTAATGTCAATTACTTAGAATTGAATCAACAAAACTCTACTCTGTGTCAACAAGTGTGCAAACCGAATCCATTGACAAAATGAAAAGCAAAAAAATATCCACACAATTCTGGCTATGAGAACAATAGGAATGCGGCGTCGACAAAGGGCTTAAGATGATGAAAGGACTTAAAAGTGACATCTTACGAGTGTATGTACGTGCGAATAAAAACTTCACCGAGTACTTTTTGCAAAATACAGCGATGCAAGTCGTTCGGTAATGATGGCTCCGAGCCTTTACACGTTAGCGCAGTAAAAGGACGGGTAGACCGCTCCAGGCCCTGTCCTTTAGGGGCCCTAAAGGATGTGTTGTTTGTATTATATAAAATGAAATGATAGCTATCAGTGAGCTTAAGAGCGAAATAAAAAGTGATAGTTATTAGCAAAGGAATACCACATAGACACCTGTATAGTATATCATACAAGTTGAGTTTGATGACGAAAAAAATAGTGTCAAAGTTTGTTTCCGTAGGAAAAGAATGAGATATGAAATTCATATTAAAAACAAACATTTTGACAATTTTATGGCGATTAATTTATTAAATTGTTTTAACAAAAACAGCTATGGAGTTGTTAGGGAGGCTTAACCCGAAAAATCCAAAATAAGGGCAGTACTTAAATAAGTTAACCATAATAACTTACATCTAAAATAGTTTATTACTACTCTAATAATATTTTAATAATAATATCTCATTATTGCCTGCGGCCAGGGCTACCAAGTGACCAGGATTGGCCCAGCCTGGCCGGGAATTTCATCTCAAAACCGGGGCTTAAGAATCTCTGAAATTCTCATTACTTTGACGATATTTTTGTGAAATTAGCTTTTTTTTGTTTAAAAAGCAAAAAAAGGGTTATCAACTTTTCTCCACAAAAAATTTTAATTTTTACCATTTTACGAATTAAATTTAATATTGATGACCAAAAAAAAGAAAAACTCAAGTTTTTTGCATTCAACAAAAAAAAAAATTAGATTGCCGTGAATTGTTACTGTAAGACTTGTTAACCCTGACTGTGGCTTCTTCATTTTCTCTTCTCGACAATTAGACTATTTTGCATATTTTACAAAGAAAAAAATCAACCAAAAAAGAACTGTGCCTTAAAAAGCCTAAATTAAATTTCATCTAAAATTATGGTTCCATATACACAATCCCACTTATAGATTTTGCTGAGTTTCACTGCTAGGTAACCCACAGAGGTCCACTCGGTTTTTATTCATAACTCATATGTTTTTGGTCGATTTTTTGCTTTTACATAAGTTATAGTTTTATTATACAGGAAATTTTCAACCATCCATAAAAGCACATGATGTATTGAAAACTTGACATATGCGTATAGGATTACCGAGTGGTTTGGCCGGGAATTTAGAAACTCGAATTCAAAAATTTCTGCAAAAACCGGGAATTCGACGATTTTTGTAAAATTAACTTAAAATTTTTATTTTATTGAACTAGCAAAATAAAGATTATTAAGTTTTTGTCACAAAAAAATTTAAGTTATTACCATTCTACAAACGAAAAAAGGTCAAATTTTTAGTATAAAAATACTTTTTTCCATTTTTGGTAACAATAATTTTTGTTTCAGAAAGCCGGGAATTGCTTCTGTACGACTGGGTAACCCAGCATACGAAGTATTTAAATAATTTAAATATTACAAAAATTAATATCTTAAATAAAACATTAAATAGTTACAATCATGTTGATGCACAAAATGCATACATTTTTTGAAATAAGTATGTGTCCCCCGAACATAAATTAAAAAGAATTGGATCAATTATAGATGATACTAGATACTTAGAAGATATATGAAAAAAAGAGGAAAATTGTTTCTTTTGGTGATAATAGTTGGAGTGACTTGACCAGTAGCGGTTTTTTCTTATATTATGGCTGCGTCGAAGTTCTGCTTATTTTTCAATTGAATGATTTACAAAAAAAAAAAACATTTCACTAAAATTTCTTGACTGTTATTTGATTAATAATTTTAACAGTATTTAGTTTAAAAAAAAATTAAAATTAATAAAATTATAGCTGGATGTGTTGGATCCTGTCCCATACAGAGTGCCTTGCGGTGATTATCTAGTGCCTGATCGATGTTTTTTTTTTTTTTTAAATCAACAAAATGGCGGCCTCAGGAAACTTACCTCCAGATTTTCGGGAAAATACTTACAATTAATTGTTCATAAAAAATCGATATTTTAAAAAAAATCCTTCGATCAGTGACTAGCTTTTTATGTTTTTCAAAAGTTGTGTAAGTTTCATTGAAATCTATAGAACGGTTTTCGAGTTACAGCTATCACCAGTTCCGAAAACATAGTTTTGGGAAAAACGCATTTTAAGTTCCACTGCCGCACACAGACTGACGAGAAACACATGATTGAGAGAGAGAGAGAGCCTTTTGGTTATTGCCGAATAACTATAAAAAAAACTGTCGGATTGACTTCAAATTTTCAGGATGTATTTTTGAGATATTATGCTTTGAGAAAGTTCTTGAAAGTTCTGAGTGCCCCTGCCTCCTTAAGTAAAAAGCCTAATAATAATCTCCAAAATCAATGTTTGAGCTATCACCTAAAATTGTTGCGATAATATGGTTCCATTCCAGCGGTTAGCATCGCTTATGAAATTAATAAAAATAATCTCCAGAAACAATATTTTAATAAAAAATATTTGATGCACGATGTCTCAAAATAAATGTCAACTCATTTGGTTCCATCTAATTGTGGAATAAATCTGTTTCCATCACAAAACTTTTGTTTCAACTTCCAATTAAACCTTTCAAAGCTTTAAGCGCCCTCAAATCACTCATAATCATACATAAGTACATACGTATATGTGCATATCCATCAGATTTGGCCTTTTAGCTGGCCTCGTTTTTTTTTTTGGAGTACATCTTCCAGCCATAGTTTTTCTTGAAGCTAAGGCTATCTTGAACTCATAATAAAGGTTGTTCAATTGAAATTCAGATAGCTATTTTTTTAATTTGCATTTAAAGTAAGAAATATGTGAAACTTTTCGTGTTTTTTAAAAATTGTCAATTTATTGGGTTTTTACGCTGTAGTCTAAAGACTGTTGAGTACATCTTTCAGATATAGTTTTTTTTTTTTGAAGATAAGACTGTCTTGAACTCATAATAAAGGTTGTTCAATTACCTCGACCATGGCTTCGATTTTCTTTTTATTTTTTTTTTTTTTTTTTAGGAGACTCTTCAAACATGGTTTTTCTTGAAGTTATGACTATCTTTAATTAATATTCAAGGAGGAACAATTAAAATTCAAAGGGAGACATAGTTAAAATTGCATTCAAGTTAAAAAAAAACATGAAAAGTTACATACAAAGTTAAATAAAAAAAATAGCTATCTGAATTTTAATTGAACAACCTTGAATATTAATTCAAGACAGCCTTAGCTTCAAGAAAAACTATGGCTGAACGATGTACTCCAAAAAAAAAAAAAAAAAAAAACGAGGACACATAAAAGGCCAAATCTGATGGATTTCCACATATGTATATGGGTATTTCCACAGAATGGTTCACCGTGACAGAAAAATTAAAAGTTATTTAAAAAGCTCTACTATATGATATTATCTAAGGAAAACATCTAAATTTTGTTAATTCAAACAATTTACACCAGAATAAATTTACCACGGTGAGCAAACCGACTACAAATTTGAATAAATGCAGTTTCTATTTTTTGTAATTTTGAACAGTATTTAAGTCTATAAGAGAGATGATACATTCCGCAAAATCTCTCTTCCAACAATTAGCCAAAAAAAAAAAATGCAAAAACATCAAACCAATCCCTATTAACTGGAAATTTTTAATTTGATTTAGCTCATATTCTAATGAAGAGTGCGACATCGATATATATCATTTGTTCTGATTTCGTGATTGATAACAGCAGCAAGTATGTCAAAATTTTTGTTCAAACAGAGTTTTATGTAAATAATTAAAAACAAATACAATGAGTGCAAAAAAATAAAGTTTTAAATTTTTGGAGCTGTTTGAAGTTGGTCACATTTGCAAACATAAGTGTAGTAAATAGGCAGTTGCAAAACGATTAAGCCACTTACTAACTGGCACAACACAACATAATCACATAATTTTTTTTTTTTTTTGGCAAAGTTGGGAAAAGGGGCAGTGCATAATATAATTTTCAATCGAATAATAAACGGTGTCACGCTCCTTACAGGAAAATACGTTTCAAGGGCTAATCCAGCAAACTGATTTTAATGAAATTAGGTTAGGAGATAGATTGTGCCATAAGAAAAGTTATTGGAGACTCTAAGTTCTTTAAGTGGGCGTGAAACCGCCCCTAATGAGAAAAAAACGTAGCCTCGACTGAGTCGCTACACCAATTTTGATCAAATTTGGTATGGGGACAAACTGATTCCTGAGAATACAAATTTATTTTTAGTGGGCGGTGTCACGCTCTTACAGGAAAAAACGTTTTAACAGCGAAAAGAAAAGTTTCATATTCTTTTAAGAAAAATAATTAATTTCGTTTCCTATTTTCTTTGTTAAAATTGATCTAACCAATTAATTCGATAAAGATATACATATGTATATTAAATTTGTTTTTTTAATTACTGTATACATAGATCTTATATATTATTATTTATACAAATATTAAAATCTTTATGAAAAATTGCCCAAGTAAACCATAATGGAAAAATATGTAACATTCACAATGTCAAACGCAAGAAATAGATAAGATTTTTCAATCGAACGAAATCTAATAAAAAGTGATATTATTCCATATCATATTAAAATTACTCGCATTAAAAAATTTTGACAGGTTTTGCTGACTTCTGCTTTTCTATAGATGGCCATGAAAAACCCTTCCATTTTTGGTCACATTCAAATTACTTTTTTATTGCCTTTACCTCGGAACTAGTATTACTTCTGGCATCAGCTTTACCACTAAATATAGTGCTACCAAAGGGCAATTCTTTAAAGTAACAGAAGAAAATAAAAGTGTTTACTTGACTTTTATTCCACTTTAAAAGTGTACGACGGTTGCGGTCGACATCATGGAAATATCCATATATCTATGTATATTACACTCCACTTGCTTTACCCACCCCATACATTTTTTTGGTGTAACCGCCGTCATCGACTCATTCATTTAATGCTGTCAGAAAGTTTCTATTGTTTACATTGTCACAATTAATTGCAGAGAAAACAGCAACAGCAAAATTCAAAAAAAAAGTATTAGGTTTTACTGGTACTGCAAAAACCCCAAACAAAAAGGCAAATTTTATTTGGTTGAAAAAGTTATGTGTCTTAACTTTTGTTTGCAGCAAGCGGGAAATATGCTGACAATGAATGGAGCTTGTGAAGTTTATCGTAATCTACACACAATGGCCAGAGGAAGAGAGATCCAAAAAAGTTTGTTATTTTTCTTCAAAAAAGTAGCTGATATAACTTTTGGATTTCGAGCTTACTAAGTCGTGATTCATAGTCCTAATTACGTAAAGTTGTTTAATTAATACGATGAAAATGGAGTAGCAAGTTTCAAGATCAAGTACAACAATATAAAATGGGAAAACTTGTACGAGTAGTATAAATTCGATATTACTTTATTTTAGTGGAATGTATTATATTACAAGGACTCTTGAAAATCAAAACATTGAAACTGCAAGAATTGTCCAATTTTTAAATAAAACCGTGTAAAATACTTTGCACATATGGTATGTTACATACACACTCAAAAACAGGTATTACAATAAATATCCGTTTCCTATATTTAGTATAGTTATTTATCTGCGAACGTATAAATATTAACTGGCATTATATAAGCAGATGTATGCAATATGAATGCACCTTGTAAATAACTTGTGTTTGCACTGTATATTGCTCAGCTGTTTTCATTCACATTTCAAATTCCAAAGCAAAGTTTATAAAATTTTAATGATTTCTTGCAGTTTTCAATATTTGATGAAGCATGTGTAAATAAAATCCGGATGACCTTTTCTTTATAAGATTTGAATTTTTTCCAAGGCAGGGGCGTCTGATTGGTTCTTCGTTCCGGGCGCCAAGTGTTCTTGGCATGCCACTGGGCACAAAAGTGCTGACAGTACTAATTAATGGTATCTTCTATCTTCAATTAGAATATGTCTCATCTATTAAATGGAGCCAATTGCGTCAAAATTGTTTTTTTTTTTTATATATAATTAGATTCTCTTTAATTTCTTCGTATTTAATTCTGTTTTTTCTAGATGGATTTGTGAATTTCTAATCTAAGTCCGTTCGTAGAACTTTAGTACACCACAATTTCAATGTGTTCTGTTCCGATAATGCAATTTTGCTGCAGCTATGGGTTGAATATCTCGAAAAACTGGAATGATACAATAATCTTGTGACCATGATGTAGCTTTTGATTTTGAAGAAAAAAAATGGGCTTTCCTAAGTAATAATTTCTTCATTAATTTTATAATATCTATTCTTCTGCTAATTACAGATACTAAAGTCCATCAATATCAATATCATGTGATATGTATATAATATTGACATACCATATTGATACTGAGAATTAGTGTTGCTTAAGCTTAAACTTAAAAAAATAAAAAAAATAAATCCAAATGCGACCTTCCGCAAGTTATCAGTTGATGTGTTGGTTAATTTTGTAGTGGATTTTAATTCGATTTGTTCCATGTGAAATAATATACCTCGATGAAAATCGCATGCAATATTTTCGTACTAGTCCTTCGCTGAGAATGAGTTTGCAGACTGCACGCACATGCTCAGATTGCTTTCTTTTTCTTACATGCTTCTATGGAACTCGTTACGTTCTTGTTACAAATGCAGAATTGCTGACAAAGAGAGCTTAAAAATACTCACCTGAAATAAAAACAAGTTAAGGTGTTATCTTCGGCCAGGCCGAAACTCACATACCCTACACTGCACTGAAAGTGCCTTTAAAATAAATGTTAAAAAGGCGTTGAAGAGGTTAAATAAGTCGAAAAAAATGTGAAATGATAGAAAGGTTGACAGAGGTTGAAAAATGTAGTAAAAGTCGAAAATATATGCAAAATGTTGAAAAAAGTTGAGAAAGGTCGAAAAACTCTAAAAAAGTTGAAACAATTCAAAATGGATGAAAAAGTCGAAAAAATAAGGAAACTAATGAAGAAAGTTGAAAAAGTCGAACAAATACATATAGGATATATTGGAAAAAGTTACAGGGTTGAAAAAGTCGAAAGAATAAGGAACATGTTGCAAAAATCGAATAGAAATGAAAAATTAGAAATATGCCACGCCCACTTGTCCTATTCCGCCCACTTTTGGTTCAATAAACTATATTCGTGATCGACATCCTCATATTAAATTTCAGCACCATAGCTTGTATAGCTTGCGATATGTGCCGCAGTTAAATTTAAAATTTAGGGCGCTGACACACCCACTGGTACAATCCAGCCCGGTTTTGATCCAGAAATAGCTTTCCATAAGCAAACCTCTTACACCAAATTTTAGTATGATTGCTCACATATTTCGATAAATATGCCACTTACCGTATTTTACTTGTATGGGAGGTGCCACGCCCACTGGTGCTATTTCAGCCAATTTTGATTCAGACATACTCTATAGCAACTGAACAACTTACATTAAATTTCATAGCAATTGCTGCAATAGTTTACTTAAAACAGCGCTTACAAATTTATGTTAATATGGGAGGTGCCACGCCCACTGATGCAATTCTATCAAAGCTAATTTATTTTTAAAGCCTATAGTAACTGACATCTAAACACCAAATTTTATAAATTCTCTTAGTACACTATTTATAACAATAAACAGTTTTTGCTTATATGGGAGGTGCCACGCCCCCATGTACTATTGTACAAAATTTTTGTAATAAAAGACCTTACAGCAAGTATATCTACCTCATTAAATTTCATCACGATTACGTTGTTCGTTCCCTTAATATAACGTTTATAAATATTGTGGGCGGTGCCACGCCCTTCAACGAGTTTTTTCAATAAAGAGGCTGAGCTTGTATTGATGACAGCTTTCAGCGGCATCATCTCCAAGATTTTTATGAAAATCGTTTGAGCCAATTTTGAGATATATGGAATCAAAATTTTTAGTAGTTGAAAAGTGCCACGCCCACTTTTTCAATTCCGCCCACTTTTATCTCAACTCAAGATATATTTGATATGTATCCGTTTACCAAATTTCATTACAATATCTTGCACGGCTTACGAGATATGGTGGTATAAAGGTTAAAATTAAGGGCTGTGCCACGCCCCTGTAGGAAGCTTTGAAAACTTGAAACCTAACCCAATCCTAATCTTGTTCACATGTGCATCAAATTACCAATTTTCATCAAAATTGCTGCAACTTTTTTCAAAATTGACCTGGGTACATATACATAGGGTATGGGCGGTAGGCGTGTCAGTTAACCGATTTCGCCCATTTTCAATAGCAAGATGCCTGCAAGAAGATGTAACCTGTGTGTGAAAGTTTCATTCCATTAGCTCTCTTGGTTTTCCCGTAAACCTGATTTCAACAGACAGACAGACGGACAGACAGACAGACAGACGGACATCGCTAAATCAACTCAGGTTGTATCGCTGATCAAGAATATATATACTTTTCCATACCTGCCACGCCTCCTTCTATGTGTTACAAACGGATGGACAAAGTGAATATACCCTCGGTGTAGGGTATAAAAAATCATATGCGGAAAAGCCTGAAGCAGTGGCAGAAACTTCAAATAATACCAGATTTAGAATGACTTTATGCGTTGTTATAAGCATATGTTTATGTTTACAAAATTTAAAAGAAGAGTGTAATTATTTTGTCTGTTAACCTTTTATTCATAACTAGCTGCCCATCCCGGCTCTGTTCGGGTGGCAATAATTACAATAAAAGTAGAATTTTATCAATTATCCATTTAACTAATCGCGATAATTTTTTGTTCAAATGCTTGCTTGTGGTTACAAGCGATTCCGTACTAACCTTGGTAATATTTGTTTGCAGTGGCGTCATTTCCCCAAAACCTTGGGGGAGGGAGGCCGAGAGCTTAAATGAAATATTAATATGACATTTTTAATTAATAAGGTACTTATCAAAATTATAAGACACTTCCAAAACTTATCTTTAACCCTCGGTACAGCTGCGTTTTCTTAATACACTAGTGAAAAACCTTATGCAGCATTTTTTTTGTCAAAAGGAAAGTTTCCGACTGATTTTTTTTATTTTTTGAAAAATATTTGACTAAGTAATGATTTTGATATGTACATAATTATGGCATGTAATGTTAAACAAACTTATAAAATAGTTTTCTTGTAAGCCTACCATTGCAATTTTGTTTATTCGAACAGATTTTACAGCGGCAAAGAACAGCTTTTCAATACCGATCTACAGATTCCCCTTACCCGTCATAATTGTGGTTAGGGAATAACAACAACGTCAAACAACAACAATGTCAAAGCAGATATGTATACGGAAAATGCAGTTTACTGTTGACGAAGCCAAAAAAGATTTTTTAAAAAAACATAAATGGAATTCGAATGGATTGCACCAGTAGACGTGACATCAACCATGTTAAGAAAAAGTTGTTTTTTGACTATATCATTTTTTTTTCTTCCTTCTTTCCTTTCGACTTTTTTAACCTCTTTCAACCTCTTTTTTTCGTTTCAGTTTTTATTTCATTATTTTCCATTTTCTTTTTTCAATTTTTTTAAGTTTTCATATGTTTCCGCCTTATTCACCATTTTCCATATTTTTCGACTTTCAACCTTTTCAACTTTTTTTATGTTTAAAATTTTTCGACTTTTTCAAACTATTTCAACCTCATTAGTATTTTATCAACATGTTCCTTTTTTTTGACTTTTTCAATTTTTCTAATTTTTCAACTCTTCTTCAATACTTTCCATATTTAATCGACTGATAAAGCCTCTTTCAACAGCTTCAAAATTTTTTCAATACTTAAATTTTTTTTTTCAGAGCTTTTCCATTCTTTTCGACGTTTTCAACCCTTTTTTATCTTGTTCCACCCTTTTCAACATTTTCCATTCTTTTTTGACTTCCTTTGAATTTTTTAAAAATTTTCCATAAATTTTTTATTTTTCAGCCTTTCTCTCACTTTCCAGCAGTTTTCAACTTTTTCGATTATTTCAACATCTTTCGACTTTTTAATATTTTCCATATTTTCTCGACTTAACTTATTACAACGAACGACTAAAAAAATGCATTTATTGTCACATAAACCAAATCACTTTTATTTTTTCCAGTGTCAATCATAGTTTATATTTTGACTACCTTATAATAACATGTGTCTTTGAATCCACGACATCAGTTTTGCCATTCTGTCATATTCCAGTACACAGAATTTATCATGAAGATATTTACATCCACTAAGAAGCAACCAACGTTCATTTCGATTCATCATCAGAATACGGCCAGTCAAATTTCCATCACGAGGTATGCACAAGACATGAGATGTTGTGCTCACGTTATGACCCAGTAATTGACACTGCTCTAAAGGAGCAATATTTAATTCCATTCAGTGGCGGATAGAAGGGGGGGCTATGGGGGCTGAAGCCCTCCCTGGGAGCGAAAAAAAATATTTTTATTCAAGAACGTTCATGGAGGATCGAACAAATCAAAGCAGTTCAGGCTTTCACATCTGAAAACCAACTCTTAGCATTGTTTTCAGTCAGTCTCTGAATTTGTGCGCAGGAAAATCATGTGATATTTCTGAAATTCGTAACATGCTAGGCACTGTTTCATCAGTGTCAAACTTTTTCTCGAATTCATCTAAAAGAGTAGAGCTATTGAGATAAAATTTTCGAACGGAGTCCAGAAACAAAAAAAAAAACGTTTAAAAGCATTGTGTGCGACTAGATACGTTGATACTTTCAGCGAAGTATTACTGTTTATCTCTTAAGCATTACAAGACTTAGAACAAAGCAAGGAAACCGAAGCGTCTTCAAAAGCTGTCCAACTTTCAGCTTACTGAGACCATAGTAACGCCTATTAGCAAGAGTTAGTCTTCGCTTTATCTCCAGGCTGACATCGTTTTGAGTGTTCACGGCGATGCCAAGATAGGTGAATTCCTTGACAACTTCGAAAGTATAGTTGTTCGCAGTAACATAGGATCCAATACGCCGCGTCTCCCTGTTTGTGGACAGCATATATGTATATGCCAGTAGGTGTGTCGCCGCCCTAAATTTTAAGACTAATTACGGCATATATCGCAAAATATACCAGCCATTGTGCTAAAAATTGGTATGCGAATGTCGATCACAAATAAAATTCATTTAATATCCAAAAGTAGGCGGAATTGAAGAAGTGGGCGTGGATATTTCGACTATTTAATTTCTATTCGATTTTTTTCAACAATTTCCATATTATTTTAACTTTTTCCAAATATATTCCATAAGTATTTTTTCGTCTTTTTCAACCTCTTTTAACTTTATTCGTCATTTCCCTTATTTATTCAACTTTTTCATCGATTTAGAACTGTTTCAACATTTTTCAACCTCTTCAATTTTTTGAGAGTTTTTCAACCGCTTTCAATATTTTTCATCATTTACCATATTTTTTCGACATTTTCAATTTTTTAAATTTTTAAACATTTTTCAGCATTTTCCTTAATTTTTCGACTTTTTCAATTTCTTCAAACAGTCTTTTGCAACTGTTTCAAAACTTTTCAAACTTTTTCAATCTTTTTACATTTTTTCTCGACTTATTCAAGCTCTTCAACGTCTTTTTAACATTTATTTAAAAGGTACTTTCAATGCAGTGTTAGGTATGTGAGTTTCGGCATGGACGAATATTACTAGTTTTATTTTATTTTTATTTCACATTTCTTTCTCAAGTGTTTCAGAGCCGCAATATTCTATCCTTATTTGGATCATAAAATTTCAGAATCAAAATGAAAATTCCAGAGTACACGGTTAGAAATTTTGGAATAAATTTTAATACTTTTGGGATTACATATATAACTACACCAGAATTGTATTAAAATTCAATACTGTCTAAGTAGATATTAAAATTCATTTTTAATATAAATTTGTATTAAAATTTAATACTCGTTTTTACTAAAATTTAAAAAAAAAAAAGTTCCCTTTCAATACAACTCCATCAAATCCTATCCTTATCTCATGAACAGCAAACCGATAGACAGAAGATGAAATTAATTTTTCAATAGTGTGCAACTGATTTAGGTCGAAAAAAAAATCATAGAAATCTGACCAAATAAATGAAAAAAGTGCAGAAAAAAGGGTTTTTTGGGGATATCTCGAAAACGATCCTTAAGGAAAAAAAAAAAAAAATGATCCAAGTAAATGAAAAAAGTGCAGAAAAAAGAGTTTTTTTGGGGATATCTCAAAAACGATTCTTAAGGGGGAAAAAAAAAATGATCCAAATAAATGAAAAAAGTGTAGAAAAAAGAGTTTTTTTTGGGGATGTCTCGAAAACGATTCTTAAGAAAAAAAAAATGGTTGTCATTTTTTGAATCTACGTCCTAAAATACATAGAAAAAAGTATATAAGAAATCAGACCTTTTTTTTTGTAAAAGGTGTCGTCAAAACCAAAAAAAAATGGAATCGTTCTTCCAATGCATTACAATTCTACTGCAAGTATTTGCCACAATTCCAGCAGAACAAAGTTTTTCTGTGTCAAAATGATTGAAATTGTATTGTATTTAAGGTCTACAATGACAGAAGATTGCTTGAATGGATTGGCTCTGGAAAATATTCATAAAGAAATCTATATAACCTCAGCTGAAATTGTTGAATTGTTGAATTATTTTTCCAGAAGAAACCTCGCCGTCTTGAAACCCTTGACTGGACTACTGATTAGATTGTTGTAATATGTCAAAAAATATAAATATTGCTCGTTGAAAAATATAATCAATAGCCGTGTTTTATTCGCTTTGGTTAAACCAAAATCTCATACAAATGTGTGAACCAGCTCAATTTCTAGTTCAATTGATTGAACTTTTTTTGTCTTTGCTAAAGTTTGAAGCACCATAGACACAAACCTAAAATAATCAAAAATATATGGCAACTTTGCTGGAATTTTGAAGAAGCGTTTTTAGGTCGCACGAGGCCTGGGGCACCCAGTCAGTGCTAGGCACAAATATTAAATAGAAACACATAATAAAAATAAAAACAGTGATGAAACAACAGAAAACGAAAAGAATACTTTGAAATGATTTGACAGCAATAATTTAAAAAAAAAAATTATGTACTGATACGTGAGGCCCCTTACCGCGCTAGGCCCCGTTCAACCACACGACCATAAAGGCGGCTCTGATTTTGAAATAGAATTTCTGTCAAACACTGTAATGCCACCTGCTGGTCAAATGCAGAATTATAAAATGTTAAACTTATGCGTTTTATTCACTTTTAGGTTTAACCAAAGCGAATAAAACACGGCTAATGTGTGTTTCCATTCAACACCTCTAGGAATTCCTGGATCCGCCACTGCTTCCATTGAACTGGGTACCGTCGAAATTTCTGTAAGTACATCATTAATTATCCAACCTGATAAAGTAACAGATTGTCCCAGAATTTGTGAATGATCACGAGGTTCACTCCATAGACAAATAGGTTTTATATATTTTGTGTGAAACTAAAAATAAATATTTGTTTGAGAAAGTTTTTCAATTAGAATGTAGTTGGTACCTAGCTGATAGGATCCTTCATTTGGAGTAATACTATGCTATTAGGACATTTTGAGCGTTTTCGGCCCAAGTTATATTTTTTATGTTTTACTTCATGGGACACAACTCCTTTTTCGTTAATGTTGCTGAGATTGTAACGTCCGAGATAAACTCTGATGTGTAATGAAACTTTTCTGTCAAGGCAACTGCCAGGTATCAAAACAATTTGTGAAGAAATAAATGTCCCAGTACATAAAAAAACTCTCCAGTGATTAATTTTCTATAAATAGCAGCATGCCAAGGGTGTTCAAGGCGCGATTCCATATATGATATTCCACAAATATCTTCGAGTGAGCCTGTTACTTCAGGTTCTTGTTGCTTGATGTGATATTGTAACCATGACATGTGTTTTGCTACATCGCAATACACTGTATATTCCTGTAAATCGCAACGCCCATTATCAGTTAATCCTACGGAAACAACGCCACGCACCATCCAAATTCCATTTCTTTTTAGTAGAAGGCCACCACCGGAGTCCCCTAGACAGGGCCCATAGCCATCACGTTTTCCAGCACACAGAGGTGCGTGATGAAGTTAATACATTAAACGCAACTGATGAATGCATACATGTCGCTTCAGAAGCGATTAGCACATCAACTTTTTTTGGCGCGATTGACAAACTGGTGCCATTTTCATCACTTCCCCAACCAACAACCACAGCAGTTTTGTTAACAATTCGTGATTCCTTTCCTGGTTTGCCCCACAAGCATATAGGTTTGACATACATACATACATAATTCAAAAAATTAAAAAATTTCGTAATGAAATCTAAAAATTAAATTTTTAATTATTTAAAGGAATGCTCATTACAGATAAATTATTGAATTTTTCTACTCTTCTACGTCTTCCTTCATTACTAAAAGTGCCAGGTCAGCATCAGAAAAGCCTGGTTCGGTTTTGTAGTCTAGATGTAAAATTATACTTTCTACATCGCGTGTCGTGTAACCATCCTCCTTGAAATTGGTTAAATTATATCGACCTAACATCGTAATAATTCTTTCTGCAGTTAACTTTTCAAAGCAATGTGCTGCTGACAAAACAATTTTTGATGTAACAAGCGTGCCACCACAAATAAAACTTATACCCCTGCTATCCTTTTTATAAATTGCGGCCAGCCAAGGATATTCACCACGTGTTATCAATTGAACGCAGAAAACAAGCGGTGTGCCTCCGTAAATTGGAATTGCTCTATCAACGAGTCCACATGAATCATTTAGCACTTCAACGAAATACGGCATGTGGATGTTATAACTGTAAGCCTGCACGGATCCGTTGACCATATTCAGAGTACCCACTAGGCATTTTTGCATTTATTAGGCTCTTCAAGAGTTCTATATAACCATTCTTTAAGAGCAGAACTCTTGGAAATATTCGCTAAAGAGGTTTTAAAACACAGAATAAATGCTACTTAAGACCAAAAGGGCACCTTCTATGGGGACCTTCAAGAGGTTTATGTAAGAGTTAGCTATGACGTTTTCAAAACCTATTCAAGAGTTTAATGAATTAATACACCTAGAGGTCTATAAATATGTTGTGCTCTTGGAAATATTTATACACAATTTTTTTTCGAACGGAATTTTAATTAGGTTTATTTTATTTTGACGAAGTTTTAATAAAGATTTTGTTTTTGGTATACATACTTTTTGCAGTATTACAAAGTTAAATAGATAAAAAGAGAATAGCAAATGGAATTATAAAATGGCAATATGAAAATGATGCAACGAATAATTATGATTTTCGGCACAATTATTGACCAAAATTTACGTGCGAGCAAAGATTTATCGTGAAGTTTGGGGTTTTGCTTCGAAAAACTTAGCGCGCTTCTGAAATATTACATATTAGAAAAATAAAATATTTGGGCTAAAATTAATTTTTAGGTTTTTCTTTAATATTTATGTCTCAAAATACGTTTAAGTGATTTTTTAGGTAAAAGCAAATCGAAATAAAATGATTTACTGCACAAAAAATCATTATTTAGGCAAAAAAAAAAAAGAAACGCATTTATTTTTTTGTTGTTGTTGCTATTTCGTCGGCATGTATATTAAAAAAGATGGCCGACGACGCCAAGTTTTTAAAATTCCTCGATAAGTGGCATATAAAACTTAAGGATTATCTCTAAAGCTTCATAAGAGGTACTTTAAACTTAAGGATTATATTAAGGGCTTAATAAAACTTGACAGTTTTAATTTGCTAAAATTGTTTATTTAAAATAATTTTGTGTCCATTGTTAGGGTTACCATATGAGCAAGTGGCAAATTAAGAAAGAGATGTTTTATGAGCTATTTTCCTTATAGAAATACGAATTATAACCCAAATTCGAATAAACATATTTTGGGCCATCTTGCGTTTATTTTTGTTTTCTCAATTTAGTTTTGGTAATTTGTGCCTCATATTTTTTTATTGTCCAATGCCAAGATCTGGATAATTAAAGAGGGCGAGAAACGAGTTTTGCTTAATATCTCGGAAAGTAAGCTGCAACAGAAAAATATATTAAGGCCAATGTTCAAGAAAAGATGAAATCGATTTCATATCAAGTCTTCGTATCACAAGATTTGACCCTCCTTTCATAGCTTCCGAAAACTAAATTTTTCGCCGTAAATAATTATTTCTGTTCAAAATTAAAGTATTTATTGTAAGTTTTAATCAAAGTGGGGTCACTTGTCACATGGAGATTTTTCGAGCATGAAACCGATGTGTTTTGATCTGCTCCTCTACAACAGTGGCCTCAATATATTTTTCTGTTTGTGGCTTACTTTCCGAATTCTTGAGTAAAACTTGTTTCTCGGCGTCTTTAATTGATCAGATCTTGCCATTGGACAACCAGTGTACGGGTAGGCGGCCATTTTAATGATGTACTAGCATTGTTGAATGAAATAATATTTAACTTTGCGAAAATGTGAAAACGGAGTAAACAAGTCAAAAAAACGGTACTACTTTTGGAGACTTGAGTCAAGAATTTATCAAATTCCAAAACTTTAATTTTTAAGAAAATGTTTAAGTTATAAGCTATTTACTATTTTTATGAGAGTACTGGTCATTTAAATTTTTTTATTGAATTGCGGACGTTTGGTAACCCTACTTTTCGATAAAAAGTTTTATGGAGCTCTTGTGAAGAGTTCTATAAATAAATGAAACCAAATAAAGTTTTATGAAGCTCTTGCGAAGAGTTCTATAAATGCATGAAACCAAAAAAAGTTTTATAGAGCTCTTGGAAAGAGTTCGCGTAAGAGTTGAAGCTTATATTGGCACTTATATAGAACTTAAAAACTCTGAAATTTAAGAGCTCAATAAAATGTATGGCTCTTAAAGTAAAAAATAAATTTTATTTATTAAAAAGCTTTTATCAAACATTTTTTTAAGATCTTGATAAATATTAAAATGTTTGAATACAAAAATATTTATAAGCGTTTTATGAAGATCTTCCGAATCCTTCTTAAGACCTTATAAATACCTTAGCTCTACTAAAAAAAGAAACTTTTACAGACGATTTAAGAACCTCTCACAAGACGTTGTTAAAACTTTGATAAATACTTTTAAAATTTTGAGTATTTTTTGTATTTGTAAACATCTTAATTGGGAGTTTTGAAATGCTTTATAAATAATTTTGATCGCAAGATTTAATTTTATTTTTTTAAGAGGCGAATAAATACTCTGGTATAAGTTAAGAGCCCTATAAATGTTTATTAAATGCTTTCGAAAATTCACAAGAGCTGTGGATTATTTTAATGCCCAGTGGGTATGCTCGTGAAATTAAAAAATCTTATTTTCTATCAAATTATTACCTATGTAATTGTATTGCATAGTTCGTTGTCGTTGATAAAAATATTAGACAATTTTGGCGTTCTTTTCATTAAGGGAAAATCTACACGGAATGATATTGATTGCTTCTTTTGCAGTCTATTGATAACCTCTTGCGAACTCCCGTCTGGTAAGAGAATACCATAGGTATACTGAAATAAAATTCATTTATGTAAGACTTATAAGTAAAAGTTATCTAAAATTAAATTACTGGTTTCGCTAAACAATGATAACGAAATGTCATTTTGACCGTGTCACCTATCTCCATGTCGGGTAGTGTAAGTTTACCCCATAAGAAATGGTCAATGTGCTGGTGTTCAAAATATTCAGAGCACGATTCCGATTTGTTTGAGAGGTCCATTCACTGATTAAGGTTGTCCCTCAGATCAGGTTGACCACAGTTTATATAATGCACGACATTTAATAGCAAAATGAAAAAATCTGTGGAAGTCTTAAACATTTTATGACTTTTATATAAAAATTATACTTTTTTCACAGTTATGTAATTTAGTTTTAATCGACTGCTAACTTAAAGATCACTGTCGCTGATTCAGTTTATTGAATATGTATATACGAAATAAGTACAATGTAGGTGGTATGTAGTGAACACTTTTTATTATTTAAGAACCAGATTCGCAGAGCACCACAAACGAAGTGATGCCCGTGTTATTTTTGCTCATTGTTAAGATTCACATTGGGGATACTTGCAAATAAAAACCACTGAGTGGAGCTACAACAACAACAACGAAAGAAATAGAAGATATAATTCACAGATTAAAAATGCACAAATTTTGCGTGCATTTGAAACAACAGAAAACACATTCCTTCAACTTTTTTATCAGTACCGTAATAAAATTACGTTTGGCTAGGTTTCAAGTCTTTAAGACTCTTACAGGGGCGTTGCACCGCCTTTAACTTTAATTTTTATAGCGTCCTATCTCCTAAAAACATTTAATGTTATATTTACTGTACAGCAGGAGCATCCTAAAAAAATTTGACTGGATCGCATCAGTGGGCGTGTCACTTGCTATACAATCAGAAAATGTTAGTCGTTCTGTTAAGTGTACTTTTGCAGTAAAAGTAATAAAATTTGGTAATTAAATTTGACAGTATTGGATCAGTAGGTGTGGCACATCTCGTATTAATAAAAAGATGGAAGCGCTATTTTAAATGAACTATTATAGCAATTGTTACGAAATTTAATGAAGGTGTTTTTTTTTTTTTGCTATAAGGTATAACTGAACCAAAAGCGAGCATACCAGTAACAGTGGGTGTACAAGTAAAGTATCTTAGCTGACATATCCATTAAACTATGTATGTGAGCAATCATACTAAAATTTTCTGTAAGAATGTTGTTTATAAAAAGATATTTTTTTTTAAATTAAAACCGGGTTGGATAATACTAAGTAGCAGGTGTGTTACCGCCGAAAATTTTCAGACTAATTACGGCATATCTCGCAAATTATACAGGTTTTTGTGATAAAATTTGGTATGCGGATGCCGATCACAAATATAATTTGTTGAACCAAAAGTTGACGAAATTGGAAAGGTGGGGTGATTTTGTCCAATTTCATTAAACTGTTTTAACATATTTCATATTTTGTTGGCATTCACAACCATTTTCAACACTCAAAATTTGTCAAATTTTACAACTTTTTTCCACATTTTACATTTCTTTTTCGATTTTTTCAATATTTTTCAACATCTTTCGGCTTTTTAAGCCCTCTTCGTTATTTTTCAAAATTTTCTTACTTTTTGAAACTCTTTCAACTTTTTTCAAAGTTTTCCGTTTTATTTGTTTTTTTACCTTTTCAGCTTTTTACACACTTCTCAACAATTTTGAATTTTTCTCGATTTTTTCAACCTCTTTCAAGTTTTTTTTACATATTTTCCATATTTTTCAACCTCAAAAGTTGATGTTATAAGTGAAAACCTGAAATGCTTTGTTCATGATATGCTGAACGAGTGAAATATTAGTCACAGAAAATAATGGAGCTTGAGAAAGACAGAATATAATTATACCTAACATGCACCATATGAAGTTCGTTTTCAAAAATTACCCTTCACTGGAATTTGAAGTAAAACCTCACACTGCGAAGATAAATTCCAAAGTATATGTGATGGATGAAGCTTGGCGTCTAAAATTTATGTGAGCGAAGGAGAGGGAGCTTCCCGTATAAGAAATCTGTAAATTCATTTGCTTAGTTTATAACATGGAAGAAAAAGAGCTTCCATCAAATTTCTCAATTCGTTGTTTTATTTGATATAGTATTTAAATAATATAAGACCATGCCAAACCCTATATGACCATGCCAAACCCAAATGCTGATAAGAATTAGTAAAACGTTGATACAGTCATTAATTTCATATTTTTAGAAATATTAAGTGAAAAGTAATGTGCCATATTCAATTATCTTCAATCGTATTCAATTATAATACTTAAACTAAGCATTATGAGATTTGATTTTTCGCTGTAGGTCAAAAATTAAAAAAAATGGTCTTTTTGATATTTTTAATTTATTTTATTTGACTTATATTTCGACATCCGACGAATGTCATCCTCAGAGACTCTATAAGAAATGAAACAAAAATCATAAATAATAACAAATAAACTATTTTAATAAATTAGCGAAACAGTATCCAAACAAAACTAACTTTCTAAATAGTTGGCTTTCATATAAAACCAGTAAGATTATAATTCTAGGAATAAGACATTTATTAGGTATTCAATGCAATTTCAATAATATAGCATTCATAAAGTTCTCAACTTAAGTCTTCCTACACACAATTGTTGGTGCATCTGATAGTGGTCGTGTAACTTCTGAACGATTGAGGTCATATTTTTTTTTAAATGTTTCTCATGGTCTGCGGAAGGTTTTTAGCAAAAATTAACATAAAAAATGTAAGTTTTAAGAGAATAGGCGATAACACGCCGCTTAAAATCAAATTCATCATATCTCATTTATTTGACGCAGATGCTTGAGGTACGTCGAGTAAAAAGTTTCAATGAGAACAAGTTAAGGTGTTATCTTCGACCAGGCCGAAACTTACATACCATTAAATAAATGTTGAAATGCGTTGAAGAGGTTGAATAAATCAAAAAAAAATGTGAAATGTAAATAAGGTTGAAAGAGGTTGACAAAGTCGAAAAAATGTGTGAGCCATTGAAGAAAGTTGAAAGAAATTCAAAATGTCAAAAATATATGAAAATTGTTGAAAAATGCTTAAAAATGTCGAAATAATATGAAATGCACCAAAAAGTTGAAAGAGGTTAAAAAATAATGAAAAAATTCATAATCGATGAAAAAGTTTTAAAAATAAAGAAAATAATGAAGAAAAATGAAGGAGGTTGAAAATGTCAAACATATGTACATTAGAGCGGTTCAAAATAAAAACTTTTTGATTTTTTCACGATCTGTCAGCGGATTACTGCAGACTTATATGTCTGGACAAGGCCCATTACTAGGATTAAGGTTAATATTGAAAACTGGTTTAGCACCCTCTGTTTTAAGTAAGCAACCCATTTTCCAAAATATTGATTTAAAAAATGGTGCAAGTTACAGACGTTATAAAATTTTCCAACAAAGTGGGTATGGTTTTCGGGAAACCATTGAACGGGGAATTCAAATCCGAAATTTGTTTTTCTTCTTCTTCTTTCTTTCTTATAAAAAAAATTGACAATTGACGGGACAAAAGTAAAAAAGTACCGATTTTCCACTTTCTAGCTGCAAAACCTCAAATATTATGTTACCGCCGATCCCATGGTGCATCATTTTTTATGTACTGTTATTTGCTTAAAAGAATGCCAGACATATATCCAGACATTATCTGGCGATTTGTATGGATTCGCGCATTATCCTGCATGAAAATTAAAAGTTTTTCTAATTTTTTCAAGGAAAGGAGGTGGCAGGGTACTTTCTAGCTCATTTATGTACAATCCACTATTCATTATTGAGCTTGCGAGCAGTAACACGAGCGAACCGCTTTTGTTGATTGCGCCCAAACTAAACCTAACTGAACCGCGGCCAAAGTTTCTCTCAGAGAAAATAAAAGGTTCCATTCTCATATCACACCAATAATGACAAAATCCATATGGTTCTTCTAAATTAACTCTTTGAGGACCATAAGCTTTTGAAATGTGATCCAATGAAATCAAAGCATGAATATGTTCTGTTGGGCTGTTTCTAAGCCAAAAATATGCGAAAATTATCAAATATGATTTTAGATTTCTAGAAATTTTATGGAACATAAGTGGCTTTATTTGAAAATTAGTTTCTAATGTTACATGAATAATAAGTATCTTATATTAAACTAATATAAACCATTATAATTCACTTTTATTTCG
Organism: Tricholauxania praeusta; assembly: GCA_949775025.1. Classification (NCBI taxonomy): domain Eukaryota; kingdom Metazoa; phylum Arthropoda; class Insecta; order Diptera; family Lauxaniidae; genus Tricholauxania; species Tricholauxania praeusta. The sequence continues at coordinate 35,992,988 of OX459029.1, read as the reverse complement.
AATTAACTTTATGGGAGTCCAATTTATTTGAACATGTTTGAAAATTATTTTCCATTTTCACATGAATAATTAATATCTTATTTCAAACTAAAAATAAAGCATTATAATTGACTTTTATGTCGAACTTAAGTTAAAAATATTCAAAAGTAGATATTTCTGTATGCTTTTGTAACATAATTAAAATTATTTCGTGCTAAACTTTTTTTGAAGAATATTTTTGTATTTGGGACACGTGTGTCCTATGGTCTTCTAAGAGTTAAACGTTTTTGCATCGGGAGAAATATCCTGCTTTGAGAATTCACATTGTCATTGCTCAATAATGATCACCAGATGCATCAAATGATTATTTAATATTTTTCAATAATTTATAATAATCAGAATACAATAATGCATATTTGTATGTACTTCGGTTTTAGACTGAATGCATCTCAAATCATGCAGTGCCCCTATCTGAAGTTTTTCGTAGAAACTTCAAACTGACGTAATATTACTGTCCATACAAAATAAGTGAACAAACACATCTTTTTGGTTTGTCTCGAAATTACGGGTTTTATGCTTTTTTGAAATTGAATTTTCGTAAAATCTGAATCTAAAGCGTATAAATAAAAGCTTACATATATGACGTTTCGCAATCAAGTTATATAAAACAAAGTTTTTACCAACCATTTCTCTTTATAATTTTGATTTTTATCTTGAAAAAGAAAAATTAATTTTCTCAAATAAGCCACCTTTTTTTGCTGAAAATTTGTGCATCGATAGCTAAAAACATTTTCTTCCTCGAAGTATTTAAGATTTTAGGGGTTTTTTTTTTTAGGTTGAGTACTTAAAACATCAGAAAGTACTATCTTTCCTCTGCAAAATGAGATTTCAAATGGTCATCTATGATGTTTCCTCGCAAAGTTATTGCCGTTTTAAGGTGACCTTTTGTGGAGCTAAAAATGACATTTTTCATCAAATTTATATGAGAGCTCATCATATTTGTAAGGGAGCCGGAATAATTAGCTTCTGTTCGTCACATGTTTGTGGAAGTCACGTTTACGGAAAAACCAAGTGAGAAAATTGAATGAAATTTGACAAATAGGCTACAGCTTAAACATAGCTCGAGGGATTGAAAATGGTCAAAATAAACTAACGAACACAACTACAGTCAATACAAATAAAACCATTGAAACGCTATGTTGAGAGAGTTGTAATACATATGTAGTGTAACCAAATTTCTCAAAAATACAAGGAACAGCTTGGGCAAAATTGCTATACTGACGGAGCAATTGAAGGCAATGTATCCAAATTTCACACGAATACTAAGAATGGTTCGGACTTTCACTATAAAAATAGCTATTGGACTTTTACCCTCATTTTTGCTGTTAATGCAGTGTTAGGAATTCATTTTTGACAAAGCCAAATATAACACTCCTGCTTGTTTTAATTCATCTATGTAGGTACTGCAATCCTTAAAGTAAAACTTTCGATCTTTCGAAGGACTTGTTTTGGGAAAAAAGTCAAGCGACCAAAAAATGACCAGCACTGAATTCTTGAAAATTAGAAAGTTTAAAAAAAATGTACTTAACTGGTGAGTTAAGGACAGAATGGTCGAAATATTTTTATTGCATGTTAACAAACATATTTTTAAGTCATTTCGGAATTTATGATTCTATATTTTTTTAAATTCTTCAAAATTGGCTAAAATTAGTAAATATTTTAAAATTCAAAATTGATTTCTGAAAGAAATACGAGGTTGTCATTAAAACTTATTTAATTTGTGGAAACAGCTACCTCATATTTTATTACAATGTCAAATTGCATAAAGATCGCGCGACTCCTTCTATTTTTGAGCAGATTTTGTTTGAGCTCAAAGTACTACCATTATTGACCGTATTAGATATATATCCCGCTTAAAGCTAAAGCTTGGACTCTCCCAGATATTAGTATTATATGACTGCAAACCTGTCCCTAACCAAAAAAACTAAAGATTAAAGTTCAAGTAAAGATATTTCTAATAATATATGAAAATTCATTAAAAATATGCTCTGATGAATTACAACTTCTGTCAAAAAATGCCAACTTAAAGCAGAGTGCGTAGAGCACTCAAAATACGCAATTGCTCATTTTTATTTATCTTTCTTTTCATTTTAAAAACTCAAGAGCGCAAGCAAATCAGCATTCACTCTATTATAACTCCTCGTTTGTTTTCATCACTCGTTTTTTTCCTCACTGATAAATAATAAACGAGCGAGCATTGTATCGTTTCATTTTCATCACTTTGAGTTTATCAAATGATAAACTCATTTTGAGATGATGTGAAAAGTGAGGAGTATTCAAATGATAAATTCGTTTGTTGATTTTCCTATTTCAAGCAAAATGTTTGTAGTGATGGGAATTAACTTTTAATACACTTATGACAGAGTTTGGAAATATTCATGTACATATGTATGTGCACTCAAAATGTCGCATTTAATTTATGTATGAATTTTCTTAAATTTTTTTGCAAGATTGAAAATCCCTCTTTATTGCACCGCATTCGTATGTGAGTATCCGTTTTTTTCAACAACGAGTAGCATTGCTAAAATAATGAATTCAAGCCAACAATTTTTTTACCGATCATAAATGAATATGAACTATGTGAGAAAGCGCGATAATCGATTGTGCATGAACAAATTTTCTGTCGCTCAAAAATGTGCGCGTAAAGAAAATGTTCTCTATCACGCAGAAATGCATGCGCACGATCAGCGTTTGTATTTGTGTTCCCGGGCCATGCTACCGGTTTTTTTAAACGAAAGATAGCTCAAAAATATTTTTGGACATCACTAAAGAATTCTCGGGACCCTGGAAACAAACGTTTTTGACCCGAAAATGTGTCCCCGGGCCATGATACCCGTTTTTGACCCATTTTCGGGAAAAATTTTGTTTTTTTTAAACGAAAGATAGCTCAAAAATATTTTTGGCCATCACTAAGAAAGGCTCGGAACCCTGGAAAGAATCGTTTTTGCCTATTATTATAACATAAGAAAATCGCTTTTCTTTCGTTTCAATAAATTGAAAAAAAATTAAACGTTTTGACTCAAAAGTTCAAGTAAAATAAAATTCAATAAATTTATGAATGAAAAGTATGGGCGAGTAAAAAAAAAAAAATGTTCACTCATGGAGTCTTATTGAAAATAATATTCAGTGAGTGATAAATATGAAAGTGAAATAAATAATAATTTATTCACTCAAGATAATAAAAGAATGAGCGCTCCTTATTTTTTCCTCATAATTGATAAATTCAAAATTGAATACTCTTGAATTCATTTGTATTGAGGATGTGAAATTTTACTCCTCAATGAGGAGTATTACGAACTCTGACTTAAAGTTATTTTATTTATTTATAAGTTAACTAGCGGACCCTCACTTGCTTCGCTACGCGTGCGAAAATAATATTCTGAGTTGTCTAAAGAAAGAATTTGTCGACTGGACGAACGATTAAAATGATTTTTTTTCAAAAATTAAAAATTTGTTTTATTATTTTTTTAAAATTAGTTTGTTGTAATGCTTTTCGGTAAACAAAATTTTTTGTTTTTCCTTCTGTTGTGTAAATGAATAATGCAAAGATTAACCTTTCGCCTTATTGATGGGGATCGCAAAAGCAAGACGAACAAGAAATTGAAGGCGTTTAAAATCAAACGGAAAATCGGTAGGAATCATAGAAATTCGGGGAAACAAAACGTCTTCGCCTTTGTATTTTCCTTCCAAAATAGTTGCTTCGATGACATTGTTCATTACTTTTTTCACGTCAAGTCTGGTATCCTTACAAAGTCGTGGTTGGTTTATACGAGTATTGCATATAAACATAATAATTGGTGCACCAATTGTAGATTGTCTGGTGGCAGTCCTGGCAAATCAAAAGAATTCAGAAATGGCTATCCGCAATTTGTCGTCCTATATAACTAAGTGCACAATGTCAACTACGAAAAGAAACTGTGAATCCTCAGCATACAGAAAGCTATACACATCAATCGTTATATGTACATCGTCCCGCATATTTTTCGAAAACACAATTTTTCTCCAAAAACAAAAGTTTATTTATGTACGATTAAAATACGATTCATTTTTTTTTTACACCGTAAACATGAAACACTTGACTTGAAAATATGAATAACTTCATTTCGGCAATGTGAATAATGTGACACAATGGAATATTCGCAACTGGAATGGAATAAATAGCGCACAGCGAATGTAATTACAATAAGTAATGTAACGATAAGACATTTTCCGTAAAAATTGTACAGATACGGTTAAAAATCAAGCTGAATGGAGTGGAAGGCGTAGCATTATTTTTTTTTTTTTGTAAAAAAGGTTTTTAAAGAAATGTATACAGAAAACTTGCAAATTCTTTATTCTAGCTAAAAAAAATCAAAACTAAAATATTCCACGTTTTGTTTAACTTAGGTAGTTATTTTTATACTTAGTCTTTTGTGAACAGTTTTGTAACTTAAAGTAATAAAAACATTTTAAATCATTTTTTTAATATTTTATGTGGCCGCTTTTGGCTTTAGTGGTGAAGTGTATTTTCTTAGGCATACTCGCTTTCTATTTGTCTAGTATTTGAGTACTGATCACGGACCATTGTCCATTGGTGACCTTCCATAGTCCATATTTTGTAGGGTTATTTGACTCATGGGTATTTTTTTTTTAAATATTCCACAAATTTTCAATGGGGATAATTTCTGGTGACTGTGCTGGCCAATTCAATCATGTAATATTTTAGTCTCGAAGCCATTTCAAAAAAAATAAAGCCTTAAAACTAGAAATATGTTTTTTTGTGAATAGTTTTGTGGCTCACTGTATGTACACAATTTTATACATCTGCGTCAGGTGCTGAGATATAACGAATTTTGATTTACACATATGGGACGCGTGGGACCGCCTATTTTTTAATTGAAACTTACTTTAGCCCGTATCTTTTATATATGTACCAATTCCCATTCATCTGCGGCTAATAGTTGATGAGACATGGTGAGGGCGTGGCTTCGCCTATTTGTTCCAAAATAAATTATGCTAGAACTTTTCACATACCATGAGAAACATATGTATGTACACAATTTTATTCATTTGCGTCAAATAGGTGCTGGGATATAACAAATTTAAGTTTTTTCTCTTTTGGGATCGTATTTTTTAGGTGGTATTTTTTATATTTGTACCAAGTTCCATTCATATGCGTCCAATAGTTGATGGGATATGATGAATTTGAATTTTCTCTTATATGGGGGGAGCGTGGAATTTCCTATTTTTTTCAAACCAAACTATGCCTATAACCTTCCACAGACTAAAAAAACATTTAAAAAAAAAAATTATGAAAGTCCGTTGAGCAGTTCGCGAGCTTATGTGCCATAAACGAACTGCGTTCCATTTTTATATATGTACATATATAGAGACATGCACACCGATCATTTTCCGAAAAATTATAGACATCATTTGGCAGATATTTCAAACTTGTTTACTAGACTAAAAATTCTGTCCAATTAAGGAAATCAATCGTTTTTAATGTGCCATATTTGACTTTTTACTTTATTATCCGACCCAGGCCCATGCTCAGAAATCATCCATATGGGGAGGGGGGTTTAACTGTGATATTTCATGTGAGGTTATGAAGTTCGTAATAAAAGTATTTTTTACTATAAAGACTACAAAAAAAGAAAATATATAAAAATTATTTTTCACTAGTTTTTGGGCGCGAAAAGATTTTTTTTAATTTTTGTTTTTAACAACAAAACATATAGTATATAATTTTTTTTAATTGGTTTTTCTTTTTTCTTTGTGAGCCCTGTAGTCAAAGTTTATTTTAAAGCTCACTGAAGAACAAAAAAAAAATTAATATATCACGACAAAAAAAAATTTTTGTTTCTTAAAAAAAAAGTATTTTGGCCAAATTAGTGGTCAAAGCCAAACTCGTGCATCAAAAGAATTATGTTTCAATTCTTCAAAAATTATTAAATAACTCAGGACCTAATTTTTTCTAAAAATGCTTTAATCTTATGATAAAAAAAAAACTTTAAGTTAATTTGTTTAATCATTAATTTTTGTTTTTTTTATTTTCATAAAAATGTTTCTCAAAATATTTTTACAATAACATCTTATTTTTTTTATATGTTATTCTTCAATCAATTCTAAATATGAATTTTTTGTGAAAGCGCACACCAGTTCAATTTTGTTTTCGTAAGAGGCGCAAGTATTTTAGCTTTTGGATTTAAGTCAGAACATATTGTCAATAAAAACCTATGTGCGAAAATTCTCAGTGGGGGACTGTGTTACATTCGGTCCACTTTTGGCACTCTTGGCATATGCCTAAAATCATATTTCAATATATGTATATAACAGAAGATTGTAAACCGATTAAAGCCAAAATTGATTTAGAATTTTTTGTGCTTTTTTATTTCATTTCGAATATAAGACACTCTAAAAAAATATCGATATACATATGTACATAGTATAGTATATATGTATATAGCCCTAGGGTCATATACCAAACTATGAACAAAAATATTACTACAATATGAAGAAATCATGATTTCTTACAATGTAGTAGCTATCAGGAGACCGATCGTTGTTTTGTTTTGCGTTATGATCGTATAATTAAAATTTAAAGATTTTTTTTTACTCAGGTAAACTTCACACAAGCTACTGGTCCAGTGAAATTTAAGTTTAATCTTGGCTTGGTTAACTTCATTCAAAATGCTTACTGATACTATCCCGTCAAACTCCACTCCATGTGTTTTAACAGTTTTTCACACCAAATTTTATTAATATTACTTTTACAGTACTCTAAATATAACATTTAAAGTGTATTGCTTTTTCATATGAATTGTAATAGGAGACAAACTATTTGCGCCGTTCATAGGTTTGATCTAGGATGCTGAAATTTTTGGAGATTTTTCTTTAAATCCAATTCTATAATATAGGCTTATGAGACTGCAAAAAAAACTTTCCCTTCGGATGAAAAATGTGGGCGTGGTCTCACAACAGGGGGTGGCACCTCCCAAACAACTAAAACGCTATACTATATATTTGCACCTAAATAAGGCAGATTTTTTCTACGTTTTAGTAAAACCGTAAAATTTCAACGATATCGTACACAAACTCTGTCCGCCCCGTTTACAGGCTTGAGCTAGGGAGTTCAAGTTTTGTGACAATTATTTTTAGAGCCCAAGCCAAAACATGGGCAAAAGAATAATAAAGAAATCTATGAAATTTTCAAAGTAAACATCCTAATATACCCATATTTTTGAAAAAGGACGTTTTGACTTTTTTTTATGTTCTATAAAGATGGCTGAGGTTTTTTTACTTTAAATACGTTAAATTTCCATGAGCATTTTTTTTTTTGCTTCTCGAGAAAAGACTCATTGAACATCTCGGCACTACTTCAGTCGATGCAAAAATTTAAATTCATTTGTGATTTTGAAAAATCAAGGTCTATAATAACGACGAAAGCACTGAACTAAGATTTTTACAGTTAGTTCAGGAAACAAATTATCTACCCGAAGAAGAGGGTGTAAACCAAAAATTTCAAATTATCATCCCCTCTACTTCAGCCAGTTCTGAAAGAAACAAAAAATATTTTGGGATGTAATTACCATCAATACAAGCTGGAAGTCAATAGGTCATGTTTGATTTTTACCTTAGAGCCTTTGACATGAAATGCGTCATATGTACATGTGTATACAAATTTGATAAACCACTATGACTAGCACTCATATGTTTTTGGTTAAACACTATCTCGTTCACAACATACATATCTCAAGATCGTAAACTTCAAATAAGATGATTGCTTTTTATTATCAACCGTTGTTTAAGTCATTCTCTCTAAAACATACTTGTCGTCTGGCCTAATAAGTAGTTTTATTGAAATATTTCATCTTCATGTCATTTTAATAATTATTATAAAAAACAACAAATTTTATTTCGCCACTTATTCGGAAAATCCAAAAACTTTTAAATTTCCAGCTTCACGTCGCCGATCACTGATATCTTTGTCATCGCATGCATAAGCTAGTAAGTATTGTTTTGGATGCCATGCTACTGTAAAAGTAGCTGCATCAACAGCAACATCTGCAACTTTTTCGCCAGTTTCTGTGTACGCTATGTCAATTAGTAAATCCTCACTAGCCGATGCTATTAGTTTGCCATCGTGACTAAAAGATATCGTACGAACAGGCCATTCCAAGCGAGACAACACCCGCAAGCAAGCCAACTCATTGGCATCCCAAAGTGAAACTAGTGCATCTGCAGAACCAGTCGCAAAATATTTTCCTAAAAAGAGTAAAAAAGTAAATATAAATAGAATTATATTTTATTTGTAACTGTATCGGGACTACTAAAAATATGAACTACTCAGTGGGATGTTTTTTTACAAAACATGTAAGTCATCAAAAATAATTTTCCTTCATAAAAATAAGTCCTTTAAAAACAAATTTTTTTTTTTTCCATAATCACAAGTTGTGTCTTAAATAAAATTATACAGTGCAAAACTTGAGAAAATACAATTATACTATTTAATAGTAAAAAAAACCCCGCCGTTCGATAAGATTTGACTGAGTTATGATTCCTTGAAATTGCAATGTCTTAGTAGTAAAAATATGAGTAAAAATTAATCGCACGAACATTTTATTGACCAAAAAATTATGTGATTTCTTTTATCTATATATCTATTTTCGAGTAAATGAACAAAAATTGAAAAATTTAAATTTTCGCAAAAAATTCAGCTTTTGAAAACGACGTAACTATGTTTTTTTTCTACTCTGCAACTTTTATCATGTTACGTTTTTCAGTTCAAGGTATACCATTTCAGTAAATGACGAAAAAGTTTTTTCGCCCTCCAGTAATACAATGAATTTCATTTTTTAGCATTAAATGAAACATTTTCGATAAGTTTCATCCCCCAAGTAAATATTTCCCGTGGAAACGTTATATTTTTTTATCCTTGCCAGAAGCTTAAGTGTCAATTTTGGACGGTCATTTTAAGTTACGAGTAACTTTATTTAATTCTGCCGAAATTTTATGTTTTAGAGTTGATGGTAATAGCATTAATCTCTATGAGTTTCATGAGATTTTAATAAAAATTGTTTGTGACATATTACGACACTTCTAGCGTTAATAATTTAAAATTTTTGCTTAAAAACATACATATTTTTGTTTTTCGCTTTGATTACAGTTTTAATATTATCTCCTTAGATTTGTGTTGCGATTTTTTTATTATTTGGTATGTTTAGCTTCTATGAAAATTATTCGATTTTTTATGTTTGCTTGTTTTCCAAAAACCTGATTTGATTAATATCATATATTATAAAAATGTTATGTTTCGAATATACATTCGACATACTTTTGCTAATTAAAATTTGAATGATTATTGATACCTGGAATGAAAAGGTATTCATGAGTTTATTTTATACCTGTCCGAAGACATGTTTCTAAAAATCGGATCAATAAGATTTTGTCCTACACGAAATGCACACAATATATTTTCTATATTTTCTAGAACCCATAACAAAAAAAAGGATGCCACAGATACTTAGTAGGAAAAAAATTACTAGATTTCATGCAAAAAAAAATTGTCATAAAAATTTGACAAGAAATCTAAAATACCCCATTTTGCTGTATTTTTTTTTTTGGGTTCTAGAAAGTATAAGAAATATTTTGGTGCATACTCGACCTCACGTGAGACAAAACTTCATTGATATGATTTTCAGATAAAAGGAACTTTACCGCTATTATCAAAGCCTATATATTAGGAAAAATTCATAATCTCTGCGCAAATAAGACTTTTGTTATTCTTGTTTAACCCTTAGCCGCACCACGGCAATTTTGAAGTCAATTTTCGAACTAATAAATCTCTAAGTTTAGCCTCATGTAAGCACAGACATTTTTTGAAAAATAACCCTAATAATCAATAAATTTCATAAAATGGAGTAATTTAAACAGTCGTTCACAGTTATTATAGTCCTTGGGCCCTGGAGTAAAAAAATTATTCATGACCACACTGCTCAAACTTTTTGTATGTGGTATTCACGTCGAGTCGGACAAATTTTGAGCGTAGCCAAGTATGATAGTGGGGCGTTTTCATGAATCTTGCGGGAGGAAAAAATTTATGACCTATATGTTACATTTTATTTTAATCAAGAGTTTTTTATACATAAAAAGCGTAAAACATTTTGTCGGACAAAAAAGTTGGGGCGTTTAGCGTGTCCGACACGCCAACTATGCCAACTTTATGAAATCAAAAAATTTATGACCTAAGAGCCAGTTTTGGCAGAGTCCATTGTAAAAAATATTTAAAGTCAAGTGGTAACCTTGTCGGACAATTTTCAGGAGGCGGAAATTGTTCTCGGACACACTGAAGTCAAGGGTTTTGTGCAACCCTTATATTTATTACCATTATGTGACTTAGATAAAATTTCTTATTTTGACTTTAAAATTTTAGTTTGTATTCAGAGGCGTCAATTGGGTAGGGCTGGGGAAGCATTGGATTTTGTTTAAAAGCTCGAGTATCAACACTCATACTTTTACTTCTCATTTATGCGGCTTTGGTTCTTTTTATTGATAAGATATGTAAGTTAGTTAAAACTTTTAGTTATCTGACTTTTTGAGCGAATAACTTCAGCACTTTACTTTATTTCATGAATAAAATACAGTCAGCAATTGCCAAGAGGACGAACGTCAGACATTTAATTTTTTCCAAATAATAATTCAGTCATAATTGACTGCAATATGGCTGAAGCTTTTATCTACATTCATTGTTTAAGCTATGGAATATTAGTTCTAGTATTTGTATATTTTTTCTAACTTAAAAACACTTTTCCTACAAAATTGTAAGCTCCAACCTTAATTTTAAAAGAAAATTACATGAAGAATGTTTTAATATACAACTTAAGTTTAATGTAAAGCTCTATAGCTATGCACCAGTGCATACTACTCACCTGTAGGATCAAATTCTATACAGATGCACGTAGCTGGATGAGCTTTTAATACATGCTGTAAGTCCAAGCCTGGATAACTAAGTATATGTACACAGCCCAGACCATTTGTAAGAAAAAACATATCGCTGTTGTTATTCCAAGCGATTTCATTCACCTTCATAATTTAAGAAAATTAATAACCATTGAATTATTAAAGTTATTGATATAATATTGACAACAAAAATACCTCAAAGTTAAATTGCTCCTCGGCACGAATTTTGTTTGTTCGTGTGTCAATGAATGTCACCAGATCTTCTTTATTGCCTACCGCAATTGTTTTACCATCCGGCGACCACGTTATATTTATGTTTTCTCCTTTTGTGGTGGTGACAGAAGAGCATTTGCCTGCGCGTATGTCCCAAATACGTACAGTCTTATCACCGCTGGCAGTGCTCAAAAGATCAGAATTGTAAGCGTGCCAGCAAAGCTGATCCACTGAACCAGTATGACCACGATAAGTGTTTTCCTTGCTCTAAATAAAAAAGAAATATTACAAATACATATTCTGGGAAAAAATTAACCATGGCAACATACAACACGTTCCCGTTCGAGAGTATAAACGGCGACTGTCTTATCAAATGATCCGGAGGCCAAGCGTCGTCCATCGCAGCTCCAACCAACGGAATGAACCTTTAACATTAAATTTAAATAATTTATGTGCTACAATTCACGTTTTCAACATGATACCAACCTTGGAAGTGTGTGCTTTCTGTTCTTTCACTTTGTTGTGTGTCTTGAAAAAAGATTTTAACTCTTCCATAACTTCGTGAGTGCGTCCCATTGTAATTTGTAGGCAGGACTTTAAGAACTATTAAACAACCCAAAGACCAATTTAGCGTATAAACAAAAATTGTAAAATGTACAAATGTCAAAATTGCCGATTTTTAAACATCTGTTTAACTTTAACAGTGCTGCCAATTCCTAGTGAAATGAAACAAATGTTTACAAAAACCGGTTACTGACTATGTAGAAAAAATGGCTGTTTTTCTTAGCGATACTTCGCATTTTTTATAAAACTATTAGTTGTAGCCCGTCTTCGCCCACGTATTATCCGGTGTGAAGGAATTTGTCTTTGTTATCGAATAAGTCGAAAAAAACTTATGAGTTGTGAATTGTATCGTATTCATCGAAAAAGTCGAAAAGTATCGAATATTATTGAAAAACCTCGAAAAAAATATCGATCAGTATCTAAATTCGATAATAGTCAAAGAGTATCGCAAAATATAATACAAGTCGAAAAGCATGGAATAGTATCGGAAACTATAGAAAATTTCGATGAAAGAGGAAAAATATCGATAAGGTCGAAGTCTCGAAAACACAAACAGTATCGAAAAATATCATAAAAATCGAAAATAAATGAATAGTATCGAAAAGTCCATGGGAGTGGAAAAATATCGATATCCAGCAGTATCAAATACAGTGAACCTTCCATATGACGAACTTCTGCAGGGTGAAGTGGGGAATCCTTGACACCGGGCCATACTTGACTTTGCCAATTTGGCTTAGGAGCCAAAAGGTTTAAGTGAAAAAGAAGCCTAATTTGACTTAAAAAACGTTATGAACTTTGACAGTCCTTCTTCAACTCTCTTCGGAGAAAGACATATTTTTCTGTTTTCGCGACCGCTGATGTAATTTTCGAAACCAAGTACGTAAGCGTATCTGCGAATTTTAGCTTTTATAAATCCTTCTGTGAATTGTATATGACCGTTTTTATAAATCGACTAACAAAATATGTTAGCACTAAGTGTAAGTATTAGCAAAGTGTGTTTTTTGATAAGAAAATTCTCAAAATTAATATCCAAGACAAATAATAATGATTTCATTAGTTTTCAGATTAAAACTGTGCAAGCAAATGGTTTTACTAATAAGTGAAGTTGAGTGTGGTTAAAAGAGAAGCAGTTTGGAATTTCCCAAACAAAAATCACTGATGATTTCAATTTTTAACTGTAAATATTATCTCAATTGTAAAACTTTTTGAAAAATACTGCCTACCAACCGGTAAAAACAGTGTCTGAATTGGATAACTAAGTTAAGAGTTGGAGTAAAAATACGCTAATCAATAATTTAAAGATTTGTATGGGTGATGGACGTGTCCGCATACTATCAGACGGAACTTCCTATTTGGAGGAATGGTCCAGAGTAAACTTTAAGCAATCCAAGAGAAGTATTAGATTACTATAACATATATATATAACATTGCGTGCACTCGCTTATTGCTTCAATTGGATTACTCCTTACCCTTCTGGTACAGGATTCGACAAAACAACCTTATATATTCAATTTAGGCTCTTCAAGCTCTATCATTTGGCATACATTATTTACAAAAACTGACCCAAAAATTCGGGACGGGCTTTGGCTAGCCAACTCTGGTTGGTTAGTTTCATCAAAACGTATCACTATCTTTCCTGTACATCCCATCCTGTAATCTTATACACTCAATATTTCTACAGCGCTCCCCGCCTTGATGAGAAAAATTTGCGGCTTTTAAAATCGCAACTGTATTGGCCCTATGATTTCCTCCTGGATTGTACTGAAAGTTTTCTCATTCAAAATTATTAGTAAAACGTATATTTCCTTCCGCTAACTCATTGTTTTTTTAAATGTTTCATATTTAATCAACATCAAAATGACCGTGAACTAAATTTGTATTAAATTTTCAAAACTCAATTGATTAAACTGATAAGATCATTCAAGTGTGCAAGTATATAATAACGAAAGTTTCAGCATCACAGTTTAAATAGAAACCAACCAGTGACTACACAAGTGCTAAATGAATTATTAAAAAGAAAAAGTGAAAATATTTGTCTGGTTTTTCGCAATTTCAGTTTTCATTACACAGACATTTGAAAGCCCTTTGTTCAACAAATTATTTGCAAACACTTTAACACCTGGCTACGACCGATATTATGGTGGACAATATTATCAATACCCAAATTCTGGCTACCAGGGGTATTATGGACAAAATCAGCAACAGCAACACTACCAACAGCTTAGAAAGCCAGTACATCAAAGATCTTACAATGATATTTGTCGTCTGGTAAACAATAATGGGTTTTCAAACCCAGGCGGAGTACCAAAATGCCCATACTAAGATTTGAAGAAAATACATACAATTAATGTGATATATTCTTTTATTAAAATGAATAAATAAAAGCCTAACCATAGAATACGATTTTAATTATTTAATGATTAAATGAATATTAAATGCTAAAGGAACATCGACTGATATCAACTTAGGATAATTTGGAGTCGCTGAGCTTGAATATATCGTCAGATTTCGGTTTACACGAAAACGTTAAATTAACTTAATTTTGACAAACCTTACAACCCTTTTCTACGTCTTTTTTATGTCAAGTCTTCAGTGGTTTGATGTATGTGACAGAGCTATTTCTTATGAAAAGACAAAAAGTACATACATATATGTTATTTGATTGGATATTCATTGTTCCAACGTTCCAAAGTTTCATGGAATAGAATCAATAAAAAAAATAATCGACTTGGTAGATTTTAATAATATTTTCCTTAAAAATAGGGCATTTATTCCATTTTTAAACTTTTTCGATTTAAAACTGACTACAATGTATGGGAATGTGTGGAATGTTACGAGACATTTTAAAAATACACTTTCCAAAATTTCGCGTTCAGTTTTACTCATTTTACACAGATGGTGTCATAATTTTGGTATAATATCCAACATATCAACGAGCCAGGGATCGAGATAGCTATAGAAATTTTGTTCAGGCCCTATGCTTTTAACGGAGTGATAGATGATAGTAGTACTTGACGCAATTTGAAAATTTCTATAGCAACATTTTTTAATGTGTGAATATAGAATGGAAAACCTAGCAGAGTTGATAAGATTTATAATCACCTTTAATCTTTGAATTTGCAAAAATTAAAAATGTTAAGCGACTTTGTTGGTCTTACCATACTGTCAAACTATTTTAAAATTTAATTTTGAAAGTAAGAAAACAGGTACTACTTTACTACCTTAGATATATTGAATTTTTTGCAGAATTATCATTTTAACAAAATTATGTAACTAAAAATGCAGGCGGTTCTGATGGTTCTCAATATCTGTCAGGTAATATAGAATGTTATGCATCAAATTATATTCTTTAACATATTGCTAAAATGTTTTTAAAAATCCAGAAAGAAAATATATATGAGAATTAAACTTGTCTATACACACACCATTATCAGGGATATACCATTACGGCAACCTTTAATACATTCAATTTCAATTTTTCAATTTACTTCAATTTAGTCCATTGAAATGTTACGTTGACCTTGCATTTTGGATGGGACAAGATTTTTTTTTTGTTGTGTAGAGGGGGTCAGTCTGAGTATAAATCTCAGTTTCCCATCCCATTTGGCCGCCATTTTAAAAAATGGGTGTAGATAGTTTTTCCACGATATCTTGACAGCCGTATGTCTCACAAAAATTATTTAAGACTTTTTGAGTAGAAAATTGAGTTCTCCACAATATTGATTGATATACTTTTTATCGTAAAATTGAAAATGAAAAAGGTATAATTAAAAAACGACTAAAACATTCCGGTAAAATATCATATAAGGACTAAAACTTTTTTTCTATTGATTTTATTAAAAAAATACTCCAGACGTTTTTTGTAGACCATTTTATTCCAAACAATTTCCTGTACTCATTTTTTAAATTTATTTTTATTGAGAGGCGTTAGGACGGTTCGAAGGGATTAAACCAAGAGGTGACTTGTACGTTACAGTGATTCAGACCCAAAGAAAGTTCATAAAAATTGTTCTTCTTTTAGTATATTGTTCCATATGTCCTCCGAAATTAATTTGCCTGTTTTCATAACTTTAAGTACATTATAGAGGTCGCTCAGTCCGCCACAAGCATTCAAGACTATTGAATACGTAGCTGAGGGTGTCAAAGATGATTAACGGCTAGAGACTTATTTTATTACCTCTATATATGTGGTCTTTGAGCCGCTGATTACGAAAATCTATGTTTCAAAATCCTAAGATACTTGCAACATCCACATGTATTGACAAGATTTAATCTTAATCATATTTTCGTGGTATTCAAAGCCATTAAAGTTGTCTTTCATTTTAAAAATATAATTTTTAAGTATTTTAACTTAAACCAATCAGAATTTTAAAAGGCCTTTTTGCGAATAATTTTTTGGTCTTATATTCTAAATTTAAACATTGAAAAAGTATTATATAAATTTTTGGTGTATCTCATGTCGACATGCTCTTATACTATTCATTGGTACTTCATCGATATCGAATATTTTAAAATTTAAAAATTAATAATACATTTTTGATGTATTTAATACACATTTATTGGTTAGCATTTAAATTATAACACTATAAATTATTTTATTAAAAATTTTAGAACTTTGAGTATATATCTAGAATATATCTGCAATTGCTGGAATAATAAGATAAGGAATATTTTTTTAAAACCTAAGTAGTGTTTATTCTCAACAATATTTAATTGGTAGTGGATTCATATTTGTGCAAGGCAACTTTGATTTTTTTTTTCGACAGAGTGATACAGAATGCCTAAAGTTGAACAAAAGATGTCACTTTTTAATGGAAGATAGTTCCATGTTTTGAGTGCGCGAATAATTCAATGTTCAGAATGTTAAAAGTACATATTTAGATTTATAGTTTGTAACCAACATTTTTATTAAGCTTTAGTGTAAGCAAGCGGGGGCATCGCCAAAGGAGAGAAGGTGTAGGTATACATATCTCCAATGTAAGAGAATATATATATATTTTTATTTATTTATTTATTTTTTTTTAATTAGTTAACACATTTACATTCCCCTGGTAATAACCAACCTAGCGACACTACTCTTTTAATATAATAAAATCAATAAGAATTAAATACCTATTTCAAGTTATTCGGACAAGCCTTGAGTGCAACAAAATAGATTTAGTTAAATATCTGCTTGAGTCCTAAGGATATTATGTTTTATCATTTACCTAAGTTTCCGCAGAGTTTTTGTTTTACTAAAAATCAGTCCTCGAACATTCCTTATTAATTACGTACGTATACCTAAAACAGCCTCTTTTGCACAATATAAAACACACACACCAGAAAGAAAACAAATGCAAAGAAGAGCAACATTTTGTCGGTACATTCACGTCGTCCATATTTCTTCAACAGCTTCCCTGACTGTGAAATTGTTCCAGCTGTTGTATGCAGTTCATCTCGAGTTGCTTCGACATTTTGAGAGGA
Organism: Tricholauxania praeusta; assembly: GCA_949775025.1. Classification (NCBI taxonomy): domain Eukaryota; kingdom Metazoa; phylum Arthropoda; class Insecta; order Diptera; family Lauxaniidae; genus Tricholauxania; species Tricholauxania praeusta. The sequence continues at coordinate 35,975,771 of OX459029.1, read as the reverse complement.
TGCGACTAAATTTTCCAAAGTTATGGCACTTTTTTGTGTGGTCTCCGAAAGATGCCTCGAAATAGCTAGCATCTTTTCGGTGACATTATTCTCTTGTGAGACTAGACTACCACGATTGTGTCGGCTGTTGCCGCCACTAGTCGCACCAGTAGCGCGCTTCCGCAAATCAGATTCTCCAGTGATGGCCATTAATTCTTCTCGATTGGCCTTTTCGATTTCAAGCATAGTAGCAACATTCGCTTTGCGAAAAGCTTGCAGAGTTTTTGAAAACTGATCACGATGTGTGTCTACTTCTTTGGAAAGATCCGGTTCGCCTACATCCCGTGCCCAATCATCCAGACGTTCAATACTTTTGCGCAACGCTGCTAATTTAGCCCGACCAGCTTCGTTCAGTGCTTCTAGCTCTCCAATAGATCCACGATATGTAAGTATGTCCTTAAGGTGAATAAATTTTGGATTATGCAGTCTTCTTGATTGTGATGTTATATTATTTACCTGTATGATCGCCTTGGCCTGCAAATTATTGTCGATCAAATCTTGCCTAATGGACTGCAACGTGTACTTTTGCATGTCCATCGTTGTGTTTTACTTTCCAAATTTTAAATTTACTTATTTCTTATACCATAAGAACTCTGGTATCGTATTTTTGACAAAGAAGTAACAACTCATCACAAATAGGACGCGATTATGTTGATGATTTCAAGAGTTTGTTTTGTTATAAGAAGTACGGCAGCTGTCAAACCTATTTTGTCCGGGGTGCGTTCAAAGTGACGAAGTTCAGAAAGCGACCACAATTACAATGATGCTGAGACGACGTGACGAGAGCGAGACGAATATCGTGAAAAATATCAAAAGTACTCGTCGTCGTGTAGTAAAACACAATAGTGGCGTAACGAGATTCAAATATGTATTTGAATTTCATTTTGCTGCTCTCGCCGCGTGAAAAATTCAACAATTCCGATTTTTGACGATGCGTTATCACGTCGCTAAGCGATTCATTGTGCGAAAATACATTAGACAGCATGAGATCTGATCTCAGATCAGATTCAATCGATATATCTAGAGCAGTGAAGGGCACTTAGTGGCTCTATTTGCTCACATTGCTCTAACCGTTATTCGACGCAAAAAAATTCGCAGAATTTCAACGCTATCGAGGCACAAAATTCGCAGAATTTCAACGACTTGAGTTCAAATGAAAACAAAAACAACACACAAAGGCATAAGCGACGGCGCCGCCATTGTGTTTCAACGAATGTAGCAATTGTTTTTGTTTGTAGTGTAATTTGGTTTTTTTTGTGCCAATGGCAATTTTGGAAATTAAAGTAAAAAAAACTTTAAAATTTCGTTTGTTGTTGCTTGATGTTGTTGTTTTGCTCTTTGGTTAGATTTTTGTGCCCACCGCTGATCTAGAGCATGGATGCGCATCCCATAGCTCAAATAGCTCTTTTAGCTCTTACAACAATAACAAAAAATATTGAGCTCATCTCGAGCTCTTTCCGTTATTCGAGCAAAATCATTTTGGTTCGCAATCACCACATGTATTTTGTTCTTGTAATTTTTTCTTCAACACATCGACTCGTTCAACCCTTGCCGTTGCTTAAGTTAAATAATTTCGGTCCGCAAACACCGCATGTATTTTGTTCCTGTAATTTTTTCTTCAACGCACTTTATTGTTTGTGTAATTTTTTTTTCTATTCATTTGCTCCTTCACCTTGAGATTTTTGTTTTTGTTTACATGCAATTAGCTTGCCGCCGCTATTTCAAAATTTTCGTCAATACTAGGAATTTTTTCGCAAAATATTTTTCATTTGTTTACCTAAATTGATGTTGTTGTAGCGGCCAGCTCGCGAACAAATTTTTGTGCGCATCCCTGATCTAGAGCGTTGATTTGGATAGCGCAGTGCTTTTCGCCTCGCTTTTTTATTTTTTTTTTATTTAGCTGGATATGAGGAACAAGACGGGAATTCCCCACAAGCATTCGAAATGCTAAAAGTAATCCGTAATGTCCTTGAATATTTCCTCATTTGATGAAACTTTTTTTCATGCTTTGCTCCTAGACTTTTCAATAGTTTACCCAGTAATATTCGTTGTATTCGTAATTGTAACAAATTTTTCAAAGAAGTGAAATCTTGGCTTTTTAATAGTGATTTTGATATCATAGACTCCCTTATTTTTGTTCCATCTTAGTATCTCGATGATGTTTATGCTTATTATCTAGACTTTGGTATTATAATTTTCTTTATCGCCTTTCTTTCTTTTGATTGTAAAACTGAATTATATTGATTAAGACCCCACTACTTTTCTTATGTATTATTTTGTTAGTTTTATCTTAGGAAGATTATTGATAGTATTGTTTAATACAAATCTACTGATTAATAAAGAATTGAATAACTGAAATGTTCTCAGATGCCTTAGCGTCCTGAAAACCTGTAAACTTTCAAGCGTCTTCGACTTAGATATTCACCAATTTTAAAAAAGTTAGGAATCACAGGTCCGTTAATTATTTATGCAAAATATTTAGAAAGTAAATTCTTGATGGGGGAAGACATTTAAAAAATAATGTATTTAACCTATTTTTAAAACTTATGTCAGTACATTCGACAATTTTTTAGTACATTGGGTATGTTTGGCACACTTTCAGTACATTTGGCGCGCTTTTCAGTACACTTGCACTATTTCTGGAAATTACTATTTTTTAGTAAATTTAGCTGAAATATGCATAGAAACTAACGTTGCTCACCTTTTCTTAAAATGTTACTTAAGTTTTAGTAATTATAAATAGCTTTTTGAAGTTCATGACGAAATAGGACATTCACCATCTAAAAAGTACATTTAAGGTTTCGATTCAATACATACATTTGTATTATCACAAAACCCATAAGCCATCGATGGTCTGGAATATGATATTTACATAAGTCTTAAAATGTAGTAATCACACATTCCGAAACAAAAGCTATGTTACTAAGTTTAACAAGTGAAAAAATTAACGAATATACATAATGCAATGTTAAACTAGCTGTTAAAGAGACCCAACAGCTCATGTACACAATAACAGAGAGCGACATTGTGCTTTTGTGCTCCCATTATTTTCTAGCTTTGGGGCCAACGTCACCCAAACCACTTTCGTACGTTCATTCAGTTTTAAAACGTTGGAGCGAGTGGAGTAGAAATATTTAATATCAGCTGCTTTTGCCTAACACTTGCGCTGTGCCGCGTTGATTTCCGTTTTAACAAAAGTTAATAAATAAAAAAAGTCAACATTATATAGTGAAGAGACATAAAATATTAATGCTTTAGTATAATATTAAACTATCCAACGGAATAGAAAGAAATAAATTCGAAATTTGAAAACAACATAAAAGCAACAAAAATAAAAATTGAATTTTGTTTACGTGTTAAACAAAAGGTAATAATATCTAACCCTATCTAAATAATAAAGCGGTAACTTAGCGAATAATGAAATTGTTTGTAAAATGAGAGTAGTAAATTGTTAATACCTAGGTAATTATGTAGATATTTTTTATAACAATTTTACTCGAATTGCGCAAAAAGTCAGAAATAATTTGCCAATTAATTTTAAAGTTTCTTTACTTCAACTCTAAGAATTTTGGATCAGCATTTTTATATCGGCCCCAAACATTTGCACGCAAGGTTCAGACCAAAACCACACGTTGGCCACATGCGAGTTATGTTTCTTGCAAAAAAGAAAAAAGCAAATGTTCATACGTAACTCGTATTGTTTTTGAAATTTCAATTTCATATGGAATTAATTGAAAGCAAACTTGAAAGAATGTGGATTTTTCTGTTCCTATCTGTTGTTGTTGTTTCGCTACAACAATACCTTTGATTTGGTTTGTTTTGAATTTCAAAATGCATTGATTCAGCACTCTACTCAGTGGGGAACTTTTCCCGGTTCACTTGCTTTTGCCGTTTAGCTGCACGGTGAGTATTTTTTATATGTAAATGTAATAAGAACATTAACACTGCTCAACAAAAAAAAAGGTTGCAGAGTTTTACATTCTTTTCTCGGGTGGCATTTAACCCACTGATTACGAAAATGAACAGAATTTCTTAATTAGCTACGGTTTTTAAGAAATTTAAAAAACCGTTATTCAAAGAAGTGCAAACACTACAAAAACCGATTTTTTTTTTCGTCCTTCCCAACCTTAAATTACCTATTATTACACTATAGAATTGTCCTAGATGACTAAAAAAATTATTGGAGACCCAATTCTAAATATGTATCGATATTTCAACTAAGTTTCGTCATTAAACTAATCTTTTCACATGAAAACCTTACGACGGCGTAGTGAGGAGTTTTGGCATGGGGATCATATTTTTTCAGCTTACAGCAGGATATTCGTGAGGGAAAAAATTGTCGCCTGAAGAGAATCAAAAAGTTGTTACCGTCTTTTCCAAATTCTTGATTAACAAGAAAAAGTCCCCACTTTTAAATACTTAAATCCTTCAGATTCAACAGTTTCCTGAGTTTAAAAAAGCTCCTAATCTTCTTGTTTTTCTCTTTTTTATTGAAATATATTTGCTTTTTTTAGAAAAAATGCATACATATTTGCTTTTTTTAAGAAAAAATGCATATATATTTTTTCATGAAAATTTAATGCAAGTTTTTCAGGTTACTTTTTTTTAAATTTTGGCTAAAAATCGAGTGCTTTGTGCTTTAAATAATACCAAGATTAACTTTTTTCTTCAGATATGTATAGCTTTTGCAGTTTTTTCTATTTTTTGGAAATTTTTGGCTTCCATTTAAATGATTTGAGCAAAAATTTTGTGCGAATATAAATAGTTCAGTTTTTTGAGCCCTTGCATAACTTTGAAAACCTGGAATTATCTCAAAACCCGAAGCTGATTAAAAAAAAATTATGAAAATTTTCAAACTTAGTGACCAAAAATCGCGGGAATGAATTATTGCCATAGATTTTTAATTTTACTGCGCTCTTTAGGGGCTATGCCCTTGCCATTCCGATTTAAATAAGATCGACATGCTCTAGTTTTCTATATTGCCCACGCCCCTTCTATGAGATACGTATGAAAGGAAAAATATTTGGCAATTGTATTTTTGACCATACCACAACAATTTATTCTTTTTATCCGCAGGACTTCCGCAAACTTTAAAAAACTATAGAGAGACGCTTCAACTTCAAAGTGGATGCAATTCAAAATTACATTTGTATTATTTGCAGCTTAAAAAAATAATAAAAGTATAAAATGAAATATTTTGGAGGAGTTGAAGGGTAAGTGGAATCTGTAAATGTAATAAAAATATGAAGCTCATCTAGCAAATTAAAATTTGGAGGACACTATATTGCTATTTACTTAATATTTTATGTCGAACGTTAGTTAACCACAAGTTAACATGTAACAACAGTAAAGTTATTATTCGACCTTGAAATATCATTAAAACCGTTAGTTTAACAAGAAAATAATTATAAGCCTTCCTTGCCTAAAAGTACTCAATCAGGTCTGTTCTAATTCCGATTTAGTTCGGAAGTGAAATTGAAGTCTAAAGGTCGATTTTTTTTAAACTTCGAAATTGAGCTGTTATAGTTCCGTGTTTTCCTCTTTTGTATGATCCCAAAATAAGCTTCGAGTTTCAAATCCGTTTCCGAAGGAAGCAAATCCGAAACAGTATCAGAACCAGGCTAAATATACTTACAACTTTAATTATTATCCAAACAATTGGAAAAAATATGTTCCTAAAAATTACCTTTTGGCAAATTTATTTTCTATTCCACCTAAGCCTGTTCCAATTTATATTAATCAATTAGTTCGTGTTATTCTGTAAGCAACATCTGTTTCCAAATAGTTCCACATATTAATTGACTGTTTAGTACTTGCTATAATATCTACTGATAAGATAGACAAATCCTATAACAAAGTCATAGTAAAACGGCCTTATAGTTAAGTACCCGCGTATACTGCATCTAATCTACATAAGTACATTCTTCATTGGAATTCGTTTTTCTAATCAGTCAGTAATAGATTTTATTTTTGTCACAAGTGAATAAAAAATATTTTTTAATTAATAACAACGTAATAAATTAAGAAAGCCCTGTAAATAATTGTCTTGACATTGCTTAACATCTTATTGTTATGCAATGTACAATTCGAGTTTTTTCTCTTTTGCTTCAATTTTTTAATGCATGTAATAGTTAATGTTCTGTTTTTTTTTATTGCATGTGAAGCTGTTGTATCTTCTTAATTGAACCACTAAAAAAATTGAATTGAAATTAGTGCCACACCATCAACTCAAAATATATTTTCACAAAAAGTTCATTGAACTTTATATAATAAATTTAATAAGAAGAGTTTTATTTAAAAATGTTAATTGATTTAAACCTAATTTACAAAAAGATCAGCGTTTTTAGATAACCTTATTCAGTCGAAAGTATTCATCCATCAGTTAGATATTATCCAATAGTTTTTTTTTACAATTTGCATAAATCCCATACGATTCGGTACTACAGCGCCAAACTGAATACTACTTGTATGAATTTAAAATTAATTTGGTGTTGGTGTTGACACACACACATATTGAACAGTAAGCTCAATAAAATAACATTTAAAAATTAATTTTGTTTTGTTTTAATATTTAAAATCTACCGAATACATGCTGCTGTTATGACCCATATATCTATGCAAAACTATCATATAACGAATTCATAAGATGAAATCAAATAAAGTGGTCAAAAATAAAATTTCATTGAACCCATATTAATAATTAATTCATTTTATAGATTTGATTCCACTTAATATAAAAAATCATTCATCAACTTATGTATCGTTTATTAATTTTCACAACTTTAAAAATATATTTAAAAGATGGGTGTTTTTAAAGGTATAAAGTTTTAGTCTGATTTGAAGGCAATTACGCATTGCTGGTTTCTTTTTTTTTTAATTAAATTCGCAGATACTGAACTATTGAATGAATTCATTGTTTTTTTTTTAATATTTACAGAGCTGTAGTTATTTCACATTATTACATTGTTAGCTTAAAAAAATATATCTGCTATAGTTTTATCTTTTACGGCTTAAACAAAAAAATTGGAAAATTCTCATGTTTTGAAAATTGATTCAGAGTTTCTCAACATAAACCGATCTTTTAGAAAGCTATGTATGATATTTATGGCTTCTAATGGATAAATCACTGACTTAATACTTTCTATCATCGTTATTATGACTTATTAAACTATTTTTCATATGACGCCCATATATTTGAAATCAGTCATGAGGTTCACAATTTATTAAAGAAGAAAAGCTACATAACTATTGTCTGATGTTCTAGGATTAGTTTAACAAAAAAATTGATCAACTTAAAACACAAAACAAAACAAAAATCGGTTGCAATACTCATATTTTAGTCGTTATAAATTTTTAAAACCAGTTGATTTAATACCCTAACTACCTACAGTATCAGACTTGTAAGACTGCAGTCAATTGCACTTGAGTTATTGCTGTCGAAGTTAACTGAATGAAAATTTCAAAGTGCAATCATAAAACAAATTTTAAACTGCTGAGATTAACATTAACAGTAAACCATTTGAATTAAAAATTTATCAGCACCTTATTCTAACAGTCAGCTGTTTCAAGTAGTAGTTAACACTAAGAATATAAAGTCAATAGTCCAAAAGTCGTAAAATTTTGTGCCCGACAATGGGAAAAGTCTTTTTTGTTTCTGACGTTGTCTAATGAGAATTGGCTACAAAAAAAAATTACCAAAACAATCGTTCCCATAAAAGTAACTGCAGCTTAATATTCTTCACTGCAGTCTTTTGCAGCTCTGTCTTATGTAAAATTATTTTAAAACAACCGGAAGTTTCAAGCAGATTAAGCATAAAAAAACCCTTACTTTCAGTGGTGCTACGCAGTCTCGAGTGGTCATTGTTGACGAAAGTGGTAAATGTGTCGCATCAACAGATGGACTTGGCACAAATCATTGGATGGTTGGTATTCCGGAGTGTGCAAAACGCATAGCAGAAATGATCGAGAGGGCCAAAAACGAAAAAGGCATAGCGATTGAGACACGTCTAACCAGTTTGGGATTAAGTTTAAGCGGCTGTGAGCAGGTCTGGTATCGTTCCGTTATTGATTTTCTTTTTAATTAAAATTTGATTTTCGTTTTTTAACTTCTACTCATATTCGTAAATAAATACTCATATGTTGGCCCAAGGTCATCATCATACAATTTTGCAAACATTAAGATTAATACAATTTTACAGGAAGCTACAAATCGTAAATTGGAAGAAGAGCTGCGCAAATCTTTCCCAAACCTTTCTGACAGCTATGCAATTTCTAGTGACACAATGGGTAGCATTTTTACAGCTTCACCTATCGGCGGCTTGGTTTCCATTTCCGGCACAGGTTCAAATACTTTACTCAGAAATCCTGATGGCAGCACTTACTCATGTGGAGGCTGGGGTCATATAATGGGTGACGAGGGAAGCGGTAAGTTTGTTATTGATATCTTTATTATTGATGTTCTATCTAACGCTGTTTTATTTTATTATTATTTTTTTTTTTTTTCATAAATTTTAATGTTTTTATTGATTGTTCTTGATCTTACCCCTTGACACTGGCTTTGGTGATTGTGTACAAATAAAGTAGGGCTAGTCTGCAATTAACTGATAACATTAACTAGGCATTTTTTGCCATATTAAAATATTGTTATCAAATGAAAGTAACTTACATATTTTGTGTTTTAAATTAATTGTTTGTATGTTTTTTTCCGCTGTTTTGATGGTGACGTTAGCGTTAGGTTTACACCTACATATTTATGTATGTAGTATATATAATAAAAGCTTTCTATATTTATTTTTCATTGCTAAAACTATTGCAAATATTTTTTTTTTAAGCGATATTCGTCCTTAAAAAAGTTTTTTAAGCACAGTTAGTTCCCCGAGTTCGACCAATTAGCCTTCTTAATAAAAGTTCATTAGTAAACACGATGTTTTTGTTTTCCAGCTTTGAATCTCAATATATCGCCAATTTCATGTCAAGGGGAAAGTCGGCCCGAAATTCAAAAACAATTTTACGCACTTTTAAAAAGTTAAACAAACTTTGTGCGAATTTTATTTTTCGACGACTTGTACAGTGCCAAGTTACAATTTTTTCACATTTAAATTTAACTAATAACTTTTTTGAATAACCCATGCCAATACTTTTCCAACGATATACGCATTTTCTCGCCACGCAAATCATACCCGAAATATGGCGACCAATGCAAAGGTACCGTTTGATATCTAGTAAAAAATTGGACTCTATTTCGACCCATTTTTCCCAAATTGGACTTTTTTAAGTTTAAAAAAAGCTTATTTTTTTCTTCAAAGAAACAACTTAGAATGCACTTTTGTTCCTTTTAAACCACTCTTACCATCCATTAGAAGCTTTGATTATTTTAATAAAATAAAAAATTAGACAACCTGTATTTCTGATACTGGTTATGCTAGGGATCTTATCTTTGGGACATTAAATGAGATAAAATACATATCTATTTTCAAAACTGCCGACTTAAGAAGAAACTAAGAGTCAAAGAAAAAAAAATGAGCTTATGAATTCAACTTTTTTTTAAGTACACCGATCTGCGTTATATATTTTTTATAATTTCATCCCTTAATTTTATTCACCATTTTTCGAAGCCTCTGTCTTCGACATTCCCACATTCGAACTGAAATGTTTATAAAATATTTCGACTTGAAATTTTTACAAAAACAAAGTAGTAGTTCGTGTTTAAGTAAATATGTACTAACACACAATCTTACTTTAAGTTCAGGTGCTTGTACTAAAACTGCTTTGTTTAAATATTTTTAAAGGAATACCTTCTTCATTTCAGCATTTAAAATTTCACACCGTGCTATGAAAATTGTTTTTGACGATATGGACGGTTTTAGCATTGCTCCACATTCAACACAATGTGTATGGAAGCTCATACAGGAGCATTTCAATGTAGAAACACGACTAGATCTACTACCTCATTGTTATGCTAATTTTGATAAATCTAACTACGCAAAGTTATGTGAAAAACTTGCAAAGGCCGCTGAAACAGGTGACGAGCTGAGTTTGTTTCTTTTCAAAGAAGCCGGTCAACATATAGCGCGAGCCGTGCAATCTCTTTTGCCAAAAGTGCAAAGTGAATTGGTTTCTTCGGGTGACTTAAATATTATATGCGTCGGCTCAGTATGGAAAAGTTGGACTTTGCTACGAGAAGGATTTTTGAAAGAACTTAGTAAAACTCCAATAGCGTTTGGTCTAAAATTAATTACAATCACAAAAAGTATGGCTTTTGGTGCTTGTTATTTAGGTGCCGATAGCATTAAATTTAACTTGCCACGTAATTATGAAGATAACTATAAACTTATGTTTGCATACAAGCCTAATGAAGCATTTGTTAATGGCACTAATGGAAGTTGTTGCTGCGTTAATAGTGATACATCCTGTCATTAGTAGACCTAATATTTTTAATTGCTAATTCTGTTACATTACCAAACATATGTATTACCATAATAGAAAAAAACTTAAGATAGTAAAAAGCAAAAGACAATTTTAACTATAATAAATTGGTATTTTTATAGAAGTGCAAGTAATTAAAATACTAGAATAAAACATTTTTCTACATGCTTACTAAAATCGTTAACGAATATTTGATATAAAATAAATTTTAAATTAACATTGATTTAATCAACTAACTTAATTAAGCATCATATCATTTTTTTAAAGAAAAAATACAACACAAATTTAATTTTAACTGGTATGTATTACTAAGAATGCCCGTAAATAAACTGGTACATACGTATGTAATTACACACTTTAAAAAGAATCGTTCAAATAAAAATAATTTTGCTTTTAGAAATATGAAAATTTTTATTAATACATTGCTCTATTATCTTTTAAATGTAAGTTCTTATATACTTTTATTACAAACTTTTTTATTGTAAGTACTTATATTGGGCAAATCACAGAGGTGAGAAATTTCGAAATACAACATTTTTTGAAGACCTTTTTATCGTAGAAACTGAACAGTGTACTAAACTCATAGTTCAATTTATTACAAATTTGATAAATTACCGTATTATGAACGTTTAAAGGTAACGAGGGATTGAATAAAATTATTTTTTTAGGATGTCATACTAAACAACCATATTCAAGTGACTTCAATGTTGGCTTCGATGTTCGACCTATTTTTTTGCAAATGGCTTACGTCCCTGGCTTATCAGCATGGTCGAAGGATTCTTATTATCCCCAGAAAAAAATTGGGTTTAAAGTTCGCTTCAGTAAATTCGCAAGAGCTACGGTAATAACCTATCCATGATGAAATGGCATACCTCACTGAGCATAAATGGCAGCTAAGTTACTTGATTTAATGAAACAAAGGAAATGGAACCTTATTAAATTGCTTAGTATTGAATTTGATTAAATACAATTCACATGAAAGTAAGTTAAACAAATTATTTATAATTAATTCGCTAGATATAAGTTTTTAATAAATGGAATCATTGAAACAAAAATACCAGAAGAAAACAACAAAAAATTACCTCACAAAAACCTTCCTAACCTATCAAATCTAATATCTGGGTTTCGAGACTCCATATGATTTGCTCACATAAAACACATGAAGTGTATGAAGCATGAAGCGTTTGCATCACGCCACGAGACATTAAACAATTAGCCAGACGAAATGGAATTAATTCAAATATGAAAATATCAATTTAAATTAAAATAGAAATATTTTTTTTATAGCTGAAAATATCATTTTAGGAACGCATATCATATGTCTAAAACATAGAATTTTTACCATTTTGAACACCCTACTTTTATAAGAGGGTATTGTCTAAACAAAGCTTCTGTAGTCATTTTGATCTCTGGTTCGTTGTTTTTTTGTTACGCTAGTTTGTTCCGATTTTTGACATCTCATTTTTACAACTCCTCACTGAAGTTCAAGGCCTCTTTGCATGTCACCCTTGGGGTTCCACCAAAGCTTCTCCATTATTTTTCCTGAAGGACATCAAATCTTCAATTTTCGCCTCAAGCAGAAGCTTACAGACTTTTTTTTCGTCGTAAGAGAGCGACCGTGAGGGCCCATGATATACATGCATAAAGTAACAGTGATTGAAGATTTGATTTAAATATTCGTAATTTTATGTGTGTTGAAATTTTGTTTTTTTATTCCATTATTATCTCCAAAACAAATGTCTGACTTCTATGATTTTAACCCATTTACTCTTATATGTTCATTTACTTTCATTGCAAAAAAAATTATATTTATTGCTCTTAGCAAAAAAAAAGAAAACTACAAACATTTTTTAACCTTAAATGCAACAAAATGTTTTCATTTGTATGTATGTATACTGATTTTATTCTAAAGAAGAGATCACTTCAGTGAAAACGCAGGACTTTAGAACTCTTCCACAACATACACATTTTGCATTTAGTTATGTATGAATTAACAATACAAAAAAAGGCATTAGAGTTCGAAAGTACAACAATAATAATTAAAATATCTAAATAAAAAATAAAATAAGTTTACCAGCTACAATTGCATAATGATAGAGTAAGTTTCTAAAAAGTATGGCATAGGTTTTTGAAAATAAATTATCTGTTGGAATCGAATTGAGTGGATTGAACAGAGATATCTGAAAAAAAAATGTAAATTAAAAAGTGACTTAAATGTATGTTTAGAGTTCAGTAAATATGTAGAGTTCATAGTAAAAACACTTAAATGAGTTCAATAAAAATGTCTCATTGATGTAGTGAATGGTCTAAAGCAGGGGTCGACAAGGATTTTATTTCGAGAGTGCAACAACAAAAAACCAACAACAACAACAAATCGTTGGATACGGTACCATAAGGATTTATTATCATATAAAAGCAACAACGCGCATGCCGGTAGCGCACACGGCAGCGCACCAGTTCGCAAAATTACCAACAACAAACAAAGCATAGCAAGAATTGTGCGCAGTCGCAAGCGCTACGTATTTACCAACAACGACATGCAAAGCAACAACACGCAAGTGTTGAATATTTTTGATGCCGTTGCGCTTGTCAACGATTCGGCGAATTACAACAATACGAAGTTGTTGTAGAAGAGTGCAAAGAGTGCAAAGAGTTAGGCGCTGTCGACCCCTGGTCTAAAGTAGGAATGTATGGTGCCTCGTATTGCGTAAATTGCATCCATTGCCGCTTATAATTATATGGTATCTATCAGCAGAAATTGCACTGATACATGTTTGCACCTTCAGTGATTCATGTTGAATTCAAAGATTTTGTATTGACAACGTAAGTTCCAACAGCAGCTGGTTGTAGTATTTTACTGAATTAAAAGGATTTCACACTACGATTTCTTAACGACACGTTGCGATTTCGTAAAAACACGTCCTTAAAATTTCACATATATAATTTCATACGAATTCGTAGAGATACGTCATTACAATTTCGTACCGGCAGTTCGTTACGAAATCGTGTTAATCCTCACATAAGAAATCGAAAAGACAACCCGATGCGTCGTAATGAATTCAGAACCTCTGGTATGCTGGAAGTCTTCATAGCAAAACACTTAAGAATGGAACTGGAAAAGTGATAAGCAACGGAATCAGTTGTTGGTACAATTTTTGCTATAATTTTTATTGATCTCACTAAGTGTTTTTATTATGGACCCTTAAACTTAAATAAGTAGTGGGAACAACAAAATTACCTTCTTGTAAGACGATCGAAAGGCTTAATCAAATTTATTAATACATATGCTTAACAAGAATTAGAAATCACTTATTAGCGAATGCGATTTTTGAAATTACTTGGCGAATGCAATTTTAAAAACTAAAATTCTATTTTAATGAAATTTTTGCACTTTGCTAGAAAGCCATTTGTATTGTTTTTGATCATAAATAAACGTTCAAAATAAATTAGTCAACGTACGAAGGAAATGAGGAAATGCAAAAAAAAATATGAACACATTATGACTCAATTCTTTTTTCTGATTATTGTTGGAATGTGGAGGCATTAGAAGATGAACACTGTAGCTTTTTCTTTAGAGCTAACGTCATTTTAATACATAATTTTGATTGACTTTGTTTCGACACATTTTAACTAAATTGTACTCAACTTATAATTTAAAACTAAGTCTATATTAAAATATTGTCGAATGAATAATGAATTACTAAACATATCACTTACGAGTTATAATATGTGTACTTAAGTGTAATATAAAATGTATATGTGGCTAAGAAATGGGTACATACAAAAACTTTATATAGTGTTGTTAATTGCTAATTTAGTCAATTCAGTTATTCAGACTCTGACGTAATTTATTTGGATCTTGATAGTGAGACGATATAACTGAAGGATGCTGTGGTGGTGGAAAACAACGCACATGTTCAACATTTGAGCCTTCACCATCGCCACTTTTCAAATACTTATTAAAAATAGCAAATATTTGTGAATTTAGCACTTGGAAACGACGTATACGATCAACCATGCGTTTCAGTTTCTGTAATTGTCATAAAATAAATATTAATTACAAATTATATCAAAGTACTTACAATTCCTTTGACATCTTCATCCTTTCCATCAACGCGTTGCACTCTTAAAATATGATAGCAAAAATCTAATGCCTCAAAACGTCTTTGCTGTCCTAGCAAAATAATCATAGCGCACCCAGCCCAATTAAGGCCTTCACCAAAAAGTTCTTCAATAGTGTATTCAGTTCCACGTACTGGAATACAATAGACAAATTGCAATGCAGACCAAAGACGATGAAATTCGGAACATTCGTCCACGTGAATAATTCCGTTAGCTGGTGGAGGACCACACCAAACTGGATCATCCAAATAGCTTTTGACACGGTTAAGTATTACTTCAAAGATGCTTAGACCACAACAAAGACGTTCACGTGTTAAAAGATCACCTTCGCGTGCAATCATTGCTTGCTGAAAAATCAAATAAAAATGTCTAGTTGTCAAAGAGGTCCTCATTTTAAAATTTGTATATCCTACATTCAGTGTATATTTATTTCGTCAATTTGTTCGTAACGCATAGAAGTTATCGTGGTAGTTATAGAAAAGTATTTAAGTGGAAATTACAATTACGGGAAAACTAAGCAAGATAATTTAATGAAATTCAATGTACAGACTACATCTTCAATCAAAACTCTAAGGATACAAATAAAACTTTTAAAACGCTATACTGAGAGAATTACTTAAGATAACACAACCAAATGCACCACTCAAGAAGTAGGTGTACTTTGACGAGGGCATGGCACTTCCCAAGCAGGCCAAAACGTCAATACGGGATATTGAGCGAACTATTTAAGGAAATGTCACCCAACTTACACAAATACTAGGAATGATTCGGACAAACTCTGGACAAATAGTGGATGCATTTTGACGAGAGGTCGTGGCACCTTCCATACAAGAAAATCTTTAAGCGCTAAAATTTAATACTAGGACTAGTTTGGACAATCACTAGACCAAGATACTTTCATTAGAGAGCGTAGAACCTCTCATGTAAACAAAAATTTAAAATGAATACTGATCTATTTAAATAAATGTTGGTAAAGTTTGGACAAATCAGCCAGTAATGGCGTGGTGGAAAAAATACCCTTTTAATAAAAATTTAGGCAAAGTTTGACTGTTCATGCGGTGACGGTATTTAGTTTTAGTGAGGCCAAATATAACACCTTTATTAGTTTTATTTTATTATTGATAGACAAATCCAAATACTATCAAATTAATAAAGTCCATCTAATTGCTTGAAAATGCAGAATGAGTTTTGCAGCCGATTAATCATTAATTCAAATCAAAAAAATACTGTCAGTTTACGGAGCAAAGGATTTGATCTTTCCGTAGAATAAATTTTGCAGTCGTTTGATAATGGAAAATATACAATTATTTGACAGTTTTTGATAATACTTACTTTTGCTGTCCCAATTTTTTCCACATTCGATACTATTTGTAAATTTGCAAATTGAGCTTCCAAACGCTTTTGTTTAGCTTCCGGTTTCTCATTTTCTTTATAAAGACACTTCGTTAAAAAGAAAATATACATATATAAATATTTACACGCTTACCTTTACAAAATGGTCTTGGAAATATATTTTGAAAGAGTGCAGCATGCAGCAAATCGCATACCTCTTCTTGAGACAATGCTTGTTCAATAAGCAAGCAGAATATAATGCAATTTCCAAATTCACGAAAAGATTGGAATAGTTCTGTTTTTGTATCAGGATATTGGACAATATCAGTTAAATGTGCCTGATAATAGCTTAACACGCCTGGTGAACCATATTCGCAACGCGGCAATTTACAGGACTTCGGCATTGCGCTCATTAGAGTTTTGGTAAATTGCAACAGTGAACCCTGTATAAGTGGTTTAACAATATCCTTCAGTATAATATCCATTACGACAGCAATTCCTTGGTAACCAAGTAAACCGCACATTGCATGGAAATGTGGTGCACCAACAAAACCAGTGTATTGGCCATATTGTGTTGAGTAAGCAGCATTCAATTGTTTTGAGCCCCAGAGATAATAATGTGACATTTGTTGTGGTTTTTCGCGTTGTATAGCCTGTGATGACGATAGATTAACTTTACTGCGTACAAACCTACATAATAATATTGTTTAACTTTATATTCACACAAACAAAGAGCATAATTTATTAATTTTACCGATTTGTGGCTGCGTTATAACAATAATTAACCAAAAAGTCATAATTCAATTCCACAAATACATGCAACGTGATTCTTCCATATGGTGCTAGCACATTATGATTTGCCTCTTTAATCATCCCATCAAAATTATCAAGAGCCAAGTACTTGCAAAGTAATTTATGACATATACGATTAGCTTCCAGAAGCCCTTCGAGTTCCTGTTATTGTTTAAAGAATTACAATATATATATAGTTATTTTTTGTTTGCATAAAGGTGCTGAACAAAGGCGAAAACTTTGAGATACTCTTAGCTTTTTTATTGCCTTTGTTAAGTCTCAAAATTATATGAAAAGTGGATTACAAAATATTAGCATAACGTATCGAAAAATATGAAAGGATCAAGGAAAATTCAAACTTTTGCTATAGGTTGAAATTTTTTGACATGTCTCGTGACTGGTGAAAAAATATTTTTTGAGGGATGAAAAAGGTTCCTTTGAGCGATTAAATTAAATTTAAGTTTTGCTTTTATCACACAAAGAAAAGTACACGTTTTTTTTTTAATTTTTCATTTAATGCTTAATGCTCAAGTAACCCATTTCACCGATCAATTATGGCATCTTTTCGCCATTCAATATTATATTTTGATTATTCGCATTTGACCACTCATTATGATTTTTTTCGCTTATATTTGAATAAAACGCCTTTCAATCATGATTATCAATTTCATCGCTCAAATAATAATAAGACACCGCTAAAAATGTAACAAAACGTCACCCAAAATTGAGTAAGTCACTGCTCACTTAAATAAATCCTTCAAAGTATGGAGCCTGTACATTAATGATTTACTCATATTTTTTATACACATACATATGTATGTACATAAAATGATGAACTGAATATTTACATTGTTTTGATGTTTGGACTGTATGTCAATTCAGACAACCTAAGAGCTAGAAATAAAGTGCAATATTTGTTTGTCCCTTTTTTTTACTTCAATCTTTTGTTTAAACATGTTTTGGTTTTTGTTTTTTAATCCAGAGGAAGTGTCAGAACACTGAAATATAAGATAAATTAAAAATTCCCAACAACTATTCTTTTAAATTTTTAAGACCTACAGCCTAAACATAAAAAAAAAATACTATTTACATATGTACATATAGCCAAGAGCACTTTGACTCCAATCATTTTTCTTTAAATTTTAAAAATATTTAACCCGACATTCTCACAATGTATTTCTTTGAAATCCGATCTTTAAGGGCTCGATTTTTACCTCTGATAAGATAATGTACTTTTTTCCATATTGCATCACATACTATATGATGCACATACCCATGCAATTTATAACGTACCACAATTCCTGTTATATCGTTGCCTTCAAAGCGACTAATTGCCAATTCAATACTCTTGTGCATATTTGCATTGATGCGTTGTGTAATAAGTTTGTTTAAGTCAATTGAACGACCTACAATAAATGAAACTTGTAAGTGCAATATAAATTTATAAAAGCAAATTGAATCTTACCCAACAATTGAACATGACGCTGCTTAAGTAAAGTTTCATAGCGATTATTTCGTGGATATGATTGAAAATTAAAACCAAGTACTTCACACTCCAAACGAAAGCGTTTATCAAGGAAAATGCTAAACAGATCAAAATTTTTAAATTTTTATGAAAGACATAGATGAACAAAATCTTTTAATTAAAGACACAACCTTTTTTTTCATTTAAAGTATAAGAAAACATTTCCTGACAAAAAAAAAAAACTTACCTTCCTGCTAATTGCTTGTAATGAGCGAAAATCTGCTCACTTAATTTATAAACAAATTGATCAAAACATAAATTGACTTCAGCCTCAACTTCATCATATAAAAACTGTTTTCGGAAGACTGTTAGCGCATAATGTGCGGAATCGTTGTACAAGTCTAAAGGATATAAAACGAATCTTCAAACGGAAATACGCAAATTAGTTAAAAAAGATGTTCTTGAATGTATTCCCATAAAAAAAAAACTTACTCCATCATTGACGGTTCTTTGGTTTGCAATATGTGATCAGTCAAAATCCAAGGCATCGACATTTCAATTGGAAATTGTATTCGTTTTTCCATAGTAATCAAATCTTTGCATTCTTCATTATGTGTATGACGTACCAAACATTTGTTCACTTTCCGTCCCATTGTCATTTCCAAATAAAACTCACGATACCATAATTGCGACAAGTCGCAACATTTTTGCAAAGTTTCGCTAAAGTTAAGCAAATAACTCCAATAGAAAGAAGTTTTATGGAACGTATCAATTTGCATCAAACAATTGCCATCGATATCTTTGCGTAACGTTCGTTTACCGCCACTCTTATCAGCAATTAGTGATTCCAACATTGTACGTACCATGTAAAGTTGGGTGGATGAAGGACCCACATTCAAACGGGGTACATGTATACGAAAACCACTATCTGGATCTTTTTTTCCCTTCGAAGCCGGATCATCAGTTGGTTCGTAACCTTTTTGCCAATCTGCTGAAGTTTCACGTACCGACATTATTATACTCCGTATAAGATCCTTCCTGTTCTTTACGGCTTTTCGCAAAGGTTCACGTAATGTTAGCTGTGCAAAATCTTGTAGTTCTGCATAGATATTGCGGCGTATTGCTTCACACAAAACTGTCTCGATGCGAGCCATAAGTACCTAAAAGTAAATTAAGTTAAGGTAAAGCTATTTGCAAATAATAAAAATGTATTACCTGCAACCCTTTTATCATGGCTATGACTTCAATTAAAGCAAATTTCTCCTCTGAAGTATAGTTGTATCGCGTAGCACGTTCATACTCCTCTGCTTCAACAGGACACTCCTTGTTCTGATGATGATCAGTGGGGTGCAAAAGTTTCCACGAATAGAGTTCCGTTACTACACTCGTCCATTCGGATAAGAGCTGCAAGCCACGTAGTGCAAGATCAGATGTAGCACGATTCTCAGCATCCGACGGATTTTCTTTGACAGTCGTCGTTACTTCGTTAGTATAACGTGCCAATTCTGAAATATACTTTACATGGTCTTCACGTATTTGTGGTAAATGTACCATCAAATCAGCTTGTGGACTTATTGCATTCGAGCTTGATAAAGCCCATTTGCTTGGATCAAAATGTTTACTACGTTTAATATAATTAAATGGAGCGATTTGCATATCTCCAAAAAGTGGAACCACTTCTAAGTTTTTGAAAATTCGATCAATACGATCTAAACGAATTTTTTTCTTTTGATCCAATTTATTTATGTTGCAACCATCGCTATCCATTAGAAAAAGTCCAAAGCCCATAACTTTTACCAACATGTGCTTCTCCTCTGGTGTTAAGTACATTTTAGTCTCAAACATATGCACACAAAGGTTTACAACATCAGAAAGTAAATCTTCATAACCAATAATTTTTTCCAATGTTTCTTTAACAGTGTCACGTATTTTATTTTGTGTTGCCAGAAACATAGAAAGATTTTGCGATTCTTGAAGGGTATGTGAGTCCGACATTACTTTCAAAAATTGCGCCGCACGACGGTAAGTGCTGTAATCATTTTTAACGCTTGATTTCATATTTTTCAATTCATCAAGAACTGCGAACATGTTGACGAACTTGCCCAGTGTAAGCAGATATGCTTCTGAGACAAAATCCTTACGTTTTTCAGCATGACAGAGGCGTTTGACTTCTCCCGAAAAAGCTTCTATCGCTTTACGCTACAAAATTAAATTAGATGTTTTTATTACTAAATGGAATCAAACATTTTTTGCATAAGATATCGCCTTAAAATTTCATACATATAAATGTAATTATTTACATTCAATGTGATTATTAACACTACGTTACAAACAGAAAAAAGTACTTCATGAACCACGACATAATCCCGAAAGAGGACGTTGTTCTGATCAATTTTGCCGAACAAAGTTATAGTCCACCATATCAGGTTTTTGAGATAACCTAACCTAAAAAAGCAAAAAACACGATTTTTGCTATATTTGGCAGCATATCACACTGTTTTTTTTTTTTTTTTTTTTTGCATTTTTAGGCAAAAACCTGACGTGATGTACTATAACTTTGTCTAGTAAAATTGATCAGGACAACGTCCTCTTTTAGACATAAGCTTGCCTAGGGACCAAGGGGGCAGCTTCCCGGGCGCATCGGTTTAGGAGACGGGGAAATAGTTCTTGGTTTTAGCATATTTAATTAATTTTGTGGATCTTTTTTTTAATGTGAAAAATATTTAATTTTCCTAGGGTTTCTGAAATGCGAAAGCTGAAGACCTATTATTTTTGTAGTAAGTACAAATTTGCCACGGTGGACATTTTTTAGATAGAATGTGCACGATACGCCACTGCTTTCAGGATTATTCATTGGTTACTCGGATACAGAAACACTTTTTCACACTGCAATTGATTTCCTTACATTTATGACTTCGAAATGGCAGTATCGATCAAAACGCAGAAAAACTTATTTAAAAAAGAAAAAATTATTTTAAGAAAAGATGATGGTCTGAAATCTTTTACACAATCTAAAGGTAGGATCACAAAACAAGATACCATCTCTAGATAATCGTACATACCTTGCACACCAGACGAATTAATTTTGAAAAATGCAAGTGTTCGTAGTTCTGAGGTCTATCCCCCTTATGAAAATATGACTTCTGCAAGAAAAATATGCTACCCGAAATATATATCTATCAGTGAATCATCTGCAAAAATGTCTTAACAAGATTTATTAAATCACATATCGGCAAGACTTTGTCAGTCATTGCAAGAAGTAATTTCCTCACTTCCTAAAACCCAACTTGAAACCATCATATTTTTCACATCATCACAGATTGGGGATGTGATGGCTCATCGGCACACGCTGATTTTGAACAGATATTCCAGGATGAGAAAGTTTCAAATTCAAACATTTATTTGATAGCGATCGCTCCGATACAATTTGAAGTCGATAGCATAGGCGGCAGTGGTAAAACAATTTTTTGGATAGTAGATAAGCCTAAGCCAAGGTTTGGCAGTATCAATATCGGAAAAATGGCTACAAAATTGTTTTCCATTTTACGAAGATTCAACAGAAATATTAGGTTGTTGCTCTTCTTTCATTGCATTTTTTTTGTTCATTTGAGGTGAGCCTATTGGTTAATCTAAAAAATTGAATTCATTAAAAAACGTCTCCATGTCATGAAATTTAGCGATCAGAACAGCAAATGCTGTTCATTCGAGTTCATATAACTTACGATCGGCATGACGGATTTGGTTGATTTTTATTTTGATCGTTATTGTCCGTAACGAAAAAAGTTCAAAAAAATCGAAAGAATAATCGGAAAATCGCGTAAAACCATGTACAGGAAAAATAGAGATATATTTTGATAAAACTAGCGTATCAGGATTACCTTTCCAAAGCCCAGACCGATTCTCGGAAATGCCCGAACTTTCGCAAAATTTGTTTTTTTTAAATTAAAGAATAGAATGATAGATCCTCTCGAGCGTATTGTGTGAAAGATTGAAGCCGTATACAGAAACGCTGATCGGATCCTATCAGTGTGGCTTTAGACCTGGTAAGTCCACCATAGACCAGATTTTTACACTACGCCAAATCCTGGAGAAAACCCATGAATATCAAATCGACACTCACCATCTCTTCGTCAATTATAAAGCTGCGTTCGATAGCCCAGTGCGGGATTGCCTATACGCAACAATGTCTGAGTTCGGTATACCTGTAAAGTTGATAAGGCTCTGCAGGATGACGTTGAGCAATACGTTTAGCTCCGTCAAGGTAGGGAATGACCTCTCCGGAACTTTTAATACCGAGCGAGGTTTCAGACAAGGCGACCCGCTCTCGTGCGATCTCTTCAATTTCATTATGGAGGGGATCGTACGAAAAGCCGGTGTGCATCATAATGGCACCATTTTCTTCAAAGGTGTTCAGCTCCTTGCGTACGCTGATGATATTGATATTATCGGTCGGAGTAAGAGAGATGTTACTGCTGCTTTCACTGCTATTGAAAAGGAATCAGCCAAAGTGGGTTTGACGGTATCTAGACTGATATTATCGGTCGGAGTAAGAGAGATGTTACTGCTGCTTTCACTGCTATTGAAAAGGAATCAGCCAAAGTGGGTTTGACGGTATCTAGACTCTCATGTTACAGCGGGCAACTGTAAATTAGAAGTTGTCAAGGAATTCATCTACCTTAGCACTGCCGTAACCAGCAACAATGATGTCAGTCTGGAGATTAAGCGGAGAATAACAATTGCTAATAGGTGCTACTACGGTCTCAGTAAGCAATTACGTTGCAGAGCTCTCTCTCGATCGACAAAGCTAACACTCTACAAGACGCTCATTCTACCTGTGCTTCTTTATGGCGCTGAGGCATGGGTGGTTTTGACAACAGACGCAGCCGCTCTTGGGGTGTTCGAGAGGAAAGTTCTCCGCAAAATCTTTGGTCCTGTTCGAGTTGGCGACGACTATCGCATTCGAATGAACCACGAGCTGTATGAGCTCTACGCCGACATTGACATAGTTAAGCGTATAACAATACAGCGACTACGCTGGCTGGGTCATGTCCATCGTATGGATAAAGAAGCTCCAGCGAAAAAGGTATTCGAAGGGAAGGTCCCCGGTCAACGACGAAGAGGGAGACCATGCCTCCGGTGGATAGACCAAGCTGAGGAAGCCCTAACCGCGCTTGGCATTAACGATTGGAGAAGGCGCGCGCAAAACAGAGGCGCCTGGCGAGAGCTAATGAGGTCGGCCGTAACCTGACAACGGGTTGTTATGGCCATCTAAGTAAGTAAGTAAGAATGATAGAACTCGAAGAGCCTAAATAAAACATATAGGGTTGCATTGTCGAATCCTGTCCCAAACATGGGTTGCCACTGCATTGTTAGGTTAATTTTTTTTTAAATAAAGATTACAGCATAAAATGTGTGCCAAATGATAGAGCTTGAAGAGCCTAAATAGAATATATAGGATTACATTATCCAATTTGGCAAGGCAACCCTATAATTCTATTTAGGCTCTTCGAGCTCTATCATTTGGCACACATTTCAAGCTGCAATTTCTATTTAAAAAAATAGACCCAACAAACTGGAGACAATCCATGTTTGGGATAAGATTCAACTATAGCTATATAAACAAAAATGGCCAAAATTCGGGCATCGGGACGGGCTTTGGTAAGGAAACCCTGATATGTATCACCAAATTTCATGACTTTCATTCCTGCACATCCCATCCTGTAATCGTATATTCGACTTTTCTACTGCAGGCCATCCGCCCACTAGATGGATTTAGGCAGGACGTTTGTCGGTCCAGGATGGGGATGGGTATGGGACTGGAAATAGGGACAGCGAGAGCAGAACGTCTAACGGGTACGTTAGTAAATAATAAATTACGTTTGATTTCCTTTCATCAGTAGTGCAAAAAAAATATTTCAAAAACACAAGTACTTACCTGGAAATACATAAAATTCAGAAGTTTATTAACTTCAGGTGCTAGCACCTCAACTGTTTTTTCGTAAATCTCTACGCGATTGGGTTGTTCATTTGATTTGGGCTGTGGTATTGCACGGGAGCAGCAGCGCCATGTATACAGCATGACTGCATGTTTTTGTCCTTCATCTAACAACACATTCTATAGAACACAGTTATTTATTTACAAATGACTATATCAATATGCAGGGCTCAAAATTAGTTAATTACCAGGTTGGCATGTGTTGTCGCTTCCTCGATATATTTGGCAATTCCAGTAACAAATCCATTACGATCCTCAAAGTTTGTATCAAAATTTGCCTTATAAATTAAGGAACATGGTTGTGCTTCAATGCAGGGCTGCTCATCTGGCAGCGACAGCTCATCAAGAACCTCCACGTTTGACAACGCATCGGCTAAAGTGATTTTTTCGGTCATTTTATACGAAACTTTTCTAGAATGAACAAAAACATGGTAATATTTTATTGTTAATAAGTCAAATTATATCCGGATGCAACATTTACATGCATCAATTTGCAAGTGAAAAATGGGTGGGTCTTCTAGCTGCTAGACTACATATGCGATGATATATCAATTTGTTTTAGGCTCTTAAATAATGAGTTTTGCATAAAACAAATGTTTATTTGATTGTAAACTAAGCTTTAAAATTAAATATCTTAATACCAATTTAGTTAAAAGCTATAAAACTTACATTTATGACAATAAAAATAATTTTATTTTTCCAAAACCATTTGTGTGTAAACGCAAACGCTGTCATTGGTCGCGTTCATAAGATCAAAATAAATCCTCAAAATGTTATTAGAATCAAATACCTACCATCTGCACCCTATGTTTCCCTTACCAGATGTCAAGGCGCGACACAAGTTTTCTGAATTGCTGTTTATTAAGCCCAATTTCCATGTGATCTTATCTTATTTTATAAAATATCAGGGAGGACATCACATGTTATTAAGATAGCAAATGTATGCTATTCACTCTCGCATTCTCCAAGCGCATTAGGTTCCGTTCGCATGCTTTTTCTTTCTTACAAAAATTTGATTTGATATCCCTGATATGGGATGAAATAAGATAAAATAAGATCACGTGGAAATTGGGCTTTAAGCTTTGATGGTTTTTATTTGCTCGTGCACGATTTTTAATATGAAAAAGTCCACTAGAAACAACTTCTCATATGAACAAAAGGCTGAAAAAGCCCTAAGCGAAAGAGTCTTGTGCCGTCAGATCTGGCAATCACAAAAACTGGAGATCACACGGCTCGGAAAATCGAGTTTCGAAATTTCCATAGTTGTCCGTGGCGTAAAAAGCAGACATGAATTCTCACTTTTATAAGTGCGCGTGTGACTTCACTCAAATATTAAAATTTTAAATTTGTCCGCACACCGCTGCCTTCGCCCACATCGCCCTACTCTAATAAAGCGATGATTTTGTAATATAAAGTTGGTACACATTAGCGATCATGTTCGACAAGTTTGCCGTCAGTCAGCCACAAAAATTCTTTTGGTTGAGTGGCAGTCAGCGTTCGTTCATCTTTGTTTTTGATTGATGAATATAATCGCTAATGTGTCAGCTTTCAGAATGATTTAATTGAACTATATATGTTCAGGCGTTCAAATGGCATTCATTGTTATCAAAACTAACAAACAAAAAATTGTTGGTAGCTAATAATAAATATTTTTCTTATTTTTGTTACATATTTTAATTTTAAAATTTATTTTGTTTAAATTATACAATTAATTTTAGCAAAATGCTATTTAAACATTTATATAACTTAAACTTTAATATAAGAATTTTTGGCATCGAAACGCCACTATTTACACAACAGCGAACTTGTGCATAGACTCACTACACCGACGTAGAAATACCGAACTACTACGCCGACGTATTTTGCATTCACACAGCAAAAAAATAACTCCGAAGTAATACGCCGGACCTGAAATTCGGTGTGTGTGAATGGCGTGATAGTCTGCCGGGCTATTTACAACTGTCAAATCTTTGTTAGCTTCATTAGTTCGATTTCGCAGCAGTTTCTGAAAGGTGTTCCAAAATGTGTTATGTACTCAGCAAATATTGGAAAAACTCTAATTAAATATTAAAACGAAACTGTGTTTATTGGAAAAATCTAAAAATAGTAAAAAATCGATTGTGTAAAAAGGGAAAATGGCAAAAAACAAAAGCACCGTCTATTTAGGATACGAGGATGAGGAAATTACTGTGAAACATCTGCATTCTCTCCATTGCAACGTGAACAAAGTTGGTGGCATTCCGGTAAGTGAAGTGGTATCCAAGGTACTGGACACAGCAGGACATTTTGCATTGCATAACGTCAAAATTGTGTGCAAGACATTTACTACCGCACATGAATGAGGTCACTTGACAATCAAAAATTGATTTTTCCCAAATTTTCCTATTTGTAGGATTGGCCTGGTACCGATATAAAAGTTACCAACTGTTCACTGTGTGGAACAGCACGTCCATTGATTGTGCAACTTTATGCACCACTGGAACAGAGTCAGTTTCATCGAACGCTCTATATTTTCGCATGTTTAAATCCGACTTGTTCGCAAAACTCAAAAAGTTGGCTCTGTATACGCACGCAACACTTGGATGCGGTTAGTCAGTCTGGTGAAATTATTACGGGTATAAATTCCATGGTAGCAGGTGTTGGAAAGAAGAAGAAATTTGCTAAACAGGCGGCGATGCAGTCACAAAAGATATCTTGGTGCAGTGGCGCTGATGATTGGGGAACTGCTCTCGCAAGTGATAGTGTTGCTATAGAGGAAATGGATACAGAAGCTGACTCTGCCGAGATTCTTAATTTTGATCAACAAAATGAAGAAAACGGAAATGTGATCGAAACTAACGATAATTCGCCCACTCGCTTGGGAGGTGCGTCTGCAGCTGCTGCTATAGGGATATCTGAAGATGAAGACGATGATGAAGATGAAGAAAGCAATTCAATGGAAAATGACTTGATTTGTGGTTTTGGTCACTTAGAAATGCACTCAGCACAAAACTCCAGTGGCGAGGATCCAAATGCAAACTGTGCTGGTGGTGTTGCTGCTGTAGCAGTAGGAGGAGGATCGGCAATTGCTGGTGCAACAGCGGCTTCTACGGTTTGTGCTGAAATAGAGGGTGGCGAATCCGATGTAGTATTTGTTGAAACACCAAAGAAACCGGAACGTGATCTTATTGCACTACTTAAACACACACCAACATCTGCAGCACTTGGACCCTTGGCCAAAGTGACCGATGTTACAGTGAAGCCTTTCTTTGTAGCTGTTGATATTGAGATAAAACAGAGACCGTTGGATGAGTACGAACATTATGGTGATACATTATCTGCAGATCACATTAGAGAATTATATCAGGAATATAAACGTCAGGATGAGAGTGCTCTTTCACCAAATTTGAGCGCATTGGGAGGAGTTGGCAACGGCTCAGGAGTCGCTGAAGACCAAGAAATATACGAAAAAGCGTTGCCTGCACATGGTGATGTGATTTTTCATCAATTTGTCAGCACTATTCAACAGAATCCAGGACAAATCTTGAGGTATTGTAGAATAAAAATACATCCAAAGTGTATATCATGACGATATTTTATCTAAAATTTGAAATTTGCAAAAATCAGTCTTACACTTTTTTTCGGGTTTTCCTTAAATTTGTTATAAAATATGTAACTGATATCGCTCGTCAAAAAATATTCCGCTCGAGTCCCATATGAGCCTAGTTAAGAATGTTTTTATCCACTGCCTTACCAGTCATTGCCATTCGGAGCCAGTATCAAATTGTTTCCCGCCAATCTGTAAAATGGAAATGAACATATCAGTTGAGGGAGAAATGAGCTATACCAAGACCCATTATGAGCTATTAATGCCTTGATGATTTTATTACCTTTCGTCAAACTTTGCCGTTTGATATGGAACAGAATTCCGGCGGAAGACGGAAAACCTCTAACCGTTCACTTAGACTTAAATCTATTTAATCCGACGTGGTCTTGCAGCCAGATAAGCGATCAATATTCATGTAAAATTTTACAAATGGATACAATGCTGTTTTATTTAATAAACTTTGATAATAAAGGAACGACAACAACTCTTGAATATAGGCATACTTATGTTTCGATTCTTAAAATCTCATCAGTATATTTAGGTCACCCCTTTAATTACATCCGCTATATTAAAGTAAACGTAACGGAGCGTTCACAAATTAAGTTACACACATTTTTGGAATTTCATATCATTATATAGATTATCATATTAGAAATTGGGTAAAATTTGGAGTTTTGGGTCATCTTGTAAATATATTCATCTTCACACCTTTTTAATGCCAGGCTATTAAGAAATTAACATTTCAGAAGGATAAGAAGTCATTAAATTTTAATAGATAGCGATTGTGTCGATAATGAGCCTCTAAAAACATGTTTACCAAATTTTCTAATTAGTCAATGAGCGAAAAAAGTGGTGGACTAAAATGAACCGCCCTGATAATATATTCTTTTTTTAAAGAATTTCTTAATAATCTACTTTTGTTTAAGGTACTCACGTGACACTCTTCCACTTCTTACTGCACCATTAACCGAGCCTATTCCAAAATGTCAGAATTGTAACGGTGAAACTATTTGTGAAGTACAAATACTTCCAACTTTAATTCCAAAGCTACGTCTACAGCAAAATAGTGAAGCTGCGCCAATTGAATTTGGTAATGTCTTAACATTTACTTGCTTAAAAAGTTGCTGGGATACGCCAGATAAAATGCGATATGAAAAAATAATTGTGCAAGCAGAAAACTAGACCAACTGTGTTATTTAATTTAATTTTGAAAATGCACTCATTATATATATAGCTATGATATAGTATCATAGATATTGAAATATTATTATGTAGCTCTATTTAATATATACATACTAACTTTTTGTCTAAGAGAAAAAGTTTAAGGTATTTTTAACCTTTGAAAGAACTATATAGAATTTAAATAAAATGAAAATTATTTTATTAAGTACCTTAAAACAGCAAAAATACTACTTCAATTAAATCAGTCATAGTTTAAGCATGACTTTTTAAACTAAATAAATAACCGTAAGCATTAACCATTTAAAAATCTAAATTTTTTTTAGAGGTACATATTTATTTTGTTCTACAAGATGATCAGTTTCTGAGCAGCCCTACTCTAAGATTTGATTTTCTGATTCATTGTTACTAAAAAATTGTGTAGGAAAAGGGCTCTATTTTTAACTTCCTCTGAGTTACATGATTTTTAACAAAGTTCCTTTAGTGTAGTGTAGTGCTTACAAACAAAGATCAATTATTTTTTATTTTCTTCTAATAAAACATTTTTATAACTAATCCTTAATCTGTTATTGCAAATTGCATCAATTTACAATCCGCTTCCACAAAAGAGAAAGGGCTAGTCTTAAAACAGTTATTAAAAAAATCATTGATTGTAATAGGTAGCTAAAATATCACTTTAAGTATTATTTAAAATAAATTTATACCTGAAAAATTTTGCGACCCAGTTCAAAACCTTACATAGCATACTTTTAGTGCATTCAAATATGGATAAACCACATTTTATTGCGGTATTTTCGTAAAATATAATATTTCTGAACTGAAAACACGGTTAGGAACAGACTTGGGCGTAATCAATTACATTTGGTAATTAATTACATTTGCAATTACAATTACTTGTAATTTTGTAATTGAAATTTTTCAATTACAATTACATGTTAAGGTAATTGAAATTGTAGGGGAAAGTGGGGTACCTTTGACACTTAATTTTCAAAGGCCTATATTTCCTTAAACAAATAATGGATTTTAAAAATTGTTACTGTTTTTTATACATTGACTATTTGGCCTCAAACCTCGAAAAAGATTTAAAAAAAAACTACGTCACCGTATCACTCAGAAAGTTATGGGATAATTTTTGTAATACTCCAAAGAATCTTTATTAAATACCCTAGAACTCAAAGAGTGTTCAAGATATACCCCTTGTTATACAATTTTTTACTCAAAATGATCCAAGAACTCGAATCTTAAAGTATGCATGTTCAAAACCGGCCCACCCTGTATAATAAGAATGTAGACATTTGCTCGTTATTGATGACAAAAATTAAAATTAGACTGAATTGTCAATTGTCCAAGGCGCGCAAATATAAAAAACTATCTTTAAATTGCAACCAACAAATAGGCTGAGAGCTAGCAACGTCAAAACCTGTAACATTTTTTAATAGAAATTTAGAAACTTTTCCAAGTCATAAATTTCAGTCTGATTAATGAATCACGCTGCACTACCTTGGTAGGACCTCGGAAATATTTTTACGGTATGTATGTACTAAATTTGGAAGATCTTTCTTACTACTTCAACTTTTGATAAAGAACCTAAGTCATGAGTTGGAAACGAAAAGTGCTACAGGGCAGAATGTTATTGCAATTAACTTTTCTAATTTCAATTGTTTGATCTTTTGCACATGGCTTAGGACTTTATTCTTTTGGAAAAAGTTGAAGGGCTAAACAAATTATTTTAAATGAGGTAGATATCGTTGGTAAAAAAAAATGTCTTTAATGTGTTACGGTTCGATCTTATCCGAGAAACGAAACGCAACTTAACCCTTTGATATTCATGACTTGACGTTGATAGCTCTTAGACTACAATAATTTGTAGTGAAAATAATAGTAGACATAGCATCGATAAAAAGAGTTTCAAAAGAGCTAAATCTTAGAAGAATGCTTTTTAAATTTACATAAATACTTATTGAATAAGTCAAATAAATATTTGGAAAAATATAACGTATGTAACTGCATACACATAAATTTTATTTATTTTGTCAATTCATAAGGGGCTACAGAAACCTTTAGCTTTAAAACATAGGATAATTTCATAAATTTTAAGTTTTCAGCAAAAATAAATCGATTATAATTATATAATTAATTGATTTAAGAACGACCTTAGTACTTGTTACATAGAATTTTCTTAAAGAATATTAATAAACTAAGTCTTGTCGTTGCTCTCTTTTTGATTTTTTACAAAATTATGGATCCCCAAATTAGTTTTACTATTTAGAAAAACTCACGAGCTTTTGAATGTTTCAAAAAATACGACGTTAAAAAAAGTAATTCGCCAAAGACTGCAACCATATTTCAAGTCAATTTATCTCTTAGTTCTTAAGAAATAATGTTTATCGTATTGAAATTCATATGTAAACTACATTATGAAATATGTATGTACATACACTTAAGGTTCAAACATCTTCCTAAATAAGCTGAAATTCTGTCTATTTT
This sequence comes from Tricholauxania praeusta, assembly GCA_949775025.1. Classification (NCBI taxonomy): domain Eukaryota; kingdom Metazoa; phylum Arthropoda; class Insecta; order Diptera; family Lauxaniidae; genus Tricholauxania; species Tricholauxania praeusta. Next base: position 35,944,349 of record OX459029.1, on the reverse strand, counting down.
GAAATTTTTTTGATATAAATTTCCAGGAAATATTGTTTAATTTTAGTACTATCAAGGAAAGTATGTATGTCTGTAGTCTCTTGAGTTTTTTTTAAGAAACCTTATTGTTCTTTTTTGCAAGCACCTGCATTTAAAAAAATTAAAAAGCTTTGAAAAAGCACTTTTGCCTGTTTTAATTTTTAATAATACATACACATGTATGTATATGATTGTTTCATGTACTTCATTTTTATAATCATTTTGTTTACTTTTTCTTATTTATTACATAGAAAAAATAACATCAGAAGATATTATATAAATTTTATTCATAAATAATTTCTTAATAAAATTCTTTAAACACATAGTGGCTTTATTTAAAAAACGAATGGGAAAGTTACTGTATTTTTGTTGGGATTATGTGATGTTAATCGGAGGGTGTAACGTGAAAAATTTACTTGGGACCGAATCCATTTCAAACATGCAAGTTGGTAAAATCGGATTAAAGAATCTCTCCATATAAATTTTTACATTGCCATTGGAAAGGATCACATAAAAAACCACTTCTCGACATTCTATCAAAACTTTTGCAATCAATCGAATCAGGAAATAGACAGGCAAATCAAAATAAACCATAGGTTCTAATAGATACGCTTGCAAGTCTCATATCAGAGATTTGGAGAATAACTTAAGTTATGATCCGTGGTTTTGTGCCTTGGAAATATTTTCAATGATGACGGCAGACATCTTGACGCGTTTAAAATTCGATTGTTGCGATTGAAACCTAATTTCAGTTGCATTTTATAATATAAATCATGTGAACATTTCATACAAAATATGTGCTCGATATTTGGCACTGACTTCATCGGAGAAGCAGAGGCTGCAATCATCATTGACAATACAAATTTAGATTGGGTAAACTATTGCCGGGAGTCCAAAAATATGTTAAGCTGAAATCTTAATTACATTCATACCTTCGTCAAAACGACGGAGCTATTTTACTTTTTTTGCAATAGCTTTTGAATTCACCTGCCTTTGCCCGGAGTTTGAAAGCAAGTTTCAAATTGATGAAGTTTTACAACAGGAACTGTTCTTAAATAAATTTTAAGACAACTTAATTTTCCTTACGTTCATTTTTGTAAACATTTGTATATTCTCAAAATAAAAAATTCCTAATTTAATTCCTTTAGTTTTATTATTTTATATGGAAAGACAATAAACCAAAAACCGTTCAAAAACAAAGCCTGACTGCTGATAGATAGAAAGAAAGACAGAAAAGAATGTCTAAAAAATAAATTTGCTTAAGCATTGTTAAAATGACGAAGCTTAGTAACAAGCAAGGTGTTGTAAGGTTTATAATTAGGGCTTTAAAAAATTAAACCCTCTTTGAACATACGCTAACACCACATGTATCACACCACATTGGAAAAGCATTTCCAACTTATCATGACTCCAAGCATCAGCAATAAGTCGTGTTTAGTCAGCCAAAATCACTTGTGGTCAAATGCATTTTTCGAATGATTGTAATTTTCAAAACCAAAAATGTTCAGAATATGGTCGTATAGGTCAAAAAGTAGGTAAAAGCAAACGGTATCAAGACAAAAAAAAATTTTTTCACCGCAAAACAATTCAATCCACTCACAAGCAAAAGACACAAAAAGTTGGATAGTCCAGAAAAGGAAAGTCACGCAAAAAAAGCATCGGTGGAAAATATTAAGCTGAATTCTGCGAAGTTCAGCTATATTGGAAATTTATTACATATACATTTAATGTCTTAAACATTATTGAATGAAACGTTTTAAAAGCAGACTTATGTGAAACATTCAACTGTCAACGAGCGAGATGCAATTACCATCGTCAAGCTAAAATAAAAGTAGAGCTTAAAGCAGTCGTAACACCAGTTTCTTGGGCTAAGCGATCAGTATCATAATCAGTATTGCTGCTCATCGAAAAGGAACTTTAAAATCTTCAAAACGGCAGTTGTGGATGTGAGACAAGGCGTCTGTCTGTAAGAGTTCTCATTGCTCAAGCTATCATGAACCACATCGCTCACTCTGGCTGAAAATATATTCGCAAAAATATCAAAAATTTCATATTATACACACATAGATTGAAGATATGCATATATTCAAGTTGATGCCACTCCTAAATCCAGAAAACCCACCATAAGCACCCACAAAAGGTTGTTGTTAACGACAGTTGTTAATTCTGCACTAGTAACCTTTCAAAAGCTAAGAAGGCTTTGCAGCATATCTGGATGACATATGAACTTCTTCAACGTATCTTCGAGTACGATTTTCGAGTAAAAATCGAAGTGTTAATTTTCACATTATTGATGAAAATAATTGAGACCACATCCAGACAAGATTGCCAAAATTAAAATCATTCCTTTAAACTGTTAATTATAAGGGTAAGTTTTCGTAGCAAATTCAAGAAATCCCAACACCATTAGACACACAAAATTTGAATGGGCCGTAAGTCCATTCTCTCATAAGACCGTTCGCTCACTCTTTAGAATCCAAATTTCCCCATTAAAGTAAAGTAAGAATAAGGCGAATGCACCATTCAAATTTTTTTCTGATGCTTCAGAAAAATTTATCGCATATTCAACAAGGTCATTGACTCCAGTCGAGGCAAGGTATAACTGTGACATATCACGACTGCAATTGTATTTTTTACGTGACCGCCAACTTGTAAAGGCTTAACGCAACGGTGTGCCAAGCCACACACACTTTATATTCGTCCCTAATTAGAGAACGACTGCAGTTGACACAGATACTAAGTAAGCAAATTTATGTTTATGGACATAGCTCCACCCTTGGTTTGAGTCGAGATTTATCTACATCTATTGCAATTTTTAGAACGGTCACTAGGTTGAGAAAATTTAACTCCACACTGAACATAACATTTTGCTCTTCATAGTATTATCCTGACAACCCGTGGTACCAGATTGGTGAGCACCTTCACCTCTGGTCAGGCTCAGTAGTTTGCTAAAAGTATCATTATCTACAAGGTTCATAACGAGCAAAGTACAGTACAGTTAGCTTTCCACTATCAGTTTGAGCTTACCATAACGCTGAATGGCACTGGTAAGCCCCGAGGTAGAGTAAGGCAGAAAAAGAAGCAGTGGCAGTGAAAATTTGATATATAAGCTTGAAATTTTTTCTCTCTACCGACTAGCAGCTATTATCTAATTTTGTTAGTATGAAAGATATTTCGACATTCACCGAACATATGCCTATTACAGAGGCTTGCACTAATGATATATGATTTCGAAATACAATACATCTCATGAAATAATTTGTGATCTTAGATATGCCTGTGCTAAATTTGAAAATAATTATTTGAAATTATGAAAATTATAATTTTTCATATAATTTGTTTGATAAGATCGAAGTGCTTGCCGTATTCAATGAACGAATAATTATATCATATTGTATTCAAAAGCGAATTATTCTACAGCATCATCGGGCTCATCCTGGTATAGGCAAAATAAAGACAAACGCTAGATGTCAAAGATTATATTATGGCCAAAGATTATGTTAGGTTTTGGCTTAAGGTAGACAAGGAAGCAACCTCTGCATCAATGTCATGACTTTGACTACTCAGCGAGTACACTTCGATCCTGCATTTGTGATGGCGTTATTACTAGTTATATTCGTATTATTTAAATGGTTGAAAGTGTTACATCTTTTTAATTTATCACCAATAATCTTATTGGGTTATTTTTTCGTTAGGAGATTGTCCACAGCTATTTTTTGACAAAGGAACTCTGTTTAACAGCTCGCAATTTTAATGTTTCTTGAGGTCTAGAGTAACGTGAGCAGATATCTTTCGGTAAAACGCGGAACAGCAAAAACTCCATCTAATTTTCGTTAAAATACTATACGGTAGTTTTTGATACAAAAGAAAATTGTAGCGGCACCAGCAGTGTTTTGGCACCACGGCGAACTTTTAAAATATTTTGTTTATTTTATTGAAATTTAAATCCACTTTTGGTGTTCCATATTTCGACCGGTCGATTTCAAATCGATTCAATTCGACGGACAGTTCAAATCCAAATAGTGGTGTACTGCAATTCGATTTAGTCGTTTTGAGAACATTTTTATTTCGATCAATTATAACAAAGTGAAATCAATCAATTTAAATTTAACGTTGAAAAACGGGTGAAACAAATGAATCACATGTAACGCATGTCATGCTATGTAACATATCTTTAATTGAATGTGTATTTGCTAAATGTTATAAATGAAGTATTTTGCATATAATATTCGCATTAAATTATTTTCGATATCATCTCTTATCTTTGTTCAATGTCATGTGAAGCTTTCTTGGCGAGTCATAACGAAATTGCGAGCGCAAATCGTATAATAAATCGGTGAGCTCACAGAAAGGTAATTTCTTTGTGGTGTATTGTAACAGAAAATTAATTCACAGGCAGGGTTGAATTTCTCTCATAAATCGGCAGAGCTTTAAAGTCCACCCCAAGTAGCTCAAGAGCTCGCTGTAGAAATGTCGAGTGTATAAGATTACAGGATAGGATAGAGATGAATTTTGAAGAAACTAACCAACCAGGGTTGCCTTGCCAAAGTCCGGCCCGATGTCCGAATTTTGGTCAATTTTTTTATTTTAATTAAAAATGTATATAATCACATCATTATCTTTCCCGTGCTTACCATCCTGTAAGCTTATGCACTCGACTTTTCTTCAGCGGGCTCTCCTCTTAAAAAGATAGCTTAACGATCCACGATGAACCAAAATTTGATATAAATATTATCAGACCTTGAAACTTTTATACTTTTATTCAAAAAGTTTTCAAAATAAAAGTTTCTTAAAACGTTTTTGTTATAAAAGTTTTTATAAACTTTCTTCAAAAACTTTTATTGAATAAAAGTTTTTCCAAAAAACTTTTTCATAAGAGTTTTTCTGAAAAACTTTTAAAAAACTTTTATTAATAAAAGTTTTTTTTAAAAGTTTTTTTTGGCTTTTATTAATAAAAGTTTTTTTTGACTTTTATTAATAAAAGTTTTTTTTGACTTTTATTAATAAAAGTTTTTTTTAAAAGATTTTTTTAACTTATATTTTTAACAGTCACATGCAAAGAGTTTTTTTTGACTTTTATTTTTCAAAAGGCGAAAATAAAAGTTTTTTTTGTATGAAAGAACTAGGAAAATCCTAAAATAATATCTTGGATCACTAAGCAAGAAATTTCAAAGGAGAAAACTTAGGATTATTAATAATAAAGTCCAAAGGGAAATACTTAACATGTTTCTGAAAAGAAAGAAATTTATGATAATTATGCACTTATAATTTTTAGAAAAATTGTGCTCAACGCATCAATGGGAAAAGGCCGAAAAAGGATTTTGGGAGTGACAGGGGAGATTCCTGACCCTCCTAAAGAGGTGTTTTGGACCCATTTTTCGAAAAAAAATTTATTGCACGAATCGATGGGAAAAGGTCGAAAATGGATTTTGGAAGTGACAAGTGAGGTCCCCGACCCTCCTAAATGGGTTTTTTGGACCCATTTTTCGAAAAAAATTTTATTGCACGTATCGATGGGAAAAGGCCGAAAATGGATTTTGGAAGTGACAAGTGAGGTCCCCGACCCTCCTAAATAGGTTTTTGGACCCATTAAAAAAAAACATTTATTAATAAAAGTTTTTTTTAAAAGTTTTTTTTTTGACTTTTTGACATATAAGTTAAAAAAAACTTTTACTTTTATTTTCGGATATAAAAGTTTTAAGGAAACTTTTACTTTTATTTCACAAAAATAAAAGTTTAAAGTTTACTTTTACCTAAAAAAAAACTTTTATAAAAGTTTATTTCAAGCTCTGATAAATATACACGAATCTTTTGATTTTTATTTTCCCATTTTCCTGTTTAAATACATCAAAAATTTCCAAACTTATTAACAGTAAAGTTAGGTTTAATTATTATATCTACATACATTTGTTAACATATAAGTATACTATAGTTTTTTTTAACAGTAAGTTTGAAAATGTGTTTAGCTTCAAGCCAAAGGTGTATCTGCATCCAAATGGTAGCTGCGTACTGGTGAAAACCACAATGGTGGATATTTCGACGGTGTCAAGTCAAAATCTGAGGAAATTTCAACTGCGTTCCGCGTTTGTATCAAAGAATAGTGTACCCAAACAAGTTGACAAAACTTACGTTTAGGCGTATTCATTATGCGAAATTCAATACAATAAGTTGTGTACGCTAAGTCTTCGTGGCCAATGGCTGTACTGCCTCGCCTTGGACGTGCAATGTATGACTGCGTGTTAAGAAGACGCTGATTCTTTTTTAAGACCACGGTAACTATATTACCCTGTAAGCTATAATGCCCTCGTAAAACATCAGAGCGTATTTGCTGCAAATGTTTTAGTTTAGTAACACCTTGAGCAGGCTCATCTGCACTAGTCATCATAAAGACAGTGCCATCCGGTAGAAAACGTAAGTAACGAAAATATTCGACTAGCTGCACTGGACGATAATATTGGTCTTGAAAACTGTTCTCACCCATGCGTAAATAAGTAGTTTTGCTTATGTAGCATCCGTTAAAAAGCACACGTTCACGTTCTATGAACATTTGACGCCAAGATGTGTACACAATTGATGGGGGACTATCGACTGGTATTATATTAGTACAGGTAGACGCAATTACGGGAAGACCAAGTTTTCCTAAATTAGCTCCCCAAACTCTAAAGAAAGTTAAATAAGATATATTTATTTAAATATTGATTACTTTTCAAATACGCACTACGTTGAACCAAAGTTATTAAAATGAAAGAAAACCAAATTTAAGCTTAATTTTGGATCCAAAAAATGTTTTAAGTAGTTTTTTTAAAAACTTGGTTATTTTAAGTGTGCAATTAAAAACATTTTTATTATACGCATATTTTCTTACTTTAAGCAAGCCAATTTCCATATATCTTCATCGCGAGCGCACAAGTACATTCCCTTGCATACTAGGGCACATTGTTCCAATGAGCGCATATCCAGCTGAGCGGATACAACCCAACGTAAAATGTATAAAAGAATTTCTGGTGGCAAATCAGATATATGCAGTTCCGTTGAGATTACACCAGCATCACGACTATGCAAAAAAAGTTTTCCGCGGTAATCTTCAGCCAGATCTGTTTGAAATTTTTCATATAAATCCTCAATGAATTCATCTTCAGAATCATTAATATGGTTGCCGCTGCTGTCGCCAATGTGGTGAGCAGTATCGTTATTAAGCTGTTTTGAGCAATTTTGATCTGCAACTGTAGCAATGACTGCCTTCTCGCTTTCATGTAATATATATTCAATATTGGGAACTATTTGCACAGCTTTACGATAAAAAGGAAGAGCATCATAAACTTTTCCACACTGTTCAAGCTCTACTGCTTTGCGAAAAAGACTCTTTGCTAGTGCCTGGTTCTCAGCATCGATAGCAAAAAGTTTCCTACCACATGAATCAAACTCGATAGTTTCAAATTGACTAGTAGCTTCAGCGTTTTGAGCCGTCTGCTGCGACGGCTCTTGTTTTAACTCACGCTGCCAATTGTCTCGAAATTCATCGAGTGCTGTGCGAAAATCATTGGATATGGAATTTAATGCATCAGAAAACGTTCCAGCTAGCGGCGAAGAAGAGCTGGAAGAAGATTCATCATCTTCTGTACCGCCGCTGCCGCCACTTAAGCTTGGTGTTGACATATTCTTCCAAATTTCTTTAAAAAAAATGATTATTAGTACATTTTTATTTAACGGGAGAAATAATTTAAAAAAGGCAATTCAATACAATTGATTTATTATGTAAAAATAAACAAACATAAGATCGTAATATGTTATTCTGTCTTTCAAGGACCAAGTGATTTACGACGGGTATTGTATAAAGAAAGAACCTCATATTGTATGTTTATAGAGAAAAACTTTTTCGAATTTTGAGAACTTCTATTTATAAATCCAAGCATGGAGTTTTTTTGAAAGTTAAGTTTAAGTCAAAATTACAAATGTAAACACCAATAGTTAAATCTAACAAATAGGATATTTTCAAACAGAGTTTTATATCGTCCGGAATAATTGAAAATTTAGAAAATTTGAGCCTTTGGGTCAAATCATTATTGAATATCAATACTTCAACATTTTTTATCTTGCGGAATAGCAGAAGTTGCGTCAAAAGCAATTTCAGAATTTGTAGAACCTAATTTTACGAAGCAATTTTCTGTTGATTAAATTGCTTCTGAAAAATTTTAATATTGGATCTGATAAGCCAACATTTTTAAGCTTATACAGAAAATATTTAGGGTCAAATTTATCAAACGCCTTAGAAGAATCGTTATAGATTACATCCAGTTGATTACTATTTCCATACCGCAAATAGAACTTCCAGGCTAGTAACCAGTTTATTTTAAATTATTGTACTAAATGATTTTGCGTCATCGGAAAGCTAGAATTATGTAGTTTAGAACCTAGTATCGAATCTGATTTCTGAAATCAATCAGTTCGTAAAAAATAAAAAATTTACAGTTGCTGAAAAAAACTAGGTTTACTATTTATTGAGACCTCTAGGCTCACTTTCACAATGTCAAGTTAAATACAAACTACAACTTTAATGGACTGTTTGACAAAAAGTAACAAATATTTTTTTTTTTAACTGAAATTGCATATAAAACTTATGTTAATCTTTTCAATGTTTGGACATTTACCGGAAATTTCACATATCTCACACCAAATTTGTCAGTTAAAGTTCCGGTTGAGTTACGTCTTTTCTACAAGGAGCTAACGAAAGATAATTTAATTTAGTGTACTAAATTTATTAAACTGTCTTCGACATATCATTCATTATTATATGCAGAAGTACTGTGGCTAACGAAGCCGGTATGAGATGTTAGCTCTGAGTCGAGGCCGACTTTTATGCAGAAGTACTGTAGCTAGCGTAGCCGTTGTTGGACATACTAATTATAAGATGTTGTTTTCGGCACCCGCGGACTAACTCCGCTGTAGAGTATGTATGGACAAAATCTCTTGTAATATTCGATTTTCAATAAAAAGTATACCATTTGCGTATCTCTTTCGAGAAAGTAAAATTTTTTTTAAAAAAAGAAACAAAATTTGTTGTAAGTTTTGGAAAAATCGTCATATCATGTAAACTATACTAGATTTAAGTATCTAATTTTACACTTTCATAAATAAAATTTAATTTTTCACTCATATTTTGAAACTCGATCGAGGCGGCCGGTTCCTCACAATTAATTCTGATTTTTAGAAAAGTTATATCCGTAATTTGCGATTGCTATGTCTTCGAAATCTTATCCGAGTGATAATTTTTTTTAAAAATACTTAATTTTAAGTTCGAAAACAAGGTTTTCCTTAAATAGACTTGTTCCAAAACTTCAACTAATAATTAAATAAATTGATTTCAAAGTTACCTTTATAGACTGTTTTTGTTTCTGCACTTTTGTCCTAAATTTCTCTAGCTACAATCCAATTAAATTCGATCCAGTTCAGTGTCTTGAAAATGATTTAAAAGTTTCCGCTTAGTTCACGGTCGGTGTATTTTATAATGAAGGGGCGGGCGTGACTGCTACACAGAACTCGCTGTGCGTACTGTTGAAATTCGGAAGGGGCCAGGAATACTTGGCTGCACTTGTGGCTGGTCAAAATGGTTAAGAATTTCAAATATTTGAGCTGGTAGTGGCAACTTTTGGCCATTATACGCTGACGTAATTCAATGCGTAAGGCTGCAGAAAGGAAGGAGTTTGTCGTAATGTCGGAGCAGGACAACCCAAATTCTCTACCTTATTGCGTTCAATTTGAAATTTTTTTAGCAACAATTATTTAATTGCTGCCTTTGTTGTGTTTTATCTGCACAAACACTAAATTAATTGTAGTTATTTTTCGCATTAACAATAAACAATTGCAGTGTTTTCGATTTAATAAAGTTTTTACACTTCTTATCATTAATTGCGCACTTTTCAACTTTTCTTTACGCTAGTGTTACAATTCCAATGTTCGGCTTTTCACTGATTTTTCTTTTCGTCTTTGTTTTTATGATTCTTGCGTTATTCGGTGTTTTGAAGCCGGGAAATACTAGTAACTCTTACTGTCTTTGGTTTCCATGACCATCATACTGATTTTCCAATATTTTTCTTCTCAATTTCTATCCTCTGTAAAATTTATGCAGCTGATTCGCGTGGCGAAATTGAATTCGTGCGCACTTTATTTAATGCAATCCTTCTGTGCAAATAAATTGAAAGTAGAAAACACAGAAAAGTGTCAAATACAGCTGTTTACGTTGCAGCAACATGTATATAAAAAGAAGTTGCAAAGCTTCGAGCTGTTACCAAACTGTAAAATATTAGTCAACGTTTACACGAGGAAAGTCTTGCCGCAAAGTTTCCTTGTTTGTTGGCAAGAGGGGAAAAGCGAAAGGGACGAGGTAAAAAATTTGTCATATGTTGCAAACGCGAAACGAAAATCACAAAAGAGAATGGACAAGAATTTGTCTCTCAGACTTTCCTCGTGTAAACGCCGACTTACACATATGTCTCGTTCACGCATATACTTTTTGGTTCATATGATGCATCGACTCAATTATGCTATTTACACACACCGAATTTGAGAGTCGACGTATGACTTCGGAGTAATTTTTTGTTGTGTAAATGCGACATACGTCGGAGTGGTAGTTCGGTAATTCTACGTCGACGTGGTGAGTCGATGCACAAGTTCGCTGCTGTGTAAATGGAGATTTGAGCGTCGACGTTCGAATGTCAAAAATGCTTATATTAATGTGTAAGTAAAATAAATGTTTAAAACAGCATTAAGCTAAAATAAATATTAAAATTTAACAAAAATAAATTTTAAAATACGAAAGCAAAAGTAAAATAAGAGAAAACATCTGTTATTATTAATTTTTCTTTTTAACCTTAGACTACGTCGTAGCAAACTATTTTGTTGTTGTTCGTTTTGTCATCAAATAATGACATTTGAACGTAGACGTATCTGTGTGTAAATGCCTGAATAAGATCGAACTTGTGAGTCGGTGTTACAAGTCGACGCTGCGTGTAAATAAGGTAAATAGGGTAATTCACATGAACATAGACTTATCAACATAAATGACTGCCAATATCGCTCCTACTCTATTCAGACACACTGAATTTGAACGCCGACGTACGACTTCGGAGTATTTTTCTAGGCGTGTGAATGCCTAATACGTCAGCGTAGTAGTTGGGTATTCCTACATTAAGACCCAACTAAGCCATGCATGCCTTGACTGAAGTCAACTTATGCAACTCTGCGAATACACATAAATCGTATATTAAGACTAAAGCCTAAACCAAAATAGACGAGACGAGACATAACGAGCAAGTTCGAGTGTATGTAAGCCAATGTTGATAGCCAAAATGAACCTATGTAATTGATCGAAAGTGAACAAAACCTTTTGACGAGACGTGTTATTCCGTAAGAACCGAACTTCAAAACGATGCTACTCGTCATAACAGCTTTTTCGGTTCGTTGACTAGCGTAACATTTTGGGTTAAGTGTCAAAACAGACGAAACGAGTGCAAACGTTCGTTCAATTGCTACCGTCTCGTCACGTCTATTTTGGTTAAGGCTTAAAACGTACTTAACAAAAATTTTCGTCGAGTTTCGTTAAATGTCATTTGCATATGCAATGAGTGAAACTGATCGCACTTTCTGTACGGAATCAGCTATGTGTGCATTGTACACATACAAAATATTTCAATGGTTGCTGAAGTGGATAAGCCACACATAATCGTGATAGTAGCAATTCTAAGTGACAGTTCTTTTTCTTTATTTTCATGCCTACATTTTCTGTCAAAAACAGCATAGATAAGGAAGCAACATTTCCAAATTACACATTCATAGCGAAAAACGCGCATCGTCAGATTTCTTGTCTTCTTTTATTTCGTTTATTCTTGACATATGCATATGATAGGCAAATTCACGGTTGCAATATTTGAGTTTGACAAGATAGTTCTACCATGTATAATTTTACCATGAAAATATCATTTGTTTAACAATTCAGTGATGCACACTCTGCATTTGCCAGTACTTTTCATTAAATTAATTAAAATAATCATAAATATGGATACTTACTGTTTTAAATCAATGAATTTCATTTATTTAGGAAATATATAAGAAATTACATTTATGTAATAGTGAGAATATCACATTATTACATTTATTTAGGAAATATATAAGAAATTACATTTATGTAATAGTGAGAATATCACTGAGATCCTTATGCATCTGACAGACTTTTCGTTCAAATTTGATTGTAGGTTAAGCTAGCCCATGCATGGCTTCGTTGACCCTTTAAGCTTCTGACAGGCTTTTCGTTCAAATTAGATAATAGGTTAAGCTAGCCTATGCATAGTTTAGTTGTTCGTTTAGATGCTTAGACAAATAATATTTATATGTGTGTACATACTTTTTAAAGGTATGGGTTATTAGGCGTGTTTTTTTTGACGCGGCTACCCGCTAAAAAAAAATTTTTGTATGAGAATGACAGTTCATTTGGTCGGCTATACTCATCGCCATCGCCGACTAATTTCTCATACAAAAAAAAATTTTAAGCGGATAGCCGCGTCAAAAAAAAAAAACACGCCTATTAATTGCGTGCTACCTTTGTGATTAAAAAGAAATGACACTAGTGCTTCACCGTTTTGTGATGCCATAATGGTTTGTTGTTGTTAATAATTCAATTTTGACAATTCGTTGATAACATTTGTGTATTTGATATATTTTTATATTTTAATAATTTTAAGATATCTATATAAAAAATTTAACTAAAAAATTGTGGTGTTTTTGTATTACAACAAAAAGAAAATGAATGAAATTCGTGAGGCAACTGTGATTGTAAAATGGAGTGGCAAGGAGTTCCCCATCACAGATATCACGGATCAGGACACGGTTGCCGTGCTGCGCCATGAGATCTTTAAAAAGACACAAGTGCGCCCTGAGCGTCAAAAGCTTATTAATCTTAAATTCAAAGGTAATACAAACTAAAACATTAAAAATTATTACTAATAATTTGATTATTTAGGTAAAATTGCCGCTGACAATGTTAAAATAAGTCATCTCGAATTAAAGCCGAATTTCAAATTAATGATGGTTGGTTCCACCGAAGCAGATATTGAAGATGTTTGCCAACGCCCATACGATGAAGGTGATGTTATAAATGATTTTGATGACGCCGAGGAAAAAGATGAATCGGTTGAGCGCTCAGCAATATATCAGGCAAAAATCCAAAAGCGCATACGTGAATACAAAATCACATTATTAAATGCGCCACGTGAAGGCAAACATTTGTTAGTCCTTGACATTGACTACACGCTATTCGATCATCGTTCAGTGGCGGAGTCTGGTGCAGAATTAATGCGTCCATATTTGCATGAGTTTCTGGAATCGGCATATGAACATTATGACATTGTTATCTGGTCCGCCACTGGTATGCGTTGGATTGAAGAGAAAATGAAGCTGTTAGGTGTAAGCACAAATCCAAACTATAAAATTATGTTCTACTTGGATTCGACTGCCATGATATCGGTGCACACTGCAAATCGCGGTGTTATTGATGTTAAGCCATTGGGCGTCATTTGGGGTCTTTATCCGCAGTATAGCGCGCGCAACAGCATAATGTTCGATGATATACGGCGAAATTTTTTAATGAATCCAAAGTCTGGTCTCAAAATACGTCCATTCAGGCAAGCGCATTTCAATCGTGACACTGATAAAGAGTTACTTAAATTGTCGAAATATTTACGTGATATTGCGCTGCAATGCGAAGACTTTAGCCAATTGAATCATCGCAAGTGGGAAATGTACAATTCACAACCATAAGCATTTTTTCTTCAAACATTTCCAAATAAAATGTATGCTAATTTAACAAATTAATGAACAAATGCAATAAATTAAATTGTTATGCTTGAGCTATGCTTTATATGCAAAGAATGGCCGACGGCTTTCAAAAATTGTTGCCTTAATAAATAATAATTTATTTTATGTAATAAATCAATTCTTTTTTTCAACTCCCTTGAATTTCGTCAAAACGAAGCAGGTCACACAACTTCTTAACAGTTGTAAAAGATAGCTGAGTGAGTAGAACCAAAAGTTAATATCTCCATAAATCTTACCAGCGCATGGTAAGAGTATTCTTAGTAAAAATGTGAAAACTCAATTGAATACTGAATATTTTCTATATGGCTTAATAATACTCGTTTTTGTACAAATTTCTTTCTTTTCTAAGGAATTATCCGCTTTTTCACACATAAATTTTTGATACATACATAGGTATATAAAAAAAATATTAAATCTAAATATTTTGTATAAATAAAAAGAATATGAAAACCGGGAAAAAGTGCCATCGAAAGTTAAGTTCCGCATTTAAAGCTTAATATTTACTGAAAATTATCCAAATTAGTTCCAATGTCTATATTCACACCATGTAATTTGGCTATAAACAAGTTGCTTATGTCACTGAAGTGGCATGATTTGATAGTTTTAGCCTACGTGAATGATATGGTATTAACTGCCTGGGCTAAATTCCACAGTCAAATTAGGCTGGCTTATGTGTTAATCAAAACAAAGCTAAACTAATCCTTTTTACTAGATGTCACAGACGTCTTTATATCGAACCACCTTCATTTAATGGCACTAGCCTTAAAAAAACGGTGCAAGGTACATCGTCTGGTTTTGGATAGTGAACTATGCTTAAAACTGGATTGAAGAGACTGTTTCGAAAGCCACTGTAGCCTCTTTAATATTTTGATATTTAACAGGAATATCGTAATAGTTTTCATTGGATTTTGAGACCAAGTGTCTAAGGAATAAAACAAAACAAATTTAATCAAAATTGGTCCAGTAGTTTTTGCGTTATTTGCGAACATCGAAAATGGCTATAATTTTATTTATATGGATATAGATGACTGGAAGGGAGGTATACCGGATAAATTGGACAATTACACGAATCACTTAAGGTTAAATAGTCAATAGGATTATGGTGTTTACTCTAAACAAATAAAGTTGATAATTTTAGGACACTAGGCGAAAGGGGTTTGTTATTCTTTTCACAGAACTCTTTAACTATATTATGCACACTGTTTTAATATTTTTTGCAAAAACCCATTCTTTAAGAAACTGCATTCATATTTGATGTGCAAATAACTCTAAACTAAGTGATTGCTGCTCTTGGAGTCTCAACCCAGCAAGCAAATACGTTTGGAGAACTTTTCCGAGTTTAAAAAACGTTGGAGAACATTGCATAATGAAATCTTCGCTGAGTTCCAAAATAATTTTCTACTTCATCTGACACATGATAAGAACTTTCGAACTAACGGAATGAAACTTGAAAGTGTCCAGAAACTGAAATAAAAATCATGGAAAAAGATATTTACATATGTAAGTATGTACTATATCCAATTTTTTCGAGGTAAAAAAAAATGTGTGTTTATTATACTAATTTTTAAGACCCTTGCCTAGGACGCTGAATGCACGGAGCTCAAATTCGTAAGTTTAATTTTTTTCGAATTTAAAAACTTTGATACTTCCTGTATAATAATGCATTAGTCCAATTCACAAGATTTAGTCCGAAAGTCATTCCCGTATTCGAAAAATGTGTAGAAAAAATGTTTCGGACTAATCTGACCAAAGAGTCGAAAAATCGGCAAAAAAATGGTTATTTTAAAGTTACCCGCTCGGCATATAAAGTTTCGCAAATATACAAAATGTCTGAAATCTTTCATTTCCATTTCAGAAAGTTTTTTACAAGAAAGTTTCCGCCTTTTGATTTCATTTTAAACGTTATAGAAATCTTGTTAGACTAAGGGAAAAAACTAACATTTTTTACTACGTCATCGGGCTGTTTTTTACTCTGAGTCATTTGCGCAGGCGTTTTATTACTTCATCGGGATTCTGAATTATTGTTTAATTTTATCCTGGGTTGATACTTAACATGTTGTTATATTTTATGACCATTATAGATTTATAATTGACAGTAAACTATACTTAAAATAGCATCAAACAGATAATCATAATGCATTACTTAGATTTCATTAGAAAAATTCAGTAAACATCAAACCTGGATCCTTTCAGAATCCCTTCAGAATGATTACATGAAAGATTTCGCTTATAACGCGTCAGATGAATTTATTTGAAAAATTCAGATTCAGTTGAATCTGATACTTTTTATTTCAGAATGATTGCATGTGAAACATTAAATGTAAAAAAAATTCTGTAAAAAAAATTCCTTTAGAAACGTTATATGCCGCGTGGGTATTGAAAGTTGTAATTGTCAAAATTGGTTAGAAAATCTCATATGTAAATGTTGAATAATTTATTTTATTTTAAACTCAAAATAAAGAGCTTGCCTGACGGGATTGGTATACGTAGTAAAAGATTAGTTTTAAAATTCATAAAAAAAGCGCATACATACATAAATTAGGTTAAGAGATCCACTACGAGAATATTTTGTTGGAACATAATGTGTCATATAATTAGGATTAACGTGAACAAGAATTCAGATAATGCTAGAGAAAGAGAAAAAGATCAAGCGTTCGTTTATGTGAAAGTAAGCGAACTGGAAAAACTATGCGGTGGATCGAGAACGATTGAAGTCTCGAGTGACGTAAGCTGTAACTTAATAGATTGGAAAAAAGTCCCAAGATAAACAATTCTGGTATTTGGTTTTTAAATTGTTTTTTAACTTACTAGTTTTTTTTTTTATTTTAAATTTAGATCAACAATAAATATATTTCTATATAAATTTGAGCCGATTTTTAAATACTCTGCAGGAGTCATATAAAAAATAATTTATACTATAAAATAACCCTTAGTATTGAAAAATTGACTCTCATCTCTGTAACAATTTGATTCGAGTACTGCATGTATCCAGTGCTATTATTTATGTTGGTATTCGGCATTAAAGCGTATAAACACCCTGATCTGCCCAATGCACACGGCGACCCTCAAGATACTCCAAGCTTTCATGAATTTTTCGACGTTCCTCCTCTAGAGTTGCCAAACGTTTATACTTTTGTATAATGTAACAACAACTGAACAAAAGTGCAACTTGAAAGCACAACCAGAAGATCAAAAGTGCAATAAGCAGACTTTGATTGACGTAAACGCCATCGGTGTGAAGCTGGTCATCTGGAAATTCGAACTTTTTCTTTAAAACTTACTTTAAATATGTACTTGAATTAATCCTACCTATACCAGCGATAAGCAAAACTCCACGTTCACCATAAATGAAACTATTAGTATCGGGTATATCGGGACCACGAACGCGCAAATTAAAATTAAGTGGAACCTCAAGTTCTTGTCTTACGCCACTTTCTTTCGATGTAGAATTTAAAGTTCCTTCTGTTGTTGTATTCACTACATCCATCACCGTAGATATATAAACTGGACTCTTCACTTGTATATGTTTATTCTGTTCCTGTATGAGAGTATCTCTACGTTTGCGCTTCCGAATTTTTTCTTTTGCTGCACTAGCGCCAGCGCCATATGGCAGACAATTAACTTCCGGACAGCGATTTGTGCAAAAATTAATTTTCACATCAAAACTGACCAACGAAGTGCCAGCAAATTTAAAGGCATGAAAACGTGCACGTAACATATTCCTGGTGCTGGTGCGTACACGCTCAAGTGCTGGAAATACGGTGACATCTATTGGACAACCATGTTCGTCGATGAGCAGTACGTAGTTTTGATTATCTGGCGATTTCGCTATCAGTGATGTGGCGCGTATATCGTAAAGTGCAATTGCTCTGGACTCAAGTTGATGTGGCGGTTGTGCGATTATTTGCAATTCGAGATTTTGACCAATTTGTACATCGTTGGTTTCATGCTGGTGTGATAAATCGACTATTTGAAGTTTGATGCGTGGCATAAACTGTTCGTCTGAGGTATTAAAAAGTATGGTGCCCTCATTGGGTAGAGTTCTATAAGTGGAGAAAATGTCATATTTAAAACTATGATTCTATTATATGCACATATGTACTGTGGTAACTAGGCAAAACAGCATTCGTTGACTTATAATCACAAAGCGAAACAGCATAAGTCCTATGCTTTTACATATTACTTATGCTGTTTTGACTTGTAATCAAATCGACCTATGCTGTTTTGCCTTGTCGCCACAGGACACAGACATGTCGAAGAAGCTCTTTTTGAGAGATGGAATGAGTGGTAAATTATACATGTAAGTATAGTACGAGTAACTACATAAGAAAAGCTAACAATTTTGTGGATAATTCCAAAACGAAATTTTTCGGATAAGGCTCTACAAAAATGGAATTATCAATTAGCTTGATTCTGCAACCGATACACCGTCCCTGATAAAGGTTCAAAAATTTAAGCTATCTGCTATTTTTTTCTCATGGGTAAATCATCTCTCCATTGTTTGAAAATATTTGTTTCCTTATTTTAGGGAAAATACTTAGTAAAAAAAAACAACATGTGTTTCATAATTTATTTTCAAAAATATTATTCAGATTTATTTCTGTTCATGCAATTGCAAAGAGTTCCTTATGCCTTAAATCAAAGTAGCTCTAATACGCTACATTTTTCGTCTTCATATCGACAATTTTTCAGAAAAACTAACCGATTCGGCTTGGAGATATTAGAAGAAAACTGACTTCTGACCTCTGAACTCTAAAAAAAAAAGAAATTCAAAAAATCTGATCAATGACTTCATCCGAAAACTTTGAATTTTGAGATCTTCTGAAATCGAAGAAATTATTCATCTGAGTTCGCATACCAAAAACTTTTTACAGCCTAAAGTAAAATATTTTTTTTTTTTTATATTTCATTATTTGTTGAAGTGAAACTTCTTAATAGTTAGGGAGCCGGTGAACCTTTTAAGTATATGATCTTATCGTCGTTGGTATTGATATGCAATGTAGTTCACATTTATGCGAATTAGAAAAACTAAGAGTGAAGATAGCGCCTTTTTTTAAGGATTTTTGAAAAAAATGAACGATTAAATTTTTTAAGGATTTTTGAAAAAAATAACCGATTAAATTTCTTTTGATTATTTTGATAGTTTTTTTTTATGTTTTTTGACACTTCCAAAAGCTTTTCGTGTGCTATCGATAGACATGGGGCAGTGTACTATGCTAGTGAACCACTGAATTGAATAACAGCTTAAAAGTCTTCACTTTTTTCACTAAATGAACTCATTAATAGTTTTTCACTACCACAAAATTACATCAATGATAAATAAAAAATAAAACTTTGTGCTCCATGTCTGGCTATAGTCTTTTCGAAAGAGTAGCAACTTCAATAACTTTCTATTTTTATCAACTTCTTTCAACTTTTTCCATCTTTTTCGATAATATTTCACACTATTCGATGTCTCTCTGATTTTTTCTAGAATCTTTGCTTGCTTGTTATTTTATTAGAGTCCGAAGTTAATATCATTGATTTCTGGTTTGTGTTCCATAATCTATTAACCTTTTCTGAGTGTAGCCACTTGCGTCCTCCTCATCATCAGATTTGTTTGTCAACGACAATTTTTGATCACGTGTGCTTTTGAGATAAATGTTATAGATTTCAAAAAATTTGTTTTGTATACCTGTGACAACAAGCAATAACAGCTTAAGTCGATATATGATCACAAAGCAAAGCAACATAAGTCTTGTGTATAAGCATGTGACTTATAGGTACTGTTTCCGATTGTCATCGTAGATCAACTTAAGCTGTTATTGCTTGTTGCCACAGATATGTTTTTCTAGCTCGACAGCTCTTCCCGCTTACAGTTTCCGAACCATTGATACAGAGCGGAATTATGGAAATTATTCTTCTTATTGAACCGCTTTGGTATACAAATCTTAAGCTTACTGTTGGGTAAATTCAAGCGATGATTCCAGTGCAATAGCATTTGGTACATCCTCTTCCCGGTTTAAATCATCATCGGCATAATCATGACTATCAGATAGTGTTGCGTTACTCATAATACAACCAACTTTTATCAAACGATCACCCTGCGTTTGTACGTTTGCATTGTTTTGTATAACGATTAACGCTGAAATAAAAATTCTGAAAACGCTTAAGTTAACGACAGTAAAAATATTTTTTTTTCAAGACAAACCTTTGGTATTGTTTTGTTACTTCATAGGCTCGCAATACACCACAACGGTTTTCTTTAGCCTCATTACCAATGGGCAATCTGAGTAGTGTACTCTTAGTTCCATTACCCAAACTCACACAATCTTCAGAGTGTAAACTTACATACATTTTACCACGAAACCAATCCTTAGGTGTATACTTTATGGCCATTTCATCATGTGAACAAATAACTTGCACTGAGAAAAATCAATTAATCATTGTATATAAGACCATAAATAGTTTAGATGGTTACATATCTTACAAATGCATGAATATAATTAAGTGCTTACCATCTAAACATTTTACTCTTCTCATATAAATTGAGTTCGCTTTCAATTTCAAGCTACGTGGTCCCATTGAGATGATATCTTCTGAGTGCAGCAAACATTGTGAGCGCGATAGATCATCTTGCGGAGCGGCAAAACTAACGCCCTGACAGTAAAATCTTTTCTCATGCGTGCACTGTGACTGACACTGTGATGGAGGATTATGTTGTTAGCGATCAGAATCAATTCAATTCGGATTGAACTTGTTGGTCTGATTTTCGTTTTTTGTGTTAACACAAATTGACTTACCTCTTTTTGGGTTAGGCCTGTGTACTTAGCTTCCGCATATATGAAACTACTGTTGGAATACAATTCATATGAGCAGTTGTCATTTTCTGCTGGTCGTTCGTAGCATTGATTCTCAATGTACTCTTCGTCGTAGGGTGCAGCACGAAAGGCATCAGTTTGTAACATTTTGTCTTTATCGCTCAGTATACAACGACCGAGAGTTTCATGTTGATTTTGCGGTTGCGTCATTAATTGGCCAAATCTAATTATGAACATTGAAATAAATTAAAGGGATAAATAATTTATGTTCTCAATTATAAGCGACACTATACTTATTTTCTAAAGTAGACGTATACCAATAATTTCATGATTTCAGTGCGTTGACTTATGATCCGCACATATGAATAAGATAACTTCAACTCACTGAGAAACCCTAGTGGAATATTTTTCGATTGGGTGGCATCCTCTGCCTATTATAGTTCTTCTCCTTGTCAAGTAACAATTTTGCCATTTATTTAAAGAAAAAACCTTTTCAAAATAAAATATTTCTCATTTTATCCCTGGATACAGCATCGGATTAAGGGAGGCTATACCCCTGAATGCCGATTTCAAGGAGGCATCCGAAAAACGAATGAGGACGTATTATATTGCGTATGAAGGAGCTAACAACCGCAATGTGAATTTCATTTCATAGAGTTTTTCGAAATAGAAAGCGAGAACCTTTTTCGTTTTGGTGGTACAACATCCGATACCCACCACCTAGTAGTTACGTAGGTCAGGGGTAGGAGATGAAGATGGGAGAAGAAAAACTTTTGCAAATTTTATGTAGAGATTTTAGAACTTTATTGAAAAAAAGGTCAAACTACAGAGCTATGATAAAATACCTACATTCTGGAATAGAACAAAAGGAAATCAAGAAATCTCGGATTTAGCAAGAATAAGTAGAAACCGATTGACAAAAATCGTTTCGATGTCGATATTTTCTCATACAAGAAATTTTGACTAAAAAATAACTTGAGTTTTGATTTTGTTAGCTTTTTTTCTGGCTAGTAATTTGTTTTTCTTTTTTTTTTTTTTTTGTAGAAGTGACATCATTTCATTTCACAAATAGAATCGTTGTATGATATCTTTTCAATAATAACACAGATTTGTGAAGGGTTTGCATGCTCTTACTCGAATAACTTGTTTTAATTATATAAACAGTTGCATGAACACACCTTGCAATTATTAACAATGAAGATCAGCACAGTTAGTTTAGAATTTTTAAAAACACTTGACAACAAGAATAAAAATATTTTATATCGAAAATTTACTTGAGCATGTTACTCGTATAGCGATATTCCCTTTATTTTTAGTTTGAACCAACGCTTAAAAGATAATACTCTTGAGTGCAATGCACCATGCTACCTTGTAAGAAATATTAGAGGGATAGGGAATAGTCGAAATAAAATCGATGAATATGCCACCTAAATATATAGATATCACAGCGTTTGGGAAAAAAAGATCCAAGGGAGATTGTTTCAAAACTAAATTGAGTGACCAAAGAACGAATTATCACAATATTTCGGTATTCTATTAAACACTGTAGTGATGCAAATAGGATTGTGAGATGAATCTGAACTGATGAAAGAAGTTCACGTATACTCTAGAAGTGTGTTAAGCAATGAATAGTTGAGACGAAATTCGCTCTCATATTCATTTCATCGTCACCATATTGAAGGATAGGAAGTCAGAAAGTCAAAGATAGGGTCGGGGTTACGATGAAGACCAGTGTGAATCCAGCATTCATTTAACGTGAAACCGTCGGTCAAAAGCTTTAGAAATTTCTGGAGTGACAACCATGCAATCACCGAGAACGTATTGGTTTCACCTATCGGTGAGGAACACCGGCACAGTGAGCTCTGCGTAAAACGTTTTCGTGATCACTAAGTAATTCGTTGTGCTTAAGTGGCACACAAGGTGGAGATTTATTACGTTCTCCAAAGTTATTGCAATGGTAGAGGGAAGTTATAAGAACTCTTCACCACGAATTTTGTGGGACTGCTTGAATATTAGCTGCCTTCCAATATGATAAGAATTAACCAGAAGTGTTAAAAATGTTAAAGATATTGTGTAATAGTCACTTCCTTAATGCTGATACCTGTGAGAACTCTTTTCACTGATTTGTTGGAATGTAAATGGTCGGCATTGTTAAAGGTTTACTTTTGATTTAGGGTAGTGTTTGATTGCTATTTGAGATTCTCAAGCTGAATTGTGACATACATAAAACTAAATTCTAGCATCGTTGCATTCCCCATGATGGGACGGAAGAAATAGGTCTAGAGTACCTCTTAGTCTATGCTCAACATAACGGCCATCAAGTGTTGTACGACCAAAACGGTGCACCCAATTGAAGTTGCGGATATTTAAATGTAAAAATCTAGGCGGAGACTTATGAACCTCAATGACACAATATAGTTGTAAGATAAATGTTAAAAATGATACACCCTTAACAAATAACTACACCCGCTTTACACTTTAAGTTCACCAATTTGTTCTATAATGAGATTTTTTTTATAGTTGCCCAGTGTTATAAACTGAAATGATTTATTAATTAATTCGTGGGGAAATTATTGCTTCTTACTCATCTTTTTGCAATGAGAATTTAAATTTAGAATTCATTTCACGCTAATGAAATAAAATTTTAATATCATATATTGTAATAAATACGTAATAATAAAACATTTAACCATTTTACGAACCTCTCACGATTGTTGCGATATGATGGCGCAAACGATGCTGACAAACATTTGAATTCCCGCTCAAAGAGACACTTTTCAGCGCAGCTACGACGCGTGACCAGCGTCGCTATTGTTTTTTTCCCCTGAAATACTAAACTGCTTCCAGGAATTTTGGTCAAGGTCCATAGACGACCTTTACACATGTCTGGAACTATAGATGCGGAAATTATGATTGTTTAAGGTTAAATTCATTATTGCAAACCGCCCACAACTTCCTGTGAAACCTTACCTTTCAAACAGGTTTTTTCATAGTAAATAGCTTCCGGATCTGCCACCAGCGGTAGTTCGGTATTTATCGCACGATAATGAGATGATCGTTCGAAAAATGAAAAACCATAGCATTCATTTGTATCTAACAAATGCACATATGCTATGCAGTCGTCATCTTCATTGCAGATACGCCAACATATCGTGCTCACGATTGGCTCATCGTGTCTATCAATTTCGCTGTTGTCCTGTGTCACAGCATATACATCTCTGGATATGCGATTTTTGTAATTACTCTCTGGCACATACATTAAATTCCTTTCGCCCAGATAGTCAAGTGGGGGTCGAAACCCTATAATCTTCTGTAAGTGCATTTGGTAGATAGGACACTTAAGTAGTAGTGCATCTAGAATTTAAGACATGGTACAAAGATAAACTTAAAAATGCAAAAAAAAATATTCAAAAACATTTAAGGAAGAGGTAGAGTAAGAATACTAAAATTCGCAAGTTTTCATTACTTAATATAATAATATAGTGGTATTGCCCCTGAAAGACTGCAATCTTGTCGCGATGAAGAGGCGCAGCTTGTGGGTATCTTGATAAGATGCTTGCTGATGCATAGTTACTGGGTCCCCCATACTGATAAGGTTTCTACTCACATCTGACGCCGATTTACCGTGTAAGATGCAGCTGGCAGCGGGAGTCAGTCTTGCAACAAGTGTAAGGTGTAACCCAACGATGATGTAAATTTTTCAAAATGAACTTTGTCATGGCAGCACCAAGTTCCAGTTTTTTGCTTATAGCCATCGCTTCGCAAATTATCGACAATTATCAGGAGAGAATCATGGATCAAAACGTTACGGAATATACCAATCTGAGTCGTTATCATCACATGCTTCAACAGCCTGATCATCCATTTAGGGCAACAAAATTATGCACTGTGAACAGAAATTCAACTACAAATGAAAACTCAAATACTCACAGGTAGGCCAAAAAAAAATTTGTTGAATAGATGATAAGGTCAAATAAGTCCCTGCACTTGGAAAACTGACTAGGCAGGTTTATTTGGAAATCAAAGTGTAACCAGCGACAATAAGATAAGAGGACTTTATGACTTTTTGGGTAAAATCTCGAGTAGTGTCTAATATTTGAGATTGAAAAGGGTCCTAAACTTATCGTCTCTGATGTAACTTTGTAGTGAGTCTTGCTTTTGCTTTATAGAGGCGGGCGAAAAGTGGCGTGTTTTAAGCAGAGATGATAAATTTATGAATCTTTGCAAACTCAAAAACTCTTACCGCTAAACATCTGAGCCCATTCTCCTCCAAAGCTTGCGAAAACGATAGTGATATGGCTTACAATGTAAAAATCTCTGGATGACCAGAGTCGAAAAACCTCAGACTAGAGTACACAAGGTGACAGTAAGAGGGTCTCCTGGAGGCTTTCTGGATAAGTTCAGTTACAAAATATGTACATATAACTCAAAGAATACGTAAAAAAAATTTGGAGCGATTTAAAGGTGTGGCGGTCAGAAACTTTTCGGTTTGTAAAAGAACGTCTCATATTGAAGATACACTTTTATGAATAAAAAATTAATGCGTAAAAAAATTTATTTTTAAACAAAAATAGTATCAGGTTTTTTTATTCCGTTCCCTATAGTTTTTGAGATACAAACATTTTTTGAATTTTTTGAAAAATTTTTGGAAAATAAATTTTTTAAAAAAATTCAAAAATATAGTGGAAAAATGTCTAAAAGCTGTACAGTTATTTTAGGGATAAACGACTTAGGTACATAAATATATGACACATGAACACGCCTTGTCAATGTCAAGCTAATAATAATGTGATTAATGGTGTCAACAATATGGACTTCTCTAAGCCACCGTACAGCGAGTCACGGCACGAGGAATGCAAGAAAGTAGAATCCTCAACATTCAGAGGATTGGTAATAATCCCGTCTGAGTTGCTTTCGTGCTAATGTTTGGCTGGCATCGTGATAAGTGATGTAAGGACGACCACAAGGAAAGTAACGCTGAAAGCAATACATTTTGTTCTTGTCTTGCTTCGTTGTCGATTGATATTTCCAGGACTTGAGAGAAGCCCCTGATCGATGCTATGATTGCTATCTTACCAGTCGCCCACCTAAGCGATGAGACGTTATTGGTACAGTACAAGTTGGTCGTATTGAAACTTGTATGCTGAAGCTAGGGTGCTCTGTTGCCCCAGAACCCATCACCACTGAAATGAAGTCTTTTGAAATGCACAAAAGCACACGTTGAGAACGTCTCCGTCGTAGTTTGGTGACTCTAAGTTCAATCTCAATAAGGGATCTGACGTCACCACTCAAGTTATTGTTTTGAACAACTTTAGTAAAATAGCGAACTGTTATACAGTCGTGTTGGAATGTTTTATCGCTGAAATTGCAAATTCCCTGAGATCAAATAAAAGACGAATCGTCGATTCGGCAGACCACTGAAAAGAATCCAAAGTTTTACTAGTATGGTGATGCTTGCCATTGTACGTGAAGTTTTTTCAAGAGTTTTCTCTTCTGGGTCGTTTCGCTATGCGTGTTTTTAAGGATCTGTCCGATGGCAAGGTCGTCAAGATCGCTGAATAGCCCACTGAAGGCAACAAGTATGTAGCAGCGATTTGCTGATAATTATAAATAAAAAGATCAGGTTGGTTCGAAAAACTCTTATGTGCTAAACGAAACGAAGCGATGATGTTAAAATGTTCTCTACGAGTACAATACGTCCATGTAGAACAAAAAGTCTATAATTCTAAGGCTTTTTGTATGCACTTAACAGTTAACAGTAAAGAACTTGTGTATTATTCAAGAGACTTGCTCTGGCCATAGTGAATTTTAATGATGAAATTATTAAAAGCCGCATAGCTTGAAAACATAAAAATGTTGATTGTGACGTTTTGACTTACATAGAGGAATAGAGTAAATATGTTTTTCATTCAAAACACCAAACTTTAAATTTCCTAACGGAGATATACTTATTAGAGGTCTGCATGAGTGGACTCGAAACGACCATCAAGCCACTCGCCACATTGCGAGTTCATCAAGCTTTTGTGCACAAAAACTACAAATAAATCAAATTAACTCAAAACACCAAACAGGGGAGGTGAGTGCTGCACTTGCAAAATAAATCGCAAATAAAATATTTTACAAGTGCAAGCCCTCAAATTTTATTGCATTCGGACGTTTATATGATGATCGTTTCATGTGCACTCATGCAGACTTCTAATACTTAGCAAACTAACAAAGTAATAAATTTTATAAAAAATTTTGTCTCTTGAGTATTTTCTATTATTTTTAAGTTTGAAATGTTAATTTATTAAGGAAAAGTGAATAAATAGGTTATGAATTATTTCAATATTTTAGGAAGATAGTTTTGATCTTTGAAATAAATTAAAAACTCCAAGATACCTGAAATCGCTGTATCTAGGTTTCTAAGAGGCTTTCGAGTTAACGACTTATACACGACGTAAAATTACAATGAAACAATTAATTGCTACTGTCAACTAATTTTTGAGGTAGGTCGACTTACCTACTTATTCACTGCCACCAGAGATATGTACGTAAAACTACACTATAAATATACACTTAATTTCATTTGTTTTTGTTTGTCAAATTAAGTTTTAGTCTTTGAGGGCTTAAATCGGAGTTCTATATGAAATATTGAGTTTTTGCTTGGAACACAAGTGATATACATAATTGGAAAAATTGGCTAAAAATAGAACTCAATTATAAAAATTCCATTTGTGCAATAATTCAGAAAATATAGCATTGAGATACTACTTATTTTACTGAGTTCCATAGAATATTTAATTTGGGAAAACATTTTTTTAAAAAGACCAGCTAATTCCTTATATTTTACAAATATCCAAATAATTATTTTGTGGAAATTATATTTTTTTTTAAATAATTTGTTTTATTTTTCATAAATTTTTAAAACTAAAGCGTAAAAATAATTCTATTTATGCCAAAAAGTTTTTAGTAAATCATTAATTAGTCATAGACTAAAATCAAAATTAAAGGAATTTAAAGGACAAAGAATGCCCCATATAGTACATATGTTATAAAGATAACTGGATGACAGGCATAAAGGATGGCATGATAAAACTATCACTCAATAAACCATAAAAACGTTCGTCATTAAATTCAAAAACACTACATTATGTAATAATATTCCACAAAGGTCTCTAATCATCAATTATCTGCAACAATTAAGTATATGCCATTGTAGACTTACGGCTTACAAAAAAAAAAAAAAAAAAAAAAAAAACAATGAATAGCAATATAATTATTAATAAATATCAATAAAAAAATCACAACTCACCACAATGTCGGCGATCGGTTTGCAAAAACAATAAAATTACTACGATAACGAATTTGATGAGCAAACGATGTCGCGTATCCATTGCGTGTTCGAACGTTTTATCCAAATCTGCTTACAATTTATGAATAGAGCTGCTGAAGCATTCAATTTATTAACAATTGTTGCAAACATTGCAACATAATGTCCATTATGTTTGTTCAATTTTCCATATGTAAGTACGTAATATATATTTTTATCTCATTTATTTTGCAGGTAATATGCAAATTGAAAATCTGGCACAATTAACACTTTAGATCAAAAGACATGTGAATTTTCACGGGGAGTACTTCAAACTATTGTAGAATATGCTAGATGCATCACAGCTATCACATGATTCAAAAATTGCACTTTGGTAAATATATATATATGTAGCTACGTATTACGTGTGTTTATATATTTCCCATGATATTTAAATTTTATTTTTTTCGAAGCTATATATGTATATATGTCTCAAAACTTAAGCTTTTCTCGTGTAATATTAAAAGCGCCAATTTTTTTTATTTTAAACTAATTTTTTAATAATCTGTTATTTTTTTTAATTTGCAATCCGTAATTTTTTTTTTCTCAGAATACATTAAAAACTTTCAAACGTTTTGTTTAACCGTCAAAATTCAACTGCAATTTGTGTTTTTACGATATCTGGATTTGAGCACATATAGACTCGATGCGATTCAGCGCAGCCAAGCTCAGCTCAATTAAATTTTTCTCATCGTCAATATTCTGTACTACTCGATTGCGCTTGTTTATGCCGACTATTCCTCACCTTTGTAACTTCAAGTATGTACGTACGTGTGTGCGGAAAAGTTTGAAATGCTAGATATCCGTACTTTACGAGATCGGATACGCTCTGAGTACTTTAAATATTTGTGTTCTCTGGATATTGTAGGTACGATATGTTTTTTTAAAAGTATATTTGTGGTAATATAGCTACCTTAAACGTAGCATCTAGTCATATGCACATGTTGTAACTTTTGTCTTTATGTCACATCGTCAACGGTTCATTAGCGTAAACGGGTGTAATTATTACAAGGCGCATTATTGCCGCAGACTTTGCGGTGCGTGCCATAGGCATGCGGTAGATTGGTGTTTATTCAGTTGTAACTTTGTGTTAAATGATATTGTGGTATTCACTAAATGCGGCAGGCATAAGCGTTGTTTATACTATCTCAAGTTTACCCTTAGTTTAATTCGATGTGGGAAATAAGTAATGCATGCTCGTATAAGTTTTCATACTACAAGGTTAGGCGTATCGCACTGTTGCGATATTTTGATTGCATGAATGTGCGAGTAAATAAAAATTGAAAACAGATAACTTTGATTATTTGGAACATAGGCTCCACCTACGATATTTATGAAATGTTTAGGTTATTAAATATTGAAGTCATGGTCAAAATTGAAATCTAATTTTTTTTGTTTATTTAATTTCTTCTTTAAAAATGTTATGATATACTCTGCAAGTAATTGTTATATTAATCATAATTCAAGAAGTGCTTTTCTTAAGTGTCCCATTATAGATGTTCCTAAATTGTATTTTTGTTTCTAAGAGAGGCTAGAAAAACTGGTATATTTTTTGGATTTTCTGAACAGCTTTTCACTCAGGTCTGTAAATTTAATATTCTTAAGCGAGTTCAAAGTGTATATTAATATGAAAAAAATATATGGCTAAGCCTTTTTCGACTCCAACGACTTCTATGACTCTTAGATAATTGGAAAATCTGAGATCAAAATTGGAATTGTGTCAGATTTTCCTCTTAGGAGGACGTGTATGCGAGATCGCATATCTTAGACTTTGTTGCGTTATATATCACAAGCCATATAATATATTGTGATGAAATCTGGATCTGGAACGATTGGAGAAGACGCGCGCAAAACAGAGGCGCCTGGCGAGAGCTAATGAGGTCGGCCGTAACCTGACAACGGGTTGTTATGGCCATCTAAGTAAGTAAGTAAGTAAGATGAAATCTGGAAGGCGAATGCCTATCACAAATATCATTTACTGAACCAAAATTGGACAAAATTGGAAAATTAGACGTAGCACTATACAACAATCGAAAAACCGCTCACTAAATTTTAACACGTTATAGTAAAAAATTTAATAAGGTATTCGACATGAGATTTAATATTGCAAATTTACGTGCTTTAAAGAATGTTCAAGTCAAGAAAGTGCGATACAGCATCAGAAGGCAACACAAGCAAAAATGTTAAATGTCATATAACCAATACAATTTGGTGTAAGAATGTCAGTTTCGAAAAGCTTTCAAAATAATTGAAATTCGACTCGATTGGATCGATCAACGAGGCACATCCCATAAGCACAAAAAGAACTATAAACAGTATGCATAAGTGTTAAAAATGTCGAATTTTTTACAAAATTGGCCTTTAAAATTAATAAACTTCTTGATGAAAAATGTCTGTACCTCCATGGTTTTCATAATATCGATGCTTAGCATTTTCGGTTTTCGAGAAATCGCCATGCGGAAAATTAACAAACAAAATAGATTTTAAAAGAATTGTTCGACATCTGTCTTAGGTTTTGAGATTTCCATATTTTTTTTGTTTGAATTTTTTGTGCAATGAAAATTAATAATAATTTCCTTTGTAGAAAACCTCATAATATGGTCCAATTCTGGAACTCGTATGGATAATAATATATGAGTATTGAAAGGCAACTTTCTGGCCTTTATTCCGTAATTTCTATCTACTTCTTTTTTAAATGGAAGAAAGCCTAAGAAATTATGAAAAAACCAAATAATTTTGCTGTTGTTCCCTAGGAAAAGTTCCAAAACTTTGTTTGGAGATTGTCTGGCCATTTTTGTACATTGTTTTTTTAAATAGCTTCTTATGGCGTAATTTCAGAAGGCAGCTTCTTTAGGAATTTCGTGTGAATAACTGAATGAATCTCAGTTACATACCGATTCATTCCTGCACTTTCATGGAAGCTTAAATTTTCATAATCTAAGCTTTGTATCCCTCATTCTCTAAGTGGTCTAATCCAAAATAGTGTGAAGAGCTTAATATTAATATAATTTTGTTGAAAAATTATTTTAAGAAAAGTAAAAGTTATATATTATATGGGTCAAAATACCATAACAATAGTAGGCACAACAATGAAACATCAACATAACAGCTCATAAGGCACCGCGTGCACTAAGTGAATAATTAAGCTACAACAAATATCCACAAAGTTTAACATTTCACCTTGAACCATATTCCCGGTATCAAAGTGTTACCAGCTAACCTCTATGCTATTTTAGACCGAAACTCACATAATTAAATGAAAATAAAAGTTAACCTGCATGCATGTTAAAGTTTACTAATTAAAAATGCCAAAATACAAAAACATGCGAAGTCAACTTGACGCTAGGGTTGTCGCTGATATGTTGTAGTTGCGCTACTTTGCTACTATTGTTTTTGCATTTGTTACCGCTGCTATTATGTGGATGAATGAAAAAAATGTATCCAAGCGTTGTATGCAACTTTACAGATTATTTCAATAGAATTATGCAAATTAAAGTTGTGGTAAAAAGTTTTGTTTGCTACAAAAGAAAAATTAATAGTGGCTACCGCAACACTCCAGAGGAAATATTAATGCAACATAGTTGATTGTTGTCGTGTTAATACTTAGTTAATCGGAGTGATACATTGCAAGCTTGTGTTTGCACAAGCACAGTTCTGTCTTGGAATTTTATAAGTTGCCATCATCATCATCAGCCCATGATATGTTCCTTAGCCACTTCAGTGGTACTGTTTTATGGAGCTTATGCAGATTCTGGTCCATTACTGGAACTCGCTCACCCTGCGCTCTTTATTTCTCACTAAGGTTAAAACTGAATAAATAATTAATTATAACACGGTTGGTGCACCCATGAAAAATCTTATATATTCTGAAAATAGATGCTGAAAATATTTATGTATATTGTCGTTTTTCTCTAGCACTTCAGATTTTTTAAGATCGATTTTTAAAGTTTTTATGATTGAAATCTTTTATGATCACAGCCAACGCTTTATATAACGAAATAACGCTATAAAATGTAAAAGAATGCACCGATTTTCATTCATGAAGCCTTTTTAGAAAGGTAATTAAATACAAAATTTTATAAATAGAGAATTAATAGCATATGCTTAGTACTGTTTAAAACATTTGAGTTTTCATTTATATTTAATATGATTTTTTTTTTTACATAAATTATTTTCTGAAATTATGCATGTTTTGGAATATTATATTTTAATTCCAACTTGTTAAAGTTTTAGTCGACTGTATTTTTGCTTATTAGATCCAGGATTTGTGTCTCGACGAAAATACCGACAGTATTCGGCTAGCATGTATCTCAATTCTTTTCCTTTGAAACAACTTGATATATCCTTGTGAAAACGTTTACCATGCTCGTCACTGTATTATCCTAGATTTGAGGGGAAAAAGTCAAAAAAATATTTAGAAAAGAAAAGTATTTTTTATTTTTTTCGATTTTTATTTTATAATTGTTTTTTTTTTAATTTTTCCGTTTTTTCGTAGAGTGGAACTGAAAAACTATATGGTACTAATTTTCTATTAATAAAGTTTATTTTTAAATAACGCTTCTAAAAAGGTTTTCATTCATGCAAATCAGTCGAGCAAAAGGCTTGCTAGAAATGCCGTGACATGACATTTTACTATATATCTACATTATCAGATTTGTACTTTTTAATGATATAGAAATACTGTCCCTTTTGAATCAATAATGTGCTTAAATCAAAAACAAATAACGGCACTTTTATTGGGACTGTAGTGCTTCATCCTGTATTACATTATGTTATATTCGCTTATGATTTATTATATGCTATTAAACATTACTTTGTATATTATATGCAGGGTGGGCCAATAAAGATTTTACCATGAGGATAGTAAAAAAATTTTTTTGCTTTGAAATGATATTGCTTTCTTCATTGAATAATGCTTATTGATCGATTGCAATCGACGGCATGTATTAAACTATTTTTCCAAATTACTCCTCCAGTCCATCAATATGGCTTGTGTGTCTCAGGAACTTCTCGTGCAATAAATTATTATTGTTGCATTAGCTGTGTGACATGCCTGTAGCACCGTATTGTGGGAACCACATAATCATATCATCCAATTTGGGTCATAAAAAGATAGTTATCATGGTACGTATGGGCGTTCACCAGTAATTTTCAAAACAAAAATCGGTACAATAATTCCTCCTTCAAAAGACAAAACCAAGCAGTGAATCTTTAAAGATGCTTCGGATAATCTTTCCTAATATGTGTATGAAAAGCCCTGGGTTCATGTCCCATATGGTACAAATCAACCAAAAAAAGTATGTTGAAGCAAATAGCTTGTATGTAGTCATAGCCGTAACATACGAAACCAATTACTACGTTGAATTGATCCATCGGTTGTCATGTTATGTTTGTTTTAGAAGAAGCATTAATTTATTTGTATTTTTTACACAAGTGTTATATTTTTCAGAATGTCCCATAAGCAGTGGATATTCTGCGCTTAATGCCGTAAAAATTTTTGTGGGAAAAAAATTATTTATATTTTTTTTTAGTTTTAAAAAAAATTAAAAAGCTAAAATTTTGTAAATTGAAATGAATTTTTAAATTTTTTTTGAAAAATCCATTTCAGAATATTTTTTCGGTGAACTTCAGATTACAGCTTGATACGCAAGCTTTGAAATGATATGCCATAACATGAGGGCAAGTAGTTAATTAAAATGATTTCGTGTAATTTCGTGACTTTCTTAAAAACGGTAGAATCGAAATGTACATATGTATATTCTCCTCAAACAATGTTGAATTAGTCGATAAATTTTGTAAAAGTTATTCAATGTTGAAAAAATCGTATAATGTTTATAAGGTCGTATAAAAGCTAAAAAAATGGAAAAGTTTTTAAGGAGTCAGAAAAAAGTTGGAAATTTCAAATTGTTGCAAATGTTGAAAATGTTGAAAAAAAAAAGTATTTTTAAAATGTAAAATTCGAAAAATGTCGAAAGTGACCGCGATCGTGGGCGTTAGGTTTTCATTTCAATTTATACAAGAGTATAGATTTTCTTACAGCCGCACCAGTAACAATATAAAATGTACATATATAGTTCATAAGATATTATTATTTGAAAATTCAAAAAAAAAAATTTTTTGTTTAAAAAAATTGAATAGAGTAAATAGGTCCTTCAGATTTTTCCAATCACTCCTGCCAATTCCCATAAAATCGTAAAAATTAAAACTAAAGAAAACGTGCTTAAAAGTTTACAATAGAAAAATGTTTCAAAACAAATTGGAATGTGTGTATGTGGCCACACGCTCGACTCCGTCCGAAACACTTTGATTTGGTCTCTGTAAAATTGTGTATATATTGGTGAATGCCTTATGTATTGATTTAAGCAAAAAAAGATGTTTTGGAACTCCCCCTTAAGTATGCTCACAAGCATTGGCATCCTACTATAACTAAACGTAGTATTGACTAATAACTCTTACCTTTATTGAAAACTCCGTTCACATATAGGTTTTACCCTCTTCACCTTATAAGTACTAATTAAAATCTTTTTGTTCTTTTTAGCATTAAATGATTTTTATTTATTATTTGATATTTAGCAAATGAATATGTTCATAAAAATAACTTATGCATAATAAAATAATAGTTTATTAATAAATAATTAAATAATTATAATAATAGATCATAATTGAATTATAATAACTTTTAATTATTGTTTAATATATATCGGTTTCAATAACATATGCCTATGGGTATGCTCGTATATAGAATAATCAATATAATTTTTATGTATGAGTACAAGTAATGGGATTAGGTACGATTATAGATTTTGTTTTGATACAAAATAAATTTATAGCTGCTAGTTTTGGAGAAGAAAAAAAGATTTTATAGCAAAAATTAATACTTCTATTCGTCTACGTGGTGTAGATATTTTGATTTCTAATAAACCAAAGTATGATTAATTTTCTGGCTCAATAGAAATAAATACATCTATACTTGAATCAGTCAAATAAAAGAAGAATTAAGAAAATAAAAATTCTTAAGAAAAATTAATGAATTTAGTATATACCATTGAAATATGATGTTTCATAGCAAAATGATCTTAGGCTTTATTTTTAATTTCGTAGCAAAAACGCAACGTAGATCATTTAAGATTCACGCGTACAATCTGCTAGTTATTTTGCCATTTATTACAATTTTTTTTAATTTATAAAAATCATTTGTTTTTTTTACGCTTTACTACATTTTTGTTACAATTTTGCTCTTAAACATTTTATATATTCATACATAATAATTTTGCTGTCAATTTTAATTCAATGTTTTTATTTTTTTCGTAATATCATCAAAAAAGCTGTACTTGTATTTTACTTAAATATTTAAACTATTTTACGAGTGCTCAAGTTACATGTAAATATTTTATTTTTATCATCTTGATTTTGCTGTTTCCTTAAACATATTATCAAAGTAGCAATAATAATTACTATATAAGTAGCTAAATGCTAGTAATTGATAAATTTTTTTAAAATTTCTTTTGTTTTCTTTGGAATTTGTATAGGCTTATGTTAATAATGTTACTTTTTCTGCAATTTTGGTTGCTTTATATTTAAGTTTAACACAATTATTAGTTATGATAATGATTTATTTTTTAGCATTTTAATTTGTAAACATTTCACGGTGTGTTGAGTTGCAATTTTACTTATTGATTCTTCTCTTATAATAATAATAATAAACTTTAAATTAATGTCAATGAAATGCCTTCTTCAATTTTTTTTTATATTTTCAGTTTTGTTTTTCATGTGAAAGATTGGATTTAAAGGAACAAAAGTTTATGCAAAATACTGTGGAGTTTCTTTTTGGTTTTTGCTACACAGAGTATTTGCTTCAATATGGCATATTAGAAGAAAATATATATATATATGTATATAAAAGATTTTGAAAATAAGATATTGATTTTGTGGTAATTATTGCTGTGAGTATTAAGCCTACCAATGAGTAAATTACCGCAATTTTGAGTTAAATTTTTACAACATGTATTATTTCATGTATCCATGGTAAGCAATAAGAAAACAGCATATAATTTAGCGAATTATTGCAAAATTACTGACATAGTAGATACTGTGAACAGCCCTATTATTTGAATTTTAAGACAAATAGGTAGGAAAAAACAAATATATTTAATCATTTTTACAAAAAATCAGAGATAATGCAAATTAGTGATAATACTTGGTATTTTCGTGAATGTGCTGAACTAAGAGTTGGTATGTATAGTAGCGGTATTTACAATCCAGGGCATCCACTGTGGCAAGTTAGCAAAAAGCAATCTTTTTTAAGGTATTTTTTTAAGTTGCAAATTTATCAGCTGTTTTCTATTGGCAAAGACATCATATTCGCTGAGACACTGTTGCATTTCATTGTGGCAAAATCGCTCTCACGTACGAAATTTACTACATATGTAATTTATTGTTGTTAAGAGCAAATCTGCCACGTCAACTGCTCTGGATCGTGAATGCTGCTATTATTTTTTGGAGTTAAAGCGTTCTTTTGATAATGAAAAAAAAATTGGAAAATGATGTGGAAGAGGTTATTTTGGGTCAAAGACTTGACGGATATAATAAGTCCAATGACGCTTTGTGAAATACGGACACATGAGTTCATATCTGATTAGTATACCTTTTGGTAACGCATCCATATGAAATATAAAATAGATGTAGTTGAAACTGCTTTCCGTACTCAATACTCAAAAAAAAAAAAAAAAAATATTTAAGTCGAGAAATCAAATTTCTGGTTGGTATTTATGTTTAATTTATTGGCATGAACGTTTGTTTTAAAACAAAATTTAAGATAAATGTGGTTTAAGCGATTTACTTCACTTGTAAGATTGTCAGCTATCTTTTTTTTTTTTAAATCATATAATTTTAGCTCGATTTATGATAATAGGTTTAATTTCGTATAGATTTTAAGAAATTTAATGTGATAACGAATCCATGAGGCTATTATTATTTGACACGACAACCTTTTCGATAAAATATAGTTGAACTTTATTTTTGATTCGAATTATTCTTGGACATTCCTAATTATTTTTCAAACTTAAGAGAAATATGAGGCTTCAGAGTAATTTTCATCAATTTCTTTAAAGTGATTTCAACCTTCTCAATATGATAATAACTTAAGAAGTGATGCACACATGAAGAGTTTCGCGAAAAATACTTTGCACTTTTTTTGCGTTTTCAAATATTTACTTAAATAGGTTTCACAATGTTGCATTTTAAGTTTATTGTTTATATGAGAGCAACTACGAACATTTCTCCAAACTGGCACACTCTTCTTTCACTTCTTGCTTGGTAACCAAACGCTATTGCATAGGATTTGGCATTGCTTTCACGTGCAATATGCTCATAATAGCATTGGAAAACTTTTCTTTGCCTGGGAGGTACCACACCTTCTTATTCAAAACCACCCCAACTTTTTTCTAGTGTTTGATTAAGCCATGCCTAGTATCTTTTGAACCTTACTTTGAAAACTCTCTCAGTACAGCGCTATAGAATTTTTCTTTCTTCAAAAGCTATAGCTAAAAATAGTTTCAATTGTTATGTGTTACTTGCCGAAATCATTTGTAGTACTTGTATATGGTTTGATTGCCAAGGTCTTTGTTAATAGTACCCAAGTTGTCAAACTTCTTTAAATATTATGATATGGTACACTCAGTGAAAAATCAATGATTTTATGTTTTATTCAACCACAAAGGCTTATGATGTAGCGCCAAAGCCGAAAATGTTTAAATTGAAGAGAACAATTTTTTTGATTGAAGTAAAGTTAAAAAATGTTATTTCAATACTTTTGAAATTCAAAATCAATTTAAAGTTGTTTGTGTTAAAAATAAACGGAAACAAGGTGGTTTTTATTATTTTCAGGTTCAAAAACTTTCGCGCTTAAGTAGAAAATAAAATTACAAATTTTGCAATGACATTTTTTCCTGAATGTATAGTCATTGTTACTACGATCTCGAACTGCATACAAATTTTAAAACTTGACTTAGATAACCTCGAACATATTGGAAAATCTCGAAGCATATCAAAATTTGTGTGGGCGAATTCCACGAAACGATTTCACCAATTTTCAATCACACAATCGATATAATTGATGATGTATTCCTTCAGTTTCTTGTAATGATGATTTCCACGAATAAGCATACGGACATAAATCGACTCTGTTACTAGAATATATATGGTATATATATCCAGTGTGTGGATGTTTCCTTTAAGGGGACTTATTACATAATCTTAAATAAGTATATGTATGTAATGTATGAACTTTATACAAATATTGAAACAAATACTCTGCATACTGATATCTAAATTATTTATAATTTTTATTTTTTTATGAACTTGCTTAGTTTTAGTACACTAAGTAGTAGAACATAGCTACATTTCATTGATACTCGTGATGCACGTCATATTCATTTTACAAGTAACATTTTTGCAATACAGAAATATTTTCGTTTACAAAAAGAAAAATTCGTTTAGTTTACGTTTCGTTTGTTATTTTTATTATTATCGTTTTTTTTTGTTGTTGTTTTTTACTTTTACCATTAGACAAAATCGTTATAATTCGATTTAGTTTTTTCATTTAAATTTGCACGTATTGCATTACGTCCATACGACTATTTGCATTGTAAGCCCATTATTCATTATTTTTGAATTTTCAACTAAACTGTATGTAGTTGGCAACACTTTCATGCTTAGGTGACAATTATAGCTATTTTGCAATTTATACGCTAGGTATTGTTATATGGCATTGTAAGCATTTTTCATTTTTTTAGCATAGACTACATTAAACTGTGAGTAAGTGAGGAAAATAAAGGCTATAGAGTAGTGAAGAAAAAATAAGTCAGAAAAAGTTTATTTTTATTTAATTTTTTTTTATATTTTTTTTATTTTCAAAACCTATCACAAAATTCATTACTGGGCGGAATTTTTGCTTGTGTTTGAAAAAAAAAATGGCATTTTATAAAAATGTGCATACTTTAATAAAAAAAAAGAAGAAAATTAATACTTATAAGAAAAAAGATTAATTTTTTTTTTTCAAACTGATTTTTGGCTACTTTTAAAGCTAAAGATGACGGCTCGTGCTGATTTAACTATGAAAAATGATATACGTTTTATTTGGGACTTTTAAAAACTAAAAAGTGGCAAAAAAAGTTTATTTTTTTTTTGTTAATTTCTTAAACAAAAACTTTTTATATTTTCAAAAAACTGGTGGAAGCATTGTCCCTTCAAATATTTTCTAATCTACATTTAAACATTTAGCTTTGCTTCTAAATAATTTTCACTCAAAACTTTTTTTTTACATTTTACTTGTATTTTTCCCAGTGTAAGCAGTTTAACATTTTCTTTGTGTTTTTCTTTTGCTGTAGTAAATTTTGTTTTTTTCTAATTCTTTAATATCTTAATTGCCAAAAGTTATTTCTTGAGTTTTTCTTGATTTTTCTATTTTATTTGCTTTATTTAAGATTAATTTTTAAATGCTCTCCTGTTAAATTTTAGCTGCACCTCAGTAGTATTTAACATTTGAAAGCATTTCAAAATTTGCCTTAAATAAGATGGTTTCGTTTAGTTTATAAATTAAAGAAATAAATTATTTCCTAAGTAATAAATACTTGTTTTGCTCATATAATTCGTCTATTTAAATTTTATTCCATCAATCGGTTTTTATGTTGCGTCTGTAGTGTTGGCAACTCTGTTTCGACGTTTATTGCGCAAATATGTTTAAAATACCAACATTTGATCAGCACTTCCTTCCGCACTGTCATCATTGTCGGTTTCTTCATCCTCATCGTCTGATGTCAAAGATGATGCGTTATTTACCACATTTTCTGTAAGGAGAGATTTATTGTGAAATCAATTTTAATTAAAGATATGATAGCAGGTACTGCAAAAATGAATAGTTTATTCGAACAAATTCGTACATCGGTGAAAAAAGTAAGAAAACAACACCCATTTGGGGGTCTTAAGATACCTTTTGTGGCTTATACCATATTGCCCTTAAACTAAGCGTAGTTTAAAAATCGCCATTTTATGTTTTTGGTTTTCCCACAAGATTGAAAATTTACTGGGTTAAGTCACTTTGAGAATCACGCAAGAAACGTGGTTTAGTGACTGTTACTTTAATAGTTTTTTCAGTAAAGCTTTTTAAACATAGTATCTGAAAATTTTTAATTGCAGAGGTGTTGCCACGCCTTAAATTTTAGCTCTGAATCGAAAACGCTTGCTATGATATAAAATTTTTTAAATTTGGTAAAGTAATCTCTGATATATCCTTCTACTAAGTTTCTTGAGAAAGTTTTAGAGGGCTAAAAGCGTTTGTGACACACATATATACTATATGGCTAATACCATGTCAAATGAGCACTGCAAAAAGGGACGGGTCAAAGAGAACCATCTCAAGAAAAAATGTTGTTCTTTAGCAAATAACTTTTGCAATTACATACAATAATTTAATCCTCATCTTTAAATTGATATGATTAAAAATATGGCTCCGAAAAATTGAAAACCAAAATATATTATCCGATTCTTATTTTTGTTCAATTTTTTTGCTGCTATAATATATAATAAAATAATAAAATTTCAAAGTTTTCAATAAATTTGTCATTTCCATTTTTTTTGCAGAAGACTATACTGCACTCATAAGCACAAAAGCGGTACCTCAGTGGAAGTGAGCTTTGTTAATGTCGTAACCTTGGAATGCCTGTAACATTGGGATAAACTCGTAATTTCTTAAGCTATCCGGTGGTTTAAGAATCGAGAATATTCAACTTTTTGAGTTACTGCTTTTACGCTTCTGAGGGCAGTATAGCTATTTACGAAATATTTCTCATATACTAACTGAATAACACGAATTAAATGATATAATTTTTAAACAGCTATTGATACTGCAAAAATAATTAATTTTTAGTCGAAACATTTTTAAGGCTCTAAGCAATTGTGACCCGACCCCGTTTTAAGCAAAATAATTCAAAACGGTTTCAAAAAGGAGTCTACTCTGTCGCGAAAATCGTTTCTCACATTTGTTCGATAGTCTTTAGTGTTTTTCTCATACATATTATATTCGAAAGTAACGGGCAATTTATTTCAAATCTTAATATGTAAATAGCTCATGCATATGAAAACTTTTGAAAACTAGGAATATTTCTCAAGGTTGTTGCATTCATAACACTAGTTTACAAATTTGAGGTTCATCTCGAGATCTCAGCTACCAAGCCAAGACCGGGACCTCGGTCGTCTCGGCTGACAAAGAATATGGGGAGAAGCGATCGTCAGCTGCGTTCATACCTATGCTCCAACGAGTTATTCGCTCTTGTGCACTCGCTGTGCTGAGCCATACACAAGCTGCACCTACTACACAAGAAGTATAACTCCCTGCTAACTTTTGTTTCTGGAGACAAGTTCATTATTAAATTATATATTCATTATTCACAATAATAATGTACAATAATGTTACTTAGTTTAAGATTTTAAAATTTATTGTTAGTCTCTTAAGAGAAGAATAAAAGAATAAGAAAAGAATAAAAGAAAAGGAAGTTTAAAAAAAAAAAAAAAAATCTCGAGATCTGGTTTCTCATAGACTTTTTTCTATGTATTTTGGAACGTAGATTCCAAAAATGGCAAAATTTTTTTTTTCTTAAGAATCGCTTTCGAGATATCCCCAAAAAACCCTTTTATTTTACCTTTTTTATTTTTGGTTTAAAAAATCACTAAATTTCAATTGCTCCATTTGAATGAAAAAATCTTTCTTTTTCATATTTTTAAGTTTAAATACGAAAGACTATTCTTTTGAAAAAACTTGTAAGTATAATTTTGCGGAAACGACTGTGTATGTGTGTTGTTCTTTACTTTTATTCTCCGTTTTTTTTAATTTTATTTCAAGTCTTTTACTGTTTTTTCGAATAACTTCTATGTTTTTTGTCCGATTTCCACAAAATTATACTTAAAATATTTGCAAATTTCCTAATTTTTAATTTTAAAAATATGGAAGGATCAGTGTTCAAAAGACTTTTTAACTACGGTGCAAATGGGTATTGACATCAAAATCACACAATTAGTGCAGAATGCATATTAGACAATACCGCTAAACCGATTTTTTTCGGCAAAAAACGGCATTGGTAAAAAATTGGCTTCCAAGCTTATGTTCTTAAGTAGCTTAGGTCTTATTAGTCACTTATTTTCTAAAATTTAAAAAAATATTTAACGCCTTGCTACAAATGTTAAAAAATAAGAAAATGTGCTTTAAAAGGCGGGCAACTCACACTGAACGCACATAAAATTTTTATTATAATTTTCCAGATTCATTCACATAAATGTCATTCCGC
The DNA here is from genome assembly GCA_949775025.1 of Tricholauxania praeusta. Classification (NCBI taxonomy): domain Eukaryota; kingdom Metazoa; phylum Arthropoda; class Insecta; order Diptera; family Lauxaniidae; genus Tricholauxania; species Tricholauxania praeusta. The sequence goes on along the minus strand of OX459029.1, from coordinate 35,901,975 downwards.
AGAGTATATATTTGTACAATGTACAAAGCGTCCCAAAAGAAATTGATGCTCTTCCAAAAATCACTTCAAGAGAAGCGAGAAGTTCTTTTCAATGCCAGTGTCAGTGCATACCATTTAAATAAAATTTGTCAATGCGAAGAAGCACATCCTAGATAGCACCTTAGTATCTTTCAGTGAATCATGTTATTGAAAGCATAGTAATTGCAGAATATTGCAGAATAGTAAAAACAATTTAATTATAATTTTTTGCTGTAACCAAATGTTGCCCATAATGTTGAAATCAATTCAAAAGATTTTTTGCTACCTCGGCTGTATCTAGTATGCAGAAAATATATCATTGAAGCAAAAATACCTTGTCTAAGCTAGCGCTTCTACACTTATTCCCTGGAAAGCAACTTTCACTACCTACTTCCTGTTGGGTTTTTACAAATGCACACAGCCACCAAGCCACAATTCCTTTAAGTTAACTCATACCTATGCATCCTACATATGTATCTTTGTATGTATGTATGTATGTATGTATGTATGTATGTATGTATGTATGTATGTATGTATATATGTATGTATGTACACATCTGCTCTTACCTGCATTTGAAAACTTGTACACTTTGGTAACACTTACCACAATTAGGTTTTCCTCGGGTGCGTGTATTTGCAAATTCGACACCATGTTTATCTACACACCAGCAAACTCCAACCGAGTTATGACATTGCGTTGGCTTATAGAATCCTTGTACATCACAGTCGGGTGCATATGCGCCTAAATAATTAAGTAACAAAAGGGAGAGAGAGAGAAAATGCGAGAAATACCGAGAACAATTAAAAGCAGGTGAGCAACTTCCATCAGAATTGGCAAAGCATTTTATATTTTTTGTTTTAATTTTATGCAGATTAAAGCAAGCAAAATAAAAAATACGAAATGAAAGCATAATTTTGTTGAAAATGTGGTAACACAAAATGATTTGGTTTGCGAAAATTGGTTTGAAAGCAAATTTCTGTTATTTTAGCTGTAAAGATAAGTGGGGGTATTTGCGGTGCAAATGCTCAGAAATTACAATCTGTCTTCAACTTCAATCATTCTCATGCAGAAAAGTTGTCTTTAACCAAAAACAATTCCAGTTTTACTTAAAAAAATAAATTTGAAGAGATCTAAGGTTAGAGATAACTTTTTTTTTTACACACAACCAGCAGCAACACATATTTGAGGGTATGAAAATGGTGTGCCAAATGGTATGCAGTTTGGTTCTATTCTTCAAACATTTATTATTATCAAATTCGGATCAGATTGTTTTATCAAAAAATAAAAAAAATGTTGAAAGAAGAGGTCGAAAACCGAAAAGTATTAGATATCAATGTCTGGAGATCGGAGACCTCAAATGCCAAAATATGTTCATATTTTACACTAAACTTGAACTTAGGAAAATACGTAGTAACTGCTATTTGATTGCTAAACAATGATATTACTTGAAAGATTCATTTTAGTAGTACTAGGGAGCTTCGCCCCCAGCTCGCTTTCCTTACCAACTCCTCCTTCACACACTTCGCATTGCGCGTTTCTTCAAGCACTATATTTTGAATTTCTTATTTTTCCAACTTGCACTCGATTTTTATGTCTTCTCTGCCTCTGCATCTTGTCAGAGCAACATATAATTGACCCTGTGTAAAAATTGTGTATTTAAATAAATTAAAAGCGCCATTTTCAGAATTTTTGTTTTCTTCTTATACATATTTATTTTGTTTATTCTTGACTTATGCCACTTTTATGCATTTAATTTGTCAACAAAAAGTATGCAATGTTATTTTTGTTTTCTTCTTATGAACCATCCCATTCATAAATCTGGCAATCAAAAGATTGCAATGGAATTTTTGTTTTGTTTGTTCGTATGCTTATTTTGTGACATCGACAACTTTTTTATATAATACCAAAGGATTGGTTTAATATGACTTGTAGGACTGCAGTCAGTTTTAAAGAACAAGCGTTTGGGGATTGACGAAGAAACACATAGGCTACGCATTGACGCTTGGAAAAAAAAAAGAATGCATTGCAACGTTTCGCAAAAAAAAATTTTAATATATCTTGACTTTTGCCATTTTTTGTCATTCATAGAAATAAATAAAGAAAATATATTTACCTACAACATGATCTAAAACTTATTTTTATATAATGAAAATCGCGTCGATGGAGGCCATTCATCATATAAACAAAAAATATCCGTAAAATTTATACAGAAAAAAATGAAGTCGATGAACGATCTCTTAAAGCTGACTGTTAGCAGTCTTATTTGATATAAATAACAAGATGGGATATATATACCGGCAGCTGGCGACAGAAATTTGATGCTCGTCGAACTATGTATGCATGCCTTTCAGGATTCTAACATATTGCAAAAAAATATGACGATTGGCATCTGGGGCATTTTGAAGAAAAGCGGATTTGAAATTGCAACAATATGAGATATTTTTTACCAATCGAACCACGTATACTACGTATGCAATTGTATGCAATTTTGAGACAAAAGAATCCCTCGGAAGCCCTTGGCATACGTGCAGAGCGGAGTTTAAGGGCCACACTTACATGTGCAAAAAAAATACCAGCTTAAGTCAATCGAACCATCTATGGCATGTATATATACATACGTAAAATTAAAGTTCAATATTTCATTTTGACGGAAAAGTGAGTAATTGAGTCTTAGTCGTTCATAGAAATGATGACAGTAGCTCAGTTGGTAAAAATGAGCATGTTTGAACAGTGGCATGACGCAGGACGACGACCTAGGTTCATTTCTGATCGGTGACTGGTAAAAAATTTAAGTTCTCCTTTAAAGTTTTAAGAACGTAAACATTTTTTTTTTAAATTTTAATAAAAACGAGCATTAAATTTTAATACAAATTTGTATTAAAAATTAATTTTAATATCTAGGCAGTATTGAATTGTAATACAATTCTGGTGTAGTCATATATGTAAGCCCAAAAGTATTAAAGTTTATTCCAAAATTTCTAACCGTGTACGTACTACAGCGATGTTGAGAGAGAGAGATTTTTTATGGGGAAACTATCAGCATACGTGTAAGGCGTGGCTTAATTTTGTCTTATATGTACACCTTCAAGTCTTCTAAGGTTTAAGACTCCGCCTTAAACGTTTTCCGAATATAAGTTTAATTGCTATAAAAATACTTGAGTAACTAAATAAGATCTTTCAAGTAAAATTGTCAACGTGGAAGATTTTTATTAATCTTTTCATATTTAAAGTCTTAATACATGATATTTTAAGGTTTGTCGACATTTTTCAATCTCTTCTCGAATAAGCAATCTGATCCGTAAAAAAACATTTTTTGATTATATTCGCTTAGTTGAACTAAACCGCATGCTAAGTTGGTGTCACCATTTTTATTATTCTTAAAAAGTTTTAACGCTCGCATTATGGATGGAGCCAAAAATCAAGCTTCAAGAATATTAAATTTATTTGTTCGATCTTATGTGTAGCTTCCATGCTTTAGAAAAGGAATTTCAAAGTGAAAAAAAAAATTCACTTGCACGTAATGTTGTATGCGAAAGCTAACGTAATTTTTAATTATTAACTAGGCGCTGCCCATGACTTCGTTCGCGTAGCATATTTCCTGGGTCCTGGATTCCAATATTGAAATTTCGATTCCTAACTTCATATCATTCTATTGTGTCTCTTTCCCCCAACATTTCTTTCTTTCAATTCCTACCCCTCTATCTATCTATATCTATTTCTCTATATATATCTATATTTATATATGTACATACTATCTTTTTCTCTTACGAAAGACCAAAAGTTTTTGAATTGATGGTATTTGAGTTATAAAGTGCTCTACAGAGATTCATTACATTTTCTTGAAAAAATTATTTAAAATTACCATTTAAGTTCTTACTTTTCCACTTACATTCGTTCAAAAAGTGCTTCTCGTGTCATGTAATGCTCTTTTGTCGAGTCATTGCACTACCTTGAAAGTCATATGGCAATTTAAAGCTTTTGTTGGAGGTACTACGTCCATTTATTCATACATGCTCTATGCAAAGTTCAAAAAATGCTTCTGTCACTTAGTGTTATGGTCTCGAAATGCGTTGTATTCCAATAGGAAACCCATGTGATATGATAATATAAAGTATTTTCTCCTAGAAGAAGTCGTTTGCCCCAATTTTCACCCACGACAGTTTACTTGTCGTGAGTTTTGTTGGTTTTATTCCATTTATTTCATTTCGTGGCTTCCATTGAAGGTGCCACGCTCACTTTTCCAAACCTGTAAACTTTCACCCTGAAAGTGTTTTTGACACACACACAGTGCCTTAGTCTCGAGCATTGCTGCATTCCTTTGGAATACCTTAGTGATATAATAATTTAACATTTTTGCTTCTATGAGAGATGCCACATTCAATTGTACAAGACATCCCGGGTTTACCCCTAAAAATGCCTCTATCATATAGTGCTCTTTCTTAAAGTTAATTTATATTCTTTTGAGAGCCCTTGTGATATAATCATTATATGTTTAAACTTCTATGGAAGGTCCCACGCTTACTTTTCTAATCCCAATTCTTTTTCTTCTGGGTAATGTGCTTTTGCTGTTAGAAAGTTCTCTAAATATGAGAACTTTAAGATCACTTTTTTATGGGTAGTGCCACTCCACCTCACTGTTTAATGGAAAAAGGACGCTTTATGCTGCGATATACAAAATATTTACTAAACATCAAATATTTTAAGAACTTATATTCCAGAATACAAGTTGTGAAGAAACTACTCATTTATTAAGACGCAGAGTTTTAATGCTTCAAATTTGCAGGCACGATATCTCAAAACTCTTGAATTGATTTCACATGAATTTTGTAAATCTCTATTAAGCATATTCGTATTGTATGTTTTTGTAATAATTTTTATTAAGTTAAGGGGCTATAAATCACTTTATTATTTATTTTGAAATTATATATTATTACTTTGAAAAACGGCGACCACAAGTTCTCAAGAGCATTTAAAAAAAAGTTCATTTACGTTTTTTATACTCCATCTACTTATACAAACGCTATCCTTGATCGAAGGATTACTTGATTTCCTCAAAAATTTTGCCTTTATTAAGGTTTTAATCGTATCAAATCAAAGCTCGGTTTGCCCAACAAGGAGACTTTTGCAAGGGCTATAGAGATCCAGATGTTGAAAAAACTGTTTTTCATTTTCACTGCAAATTACCTTCGTTAGCGCGACGACACTTTAGGGCTTTCGGAAACTACTTCCTCGACTCTTTAGATGAACTAGCATAAAAATATCTTAAATTCATTTTGAAATTTACAAAAATATCGAAATAGTTCAATTATGTTGAATGAATATATGTAAATCGGGTATCTTCCAAAGGCTATATCTTAGTTAATACGACCGATCTGCGGTCACGTGGGCATACAGCTTATTGCATAAAAAAATACGTTTCAATCGCAATACATTATCCAGATGTAAAATAGAGCTAAAATTTCAGTCTTCCGAAGCATCGTTCTCAGTCTACGTATGTCAAATTTTTCCAAATAAAATTCTTCTCTAATCATATAGAAGCTATTGTGTGCGTGTTTTTTTTTTGTTTGTTTTATATTGAATGCAAATGTGAGCTTACATGAGAAGTATTTAGAAAAAAAGTATAATTGAAATAAAATCCATATATACCTATCTCACCTGCGAAATCGCCAGCGATTCTTCGTCGAACCGCGGCACATGGACGATCGGTCTTTTCAAAGCAGCGACACCATTCACGTGTATTAATCGAATTGTCTTGATCCAAATCACAGGTGTCAATAAAGGGTTTGATGCAACGTTCATTTTGGTCATGTTCCAGGTCGTACATCTCTTGCAGTGAGAGCAAGCCATCGTTGTTTAGATCCAAATGACCGAACATCCATTTAGCTTCAGTTTTACATGCAGGTGGAAAATGAGCCTTGGATTTTTGATTGCGTTGGCGACGTTTCTTGCTGTCGGCCATAATTACAGAGAACCAATCGAGCAGGCGATTTCCAATAGCGGTGAGTTGTTGTGGCTTACATTCAGGTGACTTAGATGGATAACCTGTAAATGGCAAAATTTCATTTACTTAATTTATTTTAGAAAGAAATATGAAAATATTTCAATATGGTACCACTGTTCAAGTTGTTATTTTTCGTGTATTTCTGTGGTTTGTCCACAACTTCATTGTAGCCTCGAATTTTGTGTTTATCTTCCTGGAATTGATTGTCCTGCTATAATAAAGAAAAGTTATAATGGTTTTTTATTTTCAAAATATTTTCTTTAAGCTCTGTAAAATATATTATAGATAAAATCGCATCAATGTACTTATTATTGAATAACCTCATAAGCTAGAAAATTAATTCAACAGATAACAGCCGATTTGCGTTTGCCTATTGAATTGTGGTGATAAAATTGTTATGCTTAACAACCACCTGATATAGGGTGATGACGCTAGTGGTTGGCCACTTAACTTTGTTTGTTAGTTCTAGGCAAAATCTATTATTGATATTTGTTTTATATATTCGTACAAGACAATTAGTACTTCAGAGTGTCTGATTTTTTAATTTTATTAAGATGATTTAATAACTACGTGTCCTTTAAAAAAAAAAAAAAAAAAAAAATGGAGAGAAGATGCGACTTTTAAGTTATCTGGTCTGGTATTTTCCAACATTGAACATTGATGGCCAGGGCTGCCAAGTGTCCGCTTTTGACCTGGCCAAGCCTGGAGTTGCATGTTAAAGCCGGGGGCCTTATAGAAATTGAAAAATTTCCACAAACAAAATTTATTTTTGGAAATGCCGGGAATTCTTTCCTTTCAACTAGGCAACCCTGGTGGCAAATCGAGTTTTTCCGAAAAAACTTATTTCCCAGCTCAATTTGAGATGTAGGTAGCTGAAATTTGCTTTTATCAAAGTTTCATGATTGCTAAAAACGAATTTCTCGTGGATTTGTTAATTTAAAGAAACGTGTGATCTCTGATGGCCGCATGAATTCGAACAAAACCGTAATTTTTTAGATTCTTAAAAAGCTAGCCTCAAATTAACAAAAAACATATCAAATTGAAAATTATGTAGATAAAAAACAGCAGTCTTTGGTCAAAAGATCTTGTTAGAATTAAATTTTATTGATCAATAAGTCCACATTGAATTCGTGCGCAGCGATCTTTAAGCGTAAATGGAACTAAGTCTTAACGTATTACATCTCATACTGAGCTGGAAAGTTAATTTTGCACAACGAAACTAAATTTGGAACTACCTTTCGTTAACCAGGCAAGTATCTAGTATTCGGCCACAACAACTCGATGAATGATTTTGGCGTATCCAGTAGGATCAGGGGTGATACTAGAGGATCCCGATACTCCTAAAGGATCCTAATAGAGCCTGAAGCATTTATTTGCATACTATTGAATCCTGGAGGTTTTTGTTACATCTTGCAAAGTATGAAATTGGATCCTGAGAGTTATTTTTTATTCTGAATCCTGAAACATTAGATTAAGTACACAGCTTGCAGATCAATCGTAGGCCTGCAAAGTCAATTGTAATGCCAAAAAGTTGGATAAGCATCTTTTTCACGCTATGTTTTGTCATAACTGACCCCACTCCTAGCTTTTGCTTCGAAATCTTTGCTTCCAAAGCTTTTCGAAGAATGCCATTGTTTTATGAAGGATTCTTTTGGATTCTACGAGCAAAAAATCCAACAAGGCCTTTCAAAATAAAATAGGATTTTAGTTATCTAAAACTTTTATGATTCCAATAAGAACCCAATGAACCCAATAGCAGTATCTTACAGAATTCCTATGGATCCCACATTTTAATTTTTTGGCATCAATGGGCGAAATAAGAAAATCGCTTACCAGAAGTCATTATGATTGGCCGGTATTGTAAGAGCATAGAACTCACCAAATATTGACATTTAGAGACGTGCTCCACCGTAATTTACTTCTTTAATACAAAGTTTACATATTTTTAATATTTTGCCAACATAATACTTGTTCGAATAATCCCCAATTTGCAAAATCCTTCGCCAAACCATAGATTTTTTTTCCATATGGGTAACGAAAGCATTTACTATAACACTGCTTATTGTGCAAATGTGACCAACTACTAGCCACAGTAGCATCACCCTATAGACGTGTACATATGTATATCCTGATATACAGTCATGCATTCAAATTCCTTACCTTTTTGTATGCCGTATACTTGAGATATTTGTAGTGTTTGTTGTCATATTTGATATCCTCTGGCGTGAAAGTGAATTGCGAATTAATATGATTGTAATGCCGATTGTTATCGTCTTTATCCTGAGCAGAGAAGAAAGGGTATACAGTGATAACAATAAAATCATGGAAGCATGACATAAGGCAATAGGTCAGACGTATGCATATGAGGAAAATAGAAAACATAAAGGATATATATTGTAGAGCTTGCAATTGTATAGTTGGTAGTTTATTTATGTTTAATCAGCTGCTGTATTTTTTGCTACAATTTCTTATCGTACAAAGTTCAATAAAAAAATGTAAAGGATTGTTATTTTTTTATTAATATTAACAAACTCAAATTTATAGTATTGCATATAAGTCTAAAAATTGTACAAAAACTCCTAGAAATCAGACTTAAATAGTCGAAAAAATTTGCATCATCTCAACGTTTTTTTTTTCCTCATGTCAGGTTTCTGAGGTATACATGCTTGAAGAAGTGAAATATGCCTCAAAACAGTGTCTGAAGCGTAGAGATATCAGAAATTGGCGTGATGAAAGTTTTAAATAATTTTTTCCGAGCTCAAAGCACCTCAATTCTGAAGAAAAAGTACTTTTCATATTAAGGACGAATGTAAAGAAAATACTTTTCATATCAAGGACAAAAACCTTTGTAAGCTAGTGCTATTATATCTCCACTTAACATATAATATTTTGTAAGCCTTTCACATGAAATCGTTTAAAGTTTGAGTTACGATTCAGAAAACTTTCATTTCTATTTAAGAAAGAATGTTGCTGAATCGTTAGAGAAACTTTGTAAGATTAAGGGTAAGGAAACAAACATTTTTTTTAACGTAATATCGAATCATAAAAAATTATTTAGATTTCATTGGGAAAATTCAGTAAATATTAAGTCTAGAATCTTTTAGAAACATTTCAGAATGATTTCATGTAAAAGATTTCTTTTATAACGTGTCCAAAAAATGTAATTTGAAAGGCTTAGAAAACGTTGAATCTGAAATATTTGAGAAACATTTCATAATGATTGTATGTGAAACATTACATTTGAAATATTTAAGAAAGATTTCTGTAACATTCCGTTTGCAATATTTCAAACGAAACATTTCTAGTACATTACGTGCCATTTCCTAAACGTTACATGCTGACTGGGAACATTAATAAAAGTTAATTTCGAGCTGAGTTTTTTAGTCAAAAATATAAGTTGAGACTTACATACGACATATGTTGTTGTTGTTTTTCAACTTTTTAAAATTGGGATCATTTGGATTGGTGTGGAAAATAAAAACATTGACTTAAAAATTAGAGGAGTTATTTAAGAATGAATTTATTAATGAAAGTAGGAATGTTTTTCTTAACCGCTTCTTTGAAGAGCTCCTTTGTCTATGAGCGATGTTTTTCAGATTATTCCATATGTTTCGTATTAGCTTGCTTAAGGAATTTATCGTGATATACCTATTTTTTAAAGTATTATTTACGTGAAAAAAAAAAATAAGAATAAAAAGGTTGAGGACTCTTAGGTTAAGTTATTGTCACACGGATTCTTACGGTACGTGTTTTTTTCTTTGAATTAAGCCGTTTCTACACGATTTTTTCGCTTCTAGTGGTTTTGAAAAAACTTCAATGTTGTTACAACACATTGAACATCAAAAACATAAGACTTTAGCTTTAAAATCTTTGATGTGTGAAAATCTCAACTGGCAGTTATGAAAGATAACACTAGTCAACAGTGGTTTTGTTGCCCTGGATGTCTCTGCGGATTTCTATAGTTTCAAGCTCACAGTTTACGAATATATTCATGAAAGTGCTGGATTGGCTCTAGTTTTTATGATATTGTGGTATTTATCTCTCATATATAAAAATCTCGTGTCACAGTGTTTGTTACCGAACTCCTCCGAAACGGTTTCACTGATTTTTACGAAATTTTGTGTGTATATTTGGTAGGTCCGAGAATAGCTCGTAGGCTATAAAAATTTTATTTAGGGAACATATTTAGGGTGGCCCTCATACAAAAATATTTTAAAGATAGCATTTTCACAAAGACCACTTCATCGATTCATATGGAATTTACACCCCGTGTCTTTTATGTTTAGAGACATAGTTGAGTCTATAAAACTTTTATTTAGTGTGCATATTTAGGGTGTCCCTCATACAAAAATATTTTTAAAATAGCATTTTTACGAAGACAGGTTAATCGATTCACATGGAACTTACACGTCGTGTCTTTTATAACATAAACGACACGTGGTGTAAATTCCATGTGAAACAATGTAGTGGTCTTTGGGAAAATGCTATTTTTAAAATAATTTTGTATGAGGGCCACCCTTAATATGCACCCTAAATAAAATTTTTATACCCTGCAAGCTATTCCCAAACCTACCAAATATACACACAAAATTTCATAAAAGTCAGTCAAGCCGTCTCGGAGGAGTTCGGTAACAAACACTGTTACTCGAGATTTTTATATATGAGAGATAAATACCACAATATCATAAAAACTATAGCCAATCCAGCACTTTCGTGAATATATTCGTAAACTGTGAGCTTGAAACTATTGAAATCCGCAGAGACATACAGGGCAACAAAAAAAAAAGTTAATTTTGTTGAGTAGTGTAATATATACCGGAGAGAACTGAGAGAAATGCTTATGGTGGCGATGAAATTACAACATGTAAAACTTTTCACCTTTTTTGGAATTCTTCAACATTTTTCCACTTCAACTATACACTTTTATAATTTTTTTTTCCGTATGGTTCAATTTATATTCAACTTTTTCAACTAATTTTAGCTTATATTCATCTTGTTCAACTTATTTGGACATTTCCCAACCTTTTTCGATTTTGTCAACCTTTTCAACTTTCTTTACTTGTTTAACTTTTTTCGGCCTATTCAACCTATCTCAACTCTAATATAATACTTTTTGTCGACTTTTTCGATTTTTTCAACCTCTTCAACTTTTTTTGACTTTTTCAACTTTCTCTGATTTCATCCGTATGATGATTTGTAAAAAGTTTTTTCAACATTAATAAAAAAATTCGATTTCTTAAAAGCCATAGAATACATCAAAAACTAGGCATGATTGCGAAGAATATTGATAATTTTTGGAATCAGTGGGCCAAGATATCCAAATTATTGAACCAAAATATACATATAAAGCAAAATTTCCATGATTGACTAACAAAAAATTCAAATTACATTAGTTTTCAAATTTGGGCGCATATTAATAAAGGTTTTCAAATAATTCCATTTAGTTTATCTTTCAATTCTGCAACTTAAGCCAATTTTAAAAAACGCTCAGTTTTTGAAATGCATACCTTTTTGAATAGGAAAAGTAAAATGGGTTAATATAAACATCCGCTTTTCATTGCGAAAGCATGCTTTGTCGTAAAGAATTTATAGATATCGTATTGTATCGGAAGCAGCAAAAAAAAAACACATTCTTACTATAAAGTGCACATCTTCTACTCACATCTTTGATGGGGTTTATGTTGTTGTTGTTGCTGTTATTATCATTGCTGCTACTAATGTAGTTGTTGTTATTGTTATTATTGTTGCCACTACCACTACTGCTGCTGCTGCTGCCACTGCCACCACTAATGCTGTCTTTGTATTGTTGCTGCAATGTTTTCTTGTATTTCGCATTAAAAGCGTTTTGTCGCTCGGATATGCGCTGCAAACGTTTGCTGTCAACATTATCTGCAATAAGGAAAGCGATGAAATAAAGAAAGAAATGCAATAAATTGTTGTTGCCAATGTTGTTGTTGTGTGTCCTGCTCAATAAACAGTCATGGTTGCCAATGCCAATTATCTAAAACACCCAAAAATGTTGCTAAGAATTTGTAAATCAGAGGATGTCAAAATTAAAATTCGTCACAATTGTTCCCAAAGATAAACCAGTCATTCAACCATTATACTCATCAATCCAAGGAAGGTATAAATAACTTAAAAATCGATTATTGTCAGAACTTTTTTTTTTAATTTGTAACTGGTGCGCCATCCTAACCTGTTCAATGAAAATATTGAATAGCCTTAATATTGTCATTCGAATGGTTGAAGCTGCGCCGGATTTTTGAGAGCGATATCGAATGATCGACGAAGCTCATTTTACACTTTCTGGCACAGTCAAAAAAAAAAAAAATTGTTGCTATTGGGGCACCCATAATCCACACATAATTCACGAAACCCCATTGCTCGGTAAGAAATTAACTGTTTGAGCCGGTGTCCACTTTAAAACTATCATGGGGCCATTGTTATTCAGAGCTTTTGAAATAGTCTATGGCCATCGATATCGGGGGATTTTTATCATACTTTGTGTCCTTTTTGTATTTCATCGAGCGCTTGCATCCTCTCCGAATAAGTTTCTAAGATATTCCCACAAGATCTGCTAAATTTTATGTTCAAGTAATTGAATGACACCCACCTTAAAAGTTTTTGCACTTATACTTTAATTTTTTGAAGCGGATTTTCGAATTGATATATGTTATTAAAATATATTAAGAATAAGAAAACACAAAAATAAATATATTTTGCAAAAATTGGGTAATCATAATATCTGGTTTATTTGTCTTCGAAAATCTAATAATAACAAATTTGCTCCAAAGGAGTTGGTATGGTAGTAAAATCAGCGCATTTTCCCCAGAGTAAAGTTCCCCCCACATATTATCCAATTACCTTGAAATTCCCCACGAATTGACGGCAACACTGTAAGCAAGTTTCAATTTTATTTAATTTCAATTCAATATTAACAGCATACATGACTCGTCAAGGCAAATTAAAAATTAATGCAGCTGTGTATTGCTGTAGCTAGGGAAGAAAATAAAGTTTTGCTCTTCTTGACAAAAAATAAAAAAAAAATTTAAGTCCTTGGAAAGCTTAAAAAATAAGTAGACGATTTAAGAAGATATATTTTTTAAGGATAAACTGAAATTTACAAGAAAGTATTGACGTCAGCTTAAACGGTTAAACATTAGTCGTCTCGTCATGAACGTGCATTAATTATCAATAAAAACTTTTGGTAATATTTCCGAGTGTAAATACTGACATTTTAATTCGTTTTTTTTCAACCACTTTCTGTTTTTTCAATCCAATTAAATTTTAATGAATTTCCCGATACTTCACCGATTTTAAGAAAAGAAAAAAAATTATTAGCACAAATTTAATTTAACAAAACTGTTAATAAAGGCGTGGCGCTTCCAAAAAATTTCAGTTCATATTTAGTAAATCTCAAAAATCATCAAAATTATTCATCAAAGCTATTCTATTTATATATTGACTGTTACTAACTTATTTTGGAGAAAATATGGACTTTTTTCTCAAAGAAAATGTTCATATCGCTCACTTACTTCAAGACTGGCATAACTCAAAAAACGTGATTTTTGAGTTGATGATGCAGAAATATCCGCCATTTCATGTTTTATTTTGTGTCAAAAAATTAGAAAATTATCTCATAAACTTGCTTTGTGAGAAGAGTTTATGTAGACATACTTTTCATTATTTTCATATAAAAAGCAACTTATTGAAAACTTTAAATGCGTTTTTCTCCCACTTTATGTTTTTTGAGTTATGCCACTCTTGAAGTAAGTGAGCGATATGTATATTACGCTATTTTTCAACATTTCTAACCCCTCACGTGTCATAACCTGTCATTTATGGCCGAACCCTTACTATCACAGATGGTCACATTTTCTGAAACTTCACCTAAGGGCGTTATGTAATATATAAACAGCACCAAAGCAACACTTTTAAAAATTTAAAAAAACGTAAATGATAATATAGTTGGAAAGAGGATCTCAATCTTTATATATGTGACCTTTGCCCAGGAAAAACGGTTAGTATCTAAAACCAGTTTTTGAGAAAAACGCGTAAAAGTAACCAAATTTTGAAATAGTAATCATTGTTGTTCAGGCTTAGAACGCCTATAACTCAAAATGGAAGCTTGGGATCAACTTGAGACCACTCCAACGTGAAAGAAAACGAAACTTCCTATAAGATAAAAAAAAGGGATTTTCAGACACTAACCGCCTTTCTTAGGTACGGGTCATTTCACGCCAAGCGTACAGGGAAAATAGGGTAATGTTTCCAATTTCAGATTTGCATATGTTGTACCTGTATATGTCCTCGACACAGAAACAAAATATTATTAGAATGGCAACACTGGTTTGCAAAATATGGGTCTTTGAATATTTGATAAGTCGTTAGGTATGTACTACTTCAAATGCCATTATTCAGTTTAAAAAAAGTCTGGTAAAATGAATTAACCACTGGATTTTATACTTCATTTATTGGCCTTTTAAACCTCATAGTTGGATTAAAAAAAAAAAAAAAATACACTGAAAAAAAAGGGAAATATTTTTTTTTATCGTTTTTTTCAATGTTCGCCCAACAAAATTTTTTTGAAGTGAAAACGTCTTATGGCACGCTGTGCACCTCCGTAAGAAAGCATTCGCGGCTGAGGAAAAAGTATAAACTCGCGACACCAACCGTCATCGGGCTTCCCCGTCATGAATGAGAGCGATAGTAAAATTTGAATGTTCTATTGTTTCTCTTAAATAAATATTCCAATATTGCCATATACTTGGCAATCGCTTAAAAAATGACGGGTCTTTAGTAGAGGTCTGCTTGACTGCACTTGAAACGTCCATCAGGCCACTCGCCACGTTGCGAGTCAATCGAATTATTGTGCACAAAAACCACAAATCAAATGCAAATAAAATGTTCTACAAGTTGAACCACTCGAAGTTAATTGCATTCGGAAGCTTATATGATTATCGTTTTGAGTGCACTCATGCAGACCTCTAGTCTATATATATAGTGCTACCAAGTCGTATAGAAGCAATCCTAGTCTTCTGAAATATAAATAATTCCCTAAATTGTAAATAAATTAGTCGAGTTAAAAAAAATTAACTAATAATTTCTTCCTCAAATGGTAAGATGTAAAGCTTTTTTGGGGTAAAAGCTAATGAGCTTTTTAAAATTAAATCAAATTAAAAAATTAATTCATAAAATTATTTTTGTCTGAGAGAAACTTGATGACTTTTTTGTCACAAAAATCGCCTAATAACCGGCTATTTCATAAATTTTTGAATTCTTAACAGACCACCGGCTTTGACATGATGTTTCGGGCTTGCCTGATCAACCCCTGTCACATGGTAATGTATATATGTTTGAAAATTCCTAAGAAACTTGTCGAATAAAACAACAAAAAAATTCGTTTTTTTCCATCAGTCCCCAAAATAAGTCTTTGGGTAAAATTTAACGAAAAGCACACGTGCTGTGTGTGTCAAGCCGACTTTTCATTTGACGTGAAATGAGCGAAATGTTCAGTATTACAAATTATTGCATGCGCGCCAATTTGCAGTTGAACAGCGCATCAAATATCGCTGGTGTGTGGTGTGTACATAATTTAATATCAATTCGTTGATGCAATGCGGCGTGCGTGATGTTGCGATGCCAATGCATTGCTACTTCTATGCATACAAAATCATCAAAACTAATTTTCAATTTGAATTTTTGCTCTACAATAATTTCCCTACAGGCTGGCTGTTTCAATCAAATTTTAATTTATTCTGTTATTTTATTTGTCCTCTTTTGTAATGTGAGTTTTATATTGTTAAATTAAGTGGAAGGAAAAATTAAGTTTTAAGATAAGCTTGTGCATCCGTTAATATTTATAACAAAGAATAAACATAACTTGGCTAATGATCCAAAACATAAGAATAGTGTGATTAAAAGTGTCAAATGCCTTTGAATGATCTAAGAAGATTAGAAAGTTCAGCCTAATGTCATTCTAACCAGTATGGATAGCTTCAGCCACAACTATAAGTGATGTAAGACAGCTGATTGACATAAGAGCAATTCCAGAACCTTAGAGAGTAAAGATTAGTTAGGGATTGGTCGATATGCACTGTATGCTAAAGCTGCTAGTTTGATACTTTCTATTTTATTAGTTGGGATAAACATACATTTTTTAATATCACAACGAAATTATAACGTATTGCAATTTAAGTTTTGTACGTTATACAAATTAACAAAAAATGTATACATCGTTATATTAAGAGACTTATAATTAAGGCGACCAAAAGTAAGCATTTCCTAAAAAAGCTTAGTTTGCTTATTCGATATTATTTTTCATGTTATGTTCATGTTCATGTCTTTGCTTATTTTAAGATAAGTATATGGCAGCCATATTTTCTTGTGATGTTGTGCTGATATTTCCAGTGATGTGCTTGAATTCATTCATTTGCTTGGCTTGTAAATCAACAAGCAAGCCAAGCCGACATTAATTCAAGTTCTTTTTGAACTTGCTTTTTGTATCAAATTAGTTATTTCTTTACCAGTCGGGTTGAATTTTCAAGTGAGTTGATTTTTTCAAGTGAGTTGTTTTAAGGAATAGCTTGTAGCTAATGATGAAAATAAAGTAACAATACAAGTAAACAGGGGCTGATTGATGGGGAAAAGCCGAAAATAAATTCTACCTTATGCGGTGCTTAAGACCAATTAAAAAAAAAAGAACGTAATATATTGAAATTTAACTTTTTTTAAATTTGAAATGGTTAAAATGGATTTTGAACGTAACTAGGGGCACCCTGAGCCCAGGAAGAGACCTTTTAGGGTTCATTTAAGGTAAATTTGCTTCTTGTAAAAAAGGTTTCTCACATGACTTGGTGTGGCCAGTGGCAATACATGCACATTCGCCTCCATCTTCCCCCCCTTAAGTGCGCTCCGGACCCAGAAAAGAACCGTTTTGGGTCCATATCTGAAAAATGTATTTTGTTTCAATCGACGGGGAAGGAGTAAAGACGAATTTTTGATATTGCTTGGTGCGGCCGCGGAACGATAATTTTGGGCCCATTTTCAAATTTTGCTCTTCCGAAAATGTTCATAACAAAAGCAGTGACTCGAGGACTACCGTTGAATGACAGCATTACTATAATGGAATCACTTCACGCAAAAGTAAAAAATTTAACGAGCTCAGTATATCTAAGAAAATTAGATGATGTCTTAGTGTGCAACGTCGGTTACAACAACATTGTTGCCATAAGCGATATATTTTTTAACAATTCGCAGGTCACTACTGAGTTTGTTAAAAAGCTTCTCCCTATGAGCTGCTCGACTCAAGTATTGTCCTGTCACTTGTTGTGACGTAGAACGATGTTTTTCATGTTATGGTTAGTTTTTTAACAGAAGATCGGAGGAGTTTTTAATGCCTGAAAATAAATTTGGTTTTGATTGTAATAGAAATTTTAGGATCTTTTCAAACTTTTTTAAACCCTTAAAATTGGGTTTATAAAGCTTGTTCTTTGACGCTCTATTTATAACGTCAGGACTTTTTTCGTTTCCCCATCTTGCTCATACCTTATTACATACATCTACGAGAGTCTTATGGCAAAAAATGGATACGATTTTTTTCTCAAATGCACCTTTGAACTAAAATTATTTTACGATTTAAGGCACAATTTTGAAGTTCATTGGCAAACATTCATTTTTCGATCTTTTTAAATGATCATATCATTCAGATGGCAGAAAATAAATTTATTATTTCTCATATGCAACTTTGGTCATATATAATTTTTCGATTTATTGCATGCTTTTTGAGCTTATGGGTAAGAACCTATTTTCAGCTTCCTTGAACATTCAAATCTAGCCATAACGAAAAATTTTGGGAAGAAATCGACTTGCTTTTTTCCTCTACAGGTTTTACTATGATACATCTTTCGATATATTGTACAGTTTAGTTAGTAAGAAGTATGGCTATGTCAAGCAAGAGTAGGTTTTTATCTCAAGCAGAAAGTTACTTTGCTGAAATCAGAATATTTCCATTTCGTCAGAATTTTGAGATACTTAAGTCTTGATTGCCGAATATCCATGACCAGTAAGTCTTTATTAGCTCTTTGACAAACAATCTCAATGAAAGTTATGTACAATAGATGTTTTAGTGTCTTTAAATCTGTCTGCATGGTCAGAGTTTTCAAATACTATAACCTTAAGTTGCCAATTGTCAAAAAATTCAAAAAGATCTTTTTTGGCTCTGACGGAAACTTAAAATGAACTCCATTGCAGTGTGGTTAAGTGCAAAACCTTTGATGATTTGATTTCTCAATATCCGATACTTGAGTACATAGAGGATATTGAGTGGAGAAATCGGCAATCAATACTGATACTGTGGGATGTTTAAGTTTTTATGTAAAAATCTTGACTTGTTTTCGCATTTACTTCCTAGTGTATTTTTTACACGTAAATTTCAACTTCCTTACCACAATTTTGTCCTTTATGTTATTATGTTGTTAAATGCATATTATATTATTAATGTCAAACCTGTCCTGACAAAGTGAAGTCTTACACTACTCCAATAGCTTAAGTTATTCACACTTTTCAGAATAGCAATGAAAATCTGGCAACATTAATTTAAGTACTCAAAAATTCAGTTTATTCTTTGATTCTATTGCATTCGATTTTGTTACGATTCGGCGTTATTGTATGCATAATAAATCATTGAAATCATTAATTTATTTTTCAATTCATTTCGTTTTTACTTACATATCTAGTAAATATGATTACTTGAAGAAACACAAACCATTCTAAATATTTGAACTATTCAAATTATTTTAACTTTGAATTAACTGAATTAATCTACCTATTCAAGTTGTGTGAACTCTTCAAATTTTGCGAGCCATTCAATTTATTTGAGCTATTTGTATTATTCTAAAGCTCGAATAATTCAATTTTACTTTTTGATTCAATTCAATCGTGTGCCAATGACATACCACTACTATATAAACATATATGTTTCATTGAACTTCAAGTGTTTAAAAAATTATTTTCATGGACTTACCCTTGCATGGGCAGAATCCTTTGCAGGCAATCCTTATTGATGTCGAATGTATGCAATTGTGATAATCCAATCTGCATAAGGATGAATATGTTCTATTATCGGCGCCGCATAAGAAAGTTGGTTTTGCCACAGGACATGGTTTGCAATTACTATAAAGAGGTACAAGAGCAAATAAAAATATGAAAAGAAATCAAATAAATTGCTGAGAAAAATAAATATCTGCATTCAATTTCAATGTAAATTATAATTTCTATTTTCAATATATTATTTCTGTAACAATGCTCAATGATATTTTGTAAGTTTTTGGGATTAATTATGAAAAAACCCACTTGTTGAATAGTTTAGTTTTAAGTTTTCTTAAAACTGAGAGCAGTTATAGAATTTGGAAATAGTTTTACATTAATTTAAGCACCTTTTAAAAACATTTTCCGAAAACCTTCCAACGAATAATTCAAAAATCGCTTTGTGGCACTGAGTCTAAGCTATTTGAAGGATATCAAACCGTAAGATATCAGGCTGAAATTATTTTTAGATATAAATTTAAAAAAAGAAAAAACGAATATGTTGTATGCTTGAAGAATAAAAATATCCCTTTGCGTGTAAGGTCACAATTTCGGTTTAGGTCACAAAACATGCAACACAATTTACATGGAAACTTCATCCAAATAGCGTGTTCGCTCTATGATTTCTGCATTACATAACCCTTATAAAGAACATGTACAACAATTCCGTTGTATAAATGTTGCTAAGACTTCAAACATTGAACTAAAATTTCAGACGTGGCCTTGTACCTTAGCGTAACCTACATAAACACCCATCGACTATAATTAAATGCTTGACGTGCCCTAGTCAAGCCGCGCTCTCTCTCTCTCTCTCTGCTATTTTATAGTTCACCTTTGAAATTGAAGTTTCTTGAATCCTTTTAATCTACATAATTGAATTCGTTGTTTATTAATTGGCAGACAAAATTACAAAGCATTGAATAGCCATTCAACCTACTCTTCATCCTCTTCGTCTTCCTGCTCCTTGTCGTTATTAGCGTTGTTGTTTTCGTAAAACACATCATCTTCTCTGGAATCTTCATTGGAGTTTAAGCTTTTGTTATCTTCATCATCTTCTTGGTTAACGCGACGCTTGGCCTCTTCTTCCAAGTATTTGACTTTTGAGATAATTTCATCGCTGTTGATCCGTCGAGTTGGTTTGCAAGTGTTAGATAAAAAAGAAAATTAGGAAATTAACAATGGTAATGGAAGTGCAGCAGCAGCACCCAAATGAAAAAGTCAAAAAGGACTTACACCATACATATGATGCGTGTATGTAAATATGTACAGTCTGTCAAGTAATTGTTTGCAAAATAAATTATGCAACACAATTTTCACTTTAGTATTGAATTAAAACATGAAATGCATGTATTTTTTGTAAACAATTTTTTTTATTAGATTCTTTTACTCACTTTTTATTAGAAAAAAAAAAACAAAAAAATTATTTAATTAAAACAAAAACAAAAGTTTATGGAACATAAATAAAAACCATGTCCATTTCAAGCTGTCAAATAATTATTTGCAAACTGCAAGGTACATTTGAAGAAACTAAAAACTAATAAGAAAAAACAAAATACTTGCTGTGTCTTGCTGGTACATTTGTTTTTATTTGGTACACTGGTACATTATTTTCTGATTTGGTACATTTCAATGGCACATCAATGAAAGGTATGAAACGGGTAGTTTCTAAGGTCTTTATTAAAAATTAAAAAATTTTCAACACTGCTGTTCATTTCTATTGAATTTGACAGTTTGTCCTTTTTCAAGTACACGTAAACCTTGATTTGTGTCGTCCCGATATGCGTCGCTTCGAATTGCGTCCAAAAAGTTTCCTGGAGTTTTCAAAGTTGCGTCGTTATAGTTTCAATTTGCATTAAGTTTTTACGTATGTATGTTTTTTTCTTGAGTAAATCAAATATGTATATGTAAAGGAGTTTTCAGGTAGAAAAGTAAGCTTTGGCGGCAAAAAGTTCAGTTGATATTCGAACTGTAAAAAATTAGTATAGTGCGGTAAAATAAAAAAAAAAGTTTCAAAATCTTGATAAAAGCAGACTTGGGTATTTTTGGATTACATTTTTTTCACTTACAATTTGTAAAAAGAAATTGAAAGAAATTGTAATTGAAGTTTTTTTCAATTACATGTAATTTAAGATTACAATTACATGCAATTCTAATTACTTTTGTAGTTGGACTAGTAATCCAAGAAAATGTAATCCCTTAGAGAATTGTAATCCATTATTTTTGCCAAGTAATTTCAAACGAAAATATAATTGATTACTCATTTTTCTGCAATTACATTTATTAAAATTTGAAACAATATTTTTTTGAAGCGATAAAATTTTATAAAATTCACAAAAAATATTTATGTTATTGCATATGATTTACATATTGTTACCTTAATATAGAAAGGCCCTATCTTACATTTTTATTATTTTACAGGAGAACGAAAAAACTTAATAAAAATTAAAGTTTTTGTGAGTTAAAGTGAGTAATGGCTTTTTTTTTATTTGCTTGTAATTGATTTATTTTCAACCGTTGCAAACATATTTTTTTGTGAATGGTGTATTAGTGGGTGAAAAGTACCGAAATCTATAAAAATCTCTGTTTTGAAAAAAATGTTAGAAAGGGCCTTTCTATATTAAGGTAACGATATATGGAATGTAAAAAACAAGAACTTTCGAGTGAATGACTCATGGAGTCAATAACCTCGACCTCAGATTCCTCAAGCTATCGAAAAGAAGATTTGGTTTGTGGGCTCATCTTATAACGTAGAGGTGCATACAAGCAATAATATGTACTAGTTTCGCCGAGTGGTTGAAATTCAACCATTAAAAATGCTTTTGGTGTTAAAGAACTGATATAAAAAAGGTTATTATTTGTCATCGCTTTCAAAAATAAAAATCATCGTAACTTGTTGCCTTATACCTATCTTAATCCCTTCCTTAGAGTTCAATATACATACATATCTCCATAACAAATTTCATCAAAATCAGTCGATTGTTAAGAAAACATATTTTCCATTTAGGGGCGTGGGGCCATCCACTTAAAACATATACTTTTTCTCAAGACTCAATCTATCTCGATATCAAATTTCATCAAAATCGGTCCATTATTTTAGCTGTGAGAAAATATTTTCCTGTTAAAAGCGTGTCACCCTCCACTTTAAAATTGAAACGTTTCCTCAAAGTTCAATATATTTCTGTAACAAATTTCATCAAAATTAGCTTATTAGCTTAGTCTTGAAACGTTTTATTCTGTTAGGGGCGTGGCTCCTCCCACTCAAATGTCTTTACTCAAGATTCAATCTATCTACATACCAAATTTTATCAAAATCGGTGTAGTGGCTCAGTCGTGACACCGTTTTTTCCCATTAGTGGTGGTGTCACGCCCCCTTTTAGAACTTGAAGATTTTAGTCACTTGCACTGCTCTTCTTCACAACCTTTACAACAAAAAAAAACTTAAGCGGATTATGAGGTGCTATGGCAGTTAAAAAGGGATGGATTCATTTTGCAACTGCCTATTTATACATAGATAATTCTCACTTTTACAAAAAAAGAGAATGAAGTTGTTGTATGTCTAAAGTTTAGATTCTAAACCCTGTGCATTCGATTATGTGGAAGATCGGTTAAGCTCAAATCATGCAGGTAAGTTCTAATGAAGCGCGCATAAAAGAAACAATAAACACTTTTTAGTATTGAAAGACCAAACTTCAAAGAACTATTTTTTGTCATCGCTCCCAAAAATTAAAATCATGGTATTTTGTTGCTTTATCCCTACCGCTTCCTTAGGGTGCAATCCATCTCCATACCAAATTGTATCAAAATCGGTCCATTAGCTTAGATGTGAAAACTTATTTTCCTATTGGGGGCGTGGAACTGTATATTTTAAGCTGAATACCTTTCCCCAAGATTCAATCTATCCCTGTACTAAATTCTATCAAAATCGGTCTATTAGTTTAGCAGTGAAAACGATTTTTCTGTTAGGAGTGGTGCCACGCCTACTAAAAAACTCAGAGTTTTGAGAAATGTTTTTAAGGGTTCAATCTATATCCAAACTAAGTTTCATCAAAATTGGTCCATTAGCTTAGCCGTGGGAAGCTTTTTCTTGTTAGGGGCGTGGCACCGCCCACTCTAAACAAATATCTTTACTCAAGGTTCGATCTATCTTCATATCAAATTTCATAAAAATCGGTGAGGCATCTCAGCCGTGACAGTTTTTTTTTTTTCATTGGGGGTTAATGCGTTTTGTATGGGGGAATCATGTAAATATGTTCACTTTTTTTTACCTACCTTAACGGCAACATACACACATTATTTTTTTTTTCTGCACATCTATAGAACAGTACCTTTCCAATGATATAAGTTTCATTCCCCTATCTTTATAGTAAATACTCAAAAAGTGTACCACAAGATTCGATGTTCACGTATTAATATATAGATTACTTAAAATATTGGAAATTACAAGTAAAAGTAATCCATTAAAAATTTCGTTCAATTACTTTGCTTTTTAATTACATATTTAATTACTTCGATTCGTCGACATTGAATTATTCGTCTAAATAAAAATAAAAATAATTTTTCAATACAAACGAAAATTATAATTTCTAATTTCATTTTTTAATTGTCTTGTAAAACTGTTACAAAACTTTCGGCTAAATTAAAATAATAAAAAACAGTATGGAAGAGTCAACTGAACTGGATGATGAGAGTGATGCAGAATGGCAAAAGTGCCTACAACGTAAAAAAAGAGTTCGCTCAATATCACCAAAAGAAAGACAACAAAGCAAGAGAATTGCACACAACAAAAATTCACAATCAACTAGCTCTACAAGTAATCGTTTTTCTGCATTGGACGACGACAACAACATTGAAGGTCAGAATGACAGCAATGAATCATCATTAGAAATTAAACCTCCACCAATATTTATTCCCAATGTTAGTAACATTGCGAGTATGATTAAAAAATTTGCTACAGTTGTTGCTCTTAGTGAATTCTCCTACAAAGGATTAAGAGACGGTCAAGTGAAGATCATCGCTAAACAAGTATGCTCCTATAGATCTTTAGTATCGTACTGCAATGCCAAAAAAATTAAATATCACACTTATCAGATAAGAAGCGAAAGAGCGTACAGAGTTGTGCTACGTAATGTTCATTTTTCTACTCCTGTAGAAGACCTTAAATATGGTATTGAAAATCTAGGCCATAAAGTAAGACATATTTCTAATGTTCGCAGTAAAGTTACTAAAGAACCTTTGCCTATATTTTTCGTTGATCTTGAACCCAATGACAACAATAAGAATATCTACGAAACTGTTATGTTAAACAACGCTATTGTTAAATTTGAACCACCGCGAAAAATTGTTGAAGTGGCCCAGTGTCATCGATGTCAACAATTTGGTCACACCAAGGCTTATTGTACAAAAAAATTTAAATGTGTCAAGTGTGGCGGCGAACACCCAACTGCAGAATGTACCAAAAGCAGAGATGCTCCAGCAACTTGCGCTAATTGTGAACAAAACCATCCTGCCAATTATAGAGGATGTCAAGTTTATCAAAATTTAATAAAACGAAATGATAATCGTAGAGTGCAACATAATAATTATTCACGCAACGACAACACAAATCTGGATGAACGCTTTAGTACAGCGTATCCTCCCAATACAAGCCAGCAACATAGTACTCCTACTTACGCCAACATTGTAAAAGGTAATATTAATGAATCACACAATAATTCATTCAAAAGAATTGAGGAGTTGATGAACAAACAATTAGAACTCACAAACAATCTTCTTAACATGATCTCTTTACTAATTAATAAATTATGTCAAAACTAGATCTTCGAATCGCCATTTGGAATGCCAATGGTTTATGTAATCATAGACAAGAAATCGAAATATTTTTACAAACTCATATGCTAGACGTATTATTAGTTTCCGAGACTCATTTTACAGATCGATCCTACTTTTCAATAAAAGGCTACACATTACTGTGTACAAACCATCCTGATAATCAAGCTCATGGTGGCACTGCCATACTAATAAAATCCAATATCAACTATGAACTGTTGGATGAAGTGAAATTAAACTACCTTCAAGCCACTTGTATTAAAATAAAATGTTTAACAGATGTAACCCTATCCGCAGTATATTTTCCACCTAGATTCAATGTAAAGTGTCAAGAATTCAAAAGCTTTTTTGATAGCTTAGGTCCTCATTTTATGGCAGGAGGTGACTATAATGCATAACATCCTAGGTGGGGTTCTCGGATTTCGAATCCTAAGGGTAATGAATTATATAAATGTATCTCAAATCATAACTTTTCAACATTGTCGACTGGAAAGCCTACTTACTGGCCATCAGACATTCGAAAAATTCCAGATCTATTAGATTTTCTTGTTTATTGTGGCATTCAAAGGAACCAGCTTAGCATTATGGATACATACGATTTAAGTTCAGATCACTCACCACTTATTATAACATATAGCACTGTCATTTATAATTCACCCGAAAAATACATAGCTATTACAACACATACTGACATTGATTCTTACTGCTACTGGTTGGAAAAAAATATCAGCTTAAACATATCTCTTAAATCTACTGACGAAATTGATGAAGCAGTGGAACACCTGACTAATTTAATTCATGAAGCAGCTTACTTGTCAACGCCAACGCAAAATATCTGTACAAAAATGTATATTTCTACTGAAATTAAGAAACTTATCTCAAACAAAAGAAAATTGAGAAGAAATTGGCAAATGTCTCGGAATCAAAATGATAAGAAAAGACTAAATAAAGCAACTAAAGAATTGAAATAAATATAAATACAAGTATATAAAAACAAGTCTGTTGAATCGTTCTTAAAAAGTCTGAATGTTACTACCAATAGTAAAAATGAGCACTGTATCTGGCAAGCGACAAAATATTTAAAAAGACCTCAAAAGAGAGATCCTCCAATAAAAGATGGTAATGGTGTCTGGTGCAAAACAGATAAAACCAAAGCAGATTCTTTTGCTAAATTTCTAGAGAACACATTTCAGCCATTTTCGTTTAATGATAACACAGATTCAATTTTGCGATTTTTAGATTCTGCATGTCAAATGGATCTACCGATAAGACATATTTCCCCATCTGAGGTTAAAAATGAGATTGCTAAGATTAATTGCAAAAAGTCTCCTGGTTTTGACTGCATTAGCGGAAAAGCAGTGAGATTACTTCCAAAGAAATGCATAGTATACTTAACGTATATCTATAATGCGATGTTGAGGCTAAGTTATTTTCCTCTTCAATGGAAATGCGCTGAGGTGATAATGATTCCAAAGCCTGGTAAGCCAGAAAATGAAGTTTCTTCATATCGTCCGATAAGCCTCTTGGCAATATTTTCTTAAATATTTGAAAGAATTTTTATTCGTAGATTGTTTCCGATTGTCGAAAGGCTAAATTTAATTCCAGACCACCAATTTGGTTTTAGGCAGCAGCATGGTACGTTAGAACAAGTACATCGCTTAGTGCAGTTTATTACCAATTCAATTGAAGAAAAAAAATTTTGTTCAGCAGTTTTTGTTGACACTCAACAAGCATTCGACCGAGTCTGGCACGATGGTTTGCTTTTTAAATGCAAAAAAGTATTTCCCACACCTATATATTTACTTCTTAAATCATACTTAAAAAATAGAAGTTTTTACGTAAAACATAACTCCGATATCTCAAAGATTTGCGAAGTAAATGCCGGAGTTCCACAGGGCAGTGTCTTGGGTCCTCTTTTGTACACCTTATATACAGCTGATATGCCCGTTATTGAAAATGTCATGGTGGCGACATATGCAGATGACACTGCTATCTTAGCAGCCAGCAGTTCACCAATTGAAGCATCAGAGTTAATTCAATCTGAATTAAATATACTTGTAAAATGGTTAAAAAAATGGAATATTAAAGTTAACTCAACAAAGTCTGCTCACATCACATTTTCAACAAGAAGAGGTGATTGTCCTCCAGTTACTCTTGGCAATTCTGCTATTCCAGAAGCAGCACATATTAAGTACTTGGGAATGCACTTAGATAGGCGTCTCACCTGGAAGGAGCACGTGAAAGCTAAGCGTACACAGCTTAAAATTACTACGTCAAAACTTTATTGGCTTCTTCGATCAAAATCTCATTTAAGTGTTGAAAATAAAGTGAGAATTTATAAATCGATCTTAAAGCCTATTTGGACATACGGAATTCAGCTGTGGGGCTCTGCCAGCAATTCAAATATCGAAATTCTGCAACGATACCAGTCCAAAACTCTACGGATGTTACTGGGTGCACCTTGGTTTGTATCAAACTTCACTATTCACAACGATCTTATGATCTCAACAATAAAAGAAGAAATCCAAAAATTTTCCGAGCGCTATCTTACAAGACTAAGCAATCATAACAATATTCTTGCAATTACATTATTAGATGAGAGTAATAATACAAGGAGGCTCAAACGGACACATGTTTTAGACTTACCATTTCGTAGATAATTAAAACCTAATTTTTGGACACACATATTGTTATGTCTATTAACTAGCTTTAATTAATTTAAGTAGTTTTATTTAATGAAGTAAAACACTTCCAGTTATTTACCATTGTTATCTCATTTGCTTATTATCTTTTGATAGATTGCAAATAAAAATTAAATACAAAAAAAAAAAAAAAAATATTTTGGATTACAGTAATTTCCGTCGAAAATATGTCAATTACAATTACAAGTACATAATTGAAAATACGTACACTTTCAATTACATTAACATGTAATTGTAATTGAAACATTTCAATTACAAGTAATTGTAATTGCATATGTAATTAATTACTAAATGTAATTGACTACGCCGAAGTCTGGATATAAGTAATGTCTATATGTATGTATGTACATTAGACCGTATCACCATACAGGCGAAAAAAAAAAGTTCTCCGCACACCATCGAATAGAAGCATTTTTACAAAGCAATTTCGAAAAAAAATTTTTTTATGATATCAGTAGTGGAAAGATAGGTTGGCCGTAACCTGACAACGGGTTGTTATGGCCATCTAAGTAAGTAAGTAAGTGGAAAGATATTTTTTTATTGAAATTGTAAATAACCTCAAAAAGCTGATTACTTAAAATCTGTGAAAAATAAAATTTAAAGTTTTGTTGTACTCAAAAAATGAATGATTAATGTGTAATAAATATTTTGTTTGTCTTTTTCCAAAATATTTACAAAAAATGTACTTAAAACATCAACTTCTTATTTTTGGAATGAAGTGTCTTATACTCATTTCCAATTTTCTCACTGGGTAATTCACTTGCGGATACCAGCATATGCTTACCGATTCTTATGCAATTCCTTCTTTGACACGCAAACTGCGCTGAACTCATCTTCTAGCAGGCAAATTTCACGTTTTTTACAATTCAACGGTCGGCAGAGGTCACCTGTAAAATAAATTGAATTTTTGTAGGACGGTTTATTGAGCAAATTATGGCTATAAACGATATGCTATAAAATTTACCGCATCATAAACTCAAAAATTATGCCAACTTCGTGGCAATAAAAGTGTTATGAAAAATTTTTAATATTTTATTTTTTTATCAAAATAAAAAAACGGGAATAAACTTCTTTTAGGTTTAGAGTTTAATTGAATTTAGTTTTTGTGAATTAATAAAATTTTTAGTATCGTAAAATGCTGAAATGCACTTACTTGTCGGGTCATGTATCCATCTCTTGTGTTCTAGGAGGGATTTTTGCGAATACTGTGAGTTTTTGTTGATCTACAATAAAAAGAAAGAAAAATTCATAAAATGTTTGAAAATATTTAACTCTGTTTTGGGTAGCAGAATTTGTTTAATTATAACGAGGAATGTATTTGGAGGTATTTTTTCAAAAATAAAAAAAAATCAATTTTATCGAGAAATACTTATTTAGATCCTTCAAACGTTGGCCGTAACCGCGCCTAATTTTATAGTTTTTTAAAACCTATGTAACTTTCAAATTCATTTTTTATCAATGTGATTTGATAGAGAAAATGAGGCTGAGAAAATAATTTCCAAGAACTTATGCAAAAGTTTTAACGACAACTTTGTTTCGCTAACTTGTTTTCCTGAACTAACTAAGTTTTATTGTAAGTCATTATATTTTCTTAAGACAATTTAGAAAAGTTAAGGTAATGTTAAGAAATCTAATTGCTGCTTTAATAGAAAATAAACTCAGTGGCTGCTAACTGCATGTGGTACCATCACGAAAACATTGAGTATCCAGAAAAGCTATGAATGGAAAGACCACCATAATTTCATAAACTGCAGCATGTTAACGAAGAGCACATTCGTGCGGGCTGTCTTTTTTCAAGGCATCGGAGGTGGCGTTCACTCTGGCATCCTGGGAATTGACATAGAAGATCCTTACTGATATATATACGGAGCGTTTCTTAACAGCAATACTGAAAAATTCGATTTCCTGGTTCATTGTAAGTAAACAATTTTATGGGAAGTGGTGTTTATCTGAAGCACCCTCTGAGCTACAAGGTGTTTAATAAAGTTCCTTTAGAGATTACTAACAAAGATTATCTCATAAAAAAAATATTTTTGATTTTACAGAGCGATGAATCGGAAATGAATAATAATACTACTGAAAAATTTAAAATTCGAAATTGAATTATTCAGTATGGCTGTTCAGAGCTGTACCACCCTGTATATATGTATATCATTTCAGAACATGTCTGTAGGATAAGAAAATGTTTCCAAAACACTCGTTTTTGCAACAAAATTACAATTTCACTCCCACCCTATTGCTCTCAGAAAGCGAGCTAATTGATGTTTTGTTTATGTCGATTTGTTAAAATACCTGTGAAATTGAGACAAAATTATTGTAAGGAGAATGTTTGAACTGAGATACCCGCCATTTGGAATAGCCCATTAGACGCGTAATTTCTTAAGCTATCCGATGGTATAAGAATCACGAATATGAATTTTTTTGATTGTGTTTCCATCTTCTTATAAAGGAAGACGGCCGAAATATATCAAATTATGTCTCAAAAATGTACCTGAACAACAATATGTACTCATCAGGAAAGATATTTTTAGTGCTGTAACTTTTACTATGAGCGAGACCACTTTTCATAATCGTCAAAGCTTCAAGCGACCGCAGTCTGACAACTATGTACCTTATACACAAGAAAATAATTTTGTAACATCACTGGGCAATTTATTTATAAGTAATTTGAAAACAAAATTTTTCTGTATTGTGTTTCATCTAACAAAAAAATCCATTTACTGCAGAATATGTTTAAAAATAAAAGTCATAATTGTTAATAGCATAAGTATGCAACTATACATTTTGTATTGATTGAATTAACGTAATTTATAGTGCAATTTATCACCGCTGTAAATTTGTTTTGAGAGGCAAATTAAACAACAAAGTGATAGGGAAAGTGCATAATACATAAATCAAATTAAATTGAGTGTGATGAAATTATTTTGCATCCATTATTTGTTTAAATTGAAGCATAAAAAAAATCATTTACTTTTTGTTTCACGTCAAAAATGAGATCAACTACTTTGAACAGTTAAGTAAATTTATAAATTGTTTGATTGGTGAATGTGGAAAATAATATGTAGTACAATCATTTGGTAGTTTTACCAGGAAAGTTTTTCGGTAGTTTTGAAAATGAGTTATTTTATAGATATCGATGTGCTCTTTTCGAATTTCAACTTTGCCACCACGTATTGTTGCCGCTCGCTCCGCTATATTGGAAAAATGACGCCTAAAAGCAGTTTTTTGACAATATCTCCTTACTGACTCATTTTACGATAAAAATATAGACATACATATACATATATATACCTTATAACCTTTTTTTCGTAAAATCAATAGTTTTGGCTTATAAATAAAGGTCTTTTTGGAAACTTCACCTTGTTTAAAAAAGGCTTATGTCATACCATTATTATCTATCCGATCACAAAATATAAAGTGAAATGATAATTTGTGGAAAACGTAATTCCTTGAGCTCCTTTTGATCTTTGAGTTTTTCGTGAAATTTACTGCTATTAGAAAAACTGTATCTTCGAGAGCTTTTTACTTTGAACATTTTTAACGCATTTAAAGACTACCTGATAATGACTAGGATTGCACTTAGATAAACAAGCTTACACAATAAGAACGAAATCCAATACATTCAACAAAAGCTTATTTAAATGTAAAAATTAGTTCAGGAGTGGGCGTTTCTTGGTATTCTGATATGATATGATGTGACAAATAATATAAAAAAATATATAGGGCATTTCACGCGAAGCGGACAGGGAAAATGGGGTTCATGTTTCCAATTTCAGATATATTTGAATATGTTGTACCTGTATATGTCCTCGACACTGAAACAAAATATTTTTATAATGGCAACCCTGGTTTACATAATATGGGTCTTTGAAATTTTGAGATTATTCAGCTTAAAAATGTCTGGTAAAATGAATTAACCACTGAATTTTATACTTC
Organism: Tricholauxania praeusta; assembly: GCA_949775025.1. Lineage (NCBI taxonomy): Eukaryota > Metazoa > Arthropoda > Insecta > Diptera > Lauxaniidae > Tricholauxania > Tricholauxania praeusta. The sequence continues at coordinate 35,870,405 of OX459029.1, read as the reverse complement.
ATTTATTGGCCTTTTTAACCTCATAGTTGGATTTTGAAAATAAATAAAAATACACTGAAAAAAATTAAAAATATTTTCTTTATCGTTTTTTTCAATGTTCGTCTAACAAAAATTTTTTTTAAGTGCATTAAAAAAAACCTTACAATATGCTTATACTTCGTGCTAAGTTTGGTATTGGTCCGCTCAGCCGTTTTGGAGCTATATGCATTGCAATGTCGAAACCCGAGTCGAATCAGTTGATATTCATAAAAATAACAAGATATTCATAAATATATCAAGACAGAGGCGTCAAGTGGGTAGGGCTAGGGGGAGAATAGGCCTCCCCCAAGGATTTGATATTACTGTACATTGCATCGATTTAATTCAAAATATCGTCGATTCGATATGTTATTTAAGCTTTTCCCTATCGACACACCGGAGATATGGCATGGGTAAATTTTGACCCAATAGCCCTCTATGAGACAAAAACAAAAAAAAAAATTGACCGTCTAACTTTTCATTCAATCAAATCTGAGTTATTATAGCATCCCACATAGGATCTTTGAATTTGCTTAGAGCTTTTTTCTTTAAATCTTAAAATTTGCCTGAATCGATTTTCCATCAAAATTTTGGAAATTTTATGTTACCTAAATTCTACCTCACAAAAATACAGATTAATCAAAGAAATTCGGAAAAATAAAATATTCATTTCAGACCAATTCTTCCTCTACCCAAAAAAGCTTTAAAAACCACAGCACCTCTTACCTGTCGCTTGGCAGGATTTTTTAAAATTCACTCTTCTTTTGGGTATTAAAATACTCAATAGTCTGGAATGAGTTAATAGTTGGTTCACACAGCCTTTTTTTCGATTTTTTAATATGTTCAAAAAATTATTAAATTTTCTCAGTTAAAAATATCGGATAGTAATTTATATTTTACCACCAACAGTATACATCAATTAATGAAAAGTTATTTGATGTATACGTCTTAGCATATTATAGCGCTGGGGGGCCATGACCCCTCTTCGATTTAATTTTAAAGTAAAAGTATATATATAAATTTAAGAGCCTTTTATCTTAAAAGTGGTGGAATGGAGGTGGTGTACAAAATGTATTTAATTTATTGTCCTCAGAGGCACCTGCACAACTTTCAAAATAAAGGGCCCATATATATATGTATGTATGTATATATTTTTGTTTTCAATTAGTAATTAACAAATTATATATACAGCAGCACCAGTGGCTACATACATCATTAACAACAGCAACAACAACTCTAAGAGAAACTACAATATCTGATACGTTGTGGTCAACCCCAAAAACCAATGAAAATTTTGCAACAAAAACAATGGTTTTATTTAAACATTTGTCCAGCTTATTTTGTATGTTTTTTTTTTTGTTGTAAAGGGATATTTATTGTTGTGTTACAATATTTACCCAGTTGTAGTTGTTTTGTTGTTGCACCGATTTAATTGCCATAGAATACAAGACCATACAGTAAATGAAATTCAATTCTTTATGTTGTAGACTCTGATATTATTACAAAAACAAAAATTTTACGAAAAGTGTTTCAATCAAAAATGGAACAGACCGGTATTGATCTAGAGCTTAGTGTTTATGGTCACAAAATTTTAAGCCTTGTTAACATTTCGTAAAATTTTTGATTGTATGCCATTAGGGTGTAAAGTAAAATTTTTATTTTGTGAATTGATGTTGTTAGTTGGTCTAAGTTATACTGTTTTGTATCTAATAAAAAGTTCCAATAATTAAGAGATACCGGAGACAGCCGTGTAGGCTTAGAGCCAGCTCGTTCATATAGATGAACTAAGCGGTCACATAGGGCAGCGGAATTTGAAAGGAAACTTCACCAGCGTTCGGTTATTTTATTAGTTTTTCTACTACAGGGGTCAACTGAATGAAAATTTGTGAAACCCGATGTGATAATTGCTTGCAGATAAGGTGCAAGCACAAATTTTCGGTCGACCAACCTTTTTTCAAGTATATAAAGAGCCCCTAATAAACTCATTTTCATGAATATCAAAAAGTGTTGAAGTCTGGTGTGAAAGCTTCTCAAATGTCTCTTAACTTGGGTGAGAACAGTTTGCAAAAAACGAAAACCAGAATGAGTTCAAAGTAGTAGCAGAAATAATTTCCAATCACTTGATAAAAAATATAGTGGAAGAGAGAAGAAGAAAACAGTTAGGAGTTGAAAGAATTTTGAGGAAATTTTTAACTTATACATCGTAAAATTTAAGTTTGAGAAAATATCAAAATGTTGATGAGAGAGAAATTTGAAACTAAAAATAAAATAAAAATTCTTTGATCCTAAAAACCGGACACACGCAATGTCATTATGAAATGATGAAGTAAAATTGATATGAATCACCTGCAGGTATTTTTCATTTAACAGCCAATCAAAAATCATTATTTAAAGTCACCCTTCTAATTCATAAGCCACTTTTTCGTTCTAAATTTTAGCTGCAAATACAGTTGCATTCAGGTGGATGTGGGTCGTCAATGCTGTGTCAGTCAGATTTCGTTATTTAGAATGAATGACAAGTAATTTTGGTTGCAAAATACTTTTACCTGAACTTAGCACAGTCATTGCTGCATGCCAACTGAATTATAGGTTAACTGGCTATTGGATGCTGTGTCAGTACGTTACTATCGTACGTGATGGACTCTTAACCACATAGCATTTATAGTGCAATAAAAATAGAAAATTTACTGGCACATATGCTTGCGCGTCTGTACTTTTCTGAAAAGTTGCTGCATGTTGATATCAACGGAAAATATCCGTCAATGCAACAACTGAACTTTACCCTGCTACCCTTTGAGTGGTTTTTTGATGGTTTTTAGTGAATTACTCGAAATGTAAGCGTTATATCAAGTTGAAATTTAACGAAGTTAAAAAGCACACAATACAAGTGCTTTGTTTTTATTTTTTTGCTTACTCAACAAAAATGGTTGAAAACTAATCGAGTTACAGCACTATGTAAATTATGCAAAAATTTGTTACTTTGCCGGTTGAAATAAATGGATGGGAGAACAATTATAGCTCAGAACAAATCTCATCGATTTTTGCCTTATTGGTCTTGATTTTTACCAATCCACCAAGAGGACCCAGCAAAATTTGTTTGAGAAACGGCCTTCACTGTTATGTTTTTTCCAAATTTTTTGAAGTTGAGGGTCTCTTTGTAATTTTTGGCCCAGGACCATTTTCAATGCCGAATTGCTCACTGAATACAGTCCAGATCCGATTTCCATTCAAATCAATAGTATCAATAGACAATAGTACGCTGCGAAAATCACCAACTGAACTCTGCTGGCAAACATTAGAGTGGAACTCTCAGTATAGCAAAAATCGTGGCTGTCCAAAATCATCGTGGAAATGTTCACTAGAACAGAAAGCACGTAAATCGGGGAAATTTTAGAGAGAGTTGAAGCCACTCGCTACTGATCGTGCACATTAGAAGATTTTTGTGGAGGCCCTATGCTTCGTGAAGAAAATAAAGTTTCAAGAGAGATTTTCGTGTTTAATATCTAACTTTAAGTTCACATTGGCAGCCCTTGAATAAATTTTGAAAATCTACAGCTTTTCATAATTTTCTAGATATTAAAAATTAAAAATAATCTTGGCTTACTTAAAATTATAGCAAAATTACAGGTCAATGCCACAAGAGTTTAGAAAAATCGTTATTTCTCGAAAGCCAGAGACTGGTTTCAAAATTTTATGAATAAAAAAAAAAATATGAGAAAAATTTCTTTTGGATTGAGAAAATTTTATTGTTTACCGATCACAGACAAAAATAGCATGTTCGGCACTTAATGGTTAACTATCTTAAAGAAATCTTTGAACAATTTCTATTAGCTTATAAGAAGAGTAAAGCTTTCAATTCACGGTGTGTTTTCGGATACAGCAATCTTGAAAGTTCCAACATATATTTCACCTTTTTTTTTGTAGAGTTATGTTGTATGTGATATTTATCAACATTTATCTGATTATCTTTCTTTTATAGTACGCCAATATCTGATTTTTCTTTGTTATGTTTTTTTGTATGTGTTACAAATTTAAAATTCGAATATAACTTTTATCTATCCCATAAAAGTGACACTGGCCATATCTTACCTTTTATTTTATTAAAAAACTAAAATAATAAAAACATAGATTGCAATTTTGGTTCAGAAAACAAACTGACACATAAATTAAATTTTGTATTATATAGGCAAAATATGAATAAAACTTTGAGCAGCGGATCAACTGAGCAAACGCGAGACTTCCCAATTTTGTTAGTGCAAACTTGGAGAAGCATCGTCATGAGGGCCATAAATCGCGTTATTTCATAGTTACAGCATTTTAATGTCCACCATACACTGTCATACATTATGCCGAAGGATGCAATATCCTGTGTTGTATATTTTTACCACTGTCAGTATGTCTATGTGAACTTTATATCATAACCTATTCGACACTATGCTGCACATATATGTACATAGTTGAGTGTTTATATATACCTATGTACATAAGTATATGCAACATATTGATATTGATATATGTTGTATAAACATTAGGGTGATTCAATTTTTTTTTTTTTGTTTTTTTTAAGGTGCTGTTGCTTAAAAAGTAAGTTTATGATATGAAGAAAAAGTTCACGAAAATTCAGCTCTGTAACTCAATTTTATAAGGTGGCGCCGGAGCCTGTTAGTTTTACATGTAATTTGTATGGAAAAATTTTTTTTTTACAAAAAAGGTATCTAAATGAATAGGTTATTAGTATTGTTGAGCTGAAAAGGATCGTTTTTCGACGTAATTTCTTACGCTGAATCCGAATCTGGCCTCAGAATTGACCCATCATGTCGGAATCCTGAAATATTTGAGGTTAATTACCTGAAACATGATGTTTTTTTGTCTACTTTCGAGGCCATGTATAAGATTCAAAGAAAGTTGATCAGTTTGTTTTTAACAAAAGCATCATTTAGTACCATCCTTGCCCTTTAAAATGAGCTTTCAAGTTATGATCTGTGATGTTTCCTTGCAAAGTTATAGCCATTTTAAGGTGACATGAATTGGATCCCCTACAAAGGGTTGCAACCCAACAATGTTAACCAACGGGTTTCAAATTCATGTCACCTTGGAATGGCTGCAACTTTGCAAGGAAGCATCACAGATCACCACTTGAATGCTCATTTTAAAGGGCAAGGATGGTACTAAATGATGCTTTTGTTAAAAATAAGCTGATCAACTTTCTTTGAATCCTGTACATGGCCTCGAAAGTAGACAAAAAACAAAGCTTAGAAGATTGGGATTTTCGTTGACTTTTGATGCTGAATCCCGACCCACTGAAAGCTCTGATTAAGGGTGTAAGCGCATTTTAAACGGATTTTGAGGGCAGTATATTTAGTGGCTTCTTTAGTATTTTTCACACAATCAAGTATCGAAAAATGGGACTTTTTATTTTTTGATTTTTTGAAAGACAGTTTCAAAAATAAATGCCAAAACCTTTATTATAGAAAAATTATAGAACAGAAGGCAAAAATTTATTGATTTAAATAAAAAGGATAAATAGTATACTAATATCTGAAAATTCGACTTAGTTTTCTTAGTTCGTAGCAAAAATAATGATCATCGAATGCATTTTCTTAAAAATATACTTTATCGAAATTTAGCGCATTTTTTTAATATTCGAATTTCTATCATTTATTTATTAAAAAGCATTATATTAATTTAAAAATAAAAAAATATACAGCACCCTAATGTAAATATATGTGTATCAGTTTTGGATCTGAAAGCAAAATTACAATAGTCGGATATCTATTCGTGCAGCCTTAAAGCAATGATCACTATACATCCTGCACTTTACTTCCTGTTCTACTAGAATTTTCGGCTAAAAGGGTATTTCACTGTGGTATAAAACTTTGTTTAAATAAATTTCTTTAAATTATTTGTAAAAACATTATGGCAAAACTTATGAAGATTTCTGAAAGTTTTACAGCCTTACTAAAATACAAATGAAATGTTACAGGTTGTTGGTACATGAAGTTTTATCGAATTTTTTTTTGATTTGAGTAGAATGCTTAAGAAAAACTACTCTTACAACTTTGTACGCGTAAACTGTTTCAAAAGATCCCACATTTAAAATTTTGATTCCATATCTTTTCCACATTTATTCCTTTGTTTCTCGTTTTTTCTATTTCTATCTGTATCTCTACAACCACCTGTATTTCTATATGTATCTCTATTTTTATACCTCTATCACCATCAAAGCTACGCAGTCCTTCTATTGACGGAATTCGTATCTGAGTCTCATTTTATCATCTTGGAGAACCATTTTAATATGAACATTTGAGCTTGTGTCTCTATGGGCAGTGTCACCTACTTCTCGTAATCATTTTATTGGAAATAAAGCCCAAACGCTTAAGGAACAAAACTAAAAAAAAAAATGATCAAAATCCAATAATTTTTACGTGATGTGCGCACATCGGCAGACCTAGATGTTATTTTATTTATATAGATATTGTTTGGATCTTGCCACTAAGTATGCCATACAACATCATTTAAGTGTCCACCACGAGAGCTCCTGAAAGACTCAATCCATTTGAGGTAATTTTCGAATATTTTTCTGTATAATTCAGGCTGAAACTAGGTCACAGCTTGACGAATGTAGGTATTTTATAGATTAGATATAGATTTTATAGTGTTAGATGATTATTTGTGTGAATACGTTCTTTCATTTAGCCTACTACCATAGGATTGACCTCAAATGGGACCCCCAAATTGTTGTTAATTTGTTGAATTTCTTCTTCTTTTGTAATTTTAATGGGCAAGACAAGTTGTTGCGGAGGCCTCTGCGTTTGATGGGTATTAATCATTTCGAAAAATTTGAATTCCGTGAAATGCTGTGTGATGAGCAAAATCCTTCTTAATAAATTATTATTTAATATATTCACCCTTAATTACACCCTTAATTATTTATTAAATATATTCAGAAATTTTATTTACGTCTTAATAATTTTATTAAATATATTCAGAAATTTTATTTACGGAGCCCTGTAAAGGTTGCCGTCCCGAACCTCCTAAGGTTTTGCTGCGCCTCCGCTAACAGCATCGAAATTTTTAATAGAACATGCGTTACAATGATGCATGGGTCTTAACACATCCATCACAAATCGAGTTTCTTCAAATTTCAAACTGTATTAGCAATTGTACACTTAGTAGGATGATAATCTCCTCTTAGAGCACGAAATGTGGCTATGGCTGACTATTTTTATGGAAAACTTAAACGATTTTAACAATTTTGAGCTTATTCATGTTATCCGTTTAGGGTCACGTTTTTAATCATGGCCATAGATTTTAATAAATAAGCTTAAGTCAATATAATCGCGTATTCAGTTAACCCTAGCACACCCTGACACATTGCGTGTTTTCACAACCCCATTTAAAAAAAAAGTTATAAAAGCGAATATTCAATTTTAAGCTTCATAGCTGTGAACGAGTGTTGAAATGATTTTACTTTATGAAATTAAATGGTTAATGAGGGTTATTTTTCAAAAAAAAAAAAAAATGAGAAACATGAGGATGAAGTTGGGTATGCTCTAAAAATCGCCTTTTTAAAAGAAAATACGAAACTTTTTTCATATTCAATATTTTCAGCTAAAAATCTTAAAAAAAAAAAATAATTTGAGGTGGTTCTTTTTGGGCCGCCACATTGGTCCGCCATGCTGCATTTTTTAAAAAACTAATCGGCTTCTGAAAGCGATTGAGTATACAAAGCACATTTTTGGAAATTGTGCTGTAGCTTGGACTGAACCTTGTTCCCATTAACACGTCTACGTCCCTTTTATAGAATTGGAGCAGGCAAAATACTCAACGAATGTAATCGATCGAGCAGCGCAGTTGGCTAGATCATAAGTTGGTAAATCTTTACTCAATCAAAATATTGAATATGCTGAAAAGACCACGTATATATTTCATTTATTCCACTGTGCAATAAACTGCGCTGCCGTTTTCGTTTCATTACTCCCGTCGTTTCACATGCACAAACGTAATACAATTTGATTGGGAAATTGAAACCATTTAAAAGCTTTTTGTTGGTTGAAAGGGTTTAGCTGCTCTGCAATGCTCCACAACTAACATATCGTGAAGGCACTCTCGGCTCAAATTTGCAAAAGCGTTAAGCCGACAGGGCACAACATTTGTTAAATTTTTTTTTTTTTATAAAAAAAAAGTTTTAGTGGTTTCCCTCAGCCGTCGAACAAATTTTCAAGGAACGAATACGTAATTTCGCTGATGTGGGTGGTGGTTGGCCTCAAACCAATTGCATGTGGTATAGGTAATGGCAGGAAGTTATTGAAGGTATGGGAAAATGAAAAGGGAAGGAAGTGACGGCTGAGTGCTGACCAGTGATATATGATTGTCGTTTGTGCCAACAAAATAGGATTTAATGCATCTTTGAAGGAAGCGCACAATTTATGCTCACACATTGCACACACCTACACAATTGCTTACTTCACACACACGTATTCGAACAGAACGATGCACAAAGTAATCATTTTTGCACAGATATTCAAGCACAGCATTGGAATATGAAATTTACGTGGGAAATTTTAAAGTGTAACCCGAATTAATGCGCTTCAATCGAACCGCACAGGCCATGGTGGTGGCCATTTAATTCAGGTTGGGTCAGGTTGCATTTAATAACATTAACTATTAACTTTTGTGCGGTCAGCGTTTGGCCAAGTGTGGTGTTTTGTTATTTAATTAATTGAAGCATATCGCCTGAAGTTCATTGGAACTCATTTAATAATTTGCAAATATTTGCAGCAAATTAATGCGCCAACTTTAAATTTTTCTGAAAGTTGTATGAATACAAAGTTTTTGTTGCAAAAGGGGCTTTATATAAAATTGGCTGAAATTTAATATGATGTAGCTTATATATAAGTCCACATATACATATTTGTCTTATATTAAGTATTATCCTCTTAAAATCATCATAATTCAGACTCAAAGTATTCTATATTATACCCAAGTTTCAGTCAAAGATCATTGAAACGTGCTGAGCTCTTTCATTATGACAAATTTATATTATTCTGACTAACAGTTCATATTGTCGCAAGTCTGAGCTATAAAAAGCTTAAAAGATATGGAGGATAAAAATTTAATTTACTGCTGAATTACATGAGTTTCATTGATTTTTGACCCTCTACTACTCCTTAACTGGCATAGAATAGCTGCTTCATGCTAAAATTTCAGCCATCCTTATCAAAAGAGATTTTTCAGAAAGTTTCAGATATAGTACTTTATTTACCAGAAATGTTTCTTTCGAAATATTTCAAATGGAACCTTACAGAAATCTTTCTTATACATTTCAAATCTAATGTTTCACATGCAACCCTCCTGAAATGTTTCTGAAAGGTTCCAGATTTTATGTTTACTGTATTTTTCTAATGATACCTTAATAATAAATTATGATTCTATATAAATTTTTCGTTTTCTGCATTGTATAAATATGACGGATGCATGATGATCTATTAAGTGAAGTTTTGAGTTGTCATTGTCAATTATAAATTAAGAAACGTCAAAAAAAACAACTACATATTATAAGCATCAACGCAAGTGATGACGCGGCTATAATTAAACGAAAATTTCAGGGCCCGATAACGTAATAAAATAATAGCGCAAAGACGCAGATAAAAAAAAACAAAAAAGTTTCAGTCCGATGACGTAGTAAAAAAAATAATATTTACTTTCTGTTAATCTTACAATTTGTCTGTAACGTTTCAAATAAAATCAAAAAACGGCTATTGACATATTGCAGAAAGCTTTCTGAAATGAAGATAAAATATTTCTGAAACTTTGTAAAATTTCAAATGAAAAATTTCTGAAAAGTTCACGAAACGTTCAGGGCCATCTTTAACCTATTGGAGGCCCTGGGCATATGAGGATAATGGCCCCTATGACTTTGACAGAACACTATTTTGTTAGAATGGACAAGGATAGTAAGTTCTAGATTTGTTTATATTGACAGTCACATTAAATGAATAGATAATGTAATATAATCCACAAAAGTAACTCTTTTAGCAATCACAGGTTAGTGCTTAAAAATCTATATTGATTGAAGAGGAACCCTTCCAGATTCGAGATGGACAAAATCATTAATCACTTCTTCAAAATCTATGTTTTTGAGCACATCACATTCTATGGACATCAGCGATAAACTGGTTAATCTCTCTTGAAGTATTATACTTCACAATTTATTTTTTATTATTTTCAATGTGGAGAAGGAGTGTTACCCACTGCAGTTAGTTACCATCATGCTTAACCCTAATCCCCAGTAATGTGCCTCACAGACGCAATCAGCATTTTAAATGCTGAGTGTGACTCCCAGACTTAAATATATTTTTCTCCAATATTTTATGAGATTTATATAGTTTTTACAAATTTTAAATTAAGTACACATTTTTTTTTTTTTTTTTTTTTGTAACAAATCCTTGGGATTGTGCCTTAGAGGCATAAATCACGAGAGATTAACTCAATTATTTTTGAGTTTTTAAAGACATAACGATCGCATCGCACGTTCCAAAACTTGGCAGCTCTTGTTATATCAACTACACATCATGACGCAAACACTTTTGAGGATGAGGGTGGACAAATCTCAGAAGTTAACTAATTTTAAAACAATACTAAGGGCGGAGTAGATATATTTGACCAATTGATTCTTGAGTATATGATAAAACGCAAAACCAATAGATGGCTTCTAGCTTTCTTTATGAACTTGATTGACGCTGCTAATATTGCTGCTTATTTTATATTTACAAAAACACATCCTCATTGAAATGAGCATAAACACAATGAAAGATATTGGTGTTTACGCGAACTGGGAGAGTCTCTTGTGGAATCACACATACGAAAAAAGCGGTGTGCAAAATATGTTGAAAAGGCAACACAGGTGTCTACTAGGACTGTGTTACTCCAAGAAGTCGATCCTCAGCCGTCTGATACTGGTGCCCGGAAATGTAAACGCTGTCATATTTATCCAACAAAAACTGCCAAAATTCAGATGCAAATAAAATGTTCGCATTGTGCATTCACAAAGGTTTGCCAAGAATGTGAAAATTAAAGCTAATTACTAATGTTTTTGCTTAGCCAAAAAGCCTTTGATTCTTGTTTGCAAATTCTTAATAAAAATCAAAAATATCAAGTGTCTTTTAATTAAGTATCGGATGTTAAATGTGATAAAATAATTACGGTTTTTAGTATTCTACCTCATATGTGCCTGACAGGCACACTTCTGGGTTTTCGTTACTTTTTAAATTCTGGGTATAAGGATTAAAAAGATTCTCAATACGATTTGTGCATTTGGAAGTGTGTCTTTAATTTTGTTTTCTTTCAAAAGTTGATATATTTACAATGTACTAATAGTTCCCTCACTTTCACTGTGTACAATTTTGAAGTATTCTTTTAAATGCTGACATTCCATTTCTAACTTTATATCATTAACATCTTCATGATAAAATTCAGCAAACTCTTTGCAACTTTGTCTCAACTCTTCAGAATTCAGGGTTTTCAAGCGTGTGTATGTAATATATGGAAATAATAAGTCAAAACATTTACAAATGTTATTTTACGAACGGATCGATCGCGGGGCCCTGGGCACTGGCCCAGAGTGCCCAGTGGGAAAGGGGGGGAAAGCATCCTTTTCAATTCAAATTGAAATAGCATCAGCAAAAAAATTTTCTATTTTTTGTTCAGAATGGATTTCTGTCCGACCAATATGAATCAAAATTATGGCGAAAAACTGGTTTTGTAACCCTTCACCTTAAAAATCTTGTATAAGAATAGGTCTGCAACACTTGATAGTCAACTTGGATGAAAACTCAGATCCAGAAAATTACATCCTTATATCTATTCCCCTTTTTTTCTACATCTAGTCCTGCATATATTGTTTTAAAAGTTTGGATTAACTGAACGTAAAAACTTTTTTTAAAAAAAGAATGCGTGTTAAGTTTTTTCTAATATTGGCTACATTTTGCATAATTGCGTTCTAAGAACTATTAATTTTTGCACTTAAAATATATTCATGAATATGATGTCACAAAAGCCAATTAAAAACCCCAATCTTTCGACATTTAACTCACCACACGGACTTTATTGCAACTATATGTCAAAATTATTAACAAATTTTTATCGTTAGTAAAAATAACAATTGCCTTGGATATGATTGATTTTTGTAGCCGGGCTATAAGTTTTTGACGTAATTATTTGCTCTTAATTTTCATATTCTTGTACTTAATTACTAAATACAAAAATTTATGATCGAAAATTAATATATGAATCTATATTGTTTCTTGAAACAAATTTCTATTTTGTCACCAAAGAACTCATTAAATTCTCATATAAATAATATTAAAAATTAATGTTTAGTGCTTTGCCTACAAAGCTATAAAAGTCGTTTAAATTTGAGTTGTAACAAGCGAAGGAAACCAAATGACAACACCACATATCTCTTGGCCCATAGTCGTATTCCAGTATCTTGAATGCATTTATTTTTTTATTATAATATTTGACCTACATTTCTCATTTTATAACCATCAGCAAACTGACAAAGGAGATTGTTTGGTTTTGAACTAAAGCTGCCCACGAATGAGACCAGTGCCAGCACATTCCTAGTGATGTGTGATGATGCAAACAAAAATGATAAAATTTTAATTTCTTTTTGTATAAAAGTTTTTACGAAATACCTTTCGATTGTGGTACTTTTCAAGTGTCTGCAGAAACTTTTTGTTTGACTTCAATTTAAAACGTAAAATCATAACGACATTCTGAGAAGTTCTCGTAACCGATTGAAAGTATTTTATCATTTCTGAGAATCACACACACATTACTGGGATGTAGCACATTGACTTAGATTTCATTTGTGGGCAGCTTTGCTCCAAAATCAAGCAATCTCCTTTTATATATTCGTCCCTTTTTGTTTTACTGTTTTTGGTGCTTTTATTTTTTATCTCTTTCCCACCAGCTCCATTATGGTTTACTCTTTTGCATCATTCGCTTCAACACTTGAGCCTTTCATTTACTCACTGAAGCACCAAGTCACTAACACAGTCGCAGCGGAAGGATAATTCTTTTGTTTTGGCCAGAGAAAACAACAGAAAAAATTAAAAGAAAAATCGTTTCTTTTTTCACACGCTCTTTGATTATGGGAAAAAGTTTTTAACGGTTTATTTTAGTTTGTGTTTCTTTTTGTTTTTTTTTTGCACGCAAAAACTGCTCTTTGACATAAAAGCACTTGCGTTTATTTTTACAAAAGTGCATTTGTGTTTTTCGTGTTCTTCTCCTTTTCTTTCACTTAAAACAAAGCTTACAGAGTGTAATCTAAAGCTGTACGCGAAACAATGTTATTTTTCTAATAAAATATTACAAGTTGGTCTTTTGTTTCAGCTTAAGTTTGAAAAATAAGTTGTGCTATGTTGCTGAAAATGAACCAAACTGGATTATCTTTGATCCACAAAATTGAACTATGTAGTTCATGTTTTTCGAAGTTTAGCCGAATTTAAAAAAGTTTTTCCGGTTTTTTCTAATCACAAAATGAGCTTGAACGTCTTTTAGTAAGTATGCTGTAAAAACTATGTTTTATTTTGCACTTATTCTGGCATTTATAACTTACAATTATTTAACCTGAAATTATTACTTTCCAAATGAATAACATGGTATGACCAGGAGTGTCGCGATGCGACTGCTGCAAAAAACGTCGCATACAAGAAGACGCTGCAGTCAGCCGCAACGGGAGCCGTGCGAGAAAACTACGGCGAAAAGAGGAAGGAAGAGAGGCGCATTTTTAGACGTAAAAAAAGGGAGTAGGAAAAGCGTGAGCGTGAGGAACTTGAGCGGCTCAAAAACAACAAAGCAGCAATGTGACGATGAATTGATAAGGTGCATGCATCAACTCATCAGCAAAATATGGCTAGCGGAAAGCATGCCCGACGATTGGAATCTCAGCGTGCTTTGTCCTGTAATAAAGAAAGGAGACCCGACAATCTGCGCCAACTACAGGGGTATCAGTCTTATTTCCATCGCATATAAGATCCTCTCGAGCGTATTGTGTGAAAGATTGAAGTCACATACAGAAACACTGATCGGATCCTATTAGTGTGGCTTTAGACCTGGTAAGTCCATCATAGACCAGATTTTTACACTACGCCAAATCCTGGAGAAAACCCATGAATATCAAATCGACACTCACCATCTCTTCGTCGATTATAAATCTGCGTTCGATAGCCCAGTGCGGGATTGCCTATAAGCAATGTCTGAGTTCGGTATACCTGCAAAGTTGAAAAGGCTCAGCAGGATGACGTTGATCGATACGTGTAGCTCCGTCAAGGTAGGGAATGATCTCTCTGGAACTTTTAATACCGAGCGAGGTTTCAGACAAGGCGACCCGCTCTCGTGCCATCTCTTCAATTTCATTATGGAGGGGATCGTACGAAAAGCCGGTGTGCATCATAATGGCACCATTTTCTTCAAAGGTGTTCAGCTCCTTGCGTACGCTGATGATATTGATTTTATCGGTCAGAGTAAGAGAGATGTTACTGCTGCTTTCACTGCTATTGAAAAGGAATCAGCCAAAGTGGGTTTGACGGTAAACGAGGGCAAGACGAAATACATGATGTCTACTAAAAACAACAACAGAGCGCGGGATCCAGACTCTCATGTTACAGCGGGCAACTGTAAATTAGAAGTTGTCAAGGAATTCACTTACCTTGGCACTGCCATAACCAGCAACAATGATGTCAGTCTGGAGATTAAGCGGAGAATAACAATTGCTAATAGGTGCTACTACGGTCTCAGTAAGCAATTATGTTGCAGAGCTCTCTCTCGATCGACAAAGCTAACACTCTACAAGACGCTCATTCAACCTGTGCTTCTTAATGGCGCTGAGGCTTGGGTGGTTTCGACAACAGATGCAGCCGCTCTTGGGGTGTTCGAGAGGAAAGTTCTCCGCAAAATCTTTGGTCCTGTTCGAGTTGTCGACGACTATCGAATTCGAATTAACCACAAGCTGTATGAGCTCTGCGCCGACATTCACATAGTTAAGCGTATAACAATACAGCGACTACGCTGGCTGGGTCATGTCCATCGTATGGATAAAGAAGCTCCAGCGAAAAAGGTATTCGAAGGGAAGGTCCCCGGTCAACGACGAAGAGGGAGACCATGCCTCCGGTGGATAGACCAAGCTGAGGAAGCCCTAACCATGCTTGGCATTAACGATTGGAGAAGGCGCGCGCAAAACAGAGGCGCCTGGCGAGAGCTAATGAGGTCGGCCGTAACCTGACAACGGGTTGTTATGGCCATCTAAGTAAGTAAGTAAATGAATAACATCTAATATATAGGTTAGACAATTGAAATGGAAGGTTATGTTCACATAACATTCAAATTCAACATGGCTGTTCTATGCACTGCACCGCTCAAATGGCGAAAGAGATGAAAGTAAGCAATAGATGCGCATGGAGTATTCTGGAAAACAAGGCTTTCAAAAGACTTAAGTTTCAGGAGCTCTCCGTATTGCAACGAGCCAAGAGATCGAGAGAGCTGCTTTGCATACGCTATAAAAACGAATCGCTCAATTTGGTGTTTTCTGACGAGAAAACATTCTGTATCGAGCAGTTGGTCAATATTGGGTATGGCCAAAGGGACGTTTCAGCAATAATTCATATAAATTACAAGTCACTCGACGGCAAGGACCTGACCAATTTATGATACCGAACTACACTCGTTTTTCTACCAACGGGGCAATGAGATCAAAATAAATCAAAAAATGAATGAGAAAAAAGTGTTGGACCCTGGTCTACTATCATTTATGTTCGAAGCGCTGGATATTTCAGCAGGACTCGGCGTCATCACATAAAGCCAGAGGAACGCAAAAATGACTTGAGGAAGTCGTTCCATCATTCATAATGCGCGAACTTTGGTCAGCGTCCTCCTCCGAACTAAGTTCGTTCGACTACTGTGGCTGGGGCATTTTGCTTTGCAGGCCGGGACATGTGCCAAAAGAAAGATTCTTGGGAATACAATAATTTAAAAAATCAATACTTAATAAGAACTGCTGTCAAATGTCAGCTGTTTACTTTAGGCAAGGAAAGACTATTGCCAGATTTGAATTTAAGCCTACGTTTGAATCGCCCTTTATTTTATTTACACACCACGCACCTGACTTCTTTAAAAGCAGAAAAAACACACAGAAAGCGATCCGATAGTATAAGAAATGCTGCCCACTATGCCAAAAATTGGCACAGCTGAAAACTTTTAGTCACTATGCAGCTATCATTTATTGCCGCCGCCTTCTAACCGTCCAAATAGATAGTAAGTCATTCCATCGATTATTGGAATTAAATTTAGATTTACAGAATAGTACCAATTTGTATGTGGTGAGTGGGCTTATGAGGACCTTAAGTGCTGCTTGGTTATCATTACAGAATGACAAAATGACGCAAAGCTTAATCAGTCTTAACAAACACTCATCAAAGCTCAATTCGAAGGTTTCAATTGTATTCAATTTCTCCTATCGGGAGACTTTCTGATCATTTTGAGTTCGTCTGAGGTGTGCGCGCTGATTGTTTGCTGTCACCAATCTTGCTTCTGATAGTACTTGACGATGTTCTCAGAAGAGCCCAAAACTAAAGTTGCGACATTCAAAGAACTTACAACGAACATCTGGAAGACATCGCTCATGTCTTTGCCATTTGCCACCAAGCTGTCAGACATGTTAGAAAATCTCAATGCCGTCAAATCTCCTTGGGAAGAAGTAGATCTGAAAATCCACAATAAGAAAATGAATAAAACAAGAAGCATGTCCATTCGCCCTATTGGTGCCAGCAATAGCTTCATGATAGACGAATTCAGTATAGAAGTTAGTTACTTAGGTAGCTTAACAGTATTTGATGGTGGCACCATTAAAGACATTCATGCTAGGGGGCCGTTCATAAATTACGTAAGACAATTTCATGACTTTTTGACGCCCCCCCCCCCCTCCCCCGAGTAAGATTTAGTAAGATTCTCACTACCCTCGCCCCCCCCTTTCCGAAATCTTACGTAAGATTCATAATTAAAGTGAAACTAGTCAAAAAATGTATTTTTCATGTGATGTACTATATTACTATATTTAATTTTAATATAGTTACATACATATGTTACATATTAAATAAATATTACGAAATTGCAAACTACACATTTGTTTTTCAAGATGAATAAAAAAAGTCATCGTAAGTCATCGTTAGTCCATGCGCTTTTCAACCAGTCTGATAGTGAACCTATAATTGGCACACCCGATTCGTCTGTTGAATTTTCTGATTCACATTCAAACCCTGTTACATCAATATCCTCGTCGTCATGCCACTCTGCAACTTGACAAATCTCCGATTGTTTTAAAATGCAAAGGCTTTTCCCCTGTCCACGTTTCAAAATTGAAACTGATTGAATCATGTGAGTGCGACTACAGTCTTTTCCATGTAGTTTTTTGTGCATTACAGTAGCTTTTTTCGAGGCAAAGTACTGGTCACAAATATTACAAACTCGATCAGCTAAGACGTTAGCAAGCGAAGGACAAAAAAAATCGTAAGGCATGATTTTGAACTGTGGATGTACTTTTGACCAATCGTAATTTAACGCTAAGCGAAGAAATAGAGGACAAAACTGATTGCTGTTTTGGTCTCCTGTTTATGAAGGAATCGAAAGCGAATCTTCTTGTTGAAGAGGTTAAGTGCAAGGGGGTGGTAAAGAATCGGGACAACATCAACAAAATTTGAAAGTCGACGTATCTGCGTGTAAATGCCTGAATAATAGCAAACTTGTGAGACGGTGTTACAAGTCGACCCTGCGTGTAAACAACATACATATATTTCATTACATAAACAGAAGAGAAGTTGTCACGTTCAGAGTCGATTACTTAAATCGATTGTAATCGATATTTCTGAATCTTTCGTGACTGTCAAAAATTCAAATATATTTCATTTCAACTTTAATGTATGAATACGCATTTTAAATTTTACGTAAGATGATCATTCACCCCCCTCCCCCCCTCTCGTAAGATGTAGTAAGAATCCGCCGACCCCCCCCTAAACGTCTTACGCAATTTATGAACGGCCCCTAGCGTAAACAAAGCGAAAAGTACCTTCGCCCAACTTCGTAATGTCGGGCAATCTTCGTCAGCAAAATGTGAGTCAAACGTGAAGCCAGTTCTTTTGTACGGCTACGAAACTTGGCTTTCTAACAGCGCTCTGCTATAGAATCTACAAATGCTTACCAACTTTAGGACTACACCGAATCCTGAAAATTTAGTGGCCTAAGACGATCCAAAAATGTCAAATTGCTTACTCGATGCCATTAAGATCCGATTTCCATTCAAATCAAATAGCCAAAATGGAAATAGATTGACCACACGTTTCGAAAATCACCAATAAGTCTGTCGGAGTGGAATCTTTAAGGTAATAGAAAACGTGACCATCGTGGAAACGAACGCTAGAGCTGGAAATACGTGAATCAGGGAAATGTTGGAGATAGTTGAAGGAATTCGCTACAAATCGTGCTCATTGGAAGAGGAGAGAAGATATTCGATGACCGTTGTTATATCCAATAGAGAAGATGGCCATTCACTGTGGGCTTCTCTCAGGGAGTGGCATGTAGCGAACAGCTGATGGTTTCTGAAAAATGTTCTTTGCAATGGATTAGCTAGTCATCTATAATTCTTAATATATTCCCGTTTTTACTTTTGATTGGTCGGTTTTGTCTGATTTGTTTGCCTGCCATATTGCATGATATTTCGTAAACGGTACGAAGCTCTCTGACTTCTGCGGCTTGTTGAGCTTTGGATTGAATATTTCTCGTTTATCCTTTAGCAGATGGCCTTCACTTCCTTGTGCTACGTCTTGCCTTTGGTCTATTTCCTTTTTTCGATAATATCTCAGGCACTATTGCTCATATAGGGTTTGCTTTTTTCCTGGAGTATAGCCAAGTCTGTCCTCATTTGCTGGCACACATGATGACTTCATTTTGCGCCCTTTAGATTCAATTGTGTTCTGGGGATTAGTATAGCTGTGCCTTATCACTTCGTCGATGAAGTTTTCACAAATACGGGTATAATTGAGTTTATGCAGAGCGACCTTTTTTGTTTTTAAGGTCAATGGAGTAAAATGTTTTAAAAACACAGATTTTGATAATTTTCAAAAGCTTGTATCAACGTTAATAATTCTTTTAAAATACTTCTGAGTACGCAGAAATTAAGCAAAGAACGTTAATCCTTACATTTTTTTTCCAGAAAAAAAAGATATTTCAATTTCTTATTTAAATTAGTCTTTTATTTGGCTACCGTTTAGTTTTCAGAATACAAAACTTGTTTTATTATTTAAAATGGATTTCAGGAGATCTGAGGAAAATATTGATTACAGTTTCTCACGCAAAACCAAAGCAGTTCAATGGCAAATAAAGATAAAAATAATAAAATTGCCAACGTTTGACGCATTAATAATTTCCAACCCATTTAACTTGGATTCATAAAATTTGCATTGTTGGCAATTTTCGTTAAAAACTTCAAAAACACACAATTTTAAGCAATACGAAAAATTATAAGATGCTCTTTAGTCATTCATTTGTATATTTAATAAATAAGACATCTAAAATATTACGAAGCATATTGTTCGTTTTCCAAACCTCATGAACAGCAACAGTCAAAGACACCAATGAAGAATAAGCGGAAAATGTTTTGTTTTCATCATCTCCCACAATATCTGGAAGCGCGCGACTTTCAGTTCTTCAAAAAGGTTTCGACCATTTATGCCTTTTGACAGCTAGTGTCAAGACCTGCTGTTGACTGTGACTGACTGCATCGGAGCTTATGCGGATAACAAGGACGAACAGCATAGCAAGGTACTATGGGCAAATAACCAAATAACAACAGTTAGAAAATATATACTTAATTTGTAATGCATGAAAATGAGCTTAGAGTGACTTAGTTAAATCTCGCTTGATAATATGAATTTTGTGAGAAATCCATTTAATTTTTTGCCAATATTTCATTAAAATTTCACTTTTAAGTAAAACAATGCAAAAGAGCTTCGTAGTTAAAAACACTTTTAACAAATGAAGTCGAAAAACATTTTTTCATGGGAGTTGCCATTTCGATGTAACCTCAGCCCTGCTTGGGGTTTGCTTAATAAGAGGGACATCGATTCCGAAGTGCTTTTTTTACATTGAACGCGAAAGTGGGCTCAGAAATGACTGAAAAATTTTCATCATTTCATCAGAGTGAGTTTACAGGTTACCTTTCCCTCTATCCTTCAAGCCAATACAGCTATCAACGGCAACCTTTGAGCCTTGAATTGATGTTGAAAAAATCCTACTGAAATTTTTCAAACACTCCACAGTGCAATTCCGAGTGTGACGCTGTCACTGATGGTGATGTTGATTGTGACTGCGTCGTTCAGGCAGAGAAATGAGAAATGACAAGCAATATTGCCGTTAGCTATTCTGGCTGCATTTATCATAACTTTTGTTCATTCCATAGAAGGCGCTGTTGGTGTTCTAAAGAGTAATTGCCTTTTTTTTGTAAACATTTTTTCGTTCTCTTCTTCTTTTTTCGCAATTTTCAAGTAGGGCGCATTGCAGCAAAGTGGAATTTTGACAAAAAACACAAAAAAAAAAAATCGTTTCTTTTCATGACTCTCTGGCACTTGACTGCTCCATTGACTTGGTAAGAAGATTTACGTATTTGTCATTGGCATTGTTCCTGTTGCTATCGTGGCTGCTGTTTTTAAATGCGAATATTATTTTTTAAAGGATGGAAAACTTAAATGAAATATAGACATCAATCGTTGTTGTATATGCATAAGAAATTAGCGGATACAATAGGGGTTGAAATTAAAAAAATATGTGTGGGATATTTCGGGCGTAGTTTTCTTTTGAAACGCTGAATCTTTTCTACTTTCTTAAAAATTTGATTTGTTATTCTGTACGAAAAAAAGTCGGTTTTATAAATTATATCTATATTTTTGGTAATACAACTTTTAGCAAGGATAGAGTTGTATACAAGAGTACCCACAAGTCAAAATTTGAAATTTTTTTATGGATCCAAGGTATGCAATCAGGGACCACAACTTTTTCATAATTAATTTTTTTATCGTTAGATAGGTACAGTGATAATTACAAAAGCTGTGATGTTGTGAATTGAGACCCATAGGTCTGTCAAAAAATTCAAATTCGCTGTTCCATAAAAATTTAATTTCAAAGTGGAAAAGTAGTTCTACCTAAACTATGCCAATCAATCAACTAATCACATCAAGGAAGTCATCTATGACGTAATCTGTTATTGCCGATATTTCATTTTGTTTCGTTGCCGCATTATCTATTTTTTCAATTATCTGTTTCATTGTAAGTTTCATATCGGTCAGCGAAGGTATTGTTAGTAAGCAATTTTCTGAATAGCATGAATTGAAACTTGTTAATTTGCGAAATATGCTCCATGGGTGTAATATCTCACTAAATTAAAATCGAAAATTACGGATATTTTTGATCAAAAAAAATTATATAGAAAGCTACTATTTTTCTCAATTTTTAAACAAGAAAAAAATGTCATGTCATATATCTACGCTTCTCGTCAAAAGAAACTCAATTGTATATTTAAACTCACATTTCCTCTTTTCAATCATTGTGTTTTTTTGACCTAAATTATTGAAATGACGATTACTTACTGTCCCTGCAATGTCTAATTTGTCGTATGGCTTTTGGCACGCACTTATTGCCCACATGCATATATTCTTTTTCGCGTTATAAGCAGTTTGTTATCGAAAATACTAAGGTATCGCATGATTCGGACCATTTTAATTAAATACAGACTCTTGGATTTTTAAGCCACTGAATTAAAAATGGGTCAAATATATTGACTAAGAAACTCAATGTCAGGATCACACATTGTAAAGACATACCTTTTTTCTAATTGGGAATAAGTAATGAGAAAATAAGTTTTGCTATTTTTGCTAGCTAAAATTAAGCAAATCAATACTTCATACACAAATAGCAAGTCTCGGATATAACGAAACTATTCTGCTGCCGCAGTGTGCATACGGAGTAAGATAACCCCATGTGGTTCAATTTCAACATGCGAGTAATTCATACATAAGTAAGTACGTATGCCGCAAGGTCACTAAACAGCAAATGCGAAAATGTTGAGTTTAATTATATACTTAAAGGATAAAAACAATTCTCTATTTATTTTGTAATAACACATGAAAAAAGAAATTAGTCTGACCTGCAGAGTTTTGCGAAAAAGTAACCATTTTTCAAAAATAAAAATATTGATTTTGCTGCATTTACTCCGTATTAAGGCTTTGTGACTTTCCAACCTTTTAAATGCCAAAAATATCGCGTGCACTTTGACAAGGAAAACACTACAAAAAAGAGAAAAACTTTTATGATTTACATAACAAAAATAACAAGAAACGCTTTCGCATTTGAGCTCGTGTGTCCTTGATAAGGTTAAAGCAAAGCGAGTCTTCTACAAGAAATTAAAGTTGCCTTCGTTATTATTCTAGTGAACATGTGCCTACACTCTTTTGAATTATTATGTATGTATGTACTCTGTATGTATGTAAACCCAGTATAAATTGCGCCTACAATTTATAGTTCTAGGAAAATTGTGTATTTTTGCAGCTGATTTTGAACTGCAAGATTTTTATCTTAAGTTCTATTCCTTTAAAACGTTTCTGATGACCAGAGTGGGTGTGGTTATAATGTATCTGAAAGCAACATTCACTAAATATAGTATTATTTAAGAAATAATGAAACCATTATAAAATATAGCTCCAAGGGACTGACAGGTTTGCCCAAGGGACTGACAGGTTTGCCCAAGAGACTGACAGGTTTGCTTAAGGGACTGAAAGGTTTGCTCGACGACTAATAAAACATTATTTTACTACAAAATTATCAAATTAATAGAAGCGACACTTTACGCGCATTTAACATAAAATTTTTTGGTCACATTGAAATAATTTTTAGGGATTTTTTTGACATAAAAGCACAAGAAAATACGTTTCTAGGGCTAAACTAACGGACTGATTTTGATGAAATTTGGTTTGGAGATAGATTTAGCCCTACACCGACTTTGATGAAATTGGGCATGGAGAAAGACTGAATGTAGATATATTTTTATTTTGAGTAAGCGGTGTCACGCCCCTAACAGGAAGAAACGTTTCCACTCCTAAGCCCATTGACGGACTTTGATAAAATTTGATGCAGAAATTAGAACTCTGAGGAAAGGTGTTTCTTTTGACGGTGCCACGCCCCCAATAGAAAAATATGTTTTCACAGCTTAGCCAATGGACCGATTTTCATGAAATTTATTGAGGAAATTGATTGACCTTTGATAAAAGGTATTTGTTTTTAAGTGGATTACGCCACTGCCTCAACAGGAAAATATGTTTTCTTAGCTAAATTAATCGACTGATTTTGTTTAAATTTGGTGTGGATATTAATTGAACTCTAAGGAAAAGATAAAGACAGGAATAGGGCAGCATGACGCCATGATTTTAATTTTTGGATGACAACAAACAGATTTTTTTTCATAGTTTTTGTTTTGTCACTATAATGGTTGAATTTCAGCCACTGGACGTTATCCATTTCATTTAAATTTCAGTGACTGGAGTTTTCTGTTCAGTTCAGTGTGTGATAACTCCAAAAAAATTACACAAATCAGAGAAAAACAACAACAAAAGCGGCAATAGCTCGTCATACTAGTTTCATCCATTGCTAAATGGAATCCTCAGCGACCTTTTAACTGATACAGCGAGAATTCCTAAGTCTGATATGTTTCCTCTTTTGCATATATTCTTTGAGAATCCAGGCAAAGCCTGAAACAAAGCAACGCAAATATCCTTTTTTCTGTTACATGTGCTTGATATTGTAACTCATTTGATATTGCAGGACCTTTGTTGCAAACTTTCTTAGCGAGTAAAAGCAAAGTAACAGGCACAATTCGTATAGTATTTCGGTGATTGGTTATAGATTATTTCACAAAAAAATACCTTTCAGTGAGCTCACCAAATTATATACAATTTCTGGTAGTATCTAGGAAGAACATTTGAACACAGCTGTTTTTGTTTTAATCGAATTAAAATTGCAACCTTTGAAACAATCTATAGCAAAATTTGCAATATAGATATATATGTTATTATATTTTATTATAATATTATATTTGAATTACACTTAAATGTGAATTAGTGAGTTCATTTAAGTAAAAGGTTTCTCTTACGATAGTTAAATTTTTACCAATTAAAAGAAGTTGGCATTGTTAGTTAAATATGTCAAAAACAAAGGAGATTGTCAATTTAAGGCCTAATCAATATTATTGCGAAACTGCGTGACGAAATCGAAACAATGCTTCTACGTGTCTTAACATAAAGGATTGCGTGATGGCTAGAGCTTGCGACGTGAAAAATTAGAATTTTTTTTTTTTACGCGACGCTCTCTCTCTCGTCACGCAGTCTCGCCATCATTGTAATTGGATCGTTTCTTTCCATCCACTTAAATTAATTTTTTATTTAAATCGAAATTCAAAAAAAAATAGTTTGTTGGTATATCAGTTAGTTAAATTCGTTACACTTATTTAAAATTAATTAGATTTATAACGCGTTATTCACGAATGGCGCAAAACTTTTAAAAGAGCTTTTAA
This sequence comes from Tricholauxania praeusta, assembly GCA_949775025.1. Classification (NCBI taxonomy): domain Eukaryota; kingdom Metazoa; phylum Arthropoda; class Insecta; order Diptera; family Lauxaniidae; genus Tricholauxania; species Tricholauxania praeusta. The sequence goes on along the minus strand of OX459029.1, from coordinate 35,845,717 downwards.
AATATTTTCTAATTTCTTTTTTACTAAGTTTATAGTTTTGACATTTCGATTACTTGAACATTTCATCGAAGTAAATCTACATCTACGAGAGAGTTTTTAGTCAAGTGAGTCACTGTTGAATTTAGTCTAATCAACCACTGGCGCTGCCAAGGTTAAAGAATGGTGCTCTTTCTTTCCAAATTATTCCTTCGTCTCTTCACAAAAACAGATTTTCAAAACATGATTTTTGAAATTAAATATATAAGAGGTTTGAATATTCGTGATTACTTTTAAACTGTTACAAACACTAATAAATTTATTTTATTTATATTTTTAATAAAAAAAAAACCTTTAGAATAGAATCTGGCTTACATCTGATGACGCACTAGGCATATATCCTTTCTTAAACATTTCAGAAATCTTACAAAGTTTTAGTTAAGTTTCGGAAATCTTTCATTTGTATTTCAGAAAGCTTTCAAGATATATGGCATTATGGATCAGAGTATTTATGTCGAAATAATTCCAAACGTAATGTTACTTTATACTAGGGAAGATTTAAGTCCTAATTTATCTGTCTAGCCGATTTCATTGAATCTTTTTTGGACGACTCCACAATTTTGCCATCGACTTGTGATGAAATTTTTCGTTTTCCAGCTCTACTTTCCTGATTTCTACATATTTGGCGGCAATTGTCTTTTTTGTTGAGCACGATATAATATCTATAATATTTTTATAGCATTTCATTTCTATCTTCAATTTTAAAATTAAATTTTCGCTGATTAGCTGTTTAATGTTCGCGCGACCCACTATCGTCAAAAAAAGTCAAAATAAATGCATTAATTTTCAGTATAATTTATAAAAAGATTACAATCAAAGAATATTTAACTTACTTTCACTAAAATTTTTGAAAAAAATTACACTTCTTTCAATAAAACTCAAAAAAGATAAGATAATCGCACTGCTACTTTAATGTTGCGCGAAAAAACGTGGTAAAACTCTTTAAAACCCGTTATCTACAGATCTGAGATTTCTCCATAAGCCCAGAAAACCTGGTAATAAATTTTGGTTCAAATTGATATTTAGGGCTTGTGTAAAAAAAAAAATATGAGACTTTCTAAAACTTGGATGAAGGTGCTGCTATTTTCATGTTCGCAGCTGTATGTATATTGTATATTTATATGTGTATATAAGTTGTATATGAATGAGCTGATGCGACTTGAATACAACTTAGGAACACAAATATATTTCCTTTGTTTCGTTTACATTCGAATGTCATTAAAAGTTCATTAACAACGCTATAATATTTTTTTAATGCTCCCTGATGGAATTTAGTCCAGATACAGATCTGACATTCGAATAGCAATGTAAAACATTGTATGTGTTTGTGAACAAAAGTCTTAGTTTGCATGAGTCTGAGAGTACCCGACGGGAAATGAATTTAATTTGAGTTTGAAAATACAGCAATGGCATATTGCCTATTCATTTAGGTAATGTGTATCTCTAAAGAAGATTTATAAAATTAAGTTTACTGTAAGAGAATTAAACTTATGATTCCTCTACGTAGCATATGAATTATTCTTGAAAAATTTCACATCTTATCGTATCCTATCATATTATCATTAATCAAATATATCGTGAAAGTTATGTTACTCATACGCCTAGTTGACCTTAATATATTCTTAAGTCCTAAATTGATATCGGACTCGGATCGAGCTAGCGAATTGATTTATTAAGCACCAACAAAAGTAACCTTCACCTACTTTTCGATATGGATATCGAAAATTTGAGTAAAATTGTTTTGCTGAAAACCGTGTAAGCCACTGATCTTACTGCCGTGTTTATTATGTAATTGTTTGTCCGGAAACTTAACATATTACTGCCTTCAGTAAAAATTAGTTTGACGTTAATTATATTAATACAGTTTAATTAAAATTTTACTATGTTTTGTACAGAGCTTTTTTGTATTTGATATTATTATGAAATTTTGTTCCGAAAACACAAATGAAAATTTTACTTATTTAAACTAATTTTACACAACAAAACAAAAAAAAAAAATGCTTTCCAAGAAGCATTTCAAAAAAGTGTTCACTTCGATTCTATTGGGAAATTCTTGTAAAAGCACAGGATGATGCAAAATCATCTGTTCGAACTCATTACAACTTCCATTTCTTTTACAAATTTTGAAAAATTGAGGAATTTTGTATAAAACGATTGCATTTCGTTGTAGAAAAATAGCAGAGAAAAGTTCCGATGTCATCCATAATTTGATAATGAATGATGAAGATCATTTTCAATCAAATGGATTTTTTAATAAGCTTAACTGTAGAATATAAGCTATGAAGAATTTAAGAGCAGCTATTCGATGCCGCATATACTAACCTACAATGATGCTTAATATCGGACAATGTTGGAACATTTTTTGAGGCCAGCTATGCAAAAACATCCAAAAAGTATATTCCAATTACCTGGAGCAACAGCGAGTACGACAAAGATCACATTAGGAGAATTCAATACTTTAACTGATAGCCCTAATTGAAAAAATGAATGCGCCAGCGACTATAAATAGCAGAAAACTCTCTTCCTGCTGCTAAGCGGGTCCAGATTTGTTTGCTACGTTACTTTTATTTGTCTGTCTTTTTGCTGACTTGGGAAAATTATTTTTAAATTAAAGTGATAAGATTCCTTAGTAAAAATTTAGTTATAAGCTTTAAGTTCTTCTTAAATCTCAACACGCATAGTGCGGCCAGAAAGAAATTTTGTGACAATAGTCAGTTTTAGCTTTTAATTAAATAATTGTTAACAATAAAGCTAATTCAAAGCGGGTGGCCTACTCAGATAATCTGGACATGCGTATTTCTGTTAGACTAATCATTTATTGTAGCGTTTTTCAAGCTGAAATCATTACTAGAGAGCAAACCGCACAGATCAGACGTAACTGGAAACTCTCTCCCTTAGTTATAATCATATTTGTAGACAGTAACGCAGCGATCAAAGCAGCACTGAACTCTAAAATCATGACGACTAAGTGTATAAGCTACTGTAGAGTGTCAATACGTTTAATTCGACAGCATACTATAAAGCTCTGCTGGGTGTACGGTTTTTCCGAAAATGAGAAATCAGACAAATGTGAAAAAATTAAATCAGAATAACCGTAGAATCAACAAGTACTTAGTAGAACTTATTCACCCCTATCTTGAATAAACATTCCTTCGGACTTTTTCTCCAATCCCCTGTTTTGCGATCGTGGAAGATTTTTGGGGAATGGGAAAAAATTCCCTGGAAAATGAGTTTATCGGCAATACTTTTTTGGGGAACATTTTTTGACGTTTCATTCAAATTTTTCCCCTAACTTTGTAGCAAGGAATTTAATGAGGAAAAGATCAATGTAAGCAATATTTTGTAATTTTATTCGATGAAAAGATTTTTTTAACATATTTACAAATTCTAGCAACACAAACAAAGAGCGATTACTGACATTGGTCCAGTACATGGAATCCAATTCGGATACAGTAAAAGTCTTCATGAAAAGGAGTAGATGGCAAACTATCAAGCTATGCTATACTATATTTTAGGTGATTTTTTTTTTTTGTAATATAGATAAATGCACTTCATTTTTATTTATGGAATTGTTCAGCTGACAGATAAGCTAATGTCAAATGTGCAAAATTACTGATAAGCTAATGTCAAATATGAAAAATGCAACTGTGATTTTGGACTGAATGGAAGTAATTGGAAATATTTTTGCAGCACTGACTGGATATGAATTTTTCCATTCCACAATTATTTATGATCGCAAAATACTCCTCTCGAGAAACAAAAAAAAATCCGAGAGAATCGTTTTCCTCCGGATATTCATGATAGGGGTGACTATACCGCTGGCGATACCTAACTATGGAATAGAAGACATAATCAACAAACAAACAGAAGGTGGAATGCAGAACGTCTCGAAACACGTAGCCTTAACTGAGCCTAGCAAGGGCACAAACACTCTTAGGATTCAACAAAAGTGAGTGAAGAACTGAGGATTAGACGAACTTTGAAGTGTCTGAGATTGAAATTATTTGAAGTTTAGTGTAATGAATACGATTCCATCTAAAAACTCAAAACGACCGATCCTGGACACGTGCCGTTCTGTTCGCCCAATTTAGTTACTGTTGTAGAAGTGCTGACGGAGCACTGTCTTCTTGCTCGAATTGAAATTCACCAGCTTTAAGGCTTCTGAGTGGCTTGAACTTATTAATTAAGGCAATTTCAGGAGAAGAGAGGGGATTATATGTATTTAAGTACGGGCAAACTTCATCCGCGTGATATTAGGTACATGCAAGCGACCCTTTTAACCTCACCCACATATTGGATATAGAGTTGGACCAAGTTTACGGACTTTTAGGTCGATATAAAAATTTTTTTTAACATTTAAGCAAAATAAAAAAGTTTATCAATGAAAGTTTAAGGAAAAATTATTTTATTTTAGGAAAGCCGGGAATATCTTCTATTCAACTTTGTAATACTCTGACAAATTCTTAGCTAAACAGAAATGTTAGCTGGTTTTTGTGCATTATATTAGAGAAAAGTAATTTTTCCCTTTAAGCTATACTTTCCGTCCTATTCAAAATGATGCATTCTTTCGGAGATATGATGTTTTGATTCATGCTAATATACCATCGAATATTAGTGCTGTAAACAGTTCAGTATTTTTCTTTTTAATGGAAAATATCTCAAAAACCAAGAGTCCTAACAACACATTCGGAATTTGAGCAAAATACCAACTTTTTGTTGTTGTCATAAACAGAAAGAAGTTAAGAAATTCGTTACTAATGTGAAGTAAACTCAAATATCCCTTTAAAAACTTTCTTTCGCTTTTTGAACAACTCGGATGACCTCAATATATTAACTATTTCTAAAATTTGAAATGGTAATTATTTGACTTTTCAAAAGTGCACCAACTGAATCTTTAAAAATTTGATTTTTTTTTAATCACCCTAAATTTCATTTGAGTGTATACATTCAAATTCGTATGTTTGTTTGGGTATGTGAATTCGGATAAGTGCTTTATTATGCAGTATATGCTCTTACATATAGCGTATTTATTGTGGACTGAAACTTTTGTTATTGTATGTGTGTTGAAAGTTGTAAACACAACTACGAGATATGAAATCATTGCAACAAAATAAATTCAAGAAAAAGTTCAGACTTTTACTAAAGTAAAATATACAAAGTGCGTGGTGCCTAAAGCCATTAAGTAATGACGCTCCGTACATATATGTGCATTTTATATGGGTCATTATTTTTTAACCATGCAATCCCTGCGAAAAATTGAAACAATTAAAAATATTTTACATGGACTTGTTAAAGCTTTATGCGTATACTTTTTTAAAGAAAAAGAGAGAAACTATAAGTTCAATTTTCTTTTGAGTTTAGTGATTCATTGGGCTTTGAGTTGAACTTTGAACATCAAAGTGTTCCATGAAACTTTTTATAAAAGCAACTGTTAGGTAGAGCGCTTTAGTCAAGTATGTGCGTAGGGGGCGAGTTTGGGGGCTCAAACCTCTCCCCCCATTGGGAACTTTCGCACATAGGCTTTTATTGGCAATATGTTCTCACTTAAATAGAAAAGCGAAAAAAACTTGTGCCTCTTACGAAAATAAAACAAAAGTTCACTTTTTATGAAAGGAAAAATTAAAAATTCTATGAAAATAGCTACACAGAGCTACACATTTTGTTGAGAAGATCTCTTAGTCTGAAACGATTCCATAACACGTTAAATAAACTTCTGCAACATTTTAGCCAATTCTATTAAGAATTAGAGGTAGTAAAATTGAAATAATCGGCCTAAAAGCTATTGAAAAAATTAATTTTTATTATTGTTCTATTATGGACTTTAGAAGTATCTTTCACTACAAGCCCCACAAAGAAAAAAAATTATATATATGTTTTGTTATATGCATACTAGAAAAAAATTCTTTTAGGCTTAAGGACTACTGAAAAATAATTTTTAATTTTTTTTTAAATTTTTAGCATTTTTGAAATCAGCACTGCAAAATTAATAGAAATTGATGCCCATTTAAAAAAAAAACCTCAACCACATCCCACCTTTGCCTACCCGTGTCCCACGACCGTGTTGTTTTTTTTTTTCATATTCCCAAATTTTATTTTGTTGTATCCTAAAAAAACATATGTACCAAAGCGCCATTATTACTGTTTATGGCCACCATTTCATACAAATTCATCCACTGGTGCCGTTTTGTTAATTTTTTAAGTCACCATTTAAGGAATAAACTACATGCATAAAGCTTTAATATTAACGTAAAAAAAGAAACATATTCAATTACTGCAACAGTATGCATTTTTATACACATAACCGTCAATTAATCTTATCTCATGAACTCGTATTTATCACGTTCAAATGAGCAAAAATTCCTCTTGACCTGATTTCAGTAATATTTTACTCATGCAAAAATAACTGTAATTGAAAACTTAATATGCGACTTTTTCTTTTCAATATTTAATTATTTATATTTAATTTCAACAGAAGAAATCATTTAACTTCCGGTTATGACTTTAGACTTAGTTCCTTAAACATATGTACATATGTAGCATGCAACTAAAGTTTGCTTGTTTGTGAAAGTGTTTGCATCATTTGTATATTGAATTCTTGAATGAATGAAGTAAAGACGACAAGTAAACATTTTTGTTGAATAACCGTTTTCTATTTACCCACACTACAAACAATAACAAAATAAATTGCATTCCATATGCCAATTTCTTAAGAATATGCTGCAGCTACAAATTCCTATAAATGTTGAAATACTCATTTCAAGTTGATACTCGTAGATCCTTACAAGTTACAGTTGTTATTGCAGTTTACATTTCCGAAATATAGTAGTTCATTGAAATTGTTAATATTTCTTAAAGTATGTTAATGTAGGTATATATAAATGCATCTTTATAAAACATAAAGGGTGGTTTGTAATCGCAATAGAAATTTGAATTGAAATAAAATATATTTTTATATATCGGGTGCTCATTTATTGCGAATCACTTGAAAAAAAAAATACTGAGTCCTCCTAGCAGATAATGAAACTAGTATAACTAGTTTTAGTCCACTTTTCTTTTTTATTTATTTATTCTTGTGACAAACCACAATAATTCAATGAGTTTGGTATTTAGAAGCGATTAAGATCATATGACCGCTGTAACTACTTCACATGAGTCGTAGGTCAGATTTTTGGTTACTTTTTCAAGCATGTGTGGAAACATCTTTAAATCGTTCGCTTTCAGAAAAATAATTTTAGAAAAAACTTTGTAACCACTAAAAATTTTAACAAAAAAGGTTAGATAACATTGAAAAAAACCGGTCAGATAAATAATCATTTTCTTTTTGCTTGGGTTCTCAACAAATCTATGCGAAGCTAGCAAGCTTTGAGTTCATTCACTGAAGTAAGTGAAAAAGTAGGGAGGTAGTGCGGCAACCAATTTTTAACATTATAAATTAAATATAATTCGTTTACCTTAACCGTCTTATCACTTCCCTACGCTTATTTCACAGAAAAAATGGTATTACATACCCATTCGACATGTAACGTTTCGTAAACCTTTCAGAAATCGATCACATGAAATCTTACAACGTTCAAGTTACATTTCAGAAATCTTTCATTAACGTCATTGGACTCGTTTTTACTCTGCATCGCATCTGTTATTTTATTACGTCATCGGGACTATGAATTATTGTTTTATTTTACCCGCGTCATCTGCTGCATCGATATTTAAATGCCGTTATTTTTTGCGAATAAACAATCCTTCGAAATTTTTTTCCAATTCCTTGATTTATAATCGTAGGAGAATTTTTGGGAATGAGAAAAAATGCCCTGGAAAATGAGTTATCAGCAATAATTTTTTGGGGAAAATTTTTGACGTTTTTTGCAAATTATTTTCTTCAAATTTTTAGCATGAAACTTAAAGGTGAAAAGCAATGTAAGTGTTAATTTTGAATTTATTTGTTTACAAATGTAGACAAAATTACACAATACTTAGCACAGATTCTATTTGGATTTATTCTTTTGCACTTTATTTTGTATAATGTCAAATATGCAATATCGCAGTTGCACTATTAACTGACTGAATTTAATTGGAAATATTTTGGTAGCACTGACTAGAAATTAAATTTTTCACTTTTCAATTATTTGCGTTTACAAAATTTTGCTCTCAGGAAAACAAAAAATCCGAAAAAATCGTTTTCCTCCGAATATTCATGACAGAAGTGTTAATTTTAAACATTATTCAGACATAATTTGAAAAATTCAGTAAACATCATATCTGCAACATTTCGAAAACACTTCAGAATGATCGCATGTTACAGATTTAATTTGAAAGGTTCAGAAACGATGAATCTGCAACCTTACAGAAACAGCTCAGAATGATTGCAAGTGAATCCTTACATTTAAAATATGTACATATGGCTTCTATAACGTTCCATTTGCAATATTTCAAATTTATTACTGTTTATGTCATGCCGAGTGGATAGCAGACATTAGTATTAGTGACATGAAGCAAAGTTCTTGAAGATATCAAATAAATTTAATTATGTACTTAAAAATTATAGAGTAAGTCTCACCAGAGGGGAGAGAGGCCTCACCAGATCTCACTAAGCCTCACAAAGGGCGGAGTCCGATTTTTTTAATCATCCACTGCACGTAATTAATGGAAGGCCCCTAACTATAATTGACTTAATTTAAGCTTCGGATTAAATTTTCCAACCATAGAAATAAAAGAAATTGCATACTTACTGGACTGCAACAAAAAACTTTTTTTTAAATTTCAAGTGATTTCATGTAAATTTTATTCGTGGAAATTTCTATCAGCACTTGCTTAAACATTCACTGTTTAAAGTTTAAAATTTTCCCAAGAAAAAACAGAAAATTTTTTACTAACTTTAATGCTTTACACGGCCTACAGCGTATATATTTTCTACCCTCTACTTAACAATTAGTGTTGCAGAACATTTTTTTTTTTTTTTGCTACTTAAAGTTCTGCAAAGACTTCTTTTTGAACAACTAAACGCTGAAGTGTTTGCAACATTTATGCAAAAAATTTTTAAGAAGCAAACTTTTACGTAAGTATTGAAAACTAAAAGTTACTTTTTCAACAAAATTAAAAATAAAATGAAAGAAAAAGTACAGCTTTTCCTTAAGAGTTCATTTAAGTTTTGCACATTAATTTTTGTTGCACAACATCGTTATAAAGTTGGATATTAATAATTTTACATTTAGTATGTACTGCTCAAGGAAAAAACTACTAATTGGTCCTTTAAATAAAAATTTAAAATAATAACAGCAGAAAAAAGAAAAACGTTTTGTCGGTAAAAATTCATTTGAGTTGAAGAAAAACTCAAACAAAAGTTTTATTCTTAAATTCTTTTACAACTCCACAACTACTGAATAAAATAAAATATTAAGAATTTATGTTGCGTATACGCCCCATTGTACAGCAAGAATTGCATCTCACGAACCAATGTCATCGATGATAAGCAAAAACCAGAATGGCAACAACCCATTCAAAGGATGTAGCCAGCATGAGTCGAAAAGTCGCGACATAATGGCGTCGCTTCCTCACTTCCGGTACAAGCCAATAATGTGAAAAAGACGAAAACGAAAAGAAAACACATACACACAAAGCTGCGTACATTGAGCGCTGGTGCATATGCAATGGTTTTTTTTTTGCTTGCTGCTGTTTAGAGGATTAAACGAAATGGAATACTTTGACGAAATTGCAAAAGTAAAAGAAAGGGACTCTGAATACAGAATTAAATAGACTGTTAGATGGATAGACGCACTGACAGATAGACAAATGGTTGAACATTTGATAGACACACACACACATACACATATGCAGACAGACAGATTTGCGAACTTATCCGCTCATCCTGTCTATAGATTTGTTTTAAACACACGCAACACTGAGTCGCAACTTGTAAGTCTGCACAGTTTCCATGTACTATGTATGTATGTATGTATGTCTGTGGGCATTTTTGAATTTGTAAATATGTTTGTTGATATGTTGGTATGTATGTATGTATGTATGTATATGTGGATTTGGTATTATATATGGCTAAGCTCATAAGTATTTTTATGAGTATGTGTGTATATTTTTGCATATTCATTAAAGCTGGCAAATAGCAACAATCATAAAATTATCGTCGTCGTTGTTGTTGTTGTTGCTGTTGTTGTTTTTGCTCTTGTTCATTCAACGCAATCTCACATTGTGGTGCTTAACTCTGGCTTAGTGATTTATAACTTTGCTCGAAAACGAGCAATAAGCTGCTTCACACTGGTTTAAGGGTTGCCAACGCTTTACAATCTAATGGGTTAATTACAAATACATTTTTTTATACTTGTATATTTGTTAGAAAATTCTAACAAGTGCAACCACTGTATTTTTTGTATTTAAAAATTGTAGAATTTCTCTATTTATTAGATTAGGGATGAACATCTCAAGTTGCGTACTCCATGAAAAATAATTCTGCCAAAAATTGGTTTCTTTTTATTAATATAAAGTTTTGATAAGCCGTCTTATTTTATGCCCTAATTTGGTAAGTTCTTAATAAGCTGTAAAAAACCGATTTATTTATTTTCCTTCGCAGAACATTTTTCATGAACCGATTGAATTTAATTTCAATTCAATTTTTTGAGTCTTTTTTAATCAATTTGTTACTTATACAAATGTTTAAGCTATAGACTTAATCTATAAGTTATTTTACTCCATTAACTGAACTTAGTTATTTTATTAATTTACAAATTGGCTATTACTTGGTACATTGGAATTTGACAATGCACATTTCCACATAATTATTAGATTGTAAGTTTAACACTTAATTTAAGCTGACGCTATTTATGCCAAAAATTTATTAATACAAAAAATAAATTTCTAACACTGTAGAGCTTAGTCTCTACAACGGCTGGCCTACGTGCCCAAATTTATCATGTCAGCATATTTTTTTTTTGCTTGTCCAAGGCAAAAACAAAAAATTCCATCAAAAACAGATACGTGACCAAATATGCTACGTCAGCAAATTTGAGTATGTGTTAAAGGAAAAGCAAATAAGATCAGGCAAATAGTTGATCGTGCGCAAGGGCATAAAAAACTGGAGAAAATTTTGACTGTATGCAACTTTGTGGAATTTTATTGCAGGCCACTCCAATTAAAAGTAGTGTGAAAAAACATGGTGCGCGTCATAAGTAAAAAATTCGTAGTTTCCAAAGCTATGGCTTGAATTTCGATATGAAAGCACATGCATTCTTAAGATTGATTGAGGCATAATATATAGAAAAAATAAAAAAAAACGGAAGATAAAATATTTTGAGAAAATTGTTTTAATTAAAAAAATTTGTGTTTTGGCAAATTTATTTTAATTTTTTTTACTTTTTTTATAAAGTTATAGTCTTTCTTAACAAATATGATTGAATGATTTTTTATATATATCTACTATACTTTTTGAGATATTTCGTTTCAAAAAATGTTCAAAAACGTGGAAAAAAACAAAGTGTGCAGTTATTAAAAGAATGACCGATATATAATTATATGTGTGGGGTATTATTTAGCTAAATTACTAAAAAATACGAACCCTAGTTCAAACCATCCCAATATGGGTCAAAGAGAGTAGAGTTTTTGTTGCTTTATGCATCTGTATGTAATTTTATTTAATACTTTGATATATGCTATTGAAAACAAATTAAATTAAGCCCCTACAGTGGTCAAACATCCCCAATAGTACAAGCAACATTCATAAAAATGCAAAATAGGGCTTTCTTTTAAGATTTTTTCGCATTTAACCTTTGAACATATCAGTAGAAAATTCGTTTTATAAATTTTCTTAAAAATTCAATAACAATGCAAATAAATAAAAAAAAATCATTCGTGCAGAGAAACTTTTAGAAAACTAAAATTCGATAGAATAAGACGAAAGTATTTGATCAAAAAGTCACGGGATCTAGCGTTGTTTTTATTCAAATATCAAAAGAAATAGCAAATTACAATGAGAGAGTGTAGTAGATTTTTTTTGCTCCTCGCTATGTCAAGGCTTTGATTCGGGATATTAGCGATAATCTGTATTCTGTTACCTTTGAACTTTAAAACGGATTATTAAGCCGTTCCGCATCGATTGATGGTTAATATTTTTTTTTTTTTTTTTTTTTTGGTAATGGGTTCAAAACGGTCGGCCTACCCTAATTATGGTAAAAATCCATTTTCAACCTTTCTCATCAATTGAAGCAGAAACCTTTTTTCCCGAAAAGTGGCCACTTCTGGAGTCCGGGGTTGTTCAAAATTATGTTTAAAATCGAACTCTCCTAAATGATTGGTTGAAACATATTTTTTTTTTAAAAGTTTTCGCCAATAAGTATTTACTGTATGAATTTTCTGCTTCACAAACGTAGCACAAGAAGTCATTGCCAGTCTCCAAATTATTGCCGATAACCTTACTTTCTAGGGAGTTTATTTGCAGTCCCAAAAATCTTTTACGATTGCAAGCCAGGTAGCTCAAGAAAAAATTCTCGAGAATGTTCATTTATAATAATAATCATAGTCTGCTTCTAGAAATTGTCGAAATCTTGATAAAAGCTGCTTGTAAAGTTTTCGACCTCTTCTTTCAAGAAATTCATTTTAATCAGTTTTATAATTTCTTGATTCCAATACTTCAAGGGCTCAACAATATGAGTAATGCTCAGTTTTTTGTAGTCAACTTACTTAAACTGCCGTCCACTGTGAAGAGATCCGAAAAAATCATAAATATGCATCTTCCAGCTCAACATGGAAATAATTCTTAAGAATCTATAGAGATAACGTTTTTGACATAGCAATTATTCAAGAAACTCATGTTACTTCCGAAAATGACTTCCGAAAAAAGGGAGTAACTAGATAGCTAAACATTAACATATCAACATATGTACGTATGGTAAGGGTACTGTACAGGAAACGACTTCTAGAAGTTATGACCCTGCTATACGCTTTTCAATAAATAAATATGCAGAAATAGATGAAAAGTAGATGCTACAAACTTTTGTAATATTTTTCGGCATTATTTGACTCTTTTCAATTTTCATCGACGTTTGAGATACATTTTGGTATCGATATTTTAAGTACTATTCGACATTTTTACGATACGTCTTGAAGTGCATCGATTTCATAATATTTTTAGTTTTATTTTTATAAATTATTATTTTATATATTAAACGTGTACTATACTGTTTATACTTTTCAATTTATAATATTAAACATTTCAATAAAAAACAATTAGATTTCTAATACTTTTAATGTAAATATCGAAATTTTACCAATTTGAACCACGTACATCGATCCTTATCTCTGGCGTATTCTTCCATGCCTGTGGGAATGTTGTGAATGAAACGATTATGAGTTAAGTAAATGATAAAATAAATTCTAAGAGCAGAAGCTTGAAAGTGTTGTTGTTGTCTTGTGTCTTTTTTGTTCAACATCATAGATGTATTTGTAATGTACATACATACATGGATGCATAAGCTTGTAGCTCTTTGTAAGTGTACGTGTTTATGACTATCCATGTGAGAGTGTATGAACTGCTATTACACATACATATAAACTTGTTAATCGCACTCACCATCTTTAGCTCCACTCAACACTTTGAAAGATTATTGCAAATAAAATGCTTTGTGCTGAGCAGATTAATGACGCTTAATGAGAGGCTTAAGTGATTTGAGATTTTAATTACGTAGCAAAATTTATGCTTGAATGCCACTCTTGACTTTAATTTATAATAAAAGTTAAGAGGCACTTTCTTATGAAACATCATTCATGAATGCGCTCAGAATAGAAACTTAGCTTTGGATTGAGCACTTTTTTCTTATTAAATGAACATTAACTGTCGAATACCCAATTGGAATCTGGGCATATGGTGACATATGGAGTGCTTAAGGTATGAGGTATCTTTTAAAATTTTAAATGAAAGACATGAAATTTTTACTTATTTTTATTGGAAATTAAAGTACATTGGTCCTGGTTAAAAATAAAAATGAGAATGATGTTCAAGTCACCACTTCTACTAGCTCGGCAGGCTGTCAATCTTTTACCAAAATTTTGAATAACTTTTTCGCATATGGATGGTTCAACTGGTGATATTTGCTCGATGATGTTGAACTGTTTGAGAACTATCCGCCAAAATCTTACTTTTCATAATACCCCATAAGAAGAAATCCAATGGTGTTAAGTCGCATGATCTCTGTGGCTAATTTCAATAATTTCCTTGAAAAAATTCTCATTTTCTACTTGTTTTTCTTTGGATCAATTAACGAATTGCCAATATTTTAATAATGACAACACGTATAGCAATCCATTTTAACTAGCCTGAAAAAATATCGGTGTAATCTAGTATCTGGAAAAAATGCCGGCAAATTTTTAAAAAATACTTCGAACTTGAACACCCTTCATAAGGAATGAATTAAAGTTCACGATGTGAAATAAATACGATATACTACTGTATGTTAGGTTAGAGTGGTGGCTAAGCGAACGGCTTGAAGCCATAAGTAGCACTGATTGTGCCGTTTTAATACACGTACGTTAACAAATTTATTTAATTTTTTTGTACAAAGTATTTGTTTCAAATCGGTACACATTAAAATGAAAAAAAAATGCAGCTTAAATCAACTTTTTCCTTCAAGGCAAACAATCAGCTAGAGCCCAGAGCATAAGACAAAAGCTTGGAAGAATGCTCAACTGCTTTGCACTGGCACTTATTATTCTAACTTGATAACATGAAAGAAGAAAAATAAAAGAACAAAATAGATGTATGAGGAAAACGAAAATTCCATGGCATACTTTTAGTTGTGAAGGATAGGTAAAACTCCATTGCATACCTTAAGTTGTTAAAGAAAGGTAGAATTAAATTGTCAAATATAGGAAGAAAACAAAAATTTTAAGAAACGCGTGCCAGAACATACGAGCAAAGTGAAGTGTACAGAAGCGGGGGGTTGGTAAGCGAAACGAGTTAGTTGTAAAACAATGGTTTTTACAAACTAAATTCGCTCCCGAACACCAGAACTGCCATAGTTAAGCATAAAACAGATTTTGATAGTTTTTTAGCGGATCACCACCTATAAAGTTTTCTAAACTAACTAAGCTAACTATTAGGTTCAAAAAATTATATAAATTTTCTTCAGATACTTTTGTTATATTGCAAATTTTAACATTTAATTTTTTATTTTCTACTGGGTCTTGCAGTAGTTTGCGAGCGCATATGTTTATACTACAGTAACTGACCAAACTTCAATTAAGTACATAGCTGCTATCTCAAATTAATAACTTTTACTCAAATGATTACATGGATACCAAACGTAAAAGTTCCATTGGACGAACTTAATTAAGCTATATATTCTAAGCCCACAAAGTAATAATGAAGAACACATTTCAGAACTTATAATAAGGAAAGTTTATTTGTTACTTGATGGGATTGTCTACTGCAAGAGAAAAGGTCTGAAGTGCTTGGAAAAGCTAAGTTTCTAGTTAATAAATTAAGGTAGAATTTAATTTTATTGGACTTGCAATTAAATTTAAAAAATTGCTTATAAGTAGTAGTACGGGAACAACAAACGTGTGTATTTATAATCGGAAATCGCCACCCGGATATGTGCTTTTATTTATCATGTGAATTAAAAGTTACTCATACGTCACGTTGTATTAGGCAAGAATTTTTAAATGACATATCGAATCTTATGTTAAACAGAGCGCTGATTCCAAAAAAAAGCTGCAAAAGTTTCAAAATTCACAAAAAAAAAACTACAAAGAAGCAGCGACTTTTCTTGAAAGTGTCTAAGACATTTTTAATGTCCGAGAACTATGTAAATCTACTATATAAAACAGAACGCAACTAATATGTATGTTGGAGCGGTCCAAAAAAAGATTTTTTTTGATTTCTTACGATGTGTCAGCGGATTGAAACAGCGTCACATGTTTAAACAAAGCTATTCAAAAGGATTTTCATTAATATTGACTAACGCCATCTTTTTGAAGTTGTCCACTTTTTTCAAAAAAAAAATTGATTTTAAAAATGGTGCAATTTAAAGAGGTTATCAAAATTTCCAACAAAGTGGGGATGGTATATGAGCTATTATTAGTCGAGAAAATCGATTCCGTGATTAGTTTTTGTTCATCTTTTTTTTTTTTTAAAAATAAATTGGAAAATTGATCGGAAAACAATGAAAAAATGCCGGTTTTGTACTTTAACATCAGTTTCGTATATCTTTGTCAGCTTAACAGAAAGCCGTAAGCTGCATATCATATTCTTATTTCACAACGAAGATATCTACATTTTTCTAAATTAGCAGACCTGATATTCTTTGAATCGTAGTGGACACATATTAAGATGATACAAATTGTTTTTTGCTGCTAACAGCTTTGATAATTGCAAGTTTATTGGTGCATTTTTTTTCTCATATAAATTATATGGAAAACTAAAAAGCACGATGAGCCACCAGTAAATACTATGAGGTCTTCTTGTACCAGAATTTTGCTATCACATTCAGCTATTGTTCACATTCAGCCAAATTGTGCGTAGTTGGCCAAAAGGGTATGTCACTTTCCATATAATTAAGGCACCTAAAACGCTATATCTTGGCACCTACAGCAGCCGCAGCTGTGAAATTTGACACCATGGAGCCTCGGGGAAATAATTACTACAGGTATATATGACGCTATAATCGGTACTTTTTGGAGATTTAATTGCAAAGCTAAGCGTTCGAAGTGGAAGAATTCAAGTTTTTCAACTAAGTTTGTTACCTTGGATAGTTGGGAAATTGAAAGAAATAAAAACAAACCAGAAGGAAATATATAGAAATTCTGAATTTTTCTGGTTAAGCCACTAATCGAAATCGATAGAGTAAACGATTCCAAAACGAATCTAAAATGAATCTTAATTAATGTTCTCATTGTAAACTGTGGAAATGTATCCAAATATTTGTCTAACAGCTACAATACTTTAGTTTAATTCCATTGACTTGAGGACTAATATCAAAATTATAAGGAAAATTGCCAATGTCTACGTTTTGTACAGCATTTGTGAAGTTCGGGTTGTTATTTTATCTTAGACTATTGAATTGTTAATGTATCAATATGATACAAGTATATGCCTTGTTTCGAAATATTTTATATTGAAAGTTCTAGATTCATTTCAAAGTCCGTTCATGTCTATATTCAACATGCTTAATTCTTCAATTTATATGTATGTTTCGTATTTAAAATATTTAAATAAACTTTATAGTTTGTCTCATAACTGTGAGAATCTTCATTTAATATTCCACGCATAAATAGAAAATTGAGCAATCTTGACTTGACCTTAGGTCCTACTACAATAATTTACAAACTAAGGGTTTAACGTTACTTAATATTAAGCAAACAAAAGTTGAGTCTTTTGAAATTACTTGGAAGCGAACAACAAGGAACAAAGTACTACTATCTAGAGTTTATAGTAAAAAAAAACAGCAACAAGAGCTATATTCTCAACCACAACACATTATTTGTAAGCATTTTCATCTCGTTTTCTTGGTATAAATTTGTTGTTTCTGCTTCTGTTATCCACATAATTGCATAATTTGTATTCAATTCCTTAATCCAAGAACCTTTGTATCCACTGCTGCTCCTGCCACTCTGTTGCCATTGCTATCAGCAGCCTCACATCCTTGTGCGCCTGATGGCAACCCTTTTTTTGTGTTGCCACCTACATAATTCTTTTTTTTTTCAATTTTTTTCACCTCTTTTTATCTTTTCAAGTTTTCTTAGGGTTTTTGTTCTTGTTATTTGGATGATTACCATTTTATGTGAAAGAACTCTTTGTTGGAGCTACCACACTGCAACCGAGTGCAAAGGATAATAATAGAGATGTTTTTTTTTGTCAGTGGGTTGGCATCTTTGTGTGCTAGTTTTGGTGCTACCCAAATGGAATTTCGTCAATTATGGTTCAGATGAAAAGTAGATTACTGGTTAAGATTTTGTCACACAAAAACAAACACAGTCAATTGATAGAGTTGGGAGAAAAGAGTCAAAAATACAATTTAGTCTTTTATCTAATTATTTTACTATTTGCGGGATTTGAAACAGCGATAGCATTACTGCTAACATCAAGTGCTAGTTTATTAACTTGTTATCCATAAAATACTGCGATGGTTAAAAGCGCAATACAAGTTAAGTTTCATATACCAAACCCGCATTGCACATACATACATTTTATCTTTAGAAGGGGGTGTCAGAGCAGAAAAGTACATATATTTCTAATTAGCTTGACCTCGTGAGTCGGTTTTGCTAAGTTGATCAGACTGTCTTTGGAAATAACGTTTATGTGAAAATTAAGTGAAATGAATGAAATGTGGAAGAGAGGCTATGTCTTTGACCGTAATGTATGGTATTAAAAACATCCCATTTGCCCACACAAATCTGAGCCTATCTCAATCATCCTATCTTATGAAATCTTATGTTGTCCAGTGTCCATCGGGGTTTCTTGGATATCATTTCGATGAAATGCTTACCGCTTCTTTTTTATGCCCTACACTAAGGGTACACCTACTTTCTCATTCATTTTTAACGCTTAGAGGGTGCTTGGCAGGTACAAACAAGTGTATATGTACTTGAAAAGCTTCACTAGCGGACCCGATTTACCAATGTCTAACCGAGATAATTTAATAAAATTTGGTGAATAAACTAGACCTACAAGCTTCTTGGAAATGAAAATGGTTAAAATCATTCAATTAAGTAAAATCATTTCTCTAACACGCCTACCGCTCATACAAATTGAGAGAGTTCTTTGATTTAGTGTAACCAAATTCCTCATAAATACTTATGATAAGGGGACGTCCATAAGTAACGTGAGGTGTTTTTTTTGAAAATTCGGACTCCCCCTCTCCCCTTGGTGAGATTTAGTAAGTTCTGGCGGGACCCCCCTCTCTTACTTGAGTCTTTCCTTATCATTTTTAGACGTAATCTGCTTTAATAACGTATCTCTCTCTGCATCAAAAAGTCTACGTGAGATTTTCGTTGACCCCCACCCACTCCCTTGGTGAGATTTTGCCAGACCACCTCTCACCCTATTTTGACTCACGTAATTTATGGACGGCCCCTAACTTGGACAAGCTCTGAGCAAGAAATTAGCGAATTTCGAGAAGAGAGCGTAGCAAAAACTTTGAAACGCTATACTGCGAGAATTGTTTAAGGTAAAGGAATCAAATTTCTCACAAATGCAAGAAATAGTTCGGTCTAGCATCAGAGCTCGGTGAATTTTGGAAAGAAGGCGTGGCATCTCCCACACTAGCATAATAAGCTTTTAAACCTTACACAAAGAGATATTTAAGTATATATTGCCAAATTCAAATACCCTATATAATTTTCGGTAAAATATTGAAGGTTCTAGTACTTGAAAAAAAAAATGGATGTAATCGACCGAAAGGGATTATTGATTTATTGTATCTTATAGTACCAGGACAATGTCTACTTTAAGTTTTAACCACAAGTAAGAGTGTTATCTTTGACCTCACTAAAAATTTAATACCGTAGACAATTTTTCCATATTTCCATAATTTACAGCAGGAGTCAGGACTACAACATATGTATATTAAAAACTAAGAAAATCCAAGTACAATAAAATACGGATGTAATACAATCTCCGAAGTAACAACTTTAGAAAAGAACAATAAATAAAATGAAGATTTTAAGCTTATCGGCACATTGCTAACCTAGAAGACATGATGGCACACGAGTATGTCATTACATCGAGTGCACCAACAGTTTCAACTGGGTAGTAAAGAAATAGCATTAGTGTGCGTATGCGTTTGGGTGTGTAGCTATGTGTGTTTTAACATTTTACTGCTGAACGTGATGCTACTATATCACCTAAACCGTTATAATTTATTTAAGCCAAACGCGAATTTCGCCATAAGAACTTAACCCATTGGTAGTGGCGAGTTTTACTTATTTCCTTTTTTTATGGTTTCGTTCGACATTTCTTACTCTACCTTTTAAGGTTTAGTTTCTCATATTTTTTTCGCTACACACACCGAATATTGTTTTGCGTGCAAAATAATTTATGTGAAAACATACTGTGGCTTTGCCGTCAAGCCTTTTAATATAGCTATTTCAGTGTTGAACGAAAAAATTTCTTATTTTAAAGCTTCGAGAGTGCATATCTTCTATATAAGTAAAATTATAGCTATTTTTGATGTTCGCGCATCATGCAAAAACTACTGGACCAATTTTAATCAAATATGTTTAGTTCTATTTGCTGAACACTTGTTCTGAATTTCCAATTAAAATTATAACGATTTTATTACTAAATATCAAAATACTAATGTTGTAAAATTGCTAAAAATTACAAAAAAAGAAACAAGCATAACAAATCTTTTAACGGGAAGTTAATGTTTTTGTATATTTTTTGTTATTGTCTTTCCCATGGCAATACAATGGAGTATTTATGGAAGAGAAACAACAAAATATTCAAATTTTACTCTCGCTCCAATACTCAATTTGTCAATTTACATTGCAAACAACAGAAACCCAAGATTTGTGAAGAATGTACAAAAATTACAGTAAGTCTGCTAAGAAATTTTAATTGTTTGCTTTCGCAGAAAAAATTAAAAACAGGCTAATCGTACAAAGTCCGCCGACATCAGCTACTTAAAACATAAAAATTTTAAAACAAATTCTCACTTGCAGTTCTCACTTTTGTTCACCAAAAAAAAAAAAATAGTTGGTATTTTTTTTAGCTTAAAAGATTTAAAAACATTTAACAGAATAGAAAATAAAGAGCTAAATACCAAAATTTTTTCAAAATTTGAAAAATATGTAATTCGGTAATTTTTTAAATAAATGCATACTTTGATTTTTTTGAGTTTCTTGAAAAACATCGAAAAAACTATATGGAAGAGGATAAAGAAAAATTATAACTATTTTTGATGTTATTATTTAATTGATGCTATTCCCCATTGTTTTTGATAATAAAATTTTTGGAAAATTTTATGTTCAAAATTCAACTTTAGATAAGCACTAAGCAATATATAAGATTCAAAAAATGTTGGAGAAAAAAGTCAACAAGGTGTGCATTGATTTAAGAAATGACTGAATTGTGTAAAACAAAGTTTTTTGCTTAAATAAATCCAGTTTTAAATTTAAAAATATGCACTGAAAATTTGTACTTTATATTGAAAAACTTTAAAATCAGAACTTTTTAATTGATGAAAAATTTCCTGAACCAATGCGACTGTAAAATGCGGGTTCTCTCTTTCGGGTTCTCTGAATTGAACTCCCTAATACAAACTAGTGAAAGAGGAAAGTGTTTGTTGTACATGATGGAATGCTAAGCCTTTAACATTGTTCAATATTTGAAACCGTACTTATTAATAATATCTAGTGAGGTTAAATTAAGCTTAATTCTGGAAGTTTGAGAAGAAGGAATTGCTTTTAATAAAATCTGCTCTGAGTTATCTGAAATGGGTTTTCGAAAAAAACATTTTTATTAATTATTGACAATCATCTGAATCAGGTGCAAAAATTATCCCATTAAGTGAGTATTTTACGAAATGTAACCCATCGTCGGAGCCCGAATTTTGAAAAAAAAATGTTTTTTTATTATCTTAAGCTTAAAAATTTGTTTTGCTTTTACCTTAAAAATAAAGTTTTTTTTTCAAATTTGATCACCAAGGATTTGCTTTAATTTTGGTTAGCTTTCATTGTTTATTTCTAGCAAGAATTCTACCCATTTTCGAACCAAAAAACTAGATTTGGGACCACTGTGCGCAACCTAGAATTTGGTACAAGGTTATTATATTCTTAAGCTGAAAAAGTAGGACGCTAATGAATGAGACAAATGAAATCTGAAAAGAATCATAGCCTGTTATCGTTGTGTCATAAATGGGGGCAAATTTATGTCACCATGTTAAAAACCATATGAATTTAAAATTTTTTTTATTATGTTATTAAATTTTCACTTTTTCAATGCTATTTTCTATAGTCAACTGTATTCAACATACATAAATGTCAAAGCAGATTACATTCACCATCTCTCAAATAACTCCCTCTATCTATCGAAATTTCTAACGCTTAAAAGAAAAGACACCGATTGCATTATGTTTTTTTCTAATCCGCACTCTTACTGAGAATCTGACTTTAGCGTCATCTAAAAGAACTGGCTTATTTCGTAGATATGTTGTCATCAATATCGTTCTATATGGAAACCAACCATAGCTATCTTGGCAGCATTCTCGCTACTAAAGGACATAATGACCATAAAATATGGTCACAGTCATAACACGGACAAAATTGATCTGTGAATATTTAAATCAGATATTCAATCAGGCACATTGGTCCAAAGTATTTAACTTTTATAAATTCCATAAAACCCTAAATACCTGAACTTGTGCCTTTGAGCTTAAGGGGTCCGCCATCATGGCAAGATACTGCGTGCACTTATGCATGTTTTGTATGAAGTGAAATAGGAGAACCCATTTTTATAGTTTTTTTTTTTTTTTGTTCACACTGTCAATATACATGGTAGAAGTCTACTGAGGACCCCTTTCAACGATTTTTGTGAGTTTTTTTTTATAATAATAATAATAATTTTTTTATTATCAATACCCTTACTTATTTGGTCATCAATATGTTATTTTCTATTTTTATGAATTTTTAGGAATGAAAATTATCTATTTTATTTTGATCATAAAATTTGTTTTATTTGCCCTTTTCAGTTTTAAGACCTGAGTTTTGAATAGGCCGCAAAAAGAAAAATGTTGAGAAATACCCAGAACATCGTGCGGCCTAATGATAGAAAGTTATACATCGAAAGTCGAATCAAACTGGTGGAGTATAAAACAGCAAAATAGCTTTAGAAATGTTGTTTTTTAGACTCTTCGCTCCTAATGGAGTCTTATGATAGTAGTTGTTTTCCTTGAGATTAAAATGCCTTATCAATTGTAGCTTAATCCAGTATCATTAAAATTTACTCAGCATGTTGAGACGTGATTTTTTACAGTATATATTGCAATTTGACATTGAAAAAATACTTTTTAATATAGCTTGGGATTCCAAAAAATTACACTGACTTAAGATTCAAGCTAAGATTCGATATTTTTCAATAATATTAACAGAGCATTTTACATTTTAACAAAACTACGTATCCGTAAAAATTCACAGCTCAGTTAAGAAGAGTCGTCCATCTTTATAGTCTATATATTAAGCTTAAGAACCTAAATTCCTTACTTTACCATTTTTTGCAACATCGTGTGAAATCCGTCAACAGTATTTTGTTCAATTTGCATTTCGGTAAAATATCTGTTTTTCACAATTATTACCCAACCAACTCACATTCCATTAGTCAGCAAAAATAAATCCTGTTCCTGATAGATTTTAATGCTGTAAAAAATGAATCCGTATCATCAACTGATGGTGTACGCATTTGCATCATTTCGTTAAAAAGCTCCTGGCGCCATGATTTGCATGCAACAGCACTTCTTTCACACATGCATAGCGCCCATAAGCACACACATCTCTGATTTGCACCTCCCCAGCAAACATTTTCAATGGTGCAAGAATTATATGACAATCGTGGTGTTGATTGTTTCGATCGCGTGGGTGAACATATTCTGATATGAAGTAATAAGTAGTTGAAGACGATATGAAAATTTGTATTAAGTCATATAGGATTCGAAATTATTGTAATATTTAATAGTTACATCATTTTTAATTTCAATAGCATGAGATGCAAATTTCTATTTAACTTAATTTCAGTTTAACTCTTCATCCTTTGGAAGATGACAAATTCACCAATTTTGCAACTGCTAGCTGGGTATGTACTTATGTTACATGCGGTAAAAGAAGAGCTAACAAAAGCAGTTGGCAAGAAAAAATTGGTTCCTTTTTGCCAAATAAGCTTACAAATCAATGCATTTCAACGAAAGATGTGAAAGCTAAAAACAAGAACAATGGTATAAAAAAAAATCTTTTTTTTTTCACTTTTATTTATTCCGAACTTGGAATTTGTTGCAAATGCACATTGAAACACATGCGCATACACTAAAATACACACTTAGTTGTATGTACGAAAAAACATGTCACAGGATGGTGCAAAACAAACTCTTCTTAACTTTTTATCTCATTGTTTTCATATCTTATTTTACATATCTTAAGAATTTTGCTAGCAAAAGGATTTCAATAGACAACAGAACGAGGACAACTTTCAACAGAGCGTGCAAGCGATGAAGCCCATTTCCAATTTAAAGGTTCCCTTAACAAGCAAAGTTACAGTATAAGTATGAGCTACGGAGAATCCAAGAGTAGTTTATAAGCGATAATTACACTCATTCAAATGTATTGTTTAATGCGGTGTACCATCCAAAAGGATCTTCAGTATATCGACGAATTTTAAAAATTTTTAAAGCCAGAACCATCCGCGTCTGTAGTGTCAACATGTTAGAGCCGCAGCGCATACTGCCATGTTTCTGTTACGAGTCAACTTTGGCGAGTGCATTAGTTTCAATCGAACGCTGTGTTCAATTGACTTAACAGCTTCATGGCTCTATTTCAAAAATCGAGCATAAGTCAATAACCAAGCGATGGTTCCCCAACTGAAAACAAAAGGTCATGGAAAATATGTTGGAAAGAACACGAATGTTCGAAGTCAAAAATGGCCACCATTTGCGAAGTGTAACTTTTCACTTTTACGTCAATAAAATTATTCAATTGTATACTAAACTTGAAAAAAGAAATGTTATTTGCTCTGAATTAAAAAAGTTATAACGAATTCAAACCATAAAGGTAATTTTTCACCACCTTGTACATATGAATATGTATGTATACATGTGAGCTTTATTGAGAAAACGGTAAGCTTCCACTCAGAATATTAATATCTTATGCCTACTTTAAGGTAAATGCGTATTGGATTCTTAAGTGAAATGCAAGAACAATGGCTCTGGAGATATAACCGTCGTTCAGAAAAATGTCCATTCTTTACAAATATAAAATTTTTGACCCAAAATGTGAAATAGAGCAATACATATACAAAAAAAATAAAAACGGTTTTACGGCGAATGAGCTCAGAACGAAATATAATGGGCAACTGAATGGGCGATGAGTACGAGATCGATACTAAGTGTTATTGTCGTAGTAACGCTTATTGAAGCAGCCAAAACTTCATCGATGAAATCGATGAAAATTTGGAGTTGACAGATTTTCCTCGGCTCAAAGCCGAAGTTTGAGCAAAAGTATTTTTAATTTTTCAATATTCGGTTGGAGCCTTGAAAATTTGAAGAAACAAAACTTGCATGCTACATGTCGTATGAGTAACATGTAAGGACAATCACTCCCGTCAGAAGCGGATGAAGAAGAAAACTAATAGCTGAAAGATCTTTTAGTGATAACCAAATTACTTTTTTATACAGATCAAAATTGCTGAGTAGCGCTACCTTTTTGATTGGCGTTATTTTATTATTCATTCAAAAAATATGACACGAAAGTTGTGAATAAACTTGATTATATTGCGACGAATCGATAAACCAAAAGAGATCCATAATTTGTAAAAAGTTTAAGAACTAAATAAAATGCTGAATTTCATTTGAAACAAAGTGTCATCAAAAAAATATGGAAAAATTAATAATCTCGAAAGCCATTTTCTTGTGTACAGAATTATACCTTTATTGGAAGTCTCTACAAAGTTGTCATCCCCACCCCTGTTTCTAACAGTACATTTTTTAAATCTACTCATTAAAATTTTGGATGTTTTTACCTAATAACTAGATTTTAATGTAATAAGTTGTAAGTAAGGGGCCATTCATTAAGTATGATACAATGTACAAAGTTTTTCATTTGCATAGCGATAATGATTTGTATGTCTGTAATGAAAAAAAGCACAACGTAGGATACATATGTCAGACGTCCTTATCGGACGCAATCCCTATTGAAATATGTAGCATACCTATTGAAAGTTCCAATAACAATATAAGTTTTATTTGAAGTCAATTTATTTTTTTTTGTTTTTATTATGTTCAACTAACACGATAAAAAGTGTCGAAACATTATAACATGAATGTGTTAGTTTTTTTCCTCTGAATGTGAGGCTTAATTAGGTGTTACTCATACGTCATGGTTACCACAACAAGCGTAGCAAAAAAATTAATATTTAAATCGTAAATATTTTTTAAGGAATCAGTAAAAAGACAATCATTGCACAAAATATTGCGAGAAACTTTAATCTTCGGAGCATTTATCAACACTGGGAGAGAACAAAGTGCCTCAATAGGAAACAGATAAATTCAGTGTAATACTTGAATAGGTTTTTTGCAAAAATTAAAATCAGTGCATGGGTTAAATAGTCTTTAGAGTTGGTTCTTGATTTTGCTTATGGTATTCAATTACGGTTTATTCTAAAGTTCAAATAAATACAAAAAAATAAGAAGTGTTATTTCAAAAGAAAAGCTTAGTTAATTGCTGATCAATATTATTACCTATTTGATTATTATTAATTAATGAAGAACTCTGAAATTCATAAGTTTCTGTTTGTTTTCATATCTTTATTTTGGCATTCTTGATTATTTCACGATACGAGTAATGCGTCACGAAAAAGAGGATAACAAATTGGACAAACGTTATGCACTAGTCGAATTTCCACAAAACAGGTTAAGGAAATATGTACTTCAAAATTAAAACAATTTCCACGATTTTTTAATGGGCGTATGCTTACTTATGTCAGACGAAACTTACACATTTCGCAATATTCTACAAAAAAAAAAAGTCTCATATGAAAACGAAAAAGGTCAGAAAATGGAAAATGCATAACTCCGGATTCTGAGCCTGGGGCTAATTTAATGTATTATGTACTTAGTTGGAGAATGTGACTTTCTTAACAAAAAACGTCTTATTAATTAATGTTATATTTGTTTGGATATCCTTTCTTGAGATAAATATAAGGCAGTGAATTATTTACTGTAGATGTTTTTGAAAATATTCTTGGCCTCAATTAAAATGGAAGTACCGAATTTTTTTTTTGATGACATTTTGTCAAATTTTAGATTATTACAGGAGTAAAAGACTCATTTAAGAAATTGAACAAGTTATGTAGGTACGTATAGTTTTTTGACTAAAAGTGCGCAAGTTTTTTTTGCTTAAAGTAAAAATTGTTATAACTTTATGTAATTTTAATGAAATTCAACAAAAATTTACTATTTTTTAAGTGAAGAATGAAATATAATTTTTAGAATGAAACTCCTTCGTATAAATAATTTGCAAGGGTAACTTTAACTTCAGTTTATACATAGGGTATACTGCTACTTACTTTACAGCTTTATTTTATTACAAAGTACAAAATACTATAGATCCTAAGTATCCACGTCCTATTGGCCTACATAATAGTGCAGAAAATAGTCACAAATTTAAGTATAGTTTTTGTCAGTAGTTTTGCTTATATATATTTAACAATTGATACGTGCTTAGAATTTCAAACTTAGGTGTACTGAGCTCGGATAATAAATGTTACAAAATCCTTACATTAGTCGTAATTTCAACTTAGCATTAACGTTTAAATTTAACCTTAAGTTCTACAATCGCTATCCTTAAAAATAAATGCTCAAGAACAACAATTAAACCTAAATCTGTTTACGCAATTTGATTTTCATTGCTTTCATCAGCATTCATCAGATTACATTCGCTTGCAAATTCAAATAGGAAAAAGGAATCTAAAAGAAATATACTAAAAGTAGTAAAACTCAAAAAAAAAAAAAAAAACGAAAAATTATAAAATGAAAAATTACGTTTCCGCTTAGTTTGTTCAGTGGAATACGTAAGTATTTTCTTGTCGCTGCTGTTATTTCTGCCACATCTTGTAGTAACATAAAATTGTGAGGCATTTTTTGCATTTCCGCATTTACTGCTCTACGCTTTGCAAAAATAGGAAATGTAACTGGAAAACAAATTTCCTTTTTATTTTCTCGTCAAATCCTTCAATTTGTTTTTACCTACTGTAAGGGTGCTTCCTTGTAACTTTGTTATAGCGCAGTTTTTTAACTGCAATTTTGCTTACAAAAATATCTGATACAAAATCCATTGCTTTAATCCTACATTACACAAGAACCAACAATAAGATAGTTTAGCCTTTTGAAAGACTTCAAAAGCTTATATTGTATTGATTTAACTGGAAAGTTTGTAAAGCATTTTCCTGCAAATTATACAAAGTGGACTTGAAGTTACATCTTACGTGGCTTACTAGGTATATATATACTACAAATAATCTAAGATTTCATTAAGAACACAGCACCTGAACAACAGTTCTATAACTTATTCGATACCTCGTCTATTGTTTTATGCTTTGGCAGTTATTTTCATGTCATACGGAGATTTTTCGGTCATGAAATCGATGTGTTTTCATCTCCTCCACAACATTGTTCTTAATAAAATTTTCTACTTGTGGCTTACTTTCCGAGTTATGAGCGAAATTTTTTTTCGGCCTCTTACAGCCAGCAAATCAATGAATCTGGGGACTGACGCTTATTTTGATTATGAGTCATATTTAAACAAGTAATTACAAAAAAAAAACCAAATTAAAGCGGGATGAAATGATTATGAAAAATGCAACGCTACCTCCTGCACTATTATATCCTAAGTGTCGTTAATCGGGAAGCTAGGTATATTAATACTTTTTGAAAATAAAGGAAAATTTTTAATATAATAAAATGTTTATTATTAAATGCATTCAAAATTATTCTAACAATTATGCGCCACTTGTAATACAAAAAATGCAGTTAAATTAATTAAACATTTTCTTATGAGCGTTTAATAGATATACAGCCTAGAATCAAGTACCATTTACTATTTAATACTACAGGAGCTAAACGTCGATTTTAGAATTTCTTTTTCCATTTTCTGAAAGTTATTTTTATCAAAATATGCAGCAAAACCGACTCAAATAATTACAACAGAAGCGAAATAGACTTGTTTCGAGAGGCAACATGCTTGAGAAGAGAAAGTAGTAGAGATGTTAAAATTTTCTTTGTGCAACTAATGGGAACTATCGACATTGCAAAGTACTGAAATCAACGAACTGTAATATATTCTGTTTGCTAAGTTCTCCGCATTTATAGCAATGAAATTATAACTTTTTTTCGCGATCAAGTTTTGGCGCGAGTTAATCCCATCTTAGGGGCGCAATTATGTACTTCTATCTCTTTTTGAAACCATATGGAAAGAAAAGAGACTTTCTGATGAATGGCCTGAAGTCTAATTTATTAAAATTCCTAAAACAGAGAAATCATGAATCACTCGAGCGATCACTGCGTTAACAGAGCAGTTCGGATTTCGTACCAACCGCTCATGTAACAATGGAACTTGTAGCTACCAATCTGTATTTTCCTATAACATATAGTGAAGCACAAACATGCATTTACGCACGCTTCGTTGTCTTCACTATTGTCTTGGATAGCATACAGCTGTGGTCAACTAATTGGAAACGAAGTTAGTTTTTTCATTTATTTTTCTATGTGAATCAGAAAATTTATAAATATTATAAATGTGGAACATATAAGCTCTAAAAATAAGAACATAATTGAAATCAAATTGATAGCATAAAAAGTTTTATGAGAGATTTCCTGCTCATGGACGAATTTCATGCAAGGACCCATTGGTGACAGTTAAGCGGAGGAATAGCTGCATGCAGTTTGCTAAGACGCATGCCGGTTGGCCGCTCATTGAATGGAAATAAGACCCTTTTGGATGTTTTACATATCTTCCACCATCTAGTCCAAGGTGTCGTTTTGTCGCTCCATACCACATTTCCATTTAATCAGCGGCCAACTGCCATGCGTCTTAGCAAACTGTATGCAGCTATTCCTCCGCTTAACCGTCACCAATGGGTCCTTGCGTGAAATTCGTTTCCAATTAGTTGACAACAGCTGCATACATAATTGGGAATGCACTGGTAACCTATATACCTATCAAACATCATTAAGGCACAGTAAGAGTGTAGTAGTTTTATAATGCTTTTCTCCTTATTTCAGTTTCAGTGGAAACCACTGAAATTAGGAGTCTAAAGTATGGTACAAAGCTTGCAATCTACGTTGATCTCACAAATTTTCATCAAATTTCTAGCAAGTTAGGTTAAAAATCGTCATTTTCTATGTTGGTTTGATATGTTTTTATCTTATACGAATTCTTTTATATATTTCTATGATTGTTAGTATTTCGAAAAAAGAACATAATTGGTCATGTTAAAATTCTGTTAATTTAGAAAAATGCAGATATCTTGGTTTTGAAATAAGATAATGATATGCGGTTTCGGCATTCTTTTAAGCGAATAATAGTACATTAAAAATGATGTACCATGTGATCGGCGGTAAGATAATATTTGAGGTGTTGCAAATAGAAAATGGAAAATTGGTATTTTTTTACGTTTGTCCGGTCAATTGTTAATTTTTTTATAAGAAAGAAAGAAGAAGAAGAAAAACAAATCATGGATTTGAATTCCCCGACCGATAGTTGCGTGAAAACCATACCCACTTTGTTGAAAAATTTGATAACCTCTGTAACTTGCACCATTTTTAAATCAATATTTTGGAAAATGGGTTGTTTACTTAAAACAGAAGGCGCTAATCCAGTTTTCAATATTAACCTTAATCCTAGTTATGGGCTTTGTCCAGACACATAAGGCTACTGTAATCCGCTGACACATCGTGAATAAATCAAAAAGTTTTTATTTTGAACCGCTCTTGTATATACTCTGAACATAGTTTTAGCCGGTTTAGGAAGAAAGAATAGGGTAACCATCTTACCCAGCCCACACAAAAAGATTGGAAAAATATTTGTTATAAATTCTTTTGCTTTTCCATTGCCAGGATTATTAAGTATGCCAGGAATACATTATTGAAGTGATGTATGTGTTCATATTATATGGAATACATATGTTTATACAATATGTAATAAATATGTTGTATAATATTTGTGTTTCCTTGTTCATCACACTTCAGTGCATGTATTTACAAGTTTCACACACTCATACATAAGAGCAAAATCGTACATACACTAAGATTAATGACGTACTGATTTTACCAACAACATCAAATAATTAATACAACAACATCAGGCTTTTTACAACTTACATTTTCTATCAGGAAATGCTCCTGCTATTTTCATGATATTGTTTGGCATATCGTATTTTGTATTCCCAACGTGAAAAGTAGTCGTATATCAAGCGCTTCTGTTCAGTCGTATATTGAAGTGTTGCTGTAATTTATAACTTTATTTCACTGCCACTAATTGTTTGGTTGTGTGAGTATATGTCTGTGTAAAAGTCATGCATTACTAAAGTATGTATGTATAGTACAGGGTGTTTCATTTAGCTTATCTCATTGAAATATTTAACAATTTACATAAATACGTGTAAATATTCACAGAAAAAAATGTAGACAAGAGTTTCCGAATTCTTGTGTGAACATTTAATATCGTTTCCCTAATATCCAGTTAAATTTTTATTTGGACTCTCACGAAATACTTATAGCTAAGATTAACGGTCATAAAAAACGCTATTATACGTTGTTTGCACTTTTTTACAAAACAGCTGACGCAACTGACGTCAAATCAAAGCGAAGCAACAAAAACGCGATAATGTCCGTGTGAAAGCTGTTTCTAATACATTAGAATTAAGAGTAACGACCATAGAAGAGATAACAGTAAATTGCTAAAAGAGCAAAGGACTGTAACCACAACTATTTTCCAAAAGTGTTTCGATGAGAAGAAGCAGGGCCGTCTTTAGATTTGGTGACCAAAAACTGAAAAAGGACCCCTTGTAATAAATTTTATGATCAAAATAACAAAGTTCGGTATATTACTAATGCATAGAAATCATTGATTGATGAGAAAAAAAAAACAAAAAAAGGTCCATATGTTCCCATGTTTGGGTCCCTCGAGATATGTAGAGGTAGTCTAACCCTACCTTAATACGTTAAATTAATGCTGGTTGGCTTAAGGAGCGGCAAAGTACGTTCTTGCCCCGGGCGCCGAATGTGCACGGTATGCCATTGGTTATGATATGTAATAATGTATATGATGTAAAATATAATAGAATATAATATATAAAATAGAATATAAAAATTTCTGGAACTTTTCGATTTACACTTTACTTTACTTTACTTTACACGCCTATCTTTTTCAATCAAGCCAAAAACCATCAAAGGCACGAGCACAATCACACTTTAATATTGTGAATTTTCACATTATGTAGATAAATGTATTTTATCAACGAGAAATGAACAAAGTTAATTTATGCATTATTGCTAATTCATGGTTTACACTGGGAAATTCAGTGAGCGAAGTTCTTGCCTACTATCTTTTATGATTTTTGTTTTGCGTTTACGACAAACAACAAATTCTCTATCTCGATCTTTACGTTTTTCGCCTCTTGCCAACAAGTTAAACTGCACTGATATTTCAACCTACAAACCTAGGACTACAAATGTAAGGCATTTATCTTTTATAGAACACACATACATTCTAACACAACTAGAAAACTTATAAAAGGTATAAAGGCAAATTGAAAGAAAATATCGTAACCCCATTGACAGCCGTGACAACAACACAGCGACGACAACTGAATTCTGCTACTACTTACAAACGAACCGAAAAACATTCCATTAAATGGTATCGATTTTCTTCTTGTTTCATTCGCATTCTTCTGCTTTTCTGATTCCGTTAAATTTTTTTATTTTGTTTCTTAGCCTAATGGGGAGTTTGGGGGTGGACTGCAATCTGTGGCCTATTCGTTTATGTGTATGTGTGTGTGTAAGTCTATTAGAGGCTGAGTACAAACCCAGTTGGCAATTGTGCAAGGCTTCTCTCAGAGTAGACCTGCTAACAGTGCTGTCATTTATACTACATACAATAGTGCTTTTGTGCTACTCTTTAGCGAGCACTTAATTTTTTTTTTTTTTTTTTTTTTGAAACGGCAATGCTGCATGTGCTAACGCTTATAATGGTGTTCAAATTTGAGGTGTATTTTTTAATGTTAATTAAAAGACATACATTTTCTGAAATCTTTATTTATTTTTAGTAGAAATTGATTATTTATAATGAAAAATAATGTCGTTGTCCTCCGCTAGCTCGCTGGCTGGCAATCTCTTACGAACATTTCAATAAGTTTTTCGCTGGCAATCTTTTACGAACATTTGAATAAATTTTTCGCCTAATGATAGTTCAATTAGTTATATTTTCTCGATAATGTTGTCTTTGAGGTGTTGAACAGTTTAAGGACTACCCGCATAAACTTTACTCTTCAAGAAACCTATGAAAAGGAATTTAATGGTGTTTAAACGCATGAGCTTAGTGGACAATTCACTTCTGTTTTTCTAGAAATTATCCGATTGCTAAACTTCTATTTCAAAAGATCGATTGATTGATGATTGATTTCGTTGCTGTGTGGCATGTTGCACCATCCCATTGAAACCACATATTCTGCACGTCAATATTTTCCAATTGACTCTACAAAAAGTTTCTAACCATCTCTCGATATCAGTTTAATTTCTGTGAACTACAACGAATTGATGCATTTGACTCTTGTGCTAACAGCTGCAATATTATCACTTAAACGACCACTACGATGATAGATTCTGCTTCTCTGATCTTATACTGAACCAGTTTCTTCAAATTTATCAATGACATGTTTAAAAGAACGATTTGTCGGAGCATTTTCTCTATCGTATTTTGAACGAAATTTTCTTCCAACTTTAGAAAAACTTCCACCATATTTAAAATAAGTTTTAATAATAAAAACACGTTCTTCACTCGTGTAGCGACTAACCAAAAATTCTTTACTTTATACCTGAAAAAATGTCGATGTAATCGAGTACCTGTAAGCAAAATGGCGGCAAATTAAAAAAAGATACATCAAACTTTAACACTCTTTATAATGCCTTCTCAAAATCAGGTTTTTATGAGTATATGGCTTCCAAAAGTTGCCTTTTTATCACGGCCAACATTTCTCCTCTATATTTATTATACTATTTTACCTTCCAATATCAGACCTATAAGCCACAAAATCTACTCTCAATTTTTTGTTACCAAGACTCGATTGTTTTTTAGTTCGCAATTAATTTAAAAAAATATCACAAAGTTTGATTGGAACTCTAATTTTTGCATATTTACAATATCTTTTATCCGATGCAGGATGCAAGAAATTGAAAAATATTGGAATTAAACTGTGTCGATATTTTTAAATATCAATTTTAAATGTGTTAATATTTCTACACATCGAATTTTCAGTTCTTATTTTCTTCAAACCAGGCCTAATTTTCTCTCTTCCATTTAGTCACGACTCAGACAAGGCAATAATTGCCAGCAAGTCTGCAGCTGTCGCAGAGTTTTTGGGAA
Source organism: Tricholauxania praeusta (assembly GCA_949775025.1). Taxonomy (NCBI): domain Eukaryota; kingdom Metazoa; phylum Arthropoda; class Insecta; order Diptera; family Lauxaniidae; genus Tricholauxania; species Tricholauxania praeusta. Next base: position 35,811,346 of record OX459029.1, on the reverse strand, counting down.
AAAAAATTGCAAAGAAAGGGATTGGGTACACACATCGCAGTATATATAATCGTCGTTGGTATTCCGCTTGATATTACTTTTCCAATTATTCAGTTAATGACTTCTTTTTAAAGCATTCCTTTGTATAATTCCGTATTTGATTTTGTTTTTAGATTAATTTGCTTAACTACGATATCTACAGTTTTGTGAGTTCAAACCTCAGCCATAAAAACTTTGGTTTATTTTAAATTTTTTGTTAATCAGGAGATTGTGGTCAACAATTTTATGTCGATATATTTGTAGTTATTTATAACATAATGTTTCTCAATTTAAATTTTCGATGTAGGGAATGGATTAGATTTCAACGAAAAACTTATTGAAAATTTTAAGAATGCGAAAGTAAAATAAAAAATGCTTTCATCATATAATCAGGGAAATAATCAATGATTAAGTTTATCATATATGTAGCTAAGCCTCATTTCCCTCCATGCAAAAACGATGAATTTTGTCATAAAATGAATCATAAATTAAACGGTAAGGCCAAAGAAAAGAAAAAGTTGCCATCATCTGAATGTTTACGGCAAGTGCAAAAGGTAATGCCGAAAAAAACTTGCTTGATCCGAATAGGAACATAGAAGGCTTAGCTTCCAAGATGGCTTACTTTCCTCACTTCCACTTAAAAAGGAGTACGCAAAGCTTCCTTTGGAAGGCCTGTTCAACCAAGTCTATTCATATAAAAATAAAGAGTTTTGGGGCAGCCATTTCCTTCCCAAGAGAGGCCTTCTAACAGGGCTTCTTACACTTGTGTTTGCCTACTGGGAGACAACTAATGACACCTGCCATTTAGTCACACCAATACCAACAAACATAATAGTGCACAACGCGACCCTTAGTCACTATTGGTACTTGGCCATTTTCGAGCCAAAAAGGTGTGAAGCTTAAAAAGAAACCAAAAAAGACATAAGAACGAGCTACGTATACGGGCGTAGTCGAATGTATAAAACTAAAGCTGAAAAGTCAAAGGGAGGAAATTTAGCAACCATCGAATAGATGAAATCAATGCACCATAACTTACCTCATCGATAAATTCAAAATCGCCACCATTTTCGCCGTATTTCTTTTTCTTGCCATCAACACCAGCCACCAACAGGGATGACATCAACACCAGACAGACCGTTGCTATCAAAAGTAAACACTTCATTTTATGACAGGGGACAACCACCAACGACACGGCGATTAACGATTACGACTGGAACGATAATGTGATTACTTTTAAAGTTTTATTTTTTTTTTTTTTTGATAATTTTATATTTTCTTCATATCCGTTTCCGTGTTCAAGAATTTATTTTGCTTTAGAGCAAAAACTTAATCCCAAGCAAAATAAAAAAAAAAACATGTTCATGAAGATGAAACTTGAGTGACACACCATAGTATGTAGTCATATTTATATGTAAAATCTCTAACACCATGCAAAACACTACACTACAGTCTACAGTTTTATGTGTCACTCATGTTTCATTTCCATTTATTTAAAAAAATATTTTCTTTATATCTGTTAAATAAACATTCCATAAATTAATTTAATTTATTTGCCACTGCCTTAATGCAAACGCATACACACAGAAACACACACACGTTCGTACACGCATCTGCACATACAAATACACTTGCCACTCTTGGCTTTTGGTTTTAGTCCTTTGTATTACTTTTTCTATTGCTTTTGCTGTTGTTGTTTTTATAGTTATAGTATAAGTTTTTTATTTCTGTTATAAGATTCCCAGAGACTTTTTAACACCGTCGCGTTCGAATGAAAACTGAGACAAGACTTTGGAGGAATTCGTTGATTTTGTCACCACGTACTCGCAGTAGTAGTCGTAGGAATTTTCTCTCTTACGCTCTATTCTAAAAGGAAATTGTGGGTACACCACATATGAGAGACACTTAAGGGAGTGGAGAGTAACACTACAATTTGATTTTCCACTACTTACTAATTGCTAGGGTAAATAAACCTGCAGTAACTTTTAGAGTGTTTCAAACAGTACGTTATGGTTGTTTAGAAAAATGCAGAACGCATCTATGTATAGTACTTACTCGGCATGTATTGCTTCGTAAGCCTTCATATAAAATCTTACGAAATTTTAGTTACGTTTCAGAGATCTATCACTTTCATTTCAGCAAGCCTATTGATTTCATTTCAAATGTTTCTCAAACGTAACGTAACGTTTTATTACGCCATGGTACTCTGAAATTTTTTTATCTGCATCGCTTGTGCTATTATTTTATTACGTCATCGGATTCTGAATTAATGTTTTATTTTATTCGGTTAACTAGGAGTTGACATTTAGATAGTAATGGCTTGTTTCAAAATTCTTTGAATGTTGAGTTTTGAATGATTTTTGATTTTTGCTAATCATTATTCATTTACTGTGGTATATCCAAGCTTCAATATGACCTAGTATGCTTGGATAGAATAGTTCTTCCCATTTAAATAAAAGCCTATGTCAAAAACTAAAGTTATTTTATTTGAAGTACACTCAATCAAACTTGTCAATTAGAGACACCGCAGATAAGAGAATCCTGCCAATAAGAGAAAAGCAAAGAAATTCATAGAATCGTAATTTGAACTATCATAAGAATTAATCTGCCAATAAGAGAACGTAATGGAAGCTTCCAATAAGAAAATGAGATGAGCCTCGTGCGAAATTGTGTCCAAGGAAAAAAACGTCACAGATTTGCTTCTTTTTTTTTTTGGTTGATGCTCATTATTTGTTGACGATCATTGCTGGTTATGATGGAAAAGACATTGCGAATTCCGACGAAGCTGCACCTTTATTTTGGTAAGTTCCACAAAAATCGATGATGTCCAAAGGAAAACAATGTGCAGGCGGTAAAATGTCGAAAAAAAGATTAAATTTCATGTTATGTGTGGGCTGCAGATGGGACATTCGAGAAGCCACTTGTCATCGGTAAAGCAAAAAAGCCATATTGTTTTAAGAACATCGATACAAACTTGATGCCAGTTCATTGGTTTTGGAATAAAATTGCTTGGATGACTACTGGCATTATGCAGACTTGGTTGACACAGTTCAATGACCGAATAAAACCACAAAAACGTAAAGTTCTACTTTTTATGGACAATAGAGCGTTACACGTATCAATAGATTTGTCGAACATCACCGTTATTTTTTTTTTTTTGCCGAACACCTCCAGTGTGTAACAGCACACAATTTTAAATCTTGACTTTCACTTCGAATAAGAGAAAACTTGCGAATAGGAGAGAAAAAAAAATCCCCAGACGTAGTCTCTTATCGACAAGTTTGAGTGTATTTATATTTTTTTAATTTTAAAAGGTCATTTAGTTAACAGAAACTATAGTTTATTTGAATTATTATTTCAATTTCGTGTATTAAACATAACTGCGTCGCCGTTTTCTACTTCTCACTTTTAGGAACAACTAATTTCAGTATATATCAATACTAGTGTGCGCTCAATGGTTGAAATTCAACCATTATAGTGACAAAACAAAAAATACTTATCCAAATACTATACCACAAATAAAAATCATGGTATCATGTTGCCTTATCCCAATCTCTATCCCTTCCTTGAAGTTCAATATATACATACATATTTCCATAACAAATTTCATCAATATCAGTCAACTAAGAAAACATATTTTCCTGTAAGGGGCGTGGCGCTACTCATTTAGAATGAATACCTTTTCTCAAGGTTCAATATATCTCCAATGGAGATATGGAGATTCTCCATACCGAATTTCATCAAAATCAAATTATTAGTTTAGCAGTGAAAATGTGTTTGCCTGTTAGAGGCGTGGCACCACCTACTCAAAACAAATATCTTTACTCAGTATTCAATCTATCTCCAAATCAAATTTCATCAAAATCAGTTCATTAGCTTAGCCGTGGAAACGTATTTGTCCTGATATATGCGTGGCACCGCTTATTAATGGACGGCCCCCAATCGGTTCGAAACACTATGGTAACAAATTTTGTAAAATTAATCTAAAATTTTTATCTTTAACCCCTTCGGACCATATTTCAAAGTGAAATTTGACCTAAGCCGACATTTTTTAAACTATTTTTTCTTGAGTGGCTTTTAATTTTAAGAAAAAAACATATTAAAAAAATGTATCAGTTGGATCTAGTTTTGTGTAGTTGAAGATATAGCTTTTCTAAAAATATTTTTAAGTTGGAAACTCCTGAACAGATTTTACATACATTGATGTCATATGGAGGTCATTTTACTGTCTATAAGATTTATGCATAAAAATTTTAAATAATTTCCACATGTTTTGCGGTATTTGTTTGTGATTTTTAAATATGTAACTGTTATTTTCTCTAAAAATTGTATTATTGCTCTGTAATTTTATTAACATATTATGATAGCCCAATTAATTGACTTTAATTCCATATGACATCAATATATCATAGAAAAAACTTTCGGTTTGTTTTTCAGTTATAAAAAAATACCCAATTAACTTTTTGATCTTTTTTATAAATAATAGCTAGTGTTTAGAATATAAATAACTGAAAACTAACTAACAATTTTTTTTATAAAAACTTCTTACTTTTTTCTTAAGGCCCTTTATTAAATTTTGTACAGTTGTTTCATCGACAGTACGGAACGGTCTCTTCCACTTAAGTCTGAAATCTTGTAAGTTTTTTGATGTTTTGTTTCTTTTTTATTGTGATATACCTACTCTTTTATGTTGATACTTATGATATTGTTAAATAAAAATTACCACATCTGTATCACGATTTTGAAACAGAAAAGGGTCAGGAATATTTTACGGTTTGACAAAAGAATGATCCGTATTATTATAGGACTTCTAATGGTTCCCGACTACTTTAGGATACAGTAAAGATTAGGAAGAAGTATAATTAATGCAGCTCTCTCTCTCTGCGAATGCGTTGCACTCTATAGACAACAAAATATTCGACGATTTGGGCATAACAAAAAATGTACTATGTGCTATTCGAACGAATGATGGCTTCGATCATCTCAGGAGAAACATTTGCATTTGCGCAACATTTTCTAATAGTATTTCTTTCATAATTTATTTTGATTTTAATTTCTTTCATTACATTGTTCGTAAAGTCCCGATGTTTAAAAAAAAGTCATTTAAAGCATTAAGTTTTTTTATTCCATTATTTTTCGTCGCATCGTTTTAGAAATATATTTTTCTCTGTGTGAAACATTAGTAATGCAAGGCTGAGAGTAAATATTTCTATAAGAAACTAGCACTCAACAAAAAAGTGCGCATGTCCATAGCCAACCTCTGTGCTCTCAATCCTTACTTAATGTTGAACTCCTTCGTAAACTTTTTTGTCTCTTAGGTAACCACTTTGAGTATCAACTACTCATTTAATATTGATTTTTTTGGCAGGGCTATACAATTCATAATTTCATTGCATCAAACCAATATTTATCCCATGAACTTTAAACAATAAGCACTTTGGGACATTTCCAAAAAATGACACCCAATTGGTAAAAATTTAATTTGTAATGGTTACAATATTTTTAGTCTTAAAGTATTTTATTTATTTATTTTATTTTTTTAAAGATCTCCAAAAAGGCGTATTTTTATTTTTGTTTTCAAAAACGGGTTTCTTTAATATATCTGCATATATATGGGGCATTCCATGCCAAATCACCGAGGTTTTGGCCAGACCCTCTTTGATTTCGCTAATTTTTTGATATGTTTTAGTGCGTGTTAAAAGCAACAAGCACACCAATTTCCAGTCCTGTATTCGAAACCGTTATTAAGTAATCGGTTTTTTAAATTTTAAGGCAAAAAATTTTCAATTAACGATAAACTATTAATAAATATTGATATCAATAAAAAAAAATAAAAAAAATTATTCGAAGTAATAATTAATTAGTTATTAACTTTTAAAGAACAAAATCGACATTATCAAAAAGTGCGACTTTTAAGCCGTAGTTCAAGATGTGCTGTTAATTTTTTCTATTTTTTTTTCGAATTTTGAAAATTTTATATTTGTTTTTATGATTGAATTATCTACATCATTAGTTTAAACAAAAAAAGATCTGGTTTCTCACATGCCTTTTTATGTATTTTGAGTCGTAAGTTCCAAAAATGCCAACCATTTTTTTTTTCTTAAGAATCGTTTTCGAGTTATTCCCCAAAAACCAGTTTTTTGTACTTTTTTCATTTATTTGGTCATATTTCCATCAATTTTTTTTCGAACTAAATCAGTTGCACACCATTCAAAAAATTATATTTTTCTTACTAACGGCTTGGAGTTAATGAGAATCGAATAAGATTTGATGGAGTTACAAGTGATCAAAGTCGGAAAAAAGTGATTTTTTTGCTCATTTTTAAAAGTCACTAAATTTCAATTGCTATGTTAAATCCAAAAATCTTACTTTTTCATATTTTTAAGACATGATTTTACCGTTACTTACTGTCATTTGCCAAATTAGGATGTGATTTTTGTGTCTTTCAGAAAGCCCGTGAGAAAGCCTGTCAAATGCAAAATTCATTAGACATTCCAAATTTTTTTAACAAAGAAATCTTCGGGACACGAGCTTTTCTGATTTGGTTCAAATTTTGTATGAGTATTATAGTTCGATGAGCCTTAGTTCACGGGATATCGAGGGTCAAAACTGAAGTTTCACCAAATGGATTATTTTTCGAAAATTCATTAAAATTCGTACAAACACCACACGATACCCATTTTATCTTCATTAAAAGGAAAAAAAACATCAAATTTATATACTCGCACATATTTTCGAGCCAAAACTTTAGAAAAATCATACAAGGAAATCAGAAATAGCCAATAAGCTTTATTATATTATTTATCTCACAACCGGTCCTTTTTTTTTTTTGATTTCCTCTCATTTTTGATATATTAATTACAGAGGCCAATAAAAAAAAAGTTTTGGTCGGAAAGCCAAACCCACTTATTCTTGTGTAAAATTCTTCGCTAGTTCGAAAAAAAAAAATTATTTTTTAAACAATTTTGAATATGTTGAAGCAAGTATATTTATTATTATCATAAACTTACATAAGTAGTTCATTAAAATTCATTTAAATTCCCAAAAATATTCCACGACAACCATTTTAACGTCATTAAAAGTAAAAACTTTTATGTTTATGTACATAGATCATTATATAAATAGGCAATCTCTTAACGGTTGTACCACTTTTTCTCAGCCATAGCACAACGTAATCGCTCAATTTTTTTTTTTTGTTGGAAAGTTTGTGAGGAGAAGGGGGGACATGTATACTTTGCTTTTCAATAGTAGGCGGTGCCACGCGCCTAAAAAGGAAAAAAGGTTTCCTTGGCTAAACTAATGGACCGATTTTGATAAAATTTTGTTTGAAGATAGATTGAATCCTAAGAAAGATTATTAGAAACTCTGATTTCTAAAAAGGGGCGTGGCATCGCCTCAAATGTGAAAAAACGCTATCACGGCTGTGCCACTGCACCGATTTTGATGAAATTTGGTATATAGATAGATTGGATCTTAAGTAAAAATATATTTTTTTGTGGGCGGTGCCACGCCTCTTACAGGAAAATACGTCGTTACTACTAAACTAACGGACCGATTTTGATGAAATTTTGTTTGAAGATGATTGAATCCTAAGAAAGATAATTAGAAACTCTGATTTCTAAAAAGGGGCGTGGCATCGCCTTATATGTGAAAAACGCTATCACGGCTGTGCCACTGCACCGATTTTGATGAAATTTGGTATATAGATAGATTGGATCTTAAGTAAAAATATATTTTTTAGTGGGCGGTGCCACGCCTCTTACAGGAAAATACGTCGTTACTACTAAACTAACGGACCGATTTTGATGAAATTTTGTTAGGATGGAGACTGAACCCTAAAAAAGATGTCTAAAAACTAAAAATTTTTAAGGAGGTGTGACATCGCCCCTAATGGAAAAAAACGATATCACGACTGTGTGTCATATGGGCTAATGTGCCCATTTTGATGGAATTTGGTACAGTGATAGTTTGGACCCTGAGGCAAGCTATTTGCTTTAAAGTGGACGGTACCAACCCCCAGTAGAAAAATATGTTGTCACAGCTAAGCTAATGAACCGATTTTTATGAATTCGGTATGTAGATAGATTGCGCCCTAAGTAAGAGAAAGAGATAGTGGTAGGGATGTAGCGACATGATACTATGATCTAAATTTTTGGAGCGATGACAAAAAATTACTCTTTCCAGTTCAGTTTTTTAATACTATAAGGGGAAGTCCATAAATTTCGTGAGTCAAAAAAGGGCGGGAGAGGGTCCGGAAAAATCTCACCAAGTCTCACAAAGGGACAGGGGGGTCAATAAAAATCTCACGATAATTTTTTATGCAGAGACTAAGCATTATTATAGCAGATTACATTTAAAAATTAGAAGGCAAGTCTCATGGATGGGAGGGGAGGGGGGGGGGGGGGGGGGGTGTCCCGTCAGAACTCACCAAATCTCATCAAGAGGAGAAGCCATAGCACAACATAATCGCTTAGTTTTTTTTTGTTGTAATAGTTATGAAGAGGACCAGTGCAGAATGTGAATTTTTTTTAATAGTAGGCGAAGCCACACCTTCAACAGGAAAATACGTTTCCACGGTTAAACAAGTGGATTGATTTTGGGAAAATTTGGTCTGGAGATTGGTGAAATGGAGGTATGGAGATAGATTGAAGCTTTTTTTTTTATGTGGGTGGTGCCACGCTTTTATCAGGAAAATATGTTTCCTTGGCTGAACTAATTGATTGATTTTGATGAAATTCGGTATGGAGATATGTATATTGAACTCCAAGAAGATATAGATATAGGGATAGGGCAAGATTTTAGTTAGCATGTTTACTTTTTTTAAAAGCGATGACAAAAATAGCTCTTTTTTATATCAGTTTTTTAATACCAAAAGCATTTTTAATGGTTGAATTTCAACCACTGGGCGAACTCTAGTTAAAACTTAAACATTAAAAAAGATATATAAGGACATTAAGAGTAGCCAATAAACTCTCTTATCCCTGTTATATCAATGTTAATTCTTTTAGATTTCTTTACATTTTTGATACGTAAATTATTGATAAATTACCTACTATGAGTTAAAGGTTTTAGCTTTTGACCATAACGCCTTCTATTTAAAAAAAAAATACTTACATATTTGTATGACTGTAAAGACTAAAATTTCATAAAAAAAAAAAAAAAAAAAAACAATTAACAACACTCGTTTCAACGTAAAAAACTGCAATGATTATTTTCAAAAAACTTTTTAAAAAATAGAAGGCCTGATTATATGGCCTTAAAGCTTTTTTAAGTATTATTCTGTGATTTTTTTCAAGCTGATCTTCTGGAGCAATAACACCGCATTATACACTGCAGTTCTGTGGATGTAATTGATGCTGATTAATCCTCCAGGTTTCGTATGAAAGTCTGCAGTTTTATCAGCAGTTTTCATTGAGATAAAATCATCCTTAATGCATTTCTATAGTATATTGGATTCCAATGAAAGAAAGCACAATGGGAGCAAGCGATCGCATTGAAATCTGAAAAACTTATTCCATTTGATTGTGTTATTATAAATTTTATTTGATCAGTAATATGTTTTAATAACAAGTCTGACATTCTTAACAATTCTTTGATGTCATTGATTTAAAAACTTTTTAATGATTTCAGAGCCTAATAAGTTAAAAATTTTATTTAAATTTTACATTTATGGGTTGTACATCAATTACGTAAGACGTTTTTTGATGATTTTGAAACCACCTTCCATCCCGTCTTCAGTAATATTTGATAATTTTCATCATGAGGAATGAAAAAAAATTAAAACAAAACGATCTGTAACAAATTAAGTTTTTTGTTCATGAAAGTTTTGGAATAATGGATATTTTTACCACAAAATTTCTAATTTTCAATGAACTTGACTTATTTAATATTATTTATTGTGTACACCATTTTTAGAAGTATATTTTACTTTACTCCATTGGTAAAATCGTTAAGGCTAGCTATATAATGAACACAACTACTATTTGATACAAATACTAGTAATTTTGTGTTTTCTGTAACCAGAAATATAAAAAACAAATACAACACGAGCTCAGACCCCTGATCCTATGCCAAAAAGAAAGAACTTGGACGTTGAAAATTGGCCAGAGCTCAAATTTCAAAATACAAAAAAAAAAAAAATGTTATAAAAACAAAATAAGCTTTCAATAATTTCTGATTTTTTAAAAAAAAATTCAACAGAACTAACATTCATAAAAAATTCCAAACAAATGAGAAATTGAAATCTCATTTTCATTTCGATAAGAAAAAATAAAACTAAAATCACCAAAATTCGAGTTTTAGCCAATTTCTCAAATATAATTCAAATGATAATTTACCCTACGACGATAAAAAATTTTAAAAACTTATATTTTAAAAATTTATGCATTTTTTCTTTTTTAAATTTGAAAAATTGTAGCGCAATAATAGCCGGACTTATGCCGAAATGATTTTATGGCAAATGCCCGGCAGGTATAGTGGGTGGAGTGAGCAGTTCTACCCACTCGAGAAATTCCGAGTGGGTAAGTACACACTCACAGAAGACTCATGCGACGAGTATTCTACACTTCGATTGCGTTGAAACATTGGTGAACCTTGGAAAAGTAAACGTTATGCAAAAAATATCGTCGGCTCACCCAAAATAGATGATCAAGAATTAGACAGCGTTGATGAAAGTATTCAGCACGCTGAACGCATTGACAGAGCAGGGTCTGCCTTTACGAGGCGACAACAACAGCGAGAACTCCAATATCAAGGCGTTTTTGAAAGCTCGAGATGAACACAGATGGCTCTATCACGAAAGTTAAAATTAAATTCTTGACCTGACGGCCACCACGATCTTGTCAAAGATTTTCATCGAGATAAAAAGCGCAGAGTGGTTTTCAATTTTGTTAGATGAAACTCAGATGTCTCCCGAATCGAGCAAGTTTTTGTCTGCTTCAGAATCGTTTCCGTCGATTTAGTTGCAAAAGAAAATTTTACGAGATTTATTTCAACTCCGAAAACTCAAGCGGATAGTTATTCGACATTATTGACGGGGTTTTCGTTGTAAATGAGTTAAATCTCAAAAAACTCAGAGGATAGTGCTACGATAGGCATCCAATTTTTCCGGCAAAGTCTTAGGATTGCAGATGCGGATACGCTGCTCACAGGTAAGCTCAATCTTGTTGTCAATTTTGAACAATTTTATAACATTATTTTAACATCCATAAACATTATCTTCCAGAACTTCTCCCTCCTTCATATCGTCGCTCACTTCTACAACGGCCCTAATTGACATTTTTTTTTTAAATCCAGTTTTATACATAGTACCAGGAGACCGACCAAAGTTCGGTTTTTCGTTTTCAGGTTGAAAAAGTCGAAAAAATGTAATGCAATTGAATGAGTGTCGGAAATATTTAAAAAATATTGAATATGGTTGAAAAGCCGAAAATATGAAAAATGTTGAAAAACATTGAGAGAAAGCAGGTGAAAAAGTTTGATAAACTCGATAGTATATTAAAATGTTGAAAACGTTGAAAGAGATTGAAAAGCTCGAAAAAAGTTGAAAGTCTCGGAAAAAGATGAATAAGGTTGAAGAGTCGAAAAAACTTGAATGTGGTTGAAAAAGTCCAAAAAATATGGAACGTGTTGAAAAAAGTTGAAAAGGTTGAAAAATATTGAAAAAGTTGGAAGAGTTTGAATAGTTCGGAAAAATTTGAATAAGGTTGAAAAATTCGAAAATATATGGAAAATGTTGAAAAAAGTTGAAAGAGGTTGAAACAGTTGATCGAAAAAAGTTGAACAAGGTTGAAAAATTCGAAAAAATATGGAAAATGTTGAGAAAAGTTGAAAGAAGTTGAAAAATGTTGAAACAGTTGAAAGACGTTGAAAAACTCGAAAAAATATGAAAAATGATGAGAAAAGTTGAAAGAGGTTGAAAAAGTCAGACAAATTTGGGAAATGTTGAGAAAAGTTGAAAGAGGTTGAAAAATGTTGAAACAGTTGAAAGAAGTTGAAAAACTCGAAAAAAGTTGAATGAGGTTGAAAAAATCAATCAAATATTGAAAGCGTTGAAAATATTTGAAAAATGTAGAAAATCGTTGAGAAAAGTTGAAAGAGGTTGAAAAATAATGAAGCAGTTGAAAGACGTTGAAAAACTCGTTGAATGAGGCTGAATATATTGAGACCAAATTTTAATAGGATCACTCCTTCAGTTTGCTAAATATGGCATCAACGTTATAATTTTGTATGGGAGGTGCCACGCCCACTAATGAAATCCCATCAAAGTTCATATAATTTCAAAGCTTATAGTAACCGACACCTCTACACCAAATTTAAAGAATATTACTCCGATAGCACACTAAATATAACATTTAAAGTGTTTTGCTTATATGGGAGGTGCCACACCCACTGATGCAATCTCGTCGATTTTCATTTAATTTCAAAGCTTATGGTAACCGACACCTCCACACCAAATTTAAAAAATTTGACTCCAAGAGCACACTAAATGTAGCCTTAAACATTTTTTGCTTGTATGGAAGGTGCCACGCCCAAAAATGCAATCCCGTCGAAATCCATTTAGTTTCAAAGCTTATGGTAACCGACATCTCTACACCAAATTTTAAAAAAATTACGCCCATAGCACACTAAATATAACACTTAACATTTTTTGCATGTAGGGGAGGTGCCACGCCCACTGATGCAATCCCATCGAAATCCATTTAGTTTCAAAGCTTATAGTAACCGACATCTCTATACCAAATTTAAAAAATATTACTCTCATAGAACAATAAATGTAGCTTTTAACTGTTTTCGCTTGTATGGACGGTGCCACGCCCACAGGTGCCGTTTCGCCCACTTTTGGCTACAAGATACCCAATAGCATAACGATTGCGTTGTTAGTTCTCTTATTATAACGTTTATAAATATTGTGGGCTGTGCCACGCCTTTCAACGAGTTTTGCCAGTATAGTGGCATAGCTTGTTATAATGACCTCATTCAGCGGTATTAACTTTAAAATTTTTATGAAAATCCTAGGTGCCGTTTTCGAGTAATATCGAATAAAAGTTTTCAATTATTGAAATGTGTCACGCCCACTGTTCCGACTCCGCCCACTTTTGATAGCATTTAAGATATTTATGATATGCATCCGTCTACCAAATTTTGTTGCAATACCTTGAATGGTTTGCGAGTTTTCACGAAATAAAAATTTAAATTTAGGGCTGTGCCACGCCCCTGTTAGAAACTTGAAAAACTTTAAACCTAGTCCAATCTTAATTTTGTTCACATATGAACGAAGTCCCGAAGTTTTATCAAAATCGCTGCAGCCGTTTTCGAAATAAAGTTCAGCCATGTATAAATAAATATATACATAAATAAACAATTTTAGCTCGTTTAATAATAGTAGATTCCTTGTGCATTTGAGGTTGGCTTCAGATTCCATACGAAAATGTTTGACTCTCAAACCGCTTCTTTAGACGTCTTACGTATTAAATGCACAACTCTTTATTAAATTTGTTCATCACCATCGAAAAAAAACGTTTTACAAAATTACAACAAATATTTTGTTAATGTAAAATAAAAAGGCTTAGTACTTGTTATATATAAACAACATAAATCTAATAAAATATTTGGTTAATTCATATCTTAACAATAGTTATAGGTATTAGCTGTTTGTTTTGAGAAGGCCATATTTTTTTAAATCAAAAAGGACGATAATATAAGCATTAAAGTTGTAACATTTACTTTATGCTCCCATCTGAATTCTATGAAAAAGAGAACAGCAGTATTGTGTCCAGAGGCATTAATGTATAGTAGAGCGATTAATAAGGATGTTTTATCTTTTTTCAACACGGCACTACAAAATCTCTTTACGGATGTAGAAAATCGTCTAGCCTCCAAATTTTAACTCGCTTTAAAACAACCAAATGAGCGTCATATTTTTGTTACAATACCAAAAGTTGTCTTAATCAAAATAAGTTAATAATTCATACATTTTTTGAGATAAATCAATGAAATTTCATGAAGGAAGCTTAATATAAATTATTACACAGGACTCCATGTAAACTTATGTATGTATTTAGATTTGAATGGAGACCTGTATAATAATTTTCAATTTACGATATTTCGATATAATTCCAAGTAAGTTTTGAAGAGGAAGAGTTGTCCTTCCGAACCTCATTAATGGTTTCATAAAAAAAATTACATTTCTATGTAAATTTGCCTCAAATATTTCGAAAAACCGTGATTTTCACACTTTTAGGTTCGAATATCTCAAAAATCGGAGACACTCGAGAAATTCTGAGCTTGGATTCTAATTTAGCGCGTTAAAGACTTTCGGAAAAGTATATTAGGATTCTAGCAACATAGATTTGACCAAATTTTGTCAACCTGTGTTATCATTAGAGTAAAATTTTAGACCCAAGGTTTCATACAAACTTGCCATTGTTATTTGTTAGTTTCCAAAGTTGGTTTTAATTTTTATGTGGAATTTTCAATCACTGGGTTTTTGATCATACATATATAGGAGCAAAAATTTTATTTTTTTTTATTATATGTATGTGTTCTCATAATTTTAATTGATAAAATTGTTGTTGCTGAATCTTGTTCTGAGAATTAAGCATAAGTAACACGTAACACTTACATTTCATTGTCACAAAAATACCTCAAACAAATACTTATTGAAATATATATTTTTGGCCACTACATTGTAGTACTGTTTCAAAAAATAAACAAGGGATTACCAATAATGTTTAATATATGTTCGATGGCTTTCTTAATAGATATGTTTCATAAGGACAGTTTGAAAAATTTTGGTTTTAATGGAGTTAAACTAATATCTAATGAAACATTTACTAAAAAATTTTTTTAATACAATTTAAAATAAAAAAAAATATTCATAAAAGAATCAAAATTTGAACAAAATGAAGCTCATTATCATTACCTTTTGTATACGTTTAAGTTTTTAATAATACATAATAGAATTAAGGGATTGTAAAATATTTAAAAATTCTTTCAACTGCTTGATACCAATTTGGTTACTTTATAAATGAACTTTAAGAGATTCCATACGACTAACAATACGACGACGCAGTTCAGCATATCTAAAAAAAATGTATATAATTCAATAAAGATTATTTAAGAATACTTTTGCAAACATTTATTTACATACTTATCCTTAACTTTGGCGATTTCACGTTCCAATTCTTGATCGTAACGCTCTAAAATTGCACGGCACTCTGGTACAGATAAATTCAAAAACTGAGCAACTTCATTGCTGTAAAAAATAATACTGATAGCCCAATGTTTTGTCACATATTTTTATACTTTTTACCTTATTTCGTCTGTTTTTCTTGTATCCACAAGAAATAAACGCGCTACATCTTCGTGTGGACCCAACATAACCCTTGTTATAAGAGGAAAGTCGTTATCCTTAAGACGTTTTTGTTCTCCATTGTCACGTATTATAAATAGTGTAAAATTATCAGCAGAGCTTTCGACTTTATATTTTTCCAGCACCAAATTTATAACTTCTTGTGTAGTCACCAATGATGTTACCCAAACAGACATTTGCGAACCATAGGGCGGTGTAAAAAATGAAGTTTCGCGATTATAAAAATGTCCATTTATTGAACACCGACGTTTGAGTTTAGTTCGAGACCTAAAATTAATTTAATAAGTTCTCAGTCATATATGCAACGAAACCAACACTAAATAAATAAATTAAGTACAATAAGGGTATTCACACACTAAAGTGTGCGACTTTTACACTTTTAGTGTAAGAAACAGTACAATACTAAAAGTAAACTTAACTTTTATTCAAATCCTATCTTATCAAAATTGGAGGGTGACAAGAATTCATTGAAGTAATTTTTAAAATGCTATTAATTTAATTATGAGAAAGTCGAGAGAAACTCGAAACTGTTCTAAAAAAAATCAGTTACAAAATTCTATCACTTTCTTGCACACTTTTGAGCAAGGATGAAATTTGGTGAATATGTTTGATTTTGTATTCAGAAGTAAAATCAGCTTAGCTTACTTCTGCACCTGGAGGCAATACCCACTGGTTGTCGTTTTAAAACCACGTTTCTGTTAAATTTTTGGAGGAGTATAGTTAAGTCGAAAAACAACATGAACAAAGCTATAAAGGAGAAAAGAAAACATCTATTTCTTGTGCTATGACCTCTGAACGATAAGATTTGGCCGAGTTAAATCAATTTTAGATGTCTTAAGACTCGAATCCTTAGCCGAAATTGCTATTTTTTAAAAATATTTTATAAATCAAAATATATATTATATTCAAAAATATATAGAAGAGAAAAAGATATCGATGTTTGCGACGGTTTTTGGACTCTTTGTATGTTCTGAAAAACCAGTTTCTCTTGAAAACAACCTATTTGAGAAAATCGTCAATATTTTTGGTAAGAACGAGATCTAAGAGGTCTGTGTTTTCTTTTTGCATTTTCATAATTTGTTTTTTAAATTTGAATACGATTCTACGTCATATAATTCGTATAATTTTACTACTATATACGACTGCAGCCAAAGATAAAAAATATAATAGCAACTTATTTGTTTACTTATTAAATCCTTAAATTGCAATTTCTTTTAAAAATTTTTTTAACTGTTTGCTGTTACATAAAATTCTCTGACTTAGGGGTTTTATTATTTTGTTTTGCCAAAGAATTTACCATTTGAGAGCAATAGTTTTCCTCTAATTATTTACAAAACTTCTGTGTAACTTAAAACGATTTGTGATTGCAGTCAACATTCTCTTACCTTCTATTGCCGCTCCTTCGCTTTATTGCAGCTGCACCTGTTCGCGGTGGACGACGCAAAATAACGCCATCTTCAGTTACATGCAGTGATTGCTCACTGATGTCTTCACTCGCTATACCGCTATTAGCTGTTATCAAATCCTCTGTCTGTGTCAATTCATCGCCACCTACAGCTCCACTGCTTGTTATTGAGTTTGACTCGCACTCACTGCCACATTTATCTCCAGCAAAACCACTATCTTCTTTCGGATAGCAATTCATTTGAATATTCACATAACGTAGTGGAATATCACTACGTCGTACAGTTGCCGTACGATGTGGTTTCAAAGTAGAATCGTCGTCATCGTCACTGTCAGAGTAATCAAAACATGATGGACCAGATTTAGAACGATTGATGCCTTTCTCAAAGATTTGTCGTCCAGCATAATGTGGTAAATGATTATTTCCAACAGTGGAATTGGTAGCTGATCCACTTTTTTGCAATGCATAAATGCGCTGAGCCGATTGTACTGTACCACTTTTTATATTAAGCGTATCCTTAATCATAGATGGATCAATAGAACGCAATGCATGTTCGCAGTTAAAACTTTTACTCATAGGATTATCGCCATAAAACTTAAGTGAGTCATTAATGCGAGAAGGATCAATGGGTTGATTTCGCTTTAGAGTGTCATCACTTGGCTCTTGAAAAGAGTTTGCACCATTCACATAGTCTTGATGAACACTGCGTTTAAAGTCTTCAAAGTCAATCGGTTTCAGAGTAACATCATCCGATGTTTCATAATTGTCCACTGTTGTTGCAGTGGTCTCTGTTACATTTGTCGAGTTACTTGTTGCTGAAGTAACCGATGCCGTTGCTGTGATAAAGTTGTCTGACGAAGTTGTCGTAGACAAAGAGGAAGTTGGAGAACTGTTCGAAATAGGTGTAGCACCATCAGTTGTTGTTGTCGTGCTTTCAGTGCTATTTTGTGCCGACATAGTTTTAGTTGGTGAACTCTCAGCAGATGATTGCGATGACGATGGTAATTTCACTGGCATTGTTTCATATATTTTGTTCTTTTCGCTTACACGTCGTTCAACCTAGAATTACACAACGAAAATTATTAAGAGAATTATAAGTTATAATAAATAAAAAAACTTCTAAGTGTACCTGCAATAAATCATCAATTTCATCCCAATCTAATTTTTCAAGCTTATCTAATTTTGATGGCAATGTTGATGAAATACAACTGGTCGTTACAGTAGACGACGTAGCATCAGATCCACATAATGTACTGATGCTTTCAGTAATTTCTCCATTTTCAAGTGGAACACCAGTGCAATTCGAAATAGCACTATCGCCACCACAACCTCCTTCTGTAATATTGGCTGATGCTTCTTCAGGTGTTGTAGGTAATTCTGAAATTTGGTATTCATTTAAGCTGCACGAATCAAAAGTCATACTTTCGGATAGCGAAATGTCAGTTGATAAGCCATCCACTTCGCTTGCTGTAGAAGTAGTCGGGGCTAATGTATCACTGACATCATTTTCCTTGTCTGAAGTACTGTCTTGCTAAACATAGAAAAAAAATATAGAAATAAAAAAGTTCGCATTGAATTTTTTTGTTTTTTTTTTACATCTGCTGCCTTTGAAACACGACACGAGTTACGCTTGCGCACCACAAATGTGCGCTGGTCATCGTCCTCTTTGAGATGAATGACGGCTTGCACGCCCCAATATACACGTAGGGCACCTTCTAATATAAGACGGTTATTGACTTCACGGCTTCGTATTTCCATGCTTTTATTGTCAAAGAATTGATTATACACCTAGTAAACCAAAGTTTTAAGAATCAGTCACAAGAATATTGGCAATCGCGTATTGTAATTTAAATTCAGTTTAAATGTGTATCTTGATAAAAAATTAGATGCTGGGAATAAATTTCCTTAATAATAATGAACGACAGTCAAAATGATGCATTATGATTTCTTATGTAAAATAGCGCACTTATTCCGAAAAAAACGATTTAAAAATTTTCAATTGTGTAGTTTTTAAAATACTGATATATTACGTTTTGGTCTATTTTTGGAAATTAATCCCACTTAAGGCCGTTTTCACTGTAGACAATTAACAAATCAATAATTTTAACTGAGTTTCTTTAGAAAAAACTATTAAAAAATTGTTATTCCACAGTGAGGAAGGAGTTAACTTTTAAATGAAAACAATAATTAACAGGTGATTTCTGATCAGAAAATTGAGTTTGGTGTTCCACGCCAATTTTTGTCTATTTATACATTATTGTCGCAAAAAACTCTGTCTTCAAATTGAAACTATAGGAAAAACCAGTATGTATTATTTTCAAAAAATGCGTTGTGTTTAATTCAATCATCTTATACTCCGCGTCACTGGCATCTTCCATATTTAACCAATTTAACATTTTTCGTAATAAATTTTTACAAGCGCTATCGAATCAGTTTACTCTCTAATATTGAGCGGTTAGCTAACAAATAACTTGCCACTATAAAATTGAAAAATGACAATTAACTGTTTTACAAAAGTAACTTGCCACTGTAAAAATTACCCTTGTTATATTCAAAGTGTTTTAATTTCCATCAATGAAAATAGATGACATGAATTTATTGTTGATCCGCTATTGTTTAGTGTCCTACAGTAGTTAAAAGAATTGTCCATTAAATTTTGATCTACCAAGGTACTTCAGATTTTCTACAATTACCTTTTTCGAAGCGATATATTAAGCTCAGACTAATATACTTTTTTAGCCTGCCTCACAACAAAAGGAAATTGCATTGCGAGCCAGCTTTTCTTGGTAGGCCTTCTTGATCACAGGATCATGTCATATACTGACACCATTTAATGAAATCGAGACGCGTGACTATCTTGATTCTTGTTGCACGTATGATCATCAAATGTTATGTACTGACACATATTGCTTTCTAGATAAAGCATACAAAAAATGACAATGAACTATTTATGTGTTGCAACGAATAAAATCAAGCATATCCGACATGTCGTTCGTGAGTTCAATGGCCTCGAATGGACATCATTTCATTATTACATACATTCATACATATGTAGAAGATGGTCTATTTCTCTGAAAAAACTGATACTCTTGGCATTATTACTCCCGGGTGGCACCTTTCCTCCTCGCCCTCCTATCGTGAGGATTGGGCTGCATATTAATATCGTTGACTTTTTTTAATGATTTTGAAACAATCAAGAAAAATGTTCAATAGAAATAACAATTTTTCAAAAATTCAGTATCAAATAGAAGATATTGAGATCAGTGATGGCATTTGTACTTTTTTCAGTACATTTTCAGTACGACGAATTTTCAGTACATTTTTATCATTTTAATTTTGATCCATTCATTTAATTTTTTTATGCTAATTTCAAAAAAATACAAAATTTATAACAGCGGAATTTGAGATTTGGCCAATTTTTAAGTTTAACTCAAAATATCAGTTACCCTTTAGGAGATAAAAATTTGAAGATGAACTTATACGATATTTACAAGGATAAATAGTATTTTAAAAATAATAATTTTGGGACCAACTTAGTCTTAATGTATTTTTTTTTTTTTTAATAATTCCTTTGTTGGTGGTGGTACATAAAATGTTAGCAGCGCTACTTAGACTTTAAAAAAAAATTCATATATTATGAATTTTGAGTTACGCCTAATATTAATGTATTTTAAAGCAAAAGCAAAACTAAATTTAGTGACTGTGACAACATTGCCCAAATACCTTCAGTTTGGATTCCAAATGATCCCGTGGCAAACTCGGCCCATTATTAGGCCCTGGACGTAGTGCGCCTTTTACGCCAAAGCTTTTATGTGATTCCACACGTGTGCCATGGCCAAAAAGCTGGGGCCCAAAGAGGGCACCGTAGCAGGGAACATGACAATAAGGCACTCCTTTATGCTCGGCGTGTTGCCCGGGATTCAGACGTTTACCGCATTCTTCACAGCGCAGGCACTCAGGATGCCAATCGTAACCTAGTGATTGCTTGCGTTCGGCTTGATTTCGACAACAATTACAATTACAATTACAATTTGGAAAAATTTGCTATGAAAATCATCTTACCGAAATAAACGGGCTTCCCACATTTGTGACACTTCCACATTTTTGCGTTGCTCCACTGTAATTCTCACAATCGGAATTTAATTGATGTAGCGTTAGTGTGTGTACAAACGAAGCAAAAATAGAAAATAAAAACAATATTAAATGGAGTCCAAGTGGAACCGTTCCTGCATGATCCTATGGGTCGCGTCTTTTCTTTATTTTTGCGACCGAAAGCTTGATTTTTAAAGAAATTGTATTATGTATCTTATTTTCAACAAGAAACGTGAGTAGAATTATCAAAATATTCTGAGTCTCGTGAATTCTTTTACAAAACGCTTTCGTGTTGTTCCACCCCCTGGAGACTTCTTATCTTTATTTTCGAATTGTTTACTTTATTTGAAAATACCGTGGGGTTTATTTATAAAAACCGCAAACGCTTTGTTCTCTCGTAGACATGGCAAAAAAAAATTCGACACTGGACTAAAAATATGAAAATGAAGAACAAAAAAATACGTCGCTCCTCTTGTTTTTTTCTTTGTCGGCGTTTACACGAGGAAAGTCTGAGAGACAAATTCTTGTCCATTCTCTTTTGTGATTTTCGTTTCGCGTTTGCAACATATAGGGCGGTTCACACTATCACACATGTTGTCCTTCATTGCTTGACAACATGTGTGACTGTCAATATTGCTTTGCGTTCACATTATCGAGCATGCCATCAAACATCAATTGCAGAACAATTTATTGGCGTCCACATCGAAGTAAACTGCCTGAAATCTTATTTAAAATGAAAAATGTTCACTAGGCTTGACAATCAGTTCACACAGGTTGTATAGTTCCACAAGCTAGCAGAAAAATCAAAAATTTTTGAAATCCATCCAACATATGTGTCAAGCGGTCCATCCTACCGTTCACATTATCGAACATTGATGTTGTCACACCATGTTGGACAGCATGTGTGATAATGTGCCATTATGACAAATTTTTTACCTCCGCCCCTTCGCTTTTCCCCCTCTTGCCCAGAAACAAGGAGACTTTGCAGAAAGACTTTCCTCGTGTAAACGTTGACTTTGCGATTTTCCAGATTCTTGTATTTTTGAAGTTCGATGCAATGACAGCTGGAACGATCGCGATTAGAAGAAAAACTATTTTACAGCAGTAGCATACTGGTCTTAAGGCCTGAACCCATAGAGTCCGTCAAGTCCGTTGCGTCAAAGTTTACAACTGACAGCTGAGATGAAATGTATGCATTTGTATGTCAAGGCTTACAAGAGGAAACTTTTTCCGCAAAGTTTCCTTGTTTGTAGTCAAGAGGGGAAAAACGAAAGGGACGAGGTAAAAAATTTATCATATGTTGCAAACGCGAAACGAAAATCACAAAAGAGACGTGTAAACGTCGACTATGAAGTGCGGCCTATTCGCAACTTATCCGTCAACGCAACGAAAGAAGTTGGGCAACTTTTAACTTTTGATACTTTGACATATGTGAGTTTGTGCGAAACAGAAAGAAAAGAGAGATAAGAAAATTAAAATTGTTTTCATGCTTAAGAAATATATTAATGCGCTGTATAAAGGAGAAATAATGAAATTAATCATTCAAAAAGCTTATTTTTCATTTTTTATATGACTTTAAATGCGTTGCAGGCGTATTCATTGGGCCGCCTTCTTCCTTCATTTCCGTCTTGTCAGTTGTATACTTTGACGTAACGGATTTGACGGACTCTATGGGTTGAGGGCTTTACGCTTATACCTTCTGAATAGATGCCTAGTGCACCCGTTTCAATTATACGGCTATACACAATAAGCAACACAAAAATAATAAGTTTCGTTAAAGTTTCAAAGCTAATTTTACTTTCAAGTTTCACTTAACAACTGATAAGTGCGATAGCATTGTGAAGCGAAATTCTGGTGCAAATAATAAGTTATTTCTGATAATGCTTTTTATTCTAAAACCTATGCACAACCATCAAACTTTTACTTGGCAGCGTCTCCCATTCTTAGACAATTTACATTCGAATTTTTCTCTCGTTATATCTTCGATCGATAGGTTCCGTTCGATATACAACTGACTGCGAAATTGAAAATTGAAATATAACACAGAAAGCTGCATTTCAATGGCTTAGAGAATTACTATACTCAGAGTGCTCGTTAATACCAACTTTGGTATATCTATAAACAAATTTGTATTGGACATCGATGGAAATGGAAAATTGTATAACTTTATTATGTTTGATTTTATTTTAATATCAAATTTAATTTTTTCTTACGATTTGCAATCGTCGGTTTCGAGCCCATGTCCCAGCGAATCATATCCTGCGCGCTACCTACTAGGCTACCTGTCATGTGATATATGTCAAAGGCGAATCATATCTTTCTCATATTTGTTTTGGAAGAACACAACAAAAATAATGTTGTCTATCTCTTGTGTCTCTAAATCTATGTAAATAATCTGAATGTAAATGACATTCACACATAAAATCAAAAATTAATGCCTATAAGCTTAAATATACTCAAACGCACCAAGAAACTGACCGCGCTCTTTAGATCTCTAAAGGTGGTCATTGCATTGATTGTGCAATCATGCAAAAACATATGCAGTAAGTGGCCAAATTATTAGAGATTGATCGAAAATCGTAAGAAGAGTTTAACTCATCTAACTACGATGATAAGCGATGGGAGAATTATCCTCTTCAAAGGGACAGGCCGGCAGCATTTGATAGAAAAGAAACCGATCACTCGCCGTCCTATCGAAAAGCCGCGCCTGACCGATGACATCAATGGCCCAAACAACACTTGAGTATGACTGTTGCGTATTGGAATTGAGTACGTGCTACTTCTCAAAATAGAGTTGTTCGTGAACTACTGATTTTTTGTTTTAATAAACGTGTTTTACAGATAATTTCTCTTACGTGCCAAAATTCCATATTTTGGTTGACAAATGTAAATTTTTCTAACAACTCCCTGGGAAGTAGTTCCATCCCGACTGCCATGTAGAAAGGGCTAATCACCTGGTTAGCGTCATGGCATGACCTATGACCTCAGCCAAAGGCATGGGGGCCCTATACTTCGTGGTAGGGACCATGTGGCAGGACCGACACAAGTGAGTACTAGAAACTCGACTATGGCCACAGCTCGAAGAATGGTTTCCTGGTAACAAAAGTACCTTTTTATGCACGATTCGGAACCTTGCCACAAAGTCAGGAGTGTAACTGTAATTCTAGCTGACAAAAACATTAGCTATTTGCCTTGGCCGGAATCTCACCTGACTTGAACACAAGTGAGAATATGTGAGAGCTAACAAAACGGGCGGTCGTCAAAGAATTGAATACCACCAAGAGGAAGTTGATTGAGCACTTATCTGAAAATGGCATCACAACACCGAACGCAACATGCAAAAAAATTGTATACAGAGCATGCCCGACGCATACAAACTATAAGCTAAGGGTGAAATCACCAAATAATATAATTATTTTGATATTATTATCTAAATAGAATACTATAATAAATAAAAATACTTACTAGACCTAGAACCAAGTATTTGATCAAAAAAAATAATCTAGAAAATACAAAAATATGAGTAGTGTCCCTAGTAATTTGGCTGCCTACTGTAATATAACGAGTGACTTACATGTGTTACTCGGGCTCACACGATCACCCAACGTCAGGGGTAGTTATTCCAATCAGTTATTCCAATTGTTGTGAACTGGTCTGGCGGGAAAAGTCATTTAATGATTTACTTAATCGATTATTATCGAAACTATTTGTACATCCTTAGTATCATAATGACAGTAATGGTTTCGGTAGCAAAGGGTGAGTTTTTTATTCTTATCGATTATCGAAACCTCTGCAATAATTTCAATTTTCACAGAATGTACCAAGTTAAAAGTAAGTACCAGATACCATAAATCAGCTGTAATGGTTATTGCAAGCTTTTAAACCGAACGTTGAAAGTGAAATTTCTAGTTTGTAGTACAAAATTTGAAAAAACATTGAGAAATTCTCAACAAAATGCATATAACATTGCATTATCCACTACTATTGAACCATGCCAAGAACATATATTAATAAATAAATAAAAACTTTAGGCACATTCAGAAGATGCATGTTGCTGACAGTTTCAAGACAGTTTTGCTTTCCAAAAGTTCTACGGCTTCAGCACACAACAGTACAGTGAGCGTACTCCCATTTATACTAAAGTGCCGAAAACTGTTTTGTCGCAGTGAGTTACAGGCCTTAAATCTTTATTCAAACGATGTGACCATTAAAAATAAAACTCAATTTTGTATATACATACATACTTTTTAAAGTATGATATACATGTCATCTACTTACACATCCCTAGTTTGCAAATTGTCATCATTTAGTGAAAGTTCGCTACGTCGTCGTTGTTCGTTGTAGCTTATTCATATTTAGCAAAAAATAAATATAAATTATAAGCCTCTTTGCTTTTCTAAAACAAAAGACACAGTACAAAATATTAAATAAAAATGTGGGTAAACGCGTTAAACTAAAAAAGAGCTATAAATTAACTCTGTAATTAAATTACCTAAAAATACAAGGATAGGACGGTAATAAAGCGAAATTACAGTGAAACTAAACATTAATCAAGTGAGACAAGCGTGGAAATTAAATTGCCGCAAAATGAAATCTATTATAGAGTTCGAGGAATGCCTGAAGGATTCGCCCAAATTCAGGTTTGTAATTTGTTCCGTGATGCTTAAACTCATCCCGCTAGATAATTCTAAAAAAGCATTGGTGTAACGCCCTAAAAATGGTTAACATCAAAAGTGAAAATCGCTAATACAGTCTGCTGTCTAAAACTCTATGATGAAAATGCGGTCGCGAATCGGATTTTGTTTTTGATTTCGACATCTGTCTGAGTCTTTCATGTAGTCGACGTTGGTTAATCGTCATCACCAAAGTCAAGCGAGAAGAACTTAATGAAAAACTAGTAATGAATAAAAAAGCAAAATTCTATTTTAATATTTCGATTATAACGTAGCAATTTAATTTTTTCATTCTTTTTCGAGTCATTGTTGTTAACATGAATATTATTGTTACTAAGTATTTAGTAATTACTTTAGGTATGTAGTTGTATATGATGTTCTCTGCATTACTTGACGATTGGTGCAAATTAAATTTCACCGCGCTCATTAATTTTTTGTATCGAAACTTTTCAATTTTCAACATATTTTGAACAAAAAAAAATTTTGAACCTTGGCTCTAAATTCTACTGTTCCTGTTTACAGGTTCGACTATATATTCGCTGAGCAATTGTCCTATATGTTTAAGGACTGGTGTTCCGTCACTCCTAATTTAAGAAAATTGGGTGACAAGAAAAAAAGAAATTTGAACATAAAACCTGTATTATCGCTTTGGTTTGTTGTTGTCGCTTTGCCGTAACGTTTTTTATCGATAACCATCGTCAGATCGTTGCGCCGCGGATTTCGTAACCTCCCCAATTTTTCTTTAGAAAATAATCTCATTAGTAATTAGTGAAGCTGCCTTTTTTAAAAATAACTGTAAAAATACGGCTGCTGAATTGAATCGTAAAATCACACCAAATAATTTATCGAAATTGTTGCCCAGATTACTTTTATAGCTTTAGTGATGTCTGAGCTAGATGGTATTTACAATCAAACTTTAAATTTGCAAAAACTCAGATTTCGATGTTTTAATTTTTACTTTTTTCGAAATCTTAATGAAAAACTAATAAAAATGTATCAACATTAAAACAAAATAAAAAATCTTTTAGGTTTTGATAGATATTTTTTTTTTTTTTGAAAAACAAATAAAAATAAATGTAAGTACTGAAATAAACGTTTTCCCAATTTAAAGTTAAACTCAAAATATCATTTATTGAAATTGTAACTGATTTCTAACATATTTGTTGAAACAACTTTTTTTCGTACAAACAAATATAAACTACGAGTAGTTATGAAAAATTTTAACCCAACAATGCTTCCAATCATGTCGAATTAGTTTATGGTAAATCTGCAGCATGTTAAATACTACACACAAATAAAAAAGAAACAGCGAAATTGGACGGAGACCTCAAGTTTTGTCAAATAATGCCCCATATATTAATTAGACGTTTCGCTTCAAAATTACCAACCAGATTTAGTAGACAGCTGAAAAAAAAACCCTTTTTATTTATTTCAATGAAAACTAGTGATTAACCCCCGTATTATGCGAGGCGACGCAAGTGAGTGACTGCTTTTGGTCTGCTTATATCTTGAATGTGTAATTCTGAATCTAAACTTTTTTCCAAATTATGGTCATTGAGAGTCGGAGCAAGTCTTTAATTGCAAGTTTCAAACGGCACTTGTTTCGCCTTACATAATACGGCGGTAAATCACTAAATTACAAAGAAAGAAGCACTAGTAACTTGAACCTACGACTCTCTTGATAAATATAAGAAACTTAAACAAGATATATAATATAACAAATATGGTTTGAGGGACATTTTTACAAAATAAAGGTGTTAACTAAAAATTCCAAAGTTATCTGACTTTATATCAGATTTTTTAAGTTGGTCTTAAGCAAGAAATTATTGTATTTTGAGATGTTAACTATTGAAATAGATTCAAGTAAACTAGAAGGAATACGTCGACACACTATGGCTTTTATGTCGTAACCTGACGCAGGGTAAGTCGCTTTCCTTCCTTCTGAATTGAAGCTTTTATAAAGGTGAAAGAAGTTAGACCACTTGCGCGCTGCTTAAGTTCACACAAATCTGTATTAATCTAGCGAAAATCTTTTTCACTAACGTGATTAGTGGCTGCAACGAAGCAGATTTTACAGTAGGATACTCGGCTGCATTTCCTTTTATCCCTATATGACTTGGGACCCACATAATTTTAAGAGTGTTTCTATTTTGAACAAGTGTCCTTCAGATTGAATTGAGCAAATGAGAATTATGGTTCGTCTTGAGAAGTGCTTGAATGGCTCCAGCATTATCTGTACAGATAAAAAAGTTTCCGAGTGATTAATTTACAAATAAGACTGCAGTCGCTTCAGCTGTGAAAACTCCGCAATATTGGTGATAACGTCCGACCGATATGGTGCTACCCTTGTCATCTACTACTGTAGATGAAGTGCCAGAGCCAGACTTAAACCCATCCGTGTATAAAAAATTCCAGGAAATAGACTGTTAAGGTATACATATATAAGGTAAAGGTATAATACATAAGTTCAACTTATTATCTACAGAAATTAAAAAATTTCGTCACGATCAGTCAAGCTGTTCAAAACTTATAGCATTTTGAAAAAAAAGTTATTGAAAACTTTGATTAGCAATAATTATTACAAAAACAATTTTTAAAAAAATTTTTCCGTATACTAATTTCTTCCACTTGCAGCTACTGATTTATATAAAAAACTTTGAAAAACATTTCAGACATGTCGTTTTCACGTATTCTGACCCTCATTCATCGATGATAACATTATAACAGATGCTGTCGCTCCTAACTACTGAAAAACTTTAAAAATGTACACTTGCGAAATAATACAGAAAATAGTTTCAGTGTACCTTATTGTCTACAGTTTTATGTTCGTTCGTGTACTACAGTGAAATTCCCCATAACCGGACACCCACCGTCGGAGTATTTTTGTCCGGTTATTGGAGTGTCCGGCTATCGGAATGAATTTGGTATGGAAAAGTTAGTGAGTGTCGCTGTAATACGCTGAAATATGTCCGGTTATGGGAGCTCTCCGGTTATGGGGGCTGTCCGTAATGGGGAATTTCACTGTATATGCTTTCAATTAATTTTTGGTCGAGAACTACGAATCTGTTACCCTTTTTACTCGATCACGTCTGACTTTTGAGATAAATATGGTCAAATATACCAGTAAACCTATTTTTATCAATTCTATTTAGACTATATCAAAATTAAGTACTTAATTTTCTCTTTGAAATTCACTGTGAATTCTTCCCATACGATTTTTCTTAGTGTCTTTTTTATGATGGTAAAGTTTTCGTTAATTTGGCGGCTATTACTCGATATGAATGTCGACTAATATTGTCTGAGTTCATGCTGCTCAAGCCTGGTATATGTCTTGAATGATAACTTCTTCCAGAGCGAGACATGCAAGCTTGGTCTAATGATGGCTAGCCAAGTTCTAGCCTATGCTTATATTTCAGACGCTCTGCTGCACTTGGTAGCCAATAGTTAGCCAGTCCTAAAGCTAATATTACATGTTTTCATATTCATACATTTATTGGTGTTTTTATTTTATCTAAAGAACAAACTCTGAAGTTAGTAATGAAATACAATATCTGCCAAATGTAAGCATCGGCTCTCACATTTTCGCAAATAACAGCTCTGATATTTTCTTTTATTACTGAAGTCGTTGGTAGAGCATTGGCATAGACTTTGTCTTGAAAATAACCAAAAAAGAAAAAATGTCAAGCTGTGTTAAGTCGCACGATCTCGGCGGCCAATCGATGTCTCCATTTCGAGAAATCAGACATCATAGAAATTTGTTCTGAACTTTCGCTATTTCAACAATCTTCTCAATTTTACTTATGAAATGTCATCTTAATGATAGTTGAATGTTGGCAGATCAAAATAGGCGTGAAATTTAAAATGACATTTTGTGTTGGATGATCTGCATTTCCAACAAAACTTTTTTAATAAAATGTTAGTTGACTTATAGGAAATATGCAAATTCCTTTTTATCAAATATTTGCTGCTTTATTGCAAAAAATGCAGAGCAATTTGCTTCGTAATGCTATTTGCGGTAAGAGCATGTGAATAAAGTGTGCAAGTTTGATACAATGCGTCACAATTAGTTAGTTCCAGAATTATCTACACTTTAAGTAAAAAAGATTAAAAGAACTTAAAAAAAAACACGTTTAAAGTTTGTTGACATATTCTGTAATTATTGTATAATTTAAGATTTTTCAAATAACTTTAAAATCACTCTGTATCATTTAAGATTTTTTCAAATAACTTTAAAATCACCGTGCGTAGACTGTCTTATAAAAAATAAAAACTTTGGCCTTTTTAAACAGCAAGAATATTCTTTATTTAGAGATGATTGCTAAATTGAAAAATGCATATATGTATCGCAATATTTTTTATGAATTCTTGCAATCAATGTACACATTTTTAAATCATCATTTGTTTACTTTTCAATAAACAAAACTGAATATTTGATGACCCAACTTTACTCACACTCTTATATTAATTTTCAGAGCCAATCTCTTGCTGTTTATATAAGTTTTTTCGTTTATTATTGTTATCGGATCAATTATTCGTACTTTGCTACTCACAGCTGTCAAATGGAGGAACTAAATGAAAAGTTCAGTAACATGAACTTTTTTTTATGTTCTCAGCGGCAAATATGTATGTTATAAACAACACCGACGAATGGTTATGCTCTTTGTAGGCAATAATGCTCACAACTCCCAACTGTAAGTTCTTTTTACAAAGCGATGGCCGCTTTGTAGGCAATTTGCCTACATCTCTATATGCAATGTGTATCAAACGAAAGGCACGTTGCCTTTGAACATCGCTTACTAAGTGCCTTTAAAGTTTATCGAGTTGCCTACATCTCCACGTGTAAAGCATGCAGCCAACAGGCAAGCCTTCTTACATTTTCATATACAAATTTAGCAGAAACTCTGCCTACATTTCTAAAGGGTTTTTCAATAGGGACGCTACAAAAGTAGACCAATAGGGACAGCAAACGACGCCATATTTTTTCCCGCTCTTTTGACATTTCTCTTCAGTAAGGTTTGCCATTTCATCATGGAAAGATATACGATCCAACAACTACCGAAATTCGGAGTCAGTGACCTCAACTTTAAGAGCGCTACGTCCAATTTATGGTCGTCATAATCGTCCTGTCAGATTAACAATTGAGCGTCTAGTGGAAAAATTTGAATCCACAGGCACAGTACAAATTGTTCCCGTACCCGTTCGAGAATATTGCTGCCGCTAGCGCATCAATTGAGGAAGACCCAAATCAGTCCCTCACACGTCGTTCTCAAGCGTTGGGCATCTCTGTGACGTCGTTGTGACGAATTTTGCGAAAAGATCTTGGCCTACATCCTTACAAGATCAAATTGACGCAAGAACTGAAGCCGCTTGACGACCAGAATCGTCGTATTTTCGTGAATTGGGCTGAGCAACAACTTGAAAATGATCCGGATTTTCATCGAAAAATCATCTTCAGCGATGAAGCTCATTTCTGGCTGAATGGCTTCGTCAATAAGCAAAATATGCGTTATTGGTCAGGCAGCAATCCACACGTACTCCATGAGTCAACATTGCATCCCGAAAAAATTACGGTTTGGTGCGGCTTATGGGCCGGCGGCGTCACTGGGCCGTTCTTCTTCCGTGATGATCAAGAGTGGAACGTTACTGTGAATGGGAATCGCTACCGCTCAATGATAACCGAATATTTTCGGCCCAACTTTGATGATATGAACTTGGACAATATGTGGTTCCAACAGGACGGCGCCACAAGCCACACACCGAATGTCGCAATCGATTTATTGAAAACCAAGTTTGGTGAATGTGTTATCTCACGAAATGGCCCAGTCAATTGGCCGCCTTGGTCGTGCGATTTGACGCCGTTAGACTATTTCCTGTGGGGCTACGTCAAGTCTATGCCAACAAGCCAGCGACGATTGATGAACTTCGTACGAATATCGAACGTGAAATTACAGCAGTATCGGCCAATTTATGCTTGAAAACCGTCGAAAATTGGGTTCATCGTCTGAACTTCTGCAGGCGTGTCCGTGGTGGCCATGCAAAAGACTTTGAGTTCTATACATAATGGCATCGAATGTTCTTTTACAAGAATAAAGAATTTCATTGATATCCCAAACCGTTTTTGTAGCGCTCTTATTCAAAAACCCTTTACATGCAAAGTAGGCAAACAAAAAGATCTCTTGCAAACATTTTTTCAACAAATTAAAAAATTTAAATTAAATTTATATTTAATTTTGACGATAGTAAAAAAATTGTATTTGTATTTATGTATGTCGGTTGTTAGAATGTTTCCTGGAACAGATGACTTGAATAACCCAATTTGATTTCGCTGAGATTTGAACCTGCGTCGTTTCTAGAATAGTTCGAGTGCGATCCCGTTCCTTAGCTAGCTCGGCAACAGAATGTTGATGATTCATTAGACAAAATTGAACAGTTAAAATGAAAACGGGAAATAGATGAAAATAAAAATAAATCGCATCGATGAAACGCACCATACAAATAAGTTACTTTTCATCAATGGATTTTCGGAGTGATCTGCTTATTTGCCGCTGGGTTAGGAATCATGTTGGTAAAATTTTAAATCCTCTCATTTGTACTATTTTCAAAAAATACTATTTTTGTGAACTTATTCTAAAGATACCAGCTATTTAAGATAATTTCTGAGTACAAATAAATAAAGTAATAATAATAGTAATAGAGTTTAGCTACTACAGCTATTATAGCCTTCTTAGCTATTTAGCATTGAAGCTTTATACCAAGTAAAAAGCTTATTCAATAAAAAATGGAATAGAAAAAATTATCATGCACATTAATTTGTTATTTATTTTATAATTTTTTCTTAGCTTTATCGCACTTTCTCAACATACCCACTCACACCATGTAAAAATAGACATATAGATATTAAAATAATTATATGTATAAATTTACGTGGTCCAAGGCATAAATGTTAGAAAAAATTTACCCAGCATGCTGTGGGGCTCGGACAACACAAACAAAAAAATTCACACCACCATTAAGCTACAAATTTAGCTACAGTTAGTTTTCAGTCTAAGCTTGAGTTGACCTTTTGACAAGCTAATGTTATAAACTTCGCAATTATTAATAAGAGTTGTCATGCGATTAAAAGGAGCTGTAGCCATATAATTAGTTCTACTAACCGGTTGGTAAAATAACTGATAAGAGTTACGAGTACTCCTCCGATTACTATTAAAATGTATATAGTTAAGAAGCTCTGGTGCAGCAAGAGACCCAGTTACAAGTTGATGCAGATAAAGTATATCCGCAATATTTCTACGCGAGCTCAAAGACTGCATATGTAATAACTTTAAACGATCCTCATAAGGAGGAAGGTTTAAAGGGTCAATCCAATTTAAGCCATTGAGAGCAAAACGAATAAAATTTTTTTGAATTCTTTCAATTCTATTTATATGAATATTATAAAATGGTGACCATACTTGGCTGGCGTACTCTAAGTGAGGGCGCACTATTGTATTATATAAAGTCATCGTTACTAAAGGGCTATTAAATTCTTTTGCCCACCTCTTAATAAAGCCAAGCAGAGATGAGGATTTTTTACAAATTTGATTAATATGCTCATTAAAAGTCAACTTAGTATCAAAATGTATACCTAGGTCTTTGACTACATCGACACGACAAATATTTTTATCTTTTAATTTATAATCAAATTCCACAATAGTTTTCTTCCTGGTAAAAATCATAGCTTGGCATTTATCAGGATTAAGATGTAAGTTATTCTTAGAACACCAAACTTCAAAGGATTTCAAGTCAGACTGAAGTGGAAAAGTATCACAAACCCCCTTTACGTTCCTGTAAATTTTCATGTCATCTGCATATATTAGCAGATGGGAGTTTTTAATAATATGTGTAACGTCATTTATTGCTAAAATGAACAGGAGCGGCCCCAGGTGGCTTCCTTGTGGAACACCTGATGTCGCGCTAAATGGGGAGGAAAACACTCTCCTAAATTTTATTTGATACGTACGATCAGATAAATAATATTCAATCCAGCTGACAAAACTTAAAGGAAATCCAAGCTTCTTTAACTTAAACAAAATCAAGTTATGTGGTAATTTATCAAATGCTTTACTGAAGTCAGTGTAGATGCAGTCAACATGCCCATCAGAGTCCAAAGAGCTTAATGCAAAAGAGGTGAAATCAAGGAGGTTAGAAACTGTAGATCTGCCATTAACAAAACCATGCTGACGAGTTGTTATGACTTCACTACAGCACTCCTTAACCTGATCGTATAAAATGTGTTCAAAAACTTTCGGTATTGATGATAACTTAGCCACGGGCCTGTAGTTTGAAACATCATTTTTACACCCTTTCTTGAAAATGGGGCTAATGTATGCATTTTTCCAAAATTTAGGAAAATAGCTTTCTCTAATTGATCTATTAAATAAAAAACTGAGGGGCTGACTCAGCATAGAGCTGCAGTTAACTAAAACTGTCGCAGGAATACCATCAGGCCCAGAGCTGAAATCATCATTAACAGATGAAATATATTTCTCTATGAGGTCAGGAGAGAAAGATATCTCATTAACCGAAACTAAAGGGTCGTTATCCATATATTCAAAATAGTTGATTTCAGGGTTAAATAAATCCGTAGAAAATGATTCCTTAAACAAATTGGCAAACAACCCGGCTATAATTTGTGGGTCGCTAGTGAGCCCATCAACTGTTTTAAACTCAGATGGAAACCCGTCAGATTTTTTTTTAGAATTAATAAAACCCCAAAAATTCTTGGGGTCATGAAGAATATTCAGCCTAATTTTATTCAAAAATTCAGAATAAACTAAAGCTGACATATCTTTAAATTCAATAAACAGTCGCTGATAAGCAACAAGGTCATTTCGGTCCTGGCTACAAACGTATTTATTCCATGCCCTATTACGGCCATTCCGAATTTTTTTCAAATCCTTTGTATACCAAGGGTACGAGGAATTATTAACGTACCTCTTTGTATATGGCACCGACAATGCTATGGCAGAAAAAAGTTCACCATAGAAAAATTTAATGCAATCATCAAATGTATTGTTATTAAAAAAATTTAGTAAGTCGTCTAATTTATTTCTTAAATTTACGTCTTAAGTACTACAGTAAATTTAAATTTCATGTTAAAAACAAATAACAAGGACAGAATTTTAAATTTTTTTAATGATTCTCGTCATGGGCGTGACTCCTACCATTTCGAAAAAAAATCATGTTATTGAAATTTTTATTCAACTCCCCCATTTGTTCGCCGTGTACTGCGTGTATTTTCTACATTTTTAATAAAGAAAGCAGAAATTTCTTTGAATATTTTGTATGTACATTAGGGTGATTCAAATTTTTTTTTTTTGGTTTTTTTTAAGGTGCTGTTGCTTAAAAAGTAAGTTTATGATATGAAGAAAAAGTTCACGAAATTTCAGCTCTGTAACTCAATTTTATAAGGTGGCGCCGGAGCCTGTTAGTTTTACATGTAAATTGTATGGAAAAATTATTTTTTACAAAAAAGGTATCTAAATGAATAGGTGATTAGTGTTGTTGAGCTGAAAAGGGTCGTTTTTCGACGTAATTTTTTACGCTGAATCCGAATCTGGCCTCAGAATTGACCCATCATGTCGGAATTTTGAAATATTTGAGGTTAATTACCTGAAACATGATGTTTTTTGTCTACTTTCGAGGTCATGTA
The DNA here is from genome assembly GCA_949775025.1 of Tricholauxania praeusta. Classification (NCBI taxonomy): domain Eukaryota; kingdom Metazoa; phylum Arthropoda; class Insecta; order Diptera; family Lauxaniidae; genus Tricholauxania; species Tricholauxania praeusta. Next base: position 35,776,097 of record OX459029.1, on the reverse strand, counting down.
TAGGATTCAAAGAAAGTTGATCAGCTTATTTTTAACAAAAGCATCATTTCGTACCATCCTTGCCCTTTAAAATGAGCTTTCAAGTGGTGATCTGTGATGTTTCCTTGCAAAGTTATAGCCATTTTAAAGTGACATGAATTGGATCCCCTACAAAGGGTTGCAACCCAACAATATTAACCAACGGGTTTCAAATTCATGTCACCTTGAAATGGCTGCAACTTTGCAAGGAAGCATCACAGATCACCACTTGAAAACTCATTTTAAAGGGCAAGGATGGTACTAAATGATGCTTTTGTTTAAAATAAGCTGATCAACTTTCTTTGAATCCTATACATGACCTCGAAAGTAGACTAAAAACATCATGTTTCAGGTAATTAACCTCAAATATTTCAGGATTCCGACATGATGGGTCAGTTCTGAAGCCAGATTCGGATTCAGCGTAAAAAATTACGTCGAAAAACGACCCTTTCAGCTCAACAACACTAATCACCTATTCATTTAGATACCTTTTTTGTAAAAAATAATTTTTCCATACAATTTACATGTAAAACTAACAGGCTCCGGCGCCACCTTATAAAATTGAGTTACAGAGCTGAAATTTCGTGAACTTTTTCTTCATATCATAAACTTACTTTTTAAGCAACAGCACCTTAAAAAAAACTAAAAAAAAAAAATTTGAATCACCCTAATGTACATACATATGTATACGCTTAAAAAATAATCAGCAATTGAGTCAATGTAAATTAAGTTTCTTCCGAACTTTAATAATGAAATTGACAGTGATTTTGCATACATTATCGTCTATTGTTCTGTTTACTTTAATAACACCCTACAGCAAACTTATAGTGCTTATTTATTTTGCAAGTCATTTTGTAGTTCTGATATCTTCAGGTTGGCTCATATGCTCGAACACTTTGTGCAAATATGCTTGTGTTTATATTGAGTGAACAAGCGCAGTTTAGTTTGTTTTTTTTTTTGTCAAACATCAGAAAAAAACTTTACCACAGAAATTTCTAACAGAAAGGGCTTTTCGAAAAAACTTTAAGCAGAGCGAAATAAAATTAAACGCTTTCGATTAAGCAACTCACCACCCAATTTTCGAGCTATTTTCTGAAAAAAATCAAAAAACTTTTTATTTTAGGAATACTCGAATTCAGGCTGAAAGAAACTAAAACGAATAAAACGCTATAAAAACAAAAAAATTACACATGATTTTCGGGCCAATTTTTTATTTTGATTGATTTCTTATTTTTTTATTGCGAAAAAAAATGTTCGGAAAACAACTTTTGCGGAAAAATTGAATTCAGTTTAACTAATAAAACGAGACACAAAAGTAACTTAACATCCTACAGTACATACATATATCTAACACTGGCTTCGTGAAGAAACTGAATGCTCTCTGTTCGCGGTCCAGGGTAAAATCCTTTAGTACGAACAACACTAAGGAAAGTAAATCCGCCGAGTCTTAACTTTTACTGAGTTTAATTTTGTCACATAAATTTTTCATTGCTCAAATGAGTTTTTCAACTCTCAAATAAAACGAAGAAGAAGAAAGATTTTTCCACCGCAATAGTCATCGATGAGTTAATTTTTACAGCAGTTTTGACTTCGGCTAACAAAGCTTACTGATGATATGACGTAGCGGTCATTGAAACTAGTATAACAGCTCGTTGCCCATTTTAATGCATTTTGCGCTTGTATTTTTTTTGTGTTTTTTGCACTAAAAGTACTGAACAATAAGCTCTGTACAAAAATATAAAAAAAAGGTCATCAGGAAATGCTTCTTTTCAGCTTGGCAAATGACAAACAATTTTGATAATCGGCTTTTGACAGAACTAAAGTGAAATCTACGTTAATTGTGTCTGTTTTGTAAAGGAAAAAGGATTGGATAGGGCCAAGCCCTATGAGCGAAGCAAAATATGCAGAGGGGGGGTTGGAGCACCATTATATTATAATAAGAGAATTTATATATATTTTTTTAAAGTATGATGTTATACTCGTATGATATGGGTTTGGTGTAAATTGTAATTGAAATGTATGAAATCAAATATTTTACTACCAAAAAGTTTGTATCCTGTGACTTTTGTCTTAAATATTTCTAATGGGTATATTAAAATTTGAGACCGGATAGAGTGTAGGGTATTTACAAAACTAAAAATATTTTGTTTATTTTGTGTTTTAATTTTTCTCTTTTTACTTTTTGCAAAAAGTTAACATTTTGGTTTGTTTTCATTTGCAGGCAGTTCATATCGAAGGAGGAAACTGATATTGAACACTTGGAGCAACGTTTGGAAAAAATTATAAAGCAATGCAACGTTGCTGTGGATTCAGGCAAAGAGTATATTAAGAACCAAAGGTGAGGGTGTGACAGAGAAGACAGCATTTATTGTTATTAGTGTTATGTTACAAATTACAATATTGTTTTTCTAAAACTCAAATTTATTTTTATATGTATACTACATACAGCGCTTTCGCAATGTCCTTGTGGGACTTACAACAACACTTTTCTGATAATAAAAATGCACACAACGCGTTGGGTAAACTTATTCATTGCTTTCAGGTTAGTGTTGAATAACTCTACGAGTAATATGGGTGCTGATATAATGCTTAATTTTTGAATTTTAGGAAATGAACAAATTTCATACCATTCTTTTGGATCAAGCAAGTCGGACAGTCTTAAAAAATTTAAGCGTTTTTGTGAAAGACGATATAAATCAGGTGAAAGATTATAAAGGACATTTTCTTAAGGTTTCAGAAGGTTATGATAATGCTTTGATGAAAAACGCACAAGTAAGCTACTCTTTGATATTGAATATTCAATTTTAAATTTGCAATGGCTGTTATTTCATTTTTCAGGCAAGCAAAAATCGACCACAAGAAGTTCAAGAGGCTGCTAATATATTATCGGCAACGAAATCGTGCTTCCAACATACTGCTCTAGACTATGTTAACTATATAACTTTAGTACAATCTCGTAAAGTCCCATCGGTATTATCAACGGTAAGAATTTACTTTATAATTTGAAAAAGGTTTATTCGAAAAACCACTTTACATATTTCACATACATATTTCTTTTTGTGTACGTATTAGATATTTTTATTATAACATTTCTCGAATTAGATTAATTTCAAGTGTATACGTAGTAGTGTTAATATGTTTTTTTCTTATTTTTTTTCTCTTTATATATAAACACAGCCACATAAATGAACAAACGAATTTAAGCTTTTAAAAAATGATTTCGAAACCTTTTACTATTATTATTTTTCAAAATCCGTCAAGTCCCGAGATTTCACTTTCAAAACCAGCCAAGTCCACGTTTTCAATTTCAAAACCCGCCTGGACTTGGCGGATTTTGCATCTGAGCTCTTCATATATTGGATGCTACACGCCGAAGCCCTCTCTCATTTTGTCCAAATACGAATAATGTTACCTAAGGCGCTGATAATGAATGAATCTGATTATCATTTTTTTCTATACCGCCCGGTTTTTGAGATAAATGAAGTAGATTTTGAGCTTATTCATGAACTTGTATTAAAGACACCAATTGCTTTGAAGCATTTCTGCTTATACACAAACTAAGTAGTGCACATTTTCTTATAAATTTATTTATAGGATCTGGTGAAAAATAGTAAGATAATTAAAAATAAATTTTTAAAATTCATGTTTCAAGGCAAATACTTATTTTTAAGAAAAAATATTTTTTTTTTTTCAAAAAGTATCATCGATAGGATTTCTTGTTCCTGTTTCTTTCATTTAAGCACCGTTTTGTGCCACCTAACATTTTCCTAGCGAGCTTAGTAAAATGTACACAAATGGTTTTCTGCGCGTGGCGTTCCAAAGTTTTTGCTTATATGGAAGGTGCCACGCACACTCGTCCAACGCATCCAGTACTTGCTTGTAGCACCAAATGTTCTAATAATAATTTTGGTGACATTATCTTTAATACCTCTCTCAGAAAAGCGTTATAATTTTTTAAATTCGTTGGTTTTCTTAAGATCAAAAATGTTTGAAACCGTTGATATAAGCAAACACACAAAGTCTTTCCAAATATACATGTAAAGATAAATGGATTACAATATTTTATTTTATTTTTCTAGTTACTTGATTATTATCAAGCTTGCGTCACATATTATCACCAAGGTTTCGACTTATGCAACGATTTTGATGAATTTTTTAAAAACATTACTGAAGACTTAAATGTACTACGTGGTGGGTATCAACAATTAGAAAAATCCATGCAAAACCGCCACATGAGCGTTAATAGTTTTAGCGATACGAATACTAATAGTACATCCAATAAAATCGAAGGTTACTTGTTCAAGAAAAAATCCAAAGGATTTAAGACATGGTGCCGTCGTTGGTTTTATTTAAGTGATAATCAATTGGTATACAGGTGAGCCATAAATAATTATTTCTCCTTCTAGTGAATTTATAAACGTAACTTTGGCTTAGAATAAAAATATTTATATAACATTTTGTCATTAAATAACATTTTAATCTTTTATTGTTTTAACTCACCGCTAAGCATGCTTACATTAAATTTTCCTTACTTCTGTTATTCTTTATTTCGCTTGTGTGTCTTGCGTCTTTATGCGTTTTTACGTTACGTTACGTTTGTTTGTTGTCTTTTTGTAACCGTTGAAGTGATTTGGATTCGCATTACAGAAAACGTTGTAATGAAGACTCATTCTCAGTCATGGAAGAGGATTTGCGTATATGTACTGTAAGGCCGGTTAATGATGGAGATCGTAGATTTTGTTTCGAGGTTATATCACCGACAAAGTAAGTTGAAAAAACTTACATCTTTTTTCTGAACTTTCACATCGAAAATTATTATTATATATGTACAGATCGCACATACTCCAAGCAGACTCTGCTGAAATGTTATCGATGTGGATTTCGGCATTACATAGTGGAATTGGCGATGCTATACAACATGACACTCAGAATTCTAGGCCGCAGTCTTCGTTGACTGCAAATCCTTTGAATATCAAACGAAAAGTGTAAGTTTGATTTAATGAACGGAATCAGACCGGAATTGAAATTATTATTTATTTTCTATAGACATTGGGAACAGTTCTTAAAAATTCCGGGAAATTCACAATGTTGCGATTGTCGTGGTACTGATCCTCGCTGGGCTTCTATAAATCTTGGCATTACACTTTGCATTGAATGCTCTGGTGTACATCGTAGTCTCGGTGTTCACTATAGTAAAGTTCGTTCATTAACTTTAGACGCTTGGGAAATGGAGAACGTTAAAGTGATGATGGAATTGGGTAACGCTGTAATTAATCGCATTTATGAGGCACGCATTAGAGATGAATGCGAATTGAAACCAGCCACAGAGAACTGTGATATCAGTGTACGAGAAGCATGGATAAAAGCCAAATATGTAGAGAAACGTTTTGTATGCGCAATGCCAAAACCACACGAACTACTTTGTGGTGAAACGGCTGAAGTACTCTCAATTGAAGAGAAAAGTGATGCTGAAACCAACAGTAACCTAGGTAAAACAACAACATTAAGCCTGGGTGCACGCAAGTGGGCTGTAAAAAAATTCCGTCGCCGTCGACGTCATCGTTCAAGTTCCAAATCAGATGAAGATCCAACAGCCGAAGATGAAGATGATGATGAATCGATAAACATACCTTCAATGTCTTTAAGTATATCGCGTGAAGATTTGCTGATGATTGGAGATGATTTAGAATTAGAATCATACGAAACACCGGGAATATTAGGATCGGATCAGGAATCGACAGAAGGTGAAGCTGAGCCTGAAATAGTTGATGAGGAGCTGTTTTCAAATTTAGATTCGAATATCTTATTATATAAAGCATCGGCTGTACATAACTTGCCCGTGATGGCAATGGCTTTTGCCTTAGGTGCTAATAAATTATGGAGGAATAAGAATGATCTTAACAGAACTTTTTTGCATCAAGCGGTGCTATCGGTAAGGAATAGTATTTACGATATTATATTGGATATTAATATAATCTTTTTGTTCAGGGTTCTGTTATGGCATGTGAATTTCTATTACTGAATGGTGTTCCAATCGATGTGGTGGATTCAAATGGCTTAAGCGCTTTACATATATCTACAGAAAAAAATTACATTGCGCAAGTTTACCTACTACTAAAGCACAAAGCTAAATATGACTTAGAAGCTAATGATGGCAAAAAACCACTTGATATAGCTGTAGATCAAAGGAATGCTGATATTGTAACACTGTAAGTAATTATCACTTCCAAATTACTATGAAAGAAAAGAGTAGATCCGATCGTATTTATTATACATTCAGATAAAGATTTTCAATTAACTCTAATTTTTCAATTTATTTGAATTTGGTTGAGGGTCATATCTCGAACAAAAAAAAATTTCAAAACCAAAAAATCTGAAAAAATAAACTTTCGAGAAAAAGAAAAAAATCTTCGTAGAATTAAGTATGAAAAAGCTGGTTGGGGTCGTTATTCACACAATTTTTTGATTTGAACAAAATCGGGTGTTTGTGAATTGAGATATTCAGAAAGCACTGTTTGGCCGAGCGATTTATCATTCATGTTGAAAATAAAAATGATGTTAAAAAATCACTGGTGGGCCGATTTCTCGTCATAAAGTATGCATAAGAAAGTTGCACTTTTCGTTTAGAATATAATTATAATACGATATTCAAATCAAAGTCCAAAAAATTACTTTTTTTGTAGAATTATAGGTTCAACACATAAATGTTTAAAAAATGTACCCTTTTTTATCAAGTTTAATTTTTTAAATCGCGGTGATATCAATCGTCACAAGTGTAATATGTATTGTCATACAAAAATTTATATAAGCGTTAACAAAAACCCCTAAAAATATTTGTTGTCCACATTATAAATATATCTACATGTGTAGTTGAAAAATAATATTTTTAATGTCTTGATAGTTTACGACTGACTCGTTTAAATGATGAAATTGGTTTAAGTGATGAGGGCAATGGCGAGGATGAAACATATAAGGATGTTATGAAAGATTTCTCAAATTTCGCATCAAGTCAACCACGAATGTTACGTAACCGCACTGACACAAATACATTGGAGTCGCAACGTTCTTCGTTGACAAATTCTGATTAATGAAATGAAAAATGCAACACAAATAATTGAAAACAAACCAATCAGAAAATAACAATAAAAAATAGGTACAGTAAATTGTTAAATGCATACGTAATTATTTAATCATTAGAATACAAATATAAATTTTATATTTATACAAAACCAAGTATGAATGTTATATTTAAGCGTAAAAAGTGCATTTTTAAAACAATCAGCTATTTATCGTTTTATTTGCCAAATTGTTAAGAAAAATACGTATGTAATATCATTAAAAATACAATATTGTAGAATTAATTTGGAAATCTCAGATTTTTTGTTAAAAAAAGGAGAAATTCAATTTCTTTGTTTTATTCGTTACGTTAGGAAATATCATACCAACCGTAAATTGTTGTTTGTTTTTAATTTTTGAGAATCCCGGTTGCCAATCCAATATATTGATATTATTAACAGTGCTCTAAATCTATTGTTGTTTTGTAATTATTTAAGTAGTTTATATGGAATTTTTTCTAGTAAAAACTCAAGTATTTCTTAAAGCATTCTTTTTGTTCTTTAATTTTAAAAGTCATGAATGTTACATGTAAGTTTTAATTTTATTTCTTGTACTTGTTATAAGTTTTCAAGTGTAAATTCTTATTTGATATTTATACAATATATAAGTTTAACAGCTTACATATAAATTATTGTTTAAAAATACTTAAAACAATTTAGTTTAGGCGAAATATACATATTGTAATTCACAAATATATTAAATAATATGTATGTAACTTAACCACTTTAATTTGATATACTACAAAATTCAATGTAAAAAACGAATTTAATATTCCACACTCATTAAATAAATATGTTTCTCATTAAACATGCATTTATTTAACAGCGAGAAGTGAAAAATTCTCGGCCTGGTAGTTAGATTATCACATAGAGTTTATTTTTTCAAGCTGCAACCTGTTACATGATGTTATCATTGATAAAATTACGTTAAAATATACGTTAAAGTCAATAAATTTTTTATACATTTAAAAATTAAAAACAATAATTTGCGGTATTTAGCTGGAGGGCATGTACATGCTACCTCAGAAAATATCGTTTAAAAAGTTCACCAAAGAGTGAGCTCTAGTGCAATAAAACTTTTTGAAAATTCCACGATGGTCAATTGAAATTATTCAATATCTATAGCAACGAGGCTGGCAAAAAAATTTCATATGATCTTACTAATTTTATAAACGCGAAAGTATGAACGCTCCTTCCTCAATCGCGACTTAACGGCTGAATGGATAAGACTCTGTTTCTTGAGCAGGCCAATGAATTTTCACATCATCTATATATGCTTGATCACAAAGCAAAACAATATAGTTCCTACGTATCAAGATGCCACCAATATTGTCTTGTGAACCTAGATAGATTTATGCTGTTTTGTTTGTGACCAGAGATATTAATATACTGTAAACATAAATGTGGATTCATATAAATTAAACTGAATTTTCATTTTTTTTTATTACAAATTCTGTTAAGCTCTGGTTACTTGAGATTTCTTTATGCATATGTACTATGTGTCGTTTGACCGAGGAACGATCACTAAAGGTACGTTCACATTCAGGACATTGAAAAGCAACACCAGAATGCGTAGCCAAATGACGGCTTAGCCCAGAAGCATGATTAAAACGCTAATAAAAGATTTAAATTATGAATATAAAAATACAAAAAAATTACATTAAATTATATATACCTTTGGACACAAATGGCAGGGATATTGTTGTACTTTAGGGTTATCGGTGTGAAGTTTATCTATATGTTGTTTTAGATTAAGCTTTTGCACGAACGAACGATCGCAATGCGGACATTCGTAAGGACGTACTCCAGAATGTGTTAACAAGTGCCGTTTTAATATTTCACGTTGTATAAAAGACTTCCCACACTCCTCACAAGCGAATGGACGTCGACCAGTGTGTTTTAACATATGACGATTTAATGAACTTTTACATGAAAAGAATACGTGACAATTTGAGCACTCGTAGCTGACACCTTTTTGTTCGAGTTTTTTATGCATCATCATATGCCGATACATTGAGTTTTCTGTAGCAAAAAGCTGTGGACAGTCTGAACATTGAAAGGTTTTAGTTACATCATTGGTACGTAAAACAAGTGGCCTTCTATATTTAGATGTGGAAGCATCAGTTAATGAGGAAGAGAACGGATCACTTGTTCGTTTAATTACAATTTCCTTCTGTAAAAATAAATTGAATATTACATGCTAGGTATGTAGATATAAAAAATAATATATATACATTTTTTGCTTATACATTAAAAAAAAAAAAAAAACAATAAGCTTTCATTGAAAATAAATAACAATCATGATGAACAAGTGACACAAAATTGGAAATTGATTAAGAAAAACAGTACCCTAAGAGTGAAAGCACAAACAACGTATGCTACCTTTTTCAAACAAAATATGTACCTAAGACGCTTTCTTGCGCTTATACTATAGTAACTTGTATGAAAAAACAAGAGTTATTTCTGTTTTCATCCTAACGAATGTATTTTAGTGCAGATGGACATGGTATTTTAGTGAATTTTTTAATTTTTGGGTTGAAAATTTAAAGGTGTTTTGTTAGAGTTTTCTGGTACAAGATAAAAAAAATGATAACGAGTACTATATTTACGATATAGCTTAAAGATTTAAGATATGTTCGGTGGTGAAAAAAAAAAAATGTACTGCGTACTATCTACCGCAGCAATGCTTATTTGCGATGATATTGCTTGCTCTGATATTGTGAAGCTAATTTCTTGTGAAACCTGGCTCCAGTTGTATACGACAAGCTATATGTCAGAAAGGTTAGATTTGAATTTTGGGCTTCACTGGGGACCATTCAGGAGCAATTTCAACCTTTAGTTAACTTGAGTGAATCTCGATTCGTTCCGAAACAAAGATCCAACTGCCTACTAAAACGAATAGGCCAAAGGGGCTACGCCTCTTATATTTAAATTTAATCTTTCATAGGGTTACAGGTTAAAGTTTTATGTTCACAAAATTTATCCTGGAAGATTTGTCATTTATGACTTTTCAGTAAATATAAAAGGAGGTAAAATTAGATCGACAACTTATTGCTAAAAAACGTGAAAAAATTGTACAGGAAATGAAAAAATTTAGATCTAAATACAAAGTACCTATATCATAATTAAATTTATGCCTTATTGTAATTGCATAGGCAATTTTAATGAAAGTTCAAAGGTGGTTAAGTTGGTGCTGAGCCATGGTATAGAAATTTCAGAAAAGGGGAAAAAAGTCAATATTCGTCGTTTTAGCAGTTAACAGTTGACATGTATGAGTTATAAGTGTGATAATTTTGCTTCGAATGCAAATTTTAAAGCAGAGTTAGTATTATTACTATATAGTCATTTGACAGTTCATTGCGTGCATTTGTCTTCCACTAATATGAATTTCACTTCTGTGAAAAAGTTGTTGTACCTTTCAAATGGGATACATATAGTTCTTCTATTCGAGTAAATCTTATCTCAAAAAATTATGGCGAATTTCGGAGAAACGTCATGAACTTCAAACTTATTGTTTACTACGAAAAAAGAGTTTTGAGCAAAAACTGATGGCATAATCGCAAAGATCATATCAAAATCCGTCGATTCATGTTTATTTTTTTTTTAGGTACTTCACTGCGTTTACGAGCGAGTTGAAAATAGCGTACTCGGGCAAAAATAGCGCAACGCACGCCAGGTTGCCCGCTGTCAATAGACGTTTTTTATGTTTTTTAGTGAAAAATATATACGCTTACCTTCAAAGTCATATCAACAAACTGCACTATGTGATCTCCACTTTCGTCTTGTTCAAAGTCAGCATCGAATATTAGAATGTTTTGCTCAGTATCACCTTCTTCAGTCTCGTCAGTTTCTGGTTTAGAATCCATTTCTTTTTTAAAAAATTTTATATCTCCATTTTCTTCAACTGTACAAAAATAAAAAAAAAATTATTACCATGCTTGTTTATTGAAACAATAGCTCTATTTGATCAATAATATATCTCAAAATTAGTTTTTTTTACCAAAGTTTTTGTAAAATTAAATTTTCGGAAACTTTTTAAGCAAACACGTATTTCTCTTGAATTTAACCGACTTAAATGAAACTTGAGTTTTTAACGGATGGATTATTTAGAGAAAAAAATTGTTTCTCACTAATATTTAACCACTATGCATCAAAAGACAAATAAATCCAAATTCGTTAAAAAAAATTACGAGTCGTATTGATTTAAGAAATTATGATGAAAACTCGATGAAGGCAATTATTGATGAACACTTGTAAATAGTGTAACAGGGTGCTGTTAGTAAAACAGCAATTACAACAATTACGGAACTTAATTAATTAAATAATTTAGAAAAAAAAATCGAAGTCATCCCCTTCGATAAGACAAATTTTCATTCATACCATTTGTCATGGAAGATACAGAAAACTTCGTTTACAATGACTTTGTTATAAAAATCTATATTGGGCGAGATATTTTTATGTTTAAATAGAACTTTTTTGTAAGATTTCGATAGAAAAGAGGAAAGTCATTTTCATATACGCATCGTTTAAAAAAATGTAATATTAAATTGGTACACCGACTGGTAATCGCATAGGCGAACGAATGTTGACCAAAGACAATAGCATATTAAAAGCGCAGCAATTCGGTTAGTCATACTATTGGTAAATAGTTTTCAATTACATAAGTCTCAACATTTTAACTTCAAACGACATAACTCGGTGAATTTACACCGTACAGGAATAAAAACCTTCCAAATCTACTTTCGACCACTGTCATAAAATGCCAAGCCTCATCTTTAGTAACGTCACATATTCCACTTTTAGTTTTACAGCTATTTGACACATAGAAAAAATGAATTGAATAAATCTTTCCCTTTTTCCAGATACATATTTGCGTAGATTTTCAGGATTAATTACAAAAAATGCTGAAAAAAATCAAAAGCTTAAATTTTTGGGTACTTCCCTTTCATGGTTGGCTACTATCTCGCGTTTTAGTCGCCGAGTAAGAATTGGCTGTATGTTTATAAAGGTGCATTTATACATTTTGTTCCGTTTCTATTTTTTATGGAACTTATCTTACAACATTAAATACTTTTAATACCTAAATGAGTTTTGTATGATTTGTTTTTGTTTTATCATTTTTGCAATATTGCGTAAATTTGAGGACATTTAGTCCCGCAAACGTAAAATAATACATATGTATGTACCTATATGTGCAAATCCGCCAAATTTGGCCTTTTAACTGGCCTCGTTTTTTTTTTTTTTTTTTGGAGTACATCCTTCAGCCATAGTTTTTTTTGAAGCTAAGGCTATCTTGAAGAGTCTGCTCCAAAAAAAAAAAAAAAATTAAAAAAAAAAATCGAAGCCATGGTCGAGGTAAGATGACAATTTCGATTTTTTTTTTATTTTTTTTTTTTGGAGCAGACTCTTCAAACATGGTTTTTCTCGAAGTTTAGACTATATTTAATTAATATTCAAGGAGGAACAATTAAAATTCAAAGGGAGACATAGTTAAAATTGGATTTTAGTTAAAAACAACATGAAATGTTACATAAAATTAAATTTAAATTAAATTTAAAATTAGTTAAATAAAAAAAATAGCTATCTGAATTTCAATTGAACAACCTTTATTATGAGTTCAAGATATCCTTAGCTTCAAGAAAAACTATAGCTGAACGATGTACTCCAAAAAAAAAAAAAAAAAAAAAACGAGGCCAGCTAAAAGGCCAAATTTGGCGGATTTGCACATATGAACATAAATAGATATTTCCAAAATTAATGACATGTCTATTTTTTGCATTTTTGAGGAATAATCTACAAAATTATAGAATAGGATAGTTAAAAAAAAAAAAACAATAAATTGCTTACTCTGGTATGTTGTACTGTTCTCAGAAGATTCTGACGCTTGAAAATTACCACTTTCATCTTCAGCAAAGTAGGTGTTGGCCACATCTTGAACTTTTTGCTCAGTGACATTTTCTTCTTCTTCTTCCTCCTCGTCCTCGATAATAAAAAAATTTGATTCATTTTCATCTTCCGTATTACCCACAATTTCACTTTGCATTACCATAAGTGACATTGCTTGCTCTGTAGAGCTAATTTCATTGACCGAAGTACTACCTGTAAAAGATATGCTTGTACAGTAATTTATTTAAAAAAATTTCATTAAGTCAATTTTTAACCAATAACAAACATGTTGCTTATGTATATAGATAATATCACTTCAAATTCGCATTTTCAAAAGCAAAAAATATTTTTGGATAGTGCTTGAGCCCATGCTAGTCTTCGTCACAAACACCCACTTAAATTAAACATGCATACATGGTATGGCAAATATAGTCATATCTCAAAACCCCTGTTAAGTATAATAAGAAATATTTCATCATTTTTGTTTAAACGCTTTAATTTTATGAAAAAAAGTGTATTTATTTTTACTAACTAGTTATGTCAGCTGGGTCGTATTTTAGCGTTCATACACAATTTCGAAAACGTTTTATCTATTGGAGCATACAAATTATTTCGCCTCATGACCGCAATGTAAACATCGACCCCGGAGTAATAGGAAGTAATCCGGAATAATCCATTACTTCCTTTCTATCTGGGTATGCAGGGAAATATTTCAAAACAAGGTTTTAATTTCAATTAAATGTGAATAATATAAGAATTCATTCAGTTTCAAATTTTAATAGAGTTTTTTTTTAAAGCATACACGTTTGTTGCAAATATTACCTTCACTTGGTACATCAAGTTTTGGTTTTCGTGCTGTTCTATCTGCTTCATTACTTTGCTTCACGGCCTTGATAGGTTTTGCATCAATCTTTGATAGTTTTTGCTTTGTAGTAATACTAACATCTTGTTGACTATCTGACTCCAGCACATTTTTACTGCTATGTTGTTGCTTTTTCAAACACTTGCTTTTAAGAAAATCGCCTAGTTCTTCCAGCAATACTTGCATCTCTTCCTCACGGCACTCTTCTTTGACTTCGTTTCGCAGATCAAACTTTGCTTGGACCAACCACTCGTCGCGCAGTTCCAGTTTAATGTTTTCACGTACCTCCGTCGCTACTTCTTGCCATAACTCAGACTTAACTTCATTCCACACTTCACGGCGTATTTCATTTTTCACCTCTTGCCACACTTCATTGCGAAGTTCATGCTTCACCTCTTGTCTCACTTCACTTCGCAATAGCAATTTCACTTCGTCCACTACACTAAATTTCAACTCATTTCTCACTTTATTTTCCACCTCTGCGCGTACTTCGTTTTGGCATTCATTCCTGATTTTCTCTTTATAATCATTTTTCCACTGATCCAGTATCTGCTCCTCCTTTTTGGCACGCTCTGCATCCTGTTCTCTGATAAAGTTCAGCGAATCTACAAATTCCAACTCATCTTCAAGGTTATCCTCCTCGGTCTTATTGAATATGCGACTTTTCTTTCCGAGGTTCAATAGTCTCAGATGCTTTTTTAGTCTGCTATCTGAAAGTTGACAACGCTTTCGAAAGTAGTATGACTTCTCTAGTTGATAACGACACTCTGCACAAATTGATTTTGGTAGACCATCTATCGACTGGACTTCAAGTGCAGCGCACGCCATTATGCGTACGGGAATCGACAGTTGACAGGCGGAGCTATTTTCTTTCTGGAAAATCTTTATCTCGGCTGTTCTTGCTTGTAAACATAAACGGCAAAGCGTTTTGAAGTTTGGATAGGATTCCTCTGTCATTTTAATATAATAACAACGAGGAAATCGACTTATTTTCTAAAAATTATTCCTTTTATGAATTTTTAGTAGTAAACACAGCCCAATTGAATTTTTCTTCTAACTTAAATCAATTCACTATTTCTTTAAGAAAATTCAATTTAATTTTAATTTATATTTATCGCATGTGTTATTGCTTTATTTTGAATCGTACGGATCTTGCGTCAAAATGAATACAAAATTGTTGAAATATGAAATATCTCAATTTTTAATTGATTTGTTGAAGAGTTCTGTTCTTTTCTTCTTTTGAGGTATGTTCGCTTGGTCGTGTTGTGGTCGTGTTGTAAAGGTACAACATAACAAAATTTCAAAAATCAGACAGTCAAATCATTTCAAAAACACATCCTTAAGTCGGCGTTTACACGAGGAAAGTCTGAGAGACAAATTCTTGTCCCATTCTCTTTTGTGATTTTCGTTTCGCGTTTGCAACATATGACAAATTTTTTACCTCGTCCCTTTCGCTTTTCCTCTCTTGCGGACAAACAAGGAAACTTTGCCGAAAAACTTTCCTCGTGTAAACCTTGACTAAGAGAATTCGAGACTATAGTTCAGGGGTCGGCAAAATTTTATTTTTCATAGCTCAATTGAGCTGAAGTACATCACACACATTGTTTTTTGCCGACCCCTGCTATAGTTTATAAAAGCCACAAATTTTTAGCGGATCGAGTTCAGAAGTCAAACGAAAACTTGCAACCGTTGTGCAAAAGTTATGACTTTGTGCGCTTAGAATGTTTTACCAGTTAAAAAATTAAGGTCAAACTATGATAGGAACTTACTGACAATTACCTTATTGGGCTGCTAACATGGTGAAGTTATTCTTGGCCGTGGTGACAATAGAAGCCTTAACCAAAATAGACGTGACGAGACGATTACAATTGAACGAACGTTTGCACTCGTTTCGTCTGTTTTGACATTTAACCCAACGAACCGAAAAAGCTGTTATGACGAGCTGCAACGTTTTGACGTTCGGTTCTTACGGAACTTTTACGTCTCGTCAAAATGTTTCGTTCACTTTCGATCAATTACGTAGGTTCATTTTGGCTATCAACATTGGTTAACATTAGGGGTGGCAATCCCGGGATCCCGGGATCCCGGGATCCCGGGACCCCGAGACCCCGAGATTTGCTCTAAATATAGGCTAAAGTAATCCCGGGATTACAAAGTGACAATACCGGAATTTTCGGGATTAAAAAAAAATTTTATATTATATAATAAATATTCTTTTATATGACATATTTAAGCACAAAATATGCAAAATAATTGTTTTCAATACATTTGATGTGCATGAAACATATTGCATCAACCTGCAAAATGCACTTCAATTGTGTCTAAACCTTAAATTGATTGAAAATATTTTTTTTTATTGTAGCAATTTTTTGTTTAAGATTTTCTTATTAAAAATGTCACATAGCAAAAAAAAATATCTTTTTTAATACTTTGACTAATTTTAAGAATTTTTTACTTAGTATTGAAAATTGATAGATCATGAGAAAAATGATAAAATGTGAAATTAAGTGTGTTTGTTTACTTTCCCAGTAACAGTTATCCAGTAAAAAAATTTTAGAGAGTAAGAAAGTATTTGGTCACAGAGAGAAAAAATTTTCATAAAAGTAAACAAACACAATCCAGTAAAAATTCGTACAAGCTGACAAGTGAAAAAAAATATTTAAGTTTTTCAAAACAATTTGCATTTTTATTTATGAAAAAATATTGACAGTTGTCAAAATCATGTTTTTCTTTTTGAAAAATGTTTGCTGGTAAAATTTTATCCAGTAAAAACTAGCAGGCTCTCTCGCAACAAATTGTCACTTTATTCTCTCACTGCCTCTCTCGTTACTGGATATTTTTTTCTTAACAAACACAATCCAGTAACAATTGTTACAAACTTGTACAAATTCGTACAAATTTTCAGTTAACAAACAGACCTATTTAGACTAAAATTATTTTTATCAATAACGGAAATACTAAAAATGCAATAGAAAAACAACATAAACAAAACATATATATTTCTTGTAATAAAATACAAATCTGCAACAAAAAATATAGGTTTGTCTTCAAAAAATCAGCATCTAAAGATTTTGACAACTTAAATGAAGAACACTTATGGGTGCGTCTACTGAGAGCGAGCCATTTGGTGCCACTAAATGCCATCACTGTCATATTTGAAGAAGGTGATAAAGTATTAATCAAGTACAAAATGTGGTACACGAATTTTTGAATGTAAAAATTAAATTGATAGTTTGATCATAAATGCTTGATTATTGTCTATCATCTCCTTTTAATGTGGCTATCTTCTACTAGTCAAACTTAGTAAATGTGATTTAGATGTATTAACACTCGAAGTGTTCTAAGTCAATTTTTAAGCTATTATTTTTTCTATTATTTTGCGTTCTTATTCTTCATTGTTACGCTGTGAAATAAAGCAATTATAATTTTATATACTCGTATACAATAGTATAAACTTCTCGTTTTTTTTTTGTAGTTCTGTATTGTTCTGGGATTGATCCCGGGATCCCGGGATTAGAAACTTCGATCCCGAAAATCCCGAAACTCAAAAATGCTCCGGGATTGACACCCCTAGTTAACATACACTCGAATTTACTCGTTATGTCTCGTCTCGTCTATTTTGGTTAAGGCTAGAGAAGCATTTTTCATAGCGTTTCAATGCGATGAGTAATGCTGATAGTTTCAATTTAATATTTACTTAAATGTACTTTAGCTCACAATCGAAAATGATTATTAAACTAAGCTTTTCTTATATGCTTTTTTAATTTTTAAGAATAAATATGTAGTCAAAAAGTGTCGGTCGGATCTGGTTTCGGAGATATAGCCATCAGAAGTTATGGATAAATCCGTTCTAAAAACCACTATAAGTTAGTAACTCTTGCATTGATTTCTAAAATATGAATTTTATATAAAGGGAATTAAATAAGCTACAATAAAAATTTGTGTAAAAGTTTTTGAAATCTAACTCATAGTTTTCGAGATTTCACAACTTTTCTGAAATTTTCACCGATTTTATTTCAAAAAACTGTTATTTTTTCCAAAAAAAATATGATTCATTGATCTATAATTTTATCAGCTCAATTTTGATCCTTAAAAATGAAGTGTTTTTGTACTTTTTTTTTACCGGAAAGCAAACAAAATTGCTCAATACATTTTTTTTTTTAAATTTTGAATTTATTGATAGTATCTGAAAGAACTTATACTACTATTACAACAACAACATTACATACCCTACTTAACTCTGGGCGAAATTGGTTCATCCTAGCACGCTTCGGATGAAATAGTTTGGCCTAAGAAAAACTAGATTGGCCTATAGCACATACAACTAAAAAATTTAATGAGATACAAGCTAGCACTAACCAAATAGCTGGAGTAGAGGAACGAAACGAAACGAACGAAAATAAAAGCGAACAACCTGCAGAAATTGATCAAGTGATTTTACTTTCACGGCGAGTCTTGGATTCGAGGTTCTGCAAAACAGTGTTCCAAAGAGCGCGACGACATCTCCTTATGATATTTAATCGAATAACGAATACAATCATATTTATATTCATTATCACAAAAAAATGTGCAGTCAATTGTAAAAGGCCTAAGACAGATTTTAGATAGAGGACGGTAATAAATTTGTTTTCTTAAATTTGACCATAATAGGCCCTTAAAGGACATCCATAGTTCGAATTTTTTATGTACTGTTATTTGCTTTAAAGAATATCGCAAACCGCATTTCATTTTCTTATTTCGAACGTAAGATATCTGCATTTTTCTACATTAACAGAACTGGCATAATTTGATATTTTGAAAATGGTTGAAAAATCTATAGAGTTTGAAGTAAAAAACGATATGCGGCTTACGACATTCTTTTAAGCAAAAAAACAATACGTTAAAAATTATGTAACACGGGATCGGCCGCAAAATAATATGGGGTGATTTTGCAACTTTAAAGTGCAAAATCGGATTTTTTTTAATTTTTTTGGGTCAATTTTCAATTTTTTTATAAGAAAATAAGAAGAAGAAGAAAAACTAATCACGGATTCAATTTCCTCGATCAATAATAATGTTTGAAACAAAAAAAACAATTTGAACCGCCTTAATATGTCAATTTGAAGACTCCGATTCGAAAAAAATTAGGTCAATTAGTTTGGAAAAATCCAGATATCTTAGTTTTGATATAAGATAATAATATGCGATTTCGGCATTCTTTTAAGCAAATAACAGTACATTAAAAATAATGTTCCACAGAATCAGCGGTAAGACAATATTTGAGGTGTTGCAACTAGGAAGTGGAAAATCGGTACTTTTTTACTTTTGTCCGGTCAATTTTCAATTTTTTTATAAGAAAGAAGAAGAAGCAAAACAAATCACGGATTTGAATTCTCCGATCGATAGTTTCCGGAAAACCATACCAACTTTGTTGGAAAATTTTATAACGTCTGTAACTTGCACCATTTCTAAAATCAATATTTCGGAAAATGGGTTGTTTACTCAATCCAGTTTTCAATATTAACCTTAATCCTAGTAATGGGCCTTGTCCAGACATATAAGGCTATTGTAATCCGCTCACACATCGAGAAAAAATATAAAAAAATTTTATGTTGAACCGCTCTAATATACGTACATATGTATGTATAGAAAGTGGAAAGTGTAGAAATCAATTCAGTTCGATTTGAAAAACGAACAAAACACAACTACCCAGTAGGCAAGGGCAGGAGCTAACAGTGCTTCTAGAAGGCCTTCCTTGGTAAGTATAAGGCTTTCCACCCTCCTTTCAAACGTACTTTCTTTTTTATATGAAATGGTCGCAGAAAACAGGCCTTCCTAAGCAGGCTTTCTAAGACCGCTTACCGTAGAAGGACTCTCAGAAGTACTTGACAAAAATTTAATTTTAATAAATTTAAAGACTCTAAATATTAATTGTTTTTTTTCTATCCGCGCCATCTCACTTGCGTTGACATTTTTTAATGTCTTCACAATTTGACAAAGAATACACAAAACTCTACCTCCTTAACATCCCAGCAGGCAAATGAGCAAGGCCTTACTCGGAGAAGGCCTGCTAGCACTGCTGCGATTATATAAGGACTTCTCAAAACTAGATTTTCATGCAAATAAAAATATTTAGGAAGGCCTGTTTTCTGCGGCCGTTTCATATAAAAAAGAAAGTACGTTTGAAAGGAGGGTGGGAGGCATTATACTTACCAAGGAAGGCATTCTAGAAGCACTGTTAGCTCCTGCCCTTGCCTACTGGGATAACATGAAACAACAGCCCAGCAGGCAAATGAGCAAGGCCTTACTCGGAGAAGGCCTGCTAGCACTGCTGCGATTATATAAGGACTTCTCAAAACTAGATTTTCATGCAAATAAAAAAACAATCACAGAAGGCATAATATGCCTTGCCACAACAGACGTGCTATCAGACCTGATATTAGAAGGCAAAGAAGAAGGACTCCATTTACTTTAGCGATTTTCTGTTTCTTTTTTATTTCATGTATTGCAATGTTTTATGATTCGGCATAACTTTTTTGTCATATGCATTGTACATATACGACATGTAACATGGTTAGAAATTAAGAGAGGTGTGCAGGCTAGTCTTCTGTTGTTTCATGTTAAGTTAAGGATGTAGAGTTTTGTGTATTCTTTGTCAAATTGTAAAGTCATTAAAAAAATATCAACGCAAGTGAGATGGCGCGGATAAAAAAAAAACAATTAATATTTAGAGTCTTTAAATTTATTAAAATTAAATTTTTGTCAAGTACTTCTGAGAGTCCTTCTACGGTAAGCGGTCTTAGAAAGCCTGCTTAGGAAGGCCTGTTTTCTGCGGCCATTTCATATCAAAAAGAAAGTATGTTTGAAAGGAGGGTGGAAGGCCTTATACTTACCAAGGAAGGCCTTCTAGAAGCACTGTTATCTCCTGCCCTTGCCTACTGGGAGAAGACTAGCCTGCACACCTCTCTTATTTTCTAACCATGTGTATACTTTTCATGTCGTATATGTACAATGCATATGACAAAAAAGTTATGCCGAATCATAAAACATTGCAATACATGAAATAAAAAAGAAACAGAAAAGCGCTAAAGTAAATGGAGTCCTTCTTCTTTGCCTTCTAATATCAGGCCTGATAGCACGTCTAATTTGGCAAGGCATATTATCCCACTGGGCATTAAAATAATCCACAGCTCTTGTGAATTTTCGAAAGCATTTAATAAACATTTATAGGGCTCTTAACTTATACCAGAGTATTTATTCGCCTCTTAAAAAAATAAAATTAAATCTTGCGATCAAAATTATTTATAAAGCATTTCAAAACTCCCAATTAAGATGTTTACAAATACAAAAAATACTCAAAATTTTAAAAGTATTTATCAAAGTTTTAACAACGTCTTGTGAGAGGTTCTTAAATCGTCTGTAAAAGTTTATTTTTTAAGTAGAGCTAAGGTATTTATAAGGTCTTAAGAAGGATTCGGAAGATCTTCATAAAACGCTTATAAATATTTTTGTATTCAAACATTTTAATATTTATCAAGATCTTTAAAAAATGTTTGATAAAAGCTTTTTAATAAATAAAATTTATTTTTTACTTTAAGAGACATACATTTTATTGAGCTTTTCAATTTCTGAGTTTTTAAGTTCTATATAAGTGCCAATATAAGCTTCAACTCTTACGCGAACTCTTTCCAAGAGCTCTATAAAACTTTTTTTGGTTTCATGCACTTATAGAACTCTTCGCAAGAGCTTTATAAAACTTTATTTGGTTTCATTTATTTATAGAACTCTTCACAAGAGCTCCATAAAACTTTTTATCGAAAAGTAGGGTTACCAAACGTCCGCAATTCAATAAAAAAATTTAAATGACCAGTACTCTTATAAAAGTAGTAAATAGCTTATAACTTAAACATTTTCTTAAAAATTAAAGTTTTGGAATTTGATAAATTCTTGATTCAAGTCTCCAAAAGTAGTACCGTTTTTTTGACTTGTTTACTCCGTTTTCACATTTTCGCAAAGTTAAATATTATTTCATTCAACAATGCTAGTACATCATAAAAATGGCCGCCTACCCGTACACTGGTTGTCCAATGGCAAGATCTGATCAATTAAAGACGCCGAGAAACAAGTTTTACTCAAGAATTCGGAAAGTAAGCCACAAACAGAAAAATATATTGAGTTTTCGGAAGCTATGAAAGGAGGGTCAAATCTTGTGATACGAAGACTTGATATGAAATCGATTTCATCTTCTCTTGAACATTGGCCTTAATATATTTTTCTGTTGCAGCTTACTTTCCGAGATATTAAGCAAAACTCGTTTCTCGCCCTCTTTAATTATCCAGATCTTGGCATTGGACAATAAAAAAATATGAGGCACAAATTACCAAAACTAAATTGAGAAAACAAAAATAAACGCAAGATGGCCCAAAATATGTTTATTCGAATTTGGGTTATAATTCGTATTTCTATAAAGAAAATAGCTCATAAAACATCTCTTTCTTAATTTGCCACTTGTTCATATGGTAACCCTAACAATGGACACAAAATTATTTTAAATAAACAATTTTAGCAAATTAAAACTGTCAAGTTTTATTAAGCCCTTAATATAATCCTTAAGTTTAAAGTACCTCTTATGAAGCTTTAGAAATAATCCTTAAGTTTTATATGCCACTTATCGAGGAATTTTAAAAACTTGGCGTCGTCGGCCATCTTTTTTAATATACATGCCGACGAAATAGCAACAACAACAAAAAAATAAATGCGTTTCTTTTTTTTTTTTGCCTAAATAATGATTTTTTGTGCAGTAAATCATTTTATTTCGATTTGCTTTTACCTAAAAAATCACTTAAACGTATTTTGAGACATAAATATTAAAGAAAAACCTAAAAATTAATTTTAGCCCAAATATTTTATTTTTCTAATATGTAATATTTCAGAAGCGCGCTAAGTTTTTCGAAGCAAAACCCCAAACTTCACGATAAATCTTTGCTCGCACGTAAATTTTGGTCAATAATTGTGCCGAAAATCATAATTATTCGTTGCATCATTTTCATATTGCCATTTTATAATTCCATTTGCTATTCTCTTTTTATCTATTTAACTTTGTAATACTGCAAAAAGTATGTATACCAAAAACAAAATCTTTATTAAAACTTCGTCAAAATAAAATAAACCTAATTAAAATTCCGTTCGAAAAAAAAATTGTGTATAAATATTTCCAAGAGCACAAAATATTTATAGACCTCTAGGTGTATTAATTCATTAAACTCTTGAGTAGGTTTTGAAAACGTTATAGCTAACTCTTACATAAGCCTCTTGAAGGTCCCCATAGAAGGTGCCCTTTTGGTCTTAAGTAGCATTTATTCTGTGTTTTAAAACCTCTTTAGCGAATATTTCCAAGAGTTCTGCTCTTAAAGAATGGTTATATAGAACTCTTGAAGAGCCTAATAAATGCAAAAATGCCTAGTGGATGCCTTCTGTGATTGTATTTTATTTGCATGAAAATCTAGTTTTGAGAAGTCTTTATATAATCGCAGCAGTGCTAGCAGGCCTCCTCCGAGTAAGGCCTTGCTCATTTGCCTGTTGGGTACACATGAATTAAAGAGCATTGAAGAGAAACTGCAGGTGTAGTGGTGCCCAGCTCTGCTCATAATCTACTATTGTAATTATTATCAGAAATTCAATCTATTTTTACAGAATTTTTTTTTGCCGTGTGGGTTTGAAAAGCGAGCAAAGTAGCGCATTTCCAGATTAATAGTCAGTTGAAGTAGTTGAATAGTTTTGCTCGAACCTTTTGCTCATTCCAGATTTATTTCTATTTTTTTTTTAGCCAGACGAAATGTTGATTTTAACCAATTGAATATGATGCTACTTCTTAATGGAAATCCACAAACTGTAGGACCAAAGCGTTACTTATACAAATTATTGCAGCTCATTCTTATGGAAAAATCAACAGTTGTCATGTAATATCATGTTTCATGTGTGGCAACAGTTAAAGGAAAAATAAAGCTTTTAGGAAAAAAGCTTAATTTTACTTCAAGAAAAAGGACATAGTCAAAGGACTGAGTCACACATAGATACCTTTTGCTTGCGTTCGGTTATACATTCTAACAACTGTATAAATAGAAATTTAAAAATATATTATTAAGCATATTAAAACTTTTAAAATTAATTGTTATTAAGATAATTTAACAAAACCAATACCGCATATTTTTATAGTTTTAGATCCAAACAAATGATTTGTAAAAAGTTTACACCAAACGCACTTGAACCAGATTAATTTTCTAAAAGTGTTGTGTTTAAAATTCATCGAAACCGCAAAATTAAATGTGTTGTGAAAAATATGTACACATGCAAATGTGAACATAAATAATACAAATCACGAAATAAAAAACAAAATTAGTAAAATTTATAGTTTTCTACGCATTATTTGAAGATTTTAAATGCGTTTCTATGTATTTGTGAAAAATCGATCCATAATTTTTGATATCCTTTCACCTGACTCCGATTTTCGTCATAAAGAGCTTTTGTTTTAAAAATTTCCAATTTCCAGTTGTTGGAAAAACAAACGTAAATATTGATAAACTTAAGTTTTGTTTTGGTTTATGTGATGTTATCGAAAACACGCTGTTTATTAACCTTAAACATTTGTGTGTACAAGTGGAGTCATCAATAATAATTTAGAAAAAGGCAGATTAATCCTTGACATCATATATTTTGAACGAAATTAAATGTTAAGCGGATATATTTCTTTGTATTGAAAATGATAGTAATTTCCGGCATTGACAGCTACTCGTTAAATGGTAAGTGATCACAGCAATAAGAAACCAACCGGTCTAAATACGGTTTGTCATTCAGTTTGCAACGTATAGACGAAGGTGTGACATGTATAGAAAAGTATAGGAGAATTCTACGCCCTGTTAATATTTTTATTTATGGCATAGTACACTATTAGATGGCATACTGCTCCGGGTGAAACTTGCTATATGCAAGTGACCCTTTTAACTTAACACTATTAGATGAGCACATACACACTTTCTTTTCTTGATTTTTCAAATTGATATTTACGAAGTTATGCGCTTTTGATTATTTAGTATGGCAAAACTTAAATTGCCTACTACTTCTAATTTCTGCAAAACTAAATATTTTTATTGACTTATCTAAAGACACGTTTTTAAGTGTATTAATTTATATTTATTCCTTAACACGTCCTACTGAATAAACAGTTTTTTTTTATGTTTAATGTACGAGTATTTGAACGGACCACCCAATGTGCGGCAAGTTGTACCGTCCTGCTAAAACCAGATACATTTTACATCAAAATCTTTGATTTTGTGTCAAAAATAATTGGCTATTATACGCATTTTGACTTTTAGTGTCTGACCCAAAAACCCAATTTTGTGATATTCTCATATATCAAAATCTAGACCATTCTCTATCTTTCCACTATGTTTTAAGATTAAAAATTTTTTTTTGACAGAAATATTACATTTTTTATATATATTTTGATGCATCGATTTCAAAACCGGCCAAGTCCATGAACTTGCTTCAAAACCGGTCCAACGCCTTGGAAAAAAAATCCGGCCAAGGCCAGTACATTGGTATCAAAACCGGCCAAATCCACTTTTTTTTTCAAACAAAACCGGCCAAGTCCAGTACATTGGTATCATAACCGGCCAAGTCCAAAATTGTTTTCTCAAAAACATAAGCAAGTAAATCTCGAA
This sequence comes from Tricholauxania praeusta, assembly GCA_949775025.1. Classification (NCBI taxonomy): domain Eukaryota; kingdom Metazoa; phylum Arthropoda; class Insecta; order Diptera; family Lauxaniidae; genus Tricholauxania; species Tricholauxania praeusta. The sequence goes on along the minus strand of OX459029.1, from coordinate 35,750,517 downwards.
AAGTGTGATCCGACGTGATTTGAGTAAAAAAAAATTTATAAGCTACTAGCTATCCCGGCAGACGTTGCTCTGCCCTTACCGGTAGGTGGCGCGGTCATTGTGAAAATGCTATTTTAAAAATATTTTGTGTGAGGGCCACCCTAAATAAAAGTTTTATGGACTTAACTATGTCTTTTAATATAAAAGACACGTGGTTTGAATTCCATTTGAATCAATGGAGTGGTCTCTGGGAAAATACTATTTTCAAAATATTTTTGTATGAGAGCCACCCTACATATGAATCGAAATGCTATTTCAAAAATATTTTTGTATGAGGGCTACCCTAAATAAAAGTTTTGTAGGCTTAACTATGCCTCTTTACATAAAAGCTACTTGGCGTAAAATCGGTGTGAATCGATTATTCGGTCTTATTGAAAATGATTTTTTTCAAAATAGTTTTGCATGAGGGTCACCCTAAATATGCACCTTAAATAAAAGTTGTATGAGCTTTATTATGTCTCTTAATATAAAAGGCACGTGGTGTAAACTTTATGTTAAACGATGGACTGGTCATTATGAAAATGCTGTTTTAAAAATATTTTGGGTAAGGGCCACCCTAAATATGCCTTCTAAATAAAATTTTTGTAGGCTTAACTATGCCTCTTAATATAAAAGCTATGTGGTGTAAATTCGGTGTGAATCGATTCTCGGTTTTCGTGAAAATGCTATTTTAAAAATATTTTTGTATGAGGGCCACCCTAAATATGCGCCTTAAATAGAAGTTTTATATATTAAACCATGCCTCTTAATATAAAATCTACGTGGTCTAAATTCCATGTGAATCGATGCAGTGGTCTTTGGGAAAATGCTATTTTAAAAATATTTTTGTATGAGGGCCACCCTAAATATGCAGCCTAAATAAAAGTCTCATAGACTAAACCATGCCTCTTTATATAAAAGCTACGTGGTGTAAATTCCATGTGAAACGATGGAGTGGTGTTTGTGAAAATGCTATTATAAAAAAAATTGTATGAGGGCCACCCTAAATAGAAGTTTCATAGACTAAGCCATGCCTCTTAATATAAAAGCTACGTGGTGTAAATTCCATGTGAATCGATGCAGTGGTCTTTGGGAAAATGCTATTTTAAAAATATTTTTGTATGAGGGCCACCCTAAATATGGAGCCTAAATAAAAGTCTCATAGACTAAACCATGTCCCTCAATATAAAAGCTACGTGGTGTAAATTCCATGTGAATCGATGCAGTGGTCTTTGGGAAAATGCTATTATAAAAAAAAATTTGTATGAGGGCCACCCTAAATATGCACCCTAAATAGGATTTTTTTTAGTTTACCCCCTATTCTCAGACCTACAAAATATACACAAAAAATTTCATAAGAATCGGTCAAGCCGTTTGGGAGGAGTACGGTAACAAACACTGTGACACAAGAATTTTATATATTAGATTATTAAGATTTTAATTTTTCAAAAAGATAAAAGTTTTTCGTTGTTTTTCCAAAAGTATAAAAAATGGACTTGGTCGGTTTTGCAACTGGGCGCCTCATATATCGTTTTCAACAATGTGAGACCCAATGAAATCGTTTGACTACAATGAGCACTAAGCAGTCACTTTTTGAGCATAAAATGGCCTTTATTATATCACATGAGAATTTTCTTAGTGACATATTCTGCAATTTTGCTTATTGACATACCCAGAGGTGCTAATATTTATAAAGAAAATTTTTTATTTTGCTAGTTTGCACTAATTTTATCACGTCAGGGACGAAAAAAGCGCTAACAAAATTTTTAGGAAGAGGACTTCTTCAGTTGTTAGCCCTGGGCTAACTCCTAATCCTGCACTCAGGATTGTCAAGTTTAAAACGAATTCCCCGCCTTCAAAAAAAAAAAAATTCCTCAAAATGGTAAAACATTAAATTGTTTTTGTCGGTAAAAGTAAATATTTTTTTGGGAAAAAGTTGATGATTATTTTTTTTTTTTTGCTTGTTAAAAAAACTTTAAGTCGCATATAAGAAATCCTCCAGTTAAAAGTTTTTCCGAAATTGCTGAACCCGGCTTTGTAATGCAATTCCAGGCTTGGTCGGGTCAAAATCGGCCACTTGCTTCATTAAGGTATTCATTGAAGTAAATGTAGAAGACTTGGTGCAACCCTATTTGGTGTCACAAGCATGACTTTTCTTACATATGGCACATTATTTTTCAAATCGATTAAGTAGTCAACTTAACGTCATCGATTTGATTAAAATTTTCAGGTCATCTGATTTTGATGCGCTGAACCTGGGCAGTCATATGTATCAATACTTACATGGCTTACTAAATTACTAAAGGACGTCCACTCGAATAGTCATGTACTAATTATCCTTCATCAGTGTTGGCATGTCACAAGGATTTGAAGACTTGCGACGGTCACACGTCGTAAACTATTGTAAATGTCACAAATGTCACAAAAGTCGCAAACTCCAGATCAACCTACAACTACTAAAATTGTTTGTCAAACAATTTGACGAACAAAAAATTATATGTAATTTGATGAGAATTTGAATAGGTTTAACAGACAATTTGATGATTTGAATCAAGTTATGAATAAATATTTTTTCTTAGTATGAACTCAAGAATTCATCTTTGTCACAAACTCAAGTTGTGTCACAAAGGCTCGAAGGTTTACGACGTTTATGACCTTTTATGAGCTATTAAAGTAAATGTTACAAAATTCGGTACGATATAATTTTTTTTACACAAATTAGCATTAGATAGTAGAGGGAGAACTTGGATTTATGTGTGTGGCACTTCTTATACAAACAAAACCATAAATTTAATAAAATATGGCATTTCGTGAAATAAACAAGTATAATATACTAGAGTACTTCTCCAGCCCTTTTGCGCAGAATTCTATGGCATTTCATTTTTAACCAGGCTAAAGATAACACTCTTACTAGTTTTCAAGTCTTTCTATATCCCCATGAAATTAAATATAGACTTTTGCTCAGATTTTTATTCAAGACAATAAAAGTGCATTACACTTAAGGTTTAATTGATGTGAACCAAGACTTACTTCTCTCCAGTTTCGCAGCCTGAGTGATTTGATGTTAGTGGTCACCTGGCCTCTGAAACGAAGGTTCAGCCTGATATTTCTTGAATCTGAATCGCTGTGTTCGATCAAATTCATATCATTGTACATCTCATAGACTTCTCAGTTAAATCATTCATCCATACATTATCTTGGCAAAGAGTACCAATCATAGGATATGGATTTTCTTCCAAAAGACCCTGTTCCTCTATTCTCCTCATTGTCTAGCACAATTATTAAAATAATGTCGTTACCGAACTGTTTTGGACCTGCGTGAGATGAGCTTTAAACCCAACAATTTCGATAGATTAGCTGCATCAAGGCTTCTGGCATTTTCACACTGCATTGGACAGGATCTTGTATACTGCATTTAACAACCATATGCTACGTCTAAATATCGGTTTATAATCCGACACAGCCTCAGGCAGACCTTTTTTTTAGATTTCTTGCTTGCACATTCACTATAGGTGATGTTACATGTTCTTCTATCAGTCCATTGGCTTGTTGCCCAGTGGGCTAATACTTAGTAAAGCATCTGTTGGATCCATAAATAGATTTTCTAATTCATTTTAGCTGTAAGTTTACAGCATTTTTGTTAAATATCTATGCCTCTTTGCATTCGCTGGTTTCTTCAATATCATTGATTTCCAGCTATAGTCCTTTCATCCCTTTTATTGGCTATGTACTCTTTGTTCGTTGATACTGTCATGAAATTTAATACTTAAATTATTGTTTTTATCTTTAAGTGTTCGACCTCTGTATTGTGATGGAATAAAAACACAGTTTATTTATTTTCTCCTTTCCAAATGAAGGTTCTTCTAAGATCTTCACACAAACATATTTAACAAATTTAACATAAGGCTAATTCATATGGGTTTCATTGACTCTTGACCACAACAATCCAATTAATGTGATCCGTCTCACATAGCTCTTATAAATTAATTTTTGTTGGGCAATCGGGAATAAAGAAATATTGAGTACATGACGGTTGCGATGAAGTGGGAAAATTATGAAATTCACCACCGTCCTTTACGTCCTGTTAATATTGTGAATGGTTTATTTTAACGACTTGACGATTGTTAACTTTATTTAAAAAGTTTAATTAGTTAGACGATTAACTTTTAATTATGAGTTGACTTGATACAATTTTGATTTTTAGAACAATGTAAGCTAGTCCTAAATGTATTGTCATTCCTAATGTTGTTCTTACTTATTTCTTTAACAAAACAATATCCAAATAAATATATATTGAAAAAAGATTCTTAATTAGTGTGCTACGTATTTACAAAACTGGAGAAAAAAACTTTCCCACGCATTATAAACAACGTTATTAACATACACGCACATTTGACACCACGTCATTCATTTCCTTCGGACATTTAGCTATTGAAATCGTCATAGTTTGTGGGTTTTTCCAAAAAGTTAATTGCATCGATTACTGTATCTGTATATTTAATTTGTATAAATTGGCTTTTCTAATACAAAAACATTAACGACTTTTGATTTTTTTTTTCGTTGTTTAATTGACTTCAAGTTTGAATGGTCAACTATGGCTCTTTCAATAAATAGTAAAATATTGTAATAAATCCTTTCGTAGACCTTAATAATAATAAACTTTTTTTTTTTTGCTTTCAGGAACTGTTCAAATTACAACAGTATTGGGTGTACTTTTTGGTGTCGTAGCATTAATGTTAGTTTTTTTTCTGTATATAAATCGAAAATGGTGCTTTCACTCTCGACATGGTTTTGCATGCTGTGATGAAAAGAATCTTTCTTCAAAATATGTACAGAAAATATGTAAGTTGTTTAAATCAATAATGCTTGCATTAAACATTTGATTAAGTATATATCTAAATATATTTATAAAATTACAGCACATAAAAGACGCTACGACAACACCAGTTCAGACTCTGAGGAAGATATACTTCGTCGCTTGCGATTGCAGCAGTCACGTGGCAATATACCTCCAAATGGCCAATTTCCCAGCTATGGCATCAGCAATCAGCAGAATCCATTATCGCAAAGCTTTCATTATAATCAAAGTGAATTGCAACGCGTGACAGTAACGCCACGTGAATCCTGTAGGGATCCATTGGCAATAGCAGAACGTGGTAAAGTTGGTATACCGTCGTCGCATAGTGAGTGTAGCTCTAACGATTCGATTGAGGCATCAATTGACAGTCAAACTGGTATTCTGACGGGAGAAAAGAAAGGTATCTAAGATAATTAAATAATTTTTATTCCCACAGAATTCGAATCAAACAGTTTTAGTTGAAAATACCCTTAACTGCAGCGTTGTCTGCTTGTATAGCAAACTTTAGTCTTTTCAAAGAAGAGTTTCGATCCTAGCAAGGGTTGCCAAATCGAAAAGAAGCAACTCCCGGCTTTCTCAAAGAATTATTCTTCCCTCAAATGCTAAATGTTAAAACTTTTTTTATGAAAAACCTTATGACCTTTTTTTTTTGGTCTGCAATAATTAAAAAAATAATTCCTAAAATGGTAAAAACTTAAATTTTGGTGTGAGAAAAATTGCAATGCCTATAATGATGGAAGGTAAATTTCGTTGGTACAAACTCTTAAAGGGACAATAGCAAAAACCCTTTTTTAAAAATTCGAGATAATTTATTCTGTAATGGCGTCACTTTTTTATTGCAGAAATGCCAGTTAATGATAGCATCAAACTGTTTCTGTAAGTGTTTTAAGTTATCGCGTACATATCGCATAAATTTAGCTAAAGAGCACAACTCAAAATTTGCCATTTTCGAGTTTACTTTTTAAAACTGTTCATCATACACATGTCTATCAGCACAAAAGAGATTAGTTAATTTTTTGCTGTACTTTGGTGTCAAAAAACAATTATATCTCTCTTCATACTGCAATTGAAATTAGGGTACAACATGTAAAAGTGTCCTATTTTTAGTGTCAGAGAGTTCAAACTGTTGTGATCGCGACGTGGCTTCCAACCATATTTTCTTAGTACCTTCATCTAAATAATCCACACTCTATTTATGAAAAATAGTTCACAAGCTCAAAACAGTTTTTTGCGTTTTCTGAAAATTCCAAAATTTTGAGTTGTGCCTCTTTAGCTAAATGTGTGCGATATGTATACTGTTTGCAATATTGATGTCTATGTAATAAAATAATAATTTAACATTGTGATTAAAACTAAAGCAAGTGCGGAAAATTGATATCGAAGCACAAAATATAAGTATCACCTTTGATGATGAAAAAGGCCTGCTCAAAGTCTGGATAGACTCCTCAGAACGATATTCTTCATTATCTTAAAAATTCATTTTCATATTTCGTAGAAGCTCAAGATGTTTTAACTTTTCGCAATGGCTAATAATCTCCTAGAGTTGGAACTTCTCCTACGGACTATTTTCCCTCATAGTATTCTAACTGAGTATCCCTTCAAGATCACGCTTAGTTTTGTAATGCTTAATAAGTATAATAAATAAAGTCCGAATCGATAAGTATTTAAAAATTATTTTAAAATTGGTGATGATAGAAAAAGTTTATTTGCTAGGCTCGGTATTTATGTTTTGTTCTCCTCTCCACAGATCGATATCACATTGCTGCCAGTGTGAAGTCACCAGATGGCAGTAGCATATCCTCATCGATAAAGGAATCACGTATTGACAGTCGCTCTGGGGACTTACAGGTAAAGTCTAGTAAATATCAATCAAAAACTTCGTCCACAAGTACGCAACAGCGACGTGAAAGTTTGGATGATGTGGCAAATGTGAACAGTAGCAACAACAATAACGAAGATGTAAGTTTTTCTTAACACACGATAATCAACTGTTTTGGGAAATTTGACTGACACCACAAAACCAAATTCAAAAACGTATCAATATTAAACAATTCTTACCGCATAACAAAAGTATTTATGTGCTCTAATAAAAAGGTTATAAAAAGTATTATACACTTGAGATGCCAGTAATTTAGTCCCACAGATTTTAAGCTGACATAATGAGATTTTGACATATTTAACCCATAAGTTTCGGAAATATAATTTTTGTCCATGACTAGTAAGTCATTGTCCTCAGAGTTGTTACATAATGGAAAGACTTTAACTTTAGATTCGGTTTGAGCATCAGATATATACGACTGCAATACTGGAATCTCAAGTACATGGTATTTTTTAAGCTTTATCCAGAAAGTTTTTGCATTTTTGCACAAATAGTGGAAAAAGAACAGTTTCAGTTGCAGTTTCAAAAAGTATATATATTTTTTTAATTTTAAGTTAAGAATATTTTATTTATCCTATTTTAACGTGCTTTTAGTTTCCTGAACAATTTCTTTTTGTGACATACGTTTTTTTTCGCAGTCGATATGTATGTACATGAGAGTGATTGTTTGCTTAAGTTCTTCCAATTATTTCTTTCGGAGTAAATTACGATATGCCATAGCTAAATAGGAAAAAAACATGAAACTGAACCAATTTTTTTGGTATATTTTTCTTGATTTTATCGCATGCATCAAAATTTCAAAAATGTATAACTTAGTTAGGATTGTAGGCCGCTTAAGTAAATAATTTAAAAAAATAAGTTTCTCATTAAACAATATTTCAGTTTGAAAAACTTTCAAAATTTATGTACGTGAAACGACCCACAATCTTAATTTAGTTTTTTATTTTTAAAACTTTCATTCAACATTGAAAATAAAAACATGAAGAAAAAACATCAAAGTTTTAACTTTCAACGACGCTGCAATGCATTGTTTCAATTTCGTATTGAAAATGTGGGTCTAAAAACTGACAACGGGCTCATTTTAATGTAAAATATTTAAAAAATTACATTGGTGACCAAAAAATTAAAAAATGGCAATTTATAAAATAAATTCGTTTTTCTATTGTAAATCACAAAAATCATTGAAATGGCGGTATCGAAAGTGGTTCCCAGTAAGCTTTTCTGATGTACATATGTACATATATTGACGGTGTGAAGGTCCTTATTTTCCTTTTCGCAAAAAAGATGATTGGGGCTCGGGGCTATAGTGCCTCATAGCCTTACCTTAACCCGGCGCTGGCAAATTTGAGTGCGAATTTTTATTCTTCATCCAAATGTATGGCTATACCAAAGACACTACACTTAAAATGTTGTATCAAAAATTCGTTTTTTGGCTTTGGATAATCCAGTTTAAGATTTTTCATAATTTTTGCGGAGAAAAGAAAAAAGGAAAAACTTTTGCGAAATATGTAGATAATTCCTTTATTTTTTAAGTTTCCTTAATCGAGGAGCCTATGTTTTTTTTTTAAAACAACAAAATATGCATAAGTACATATGTATGTGTATATAGCGTGTCACCGAGCACTTAACTTAATTATTTTATAATTTTTTTTTTATTAAAAATTCTTTGCAGAGTATTTTCACTAAAATATTGTTTTTTCCCAATTGACTTTAATTAATGTAACTATTGTTCCATCATAGGAGCCACTATTTGATACCAGTGATTTGCGTTCTCTTAAATCGGACGACATCGCCTTGGATATCCAATGCTATGGCAAAAGTGGAAGCATTGAGATTTCATTGTTATATGATGCACCAATGCGCAAAATGACCGTACATGTCCTGCAGGCTAGAGGATTACCGTCACGTGAAAATGGTCAGCAAACACATACTCAGGTAAGACTTAACTGAAGCTTTTAAGCTTACATAGCACAAAATAATTATGTCTTTGTAAAACGTGTTACAATAATAATCTATCCATCAATTTCAAGGACTCGAGTAAAATTTCTTCAGCTCTGCTTTCTTCTCAGGAAAAAGAATTCATAAAATCTTTGGCCTTGCCAAAAATTTAATATTCTACACCGCGTTAGCAGTAAAATTATCCGTAACTTATATTAAAAGGGTATTTCTTCCAACACACTACGTGCTGGATGGTTTGACTAAGCACTCACATTGAATTTGGCAGTATTTACTTGAATTACTCTATGTGAATAGTATTCTTTTCTGTCCTGTAATTGTATTACTAATATTTTTTATATATTTAATTAAATTAATAATATTGCTTACTATCGGCTTAGATCAATCGTTTATCTTTGAATGTAAGCAAATTCTCATGTACTTAATGTTTGAAATCATCACGTTTCCTCCAATCATCATATCATCTAGAAGGACTAAATTTGACGTGTCAAGTAAGTTGCTTTATGAACAGTTCTTGAACTCTGGAGAATTTGGGGCAAGACTGAAGATTCCTTATTGGCAGAATTTAGATACATTTTGTGGAAGTCGATTTAGTGGCCGTTTCTCATGAACGATTAGTTGTGTGAAAGAATATTACTTGTCCTTCAATGTGACAGAATGATTTTTATAACCTTTTCTCCCAATTAGTTCTCTTTGCATGGTAGAGACTTTCGAGATAAGTTGTTTGAGGGAAAACAGTTTTTGATGTATTGCCATTTAGATTCAATTGATCTGTTAGGGTTAGTGTTTCTGCTACTTTGAATTCTTAACTACATCGATGAAATTATATCGACAATTATTCAGTTCAGAACGCATACGAATTAGAGAGCATTTTCGAAGGCCGAAAGCGTTCAATGTTAAAAACAATTAAAAGCCAAATACGAAATTTGACAGTTATATTATATTGTTCTCCGCAGGCTCGTCTCCTCATGCTACCAAACAAAAAACAAAAGCACAAGACGAAAATACGATCAGGCGAAAATCCACAGTATGTAGAAAGTTTTCTTCTGCATCGAGTCAATCCCGAGGAAGTCAATTCAATGGGACTGCGTATACGTTTGTATGGCTGTGAGCGTATGCGCAAGGAACGACTTATCGGGGAGGCTTATGTTAGTTTTGCAACCATTGATTTGGAGCTGGAAACAAATTTATGGTTACCATTAGAGCCAAGAAATACCTTATCGGTAAGTAACGTTTATACCCGTAGTAATACAAAGTAAAACTTTTATTTGTTCAAGACTTTGGGTTCGTCGAGTGACCTACTGAGCCTAGCTAGATCCGATAGTGCCGCCTCAACTACATCAATGCAACATGGTGGTGTGCCAGAGTTACTTTTAGGCTTAGGCTATAACGGTACAACTGGACGACTGACCGTCGAAGTGGTTAAAGGAAGTCATTTTCGTAGCTTGTCTTTGAACAAGGCTCCGGATACTTATGTCAAACTTTGCTTAGTTAGTAGCATTGGACAGGAGATATCACGTGCAAAAACATCGACAAGACGTGGACAACCAAATCCATTGTTCAAGGAAACATTTGTGTTTCAGGTATATCAGCATTAATAAGTTTATTATGTTCATTTATGAATGTTTTGTAATTGTTAGTTAACTATACATATCGGACAGAATATTCTGCCAAAAATTTTTGAAAATTGTTAAAAAAATTAATAGGTAAGCAATTGTAGATCACTCATATTCGAGTTATCTGGTATGACGCTCACGGCATCTGTGCCTCAATGTACAAAAAAGTCACAAGGACAAGACATTCGTTAAGTTTTTGTTAAAAAATGTATCAAAAAATGGGCGACCGAACGAAAATTTTATTGCAAAGAAATCATTGCGATAAAATCTTCATTTGGAGTGCTGCTTTCAACGATTTCGGCTACAATGCTATTTTAACTAAGACTGCAAGCATTGATTATTTGGGTAAGTTTTAACAACGATCGAAAAAATAATAGAATCTTCATTTATTTGGCTGAGCGTATATTTCAGAAAACAGTCACAAATGATTTTAAACAAATATAGTCTAATATGCTAATGTTTTCCAGTACATTTTAAATCAGCGTAAAGCAACGGTCCATGTGTGAACATATTTTAGTATTTTTTTTCAATTTTCATTTTTCTCTTAAAAATGGAATATGACAGGATCTAAACTGATTACTTTCTTTTAGTTCATCATATTGAATAAGGTGGAATCTGTAGGGCCTCTGTAGTGCTTAATAGTGCTTGTTTCGTTCAGTGTCCTTGAAACAAGTTTTATAACATCCTTTTGGAAAATTTCGTTGATACCGTCTGGACGAATAATTCTATTCAGTTATTGGGGGAAAACAGTTTTGTTTTTGATGAATTGCCATTTAGATGCAATTGACCTCTTGGGCTTAGTGTTTCTGATACTTTGAGTTTTTTACTTCATCGATGAAATTGTATAGATAACACGGTACCACAAAAAAAAAGATTTTGTAGTTGGAAGATGAGGTATCATACGATATATATTTTGGCGTCCTTAACACGAATCCGAGGTCAGAATTTTTCCATCACCCTCAGATTTTGACATAACCTCAAAATTACACTTTAAAATACGTTAAAAAGAAAGTCCCTCAAAAAAAAAAAAAGAATCAAAATCCAGAAGGTAGACCTTACTTAATTACGTATCTAGGTGTGCCAAAATCATATCTTACAATAAAAATGAGTTTTAGCTGCCCACTTTTCCCCCAGCACCCCCATTTACCCCCAAAGGGTTAAAAACTCTGTGTTCCTATGTAGTTATTCAGTTTAGAACTCTTTTGTATTCGAGAGCATTTTCGAAGGCCGAAAGCGTTCAATATTAAAAACAATTCAAAGCCAAATATGAAATCAGACAGATTTGGAGTTGATATGCAATATAAATGTTTTTTATGTATCAGTATAGTTACCACATAAATCAATATACAGAACTATATTAACAATAACTCTTATTATAGGTGGCACTCTTCCAGCTCAACGACGTGACGCTGATGATTTCTGTTTACGCAAAACGTAATATGAAAAAAAACGAAATGGTCGGTTGGTTTAGTCTCGGTCTAAACTCATCCGGACCAGAGGAAGTCGCCCATTGGGTTGATGTTCGTGAAGTGGCTAAAGGTGAGTTGCTAGCACGATGGCATGTGCTAGTTGATTCTTGATTCGAATAGCTAGGACTTCCATCTAGACGCAGTAGTAGTTTAGGACTGCTCGGGTTCGCATCGAGGGAGAAGTCCAAAGCAAAAAAGTTGAAAGAGGACAGCAAGGCATCCGAAAAGAATAATGCCGATGCTGTTGCTGTTGATATTGAAGCGGGCTTAGAGCTTGATTTCGTATAATCGTATCAAATCAAGCTGGAATTTTTTTGGAAAGCAAACACATTTTTTTGGGTGTTTGCAAAAAACTTTGTAAAGTTTGTTGAAGACTCTTTTGTTTAGAGAAAGAGTCTAAACAGCAAACTGAATTTGAAACGAAAACTTAAGCAACAAATTAATCTTACATACATTTAACAATAAAAAAAATAAGTTTTGGGAAATATTTAATTAAAAGAAATTTTTATACTTGAAAAAATAACACTAATTTTTTAAATTATTAAATTAAAAAATAAAATTAAAATCAAAAAAAGAAAAATAATAGAATCCTTGTGATACATAAAAAAGGATATAAACAAAAATACATATTTATCCATTTAATTATAAAATAAATATCAATACCTTTGAACGGTTTTTAGTTTTACATGAGTCAAATATAAAAATGTTATCTCTTCAAGAATTTGTCATTGAATAGAAAATGAAACTTTAATAACGTTTAAAAGATTGTTTTTAAAAAAGATTATAAAGAAACCTATAAATTGAAAAATTGTTGAAATAATTTCTAAGCGGTTTTATCTCTCCGAAAAATGATTGGATTGAATTAATGGACTAAGAGTTGCGGACACTTAAAAGCATATTTTTCCTTTTTTTTAATAAGATCCTTCTACTGCTCTATACCAAAGTTGGAAGAACTCCTTTACTTCAATAAAACCAAATGAAAGTTTTTTTTTCTTAAAGATAAAGATTGTATTACTTTTTTATATACAGTTTTATTGTTTTTTAAGCCTCCCAAATTAAATGTCACATAATAATCAAACGAAAATTTCTACTTCAAATACAATTGATGTTGTGAAATTACAACGATTTAAGAATAAGAAAAATAAATTTACATTAAGAGCACCATTCAGCTTGGACAGTTGGTAACGCTGTGGAAAGAACATTTTAGAGGGTTCGATAAAAAATAAGCCTTTGATACTTTCAAATTACCTTTAGGCCATTAAACCCAATTATTTTTCGTGATTCTGCTTAAATCATTTAAATCTTTTTTACATTGTTTTTTTTATATCCAAATTTGGTAGCCAGTAATATATTTTGTAACCAGTTATTTCTTTTAAAATTTAAAAGAAAAATTGATGTTATTTATTTTAGATAAAAGTATTTAACGCTCAATGTTAAACTATTGCAAAAAATTCAAGTTTTAGTATGAAAACTTTGCAATTAAATTGTATTGAAAAGTATGATGTATTAACTGACACTTAATATTTAAGACTAATTACCAACTTTTTATACGAATATTAAAGAAAACTTTAAAAAATTATATAAATAAATAAGTTAGTCCAGTAAATTAAGTGGATAACATTAAAAACATGGAATTCCGATCCAAGAGTTCAAATACAATATATCTTTTTGAAAGTTCTAAAGAGAGGCCATAAGAAAAGTTCCTAATGTCAATGTGAACGAATTAGAACAAATTATTATTATTGTTATGAATTTATTTATTTATTAGAACAAATATTTTTAATCGTTGTTAACAATCAACTAATTTTAATTATAATATAAATGCGAAAGCTTAATTAAGTATTTGGATGTTTGTTACTATTCACGTCTTAACTGTTGGCTAAATTTCGATAAAACTTGGTTGATAGAAAGTCTTCATATGTCTTTGATGAGCCCATATGCTACTTTTGCTACATTAAAAAAAAAGACCAAAACACAAAACGTTGGCGATAAAGAGAAGAAATAAATTGTAACTGATAGTACTTAATATAAACAATATATATTTATGTATTAAAATTCATAACTGAGCTGCCATAGGTGGCAAGATATAGCGTCAACAAGCTAACCCAAGAAGATCGATTCAGTAGACAAGGCATGTGCCAGTAACAAATCTCTAAATACTTATATTTGCTTTTGCTTTTACAATATAAGTTAAATTAATTAATTGTTTAAACAACAATTTAAGCTAATTTGCGCATTTTGAAACGAAGTACATTTAGATATGGCTTTTTTTTAGAAAGAATCAAAAATATTCAGTTTAAATGAGCCTTGGATTTGGAATTTCAAAAGTTGTTCTGTAATTTATCGGACTAAATTGCCATAACCACAATATCACAAAAGTATGAATGTGGAAGGCTTCCTGAGTAGTAAACAGTAAAATTTCTAAGGAGTGCAAATTAGCGAAAATATTCCAAAACTCTACGGCTTTATTCAAATTGACAAAAACTACTAGTAAACGAATCATTTAAGTTTTAAGATTAGAATTTTTTTTATTTATTTTTTTTTACGTTTCTATTTCACTTACAGGTGAAAAAAGATGAACAGCTAATCTTACAAGAAAATTTGTAGAACTTGTTACTAAGGTTCCACAATTTTTTTCTCAACTTGATCGTAGTTCAGCAAGCCTTGCTCATATGTGTTGGGTGTTCCTTAGAGTGTTTCTTTTCAATAGCAACATCATTTGCAAATTGTGGAAATTAACTAAAGTCACGAAAATGTTAACTTGTAATTTACTTAAAGTTCAAATTTTTTCTTGAAATTGTGACATGTATTGGGCACCAAAACCTTGTGATTTAACGCCTCTGAGTTATTTTCTTTGGGTGTTCTTAGCCTAGACCATTTGGAAGCCAAACTGGACTTCCAGACTGCCAATCGCAGCACTTATAAGACCAATATCAGCCATTCAAATGCTAATGTCAAAAATTCAAGTCAGTTGGACTATTTCAATTTGAAAGTACAAAACTCTAAGAAAACATCCCATTTATAACCTACATACATACATATATACATATAAAAAACAACGGATAGTAGAAAAATAAATTCATGCATATATATATATACATTCAAAGAAGTTTTTTTAAGGTGTTAAGAAAAAAAAATATATAAATAAAAAGTTTGTAATAAAAAAATTGACATACTTGTACCTAAAGATAAATTACTTATTTATGCGCACAATTTAAAACACCAAAAGCAAAATATAGTTTTATATAAAATTTATTTACAAGACATCTAATTCGACACAAAACTACTTCGGACTTAAAGCTCGGATACTCGTTTAAAACTCTATTTTTATATTATATTTAGTCCAGTTAAATATGGTGTTATGAAGGAACGCTTGTGCATTTTTTTTTCGTAGTTAGTATAAATTAATTCAAAAGCATTGCCTTAAAAATCTTTGCTCATCGTTACCAAAATGGTTATTGATACAAAAATAATAATTCTTAAAAAAAAGACAAAATTACCTTGTCAGGTATAGAAAAAATCGCCAAAAATAAATTCTAAACCGCATCATTTCATATGAAAAATTTAGTATAATTGAGCAATTCAAGTGATAAAAATTTTTCATTTGTGTTTAAAAAAAAAATAAGATATTAACGGTATTCACGATCTGCAGCATTTGGTCTGTGTATTTTTGACAAATTTGATATTTGTAGTAAATTTGATATCTTAACAAAAACAAAACACGTACTTTTTTCAAGTACTCTAAATATCAAAAATACAATGACAAAACCCTATTGCAACTTTTTGTATAGTATTTGTGCATTTGTTGAGCGAAGTTGGCATATTATATTTTCTTAAAGAGCTTGCAA
This sequence comes from Tricholauxania praeusta, assembly GCA_949775025.1. Taxonomy (NCBI): domain Eukaryota; kingdom Metazoa; phylum Arthropoda; class Insecta; order Diptera; family Lauxaniidae; genus Tricholauxania; species Tricholauxania praeusta. Next base: position 35,734,873 of record OX459029.1, on the reverse strand, counting down.
AATATTTAGCATAATAAAGAAAAATTGAGTTCATTGCACAAAAATATGGAAAAGGATTGTGATTTCATTGTAAGTTATTTTTATTAAAAACTTATTTTGTAAAATATTTAGCCATTTTTTAGAGCGCACTAAATATACCACAGATCGTGAATACCGCTATTGTTTTCAATAAGTCTCAAGTAAAAATATTTATTATTATTATATATGAAGATAAAATTTCACAATGATTTCCTATTACATATTTAGATATCCTGGGATTAAATACTTACTGAAAAAATGTGTTAATCTCTTTTTATAACATAGACTTGAAATATGTGGGTACATTAAAAGTAGCTCAAAATCTATGTATCTTTATAGAAAATTTGTTTGTTGATTTTTCAGAAATTCGGGAAAAATTTACTTTCGTTTTTTTTCTCGATTTCGCCTATACTGACCACGAGTTTTGTTACTCGTAATTTATTTATTTTTGTGCTTCACATTCTTTTTTACACATGTAACTAGTGTATACTTTTCGATACAACACATATTACATACTGACGCAAGAGAACAGACTTTGACCATTCTGAACGAGAATAAGTTAGAGCGATTTTCTTAGGAGTCATCTTTCACTTTACTATTGGTCAACTAAAGTAGAGGGAAGACTTTTGAGAGCAATGCAAACATGTACTTTGGCATAAACGTTTGTTTCGGTAAACAACTTTTATTTAACTGGACTAATTTTCAGAACATTATTTACTCGCCACTGGAACGTACAAAATAAATAAATAATTTGTCATAATTGTTAAAATATAATTATGTTTCAAAATCTAATAAATATTATTTTTCATATTGCACTTTTTATATACATAATTACAACGGGAGCGTACGCAAAAAAAAAAATTTGGGAGTAGGTGGTTTGCCGGACAATTTTTTTTCTATGATACTGATTACTACGATTTGTTCCTTTCCTGCATGGTTAAAACTATCAAAATCACCCCCAGCATCTGCCCCTTGCAGCTATTTACAAAAACAGTAGTTTTAAAAATAGATACATATGTATATACATATGGCGTGTTTGAAGCTTTCGCGTAAAAATAATTCAATTGCTAATGTAATTTTTTTTGACAAACTGTTAGCACTTCTGAATTGTAAATTTTATTTTAAAATGTTCTAAGTTTCTGAAAAATAACAATGGCAAAATGCTACTGCTGCTTCAAAATAGTCATATGTATATTATATAAAGTCAAATTAAACAAAAAAAATTTATATATATACATATACCATATACTCATGTAAATAAAAGCAAAACCTTCATATATACATAGCATTAAAGTAGTGGTGTCGATTAGATCGTAAATAGGCCACGATAAGCACAAGGGTTAAATTACAACAAAGATTGTACTGCATCAAAATCGGTTATTTTGACTATAATCCTAAAAAGTTTTAGATTCCAAAAATTATGTTTTTCTTGAATCTGACATGGGGCTCTATCGACACCTCTCTTTTCTGAATAATGGGCACCAAAAAAGTTGCGTTTTTTCTTTAAATAGTGCAGACTCAAGAGCAAATATCAAAAACATTTTTAGTAAATACTTTCTTCTTAATAAGCATTTAAATCGGATGTCTTCTCGAGTTCAAATCAATCTCCGATATTGCAATTTCAAATATTTTAACTCTGTACTAGAGTTGGCAATTCCAGGACCCTGAAATTTTTCTCTAAATACGTGCTTGAAATTCCCCAAATTGTGAAGGGGAAAAAATCCGAGATAATAATAAGATTTTTTTAAATTTGTATTTTAAAAAGACTATTTTATATTATAAACTATTTGTCCATAACCAATCGTGAGATTGAAAATTTCGGTCTCGAAAATCACATTATTTTCACGAAAAAACATAAATTTTTAAACTAATCTTAATGATTTTTTGGAGCTTTTGTGAATAATCTTAATTTATGTTTGGTTTTGACCAGCTTATGTTTTGTTTCCTACGTAATTTTTCACACTTTATACGATTATGGGACCCGATTCTCTTATCACATTAATCTTTTAAGGTAAATATTTTCAAATATTTTTTCGAGGGTCTAGCAGACCTATGACCATTAGACATGTTCAAATACTTCAAGAACACTCGATTTTCGTAAATTTATTCATATTCGAGCATATCCTCATTTAAAAAAATAAAAAAAATACCAGAGCTGCAAAATTTTCATTATTCGGGATTTGGCCAAAAAAAATGTTTATAATATTTTGTTTTAATTTTTTTTCGATTTATTTTTTTATTGAAAATTCATGCAGTGGCATTGATAAGTTCAAGTTTTAGTGTATTAAGGTGAATGCAGTGAAAACAACAAAGGATTTGAACTGTTACACAAGAAACACCAAAGCTCTACCCGCGGAAAGACCATAGTTTTTTTCTTTATATGTTGGCTTAAAAAATAGCGGTAAGTTTTGTTTCGACTCTTCTTTCGATTCATCTTTTAAAAAAAAAAAATATAAATAAGAAAAAACTTAAATTTTCTTAATTTTTTTGGCCAAAATCCGAAAAATTAAAATTTTGCAGCTCTGGTAGCAACCCTATGACTATATTTTAAATGAATATATAGTCGAGTATGAATAAATTTTCGAAAATCGAGTATTCTTGAAGTATTTTAGAACATGCAATTTATTTAAACATGTCTAATGACCATTGATTTTAAAATGTTAATGGAAAATTCACAAATGGCACATACTTATTACCACTTGCACCCCGATAAATATTTGCTACATTTGGCCGAATTCGTAATTTCGTGGCTCAGTGTGCACTGGCAAGAAAAAACAGCTTTCTACAGATCGCGTCTGATGCACTATGAAGGTGCTTGAGTTTATCAAACTAATGTTTATGTTTCCTTCTAAATTTTTTTTTGTTAAAGTTGTAATGAAGGAAAATTTGTTATGAAAAAATAAAAGTAATAATCAACTAAACGCTTACATATGTCCAATTAAACATATTTTACTATTAAGCTTAGAAATAAAAAATATTAACTATGTGTTTTTCAAATACTTTCTAAATGTTTTTCTTCTTCACAATTATTGGTGTTGATGATATAAATTTTAAACTTTGTTGTACTTATCTATGAAACTTGAGGTACTTTTAATACTTAATAAATAACAACAGGCAGTAAAGATTTGAAAACCTAAAAATTTTATATAAATTTAAACGCGCTGATTGCAACTACAACTTCAGAGTTTCTCCATCATGTCAAATATAAAGAAAACTCATTTTAACTTTTAGTGAATTTCAAATGCACTTTGCTTTTATAAAAATGTATATCAAATCATAGCGAAGACTTTCTGCATACATCATATCTCTTATCATAATCATTCCACAAATAACTCTACTATGTTGTAGTTTTAGACTAAAGAAAGTTTCGTTGCATAATTATAGTTGAAAAAAATGTTACTTAAAGTTATTAGCTTCTGAAAAGATAGGTATCTTTTTTTATTCAAATTGGTTAAGTTATAATTTCCATTATTTAAAAAAATTAAAATTCTTATTTGGTTGGATTTACTTTGTCCAAAAGTGTTTATTATGATAATAATTTGTTAAGTTAAGTGAAGTTTGCCATAACACCGAATTTTTTGCCAAAATATCTATTTTATTAGTTTGATTGATTTTCTCGGAAAATCAATATTTAACCAAGAAATATGTTAGTAGAAAGGAAAAAATACATCGATATAAACAAAGTTCTGGCCCATATATCTGCGCGTAAAGATTCGACTAAGCTACGTGCTTTGAGTTGGCATATTTCGATAAATTTGTAGTATCATTCATAGTTTGCACTTCAAAATCAACATTTGCAAACTAATTGAACATTTTGCAAACAAAATTCAACTTTTCGCAAGTAAATTTTTTTATTTAGTTGTAAAATATTTTTTTGTTTTTTTTCGAAAACTAAAAAAAAAACATCAATCCTCTAGATCGCAACTCACATTGCGCAAAATTTCCGAAAATGTTTTGAAAAGTCTCTATTCATATTTTCAAAATTATTGCGTTGTTTTGATAGGAACTGTTTTTTAATACCTGGGCATATCATATTGTACAAGTAACATCAAGGTACCTCATTTGGTGAACTTTTGTATTTCTTTAACTTTAATCAAGAGACCTAAGTAAGATATTAAAAACTAAAAGTGTTCTGAATAATATGAAACTTTAGGAACCTTATACACTAGGTTTAACCAAAGTTGGAGCCAAATAAAAGATTTACCAAATAAGGTACATATGTAGGGCTACCAGCAAAAGTGCTACTTTTGCAAGGCATTGCTACTTTGCTACTTTTCACCCGAAATGTACTACTTTTGGATGGTTTTGCTACTTTCGATGTTTCCATTGAAAAATAAAAGTTATTTGAAATATTCTTTTAATTTGCTGGGGTTTTATCGTACAAAGTGATGACGTTTTTTTGCTCATCAAAAATATTTGTATGGAATTAAAAAAATTTTTGGTTTTCATTACAAAATTGCAATTATTTTTGGTTTTCATTACAAAATTGTAATTTTTTGATAAGTGCTACTTTTGTAGGCAGGCCATCTGGTAGCCCTATACATATGTATCACTCGGCATATAACGTTTCGGAAACCTTTAATAAATCTTTCACATGAAATCTTACATAGAATAATTATATGTGAAAGACTTCGTTTAAAATGTGCCAGAAAGACACAAAATTATTACATCTGAAAAATTTCATTTATAACGTGTCAGAAAGATTTCATTTGAAATGTTCAGAATGTTGAATTTGAAACCTTTCAGAAACACTTCAGAATGATTACAAGTGAGACATTTCATTTAAACGTTCTATAACGTTATTTACTATTTCTGATACTTTCTGAAACGTTACATGCAGAGTTTGCACTTAAGTAATTACTGAGATGTTCTCAATGAGTCAAAAAAGTTCTTACCAAAGGAACAGAAATTCTTTTGGAAATATCACAAAATCATTTAAAGAGTCAAAAAATATTGAATAGTATCGAAAAAGTCGACAGAAGCTTATAAGTATTAAATAATATTGAAAAACATCAAGATAGTTGATGAAAACCAAAAATAAGTTCATATAAGTTGAAAATTATCAGATGGTATAGGAAACATTAAATAAATAGGAAAGCATCAACCTTTAAAGGAAACTATCGAATAGGATACCCTTAGTTATAAAAATAGAATGACACCTTATTTGACAAATTTGTCTCAGTAGACTAGGAGCTGGACATAATTTACAGTTGTGGACAATATAATATTGTCACTAATAAAATATAAATATACTTTAAATTTTTTGACAACCCATGTACGATACCAAACGAAAACATTGGGGGAATTTTTTATTGGTGTTACTAATTCCGAAAATTATTGGATGGAAAATTTGAAAACAAACGGTAAGTTCTTTATTCCCTCGCCATCTTTAATACCGTCTTTAATACAATCAATTATTAATTTTGTATTATTAGTTATTAGTGACCCTGTTATATTGTTTGTGAAAAGATTTTTTAAAATGTAGTATATTCGTATGGTTAGCTTAGTCCAAGAACCCATAGAATTAAGCTTCAAAACTTTCTATAGATTAAGACTAAGTAAATGTGAAAAATAAAAAAAAATTTCCAGTTGTTTATGGTTATGAAAAGTTTTTGTCCAAGTCGCTGACACAGTTCAGTTCAAAAAAACTGAAAAATAGCCTAACCCCCATGTTATAAAAGGCAAAATAAGTGAGGGACGCATTTACAACAGCCATTTGAAACTTAACTAAAGACTTGCTCCAACTTTTATGTTCGTTTGAACTAATATTACATAATTTGAAAATAAGTTTCAGTTTAGGTTTACACTTTCAAGATATGTATATGTAACCTGACGAAAATCAGTCACTCACGTGTTTCGCTTTGAAAGGGTTAATCAAGGCTATTAATACAAACTAATTGCTTAAATTGAATTGAATTTAAATGAGCTAAACTGTAAAGTCAACAAATTTTTCATTTTGTTTCCTAAAGTAACTAACGACATTAATAATCAAATACGGTGTTCAAATAAAGGACTTAAATAAAAGAAATATGAACATGTACCAGATCGAGAATCACTAAAATTTAAAGTCCTATATCATATAATAACATTTCTCTTAAAAATACGAATTTGCATGAGACATGAGTTTTAAAATTTATTTACCCTATGTTACATTTTTTCATGCAGTTTTCGACGCGTTAAAGTATTTCCTTGTTTCTAAGTCCTCCATTTGAACCCCGTAGTAGTGATCTTCAGTTCATATCTAGAGATGTGTAGTGTGGCGCAAAATTACCTTTATGGTTTGAATTCGTTATAACTTATTGTTTCAGATTAAATTATAAGTTTTTTTTTAAGTACATTGTACTAATGGGAAATTTTATTCACCCAAAACATGTAAGATTATGTCATGCAAATAAATCTGTGTTTTTTCCTAATTTAAGAATAGAAGTCCAGATTTGTTTGTTAACGATTCATTCAATTAGAAATAAGTTTTGTCGTTCATTATTGAACGAATTTTCAAAATTGTGGAAAAAAAGTTCCATAATATTGATATAAAAAATTTTAAGCGAAATCCAACCAAAAAGGTCAATTTGTGTCACTCTGTTTCAGCATGTGTTTATTTTCCGGATTAAATGGTGTTTTTATAATGCTGTGCAGATTACAAAAACATTTTCATTACCACGTTAACCGTAAGAAGAGATTCACTATTATACACATCGCTTACTAGATAAGTGAACTATAGCCACCCACTTATTGTGATGAGTTAAGTTATAATAAATCTATAGAAAAAAAAAAACACAAGACAATTACATATAAAGACATCTCGGAGAAGCTTCTGTTGCTCACTTTGTTAAAATAAAGTGTATTAATGTTTGAGACTGTCGTAATTGGAAACGAAAAACAAATTTGAATAAAATAAAAACAAAGTTCTATTAGAAAAATAAAGTTCTAATTAAAAAATACGCTAATTTAGCCTTTTATTCACTATAATGTGTCTTTTTTTTAAATAATTTGTAATTAAAAAATAAAAATTCAAATGCTGAAATTTAAAAATTTAATAAATAAAAATTCGAAAATCATTTTTTATAAATATTGCATCAAAATGATTTTTTTTCACCTGAAATTTAAATTAAAATATTTAGTATGTATGAAATCAAATATTTACTTAGAAGTCGTCCAAGAACGCTGAAACTTTTTCATATGAATGTGTTTGGGAGTATCATAATTTTTCCTTAAAATAAAGAAGGTGACCTTTGAGATTGGAAATTTCCTCGAGGGTAGATTTTTCTTTTAATATATACATACTTAAAAATTATCATGTGAATTTCAGAAAGCAAAAATTTTCATAAAAAACACCATAATGTACTAAAATAGTAAAAAAAAAACTAATATTCCCTAAAACAATTGCCTTATTTGCTCAATATTTAAAAGGAGCTCAACAGTAATTTTGATGTTTTGTTTTGAAATAACAAAAAAAAAAAACGGCGGGTTGCACTCCGGGAGTGCCGACAGAAGTGAAAACAAATCGTTTAATGGCAAGTTAGTGTGTTAGTTGGTATGTGTGCGTTTTCTTTTTATATGGCAATGCAATGGAAGACAAAAACGGAATAAGTATTCAAATTTTACTCTCGCTCTCATTCTCAATTTGCCAACGCAACAACGCGGAATTTGAAAGAAACAAACATGTAAGCATAACAATCGTTGAATGAGAATGGAATGTGTCAGTTAGTGTGTCTGCTTTGCTTTTTATCTTCCACTTGGAATATTTATTTAAAAGAAACAATAGAACATTCAAATTTTACTATCGCATTCATGACGGGGAATCCCGATGACGGTCGGTGTCGCGAGTTAATACTTTTTTCCTCAGCCGCACAACGTGCCATAAGAAGTGTTCACTTCAAAAACACGCATTGTATTTGTGCTAATCAAATTAGGGCAATTGTTTTATAAATAAACCATTAAATTTATGGGTGTATTAGTTTTATGAGATAAAATAAATTTTTTGGAGGCCAAACTAAAAAAGTATTCAATTTATTTGATACATAGTGATACGATCTGCATAATGATGCCTTATCTTGCTAGAAGTGTGAATGGAGATTTAGACATATTCTTATAGAGGATTTTATAGATATTAAAATACGCCCTTACTTTGATAAAACAATCCCAAACTTAAAAAGTTTAGTGTTACAAAATTGGAATTAAGCAAATAGATTTTGAGAAAATCTACCAGGATACCCAGTATGTAAATTCAGCAAAATCGCATTTTTTGGCACTGAATGACATTTTTCGCTCTTTTGAAAATTTTACTTTGGCAAGATAAGGGGTATGTGGGTAGATCAAATCACACATAATTCTGAGGCGATGATCGTTAACTAAAAAAATTATGTTTTGCATACATACACAAATGATTGTAAATGTTTTAAACATCTCAAAAATATTTTTTTTAAAAGTACTTAATGTAATATAAGCTTAAAAAAACTTTTAATACAAGTCCGAAAGGATGAAAAATAACTTAAAACTGAAATTGTTAGTTACTAATATGCCAAGAAACGAAATGACACAACAAAAAAATTTTAATTAAAACTCTAATTAAAAATAGCAGAAATTTTGTTTAATTTATTATTATTGGAATATTTTTTTTCGCAGAATTTTAAAGAAACAGCTGCTTCCAAAAACAATGGAGAAAGCCGAAACAAAAATGATGGATACAAGAACAAAATGTTTACCTCAACCGCAATATTTTTGGTTTCAAATAATGTAAGTAGGTACTCTCACAAGCATTTAAAAAAGGAGTTTCATCTAAATTGATTAATTTTTTCCGAATTTCCGAAGTTTTGAAAAATTTCAGCATAAATATAGCAAAAAAAAATTACTCTTCTTATTGAAAATCACAATTCGTATGTGTTGGCTATTTCTGCCTTCATTGCATTTGTCGCGCAGCTTTATGTTAAAAGATTTTTTTCATCTCTGAAGCTTAACATTTATCTTCGATAGCCCTATAAAGACTAACCATTTTTATAAAATGGTAGTGGCAGAAAAGTATTGCAATATTTTTATTTTTTTAATTTTATTTTTATCGGATTTTTTTTAACCTATTCTATTTGGCGAATATTTTTATTAAGCTGAGTCTCATTGCAGTCATAACTTATTTATATCTGTGGTATTTTGTCTACAACTACAAACACAATTTAATGAAATTATTATAATAATTAAAAACTATCAATGAACATCAAAGTTTAGTTTGACTACTTGTTTTACTTTTAACAAATATTTTTTTTAATTATAAAATATATTTACACTATTCAAATTATTAAAAATTCTATTTTCTACGTTTTCGACGCATTTTTTTTGCTGGATCACTATCATCATCGCTATCAAATATATGTTTATTCGAGAGTTGTTGTTGATTTGCATCCCATTCTTTGCGCAATTCACTCAACATACCAGGCGTTAAGAGGCCTTGTGCTAGTAAACGGTCAGTAAGACGACCACGGGATACGCCAGGAATACGAGGCTCTAAAATAACATGATATATATAATCATACAATCTTTGAATAATTATTACACTTAAAAAAACTACGCGTACCTCTAGTTTGAGTTACTTTACGTATTGAATATGGAGAGTCGCTTCCATCACCTGCATTTTGATGGGCTTCTGAATTTTTTAGCAAGCGAGTTATTTGAAATACTCCCTGTTGTATGATTTCATCAAGTTCTTTTTGAGCAGAACGAACGGCTGCGGCGTTAGGGAATAAGTCCATGAAGCGATAGCTAAAAATATTTTTTTTTAGTTTTGAGAATATTATAGAAAGATAACAAAGGACCATAGTGGAATTACTAAATGGAAGTCACAAGAAAATTCACCACTGGCCAAAGTGACATTATTGCCAATTCTCTTTAATTTAACTTCATTTTTGTTGTTGATAAAAAGTAAAAAATTTGAGATTTTGTTTATCCATCTGCCAAATACAACTGGCTCGTTCCCTAATGACTTTAATTTTTGTAATTTCACCATGGCGACACAACATCGTATTTTTTTTTTTGTTTACTCGGAGCAGACTTTTTCTTATGTAATTTAGGAGACTAAGTTTCAGTCAAAAAACTATTATTCCTAGCGATCCGAATACACCTTGTTTTGAAGCATTTTACGGCGGAAAACAAATTTCAACCATTACATACCAAAATTACACCAAAATACGCCTTGCTTTTTTGAGCAAAAATTTTAGTTTTTTCCTCTTTTTATAAATTGCACGAACTAATACTATTGAAATATTATCTGAGTTGGCAGTAACATTTTGTTAATATTTTTTATACTGTGTATAAATTATAAATGTACTATTGTTTTTGTTTTTTATATAAAATTTTGGGATTTTATTTAGAAAAAATTTTTGGGTGTAATACAAACAAATCTTGCATGATTTATCTGTCAAAATTTGCTCATGCACATGCAAAATGTATGGCGCCAACCGATATGCATCGCACTGGACATTAATTACGGTTAATTTTGTAGGAGGGAGGGAGTCAATCACTTTTTTACTGCATCACATAATGAGTAAATTTTGTATATTACGTGGAGGGTAAGAACTTTAAAATGATCAAAAATCGTTGCTGAAGTTGACTGCAGAACATTGGCATGCAGGGCACACATTTTTTCACAGAAACGCATTTGTTTAGGTTACAAACAACTAAATTTCGTTGCGTAACGTTGCAGCACAACGGAAATTTATTTAGGATGCACAGTAATCAATGTCACTTTTTTAAAGTGATGGAGCGAAACCGGGTGCAGATTCAGATTCTTTAAGTTCATAAAAGTTATATAGTCTGGTCCAAGCTAACAAAAATTAATTTGTAAATAATAAGTTCAACTGATTCAAAATGGCTAATATAACATCTACGAGAAATATCTTAAAAATTCGAAACATATTCAACATAGTTTAGTAAAGTTTTTATATGAATTACCTTAGCCACAAATATAAGTCCATGACATCAAATACTGATTCGAGATGAACCAAGTCTAGAATAGTCTTTGGTAGACTAAATGGCCAACCGCAATTTTTTGTTATAAAATCAAAGGTTATAGCCTCATTTCTGCTATATTGCCGCGCGATCTAAAGCAAACGAAAGTTGAATACTATAATTTTCAATTTGTTAAATGTATATGCATATATGTGTGTAAACAACTCGCAACTTTTTTTTTATTTGGAAAAATTAAGCGTTTTGTAGATAAAAATATTCTGAACAGCAAATGAGCGATATGTTAAGGTAGTATTTTATAAAGGAGATAAAATAAAGCTTTTTTCTTAATGTTAAGATCAATTGACAATAATTTGTTTTCTACAGTTTTCGCATGTTTTATCCAAAAATAGCATTAATCACTTATTTATTTTCCAGATATAATAGCTTATGGCTTACATTTGCTTTGAAGAAGGAGTAAGTCCTATACAAAATGGCTTTTATGTCTTTAAATATTTTATACTTTTGATCCGAGCAAAGAATTAAAGAATGCTATTCTGGGTTTGGAACGTATTGTATCGTAAGGCTTCATGTGCCAAATTTTAAACTAAAACATATATTTCAGTGTATTTACTAAACTTGTGCACTATGAAACTGCTTACATTCAAATAAATAAACACTCACTACATGGTAGCAGAGCAAGGTTCGGCCATCAAAAAGAATTTCATATTTCATTATATAAAAATTGTTACTGCGGCTTGTGTAAAATTATATAAAAGGTGCAACTCAGCTTTTTAGTTAAATTCTAAATAAAACTATACAACAAATAAAATGGGTAAGGACTTCGAAATAGAAAAATTGAAATGGCATGATAATTATCGTAATTGGTGTTTTTTCATAAAAAAGGTTTTAAAGGTTTTTGAAAGTGCATAACAGATTCAGTGACCGATGCTAATGAAGAGAAATTAAATAACTGCAAAGTATTACTGGCATTAAGTGTTGAACCATTTCTCTGACACTGGAAATTTGGAAAACTTTCAAAAATCTATATGAAGATAAGGGGTTGACCCGAAAAATTGGCTTATTAAGAAACCTAATTTTTTGGCAAATTAGAGGACTACGATAGTATGCAAATGTACGTTCATAGAATAAAAGACAATGCCAACAAACTAAATGGAACAGAATAGAACAACAACTGCCAATGAACAGTTATCTTTAATAAAAATGATGGCTGATCATACAAAATAAAAACAATGAAACTGTTGCAAGTTGTAAAGCCGAACTTGGGATTTATAAAGTAAGCGGTAAGCAAGTGAAATGTTTGTATATAAAAACAAAGAAACTGCGATGCTGTGGCACAGGCACATCAATTACCAAAGTTTGAAGAAATGCGCAATGGAGCTGGTACCATCAGACAAACTTTGATTCATGCGAAACGCTTGTAATTGACGAAACACTGACGAAAAAACGAGTTTTCAAAATTTATATGTTCAGCAATGTATTGCTACATATTCAAAAATAAAATTTGTATTGATAGTAAAAAAACGTAGCAAAATGTTAGATCAGTACAGAAAAAACATTTAAGTAAATGCATTTAAGTCTATATTGAAATAAAGTTATTTAAAAGTACTAAGCTGACTGAATGAATTCATCGAAAAGAAATTAGTTGATATTTAAATACCATATAGTACGTACCATTTCATAATATTGGAGGAACATGTACTCACCTTTAAGAACATTGAGCATACAAATGGCATTTTCTTGTTGATAGGTGCACAACAGAATACATAACGTGCACGTAATGGCAAAGGGACATGTTGTATCATTTCGGCTAAAAATTTAAAGTCTTCTGTATTGCACATAAAATAAAGTGAATCATCAACGGTGCAGAGCGTCACAAATATATCCTAAAATAAAAATGTACAACAAATTAGTAAATTCCACATGTATTTGGAAAAAGTTTCGATAAGAACCATTAAATTGCTTAAAGTAGAATTTGGCAAGTGATACGCATATAGTTCAATTTGATCTGCAGTAGGGTGTAAGCCAGCTTGTTTTAAGGGCTCTGGAGACTGAGCTAGTATTTTTTGTAATACTGGTAAGTCTTGAGACTTAAAAGTTGTTACATAACCATGCTCCCATTGTGTACGAAAACGTCCAGCTCTACCTGCGATTTGTAACGCTGAAGACACCGATAATGTGTCCATTTCACGTTCTCCCTTTTCGTTTAAAGTCGGTTTGATAAGAGAGTAGAATATTATTCGGCGTATGCTCCTATACAAATAAAGTATAAATATTTTAATTGAAGTACAAAATATTTAGTATATAACATACAAATTAAGTCCCATGCCAATAGCATCTGTAGCAACCATTATTTTACAACTGTTAGCAGGATCATTGAATTTAGCAGCTTGCGCTAATTTTGTGCCAGGTGGTAGGCCTCCGTATATAACAGCGACTTCTTTGCCTCTTTTATTATTAAAATAATATAAAAAATAACAATAAACTTATAAAAATGAGATAGTGTATATTTGTTTACAAACCTTGCTTCAATTTCTCTTGATACGGAATAAATATCATTTTTACTGAAGCAAACTATGCAATCTCCTGGCAGTATGTTATCTAGCGTCACTAACGCCGAATCTTCAATTGAAAGTTCAGTCAATCGGTCATAATAGTGCACTTCAACAGTCTCGTTGGTAGATTCACATATTTTCTGCAGCAATGGTATTGCACCTGCCTCACCACAAACATGTACTTCCTCTGCGATTAAGCCAAGAAAAGCACGGGTCCACGCCCAACCACGTTGTGGATCACGTAACTGTTGAATTTCATCGATAACAGCAACTTCATCTGTTAGGAATTATTGAGCATTTGTATCAAACCAAATATGTAACATACGCAAAAGCTTACAAGGTGTATTAACCGAAGTCATCTCAACAGTACATGCTAAATGATCGGCTAGTGTATCCTCATTTACACCGTATTTGCGTTCTTCCCCGGTGACTAAGTCACATGGTGTACCCTTAATAGATATATAAAATTATTTTAAAGACTTTCAAAATGTACTTTTTATTTACTCTTTCGTTGGCTTTATTATAAACTTCAGTAGCAAGCAATTTCAGTGGTCCACAATAAACACCAGTCTTTGCAGTCAGAAATCTTTCCATTGCATGATACGTTTTTCCAGAATTCGTAGGTCCAGCATGGAAAATAATTTTTCTTGTTATAGCACGAGCGCTAGGGTACCAATTGGCAGGTGTACGTAAATCAGAAATTTTTTTTAAATCTTCCATACAATCAAGATGTGGAAATACTGTCTTAGCATGCCTCAGAAAGTAAGGAAAAATATCATCAATGTGTCCAGCTTCATTGACAATGTCACTGAAAATTATATGCAAGTCAACTGGAAGATTTTCAGCCTCGATACAGAAGCGTCGGAAGGAGGCAAAGGCCTGTTGTTGTAGGTAATCTATGGCATAAATAAAAATTGGACAGTTAAATATTTTACTTTAAGTTTTTGGCTAAAATTCGTTAATTTTCGGCCATCGGGACAGGCTTTGGCAAGGCAACCCTAGACATTCTATTTAGGCTCATCGAGCTGTATCATTTGGGATACTCATCCTGTAATACACTCGACTTTTCTACAGCCGGCTCTCCGCCTAAATCATTGATATCATATCTGTGTCACTTCACTTGTGACTGTAAAACTATAACTTCATTATTGTGGAATAACTCAAAGTCATGGCTTAAAATACAAGAATATTTCATTTGCTTCTGCAGTTGCTTTGCTGCGACTACTAAAAAACGACAGCAATACTGCTCTCGGAAGCGAATAGGGCGTATCTCAAAAAAATATATTTCGAAATAATTGATTTTTTGTTTATGTCAATTTGTTAAAATACCTGTAAAATTGAGATGGAGGAAGATAACTTCGGAGATTTTTTAAATGTTTGAACTAAGATACTAGCATTTAGAGTAGTTCATTAGACGCGTAATTTCTTAAGGTTTCCGAATAATATTTTCCGAATATGAATTTTTTTGAAATACGTCCTTTTAGCTTCTGAGGGCAGAATAGCAAAAGCAGATTTTCGGTAGCCAATGATGTACTGTTACTGTAATTATCGAAAAACCGACAGTAAAAGCAAAAGTACAAAGAACATTCTCGGTAGCCAATGATGTGCTGTTACTATGACTGCCTAAAAATCGAAAGCACATCGGAAAACAAATGGTTAGGCTACTAAAAATGTGACTTTTGCTTTTGCTATTCCTGTCGGTTATCCATCATCATTGATTACCGAAAAAATGATTTTGCTACTAATTTTTTTACTAATGTAAATGCATGTCTGCTGTGCATTTAGTGCATTTATTTTCCTTTCTTCCAAATTTTTTCGACAACTTCTACAATGAAAAATAATTATTACCCGAGGATAGGTCGACATCCGATTTTCGGCAAATGACGTTATGGTAAATAATTCCATTTCGCAAATAATATACAGGTAAAAGATATTCTCACTTCGCAAATAATGTGTAGATGAAAAGATTTCTATTTCACAAAAAAATGCTTACATAAAAACATGTATGTAGTAAAAATGATGCCCTGTAAAAAAAAAAATCACAGAAATGTGTTGTTATAAAATATCTAGTTATTGGAACTAGTTTTTATTCTGGAAAAATACCGTTAAGTCATATATTAAAAAAAAAAGCAAATCACATAAATTAAATATATTTTTTGGCTAAGCTTCTAGTTCAGTATTTTTATAGCAAAAAAAAAAAAAGCCAAAAAAACTAAAAGCACAATAAGCATTCAAGAAAAAATTGGAATAACTGCTTATACAAGTTTCAAACGCTGCTACAGGAAATCATCAATAAGCTTTGTTAGCCGACGTTTAAGAATTTTCAAGCATACTTTGTTTCAATTTTTGCATTGACCAATTAAGGATCATAGCAAAATATAAGCACATTGCGCCAAAATTTTAATTTTTCCTTGTATGCATTTGTTTTTGATAGTCTTTTGATATTACACATTTCTTGCGAGCGCTACGTTTTAAACTTTTCTGGCAGAACAAATGAAGTTGCAAGTGCTATATGTAATATATATACATATATCAGAGACTAATCCCAGTGGGCAAGGGCAGGAGCTCACAGTGCTTCTAAAAGGCCTTCCTTGGTAAATATAAGGCCTTCCACCCTCCTTTTAAACGTACTTTCTTTTTTTATATGAAATGTCCCAAGAAAACAGGCCTTCCTAAGCAGGAAGTAGGACTCTCAGAAGTTTTTTTATCCGCACCATCTCACTTGCGTTGATATTTTTTTAATGATTTTTTTTTTGTGATGTTTCTTAATTTACAATTTGACAAAGAATACACAAAACTCTACCTCCTTAACATGACATGAAACAACAGAAGACTAGCCTGGCAATATGCACACCTCTCTTAATTTCTAACCATGTGTCTACTTTTCATGTCCTATATGTACAATGCATATGACAAAAGAGTAATGCCGAATCATAAAACATTGCAATACATGAAATAAAAAAAGAAATAAAAGCTTTAAAGTAAATGGGGTCCTTCTTCTTTGCCTTCTAATATCAGGCCTGATAGCACGTCTGTTGTGGGAAGGCATATTATGCCATCTGTGATTGTATTTTTATTTGCATGAAAATCTTGTTTTGAGAAGTCCTTATATAATCGCAGCAGTGCTAGCAGGCCTTGCTCATTTGCCTGCTGGGATGATATGTGGTGTATTAATGTGCTGTCAAATACTCAAGCACATTATAATAGAAGTGAGTTAGTATTACCCCGAATACAGTAATGAGATAATTCCGTACGGATGAAAAAATAAAAGGGATTGCGGTTTGAAATTGTTATTATGTGCTTCTCGATCAATTTTGATATTTTGAAAGCATGTGATGAAAAGTGAAAGAACATATCAACTTCGAAAGCAATTCGACATCAGCAGCAACCATTTTCGGTAGCACATAGGAAATAAATTACTGAAGCAAATGCGAAGCTACATCACAAGAATTTGTGTGCTTTCGATTTTGGCAACAACGTGATTAGCATAATTTACGTGCTCAAAGTCATTTCAATATTATTACTATATAAGTTTTTAAGGAGCAAAACATATGTATATATTGTACTTTGGTTTGGTATTGTAAGGTTCGAACTGTAATGAGTATGCATCAAAACGTCATAGTCAAGCCTTTTCTAAAAGGTTAAGTAGCTAACAAATAGCAGACATTTACAAAAAAATTGGCATTTACTTACAGAGCTTAGATGGGCACCGTTGGCAGCGCGATTTCTATTTTTATAGTATTGGTATACGCGAAGCTGCTCGCGAGAAACAGCGCTGCAGACAGTGCCTATCTCAATTATACAATTATACAGTAAACATTTCTCATATAAAAGTTTCAGTTCCTCCTTTAGTTCTGAATTTCCGCTGAAAAAGCCAGATTTGCGGAAGGACAACTCATTGATCATTGTGCATGAGTTTTTAGCGAAAAATTCAACAAATAATATGGACCAAGCACCGTATTCACTTGATATGACCCGTTTTTATTGTGATGCCTTGCAAATCATTGTCAATAAAAATCTATTCTCCTAAGTTTAGAATATAAAACTTTAAATATAATAATTATGTGTGGGTGTGGGTTTACGAATTGGGAGGATATTTCATCATTGTAGACATTTTGTTGTTTATTCGAAAAAAAGATGTTATTGACATTCTTCAAATGTGTTAGCCAAATAGTTCTGTGAAATTATATCAAAATGAAATCAACAAATATATCGTCGGCTTACAAGCAAAATTGACTATCTGCAAAAAAAGAATTAGTGAGTAAAGCTAATTACACAGGACCACAAAAGAAAAGGTCAAGAAGTTGGAACGTGAGGTATCATACGGTATGTACTTTGGCCTCCTAAACACGAATCCGAGGTCAGAATTTTTCGATCACCCTCAGATTTCGACATAACCTCAAAGTTACACCTAAAAATACGTTAAAAGAAAGTCCTTAAAAAAAAATTTAACCAAAATCCAGAATGTGGAACTTATTTATGTTACGTATTTAGGTGTGCTATAATACTATCTTACAATAAAAATTAGTTTTAGGTACCCACTTTTCCCCCATATACCCCCAAAGGGGGTTAAAAATCTGTTTTTTGTAAAATTTCAAAATGAATGCGTATTCCTATGTATTTTGGTAGACTAAAGCAGTTAATATAGATTAAAACAGATTTCAACCACTTGGTTCCACCCAAAACCACCCAGTACCCCATTACACCCCCAAAAGTCAAAAAATTTGTTCCCATAAAAATTCAAAATTGATGCATATCCGCAGGTATTTTGGTGCACTAAAACTCATAATCTAGAAAATTTTTTTTGACTTTTGGGGGTGTAATAGGGTACTGGGTGGTTTTGGGTGGGACCAAGTGGTTGAAATCAGTTTTTATCTATATTAACAGCTTTAGTCTACCAAAATACATAGGAATACGCATTCATTTTGAAATTTTACAAAAAAATAGATTTTTAACCCCCTTTGGGGATATATGGGAGAAAAGTGGGTACCTAAAATTAATTTTCATTGTAAGATAGTATTATAGCACACCTAAATACGTAATATAAATAAGGTCCACATTCTGGATTTTGGTTAATTGTTTTTTTTAAGGTATTTTTTTAAACGTATTTTTAAGTGTAATTTTGAGGTTATGTCGAAATCTGAGGGTGATGGAAAAATTCTGACCTCGGATTCGTGTTTAGGAGTCCAAAATACATACCGTATGATACCTCACGTTCCAACTTCTGGACCCTTTTTTTAAGATAAGAACATTGTGTGATAAGTGGTTGTTTAGCACACAGTACTGTATCTTTCTATTCATTTCAAAAAATGTTTATTCATCATATTTAACAAAATTATCCAGAGTTAAAAAAAATTCATTACTTCAGCAATGGAACAACTGTTCAAGACAAAAATAAAAAAGAAATTTAAATATATGCCATCAGAAGAATGGCATATTTTCGCAACTTCTCACGGCAAGAGCTCATGTGATGGTGCAGGGGGTACAATGAAAAGGACCGTGAGAAAAGCTAGCTTACAACGAATTGCAGATCATCAAATACTTACTCCAAAAGCAATGTTCGACTTTTGTTCTGTTCAAATTCCTGGTATACAATTTTTTTCGTATCGAATCTCAATGTTCAAACTAAAGAAATTATTTTATCGGAAAGATTTATAAATGTAAATACCATCAAAAATACGAGTAAGTATCAGTTTTGTTTCTTTCTCTCACTATCAATTAAAAGCACGGAAGTATTCAGCTTCCGATAATTTTGAAATTGTTAATGTTATAAAACCCAGTAAAAAACAATATTTTAATATTAATAATGTCATAACTTGAATTCTGTGTTATAATTAAAGAGTGGGCGAATAGAACATTATACTAACCTTCAAATAATTTCAATTTCAGATATTTGTAAAAGGTAATTTTCTGATAGCAAAATTTTAGTTCAGAGACATAAGCCTTTTTTTCACGATTTCTTAACATCGGACATGTGCCGTTCTGTTTTCACCTTTTCAATTGTTGGTTTTTTCCTCTCATTTGTACCAAGGTGTTTAGGTTCGAAACAAAAAACTCATTCTTTTTTGGTGCTTCTCTTAAGCCACCTGAACACGTCGGAAGGATGAAAACCGATTAACGAGATTTCAGACTTTTAAAGTTCAAGGTTAAAACTAAATACCTTGTAAGTTTCATATTTTTATCTTGTGGTCCACACGCCGATATAATGGCCTAAAAAATGCATTTTTTCGAAAGTTCGAAATTTCAAGCACAGTTTTTTCTTATAAAAAGTAGGCCGAATGAGTTAATTGTAGATTTTATTTTCTACCCGATATGTGTACTTGATCTATAAGAAATATTAATGATTTGTATCCAACAGTCGCGACACTGGAGCCAGTGAAAAATCACGAGAAATCAACAAAATACTTGCATTTTCAGAACCGTGTGATTTTCGCGTATACTGATTGTGAGAATTTATATTCATTGCACAAATACTACCATTTCTTACCTTTAAGATGCCATCTTAAGTTTGTCTATATGTTAAACAGAAAAATTTTTACAGCTAAAAATATTGAAGCCTAAAAATTACGTTTTTCATATGCTTCAATTCGGTCTGGCGGGGACTGACACATCCGAAAATTAAAAGCCCTTGGATTTCCTTCTTTGGAACCGTAACTTCGCAAAGTTTGAGCTTTACTTTGCTACTTTAGTAGCAAATGTGCTACTTTTGCAAGGCTTTACTACTTTTCACTTGAAATGCACTACTTTTGCATGGTTTTGCTACTTTCGATGTTTGCATTGTAAAATAAAAGTTATTTCAAATATTCTTTTAATTTTGGTGGGGGTTTTCCGTAAGAAACGAGGACCTTTTTTTCTTTTTTTTTTTGCTCATCAAAAATATTTTTATGGGAGTAAAAAAATGTTGGGTTTTCATTTCAAAATTGGAATTTTTTGACATACACTACTTTTGTAGGCAGGTCATCTGGTAGCCCTAGCTATAACAGTACATTTTTACATTAGCAATTAAAATTTGTACACTTTCCATCAAAAACACAAAATTTTATTTTTTTCTAGATAGTCAATTTTGCTTGTAAGCCGGCCATATGTATGTATATAATAAGTACCTACATATACATATGTATGTATATCTGCGGCATTCTGTAAGTCACTTAAGTCGGTTTGTCATTACATCGCAGTTTAGCATTAATCTTGTGTATAAGCATGGCGTACAGCCTACTCTAAAAATAAAGGTACATACAAATTCCAGATTTGTTTTAATACAGTTATTAACTGAATAAAATAATCCAATTATTGAACTTTCATTTATAGAAGTAGGAGTTATCTTTATAGATTAAGAAAGCATTTTAGTTTTAATAAGGCTATATCCATCAAAAATAGTTGTCCTATGTTGTCTTCTAAACGGATTTATAGACCACCCTTGATGAACATCGCTCCGTCGCTTATTATTGCAATGTGATCGCTTTTTTAAACCGAATTAAGGGACTCTTACTAAATACCGATATGTATATCTTTTTAACAAACTCACTGTCCAAGCCATTTTCTGAGCAAAGCAATTTAATTTCCCGTTTTTGTGTAAATTTATTAAGAATCATTAGAAGTTCTGCTTTATCGAGTTTTCCTACAAGCTCGGCGCCCACATCTTCATTATCGCCATCATGCAGTACCGTCACCGGCTTGAAAAGTGCCGACACATTTGTGTGATCATTTTTTCTACCACGAGCTCTGGGATAACTGGAGAGGTGCACACATTTAGAACTGATTATACTTTGGCTCCATTGCAAAAAATTGACACTTTTAAAACTACAATTTTGTGATACCGAACAAAGCAAGCTGATGCCGCGTCGGGAGTTCTGCATTCTTTAAAATTTATCAAGCTAAATTGTATTTAATTTTTATTTAAAAATTAACTTAATAAAAAAATGTTTTTACATCACAACATGCGTGATGCAATGTCAAAATTTTTTTGTTGTTTTGAAGGAAACAGCTGAGACATTTTATTACCTAACTTCAAAAATGATAACAAACGTCAAGATGTACAGTTCAAATTAAAATGTTTTATTAGGGCCCAAATCAAATGTAACAAATAAGGATATAACCAATACGCCCAACTCACATCATTTTTCTATTAACATTTATACATGTTAAGCGGCCCTCACACGATCAATATTACTGACAGTATAATTACTGACAGTATTTACATTACTGTCAGTGTACCACTCACACGGTCAGTATTGTTTATTGTCAGTAATCAGTTTTTTTGACATTCGACTGGTGAAGGTGCGAACCATGCTCCGGCTACGTGACCGACAGCCGAAAATGGCATGCCACTTTTTGGGGCAGATTCCATCCAACCTTGCACCACGCCTCCAGCTAGGCATCGGACGACCATACCCTTGGACGCAATGTTCCATGCCACTGAATGAGGAACTTTTCCAAGTTTCTTTCAAGTTTCGCTGCCTCATCGTCTATCTGCCACGCCCCCTCCCAGGATTTTGCCGTCCCGTGCCTACTTGCACCCTCTGACCAACTTTCAGCCGTATCTGCCCACTGCATGCCACTTTTTGGCCACTTTTCTGTGCAAATAATACTGATGAACTGTCAGTATTCACCTCACACCATCAGTATTACTGTCAGTATTTAAAAACTTCGTCAGTAATATCCGATTTTTTCATCAGTCATCAGTATCGTTTTTCTATACTGACAGTACATCAGTACTCACCTCATACGATCAGTAATACTGTCAGTATGCAAAATACTGTCAGTAATACTGATCGTGTGAGGGCCGCTTTAGAGCTACCTTGTAAATCCTAAACCTAAATAGACGTGACGAGACATAACGAGTAAATTCAACTGTATGTAAAGCCCAATTTCGATGTGATCTTATCTTATCTTATCCCATATCAGGGATATCAAATCAAATTTTTGTAAGCAAGAAAAAGCATGCGAACAGAACCTAATTCGCTTGGAGAATGCGAGAGTGAATAGCATACATTTGCTATTTTTATAGCATGTGATGTCCTCCCTGATATTTGATAAGATAAGTTCACATGGAAATTAGGCATAATAGCATGTGATGTCCTCCCTGATATTTGATAAGATAAGATAAGATCACATGGCAATTGGGCCTAAACCAATGTTGATAACCAAAATGAACGAAAGTGTACAAACATTTTGACGAGATGTATTATTCCGTAAGAACCGAACTTCAAAACGTTGTTACTCGTCATAATAGCTGCTTCGATTCGTTGGCTTACGTAACATTTTGGGATAAATGTCAAAATAGACGAAACGAGTGCAAACGTTCGTTCAATTGCTATCGTATCGTCACGTCTATTTTGCTTAAGGCTTCAAACTCAAATAATGCAACCGTGAAATTGCCTTACATATATGTTAAGAATAAAGCCCAATTTCCATGTGATCTTATCTTATCAAATATCATTGACGACATCTCATGCTATTAAGATAGCAAATGTATGCTATTCACTCTCGCATTCTCCAAGCGCATTAGGTTCTGCTCGCATGCTTTTTCTTTCTTACAAAAATTTGATTTGATATCCCTGATATGGGATAAGGCAAGATCATATGGAAATTGGGCTTAAACATAACAGAAAAAAAAATAAGAAATCGAGCTAAGATTCGGTTATTTTCGGGCACACTTTGTTTCACTTTTTGCATTGACCAGTTAAGAATCATACCAAAATATAAGCACAGTACGCCAAAATCCTAAATTTTTCTTTATGTGAATTTGTTTTTATAATTATTTTAATAATACACATTTCTTGCGAGCGCTATATGGACAGGTTTTGGCAAGACAACCTTGGTTCACCAAAATGGCTCACTATGAATACTATTTTTTGATACTTATAGGTACAAATAAACGTTCATCTTAAACATTCAATATTTTTAAGAGTATTTTTTTACTACATATATAATACTAAAATGTGAAGTTATTAAACTAAGTAAATATTTGCAAACGTCTGTGCAAACGGCTGCAACCATATTAAAAAAATTATGTTAATAAAGTTTAGAATTTTGTCAAACGTCACAGCTTAGAGGCCGTCCATTAATTACGTGAGTTGTTTTTTTTTTAAGCTCGGACCCCCCTCCCCTCCCTTCCCTTCCGTGAGACTTGCGTTATAGTTTCTAAATGTAATCGGCTGAAGTTCAATAATCATTTAATTATTAATGTAATCTGCTATAATAATGTACAATCTCTGCCTTAATAAGTTGACGTGGAATTTTTATTGACCTCCTCTCCCCCTTGGTGAGATTTTTCCGGACCCCCTCACCACCTATTTTGACTCACGTAATTTGTGGACGTCCCTTTATAGAAAATTGTTGAAATTTAGCGACTTCAAAATTTGCAACTTGTCATATGTATATCGTGAATTTTGTAAAAATCGGCCAAATTTAATTTTAACAATTTTCCAATTTTTTTTACTTTGGTCGCTAAGCAAACTTCATTATGCATAATTTTAATCGTGAACTTCTTATCTGTTTGTGAAATTTTTGAATTCTTACCATGCCCCGGCTTTGACATGAAATTCCGGGATAGGCCGCATCAATCCCGCTCACTCGGCAACCCCCTGCGTAATCTAACTTCACCCTTAGCGCTTGAAAATTAATTTGAGCACATGGTTGGAAGTATGTGAACTTTCTCAAGTCTGACAAATTTTATTTGTTGTTGTTTGGCATGGTTTCTTTTATGAAAGACAAGATACAAATATTCAAATGAAATTTTCTTGAAGCCCCAGGGTTGGCTGAACGGGCCACATGTGTAAATTGTCACGTACGAAACGTCAAACTTTAATTTTTTCTTCACTCAGGAGAAGAAGGTCAGCAAAATATACCAAAAAGTTTATAAAATTAGCAGAAATTTGTATAAACAAGTCATTTTAAATAAGAAAATAATGAGTGAAGACTTTAAACTACCAAAACGATCCCGCAAGAGGTTGCGCGACGTGAAACGAAAGGCGCGTCCCGAGTTGGAACGAAGCGAAGCTTGGACGGCGTTGCGGTACTCTGACCGCTTTGATCAATTTAAAAAGTTCACGGACAATGCGGAACGCATACATGTGAATGACGTTGATTGCCAAGAATTTATACGAAAGTATGAGAAACCTTATATCCCAGTGGTAATTGAGGGCTCTCAAGATGATTGGTATGCACAAGAAAAATGGACGCAGCCACGCCTTTCTAAAAAATATCGCAATCAAAAATTCAAGTGCGGCGAGGATAATGAAGGTTATAGCGTCAAAATGAAAATGAAGTATTATGTTGAATATATGCGCTCCACTAAAGATGATAGTCCATTGTATATCTTCGATAGCAGCTTCGGGGAGCATCATCGCAGAAAAAAATTGTTGGATGACTACGCAGTGCCAAAATATTTTCAGGATGATCTCTTTAAGTACTGTGGCGAAGAGCGTCGTCCACCGTATCGATGGTTCGTTATGGGCCCAGAACGTTCAGGAACAGGAATTCATATTGACCCATTGGGTACTAGTGCTTGGAATGGATTGGTTTTTGGGCATAAACGTTGGTGTCTCTTTCCAACCAATACGCCTAAAGAAATGCTCAAAGTGCCCGGCTCATTGGGAGGCAAACAACGTGACGAAGCAATTACATGGTTTAGCACCATCTATCCGAAAACTAAAATGTTGGATTGGCCGGCTGAATTTCAACCCATTGAGATACTTCAGAAGCCCGGTGAGACGGTTTTTGTTCCTGGTGGTTGGTGGCATGTTGTTCTAAACCTGGACGATACCGTTGCCATTACACAAAATTTTTGTAGTCGCACTAATTTCCCCGTTGTGTGGCATAAAACGGTACGTGGCCGTCCAAAATTGTCACGTAAGTGGCTACGTGTGTTGCAGGAAAAGGAACCGGAACTTTTCAAAATTGCCGAAAGTATTAATGTTGACCAGAGCACTGGTTTCGCATCCGATAGTTCAAGCAATTCTAGCTCGTCTTCAAGTTCTTCGTCTTCCTCAAGTGGTGGCGAGGATAGCAACTGTGACAGCTGTTCGAACACTGATAGTGGGCAGGAGAGCCTTACTGCCAAAAAAAAAAAGAAACGTCATATGGGCGGCGGTGGCATGATGTCTGCACACTTATGATGGCCTTTTGGTCGTCATTATCGTAGTAAGAAAAGAAAGTGTTGGTTGAGTGAAGCAAAAGATTGTAGCGAATCAGAGCCCGAGTTGGGTAATGGTTTTCCTAGTGACGACAAGGGATGAGGGTTTAGTATTTATAAAGATTTCCGAAACTTTTTCTTTTGCAGATTGTAGATATGATTACTTTCTTTGCTTTACACATTATATGAAGACAAAAACGTAACTTGATCAAATTTATTTTAAATTTAATTTGGGAAGCTTTTTAAAATTTGGACCATTGATTTTTTTCATTCTCTTATAACTTTTATGCCAATCAATCAAATAAAAAAATTTTTGACGAGTAGTGGAATTACTTAAAAAAAAAACATTATTTTTCTTATGTAGTTAAGATAGCATATGCAACTATGTATTCCAAACTCTTAAAAATCAAATTACCCAAACGATAAAAATAATTTATTTCTTAAGTTATTTCAATAAAATAAAACAATAATAAATGCATATTTATGACGAATCAAACAAAAATTTATATTTTATATTTTTACTATGGATTTCACTCAAATCAAGGTAGGAATGAGAAAGTACTTTTCGATTACAGTTTCAGTGGACTTGAGTTTGAAATCAACTTTTTCAATTCAATGTTAGGAATAATTGATTACTTTGTCGATTTCATTACAGGAATTATCATGTGGAATTAAAAACGTTTATTAATCCAAGAAATTGGACTTTCTTAATTTCATGCCACAAGGAATCGATTACTTTGTTTATTCCATTCCAGGAATCAAAATTAAAAAAATATGATTTCATTACAAGACATGTTTTATTGCATTTGCTTGAAAGGAATTTAAGCTTTTTGATTCCAAGTTTTGATCCCTGGAATAGATTCAAAAAATACGAAATAAAATAAAACAGCATATCCTTCGATATCGATACCGTCCTGGTATCCCAGGGCTACAAGCTTAGTGGGCCCCATCTAGCGATAATTTAATGTGCAGGTAGAAAGAATGTTTTATCCTTCCTTTTTTGCTCTTGAATATGTAAATTTATTTTGCAAATAAAATTATTTTAAGAGCCTCTTTCCAGTTTCTGGCCCCGGCCTCCGCAAGGTCTAAGGACGACCTTGGTTAGAATATCGGAAAACGCAAAAGAATTTTTTGTTTTTCGGTAACTACGCAATGCTAGCACATTGATATTTAGTTATTTTCTCAAACACAAATATCGAATGGTAAATAAGCCTGTTGTTCCTGAATTATAATAGGAAACAAACTGATTGCGCTGTTCGCAGATTTGATCTAGGAAGCTGAAATTTTGGGAGAATTTTCTTCAAACCCGATTTTATAACTTAGACATGTAGGACCAAATTTTTAAAAATAAAACCTTTCGGGTGTATTTTGTGCGCATTTTCAGCCACACAAAAAATGTGGGCGTGGTTTGACAACAGTGGGCAACATCTTCCATACAACTAAAATACCTTAAACTGTATCTTGGTATCTAAGTCTGTCGTTTTTTTTTTCATAAGATTTCAACGAAATCGGACATTAACTCTGGCCGCGCCGCTTACGGGTTTGAGCTAGGAAACTCAAATATTGGGAAAATTATTTTTAATCCTCATGCTAAGATACAGACAAAAAATAACAAAATAGCATGTACATATGTATAGTGCTTCTTACCAGCAATTTTAAAGCACAATTTTTGTCATTTTGGCAACAAACTAAAAGATCTAATAACATTTGGGAAATTTCGGTTGTCTTTTTAATTAATTTTTACAAGTTCTTTCTTTCATTTATTTGTCTTCTACTTAGACGGTTAGGTATCATAATAAAAGTCCTTAGACCTCAACATACAAACAGATCGAGCAATACTTTAAGTCATGCGCAACGAAAACAAATTTCATAAATGTATTATTTATTCCAAGCACTTTTGAACGTTTCTTACTGGGATATAACTTGCAAGAGCCTTGAAACTATTTAGTTTTTGATATACATACATAAAGAGGGGTTGGAATCAAATTCCTCATAAGCTCCAATTTCAAGGAATTGAAAAAAATTTTATCGATTCCATGGCCAAAGGAATTGATTACCTTGCTCATCCCATTCAAGGAATTTAAATTTAAAATTGACTTTGTAAATTCCATAGAAAAAGGAATTGATTCCTTTGTGGATTCTACTTTAAAAATTAAAACTTATAGTTGGATAATTTGTATTCCCTTCTAAGGGATTGAAAGGTGGAATTTACTTTTTTAATTATATGGCAAAAGAAATTGGTTAATTTTACAATATCTATCTATTTCCGAACTTTTCCCATCGAATGGTGCAATAAAACTTTTTGCAAGCAATGGATATAAAATACCATTTTAGGATACCGGGAATCTCCTGGTCACTTCCAAAATCTGATTTCAATCTTTTCCCATTAATCGGTGAAATAAAGCTATTATCGAAAAAATAAAATATCTCTTTAGGGGTCAAGAGCTCCCTGACTGCCAAAATTCATTTTCGACATTTTTCCCATTAAATGATGCAATAATTTTTTTTTCAAAATTGGTTAAAAACATCCCCTTAAGAGAGTCGGAGACCAAGGCGCTAATTGAACAATAATGCCTTATAATTTATGATATATTCAAATGGTGAACATTTAACTCTTTACTAAAATCACTTATAATTTGTTCTTTTAAATGTGTGCACTACTTATTTCGTACCATTTTTGAAAGCTGTTGAGTTTTCTGTCTTACTCCTCGTTTCTGCAGCATGTGTGTACAAACTTAATGGAATTTGCTTTTCTATCTTGATGTACTAAATTCGTTAGATGCTGCATGCGGCTATGAAAATCTGCAGCGCTGTTGCGGTTGTTCGCACTTTGTGGTTCTATTGTAAAAAGTTATTACTAGGAGCGTCAGCCTCTCAATATCAGAAGCTTTTTAGCCCAAAAGATTTTTCACCGAAAGCATTAGTAATTTTGGTGAGCTCCGTGTATGTCAGAACGTGTTTTTCTCGTGGTCTTCCAGATTCACACTATTTGCTTCCAGAGCCTCTCAAAGTCATTTTGGCATTTTTGCCTTTGAACCACTCGTTAAGCTGATGCAATTCCTTTTTAAGCTGGTCAACTCAATATCTTCGTAATTTTTTACTTTATTGTGTTTTATCACAATGCCACTTCGGATTACAATTTTTAGGAAATTTAGTTCATAGATTACTGTCTTCGCTTATTAATAGGTCGACCTCTAGATAGTGATGCAATCAAAATACGATTTATTT
The DNA here is from genome assembly GCA_949775025.1 of Tricholauxania praeusta. Taxonomy (NCBI): domain Eukaryota; kingdom Metazoa; phylum Arthropoda; class Insecta; order Diptera; family Lauxaniidae; genus Tricholauxania; species Tricholauxania praeusta. The sequence goes on along the minus strand of OX459029.1, from coordinate 35,705,983 downwards.
ACTTACAGGAATATTTAATTGTTTATTTCAATCTCAGCAGACATTTTAAAATTTTCATTAAACTTTACTATAAAAACATTTTATTATAACACGAGCCTAATGACCACATTTTTTATAAGATTAAGTTGAGACTTCAACTGAGTCTATACCGAATAAAAACTCCTTTTTATACCATCTGGAAGTGCATATGTACGAGAATAATCCAATTTTGTAGAAATTCTCAAAGATCCAAAAAGGTTACAAAAAACCGTTTCCACAAAAACTCTGGCTGAATATTTAAAGGCTTTCGTAATGACATCATTTTTGTAACAACTTAGCATACTCTTCAGTTTTATATTTTAAAATAATAAAATACAAGTACATAAATTCAAATGAAGTCCTTAAAAATGGAATTATACTTGTATAATATATATCGTCGTTCACTTGTACAACGGCCCTAATTGACATTTTTGATTTTGTTCAGGGGACACAAAAAACTGTATAAAAACCGACAATGTAGAATATTGAAATTTTTTTTAATGCAGATTAGTTACAAAAACATTAACTTAATTATTTTTAATGAAAATGCTTATTTTTTTTTATTGATATTTATTTTATTTCAATTAGGGCTTTTTGACATCATTTTTATGTATGCAAAAGTGCATTTAGGGCTTTTTGCAGTTACTTTGAAAACTAAAAGTGTAATTCATTTGCAACAAAATTAATGAAAATATGCAAGTATTGTAGATACTTATTGATGTATTTTTTTAAAAAATAAAAGGAAGTTAAAAAAAAACTTGAATAAACAAATTTATTCAAATGATTGCATTAGATGAATGGCAAACTATCATAAAATTGTTGGCAATCCTTCGGCAATAACTTTTTCAGATCTTGCAAATGGTCCCACTTTTGCTTTGAAATTTTCAATTTTCGTCTGTATAAAGGGCTCAGCCTTTCTTCGGAAAACTTTCTTGCTTTTGATGTTATAGGTAAGGGCTGATATTCATCCTTTATGTCAACTTTGTAATATATTTCCTGAGATGGATCATATGCCAAGGCTCTGAGCATATTGACAGTTGGATCGCCAGCTTTTGTTCCTGAAATTATAATCAATATACATAAGTACATACAAATTAGGATGCTACCAATATTACAGAATAACAATTTATAGAAATTGTTATCATAAATCAACTTTTAAATAATTTATGAACGTACCTGGTCTTATTGTGGCATAGCGTTTAGAAATATTTTCATAATTTAAGAAATAATCAAAAGTTAATTGGTGAACTTGAAGAGGTGGTGATTTCCGTGCATCACCAATCAACTGAATAAATTGAGACGGTAAGTTTATTTGTTTGTTTTTAATTTTTCTTTCAATTAGTGAGTGTGTTGCGTCACATTCCATTTGTGTGTGACCCCTTATTAAATATTTATGTTCTATGGTTATTTTCGTTTCTACGCAAAGGGAAAGTAAGGCATTAGATAGAACGACGTTTCGATTTTGATAACCACAGCCATCGGAGTAAAATATAATATGATTAACGTCTGGTGTACGAGCTACAAGCTGTTTTATGTGCTTAATAATGCATGTCGCAAATGTTGATGCGACAAGACCTCCGTCTGTTTCATCCCACACATAGTTTACCGATTCGTGATTAACAACATTATAGATGGTGAAATTATGTACTTGTAGTTTCATTTTGTAGTACGCAGAGTTTGCATTCAGCTGAGGAATTAATTTGACTGCCTGCATATCCATACAAAGTAATGTACACAATCCTGATCTAGCGTTTTCGATATCATTACGCTTCTCCTCCCGCATTTTTTCTATTTCTTGCCTATGCAGTTGATATTCTTCCTCTGAAACCGTTTTTGATTTATATGACAAGCATAAGTCGCACTCGTCCTTTTTTGGATGAAAAATTGAGTAATTCAAATCTTTTATTACTTTTACAAAATAATTATAGCTCAATGCATGTTTTTCGTTGATTGTACATTCATTTGTATATAATTTATAAATATCTGAAAATGACGAAAAGTCTGCTTCAAAATATAATTTTTTTGTGCTTTTTCTACAGTAATGGGACTCCATCTTTGGTAGATCTCTTAAGAAGCTTTCCAAATCATTACGGTTACGAATATTTTGCTGACCGACAGTTGAAATCCGCTTCGACTGTACTCGGAAGATCTTTGAATCATCAGGACTAATTTGAGTGCCGTGAATACAGCTGCTTTTTATCCAGGTCCTCACCATCTTTTCTTTCAAACATAATGTTGATAAAAACATTTGCCTACATACTTGCAATCGTTGGGAATTGTGTTTTAAGAAATATTCGAGAGACTGAGTACGCGCTGAGTTTTCGAACGAAATTCGTTTTCTGCATACAGGATCAACAAGACCTATTACATATAGCTTTTTTTGCTCCCATGTCATTTTCCAAAATGCATCAAAGATGCTTTTCATTGCATTTGTGCTAAAAAGTGAACAGTACCGGTTACGTCTTTCCTCGCAATATTTTGACGTACAAGGTGGTCCAAGCTGTCTTTCAGCCCTTTGACACAAACCATTTTCAATAGAAACGCCTATATATTGAACTCCACGCATTCGTTTTTTCATATTTAGAATCCGATCACGTTTTAAATGTTCCAGGATTGAATCAGAGGCATTGATCTCACACAAAATATTTTCCGTAACACTCATTGCGAAAAATTAAAAGACCACACGCGTTCCAACACATGATATGAACTAAGTAATTCTTACTTTTTAAAACTGAAAATTACACGGAAATTTTGAATTCAAAATTCTCTAGAAACTCAAAGGCTACTATGCTATCGATTACAATTTAAATTTGTTCAAATTGAAAACTACTTCGCGAGAAAAAGCATTTAGGGCCTTTTAACATATAAAAAATGTTGGATGCATTTAGGGCTTTTTAATATCACCTTATAAAGTTGGTATTTTTTGTGTTACCGTTCCAATTTTTTGGGTGAAGGTGCATTTGAGGTAGGTCTTAAGGAATATTTAATAAACTGGATTTAAAAAAAAAATGTCAATTAGGGCCGTTGTACAAGTGAGCGACGATATTTTCATGAATAAAATTTTGAAATGGAATTTCATGTGGTAAAGAAACAGTCATCACAAGAATAATTATTTTTTCCTTCAAACAGAATTTGATAAATACGATAGGGCAAATAGTATAAGAAAAAAAGGACACACTTTTTTTTACTTGAAAACTTGTTGACAATGTTTCTTTATTTTTTACATTCCACATCCTGCTGTAATTGGCCTGTGAAATTCTTTTTCTTTTTTAATTCTTTGTAAATGTTTTTAATCGGATTGAATTATTTTTTATTAAAATAATAAATTAAAAATTGCGCCTTCTTCCCTTATTATTGTTGTTTTTATGCTACTGTGGTTGGTTTGCGTAGTTTGAGTTAATTTTTCAATATTTTTCTGTTTTTTTTTTTCTTTTTTGTTTAACTACAGTTGCTGTTGTTTAGTAGAACACTTAATGTTTGCTTAGTCGATATATTGCGCTAACCAACGGAAACCTTCTCCGTACCCCTGTCGTTTAAGCACAGAACACATAAACAACTCCAAGGGACGTCCAGGTAAATCTGATCTTGCCACTTTACCCTGAATAAAAACGAAAAAAAAAACACAATAAAAAATATTATTTGTGGCAAAAAAGTTTATATAATTATTTCTGTACCTTGCCAGTGGTCAATTGATAGAGTCCGAAAACATTTCGAAGTTCATCTTCACTGGCTGCACCTGGTTTATCGATTTTGTTACCCAAAATGAGCACGGGACAATTTGAGAGGGCTTCATCTGTCAGCAGGGAGTCCAATTCGTTTTTGCTCTCCTGGAAACGGCCACGATCCCAAGCATCTATTAAGAAAACAATAGAGTCCACAGCAGGAAAGTAATCTTTCCAAACGCGGCGAGCTTAAAAATAGAAAAAAAAGGAAATTTAAATTTTTTTTGTTAAATTGCAATTTTTTAAATTGGTAATTTTTGGCTTAGTTTTGGCATATCTCGATCTTTTCATTAAATTTTGTTTCGACCAAAATTTATCTAATTAGAAAATATAAGTGCAACTTCTTTATCTCATGAATTTAGGCATTGAGTTGGGACGGGGACGACGCACACTGGTTTACTTCCATACCAAAGATGGTAAACAAATAGAAATAATCAGCGTAAAGCAATAATATTAGGTATATGAGGCTATTGATTATATAAAAAAGTTTTATAACCTTTGACAACCACGAAAACTTCCCATATAACAAACAAATTTAAAAAATTTATTTCCCTTGGTATTGGACCGATTTCGAAATTACTAGGTACGAAGTTATATTTTTATGTGCTGATTTAAAAAAAAAAATACTCAGGCCATGCCCACACAAAAAAAAAATTTTTAATTAGAGTTTCGTATTAGTCTAAGAAATTATCTTGACTTTTTTAAAAACACTAAAGAAAGCGTTAGCTTAAAATAACTGATCATTTGGTTTTTATTTAAAATTGTGTGCGCGTTTTGCAAATCGTCGGTATACAATTATAGCCTTAGTTTAGTGCAGTAGTCGCATTTTCATTATTATGTTTGCTACAAATTTCCTTAGAAACATGTGCAAAAATTTAACTTTCGAAAAGCATAGTTACAATATATTAAGGGTTGCTAGGGTATGTATATTTCAATATATACGGAATATTTCGCTGCATACAAATATTTTGAACCGTGTATCATAACTAAAATTGATCAATATATAAAATGGATGTGTTTCAAATTGACACTTTCATCCAAAGATGCGTCACATCCAAGAATACTACTGATCTCAGGAAACTTGGAATATGAACACTTACTGTTTTCAAAAATATTTACATACTTTGCATATGTCAGGGGCGCATACGCACTAATAACTTTAGGTCTTCACGAGGTGGTCGTTGTTTTATTTTTCACATCTAACCACATGCTTCTGTTGAAAATTTCATTTCATTATTGGATGGTAATAACTCTTAGAGCTCAACGCTCCTAGGAGTGGTTGTGTCACTTCTCATATAAACATAAACCGGAAAACACAATTAAACGTAGAAGATCCACTTTGGAAGGATTCGGTATTGCTTCATATGCAGTCGTAAGCTATTCATATATAAGAAAGGCTAACCTAACGAAAACATGCTCCGGAAGTAATTAAAGTGCTCTTATGACAAAGTTTGGAGGATCATCTTTTGCGACGAGCAATTTTTTACAAATTGTATTAACTATTCAATAATCATTTAATAAGCACGACAATCGTTTATGGCTATGCGCAGGTTAAATTCGAATTTAAACACACCTTGTTCACAACACGTTACTTATCGTCGCCGCTAGTGCGTAAGGAGCTTCGGAAAATTACAATATTCCTCCGCTAAAAATTTTGCTTAAACAAATAAAAGATACTTTGTACGGAAATTAATAAATTATTTAAAACAGCGCACTTAAAATTGACAAACAAGTTGCACTTTTCTGATTGTAAATAGTATTTTTCCTTGGCTTGTTATCATTCACACAATTTTATTTGTATCATGAGTATTGTACTATATACATATATACATGTTTACGTATGAAACATTTATTTTTTTAAGTAAATCTGCTTAATCATCGTTGAATGAAAATTTTTACGGCGTAGCGTAGCGCTGTTTCTTTACCCTCTACTTTATCACTATTTTTTGTTATTTCATGTATTTATTCTAATTTTTACCACTCAAGTGTTTTACATGATTTTGCGCATTAAAGTGGACGCATGTATAAGTGCAACGATTACGCGCAAAGGAACATTTTTTTAGTTCATTAAAATTAAAATTCATAAGACATTGACCATAAATCCAAGACTGTTATATTTTCTATGGATGGTAGACAGTAGGCGAACAAAAAGGTTGATAAGCTTAAAATTTGTTGAAAAGTTTTACGTCCAAAAGGTGTAAAATCTATACTATTACACAAAGGGAGAGAGGCACTGAGTTTTTACTTATGTTAGGGATGGTTTCAGGAACTCAAGAACATTTTTTCACCATTAGAAAGCTCATTGAGCTCTGAGTGTTATATATGCAACTACTCGCCAAAAATTGAGCGGGGTTGGACAATAGAAAAACTATTCAAGAATAATTTACCAAACGTTGTGCGGGAACATTTGGTAGTACACGCAAGCATTGAACATAATATGTGCGGGGTTTTATTAAGTGGGAATGGCACTTCTTATACAAACAAATTTTGCCAAGCTGCATTAAATGCTAAAACGATTCAAGATCCAATTTTAAGAAAATTTAATTTATAAAAATTTTGTCGCTACGCAAATGTAAACAAAAGCAAATAACATTCACGATAGCAAGAAAATAAATCGATTTTTAAGAGTTGGAGGAAAATTGCGATATTTCGCTAAAAAATATTTTGAGAGAAACTGAGTCCTTTATGAATAGGTATGAAGCTTTAAATTAAATTTAAGCTCCAGCTTAAAAATATATTTGTTAAAGTATGAGCTTAAATTTTATTATGAAAAGTGTTTAAATTGGAACTTAGAATAAGTAAGATTTATAGCTCTACGAGCCCCTGATTTTAGCAGAGTTAAAAGCTATTTTCAACATAAATGCCTGAAGTAAACAAAAGTAAATGTGTTCCAAAAAATTTAGCACTTACCTTGAGTGTGACCTCCTAAATCGAATGTAGTGAAGCGCATGTTGCCGATCGACAATTCTTCGGATGCTTAAGAAAAAAAAATATACAACGTTACAACTATGATTTCGGTATAATCATTTAATGAGTTTAATTTGTGACTTACTGGGATGCAATGTTGGAACGTGCTGTGCAAGTTTATCATCTTTGAGCATGTGCAACAGTGTTGTTTTACCAGCATTATCCAAACCAAGGAACAATAATTTTCCAGACTTTTTCCATAGACCTTTAAAAAAAATAAAGTTAGAAAAAGTGAAGAAGTTGGATGAATAAAATATTCTATCTATATAGATTTAGCCTCATTCACCAGATCTGTCGCAGATGCAGACTTATCAATACTGTTGGAATATTTTGCGATCTTAATAAAACCGTTTCAAGTTGTTATTTCGTTTATTTATTTGAAGTGAATGAATATTTTATATTTTTCAATAAAAACATAAACTAAAAAGTATATCCGATCAAACTAAAATTGTTGATACAAAGTGTTTACATTACAAGTTTTTAATATGGAAAACAATTATAAACTCAACAGCTGCCCTTAATGCAAACACCGTTTTACGATACCCAATTTCGGATAGAGATAATTATGTTTTTGCTTTTGAAGAACTTTCGTTAAAATGTCTGCAACATTCTACGTTGATGGTACATACTTCAGATCAAGAATTCCATTTTGATAAATCTCTCGAACATGGTGAACTCTTATATAAATATGTTTACTTCTTGAGTGATATACAGGGTTTCTAACGAGTTGTTGTGAACTAATGTTATCTCCACATAGTGTTGTTGCATGCTTCAAAAACTTTTGAAACCCAAGGTTTTCAATCAAATTTCTTAGATAAAGAACTTCTTTCGTCGCAGCAGATATCGCCATGTATTCTGCTTCTGCCGTACTCAACGCAACTGTCGATTGTTTTTTGTTTTCGTATGAAATCGCACCCCCGCCTAATAAGAAAACAAAACCAGTGTATGACCTTCGATCATCACTGCTCCCAGCCCAATCAGAGTCAACGTAACCGATCAATGGTTTTCCAGTTGGTCTATAAGAAAGAGCAAAATTAAAAATGTTACTCAAATACCTTAAGACGTGTTTTGCTCCAGCCATGTACTCTTGGTGTGGCTCTTTATTGAACTGTGAGAACTTATTCACAGAGTGTATAATATCCGGTCGTGTACATATTCCTAGGTACATCAAAGATCCAATCAGGGATTGATATTTAGTTGCATTCACCTTTTCACAATTTTCACAATCGACACATTTCTTGAAATTTGTACCAGGATCAAGAGGAGTACTACACAATTTTGTTGGTAGCATTCCATGTTCCTCAAGAAGTTCCGTTATAAGTCGTTGTTGTGATACTTTTAATGGTCCAGTGGGTTCTTTTCTTTCCACTTCCATCCCTAGAAAATAATCGACTGGACCTTTGTCAATTATATCCAATTTCGAACGTAATTCTTGCTTAATACGCTCCATCGATGTCATTTTTGAACAAACCAGCAATATATCATCAACATAAACAATAATGATGACATATTCATCTCCAGAGTGCATTGTGCATGCACAGTGGTTGACTTTACTTTGGATAAATCCAATTTGCTTGAGCGTTTCATTCAGCTTTTCATTCCATTTTCGACCAGATTGCTTTAAGCCGCATAAAGCTTTTTGTAGTTTGCATACCTTTTCCGGATATTTTTGATCCACAAATCCTTCTGGTTGTTCCATGTAGATATCTTCATCAATATCACCATTTAAATACGCTGTGGTAACATCCAGCTGATGTACATACAGCTTTAATTCTGCAGCTAGAGCTAAAACTAACCGCACAGTTGAGTAGCGTGTTACAGGTGAAAACGTTTCTGTATAGTTGATACCGTATTTCTGACTACATCCTTTCGCTACTAACCTTGACTTGTATCGATCAAGATTACCGTTCTTATCCCGTTTTATAGTGAAAACCCACTTGCATTTCACTACCGGAACATTATTTGGCTTTTCTACTAATTTCCAAGTATCCTTTGCCATCAGTAAATCGTATTCTTTTCTCATCGAATCGGCCCACATATCTTGATCGCTTCTTATCATCACTTCTTTTAATGATGTTGGATTATCGTTTGATTTTTTTTCTACATTTAATAAATTACTATAAATGCGTCTCCCTGATCTCAAAACTTTACATTGAGGATCATTATCCATCTCAACTTGCGGTACTTGAATGTCTGTACAAATTGGCTGAGTATTGCTCTCTAAAGGTATATCACTAACCTTATCTGATTCACGAGCGTTGATCACCTAATCTGTTGAATCAAAATTTTGATTTTCGCAATTGCCCGTATCTTGGAACTTTGTAAAAATATCATACTCATTATTAAACTCATTGTTTGTTTGTTCTTGCATGAATTTTACATCTCGACTTTTGTACAATTTCTTTGTTTCAATATTGTAGAGTCTATAAGCTTTTGACTCTGAGCAATATCCAGTCAAAACACACTCAATACCTTTAGCCTGAAACTTTGATTTCCCAGGTCGTTTGTCCAGAATAATCGCCTTGCATCCGAACACTCTCAAATGTGCAACAGAAGGCTTGACACCACTCCACAACTCTATTGGTGTTTTTCCATCCAATACTTTAGAGTTACATCTATTACGGAGATACACTGCCGTATTGACTGCTTCTGCCCACAGTGGCTCAACAAGTCCGGATCCAATTAACATACATCGAGCCATTTCAACGATTGTTCTATTCGCTCGTTCCGCCACACCGTTTTGCTGAGGCGTGTATTCCACGGAAAACTGACGTTTGATTCCTAATTTCTCCAAATTCATTGAGAATTCAGAGCTCAGATATTCGCGACCATTATCGCTACGCAGCATCTTCAGCTTTATTGACGTCTGCCTCTCCACCATTGCAACAAAACTTTGAAATGTATGAAATACATCTCTTTTCCTTTTGAGGAAGTAAACAAACATCATTCTTGAGAAGTCGTCAATGAAAAGAACGAAATAGCGTGCACCACCACAGGAAGAAATCCGCATGGGACCGCACACGTCAGTATGAACCAGTTCTAAGACTGCGTTGCTGCGATGAGATGCTTTCTTTGAGAATGGCTGAACGCAAATCTTGGCTTTAAAGCATATTTCACAATTAAAATTTTCTGGTTCCTTTACTACATCCATTCCGTGCACTATTTCGTTTTTGGATAATTCTGAAATACTTTTGGCATTAAGATGACCAAAACGTTGATGCCAAAGGAAAAAATCGTCCACCTTAGCTCCAAACGCGCATTTATTTGTATTCATTTGACTATGACAAATATACAACTGCCCATACCGTTCTCCACTAAGCACTATTTCTCCGTTGACATCTAAAACCTTGACTTCTTTCTCCTCAAACAATACATTTTGTCCATCAATAAGTTTGCTGATGGAAATGAAGTTATAACGGAACTTTGGTACGTATAAGACATCCTTCAGTATAATTTTTTCGCCTTTCGTTGTGAAAAGAAGAATATCACCGACGCCATCTGAATTAATGTTTAATTCGGCTGCTAACTCAATCTTCTCCACATGTCGTTTAATTTGTGTAAACATCTTCTTTTCGTTACACATGTGGCACGTTGCACCACTATCAAACACCCAAGCATATCGATCTATTTCTTGCGTATGCATTCCATGTAACATGGCACTATTTCCCGTATGTTTCTTCATACAGTTCCTGGCAAAATGTCCTATTTGCCCACACTTGAAGCACTTCAAATTTGAAACTTTTCGTTCACCTTTGTCCTTCTTCGTTTTATTACTATGATGTTCTCCACGTCGATCTGCATCAATTTTCGACCAAAAAACTTGTTGGCTGCTATCATTTTCACATTTGCTACTACGCCTCTCGAATTCTTCCATTAACTTATTCTTTAATGCATCGGTTGTTGGCAATGTATCTCGTGATTCTATCGCCACAATAAAACTTTCAAAATTTTCCGGTAAGCTATTCATTAGTATTATAGCTAGCAGCTCATCTGGAAATATGATATCCATTTCCACCAGTTTTTCAACAATGTCATCGAAGTTCCTCTGATGTTCCGACATAGTTTGACTTAGTCCCATTTTCATGGACAATAGTTGCCTAAACAATAAAACTTTTCGCGCTGGTCCACATGGTTGATATTTTTTCTCCAGTTCAACCCAGACGTCTCTTGATGTTTTGCAGTTCTTTACTACATTCAGCTGAGACCTCTTCATACATAGTAAGATCGTTGATAATGCCTTCTGATCCTTATTTATCCAATCTGCATCACCACTGCCATCTCCCGGCATCACATTAACTCCATTTACATAATTCCATAAATCTGCATAAATGAGAACGCTCCGCATGTGCACCTTCCAGCCGTCATAGTTGGACTCTTCCAATTTTTCAATTTGGTACATTGCTGACATAACAAATTTGTTAAATTAATATGTGGTTTTTATTAATGATCTCCTGGGCCCATAACCTTTGTTGGAATATTTTGCGATCTTAATAAAACCGTTTCAAGTTGTTATTTCGTTTATTTATTTGAAGTGAATGAATATTTTATATTTTCAATAAAAACATAAACTAAAAAGTATATCCGATCAAACTAAAATTGTTGATACAAAGTGTTTACATTACAAGTTTTTAATATGGAAAACAATTATAAACTCAACAAATACATATTTATGTAATCGTTCCTATAAAGCTGGATGACTCAGAATGTTTTAAAAATCAATTAATCTAAAACCGAACTATTGCCATTTACTCCGGGCTTATGCAATAATTCCGACAGTTGCAATTTAGATCTAAGTTTTTTTTTCTTATTTCTTCAAAAATACTAATTTTTGATATTGATTCCTTTATTTAAGGGCTGCATTAAAATTGAATTATACAAAATAATTATATCAGCTTTAAACCTAACATAAAATGAGGGGCGTGCGCGGACAAACGTGATAAGCGCCACTTTATTCGAAATGTATTTTGGTTCTCCAAATTCAAGATGACTTTTTACTGAGGGTAAAGAGTAGAGTTCTAAAATGTAGAGTACTTTTGATGGGTGGCGTGCCTCACTCTTTCGATATAACATATATAACATGCTATCTTACAGGTACATAGTAGATTTAATTTTATTTCTAATAAAAAGCGATGAGTTGCTTATTTCTAATAAAAAACAATTATGTGTGCAGTGCTGCCGTATGCGTTATATCTTAATTCATCAAAAAAAACTCCATTTTTACCATGTATATATATGGTTAAAGTTTTCTGAAATAGAAAAACTACAAGGGCACAATCCATTGCTACTGTGTACTAATTTTCAGGGTAACTCGACATACAGTGACTTACAAAACTGTTCACAAAAAAACATATTTCTGGTTTTAAGGCTGTATTTTTTTTTTTTGTAAAAAAGGTTTTAAAAAAAAGTATGCAGAAAACTTGCAAATTCTTTATTCTAGCTAAAAAAAATCAAAACTAAAATATTCCACGTTTTGTTTAACTTGGGTAGTTATTTTTATACTTAGTCTTTTGTGAACAGTTTTGTAACTTAAAGTAATAAAAACATTTTAAATCATTTTTTAACATTTTATGTGGCCGCTTTTGGCTTTAGGTATTTTAGTATTTTCTTAGGCATACTCGCTTTCAACTTGTCTAGTATTTGAGTACTGATCACGGACCATTGCCCATTAGCGACCTTCCATAGCTCATCCAGATTTTGTGAGGTTATTTGACTCATGGGTATTTTTTTTATAAAATATTCCATAAATTTCCAATGGGTATAATTTCCGGTGACTGTGCTGGCCAATCCAAGCAGGTAATATTTTGGTCTCGAAGCCATTTCATTGTAATTTTAGCCATATACTTCGGGTCATTATCCTGCAAAGGGATGATATCGTCTGGTTCGTAGCCGAACTATAGTCTCTTGCTTTTATTATTCCATTGATTTTTTTTAAAAACTTTTTTACAAAAAAAAAATACAGCCTTAAATCTAGAAAAATGTTTTTTTGTGAACAGTTTAGTAAGTCACTGTACCTACTTACTCACTACCACCACGGATAACCATAAAGCTAATTGAGTTACTTTGAACAAACAAATTAAATTTAAAAGTGTTCAGATAAAATGCAAAATAAATGAATGTTGCGAAACTATTCTCATTCAAATGTATACTCTACGATATAATATTTAAAAAATACCCACATTATGAAAATACAGTTTTTCACAACTTCGAACACGAAAAAAAATTAAACATCATAACCGGTCGTCTCATCGAATTCTTTGCCGCCTCATCATCAAAACACATGAGGTCAACAAAAGAAAAAATTCTGCACAAGCTGTTTACACGTTTAGTTTTGAATACTTAATTATACAATTTCTCTTTTGGTTTTGTTTTGCATTTGCTTGCTTGTTTCAGAGTGCGTCTAGGTCGTTAGTTTTTGTATTTGGTCAAATCGTTGCTGTTCCTTCATTATGCTTTGTTGGCAGATTATCAATAAATTCTTTTATTAATAAGTATATGCATTTTAATAAGTTTAAATGTTTCCTAGATTTGGCCAGCTGTTCTTTTTTTAGCATATGTACATAGATTATTTAAAAAAAAAAAGTTAATTATTACCTAAGTATCCTAGAACGCCTGTAAACCAGTCCCAGATGAACATTTTGCTATATGGGGAGTGTTTGTTGGATTATAGATTAAGCTGCAAAGAAAAAATGAAAAATAATTTATAAGTAAAATGTTTCTTTACATTCTTTAAAATTGACACTTATTTTATTTGCTACTGGTACTTTAATGTTATCGACCTCAATGAATTGACGTGCTTGAGTTATTCAACACAAGAATTCGGATTAAACCTTAACAGATCTACCAAAATGTTATATATTTAATTTAGTTCGTGGAAAAGATAGTGATTTTATTTGATTTGGACAAATGGGCGTGGCATCTTCACTATAAACAAAAAACTAAGAATACTATACCCATTTATGAAATGCATTTCTGACAAGGTGTAGGAATGTTTACAGAAACATAAAAGTATTCACAAATGTATTGGTTCAGCCACGTGGGTCCAGACATGCAACAAAAAAAAACACCAATAATCCGATATACACAAAAATTCTATACTAAAAAATTTCCAAGATTGAGCTTAAATAAAAATTAAACAATCGACAAAAAACTGAATGTCGATCTCACCCAAAAGTAATAAAAAATTACTCTAAAATAAAATAAATAAATCGATTTCCATATTTCAATGTTCCAATTCAGACGAACATTTTAATAAATAATCGCGCATCAAATGATTTAGTAGAACATTCGAACATTGGAATTCGAAGGACTGAAGTCAAGATTACAGCTGAGCTTTAGCTTGATCAAAAAACAGATTTTGTTACTCGCTATAAGATTTTTCAATATGAATCATTTTACTACTGTTAAACACATAAAAAGCCACATAGTTCACGATACAATGGCTTTATTGCGCAAAAAGTTCCCAGGCCAAGTTCCCATTGGCTACCAAGATCGTGTGCATCGACACCGCTACTTTTTCTGTGGGGTTACTACGAAAAATAACATTTCAATGCTAATAAACCACAAACACTGCATCTTTTAAAGCCCAATATTCGTAAAGCTATTGTCGAGATACACCCAGAAGTTTCCTCGCAAAGCCATTTGAAAAAGACATGAATTTGATCTCCTACGATCAAGCTGAAATAAATTTGTAACCGCTTGGTTAATATTTTATGGTCGTAGGGGATCAAACTGTAACTTTGCGAGGAAACAACACAGATTACCACTTGAAAGCTCATTTTAAAGAAAAAGAACGGTACTAAATGATGTTATTATTAAAAATGGGTCCCCTTATATCCTTTGAAAAACAACATATTTAATCGTATTTCCGTATTATGAAATAATCCGACCGCATGGTTTGAAATGGACTTGGTCTAAATATGTGTAATAATAAATGAAAACTATAAGTGCCATTCCCATAGGAAGTGAAATAGTAAGTTTGAATTCGCTCCAAAATAAGGAGAGTTTTCTTCAATAAAATAGCTTAGTCACTTGAAAAGTTCATAAAAATATTGAAACGCGTGAGCACAAAAATTGGAATTGGATGTGTGATATTTCGGTAAATTGCACAGGTAGTGAGTTTTTGATCAAATTGATTTTTTTTTATCAAGACAAATTCTCTATCTCAATTACAAGCAATTCAAAGAACATGCCACCGTATTGTCCGTAAATTCGTTTGGAATGACTGTAATTTAATAATAATGATGCAAACAAATGTTTTAACTAAGAAATTAAAAAAAAAAATGTTTTGAGCCACACTCAATTCAAAATTTGGAGAAATTAGAACTAAAAAAAAAATTGTCATTTCACCAGTCAGCGGAAAACAGAAACACTTATCCGAAAACAACAAGCAAGAAGCAGGTTTCAGATAAATGAGTAACAGATGTCATAACATTTTAACTTTCATTGACTAACAGCTTCTGATAGCATCGACAGCAATTGCATATGGGATGCATTGAAAGAAGAGGTATAACACCTAAGAACATCATTCTCATAAAAGCTTCATACGAAGATTTCAAATGTAGAGTATTAAATAACGCTAAGCTTTCTGATGCTATTGAATTGTCTGCTGTCACTTATTTTGTTTTTGATAATACTTGACGATACTCTCAGCAGAGCTCTAAACTCTACAAATCGTGGTATTTAATGGACTTTCAGCGAGCATCTGGAAGACATCGTTATACCGATGACATATGCCTCCACGCCACCATGCAGCCCGATATGCAAGAAAACCCACTGCCAGTGACGCTCAGATATTCGGAAGAAGTAGTTTTGAAAGTCAACATAAATAAATCAAACCCAAAAGCATGTCCATTCAACCAATTAGTGGCAGCAATAACTTCAGTATAGTTGAATCCAGCAAAGAAGTGGATAGTTTCACTAACTTGTCATCCATGCTAGAATCAAAAAAGCACTGCTCAGCTCTTTGATTCAAACGTGAAGCCAGTTCTTTTGTACTGCTGTGAAACTTAGTTTACCAACAGCGCTAGGCTATATAGTTTTCAAGTGTTCACCAACAATTGTTCGCCGAATTTTGAAAACTTGGTGGCCCAGGACCATATCCAATGTCTCACCAGATGCCGCCAATGTTTAGATTTTTATTCAAATCACACGACGAAAATGGAAACGGATTGGATACACGTTGCGAAAATAACCAACTGAAGTCTGCCAGTTGTAGGGATTTGAAGACAGTCGCGATTGACCGTGTACGCTCCGTGATAAAGGATACAAGAGTTGCTTTTGCCTTATGTTGGAGTAGTAATGTTATTTATAATTGAAGACTTGAGTGGACGAATTTGTGTGTTATACCACGAATGTAGACGATATGTTTACGTCCGCGTCTTAAAAATTTAAAAAAACAAGCGGATAAAGATGTTAGTAAAATTTTAATTTTGTATATCACTTTCAAACTGGAATAGCAGTCTACGTGCCAACGCTTTCCGCAGCACGCGCTTTTCAGAAAAAGTTGAACCCGTTCATTCGTATGGAGTTACGTAGCACGACGCTTAAAAAGCCAAGAAGTCTGATTAAGCAAACTAATTTTATTAAACATTTTATATGAAAAACTGTGACTCGACTTTTAGCCATGCAATTATATTCCTTGTAATTAAATAAACGAAATATCAAACAGATGAAATATATACATACATATATGTAATTGATTTTGTGAAAACTGGAGCAATTATTAGTTAAAAAAAAACGTATTTTGCAAACCGTCAATTGGACTGATTAAGTATATCCACATTTTTTCCTTAACTTATCATCAGGTATTTTGAACGTTTTTTCATATTTATACTAGTACAAGTCCGGAGTCTAACAAAAACAGTGCCATAAGCTACCTGAACTTGTTCTGTAAAACGAATGGCGAAGAGAAATCGGCGAAAAACAATTTTCGACCATTTTGGGTCGATGCCAACGTCTCCTTGTTAGTGAAATACAAATAAAACATTCCGCGAAACTTTTTTAACCTATTCTTAATTTTTTTTTGTGGACTTGCTTATATAGGAAAAATCAATTTTAATACTTCACTGCTGACAACGAGACCCCAACATTTTTTGACAAAATTCAGTCTTGACATCACTAATTTTTGGTTAGCAGCGCGCGACACCCTCCGCTGAGTGTAGATTGAACACATTAATTTGAACTTTGCACTGACTTAAGGCTGACGCAACAGTTGCACTGGGCACAACTTGCTAACACTCCATTTGATAGATGTTGGACCCTTCGGAAAAATGGGCGCTGCGTGTTAGCTCGCGTATTACTCGGATTTTCGTTTTTGAACTATTTTTTCTTTTATCTGCTTCACGCTCACTAAAATATTTGCTTTCTTTATCGCACTTGCTGTACAAGTTTTTCTCCGCGCTGGAGTTGATTTTTTTCTTTTTCCTGATCGTTGTCTAGCGGAGCACCAGTAACACAACCAACAATACGAGATTTTGCCTTGCCATAAACCACCAATCGCGTAGAAACAAATCTCATGTTGTAGAGATTGCAATGAGTTTGTTTTTTGGAAGTTTGTATAATTTTTGTTGTATTCATATTTACCTAATTGTAAACTTCAGTTTTTGAAGAAAATTAAAAATTATCTACGGTTGCAGTAAAATTTTTAATTTATTCTCGCTCGTTTTCGCCTTTTTCTATTATAATTAATTTCTTTACACGACGACAGTGAAAACGGCGATGACAACGGCAACGACGAAGACTACAACATGCGACAGAGCGACAGCAAAGCAAAAGCTCAAAGAGGAAATTGACAGTAGTTTCTTCTTCAACTCGTTAATTCGTTGAAAAAGGACAAAGTGATAACTTTTTGTTGTTCTTGTTACTCTTTCGTTATAATATGTGCTGAGTGGACCCGTTCAGCCACCAAAAGCACTTTAAGCAAACTTTAGCGTCGCTTATCGGTCAAACATTTCTCATGCACATACATTTTCAATTAAGCCGAAAAAAGCAAAGTGCTAACGCCATCCTAAAAAATAACGTTATATTTTAATAAGTTTTTATTTTATTTTCATTTTATATACTTTATTTTTTTTATTTATTCAAGTATTTTTGAAGTTATATTAAAAGCTATATTTTGTAATGTGTATATTATATTTTGAGCTGAAGCTCTTACTGGCTAGTGCTAGTAAATAAGTTATAAACTGTTATTTTATTTTATTACATGTTGAGACATTTACAACGATATACCATACTTGTTGATCGGACGTCAAATGGCGGAGATTTAAGAAAAAAACAAAATTGCATCGAAATTAGATACCGAAAAAAAAGATTATATTTCTTTAAAAATCTTTCAATATTAGCTTTCAAATTGGGGACATCACATGCTATAAAGATAGCAAATGTATGATATTCACTCTCGTATTCTACAAGCGCATTAGGTTCTGTTCGCATGCTTTTTATTTCTTACAAAAAATTGATTTGATATCCCTGATATGGGATAAGATAAGCCCAATTTCCATGTGAACTTATCTTATCTTATCTAATTCCATATCAGGGATATCAAATCAAATTCTTGTAAGAAAGAAAAAAGCATGCGAACAGAACGTAATGCGCTTGGAGAATTCGAGAGTGAATAGCATACATTTGCTATCATAATAGCATGTGATGTCCTCCCTGATATTTGATAAGATAAGATCACATGGAAATTGGGTTTTAAACATTTTACAAAAATGTTGTTCACAAAAAAAATTGCAGACGCTGCATGTCGGTTGAGTTGGCTAAACGGGTCAACTGAAATGTCTTATTTTAACGATTCAAGTTTGACCGAAAAACTTTACTTCCGGTGTCGTTCATTATTGTAGTGCTAGCAAAGAAGTATATGACAAAGAATGACACTCCAAGTTTTTCCCCTGTATTAAATTTACAAGAATATCATTTTTGTCATTTTTAACTGGATTTTTCTGCTGAGAAAATTCCAACGAAATTGCAAATAACAGCGTCTTTTGTGAGCTACTAAAAAGCAACACTCATTTTTTTCGACTGAATTTTTCTGGAGAAAAAATTGGTTGCAAATTTGCAAGTTTGAACAATTAAAAATGAAAATCGTGCTGTTGGATTTGCTGGTTGCCTGGTAGTAATAAAAATTTATTTTCTCAAATGCAGATTTATATGCAAATCAATGTAATTGAATAATTTTATCTACAGGTTTTCCTTCTTTTTAAGTTTCAAGTTATTTATTTTCATTTTCTTATATTCAAATAACTTTTATATTATATTATATTATATTATATAAAATGGCCTCAATTTAGCATAGTGATTTCGTTTGTTTCGTTGTAAAAGCCGAAGATAATCACAAATAAAATCCAATGTGATTTGCATCATAAATCTCACTGGTTCCATGAATCGCACAGCGATGCATAATTTAATATAGGGAAAAAACTCGGAGTGTCATTCTTTGATATATGTATACTTCTTTGCTATGGTTCTGTTCAAATATGTTCTGTTATTTTTATTTCCATGATAATATTGAAAAATATAGAAATTATAGAAATATTTTGAGTTTTGTAAAACAATTTCGATTCAATCCGTAAGACAAATGAAATTTTGTTTGAAGCAGGCGCTCAGAAAATAAAACAACATGAATATCATTTTTATTTTTCAGTTTGAACTGAAAAATGTACGTACTTGATCAAGGGATCAAGGGTGCCAAGCCCCTTTCATGAATATTTTTGGATTCGGAAAGGTTTGAACCCAAATTAAGATAATACTTCGATAGTAGTAGTGTATTTTGACACATTGACTTAGTTTCCGTGTTAATTTTAAAGAAATCTCCATTTTTGATCTTTGAAAATATGATTTTCGTGTTTTTTTAAATGCATAATCAGTTCTAGTGACTAAGCTATTCTTATTGAACTTATTTATTATTAACTTGTGTCAACTAATGATTCGTTTTAAGTAAAACAAGAAAGTTGAAAAATATAAGTTCATAATTTCTATATATTTATAGCCCTCAAAGGAAAAATCGTAGTTGCAAAAAATAGCATAATTTGAGCACACATACAAGCAAACAACATGAATATCATTTTTTCGTTTTCAAATCAATTTTTCCGCCGAAAAAATACCAACAAAATTTCAAGTAACGGCATCAGTTGTAAGCTACAAAAAAGCAATAACAAATACACGCATTTTTTTTAGGATTTTTTCGACTGAAATTTTCTGAAGAAAAACCAACAACAAAATTTATGCGGGATCACTTGCAAGTTTGAAGGAGTCAAAATAAAAATCATGCTATTGCATTTGCTGGTTGCCTGGTAGATATAAAAATTGATTTTCTCAAATGCAGGTTTAAATGTAAGTCATCGCAATTGCATAAATTTTCTCAACAAGTTTTCCTTATTTTTGAATTTCAATTTATTTATTTTCATTTTCTAATATTCAAATAACTTTTTTATGAATTTAAGAAAATAAATAAATTAAAAAATACAAAATGGTCTGAATTTAACATTGTGAATTCGTTCGGTTCGTTGCAAAAGCCGAACAAAATCAGAAATAAATCCAATTGGATTTTGCTTCGTAATTCTCATTGGTTCCAGCTTTCATTCTTCTCGCCAAAAATTTAATACAGGCAAAAAGCTCGGAGTCTACTTCTTTCCTATCTACTTCTTTGTTTCCTATCTACTTCTTTGTTTCATTCGGCTCGCCAAAATTTAATACAGGCAAAAAGCTCGGAGTCTAGTTCTTTCATATCTACTTCTTTGGTTCAAAGCTATATTTCAGTGCTTCTAAAATATTTTTCAAATTAATTTTTAGCAGTTGCCCTTCAATTGTGCAAGTTGCACAAGGCGCCGCACGCAAATTTTTTTATTTTTTATGTTTGTTTTATGAAAGCGGCTTTCAGGAATTTTTCAAATAGACAAAGGGTATGGAAACCATTTTAGTACAAACAGTATATTTACCTGGATTTATGAAAACTTGACGGATACCTTATGAGACTTTGACTCACAACGCTGAATCGAAATTCGTTATATCGAATAATTGTTTTTCATAGTAATATTTTTCTCTTTCGCCAAATAAAACAAAATCCACAAAAAAAAAAAAAAAAAACGATTTGAGAGCCGCCCACTGGCTCCTTGTCCTTTTCGTGCAATTAAATCAAAACTCCAAATGTTAGTTGAAATATTAATTACTGATGTTTTCGGTCTCCAAATTTTAAGTAGTTACATTTGGCACATTTTCAGTACACTTGGACTATTTTTAAGAAGTACCTCTTTTGTAAAAAAAAAACAAAAAAAAAAAATCGAATGACATGCTTTTAGTAAACTTTAAAAATATGTTTGTATAACTTAGCAAATTTTGGTGTTCATGAGACAAGAAAGTACATTTGCGCTATAAAGAATACATTCCACGTCTCGATCCAGTACATTCACAAAACCCAAATGCCATCACTGGTGTACACATTTCAAACGTTTGCAAAGTAGAAAAAAAACATATTTGAACGAAAGTTTTTTACAATCTCGGGAATTTGAGGATGAACAATTCATAATCCTAGGACTTTCAAGGCTCACTTTTAAATACAGAAGTTAGTAAATTTTAAATGTTTTTTCTTAAAGTAGGCAAATCAAAAGTGTGTTTTTGAATTGTCAATTGAATATCAGACAAGATTTCATCCAAAAAATTTGAGAGTATTATTTTCGAATTCATTTTCCACAAATAAAATTGAAGTTCGAAAGAGTTGATCGCTGTCAATTGAGAAAAAATAATTGCTAAATTATACAAAAAAGAAAAGAAAGTGAGCGCAGTTACAGCATTAGCAACAATGGTCGAAAATTAAGTCCAAATTACAACTATTAAGGGTGTTACCGCCTCGCCAAAAATAAATACCGTGCTACGAGTAGTTTGACTTAACGCAAAGAAGTAGATATGTACACATGAATAACATTTATTTTCTTCGTTAAAAAATGATTTTTCATTATTATATATACATCTTACAAATTTACAGTTTACCACTATACAAAAGTTAAGATTTTATTTAAAAAAAAAAAACATTCCCTACAGAATGAATAATTAAGCAAACATTTTATTAAAATAAAATAAGGAAAATGTACCTCATGTATGATACACAAGCGCATCAATTTAATTGGACATTTTTCGACCTTTTAATTAATTAATAGAATCGATGATTTTATTTTGACTTGAGGTATTTTTTTATTAAAATCAACGATTCTATTAATTAATTTAATATATTTAGAGCTAATGTGAATTACATTGCATATCAAAAACAACGATGATAAAACCATATACCTAAAATGTTCACCGGCTCCCTAGCTATTAGGACGTAATTAATTACAAAACTACTAAGGTATGACGTCGAATACTCCCATCTATACATACTCGTATGTCTGATGCTTCCCCCAAAGTTAACACAATGCAGTTGATTTTAGTTGTGTATTTTCGTATACCTAAATGTACAACATATATCAATATAATATGTAATTATAATATTTCAATATAAAAAACTTCAATTAGTTAATCCATGACTCTCGGGTATTCGCATGGCCTGGAGTGTTATGTCTTCCACCTAGAAAATTTGGATGAAAATTTGTTTAATGCACTATACGCACCAGATATCTGTCACATGTACCTGCACATAGTCGGGTGTATTTAATGCGTACATAATTGCTTGCGCAACATCATCTGGTTTAAGTTTAGGCAAACTGGCTACTGCATTGGAATAAACCTTAAGCAAATCGGTATCCACCATCCCAGGATTAATACTCTGTAAATGTTAATTGAAAAAAAAATAATTGAGACTACGCCGCCATGCCGCAAGTTTTGAAAAATCAATTACAGCATTATGGGGCCAGTAATAATGTTTAGAGCTTCAAATTATGTTGAAATCGGTCAAATCCTCCCAAAAATTTTTAGCAGTTCGTGCATGTTAGAACAAAATTAAGATTCGGCAAGGTTTAAATTTGGTTATGAATATAAGAGTTGCGTGACATCACCTTTAGCTTAAAAGATTGTCTCGTAAACGAAGCGAGATACTGTGCTGAAATTTGGGAGACTAATGCCGATCGCAAACGTTTTTTACTGGATCAAAAGTGGGCAGAATTGAAAAAGTAGGCATGTCACTTTTCAACACTTAAACAAATTTGTTTCAATACTTCTCAAAAATAGCGGCTTGCTTCAGAGCTCACGGTGGGCTTTAACCAAGTTTAAATGCAAAGTTGAGTTACAACAAAAACTTAAGTGAGGAATTATTTGGAATGTAATTTACGGTCGATATACACACCTGCTCAAAATAATATTTTGGCAATTTAGATTAGCTTGAGGAATAAAAATAATTGTCCCAACATTTGAGCTTCCTAGCTCAAACCTGTAAACGGCGCGGACACAGTTTACGTCCAATTTCGTTGAAATTTAACGAAAAAACCGACTGACAAGATAAAGCGTTTTGGGATTTTTAGTTGAATTGGGGATGCCACCCACTGTTGTAAAACCACGCCCACACATTTTGTGTGACTAAAAATGCGGAAAAAATACACCCGAAGGAGGTATTTCTATTTTTAAATTTGCGGTCCTATATGCCCATATAATAGATTCGGGTTCGAAGAAAATTCTCCCAAAATTTCAGCTTCCTAGATCAAAACTGCGAACGGCGCATCCACTTTGTGTCCTAGTATAGATTCAGGTTTCGACAAGAATCCGTGGTACCTTTCATTTGAGCAAAAAATTTAAAACGCAATACTAAAGAAGTTCATCCAAGTTTAACACAAAAATTAGAAATATTTTCGACTATTAATAGAAAAAAGTGGACACATTTTGACATGAGAGCGTTGCACCTCGCTTACAACCAAAAATTTAAAATTTTTACAATGAGAGCTATGTAAGAAATTTTTGCCAAATTGGTAAAATCTGGTGGAAAACATACCCCTTTGAGAAAATTTTAAAATTTTTTCGCCCACTTGTACTCGTATTTTAAATTTTTTTTAACGGCATTATTTATTAAATGTTTACTTTATTTCTTTTAAATACGGTATGATCATTTCATTACCAATAAATGGTAAATTTAAATTTTCTGCGTGCAATAAAATGCAGTGTAAAACTCATTTATGATGGTGATGTTGATTTTTTTCCGTTTAAATTGTCATCGTTTCGTCTGGAACTCATTTAAAAGTGCAAACTCAACAGAAAAAAAAAAAAAAACAATTCAATTAAAAATGTATAAAATTTTTGTTGTTATAGTTGCTGACACATACATACATATGTATGTTATGTAAAGTTTGTACAGTCGTTCGTCTGCCAGTTTAAAAGTCTTTTCCTGCGTTCATCAATCTGCTTAAACTGATGGTTTGCTGACCTCAACGTTGCATATTTGTCTTTCCGTCTGTCTGTAAAACATTGCCTTTGGTCCATTCGCTGTTACGCGCTGCTACGCTGCGCATTTTACTTACCGTTAATTTAATATTTAATTTGAGAAAATGTATTTCCTGACGCGTTGTTTGACATAGTGCGGTAATTGCGTGCTTTGTCGCCGGATACACGCTGAATAAAGGTACGGGAACTTCCGGTATGCGATGGCCCAGAACACTATGCGGGACATATGGAAAGAGATATGAAAATGAAAAAAAATGTTAGACTCTTCAAAAATGTGTTAAAATTTGCAATCAACGCATATTGTATCATCATATATTGCGCAGTAATATAATTTTTAGTAGATTCGCGCTTTGAAAAGTAGGAAAGTACAACGGACTGACTTTTTGTGCATTCAGAGCATTTTTACTGAATTTTCATATACATTTTTTTTAAATGTATTTTTATTTTTATACTCGTTTCGAATATACTGCTACGATTATTTTCAAAAAATGTTTGAAAATAGATGGAGTTGTGGCTCAAAGCTGAAATTTTACCACAAGTTAGCTAGTTTGTCAATAATTAACATATCAAAAAATTAAGGAAATTGAAATGGATATATTTTGAGATAAAAAGGATAATAAGCTTATTGGCTATCCTTGATATGCTCGAAAATCTTTTTAAAGTTTTGGATTTAGTCTATATAATCGATATCCCGTAAACTAAAGCTCATCGGAACATCGGAATTGTAATATTGCTTTCTAAGCCTTATCCAAATTTGAAATTTTATAGCTCGAACTGCACAAAATAATGACATCTCTCGAATTGATCAGGTGAAACCACTCATATGAAAATATAATATTGATATAATGCTAGGAGTTCTCGTGAACTTTCAGAATTGTAGGGCATGTTCAAACGAAACAAAATTTTCTTTTGAAACAAAAATGGGTACCCCGTCAATCACAGAAGGGTTAAAAGGATTTTTTAGTATTATATCAACATCTAAGGCAAATTAAAGCTATGATATTGACCACCATCAAAGTGGAGCAAGATGCTAAATTTTTGTTAATCTTAAGTATTGCTAATCGAATGTGGGCGCATTGAGATGAAAAAGATGAAAAACAGTGTTTTGATTAAGGTGTCACATACAAAAGCTTGGTAAATTTCGGATTAGAAAAACAATTTTAAACTTCAGAAGATTACACATACCTGTGAAGATCTGAGTCAGAAATTCCGAAGTAGTCTTAAAACAAAATCAAAATTCCTCAGCAGGAATATATCTTATGATCAAAAACAGAGATGAAACTTTTTAAGATTCAGTAAATTTCTGCCTCAAAACAAAGGAGCATGTTCAAATCATCAAACAACCAACTGAGAAAATATTTTTCCTTGAGGGGAGTAAACTCTTACTCACGCACCTACAGTAAAATTATTCTTGCAGTTAAAGTACCTCAGGCCGCCGGAAGACCGTGTAGAGTACTCGACACCCTAAAGTCTTGCGAGTGTCGAACCCAACACCAGAAATTTATAACAGGCTTTATTAATATTTCTGTTTGCCATTTAGTTTGCTTAAAAATATGAAAATATTTCTTTACAATTTCAATTTGCTAAAGATTGTAGCAATTAAAAATTAATATAAATATGAAATTCTATATCAAGCAGTGCAAGATCGCCATGTGGTGCAACATCAGCTATGTTTGGCAATCTATTAAATATTTCATACCTGGTGGAATTGAAGGATTTTCTAAGCAGTATTTTCCTAAAAATTAGTGCTCTACATGTGTATGTGTATTTTTAAGTATACTTCGCAAACTCTTAAATACAAACTTACCTATTTAAGATAATGATGTGACTTCTAAGCTTTGAATCTTTCATGCATTTAATTGCTTCACGTAATACAATTGCAGTTGCAACCACATTTAAGTCAAACAACTCTTGAATTTCACCTTTCGATGACTCTAAAATGACATACAAATGTATTAAATGTAATAGTGCCATTCATTCATGTAGCACTTAACAAACCCGTCAAAAAATTTGCCTTAATAATGCCAGCATTATTGATGAGTACCTGTATTGCGTTAAACTTAAGACGCACCCAATTGAAAGATTCTAAAATGCTACGTTCTTCAGTAAGATCACAATGGCGTGCAAAGATTTTACCCGCACCAGTAACTTTTTTGTTGAGAACCTAAATGAAAAATATTACACTCATATTTCTCAATAAATATTACACTTAAAATGAAGTGGCAAGTACTTCAATTAGCTCTGCTCGTCTCGCCAAACCAACGACAATCATGCCCGCATTAGCGAGTTGTACTGCAATGCTGGCACCAATACCGACCGATGCACCAGTTACAACGGCCACTTTACTATTCCAGTAATCGACCATAGCTTGCAAAAGATTTGGATTAAAATTATCGCACTAGCGTTGAATGCAAAAGCCCAATCAAGACTGAAATATAAAAGAAATATTACAGTTCATCTACATATACGGATCAGATCTAAAGTTGCTTATCGTAGCGATTCGTATTCGATTTGCGTTGATCACGAAATGACCCACACTTATTACTGGGGTCTCAAATGCATGTCATGTCTCCCTTTAATTAATTTCACTTTTGTCATAATCATTTTTAATTAATAAAGCAAACATTTAGCACAGCACAAATCAAAGTTTTTATTCTCTTTCACTTAGCTACTATTTATTATGCGATAGATCTTTCTTTTTCAATTGTCGTTTCGATTGTTTTTAATTCCCATTTGTTGTAGCAACTGTGCATGTATTTTGCTTCAGAGTGTGCATCATTATTCTCTTTTGAAGATACTTCTATAGCAATGGACAAGGGGACCAATTTATGTAGGATGAAAATTTGGTTGATTTTGTTGTCGTAAATCCATTTTGACTTAAATTGCAATCTCAATCGAAGGGCTACCTTAAACATAGTTCAAGTGTTTCTCAAATAAAAAAAAAAAACTTTCACAAGAAAAACTCCCCTTTATTTTGGCGACTCTGCACACTGGTCTTAGGTAATATCGCAATGACAACGTAACTAATCTAAAGCGATGCATTCTAACTAAAACACGAGCCCATGTTTATTAAATGAGTCGAAGCTTAAGTCAGATAGACGAATACCTAGTAGCATAAAAACTAAAAAATCATGCAGTGTAACTTAAATTTGGTGGTCATATTGTATTTACACCAACAAATTTAATTTTTGCCCTTAATAAAACAAATAACCTGGCCGAAAAAAATAATTTATTTCGATTTTGATTCTTTTAAATATCCATAACAGGCCGTTTTTGAAAAATCAAGATATCATCAAAATAAAGTCTATGAGTTTGGTATTGAAACACATTTTTTTTTCCAGTACAATCTCATTTACCTTCAATACATGTTTTCCAGTGATTCTCCAAAAGGTTTTCTGGATAACCTTCAAAATACTCCTCTACGGAAATAATCGCTTCTTAATTCGATAAAAACGCTTTCCAAGCAGAAATCTCTTGAGATGTGGGAATAGATGGAAGTCAGAGGGAGCCAGTTCTGGTGAATAGATTGGATATTCCATAATTTGTACTTCAATACGGTCAGCTTGAAGATAGTTAAAGTACAGTTGTGAACAGCTAAGGAGCTTAACAGCCGGGCTTAGTCCACTTAGATGTTTGTTGTTACACTTCAGGATCTCTGTCTTATCCATAGTTATAGTCCGACGAATAAAATCAACGCGCTTTTTGGAAGACCTTCACGTTCTTCATCTGCAATGCTGGTACGACCACGTTTGATGTCAGTTAACCACATTTTTACTGTTGTGTATGAAAGAGTATTCTCACCTTGGCTAGCGGTGCCATCTATAGAAAAACATATACATAAACAAAAATTTTGTCCTGAGACATTTGATCACAAGTTGCTCTGTCATGATTACTTAGTTAATTCAATGTCATTCGTTTCGTGCTTCTGCTCCTGTTTCATTCGTAAATTCAGTTTAGTGTTGGTATGCGCGACTGGAAGCAACTCGCCGTCAGAATAGCGGAGCAATCCAGTTAGTGACAAAACTTCAAATTCTTGAAAGTAATGTGAAGCCAGATTATTTGCTGGTAAAACCATCGGCAACCATTCCCGCAAAAAACTCTGAAAGCAGAAACTGTACGTTGCATAAAAGTCTTCTCCTGAATCCTTGAACTAGAAAATATTTCATTCCTTGTCAACAAACAACGCTTAAATGATTCTGGTAATGGTAAATTACTTTAATTAATTGAAAGTACATATTACCAAATTTGTCTAGATTTGAAGTGAGAATTATCGTCTACACACACAAGATCAAAGTTGGAGGATCCATTATTTTCTTGAACATACCAAAAACGACATTCGTTTTCTGATTGCATTAATCATGGGATAGTGCTCCAAAAGCATGAAAATTCATCGAAATCCATTCATGTCAAAAACCTTTCAAACACAACGCAAAAAAGTGTTTCGTAATACATTTTCTACGAATTTAGGATGCTCTGCCAACGCTTGGTTGGGAAACAATAACAATTACAATGAAAGAGACAGTAGTAGATTTTTTGTGGTCCTCACTATGGCAAGGCTTTAGGTTAAGTTAGGTTAGCACGAGAGATGACAATTGTCATCATAACTTAGACCGCAATTGGGCCCATTGTACACCCTGTTTATAACTTCGTTATCAACCTATTCAAACCATTTCGAAATTTTTATAAAATTCAAAATGGATTTTGGACACTTTTGAGCGATTCTTCAAGAGAGTCGAAGAAGTGGCATTCGAATACCTTAAACCGCCGGTTTGTCAGCGCTGGGTATTCACAGAGATAATGAAAAACTGACTCTTCGACGTCCGGATGTTTACAGCTTCTACAAAGATCCCCTACATCAGAAAGCCCTAGTCTTGCGGCATGTTTGCCTATAAAATAGTGCCTTGCAATGACACTGACAAAGATTCTCAGCAAGGCTTTAATCAGCGCAATGTTTGAAAAAATAGAAAATCTGTCCACTCTTATATCTCAGCTTTTAGTTAACCGATCTCGAAGCTGTTAGTTTTTGGGCAATCTGCTTGATGAGTACTTTAATTTGATGCATATTTCATTTATTGATGTAGCCACTCTAGATTCCGTAAACTTTAAACTCATTTTAATAAAAAATGTTCGCCTCATTCTATCGCAGTTTAGTTTTCTAAGCTACGACTTCTACGACGAGTGAACTGCACGCATGACTTTTTTTTGACTTAGAGTCGTCACAACCCTTTGAAGTATTAATATCCCAATTCTAATCTTGTAATTAATACAAAACGCATAAAACAAGATTAAAAAACCATGGCTTAGAGTGTAAAAAATCGATGAAAGTTTTAAAGGTATAGATTTTCTTTCATACCCGTCAATAAAGACGTTTATACGTCATAAACAAAAGAACAAAATATATTTAATGCGAATTTTTTATAATTGAGAATTGTGCTCTCCACTTATTTTTTGCTTTTAAATTTACTGGCGACTGGTAAAAATTTTGAGTTTTGAATTACATCCACGAAGACTAAGACTGACACCGCTTTCAAAGTCAAACTTTTATTATATATTTTCATAGCTGCATCAAAAAAAAAAAAAAAATATGTGCTCTTAGGGTATATAGTTAACACAGGGAGATGCAAAACTTTGTAACATTGGAAATTTAATACATCAAAGTCTGTTACATAACATTGGTTGCTGTTGGAACTTTTTAGGTTTCTTTTAGTCTTTAAATAATAATTTTTGCATAAGTAAGTAATGCGCTAAAACTATTAGGAAAATAAAACGACTTGTTATGTGCTGCAGCTATATGAAAAAAAAGATTAAGATAATGTTGTGTATTTTAATTTGAAGTAATGATCAAATTCCAAGCAACAACGCTTGGTGAACCCTTATAAATTGATTATTTTACTTTGAAAAAAAAGACAACCCACATGAAAACATTACATTGGATGTATTGAAGCACAGTGGCACCTTAATGTAAGAACGTTTATCTATCGATGTCACAAATGCATTTTTGAATTTGTATGAATTAAATTTGAATTAGATTTGACTTTTTAGAATCTTTAAAGGAAATGTCGGATAACACTTATCAATGCGTCTGCAAGTTACAATTTCAACAACAACAAAAAGAAGCAAGGACAACAGATTCTTGCGAACGCACGTACGTACATGGATATTAGGTTTTCAACAGTTGACAACACCAATAAGACGATGGTTTTGTTGTATTTGCCACTCCGTCGACAAAAAATAGCAAACGTTATGACAAGAATCGGTCACACAGGTTGGTGCAATACCCTATATGCAGGAAGTTGACTACTTGGTGGATAGGAGGTGCAAAAATAAAATGTGTCTGGTACTTAGAATTAAGTACATACTATGCAAAAGAGATGCTTATACTTATTCTGTTAAATAAGACCCGAAATTTAATTAGCACATTCATTCAATCATTAAATTTTTTGTCACCTTCAAAATAAACTTCATTTAAAGCGATTCACTTCTCTCAGTGAGCAATCAATCTCATTGCAACATTTTTAAACTGAATTTCCGCTATGGTCTTCAGCTCTGGCGAATTTCATTCTATGGCAAATAGAAGCCATAGTAGAAAAGTTTTCCACAAAGTCGTTATTAAGGTTTAGGAAACAAGAAGTTACACACGGTCATTTATGATGAAAAGGGCACTTGGTTGATGATATTCGGTAAGAAATTCGCATACAAGCGATGTACTTTTAGAAATTATTTTGGAACAAACTGCCGAATCTTATTCCCACCATATCGATCAAAATGATACGAACTGTTACGGGCAACATATCAAGTTCGTATGTCATCTTTCTTAAGCTCAAATGATGATCTTCAAGCACAAACTCTTTAACAAACATAGCAAACCTTCTACAGTTTGTACCATTGGTATGCTTGCGTTTTTGATAAAACTAACTCACCACAGAGTTTTTCTAACACTTATGAAATTTCCAACATTGAGAAGAAGTTTAGTTGAGGTATACAAAATTTAAGCTAAACTCTTTGCTCAACTCGCTTTCGCATTAAAAATTTAAACTTGAGGTTGACTAATGAAACCAACAGTTACAAACAAGCTAATCGACATATTGGTCTCAAATTACACGTCCATATCTTGGCACATTTCAATATTAAAGACCGAGACGTCTCAAGAAAACATAAAACAGTTTTATTTCAAACTTAGCTTTTGACCTTACTTTCTTCTCGAATTTTTTTGGTGTATAATGTATCGCCAAGAGGATTATAACAGCGACAGGGCCACAGATTATATTCTAATATTTTTGTGGGAGTTTCAGCTCAGTTACTTGCTAGTCAGAAAACATTCAAATAAAATCAATTATACTATTTCAAATAATTTTTGTTGTTACTAAAATTTAAAATCTCCGCATATTTATTGTACTCAACTCAAATTGGGATTGACAAAATGATTGACGATTTGATTCAGAGTATCAATAAACATATTGCACAGACTACAACCCTAGCCAGAGGTCTTCCAGATTGAAGTGGTGGACAGTAACTGATTGGATTATAAATCTATTCTTTTTCGAAATACCAAAGTCATACTGTATAAGGCAACATTTTTTTCAGCTGTTTTGTATGGAGCCGAGTGATCAGCTAAGCTGAGTTGTGGAAAATGTTATAGTGTCCTTTTAGTTGGACTGATGACCATCTATTTAAAAAGTAATTAACTTAATTTACTGATAAGTGAAGAGTCAAGCTCTGGAGAAGTTGTAGCTGTATTATGAATATCCAAATTAGCGTAGATTATAAAAAGTTATGCTGCTTCACGTAAAAAGAATAGGGTGAACGTAAATAAGTTCGTGTCAGACAAGATGCTGGTATTTATTTAAAATCTAAAAAGAAATTCAATTCAAAACGAAATACAAAAAGGATGCTATTTCTTGTTGAGATGACAAATGCTGTATTTGTCATGTTACCACAATTGGAGAAATGATAATAATGTACAATTATAAAAAATAAAATTCAAAAGTTCTGGAATGGTAAGGTGTGAAATTTAATATAAAAGATTAATCAAGTATAAAGTATTAAAGTAAACTAATTAATTCTGTGGTCACAAGCAATAACAGCTTAAGTCGATATATGATCGCAAGGCAAAGTAACATAAGTTTTGTGTATAAGCATGTGACTTATACTGTTTTGGATTGTCATCGACTTAAGCTGTCATTGCTTGCTGCCACAGAATTACTCTACAAAGTATTTATGTTTTTACACAATAATAAAATATATATCTTCAGAAAGGGAATTTTTTTGAAATAGAGACAAGGAAGTTGCAGCCAAAGGCAAGCATGCTGAAATAATCAGCCCTCTTCTCAAGGATAATGAATTAATATGCAAGTTTTGGAAATGTCAGCCAATTAAGTTCAAAAACCTGAACCCATTAACTACTATTGATTACAAGTTAGTTCGTTGTAAATATTATTTTTCGAAGACCATAGCGGTCTCGCGCACGTTTCCATTAACGTGGATCACAAAGGCTATAACATCCCTTAAAAGAACAAAGTAGTGTAAAGTCTCCTTGGAGTTAAGTGTAGTGTACTTATAAAAACTTGGTTAAGCATTCCTGAAGGCTGGCTCCTAGCAACCTTGCTGATAGTTCAAACAAATATTGACTTATCGCTTTCATAGTATTGTCAGTCCCATCAAAGGTTCTCCTCTCAAGCGTTAGTCAAATAAATGTGCCACTTATCTCGAAGCACTAGGCAGGTTATCACCCAAACAGATAGGATATGCATAGATCAAATAAATAACCTATGCATTATTGTGGAGTAGCTATAGGCTTTGCTATGTGAATATATTAAGTGCAGTATTGAAGATTATAAGCCTCTGGCTATAAACTTTTAAGTCAAATGATTGTTAACTAATAATACTTTGCTACAAAACTAGCAAGTCCTTACAGACAATTATTCTGCCGTATTATAGAGATTTGTTGGCTTAAAACCATCTCCAATGTCGACAGGTTCATAAAATGCTGATAAGATCTTGTTTTTCCAAACCCTACAAAAGAAAAGGAAATTGAATGCGCTGACAAGCACTGGAATGAAACTTTAGGGTGGCAGGAGACGTAGTTTTGGAAATGAATTACTGGTATACAATATCAGTGAATCGCTTGCTAAGAACCGTGTGCGTTGGAAAAGTTTTGTGGATGCCCTGTGCTCCAGCAAGATCTAAAGGATATAAAAGAAAACGATAGAGAAATGGAAAAATAGAAAATAAATTAAATATTATAAAGGTAGGAACATAAATTTATTTACGGAATGAAAGCGTGAAGATAAAAACTCTTCATGTGGTTTGAGTATAAGCAAAGGATTTTTAAAGATCTAAAAAAGACTTACAAAAAATTGTCTATTCAAGAAAAAACATTGCTTCATTTTGATCATCTAATTAAATTTTAAGCAATACATACTAACAAAAAAAAAAAAAAAAAAAAAAATGATACGAATTTATTTCTTTTAAAATTAATATTTGAAGAAGTACATAAATACATTTTTAAGTCAAACTTAAGTTGATATTAAAATCTCATCAAAATTCTTTTTCTTCTATAATGAAAAAACAAAAAATCTAACAAAAAAGAACCCTCTACTAGCAGAACGCATCCTGATGAATTTGAAAGTTTTATGCACAATGTTTGCTCTGATTACAGCGCAAATAGCTTTTGATTTCGCAAATCAAAACTTTTGTCAGCGCACGTGATTTATGTGAGCAATTTGCAACAACTGCGATTGCTATTTGTACTTGTGTGTCGGTGGGTGGTCCATGGTCTGACCAAAACATTCACACCCGCACTCGCGTAATCAGTGCTTCCCACTTCAAATGCGAAACAAAAACTCAACAGCTTCTCCATCTTCCGTGACAAGTGAGATTCCTTTGGTCAGAGATGCGAGACGCGCGTTATGCACGACTTCACGCACTAAAAAGTTGCAAGTTGGCAACACTGTTAGCTTTGTGAGAGTGCAATGCAGTCCCAAAAATTGCGACAACTGCAGCAGTAGCGTTGGCTATGACTATAACAGCAGCGACTAAAGTAATAAAATAATAAAAGTTTCCGTTTCCGTTTTTGTTTCCGTATACATTTCCGCCGCAGTCGCTGCGTTGACTTTGCGTTGCCATCTGCAACAGTTAAATCTACCAACAGAGGGCAGACAGCA
The DNA here is from genome assembly GCA_949775025.1 of Tricholauxania praeusta. Lineage (NCBI taxonomy): Eukaryota > Metazoa > Arthropoda > Insecta > Diptera > Lauxaniidae > Tricholauxania > Tricholauxania praeusta. Next base: position 35,671,758 of record OX459029.1, on the reverse strand, counting down.
TCACCAGTAGCAGAATAACCGATTAGTTGTAATAAGTTTTTGTCATATGCTTTTGAAAAAGAAGAGCACTAGCAGTTGAAGCAGTCGGGGCAGTTCGTTTTTTTTTTTGTCCTGATGTCGCAGCTTACTACCTTCATCAATTTTTCGGTTTATTCCATCGAGAGCAAGAATTGGACGATCGTTAATTTCTTTTTTGAAAACTTTGGCGCATTTGTCATACGATAAAACAATTGGTGCATTCACCAGGGTGCTCATTTTTATGAATACAGGCATAAAGAAAAATGAAGAATAACAAGAATATGACAGAATTAAAAAATAGCGAAATTATTTGAGTTGCGGACTAAATTGAAGGGATGAATGTCACATTCTTGACAAGACCATCCTTCAAATTTTACGGTTTACGAACTTGAAAGCAAGCAAATCTCCTTATGTTTTGATAACTAAATCAATTCTTTACGTTTCTCTTGGACACAGAATTACTACTCAGCTATAGATACATACCTAGATCTGCAACCTTTCTTTAATTGTATGTGTGGAATAAGTTCCACTATCTAATTGACTATTTAGATTCATCTATCTATTTCAATCATTCCTATATAGAACAAAACTTAAGCTTTACATGATTGGGAAATGACTTGATTCTACATCGAAACGTGAAAAGTCTACTGGAATGAGTTTATGCATTTGTAGGCATAGTCTTGAGAGCTCATGGAAGCAGTTCTTTATATCTAATGTATTGCTTGTAGTAAATGACCTTGTCTTAAGCCAGGTCGCCACACTACAATGCAAGAAAAAAATCGGTCAAAATGCTGTAATGTAAAGCCAGTAGATAACGCGGAGCGAGGACTTACATCTACCGCCAACTACTATTTTGCAAGAATATATAGCTGTCTTTCTCTATTATTATTTTCTTGAATTGATTTCAGATATATAGATATTGTGCAATAATACAGTGGAATTGAGATAGACAGTAAAATTAAAAAAGAGCACTGTTATTTGAAAAGACGCATACGTTGATTTATTCAAAAATCCAACAGGAAATAAGGGCATTTGCAGAAATATTCAGCCCTTTCATGGTTGGCTACTATCTCGCTATTTTAGTCGCCGAGTAAGAATCGGTTTTATGCTTATAAACGACGACTTAAACGGTGAGATAGTAGCCAACCATGAAAGGGCTGCATATCATTTTGTAGTATAAAATCTTTAATATCGTCAGTAATGGAGTTGGAATAAGGTCGTGAAATAAATATTGACTTAGTTTTAGGTAACACTTGTGAAGAAACAAGTCATAGAACCACCCATCCAATCGTTTGTGGTTGAAAGTGAATGAAGAGGATGGAGAGTCGATGGCGAGGAAATTGAAAGCAGACAGAGAGATGCTTAGAGTGGCATCAAATAAAGTTCTCCACAATTAACGGTTAAGTCACTCGCTCTTTCGATACTATCAATTTGTTTTTTAGTTTCCATTTCGGTTTTCCTTTCTTTTTCGAAGGAATAGCTTGCTGGTGTAGAAAAGAGATCAAAGGAGTTAAAGAAAAGCCATAGGAGCTTCGGTAACAGCTTTGTTATAAAACAAACTAACTTCTAGTCGAACAGCCTCATTAAAGTATTTTTCAGTTCAAGAATTTATGTCAAGTTAATTGGTAAAGATATTTCCCAAATTGGTATCCACACTTTCAACGATTTCAACAAATTGCTTAATTTTGTTGAAAAAAAAAATCGGCGAATGTTCAGAGTAGATATGTACAATAGTTCTCTGTGACCAGAACAACAAGAAGAAGAGACAAGGACCTGAAGAAGAAAATAATATATGTAATCGTATTCTTGCACTGATTACATAAAAAAAGAAAAGAAAAGTAAACATAGTGAAAATTAAATTTATGTTTTAAAACACAAAGGCAGTTTATCTGATCAATATAGCCACCACATGCGAAAGATTATCGTCGGGGTGATATTTTTGTGGGGTGCATGCATTGAATCAATTCAATCATTTCATATTTGCAGAGACAAATATGTTTGTTAAAAAACTTTTCCATATTATTGCAACCAAAATTCAACGTATTTGCACGCGTCAATGGGAATTATTTCTTTAATTATGTCGTCAATAATTAACGACTTCGTTCATTCCAAAGACAATGTTCATAATATGATTCGTGTTCTTAGTAAGCAGCACAATGGTTTAAATGTATGTCATTTTAATGCACAAAGCCTTGTAAACAAAACAGATGAATTTAAATTTATTTTTGAGGGCTCCGGGGTAGATATAGTTTGCGTATCCGAAACATGGTTTTCTAAATGTATGACTGATGCACTATTTAAATTAAGCGGCTTTCAAATTTATCGAGCTGACAGGTATGGTCATGCTGGCGGTGCAGCAATATATGTACGTAATGGCATACCTTGTAAACTGCTTTGCTTGTCACCTCCCGATAGTGAAATTGAGTATGTTTTTGTTAGTATAATCAACGGGATTAATAAACTGCTTGTAGGTAGTGTATATCGTCCAAATCGTTCTGTGAATATGTCAAGTCTTCTTAGTGTTATAGAAAATGTGTCCCTGTCCCACCCAGACGTCATGATTTTAGGAGATTTCAATTGCAATGTTTTAAAAGACAATCAGCTGAGTGTTTCCATGGAAACCCTGGGGCTAACCGCAGTAAATAAAAAAACTCCCACTCACTTTTCCAAGTCTGCAGATACTCTTTTAGATCTTATTTTCGTTAATGACCTTTCTAAAGCATTACTATATGATCAATTAGCGGTCCCTTTCTTTTCAAAACATGATCTGATATTTTTAATATATGATTTTCAGTTAAAAAATATGGCTAACTCTTTTCATTATAGAGATTTTAAGCAAATTAACTACGCTTTACTAGACGAACAAACTAGAAATGTAGACTGGCATATTATTTACAGAATGGTGTCAGTCAACGATCAAATTGCCTTTCTTCAAAAGAATGTCAAGAAACTTTTTGATGAGTCTGTGCCACTAAAAGCTAAGAAGATAGTTAATCAAAAAAACCCTTGGTTCAATAATACCGTTAAAAACTTAATTGTGCAACGTAATGCTGCATACAGCCGTTGGAAACGTTACAAAACACCTCAATTGTACACGAAGTTTAAAGAATCTAGAAAAAGAGTGGTTTGTTTGATTAGGGCATTGAAAGCTAGGTTTTATGACGAAAAGTTTAAAAAAGCACTAGATAGTAAAAAGACATGGAAGGAGATACGAAACATTGGAATTGGGAAAGTCATAAGTCAGCGAAATGATCTAATTGATGTTGACGACCAAACAATAATTTTGTCAACTTACCATTTCCCCCGGTTTCTAAAAACTCTTACAATTCCATAAGTTACTCCAGGAATTTGTTTCAAAATACAAACTTCAGCTTTAAATGTGTTGATCAGGCCGACGTTTTAAAAAGTATATTAAAAATTAAATCCAATGCCACTGGATTCGACGAAATACACCCCATTTTCTTAAAAATTTTGCTTCCAATTCTTCTTCCTTTCATCACTTATATTTTTAACTCTATTATAACTACTTCTATATTTCCCAGCAATTGGAAAAAAGCTAAAATTATCCCCATCCCTAAGTCACATTCCGAATACCGTCCAATCGCCATATTATCTTTTCTGTCTAAGGCTTTTGAGCTAATATTATATTGGCAAATTAGTGAATTTCTTGATGAGAATGGACTAATAACCGATCGACAGTCTGGTTTTAGAAATGGTCGTAGTTGCGTCACAGCTTTAATAGATGTGACTGAGGATATACGAGTTGGTCTAGACAATAATGAAGTTAATCTGTTGGTGCTCTTAGATCACTCCAAGGCATTTGATAGTGTTGACCACATCATTTTATGCACAAAACTGCTAAATATGTTTAATTTTTCGCCAACTGCTTCTAATTTAATATTTTCCTACCTGACAAATAGATCGCAAGCTGTTTGTGGAAACAATTCTGTGTCTAAATTTTTAAGCACTATAAGAGGAGTTCCCCAAGGCTCTGTCTTGGGCCCACTACTATTTTCAATTTATATAAATGATTTACCTAAGTGTTTAAAATATTGTAATATTCATATGTATGCGGATGACGTGCAGTTGTATGTTAGTTGTAATCGTGATTCCATTGTTGACTGTGTAGCTGGTTTAAATGTGGATCTTAATAGTGTTTCAATTTGGGCTAGTAAAAATGGTTTATGTCTTAATCCAAAAAAATCTAAGTGCTTAGTGATAAGCGGTGCTGCCCAGAGAACGAGCTGGCGCTCAAAGAGCGTAAAAATGAGAACGAGAAGACGTTTAAAGAGCGTAAAAAAGCGTGCACGTATACAGAATTGATAAGCAAATCATCAACACATGCTTATCGTGAGCGCGCTTACATGTAGTAGTGGGCACCACTGGTGATAAGTAAAAGTATAATGAATGTTTCATGTTTTCCCAAAATATCGCTAGATAATAGTAACATAGACTTTGTAGATTCATGTAAAAACCTTGGAATACACTTTGACAGAAGCTTATCATGGAATAACCATATTAATTGAACAATTGGAAAAGTTTATGGGATGCTACGTGAGCTATGGATTAGTCAATTTTTTACTCCTCCAAGGGTAAGGCTCTTGCTTGCAAGAGCATATCTTCTTCCCACTCTTTTGTATGGATGCGAAATTTTTGCAAATTGTGACTCCACTTCCAAGCAAAAGTTGAAGGTTATTTTCAATAATATAGCTAGATACGTTTTCGGCTTAAGACGGATGGATCATGTCTCTTCATATGCATACAAATTGTGCAACATGACGTTCGAAAACGTTTTAAAGTTTCGAACTTTGATATTATTGCATAAAGTGATGTACAAAATGCAACCAAGCTATCTCTCAAGAAAAATTATTTTTGCAAGATCGACTCGGGCCAAAGCACTGATTCAATTACGCCACTCATGCTTAACATCAGAGCGGCAATTTTTCATACATGCAATACGTCTTTGGAATGCTCTCCCTCCAAACCTAAGGACAATTCCCCATCCCGTGCAATATAAAAATAAACTTATGAATTATTTTTCACTGCTGCAATAATATTTTAGCTATATTAGTTATAAATGTATATACGTGGTCTAATTTTAATTTTACTTTAGTTTTATTTTATTTCATTAAATTCATTTAATATTTGTTAATTAATTTCAAAAGAATTGTAAAATTTAATTTTTAAACTATTATTATCACTGTGTACCTAATACTTTAACTATAAGATATATATCTTGTTGTATTAGGGAGGAAATAAATAAATAAAAATACAAAATACAAATACAAAATACATGCCTGATAACAGCTCCCATTAAATAAAGCTTAGGAGATCGTGTGCAACTTACTATATGAATATCTAAGGCCTTTATTAATCGCACCGTACCAATGTTATTTCGACCCTACCAGATCGACTATGAACCAAATACTTACATCCACTAAGGAAAATTCTTAAAAAAAAAACACGTTTCAAATCGATACCTATCATAATTTTATCGATGATTTTGAAGCTGCAATCAACAGTGTTAGCTGACTGCACTTATGAGTATGTGGGACAAGGTGGAATTTATAATCTCAACATTGATCCCATTATGCCGCGCAACACTTGAAAACACAGAGTTGGATAACATATTATCTGAATTATTCCAAACCTGCAATAGATTGATTTCGTTAAAGAAACTAAAGCACGTGATTTCTGTAACCGCACATGGAATGGGCAACCTTGTGGAAATTCGAATAAGGAAACTCTAAGGTTGCCTAAGGAATCGACGTAATTGCAGAATATCGAAACTGTTGAGTCGAGATATTACTTTCGCCTGATGTTCTGCATAGAACTGAGTGTTGGTCAGGACGTATGAGAAAGGACAGTGTGTGGAAAAGAAGATTCAACCAAAATATCTATGATACAGCTCAAAAGATTAAAATTCAACACAACAGTTACAGCTCATTTTTATCGCATAACTTGTCAAAAGTTCAACTCAAGCTCAGTTTGAAAAATAACTGTAGTTAATTTTGTGGCTTAATGGTTATTTGTCTTTATGTTAGTGTTGTCCGCGCCCCACAGAATGCTGGGTAAAATTTTTCTAACATTTGTGCCTTGAACCATATAAATGAATTCATACAAACACATTCTTGCAATTGCATGCTTATAGATACCCATATAGTACATATGATCTGAGTGGATATGTTGAGATGATGATGAGATATCTTGGTATCAAGCTAAATTGCTAAGTAGGCTAATAGCTGTAGTAGCAAAATTCCTTTTTTATTATTACAACACTCTAGCCAAGAGAGTCTGTAGCCAGCTTCGAGGCAGACCGAACTTTCATTTCAGAGATCAGAGTTGATCACCTATACCAGATCACTTAGGCATTTATATTTTTTCCAAGGTACAGAAAATAGCATTCAAAACGTATCGGCATTGAGTATTAAAAAAAGTAGTAATGTCCATTTACTGCCTGTTACGAGATCACGTATATATTTCAATGTTAGCTTCCTAACTTGTATACTTAATACCTTGCACAATGCTTTAAGACAAAGCTTTGCCATAGAGCATTAGCAACTCAATATTTCTAAGTCAGCTCAGTTTTGTTAATATTTAAATCTAAGCCAGCCCTGTGTGACCATGAAAGAAGGTTGCTTAGGCATTTCAAAGAGTTTCACACAGTATAGTAGGAAACTTAGTAAATGGAAAGCCAATCTTCTTCTCAATATAAAATAAATAATACGGCATTTATTAAAATCTATTATGTAGTTTTCGAGTCATGTCTTAGCAAACTACAAATAGTTATTTTGCCTATAGTGGTACTTTATATGAATAAATTTTTTAGATAAAGTCCATCCACTAATGCTATGCATTTGTTTTACTAATTAAACTGCAAGCTATTATATTAAGCACAATGTTATATTAATATCATTACATATTTGCTTATCACAATTTAATACAATTTGAATGAACAGAGACAACCCTCAATTACACTTATTATGTGTCAAGCGGTATGCTTTGTATAAAACTTTGCATTCCCGACTAAAGTAACATTAATTAAAGTCAACAACCCCTAATTGAAAACTAATAAATTCTCTGCGACATGACGATGATTGGCATTGACAGCTCTCCATGGTTCCAATTATTGAATTTGTATGGTGCACGACTTTTGTGCAATTTAAATGTCGTGGCAGTTTGCCTTAAATTCAATAGGACAACATTTTTTTCACGTCAAAATTTTAAGCCAAGTGTCTTAAGATTAAAGAACTCCAGTACCATTTTTAGATATTCTTTGCACTGCATAGGTATGAATCAGTGCGTAGCTCATAAATAATGGATAATGATTCTAAAACTGCGCTTTTAATTTTTTTGTGGTTTTTCGCACTAGAAGTACTGAACAATAAGCTCTGTACAAAAACATTATTATGTAACTTTGTTCCAAAAACACAAATGAAAAAATTACTCTCGGTGAGCTCACCGATATTTACATGTAGCACTTGCAACTTCGTTCGTATCGCCAGAAAAGCTTTCAACGGAGCGCTCGTCAATAAATGTGTGATATCAAAGGGATTACAAAAGCAATTACATGTAAAATGTAGAAGTTTGGCGCACGTGGTCATATTTTTTGCTGTGATTCTTAACTGATCAACGCAAGAAATAGAACATAGTAGGCTTGCAGACTACTAAACTTCGGCTAACAAAGCTTACTGATGATATGACGTAGCGGTCATTGAAACTAGTATAAGCAGCTCGTTGCTCAATTTAATGCATTTTGCGCTTTTAATTTTGTTGTGGTTTTTTGCACTAGAAGTACTGAACAATAAGCTATGTACAAAAATATTCTAATATAATATTCAAATCCGACAATTAGATGTCATAATACAAAAATTAAATGAGGACAAATTATCGCTCAAATCTTTAATTTGTTTGTTTAAATAGTCTTTTGCTCTCATGTTTTGGCTGCAATAAAAAATCCTCTTCGAAAAGGTAGTTTTTGAAATAGCAGTATTTTTTCATTCGAATATTTACCTATGTAAATAATGTTCTGAATCTACTCGAAGGTGAAGGCGAAATAGTGTCTATCTAGTCAGCGCCCTATTCAAAAATTCACGGATTCCCTTTTTCTACATTTGCCATTCATAAACAATAATGTGCAGCAATTATCGCGAAAAGATTATTTTAAATCAATAAACAGCTTAGCATTTCCTTTTAAATAACTTTATTCAATGAAATCGTTGAGTTGTGTAAATCCCTCGCAAACTGCTTTTACGCAGAACACCAAACATCAAACTATGTTTGAAACTGTTTTTCTGGTTATTTTTCAGCAATTGGTACGTCTCGAGTTTCATAATCAAATTGTCGTTTAACGTATCTTATTCTCTAAACAAGAAAAAGCTTAAGCCGCCCCTCACGAAATGACGACCTCCTTTCTTGAACTATTCAACAACGGTCAACGGAATAACCCTCGAGTCGGCACTATATCTTGTGATAAATTGAAATATGCGGCATTTCAGGCGAAGCGGACAATGCAAAAAAAAATGAGATTTAAAAATTTGTCCATATTCGGCTTAATTGCACTTCTAGAAGGTGTAAGCACTATTTTTTTTTTATATGAGGCTTAGTTTTCAAGTTGTGGACTTCCGAAAATTGACGTAATATGAATAATGGATTTTTCGGAAGCAGTGTGGTTACAATAGGAAATTTACTGCTCTTTTCAATTATGAAATCAGATTGGAAATTTGACTTTTTTTTCTTGTGGAAAACCGGAAGTGATCATTTGATCTCAGAATTGAAATAATTTCGAAATATTTTATTTTTTTATTTTAACTTTAAAATAAAGCATAAAATATACCGGTAATATGCTACATTTTTTTTAACGTGATCTGAGTTTACGAGATATATGAATTGAAGTGCATATTTTCATTGCCCGCTTCGCCTGAAATGTCCCATATACATATAAGTGTAAAAGAACTATTCATATTTATATACCACAAGTCGCTGAATTCACTTTTCTTCGTTCTCTTTGCTCGGTGGTGACTTGTAGTTCTTCACCAACTGCTATATCTGTCATAATATATACTCGATTTTTTGCAGATTATAAGTGCAGCATTATTCATATTAGGGATGCCAATTTTCGGGATTTTTTTGATCCCGGGATTTTCGAGATTTGAAACTGCGATCCCGGGATCCCGGGGCAGTCTCGGGATTTAAGAATTCTAAAAATTATCAATATAAATTTACCTATACGTCGGAAAAAGCTAAAATAATTTGACTCTTTATAACGTGGCAATACTATTTATTTAAAAAAATAAGTATAAATACTAAAAACTTCTTCATAACAGTTAAAAAAATAAGAAATTAACATTACAAAATATAATTTTTTGTTAGGTATCACACATTTTTATAAATACATATATTATTATACTTTAGAGCAGTGAAGGGCACTTAGTGCCTCAATTTCCTCACATTGCTCTAACCGTTATTCGACGCACAACCAAGCGAAAAAAAATTCCCAGAATTTCAACGCTATCGAGACACAAAATTCGCAGAATTTCAACGCTATCGAGCCACAAATTTCGCAGAATTGCAACGCTATCGAGGCACAAAGTTCGCAGAATTTCAACGCTATCGAGGCTTGATTTGAATTCAAATGAAAACAAAAACAAAAACAAAACACAAAGGCATAAATGAGGGTGCCGCATTGTGTCTTGACGAATGTAGCAATTGTTTTTGTTTGTAGTGCAATTTGGTTTTTTTTTTTGTGCTAATGGCAAATTTGAAAATGAAAGTAAAAAAACTTTGAAATTTCGTTTGTTGTTCTTTGATGTTGTTGTTTTGTTCTTTTGTTGTATTTTTGTGCCCACCGCTGCTTTAGAGTAATGAAGTCTTTTCATTATGAGGAAATATTTTTATAAAACTAAATTGGATATAAAACCTTCCCATTCTTTTTTAAAATAAACGTGGAGGATGAGAAGCACTTTCCTGCTTTAACACTTGTCGGCTCAATTGTTGCCAGGAAGTTGAAATCTTTTTGTAAATAGAAGCCCTTGTCCCCACCAATAGAAAATATATATATTGCTTTATTTAGAGCATCGACTAAGGAATAATCTCGGGATCCCGGGATCCAGGGATTGGCATCGCTAATTCATATAATATAATAATGAATACTATAAGAACTATGATAAAGCGATATACTTTGATAATTATTAAATAATAAAATACGAATATATTAAGTATATCTAAAGATATTCACCTTCTTTTATGCATCATAATGGAAGAAGATTTGTTGGTAATAGGAAGGTATAATCATATTTTATCTTGACAACTAGAAAATTTTAAGGGTTTGACTAATAATGTGCCATGATGCCACACTCTTCACAACGAAACACTCTTCAAAAAGAAAACATTTCAGACTTGACAGAAATTATCTCATCAGTCAAGCAAAATTATACATATACCGAAAAAAGTATATTTTTTATATGGTTTCGGGAATAAATCAGCCGTTGTAGTGCAACTTGATGAAAACGCTCATTATTATAGACATTCTCTATAGGACAGTGCGAGAAATCCTATTCATTTGCATATCTGTGCGCATTGTTATTTTCTAAAATCATAACAAGCTTATGCATAACATATTACCTTAAGCGTAGGGCACAAAAAAAAAATTGTCGCAAAACCCAAAAAAAAACTTTGCTGCAAAGAATTCATGCTGTGCGGCTTTTTCTACTACTAAACTATAACTTGCCATAATGTGTACGCACGTACAATCAGCGCAACGATAGTGGAAGTAATGATAGAAGTCCTAGTGAAAAAAAGTAGTGATAGAAAACTTATTCAAAACTAGAACTCGGTTCACTTAAATTTAGTTTTATTATGCTAAAAGTATGTACACAGAGCACTAAACTGAGTAAAGTTTTTACCCAGTTGTAGCAAGTTTTTAGGCGCAAAAGAAAAAAAAAATCAGATCGCGTAGATTAACTGGCAGCTCGCTGCCTCTGAGCATTTGAAAGCAATCGGGAAGAAGAGCAACTAAATTATTTTCAAGTTGACATAATTTTTATGGAAAAAATCACAAAAAAAGTAGTGCACTAAAAGTAAATGCCGGAAGTAGTTGAAAGAAAATTATATGGCACACATGCTGGAAGAGCAGCTGCACTTAAGCTACTTTTCTCTCAAAACGGGTTGTTATTACTGCAACACTTCCCGCCACTGTTAAATTTTTTTGCCGAAATTTCTCTTCAGCAGCAACATCGCGCTTTAATGTCATTTGTGCGCGGCAGCATGTGACGCGCATATGTTTTATGTGGCCCCAAAAACTATGCTAATAACTTTTGAAAAACTTTTACTACCAAAGAGTAGAGTGATGAAAATTTGCAACGCATTCTTAAGTACTTTTTGAGGTTGCTTTTTTAAGGCGACTAATCTGCGTGGAAAATTAAGGCTGCGGTAAGTTTTTGTTTAGTTTCATTAGGTAAATCAACTTGGTTAAAGGGATTAGAATTACGATTACTTGAGAGTATGTATAGAAACATAGACGAAGTTCTCCATGTTTTTGTTTGTTTTTGGCAACCTAAATTAATTAATCCATCATGTTATAATAGCTGAAAACTATCCTGGAAATATAGAATTTATATGTATTTACTTAAAAATATAATTTATTTATGGATAATCGATAAGCATTAATGTCTCAGCCACAAAATATTAAAATGAGGAACACTGACACTTTTTTTCACTTTTGTATCAATGACCACATAATTAACATTCCTTCGACAGTAATCATATGAACTACTAATGCTTTATAAATTAAAACTTCAATACAACGATTTCTGCTGGGCAGATAGTCCGCAATAGTCTGGCAGATAGCGTTGCATTTCTCATGCTCATTTCCTCCCGCTTAATTTTATTTGGAATTGATAGTTTAAGTATGGCTGATAATCGAAAAAGCGTCGTGGTGAAACTGTTTGTGAGAAACCGACAAAAAAAACTTCGCTCAATAACTCGGAAAGTAAGCCACAAGTATAAAAATATGTCAAGGCCAATATTGTAGAGGAGTTAAAAGCACATCGATTTCATGTCCGCAAAATCTCCATACGACAAAATTTGGATTAAAATGCAGTTTTCCAATTTGATCAAGTAATGTTTACTTAAAACTTTTAATAAAAACCGGATTTTTTCGAAGATGAAGATGGTCGTTAATAATTTTAAGACTGTGGAAGGTGAGTCAAATCTTAGCACACGGAAATTTTTCGGGCATAAAATCGATGTGTTTTCATCTCCTCTACAACATTGGCCTTAATACATTTGTCTACATATGATTTACTTTCCGAGTTATTGAGAAACATTTTTCTGTGGGCCTCTCACTACCATGTTCAACACGATTATGATGACTGACGTTTATTTTGATTATCAGCCATACTTCAACTATCAATTGCAATCAAAATTAATCTTGAGGAAATGACAATGTAAAATGCAACGCTACCTCCCGGACTATAATATTAATATATATAATATAATAAAGATTTTGACCGATATCCTAACGAATGGGCTACCGAATTAAAGAAAATTTCTTTGCAAAGTGTGCGTAATCCAATTAACCAGGAATATAGTATCAATACTGACAAGTAAAATATTGTATAAAGATCTTACACCTCTTGGAGAAACAACCTGCAGTTACACCGACAGCTGATTAATGGTGTAGGTTCAGGCATGATTACTGTACATAATGTATAGTAGCAGTGCAACAAAACCTTTGAGAATCCAGGAATACTTTACGAAACCCGAATTGTTAAAATACTTTGAACATTTTGTAATAATTTTCATGCTCCCTACAATCAATTTGTCATTCCGATTGTAACGGATAGAAGGGGGCGTGGTAATTAGAGAAAAGTTTTGTGTGTCTGTCGTTCTGTGAAAAGCATGATTACGGGAAAACCATGTAAAATAATTTGATGAAATTTGATGCACAGGTTACACTTTTAACTAAAGCTCGTGAAATAAATGGGTTTACGAACACGCCTACCGCCCATACAATCTAACATTAAAAATGCTATACTGATAATGTCATTTATGATGCAACTAAATTTCACATGAATTCAGCGAATTATCTAGACCAAATTTGGGTAAATTTCAATAAGAGAGCGTAGCACCTCCTACACAAGAACATTTTTTAAAACGTTTTTCTGAGTGAGTTATATGAGATTATGCACTCAAAAACATGGAACAAATCATTGTATGGTGCATATTAACAAGAGGGCGTGGCACCTCCCATTTATGTAAAAAACCTGTAAAACGCTATACACTTAGAGAGTTTTATAATCTAGTAGAGCCAAATTTCAGAAAAATACTAAGGATGATTTGGGCAAGAGCTCTGGACGAGAATCGGAATTGGAGACATCTATTGAAAAAATTTAAAAATAAAGTACAAGGACCGTGAAATTCTTTTGCCAAACGTTTGAATTAATTAAATATCAGATTTATGAGATTGTTAAATCGGAGTTTTGGGTCTTTTATTAAATCTACGAATAGATTCATTATGTTGTATCAGCCATTAATAATCATTTTTTTGATTTGATATAGCAAGGCCTCTCATTTTAGGTCAAAAAGAAAATAAGGCATGGAATTAATAAAAAAAAATTCATATTTTTCACATTGTTCGCTTTCTTAAAGCCATAAATTCCATGCAATTGTTATAAATTAAACACAAAATCAACAGCAGCAACATTTTTTTTTTCAACAGAATATTTGTGTTGCAACCGCAGCAGCCGGAAGTGCATTTTTCTGTATGGTTTCCTTTTGTCCATTGGTGTTGCTTTATCACATTGTTTTGTGTTGTTTTTTTTTTTGTCTGTTTCTTTTATAGTTTTTCATTCTTTTATTTGTATAGTCATGTTGACAATTCGCACAATTTCTGTTTCAATTGTCTTGCCACCATTTTTTATTTATTGGTATTGTTGGTACATATTGCTATTGCTATAGAATTGTTGTTGACTACAAAACTGTTGCATTGTTTTTTTTTGATGGCAATAAAACTCAACAATCCAAATCTAATTCATGGGCATATGTTGGCAAAAACCACACAAACCCACAAAGTTTTCCTCAGTGCTGGACTTAAAATTTCTTAAAGTGAATGCAGAAAAATATAAGCCACCCCTTCGGAAAGAAATTTTTAATGGATATAGAAAAGTTTTCTGTCATCACATTAATTTCTGTTATAATGGCTTAACGTATTATGGAAAAAACTTTTGAGATATCGGGGCTAAGTTTGTATGAAAAATATAACTTTTAACAAAATTTATTGGTAGTTTAAAGAATTTTAATAAAACAGCATGGTTTTTATTTTCAATTTTGTATTTTCCTACGGAGTGGTGGTGTTGTTTTTGTTGTCTATTTAATTCATGTGTCCAAAAAGTTTGATAGGGCTTACAAAGATAATACAGAGACAAACGGCTTATCAATTAAAATGATATAAATGAAGCTTTCCCACCATGTTAATGAAACTAAAAGTTGTGAATACATTTTGCGGAAAGAATTATAGTTTATTTTAAAAAAATCTTTTCAAAGCTTTGAAAGATCAACATATCTCGAAATCTATGGCACATATTTTAAGCTTCCATACACATAGCAATATTATAGCTAGTAAAATTATTTTGTATATGACATCCATACTGAGGAAATTGATCCGATGTGCCGGCCCCTTTAAGCTCGCTGCTGCATTTATTGCCTTATAGACAGTACCCTGAATCCGGACGTTATGTTGCTGCAGCAACAATAATGTTAGCAGCAAAGGCAACATTTTTGATTTAGCGTTTTGCCAGCGAATTGTTGCAACACTTGTTGTTATCGTTGCTGCCTAGACGTAAAAGCGTTTGGCAATGTTGCAAATAACATCTTCAACATAGTTAGCTAAAATAGCGGTCAATATTCTTATTGTTGATGTAATTGTTGTTTTCGTAATTGCACATAACTAAAATTGAAAGATAAGGACATTAAAGGGACATGTCAGCTTTATGTTTTCTTAAATATTAATTAGTCTAACACATACAACAATACCAAAAGAAATTGTGGGATTTTTATATATACAAGTGCTGTAAGTTCTATGTGACACACAGACCAATGATTTTTCCTTCAAAGACAAAATTTCATAAGACTTTAATATTAAATATGGAAATTCAAAGCCTTGCAAGCAAGTGCTGCATAAGAAATACTGAAAAATTAAGCAACTTCATACAACAAAATATGCAACAGTTGATACAACATTATTTATTGTTGTATCGTCCTTATTTAAATCCACAAAATTGCTTTGCGGTGCTGTGAAAATACTTACAAGTTTCTTTTACTTCATTTAATGGTATCTGCTTACTACCACAGCAAGAACTACCAACGTTGTAGACTGCCAGTCTGCAGCATCTTTCTGCCATAGCAGTCTTGAGCAGTTTGACGGCAACAACCTTTTAACGTTAAAATTATATACGTATTTAATTGCATCATTCAGGTGAAAAGTTTTCTTCATCAACAACAACAGCAACAACAACAAAAATAATGACAAAAAACAAATATCAATCACAAAAAGGTTGAAAAAATAACAGCAATTGCAAAAATTCATGCTTAATGTCTGCAACTCATAAATTTACAGCTCAGCTTAAAATCTAAGAGGAGTAGGTAGTAATAGCAACAGCAACAGCAACACTGCTGGTAAGTAGCAACATTTTAAGTTGCTTCCGTCTTTTAACGTTCACATGAAAAAGTTGGTGCTACTTTGGCTTGAACCTACTCAGGGCATAACTGCAAGTTGCACCATTTTTCCTAACAAAATTGCTCTAATAAAGTGCTTAACGCTCTCAAATTGTTTTGCGCATGCGTTGTTGTTTTGACAGGCAAACTATAGCCCATATATCTTAAAACTTTTATACCTTCCAGCTCCTTTACACTTTTGCTTAAATTGCAATAAATAAAATTGCAAAATTTTAAATGGGTCTCAGACATAGCAACAGCAGTAAACGTAACACGAACAAACGTTCTAACAATTTTTACTATGCAACAGTTGCCACATTCCCAGGCGGTAATTCTCAGCAATTTTACTGTCTGTTTATAGAACTTGCGGGTTGTTGTTTTTTTTTCATGTTTTTTGTAGTTAAATTTAAACTGTCACAGTGATTCGGGATATCGAAATGATTTGAATAATTGCTTGGGCACATTTGTAACGATTATTATCAACCGTTCGAAATTGATTTCTTCATGGAATGGTTGCGTTAATTGATTTAAACTCATTCATTGATTCTGGAGATCGAAATGATTTTAATAATTGCTTGCGCAAATTTGTAACGATTATTACTAACCGTTCGAAATTGATTTCTTCTTGGAATGTTTGCGTTAAATTGATTATATCACAAATAATTGGTTATCAGCAATTCATGAGTTGAAAAAAAAAAAAATGTGAGCGTTATATATTTTTTCATACTAGTATTTGAGTTTGGATTCATATCGAAGCTTTGAAAATGCAATAGCTTAAGCTGTAATTGATATGAAAAAAGATTTATTATATTTATTGTTGTTAATTCAAACGGCTCTCTTACTCTGAAGACAATTTTGATATTGAAATAGGCCTTTTAAATCAGTTGGTATTTTGAAACGCGTTAAAACAAAAATCATTTTCAATGATAAGCCTAAAAATTATTGGGAATGAACCAAAAATTTCAAAGGAGAAAATTAAGGTTTTTGTAATCTGCTTGACGTTATTCAACCAGAATTGCATAGATTCTTTAGGAACTTAATAAATATGTGAAGTGGAAACTACGTTGAGCATTCTATAATTGAATAATAGTTTTAACAACACAAATTGTTTTTGGAAATTTGTTCTTGGCTATATTTTTGAAGCAAGCAACTTTGCATTTTGTAGTCTTGATTTTCTAATTTTTATTTTTTTTTTTAATTATTCATCGAAACTTATTTGGTCGTCTTCAAAGTAGTAGTGGTTCCTCCCCGTTTTTGAGGAACCATTCTGAACATTGACGGCTGGTTTTCATGTCGTACTCGTAAGCCCATGTGGTCTTATTTTGTAGTTCCTCAAACGTTTCTTCAGAGCTGCAACATATTTTTTTGCAAAATTTCCTGGTAACGCGGTCAATGAGATGGAGTGTGAGGAGTGAGCTTCTCCCTCAATGTGTTACGAACGATTTAGAGTGCTCGCTGAGCCAGTTCTAGGATATTTTATCTTCAGCTACTGAGAGCGGGGTAAAATATTCTTGCAAGGATAAAGTTGTCGCTGTAATCACGTGAGGTTTGTCACACCCCACTTCATTGACGACAAGTTAAATGAAATATTAAACCCGTATCCAACTCTTTAACACTCATGTGACAAATTTTAATAATTTATTTTTTGATTTTGTCGATATTTTTGTTGTTCGTAGCCATTGAAGGATGAACATAACTAGACAAATTAACTACGTGTCGACCTTCTTAGAATGCTTTTTACCATTCGCATGTCTAAATTTTTTTTTTGACAGGGTCTACGCAACACTTGAAGTGATTCAGCTTACATAATTTCGCTTGTAGTCCAAGTCTTTAGGTAATCTCTTTGTTCAACTAATTTTTTCATTATAAAAATCACAGAGCACGAAACAGCATGAGTTTCAGAAACGATGCACTGAGTGAGTAACGCAGTACAGTGCTGTCAAAATTTAGTAAAAAGTTCTGGCAGTAGCTTAAACGTACTCAGGGTGTTACTTAAGGTAGTGCAATTAAATATTACACGAATACAAGAAAAGTTTAGGAAAGACGCTTAAATTAATTCCGAGAAGAAGAGGTGTGACATCTACCATATAAGAAAAAACTTTTATAATTTTTAATAAGAGCAGTTATTTAAGGCAATGTAACCAAATTTCACAAAAATACTAGATTTGGCTTGGACTATCACTAGCAAAAAGGACGCTTCACACCCATAAAAGCATAGACCCTTAAATGCTATACTGAAATATGTAGATATTAAAAATATTGCAACCACAAATACTAGGAATGGTTCGGATAAACTATAAGCAAATACATTTGATATCTTATGACTAAAGCGCTTCCCATCTCCTATTTAAGTAAACAATTTAAAGTGCTATATATTCAGCTAATGCAATCAAATTTCAAACAGATGATAGGAATGACCCGGATAAGGGGCAAGGGGGTGTGGCACTACTCGTACAATAGAGTGCATAAATTCGCTATACTTGGAGCCATAGCAAATGTTATTAAATTAATAAAAACTAAAAATAATACCTTGAGGAATCTATTGAAGTAAATGTTATAAAAATTTGGGTGATACTAATTAGCATTAAAAAAAATGGCTGGGTTTGAAATTGTAGGTGTGTCTTTCCTAATACAAGCATGGCATTGGAGGTATGCATTCGGAAAATAATTAGAGCTCCGTTAAACTTTAAATAAATGTAGGGACTCTATCAATACCACACCCCTCTCTCAAAATTCTTACAAGATTTCTACCATTTGTATGAGTAGGGTATATAAGTTTTAGCAATACCTAAGATGACACCCTTATTAGTTTTTTTAAATTTTCTAAAGTAGTGTATTCAAACCACTTGGAGGAAAATCTTTTTAAAAAGTAAACTTTTGCTATTGACATTTTCAAAAATAATAGATTCCAAAGTTTATTTTCTTATTTTGAACTTCTATGACCAAACGGTGCTCAAGTAGTCAGCGAAGCACTGTACAAAGGCTGATAGAATGAATAAGTAAAAACACTTTGTTGGCAGGTAGTTGTTTTAAGTTTTCTATTTTTATTGTTGGCAGTTATTAGCTTTGTTGGTTGTTTTTTACTTGCAACCAAATTCAAATTGGGTTATGTACTTAAATAGTTTTGGGGCCAAGTTACTTGCAAGATTTATGCGAGTGTTTTTAGTTACCTTTTTTTTTTTTGTCAATCTGACAATTATTTTTGGCAAAAATTTTGTATTATTTTAAGCTATAGAGACTTTAAGATTTTCGTAGTCAAACTATTGCCAATATTTGATTCCAAACTCAACCAAGCATTATTTAATGAGTTGAATCTTTGTGAGAAGCAAACAAAAAAAAAACAAGAATTAAATTTAACTTTTTATCTTAGAAATTAATGATGCAATGTAAACAACTGCAGATTTCAAGTTTTGACGTGAAAAAACTTTGAATGCTTGATTGAGTTGAATTTTTTACTGTTGTTGTTATGTTTAAATTAAAAGCACACAAAAGGATCCATAGGATCTGCATAGAACGAAATAAGAGAAAATGTAAGGAAAAACAAAAAATTTTTAAAAATCATTGCAGTCCAAAAAATTAAAATCAACATTTTCTTTAGTTTAAGTGGGTGAAGGGGAGTTGACTATTGTGTGCATGGGGCGTGGCAGCTTATATTGTATACGATATTTTTGTGCATCGCACAATGTGACAAAATATTGCATTGCAAAAGACATAAAATTGCATTTCACATGTCGCTGTTGCTGCTGCTGTTGCTGCAATTCCTCTTCATGTTGTTGTTGTTGTTGTTGCTGCAGTTAAACTTGTTTTATGCTTGATAAGGGTAATTAAGAAAGCTTATTGTTATTTGCAATTGTTGCTTTATTTCACACACACACACATCCTTGTTGCTGTTGTCGTTGCTGCATTGTTGTAGCTGTGTGTGTCTGCGATTGCATGTGTTTGTGTTGTGTTTATTGCTGGCATTAAAAGTTGAAAGCACTTTAAAGTGTATAATTAATGTCAATAAAATTTTTAATACCTAATAGGCTGAGAGCCGGCTGTAGAAAAGTCGAGTGTATAAGATTACAGGATGAGATGTATGCCAAATGATAGAGCTCAATGAGCCTAAATAGAATATCTAGGGTTGCCTTGCCAAAGCCTGTCCCGATGGCCGAAAATGCCCGAATTTTAGCCAATTTTGTTGTTCTAATTAAAACTGTAGTACATAGCATCTTGAAATGTATGCCAAATGATAGAACTCGAAGAAGTCTAAATATAGTACCTGGGATTGTATTGTTAAATCCTGTCCCAAACATGGGTTTTTACCGGTTTTTTTGGTCAATTTTCATTAATGAAGATAGCAGCTTAAAATTCGTGCCAAATGATAGATATCGAAGAGCCTAAATATAATATATGGGGTTGCCTTGTCGAATCATGTCCTAAACATTATTTGACACCTGTTTTTGGGGTCAACTTTTCTTAAATGAGTGGCAACTCATGTTTGGGACAGGATTCTACAAGGCAACTCTATATATTCTATTAAGGCTCTTCGATATCTATCATTTGGCACAAATTTCAAGCTGTTATCTTCATTAATGAAAATTGACCTAAAAAACCGGTGAAAACCCATGTTTGGGACAGGATTCAACAATGCAATTCCAGGTATTATAATTAGGCCTCTTCGAGTTCTATCATTTGGCATTCATTTCGAGCTGTTATGTACTACAGTTTTAATTAGAACAATAAAATTGGCTAAAATTCGGGCATTTTCGGCCATCGGGACAGGCTTTGGCAAGGCAACCCTAGATATTCTATTTAGGCTCGTCGAGCTCTATCATTTGGCATGCATCCCATCCTGTAATCTTTTACACTCGACTTTTCTACAGCCGGCTCTTGGACTATAATTGCTGTTGCTACTCATACGTTGCTCATGTATTTTCATCAACAAGTTCAAATGAAAATTATGTGATTTTAATTTTATAAAAAACTATTGATTGAAGGAAAGTGTCCGTAGGGTTTAATGATGATTTACATGACATATGTATGTACTATATCTTTTTATCATACATATACATATACATTACATATATTAAAAACGATAAAAGCAGAAGACAAAAGATATATAAAACGAAAACAAATATTCCATATGTAGCATTAGGGTGATTCAAATTTTTTTTTTTTGTTTTTTTAAGGTGCTGTTGCTTAAAAAGTAAGTTTATGATATGAAGAAAAAGTTCACGAAAATTCAGCTCTGTAACTCAATTTTATAAGGTGGCGCCGGAGCCTGTTAGTTTTACATGTAAATTGTATGGAAAAATTATTTTTTACAAAAAAGGTATCTAAATGAATAGGTGATTAGTGTTGTTAAGCTGAACAGGGTCGTGAACTTTTTCTTCATATCATAAACTTACTTTTTAAGCAACAGCACCTTAAAAAAACAAAAAAAAAAAAATTTGAATCACCCTAATGTAGCATACTTCTAGTTGGTAGAATTACGTTGTCATATTAAATGCAACCGTGAAAGTGGTTAACGGTCCGAAAATAAGTTTTCGAGAAAAACGACTTTGAAGTTAAGAAGTGGACTTTTATGCGCCTGAACATTTTTTTGGCTTGAAACCACTTACGCGGTGGTTTTTGGGGTTGCTGATTACGAATCTGGTACCAGATTTAAAAATTCAAAATGGCTGACGAATTTTTTAAGAACTGATCAGATTCGCTTGAAACTTGTTACTCGGGAGTTTTTGAGGTCGCGGATTACGAATCTAGTATCAATTTCTTAAAGTTCAAAACGGCGGATCCAATATGGCAGTCGGGTAATTTAAAATTTATCGGATTTTGGATCGCCATATTGGATCCGCCATTTTGAATTTTTAAAATCTGATACCAGGGTAACAAGTTTTAAGCGAAATTCGAAATCAATTTCAGAGAAGTTGTTGGATTTTTTTGTACGTTTTTTTTTGTCAATGTATCCATGTTTGAATTGAATTTGTGAAAAAACTAATGCAACTAGAAAACTGCGGTTTATGGAATTGAAAAGTGCGTAGCATCTTCTATTAGAATAGCTAAAAAAGTAAAAATTAATTTTTCCGACCCGTAGTTCCCTTTTAACTTTCCCTGTCACATATAAGAAGAAAACAAAAACTCTCAGAAAAAATATAATAAAAAATTTTATATTATATCCATATTGTATGCCAAAGAGCACAAAATGTTTGTTTTATTTTTTATATTTTACTCGATTGTCTGGGCAGTGCAATAATTCAAACCGTTCAAGTCCGTGGGACGAGATGGTATTCTACTATCAATGAGCAGGAAGGCAGTTACGAGAGGTGCTCCACATGGCAGTGTTATTTCATCACTCCTATGGAACTTTGTCATAAAAGAAATTGTATGCTGCTGGAAAGACCGAAGATCAGGTTGGTTGCCCACGCGAATGACGTCGTCATCGTGATAAAGGGAAAGTTTATTTGAACGATCAGTGAACTGTTTAAATTAGCATTAGAAAAACTGCTTGGTCGGGCAAATCGTAATGGACTTGGTGTCAATCCAAGTAATACCAAACTCGTTTTGTTCATACGGAAATACAAAATTCCAGTGTTTAAATGGACAAGTTTTAATGGTACCACACTGGCTTTTGCTATGGAAGCAAAATATCACGGAGTTGCTATAATTTCTATGCGATCATGGCTGTGAAACATTGATGAAAGAGCTGAAAAGGTTTTATGCACTTCTATTGGGAAAAAATGGGGCGCAAAGCCGTTTGCAGTACAAAGCGGTCATCAGACCTATTTTAGCTCACGTGGCTCTGGTGTGCTGGAAGGCTGCCAACACCAAGTCGGTACTTGACAAGCTTCGTCTGCGGACTTGGATATTTTAATGCATCTTCTTCCTATTAACCTATACATCAGGAAGAATGTAACAAGGTTTTAAGTTCTGAGGGTCATGGGTCTATTTTACAGGGTATGCAGCAGGAATTTCGCCCTACGCCGAGTGATTACCGAGCACCAAAATGATGCTGCATACAACATCAACTTTCCTACAAGAGAAAAGTGGAACTCTGGCAGAGTACTGGCATGAAGGGAGCTCACCATCTTCAGAGATGAATCCAAAATGGAATTCTCTACTCGGATAATATGGATATGGAGATGTCTTTCAGAGTACCCAATTATTGTAGCGTTTTTCAAGCTGAATCTATGCTATAGTTCAAGCTGCACTGGTGATATTGAACAGGGAGCTTACTCCTTACGTTATAACAATATGTGTGGACTGTCAAACAGCACTGAACGCCAAAATCGTGATGTATAGGTAGTTAGAAGACTGCAGGGAATCACTACGATCAATCCGACAGCATATCCGACAGAGCTCGGCTGGGTGCCTGGTCTTGAGAGTAGTTTTAGTTATGACATGGTAAGTATTTAATAAGTGCAGCACTGTGAATTCGCAGTATACTTTATAACTATTACTGTACTCCAGCAGAGATGCTTCAAAATAAATTAATGTGTTAATACATCTGCACGGAAAAAAAAATTCTGTAAAAATTCATTCGATTTCCGACAATAATTACAGTTTTTCCCTGTAATGCCCAGATAGTAAGCGAAAAACTGTAATAATTGATTGTGATTGTGAATGAAAAATTACAGTGTTCACACTGTAAAATTTAGCATTTAATCCGAAAAAATTTTAAAAAACGAAAATTCTACTTTTTTTTCATATTTCATTTTATTTTTTTCTTTTTTTATGTTTTATTATACTTTCTAACCATACTTCTTAACATTGCATGAAACAGAGAATCAGCCTGGTAACATTTATATAAAATTTTTTTCTTGTAACCATATATCTACATTTTATGTCGTATTTGTACAACGCAGGTGACAAAAAAGTAATATCGAATCATAAGATAAATATATTATTATGTGATACTTATTGAAGTTTTTACAGTTTACCCTGTAATTTTTATTTGTCGATCATATGAAATTTTCAATAATTACTTAGTACTTTTTGCTAACTAAACTTTTCCCTGACCACATTGTATATTTTCCATTCTGAAACTGTAATACTAAAGTTTTAGACTGTAATGATTACAGGGCTATACGACAATTTTTCCTGATTATTTTGCTTTTTTTGAATATCTCACGCTATTTTTTACAAAACCTTTTTTTCCGTGTGTTCTTGAAAGTAAATACAGCCATTTTATTTTCAAAACAATTTTGTTTACCATGGCGAATGACCTATAAAAATTGATTGGCAATCTATCTCTCCTTATTTAAGAATAATCCATGCAACCGACGAGAATATTGAAAAAGACTATCCAACCCGCAAGTACTACTTAAAGAATATTTATTACCATTTGTTAATATAAAAGCCACTGTCATTTTCATTCTTGAAACTCCTCATTTTTTTTGTTTCTTTTTTGTCAATAAATCAAATCAAATCAGAAGCATTTTAGGAATGTTTTCCGTACGGAAACCGCTGAGTTTTCCCACAATACGGCTATTTTTTAACTTATCCGGAGAACTGAATTTCAGCAATTTTTAAAAACAAAATGAACAGCATGTTTCTGGAATTCGGTTTCTTAAAAAATGCGACCAAATACCGAGTGTTCGAAATACCCGATCGTGTGGATATAGATACCCACATCTTTTGCCGGTACTCATTGTAGTTTTTCCAAACATTTGCAAAAGTGTACCGATGTAATATTAAAATAACCCAAAAATAATTTTTTATAATTTGCATTTGCTTTATTGAAATATTTGCAACATATCAAGGATTAAAAATATTTTATTATTATAATTATTATTAATTATAAATTGAATGGTAATTAAATACTCTACAATGGGTTATAAACCTTACACTCAGAAAATAAATCTGGTAAATGTAACCAAATTTTTAACAAATCTCAGGTTAGAATTGTCTAACCTGGTAGCCCATGTTGTTAAGTCTTACTAACCTGGGAATCAGGTTAACTACAAAATTTTCTCAAAAAACCGAAACCGAATTTTTTTATCATATCCCTTATTACTGTTTATTAATTGGAACCTAATTTATTTATGTTGCATTTTGAAAACTTCAGAGAATTTAAATTTTAATTTGTCACCGACGAGATTCGAACCTAGGTCTCCTACGTTATGTCACTGTTCAAAGACTCGCACATCTTAAGCAACTGAGCTATTCTTATTATTATATTGCGTAAAACTAAAAGTATATTAGTACTGCGCATGTAACACCACGGAATGCTTAGGTTCGAACCCCACTGGATGTAAGAAAAAAAAAGTTTTTTTTAAATGAAACATAATTCCATAGAACAATTTATCAGAGGCAGAATTGACATCTTTCTTTGAGTGTAGGCTTAGGAGGAGGGCATATTTTGTTTTCCAGATGTTTTATCAAGTGCTCAATCGTCAAATCTCCAAATGGTTTCAACAATGCATCTTTAATACTTTCAAAAGCATTATAGCTCGATCCGAAATATTATTGAACTCCAAACAATATTATGTCTTGTAGAATCTTATTGTAAAAGTTATTTTCGGCAACACTCAATGCGAGAAAATAGTTATTGATAGCAACATTTCCCAACAGAATTCGCACATTCGCCTTAAATAGCTCTTTAATAGTTCCATTAAAGTTTATGTCATAATCAAAGTACAAGCGCAAATCTGAGAGTTTAATGTTAATCAGCAAATTACTATCCACGCTTCCTTTATTAAAATATTTATGTGTTAAATTTGCATTCAATTGACCAAGAACTTGTATTTGTGGCAACAAAACATCGATATTTGCACGATGCCTTTTAGATTTTACTTCATGAGATCTGTTGTTTATTATCAAAAAATTACTTAATCCGGTGACAGTAAAGTCGCTTAGTTCCATTTCGACTCTGAAAAATGTACATTAATTAGAAGGATATTGAAAATATATTATTAGTTTCGAATAAGTTCTGATAGCTTAAGTACAACATTCTATATTGACAGTCTTAGAAATGATAGTTTGTAATGAACTAAAAATATTCCCTATTTGTTTCCAAAGAAATCTCAAACGAAAATTCGATTATTATTCATTGGTTGTAGTTCCTGTTGTATGTGGAAGATGACTGATTCTTATAATAGACTGCCTATTTGCTCATTATATACTCGATTTTCAAATATTCCCACTGTTCCATTTCCATATTCTTATGAATTCCAAAATGGAATTAAGATCCTTTAATGACGGAACGGAGAGATCATTTGGCAGATCAACCAATAATCAACAATCACGAAATGATCACAAACATTGTTGTTTCAACCAGTTTCGTAGTTAGTTCAACGTAAATATTGGAGATGAAAAATAATGCCGTAGTCAATGAAATTCTCAATTATTTGCTCACGTGGTTCATTAATAGTTTAACAGCGCAACTTCGGGTTTAAGTGAGGTAAACTCGAGGAATAAATTTTTTTTCTTAGTCTAATATTCTTCTGCATTGTAGTCCGAAAACAGACGAAGAGATTCTGCCTAGTGTCGATGTTCTGGTTTCAGAAGACCAGATTATACGGGCCAAAACTCAAGCTTAAATGAGGTAAATTTGAGTAATACATTTTTTGCATATCGTTTTCCAAAGTAATTTCTTACGCTGAATCCGAATTTGGCCTCAAAATTGACTCATCACATCAGAATTCTGAAATATTTGAGGAGTACCTAAAAAACTATGTTTTTTGTCTACTTTTGAAGACATGGATAGGAGAAATTTGTTAAGCTTATTTTTAATAAAAGCATTAGTTAGATCCGTTTTTTATTTTTAAAATGAGTTTTTAAGTGGTCATCTGTGATGTTTCCTTGCAAAGTAATAGCCATTTTAATGTGACGACGACACAACAATGTTAATAAACTGGTTTCAAATCCTATACATGTTCTCGAAAGTAGACAAAAAACCTCATCTTTATGTACCTAAGCTTATATACATATTTCAGAACCCTGATATGATGGGTCAATTTTGAGGCCAAATTCAGATTCAAAGCAAAAAATTACTTCGGAAAACGATCTTTAAAAAAGTATTACTCGAATTTACCTCATTTTGCTTGAGTTTTGGCCCGTTTTCGAGGATTTTTAATTTTTCTATTAATCTGGTCATCTGAGAAAAAATACTGGAACATCGAGACTTACTTACTTACTTGGGTGGCCATAACAACCCGTTACCGGGCTACGGCCGACCTCAAAAGCTCTCTCCAGGCGCCTCTGCTTCGCGCGCGCCTTCTCCAATCATTCACACCAAGCGTGGATAGGGTTTCCTCGGCTTGGTCTTTCCATCGGAGGCATGGTCTTCCTCTTCGTCGTCGCCCAGCGGCTTCCGCATCAAACATCTTTTTCGCCGGAGCTTCTTCGTCCATACGCACAACATGTCCCAGCCAACGCACACGTTGGATAGTGATGCCCTTGACGATGTCAATGTCAGCGTAGAGCTCGTACAGTTCGTGGTTCATTCGAATACGGTAGTCGTCGCCGACGTGAACAGGACCGAAGATTTTGCGAAGAATTTTTCTCTCAAACACCCCAAGCGTGGCTGCATCAGTCTGCGACACAACCCATGCTTCTGCGCCGTAAAGTAGCACGGGTAAGATGAGCGTCTTGTAGAGTGTGAGTTTTGTCGGGCGAGAGAGGTCTCTACTACTCAATTGCTTACTGAGACCATAGTAACACCTATTAGCAAGAGTTAGTCTTCGCTTTATCTCCAGGCTGACATCGTTTTGAGTGTTCACGGCGGTGCCAAGATAGGTGAATTCCTTGACAACTTCGAAAGTATAGTTGTTCGCAGTAACAAAGGATTCAATACGCCGCGTCTCCCTGCTTGTGGACAGCATATACTTTGTTTTGCCCTCGTTCACCGTCAAACCCACTTTCGCTGACTCTTTTTCGATAGCAGAGAACGCAGCAGTAACATCTCGCTTACAACGTCCAATGATATCAATAACATCGGCATATGCAAGGAGCTGGACACTTTTGTAGAAAATAGTGCCATTACGATGTACACTGGCTCTTTGCATCACCCCTTCCATAGAACATCGAGACTAGGCAGAATCTTTTCTTCTGTTTTCGGACTACAATGCTAAAGAATGTTAGACTAAGAAATAAAATTTATTTCTCGAGTTTACCTTACTTAAACCCAAATTTGCGCTGTTTTCAGGGAGTTTTTCGATGCTACCAAGATACTCAGCCACTGGATTGCAAAACAACTATCACCATCGTGTTCAGCAGACCAAAAAATATAAGAATCAATGCCAAAAGCCCGTATCTCATGCAGAATTGTCTTTTGGGAAGAGTTATAATCACTCGCAAATGAAAAGAATGAATTTAATTCCTAAATCGGATACTAGCGACCTCTAAATATCAATATTTTTTAATGAAATTTTTTCAGGGCTTCATTTTTTTACATAACACTGACTAGTTTTCATAAAAGCAACGTATTTGGTACCCTAATGTAGATAAGTCAAAAAAACATTTTAAAATGAATTTTAATGACTTTTTTTTAGCATCAAAGATTAATATTTTTTAAAAAAACAAAAAATGTTCTTAAACTGCATGAGATACTCTATTAAATAAGATAACGGGAACAAATTTATCTTCTTCGAATATTTAATGGGGACCGTTTAAAAAAAAATGGAAAAATTGTTCATAAAATTTGTGTTTAACATCATTTAGGTCCACGAACGCACACATATAAATCCAAATAATGTATGATAGATGTATTAGCCATCTAATTTTACATCGAAATGTCCTGGGTCGTTATCACCAAAAACCTTTTGTTTTACAGTTGTAGATCGATAAATAAAAAAACTCATTTTAAGCTCATTTGTCAGCCTTTGGGTCATAAGCGACTGGCCTGTTTTCAATAGAAACACTAAATTTTTTTGCAGATCTTCTTTCTTAACCCCATTCTATTAGAAAAGGCGTGTGGAGCAAAACAAATCACACTTTTGCACATATGGGTGCTCTAATGTATATAGATAAAAAAAATATCTTACCTCCCATACTTATCCGCGTTCTTGTATGAAACATAGTCTTTCAGATATGGGTCCAACATTTTAACACCACCGTACTTACATCCTTTCTGTATCACATCCTTAATTTTTCCAGAGTTTGAAATTAGCGCAGATCTAAGTCTTAATATAGGACTATTGGAGGCTACAAAAAATTGCTTAATAAAGTTGATACAAAAAAATATTCAATAAATTTTATTTTATACCACTGCTAGTTATGATGATTGCAGCGAATGCTGCAAGCAAAAGTACCAATGATTTCCACTGCATGTTGCTTGTCTTAATGCTTCAAAACAAATACAATTTTGCTATAAAATATAATTGAATTATATAGCAGAATGTTCAAGTATTACTAATGAATTCGGTAATAGTTTGGTTTTGTTTTCATATGTATTTGTTAATTATTTTTAATGAGCAAATTTAAATTATTTCCACAGTTATTTCAAAATAAACATGGGATGTTATAAAACTTGCAGCGCTACCATAATTTAATGATTTTTTTTTGCTTCGAAGTTTACTGCTGACACTGGCTACTTTTTCATATGAACTCTAAGCTAGAAGCAGATAACTTAAAAATATCAGTTTATAAATAAAGTTCTAATTAATTTAAGACAACTCTACCCTCGTGATCTGTTTTACAGAATTCTGGTAAATCAGTGCATTTAATTATTAAATGTTTGCATGTAATTTCAAATTGTACTATAAAGATCGATCAATTTCGATTCAATTCCAAATATTGCAAGTAAAAGTTGTAAAGCCAAAAAAATTGGCTATCTGCAATTGGTAGCTTGTTATAAGTGAATTACAAATTGGAGTTCTTTCAGCTTTCAAGGTGTTTAGAATTAGGATCACATTATTCAACCCTGTTGCTCTATAAATTTTACTGTTGCGTGTTTAAAGGTGGAAGTTCTATTGGTTTATTATATTGAATTGAATCAATCGAATTTGTTGAGTGCTTGAGTTTTTTAGGGGTGTGGACTTTCTATTGATATGTTAAGATTTTCATGTAGGCCTCCTACAATACTTCCTGAGTAACTCTGTTAGCAAAAAGTTGCTGGCGTGGCCCTAATTTTCTGTACAATAAAATTTTTGTGTTTATGGGTCTTTTGAGTATTTTTTGTATTGTGTTCTATATTAATGCAAAAATCGAAATCGAAAATAGTTTTAAAAAATTTAAAGTAAATAGAAGATACAAAATGGAGTTAAAGTTTTTCAATTTTCTTACTAAATAGACGTGTACTAATAAATGATTGTGAGTTTCCGTGAGCTCTGGAATTTTCCTATCGGCATAGGTAGCAAACACATCAACATTGTTATGCCAATAGGATCGGGTGCATACTGTTTCAATTATACATGGTATTGTACTGATAGGTGTAGTAAATGCCAATCATGAATCTATAATGGTTGATGTTAGTCGTATCCACAAAGAGACAACCTTAATATACCCATGCCTAGTAAAATCAGACATTTGGAAAATGATTACCTAAAGATTTCTGTCGCAGACGACGCATTTCCATTAAATGAAAACATTATGAATTCATACAGCGATAACCGATTGAGCAAGGAACCGGAGACTTTAAATTATAGTCTTTCACGCGCAAGAAAAGCTGTTGAAAACACATTTGGATTCATTGCTTCCCAATTTAGAATATTACTTGTATAAATAAATTTAGGTAATTTCTGACTTCATTACGAGCTAGCAAAATTAATACCTACATGTTTCCTTATGAAAATTGAGATATATATTAATGTCCAAGTCTATCTGACGAGTTACAATTCCAAGACACCAAACATTTTTTTAGTTCCACTTTAATATTCAAGTCATCAATTGGTAACAAAGAAAGCAACGTGTTAATATATGATTGCAATATACATTTTTTGTTTCAACTGTTGTAACTTCAAGCGCTAGTAAAAATCTTCCAAGTCAGGAAACATCGCAGGTTAAAAGAGACTTATTCATGGCCTCGGATTTGCCTCCTATCACAGAAAGACAACATGATTTGCCAGTAAAAGTTTAATATTTATGACTTGGTATGAAATGTTACTAGCCTTCAGACAATAATTGGAACATATTAATTTCAAAACAATGAAACCTATTTTGGATAACAATAATCGTTCCAGCACGTGAACAATATTTAAGCTCACTTCCTTACTGTTTCAGAATCAATATTTTTATTCCCACAACTAATTGATGAAATACTCTCTAAAAGATTTTTTTTTAATTTTTAACAAATCCTCAAACCTTACGAAGTCTTCAAAATGCTTGTAAGTGAGGTTATAGACATCGTCTGCCCCAAAGCTAAGCTTTTCACTATAACAAACTTTTCTTAATTATCTGCGATTGGCAGTTCGCATGCGATTTACTTTCTTTTTCAAAATTTCAAAGGTGATTTCGGGCTGCTTTTCTGTAAAAAGGGGCTATTTCGGGGCTATTGACTTTTCCAACCTTTTTCGGATTTTCGATTTTTTTAACCTTAGGAGACGTCCATAAATTATGTCGCGTTTTCATGTTATCTTTCTTGATCTTCTACTATCAAATTTTTGTAAGAAAGAAAATGCATGTGAGAGGAACCTAATGCGTTTGACGAACACGAGAGTGAATAGGCATACATATAAGTGATGTATCCACCGAGCTACGTGCCGTGCTGTAGCGTACACTCATATAACATGTGAGCAAAGCATTGTTTATTTTTTGTTTCTTCTTTTTGCACTAAGAATATCTCAAGATATGTAATGCTTGGGTAGAATTAAAGATACAGCTGCACAGAATTTGTACTTGCAAATAATATCCAGACATATTTCTTAAGAATTTTATGTAACGTGCTTGAATGAAACCCAAACATATTTCTTAGGAATTTTTCGCGACTTACTTAAATAAAGCTCAAACATATTTCTTAGGAAATTGAAGAAATAATGTTAGCCACTGGGTTTCATTAGAGTAGAACAGTAAAAATAAATTTAATTGAAAAACTCACTTGAAAGTTATAACATCATCTTGTGTTAGTGTTTTTTTTTATTCAATAAAGATTTTACCTAAAATAAGAATAAAATTCGTTTTACTTTTTTGATTCTTTATTTTTTTTCCAACAACGGAACCAGGTAAAGTTAATTTATATGAGCTATTTTTATAGCATGTGATATCCTCTGTGATATGGGATAGTAGGAGATCAAGAAAGATAACAAGAAAACGCGGCATAAAGTGAGTCAAAATAGGGGGCGGAGGGGGTCCGGAAAAATCTCACCAAATCTCACCAAGGGGAGAGTGGGTCTAAAAAATCAACTTTTTTATGCAGAATACATTTAAAAATGATAAGGGATGTCTCACGAAAGGGAGGGGAGAGTCCCGGCAGAACACTCCAAATCTCACCAAGGGGAATGCGTTAGTCCGAATTTTCAAAAAAAAACACCTCAAGTAATTAATGGACGGCCCCTTATTCAACATTTATCGTCTTTATTGGCATTTTTCGAATACATTACTATTTATTTGAATATTTTTCGTATTCATTAACATTTCTTAATTTTTCAACATTTTTGACATACTTCGACTTTTTCAATACATTTTGGCTCAACTATTTTACGACTTATTTCGGTTTTTTCAGTTTTCTGGATGGCAATGAACATTTTGGAACTTTGTGTTTTTGTATAATAATTCCGACTCCGACTTTTTTAATCAATATTTCCAAAAGAAGTGCCATAATAATCCGTACAAGAGCACAAATTGATACAAGCGTAGTCTTAAGGAAAAGTGGATGCACTTGAATAAGTGGGGTCTGCTCCAAAATAAATATACTTTAATAAGCACAACAAGACAGTTAGGTGCCACGAGCACAATCGTTATGAAAAATGGATAGGTTAGGAATAACTAAAGTGACATTTCAATTTGATACTTCCAATTTTAATAAAATTCATCTATTACTTCATTAACATATGGTCACACCTTAACGTAATTAATTTAAAAAACATTTTCAAAAACTTTCAACATCTTCAGCGTGAAAAATAAACCTTTCAGCCAAAAATTAAGACATTTGTCATAACATGTTAAGAATGCGAGCTGTCGATTTGTAAAACATTACGTAAGAAGGGATGTAAAATCGGGAAATTGTATTTCGTAACGGCAGTGCTTTAGTTTTTAATATATTTAATTTTGTGCCTATCCTATCAAAATTTAAAGCCCATTATTTTGTAATTTTACACTTCTTATAATGAATTGATTTCATTTCTGTTGCTTCTATATTTATTTCATAATTTAGAGCGAGGCTAATGATTGTTGCTACAGCAATCCTAAAAAGTTAAAACATTTAAAAAAAAAACCTTTTTATACACCATTTTTGAAACACAGGTTTGTTAACTATAAAAAAAATCATGTACATCCATATAATAAATTATTTCCACCAAGCTTGCAGTAACCGACATCTTCGTACAAAATTATGATATGATCGCTCATAAAATGCACAGAATTTCAGATATTAAAATTGCGGACTTTTCTGGCACTGTTTTGCTCATTATTGGCTTCAAAATACCTAATAAGTAGCACGTACATCATCTGTCACTTAAAATTTTATATGTATTATTTCATTAGCGCTCCAATTAGGTATATCTTTTCTAAATTTTATGGGCAGTGCGACGTGCCTTCACAGTCAAATTTGAGAGCAATGATGGGAAAGCATTTGTAACACTGACGAAACTGTGACCGAGAGCTTAACGCAAGTTAATGCTGTCGCCGCTCCAAAACTGCTGCTATCTACCACGACTGAAACTAACAGTCATATGATAAGTCAGCAAGTCCTTTAGACATGCTGGTTGGAGTATGTCATCCTGTTACTCGTAGTCTCGTCTTGTGTCTTGTTTTATCTCCAAACGGAGCATGGGCCTCCTTAAAACTCATCCA
Organism: Tricholauxania praeusta; assembly: GCA_949775025.1. Lineage (NCBI taxonomy): Eukaryota > Metazoa > Arthropoda > Insecta > Diptera > Lauxaniidae > Tricholauxania > Tricholauxania praeusta. The sequence continues at coordinate 35,638,158 of OX459029.1, read as the reverse complement.
ACGTGTACGATTAGTAGCGAGTGCCTTCAATTCTCTCCAACATTTATCCGATTTATGTATTTCTTGCTCTGGCCATCGTATCCACGATAGCTTAAGACGAGCACGTTTCACTCTGAGGGTTCCACTCCAATGTTTGTCGGCTTCAGTTTGTGATTTCCGCAACGTGTGTCCAATTTATTTTCGCCGTTTTATTTGAATGGAAATCGACTCTTTGCGACATCTGGTGAGAAAATTGACATTTGAGAAGGCCACACAATTTTCAGAACTCAGCGAAGAATATTGTTGGTGGACACTTTTAAATTGTGTAGCAGAGCGTTGTTGGTAAGTCAAGTTTCACAGCCGTACATAAAAACTGGCTTTAAGTTTGACTCATTGCCAGACATTACGAGGCTGAGCGAAGGTATCTTTCGCTTTGTTGATTACACAGGACCACAAAAAAAAAAAAGAAAAGGTCTAGTAGTTGGAAGATGAGGTATCATACAGTATGTATTTTGGCATCCTAAGCACGAGTCCGAAGTTTGAATTTTTCCATCACCCTCAGATTTTGACATAACCTCAAAATTACACTTTAAAATACGTTAAAAAGAAAGTCCCTCAAAAAAAAAAAAAGAATCAAAATCCAGAAGGTAGACCTTACTTATATTACGTATCATGGTGTGAAAAAATAATATCTTAGAATAGAAATGAGTTTTAGCTGCCCACTTTCCCCAGCACCCCCATTTACCTCCAAAGGGTTAAAAACTAATTTTTTATAAAAATTTAAAATTAATGCATATCCGCAGGTATTTTGGTGTACGAAAACTCAGAATGTCGACAAAAAGCTTTGGGGAGAAGTAATAAGATACTGGGGTGGGTTTGCGGGTGACTAGGGGGTAGAAATGAGTTCTTATCGATATTAACAGCTTTAGTGCACGAAAGTACCTACGATAATGCATTAATTTTGATTTTTTATGAGAAATGAGTTTTTAACCCTTTGGGGGTAAATGGGGGTGCTGGGGAAAGTGGACAGCTAAAACTCATTTTTTATTCTTAGATATTATTTTTTTACACCTAGATACGTAATATAAGTAAGGTCTACCTTTTGGATTTTGATTCTTTTTTTTTTTGAGGGACTTATCTTAAAGTGTAATTTTGAGGTTATGTCAAAATCTGAGAGTGATGGAAAAATTCTGACCTCGGATTCGTGTTTAGGAATCCAAAATACATACTGTATGATATCTCATCTTCCAACTACAAGACCTTTTTGTTGTGGCCCTGTGTTATGATCTCATTGGTACCGAAATGAGGTACAGTGATTTACTTTTCTGGAGCTATTGTTGGCGCCATTTGGGCGGATGGACATGATTTTTGTCTTCTTTGTGGGAGGGTTTTTCATCTTTATTAAGGGCGTTTTATACCAAACTCGTGACTTCCTATTTTTGATTTTTAATTTTTATTTTGCCAAGAATTTTCTTAATATCATGTTTCTAAAAGGTTTTGGTATAATTTTCTTAGGATTTTTCTAGGATCACTATTGCAATTTTTTTTTTTTTGGTTATTAGAGGTAATACTATTTAAAATCTTTGCATAATTGGAAGTAAAGTTTTTTTTTTTTTTTTTTTTTTGAAAGCCAAATAACTAATTTTGTGAAAGTCACCAAAAAATAATATCTATGTCATTTCGATCAGAGGAAAACTGTCTTGCGCCAACGACCGGTGAGCGCTCATTATAAAATACATCATTACTGGAGTATTTAACTTAAACTTTAAAAATAATTCAGTGTGCAATTTTAGTTAGCTCTTGCTTTAAACGTTCCCATGCCAAGTTTGGTTATATTGACTTCAATAAGGGTGTAAGGGTGGTACATTATGGTTGATTGATCTTCCTTTAAGATGTTGTGATGTTAAAGTGAGGGAGGTGGTGCTTAGTGTTTCTCTGACATAATCGTCCATTATTATTTGTAGGTTTTTTAAGTGCAAATAAGGATATAATTTTGAATGTTAAAAAAAGCACTCGATAATTTTTCAATGTTTTTATATTTAATTAGCCTTTTCTTACCATGAAAAAAAAACACTGGCCACTAAAAACTATTTTCGCTCCTTAGAAAATATATATTAAAACCAACACGTCGCACATTGGTTTGGTAAAAAGATGGTAAAAATTACAAGTTAAGGTGTTATCTTCGGCTATGCCGAAACTCACATACCCTACACTGCGTTGAAAGTACCTTTTAAATAAATGTTAAAAAGGCGTTGAAGAGGTTGAATGAGTCGAAAAAAATGTGAAATGTTAGAAAGGTTGACAGAGGTTGAAAAATGTTGAAAAAGTCGAAAATATATGCAAAATGTTGAAAAATGTTGAGAGAGGTTGAAAAACTCTAAACAAGTTCAAACAACTTGAAACAATTCAAAATGGACGAAAAAGTCGAAAAAATAAAGAAACTAATGAAGAAAGTTGAAAAAGTCGAACAAATACATATAGGATATATTGGAAAAAGTTACAGGGTTGAAAAAGTCGAAAGAATAAGGAAAATGTTGAAAAAAATCGAATAGAAATGAAAAATTAGAAATACCACGCCCACTTGTCCAATTCCGCCCACTTTTGGTTCAATAAAGTATATTCGTGATCGACATCCTCATATTAAATTTCAGCACAATAGCTTGTATAGTTTGCGATATGTGCCGCAGTTAAGTTTAAAATTTAGGGCGGTGACACACCCACTGGTACAATCCAGCCCGGTTTTGATCCAGAAATAGCTTTCAATAAGCAAACCTCTTACTCCAAATTTTTAGTATGATTGCTCACATATTTCGATAAATATGCCACTTACCGTATTTTACTTGTATGGGAGGTGCCACGCCCACTGGTGATATTTCAGCCAATTTTTATTCAGATATACTCTATAGAAACTGAACCACTTACATTAAATTTCATAGCAATTGCTGCAATAATTCACTTAAAACAGCGCATACAAATTTATGTTTATATGGGAGGTGCCACGCCCACTGATGCAATCCTGTCTAAATTCATTTATTTTTAAAGCTTATAGTAACTGACATCTATGGACCAAATTTTATGAAGATTACTCTCATAGCACACTATTTATAACATTAAACGTTTTTTGCTTACATGAGAAGTGTCACGCTCACATGTACTATTGCGCCAATCTATTGTATTAAGATACCTTATAGAAAGTAAATCTATGTAATGAAATTTCATAACGATTACGTCATTATTTCTCTAATTATGACGTATATAAACATTGTGGGCTGTGCCACGCATTTCAACGAGTTTTGCCAGTGTACTGACTTAGCTTGTATTGTTGACTGCTTTCAGTGGTATCATCTCTAAAATCTTTATGAAAATCGTATGTAAACATTTCTAGTTAAACAAAATCAAAATTTTTATTTGTTGAAAGTGGCACGCCTACTTTTCCACGTTGGTTTGACACAATTCAAGATATACATATATGACCTGCTTCCGTTTAAAAAATTTCATTACAATATCTTGGCTTAAGAGATATGACGTCATAAAAGTTAAAACTTAGGGCTTTGTCATGTCTGAAAACATGAAACCTATCCCAATCCAATGTTTGTTCACATGTGCACCAAATCACCAAGTTTCATCAAAATCACTGAAACTTTTTTGGAGTTTGGTTTGGCCATATATACATACCGTTGGGCGGTAGGCGTGTCCTTGAACCACTTCCGTTCATTTTGAACTCCAAGAAGCTTGTTTGAAGGTGTGGCTTGTGTGACGAATTTGATTCAATTCGCTTAATTGGTTTTACCGGAAACCTGATTTCAATAGACATGCGGATATACTTAGTTAAATCGACTCAGGTGGTAACGCTGATCAAGAATATATGTATGTATATACCTTCTTACACCCGCCACTCTCCCTTCTATGCATTACAAGCTGAACGACAAAGCGAATATATCATCTGTGCAGGTAAATGTGTATTTTTGATTGATTCATAAAGAATAAATTTTTTAAAATTATCTATGACTGTTTTTCATGCAGCTTAATTTCATTGATTACCGCTCAAGTTCAAGTCGTGGAAATATTAGAAATAATAAGTTATCTATTCAATTTAACGAAGAAATCCATAGAATATAATTGATACAATAATTTTTTTCTAGTTTAATATAACCACAAAATTTATTGAACAATTCTTTATGATGTAACGCAAACTGCAATGAACTCTACTGTACGGTTATCGACAATATTATTACGTTAAAAAATTCACACAAACGAAAAAACTTAATATTTTAAAAATTGCCATGTATTGAAAATCATGAAATTATTCCATTAGGAGGCGTTCAAGTATTACGTAACGCAATTGGGAAGGAGTGGGGGGGGGGGGGGAGGTCTTGTAAAACGTTAAGGGACGGGAGGAGGGTGTCGAACAATGCGTTACGAAACATTGCTTTTGAAGTGAAACTTCTTTAGCGGAGAGTGATTTGAAAAAAGGTGTACATAATGAAACGCTTTCTAGATTAGCTACAGCAACAATTATATCACATATAAAAAGTCAGACTTGCATAGCTACATCGTCATAGTGATTTTTCAACGCAGTGGAACTAAGTAAAAATTGCTTAGAGTCTTGTAAGCTTATTTGTACTGTCAGTGAATTTAATAACGATGAAATATATACTTTTGGTATGTTCTATCCTTAGTATGATATTATGGTGCAGCGCAAGTCCAGGAGATGACCCAGGTTTGCTTGAATTTTCAATTATTGATTATTGTGTATTTCAATTATTTATTGCAATTGTGTTTCTAGATTGCTCGTCACTTAAATTCAAAGGCACTACTAACATGGTCTCTCATCGTTTTTGGTATAACCCCCTGGCAAAACAATGTGAGCATTTCGTTTGGGGAGGAGGAATATCCAACGGAAATAATTATGAAACCAAAGATCAGTGTGAGTCGGCCTGTAAAAAATAAAATCTTATAGTTACATTCGTCAATTATATGTAACAACATATACGTATATGTTTCAAAGACCTTTGGAAAATAAAAAAGTGCTTGCATTACTTTGTAAAATCATAAGACAATACTTTTATTGGTTGAGAGTAATACTCTGAATCAAACTTTAGGGTAAGCCCCTAAAATTATTGATCGTGTCTTTCGATTTACATCAAATTTTCGGAAATCATTCACATACACAACCGCTTATTAATTTATGTAAATTTGGCAGGGTACCCAAAAAATTAGATATTAAGAAACCATGTTCCGGGCTTGGAACATATTGAACCGTAAATCTTCCTGTGTCAAAGAGTAAAACCTACATTCAAACGCATGACTGGAAATGGTTTTTATTTTCAGATGTGGTACGTTTTATACTCTTTTTGATAAATAAATAAAAGCCATTGTTTTTTTTGAAAGTCGAATATTTTATTTGGCTCAATTCATCTAAAGGGTGTTTAAATTTGAGGCATCTATATTTAATTTTAAATAAAAGACCTAAATTGAGTGAATATTTATTTATGTGTATTAGAAATTAAAGTACCGGTTAGTAATGAAAAAGATTATGGTTCAAGAGACCTCCTCTGCTAGCTTGGCAGGCTGTCAATCTTTTACCAAAATTTCTGAATAACCTTTTCGCATAGTGATGGTTCAAAAAGTGATATTTACTCGATGATGTTGTCTTTGAGGTGTTAGGTAGTCTGAAGATTATCCGCATGAGCTTTACTCTTCAAGAAACTCCAAATCCAATCTAAAACGCATGATCTTAGTGGCCAATTCTAGTCTTTTCTACGGGATATTATTTGATTATTAAACTTCTATTGTATTTCATACATAGCTAACCGATGCAAAGTTGCCTTACCAGAAGATGAATCATTCAGCACCACTTGGAATCAACCTGTTCTATCAGAATCCAAAATTTCAGAAGTAATCAACAATCGTGGTCACTCTTACACAGCATCAGAGAAGCCTTCTCAAGTTAGAGTTAAGTGCTCAATGTTATTTGGCTTGAATCTCGAGATGTTTTCAAACTTTTTGTAGATCCTAGAAAATAAGGCACGGAAATAGTGAAAAGGTAAAAGAAAAAGAGCGCAACTTCAGGCGATCCCTCCTAACGCACAGCTTAAAATGGCTAACAACATTTTTTTTTCAAGTAGATCAATCGTGTGACCACATAAATAAATCAATTTATGATGATTTGTGACCAAAAAAAAGCATTTAACTTAGATGATAATTGAGTTAGAGACACCTAACCACCAACATTTTTAAGTACAATAAATTAACTAAATAATTTTCAGCAGCAGCCTTACTATATATCTGAAAATTCAACTCCGATTATATCATTTTGAGCAAAAAATTATGCGTATCTAACACATTTTTGTATTTAGTTACCAGCCAGATTAGTTTTTCTAGTTCAAACTAGTTGACTTTTATGCCTTAGGGTATGCAATACAATTTTAAAGCAAAACGCGTCGCCATCAACCCGAAAAAATTATGTCACTGACAAAATTCTCCAGCGAGGATTGCAAAAAAAAAGAACTTACAAAAACTCTTTGTCACACACTTATTTTGCTCTATCCAATTATTTTGAAATGAAAAATATAAGCGCATATTCATAGTCATATTTGGTATTAGCTTAAGTAAGAACTTTATTTTAGCAATAACTAAGTCATTCATAATCGATTTCACATCGACTTTTCTGCTTACTTATAGCTAAAAATGTAGTTTCAGCTGAAGTTGATATCAAGAAGTCAAAAAAAGAAGTAAAAAGAAAACTCTACGCGATTTTGATATTTTTGAAGATTCTGGATAATATTATGCTAACGAGGATGACTAAAACTTACAAAAAACGCATTGCCCCATTTGGAATGGACGATGGCTATTTCTACGCTCAGTACAGGTTCAATAAGGATACAGAAAATTCAATATTGAAATTTTAGATATCAAAGAAGCGAAAAACAATAAAGAAATACCCGTTTCTAAGGATTTGCAAGTGCACCTTACGTTTTTTGAGGCGCAACGTCCATCATAGCAACATAGGTTAATACAAATATTATATATCTTATTTTTGTCTTAAAAATGTTGCATGACTTACCCAGCTAACTGTTAGTAGAATTATCAAAAATGTTACCAGAGAAATAGCTTTGAAGATGCCAAGCTTTATAAAGTTTCCGAGTGAAGCGGGCGAAATTAAAGCTGCTAAATGTAAATTTTTTATTATAGCGCGCTTTCCAAGTGCTATTGGCTGTGCACACATTCGCATAAAATGTCCAGCCAGAAATGTAGGACAGTAATGGTGGGTCTTTTAGAAACAGCAAGTGATATTATTCTTTGAGTGTACAGGTAAGTTTTCAAAAAACGTTAAAAAAGCGAAACGCAAATTTTAATAAATACATGCATGAATGTGGTGTGCACTACATTATATTGTTTGCGATGCGGATTGTAAAGTTTTAGATATTGTTCCAAGATGTCGTGGTTCCATACATGATGCCAGAATTTGGAATATGTGTCGAATAAAAACTACCCTAGAAGCAACGAAACAAAACAAAGCGTTAACACCTCTATGAAATCCTTTAACAGATAAAGAACAAAGGTCAGTTTAACAATATTAATAGAGGCATAATATAAATTTATCTTTTGTATAACAGTAGCCAAATAGCAACAAGAGCAAATATTGAGTGCTTAAATTAACTCTTGAGAGAATTTGCGTAGATTTGGACACTGCGAAAATGCAATTTTTGCTATTGAAGTACTTCACAATATGGGAAAGGAGAGGAACATGCTATGTACGAAAAATGCTTTTTTCCTCCTGAGTCCAATTTGCTTCTCGTTCTCTCTAAAAAAGATAACCATTATATAAATAAAATGCCTGCACAAAAAACAAAAATTAGTAAAAAATATTTGATTTATTTTGATAGCTTAGCTTATGCCAGTTACTCAATACAAATTGAAAATTGGGATGAAAATTAAGTTTTTACAATAGTAAGATATTTTGGAAGATAGTAGAAGGGATAATTTTGATGTACGCCATAACATATTTCATCTCATTCCCCCGCGCCCACAACCTTCTCTCCATCAAAATGGAGTCATCTTACCTCCCAATACCCCCCAACCACCTGCCGGTCTCATCATCTAGACCAGCGATTTGAAAAACACTAAAAATGTCCCACTTGTGGCACTTTACAATAAACGCGTCGTTTTTCTCAGCCACTGCTGCGCACATTTTGATTGCTGTGGTTACTTTTTATACGCAATATGCACGGGATTATCATTATCTTTATTGTTGCATCATTCAGAAAAAACAAAAAACCGAAACGAGCGAACTCGGAAAACAACAATGCGTACATTGAGGACAGCATCTCTCGTTTCGTTTTGTCAGTGTACTTTCATTTCTACACTCATGTTGTTCTTGTTTGATTCTTGGTATTGGCTTTTGGTTTATTGATAAATTATTTTCTTTTGCAATCGATATCGAATTCATGGTGGGTTTTTTCACAAATCACAAAAAGTAATTCTGAAACTGCAATAAGAACAAGGGAACATCCCTTACTGCAATAGATAAAAAGAATAGATACAGTATCTTTTCTTTTTGTATTGCACGAGAATGTAGCTTATGTTGATAAGCACTACATATTATTTTTATATTTTTAATTATAAAACTGTTGGTACATTACAAACAATTTTGTAGATTTTAGGAAAAACTTGGTAGGAAATAAATTTTCTTAGTGGCAACACTGTTCAAAGGATTACACATCCCCGTCTTTTCTTTTTTTTCTTTTAGTTCTAATTCGTTTCTGAAATTTATCGAAATCTAAATTAAATAAAAACACAACAATTTATTTGCTTAAGTTTGCTTTTAATGTAACCAATTAAATAAAGTACACGAAAATAACTAACTACCTTTATTTTTGAAACATGTGTAGTAGCAACTTCGTAGCACCTTTAGTTGATTTTTATTTTGAAACCGATTACTACTGAATAGTGAAATTGTTATCCAACCGTAGTCTTAAGAGTTTTTGGGCCAAGTTGATCGTTTTTCAATTTCGGGCTAAAAATATTAAAGAGTTGATTAATAAATATAATTATGTTTCTAAAATATTATCATTAACAATGGAGCCGAAAAATTTTTGCTATGAAAATAACATGGGCCGCTGGAATATTTCAACGACTGCATAGGAACTTACATGAACTTTGAAATTTTTGAAACATCTACTACAAAACAACATATGTAGCTCAATCTAATACCATGTGACGGTCTTTTGACTCAAAAATCGATTGCTTTTTCTGCATTCTTTTGAATAATTTGACCGACTACCAGAGCAGTCTACCAATATGTGAATAACTTCATTACACTCTATTTTTTGTTGCTAAATCGAATATGTTCATTAACTTTCAATTTCCTATTTCTATCTCTTCCACGGAGAGGTTTTTTATGGCCATTTTATATAAAGAAGTTTGAAAGGAGCTGAAAGCGCATTCTCGTTAACAATGCCTCCCAAAAAGTCTCATAACCCAAGTATGTAATAAGGTGTCTAATTAGTCTTATTGTAAAGCAAGATATACTACGTGGCGTCATTCTAAGCTCAATATGGCGGACATTTGAAAATGGCGTATAACCTTGCTCTTTACAATCCTCTTGACATGGTTAAATGAAAGCGTTTGACAAGTAATAAATTATGACTTAAAAGTAAAACTAAAAAAATTTAAATAAAATCTTTTAAGAAATAATGATTCTCTTTTAAAAATAAGTCACACTAAAGTAGAAAATAATTTATTTTCAGCTTAACAGCACAACCTTACACATTTGTAAAAAGAAAGTATTAGAAAAGGTAATATTTTACTAGCGCCCAAAGCTTTTCTTTTTCCAAATGTTGCAAATTATTCTGATCAGCTAAAGGTAATCGAAAAAAACTATTTTCTGCTTTTAGTACAATTTGATTTTAGAAAAAAACTATTATTTTAAAAGCTTTTCTTAATTTATTCATATAATTTTTTTTTATTAACTTGATTTATTATTTTTCTAACTTGATGAAATAATTAAAAATGGCTAAGTGTAAGAAACTTACCCAGCAGTTTGATCTTTTGGATCCGGTACAATCGGAGAGGCTACAAAAAATTCAATAATCAGCATTTGAGATTTGAAACAAAAAATATTCAATAAATTTTATTTTATACCACTGCCAGCTATGATGATTGCAGCGAATGCTGCAAACAAAAGTATTAATGAATTCCACTGCATGGTGCTTGTTTAGTGCTTGAACTGAACTATAATTTTTCCGCAAAATCGAATGGACTTATATAGCAGAATTCTTACCTTCAAATACTCAAGTATCTTTAATTAATATTGTAATGGTTCGATTTTACTTTCTACTTGTATTGGTTAATAATTTGTAAAATAAAAATATATTAAACTAGCAAAACCCAACAACAACAACAAATAAAATATAATGTGTTTTTATTTTAGTTGGATTAAATAAGTAAAAACTATTTTTATTGATATTTATCTTATTGCGAGTGGATAAACAACGTTGTTGGTTTTTCTATTTGGCTCATAAATGAACAATTGAATTGGCGGGAATGATTGGAATGCGTAGAATCAGCACCTTTGAATGAGTTTAATTTGGTTACAGTCCTTGTCTTCTATATATATACCGAGTCTCATAGTCATATTCTATTCTTATTTTGGAGCCATGGCACTACCCATTTTTTCATTGAATCTTACTTTCTTTCTTTTTGGCTCATTTTTTCCAAACCAAACTATGTTAAGAAATTTTTACAAACTATAAGAAACATATGCACCAAATCTTATCCATATGCGTCAAATAGTTGTTGATACATAAAAAAGTTGATTTTTTCTCATATGGAAGCGTGGTACTGCCCTTTTTGCATGGAATCTTACTTCTTTCTCTACTCTTTATATGTATATGTACCAAGATTAATTTATCTGCATCAAATAGTTGATAAGATATGATGAATCTTATTTTCATTTAGATAACGGGGCGTGGCATCACCCATTCTATTCTAAGCTGTGCCTGTTTATATAAAAGTCTCGTGGTGTGAATTCCATGAGAACCGATTAAGCGATCTTTGAGAAAATTATGTTCAAAAAATATATTTGTATGAAGGCCACCCTAAATATGCTCACTAAATAAAAGTTTTACAGCCTTATCTGTGCCTCTTAATATAAAAGCCATGAGAATCGATTTACCTGTCTTTGAGGAATCGCTATTTATAAAATATTTGTGTATGAGGGCCAACCTAAATAAAAGTTTCATCGTCTTAGCTATGCATCTTAATATAAGAGACAGGTGGTGTAAATTCCATGTGAACCGATTAAGTGGTCTTTGTAAAAATGATATTTTAAAAATAATTGCGTATGAGGACCACCCTAAATTAAAGTTTTATAGCCACCACGCCCCTGGTGTCTAGTCCCGATCATATTTTGTGAAGTGCTTAACATAGGCTATGTGCATCCCGACACCGAATTTTAAGACTTTTGCTATCATATGAACCAAGAAACTGATACCAGTCTTAAGGGAAATCGGCTGAGTTTGGACAAGTTCGTATGGAATCTGCCAGAGACAAAAGCATTTAGTAACCACATCAAGACAGTAAGGTGCCACGAGCCCCATCGAAATGATGAAAAACCAAAACTTCTTTCAATCTTAATATACAGTATGGCCCATAATAACTGTCACCAAATTTCACTGTTCCGAAAAAAATTTAAAACCTGATTTTTTTTATAATCTTAGGATGCATTGCTTTTCACAATTTAATTGTACACAATGAAAGTGCACGGAAAAAAAATATTCTTTATATCAAACTCAGAAGCGCCATGGAAGGTAAACGTGACTAAGTTATAAATTTTTAAAAAAAATTACAGAAATTGTGACATCATAAAAACACTAAAACCACTCGGAATAGCAGAAAAATTCATACATAAGACAATAAAACGATATAAGGATACGGGAGGCTCGAAGATTAAAAAACGGTTGGACGCAGACGAACTGTGGGAACAAATGACGTCATAAAATAAGTGAGAGGACGATATTCTGCTCAATCAGCCTGTTTTGTATAAAAGGATATGAAAATATAAAAAACTTCCAACCAGCTTCTCATCAGGAATGATCTACGACTCAAGGCCTATAAAAGCTAATGCTGTTAAACCTGTTACAAAAAGTAAGGAGCTACTTGACTGGCACGGTGGAGATGAAATAATTTTTTCGGATGAAAAACTGTTCTTCCTGCAAGACAGCCACAACCAACAGAGTAACCGTTTGTACGCAAGAAGTTTTGCGAATGCTCCAAAAGATGAATTGACTGCTGATCGATATCAAAACGTGAAAAAAATCAAGGTGTATGAAGCAGTACCTCATATAGGAAAAGTGCCGAAAATTCGACTGATTTCATCTTTGCGAAAGATTGGCCAGCATCATCACCGGATCTCAAGACATAGGTAAGTAAGTAAGTAAGTAAGTAAGTAAGTAAGGTCAACAATATGCTTAACAATTGATGGGTTCAAGCAGCGTTTGACAAGGATTTGGGACGAAATGGAGCAGAAAATGGTGCGTGCCGCCTGTGAATCCTTTTTCAAACGTTTACGTCTTGTAAGCAAAGAAAAGAGTGAGAGTTTCAAACTTCATCATTAATTTAATAAATTTTGGAATGTTGTTCAGCGTTTGTGATAAGTAAAAAAAAATATTCCAGACGACTTTGATTTGTATAACCCTTTGCTTTAGTGACAGTTATTATGGGCCGCACTGTACACATCAACATAGATAACATATATTGCATGAAAAATATGTATTCTGCGTGAAAAATTCAAGTGTATACCGAAATGAAACACAGTGCAGTAGGGAGAGAGGGGTATGGAAAATCTGGAATTTGCGTTACATTTTATGTGGACAACTCTTTGGCGGCGTTTAGTTTTTGGTATGCTTAATTTTATGCCAATTATCCAAAAATTTTAAACTTATTATTTTATAATTGTATACTTATCATAACGAATTGATTTCACTTCTATTGTTTCTATGTTACCTATAAAATTAATAATTTAAAAGCCATAAAATTTTCAAAGAGGAATCTCTAATGAATGTTGCTACGGAAATCCGATGAAGTTTTACCGCTTGGTGACATTTGAGAAAACACACGTGTTGTTCAGGTTTGTTAACAAAAAAAAAATATACATATGTATATACATACAATAGAGCGGTTCAAAATAAAACATTTTGATTTTTTTACGATGTGTCAGCGGATTACAGTATCCTTATATGTCTGGACAAGGCCCATTACTAGAATTAAGGTTAATATTGAAAACTGGAAAAGCGCCCTCTGTTTTAAGTAAACAACCCATTTTCCAAAATATTGATTTAAAAAATGGTATGGTTTTCGGGAAACTATCGATTGGGGAATTCAAATCCGTGATTTGTTTTTCTTATAAAAAATATTGACAACTGTCCGGACAAAAATAAAAAAGGACATATTCGAATTTCCCGATTGATAACAATTGTTTAAAATAAAAACAGTTGAGATAGTATGAAATACATTTTTCGCAGCTGCTTTGATCAAATAAATAGATTGAGAGCGCTACCAACAGTAGACTAAACAAATTTTCATGGCACTTAATAGGTCTATAAGGAATAGAATTTGATGAAGCGTGGTTACTTAAGCAGAGCACGAGTCTTTGGCTCACACAATAAATGGTAAATTAGCACTCTGAAAAAATAATCAAATCGGCTATTTATATTCTGAGTAGTCTATTTCTGAGGCTTGGGACTCAGCTTTGGGTGACTATTTCTTTAATTTGTGCAAAGCTTAACCAGAGCTTCTTCCATGATATTGCTTATCACGTCAGAGAATGCCTCTGTTACTACTTAGTACGACTACATCATCCACCTACGCAATGTCTTCATCCCATTTTTATTAAGCTGAGGGCATTATTTCTTCCAACCAGCATGAACAATAAAAAAAGAAACTAAATTAAAGTGTCAAAATACACTGCCACTACCGCCGAGTTATTTTAATTTGGGCTTAAACTTTTGCAAATGCAGAAATGTTTATGTTGTTCCCTTGATCCCTTGTTTGAATACATGAATTTTTCAATTTAAACTGAGAAGAAAAGTGTCATCTACGGCCAAGCCGAAACACACACACCCTACATTGCATTAAAAATACCTTATGTTAAAAAAAACGTTGAATGATTCGAATAAAAATGTATAAAAGTTTAAGGAGGTTGAAAAGTTTTCAAACAGATGAAAAGGAATGAAAAAGTCTAAAAAATATGGAAATCATTGAAGAAATTTGAAAGAAATTGAAAAAGTTAAAATAAAATGAAAAATGCTGAAAAGTAATGAAAAAGATGTCGAAAAAATATGACAAGAGTTGCAAAAATTGAAAGCGGTTGAAATACTCAAAAAAAATTGAAAGAGGTTGACAAATGTTGCAACAATTCAAAATTGCTGAAAAAGTTGAAAAACTAAAGAAAATAATGAAGAAAGTTAAAAAAGAGGTTGAAAAACTCGAAAAAATATGGAAAATGTTGTAAAAAGTTAAAAGATTGAAAAAGTCAAAACTAAACTGGCAGTCATGAAAACCGCACCACCACAAAAAAGTTATTAAAATTCGATATTATTGAGATTTATATTGAAAAAAAAAATAATTTTATATAAGTTTTGTTACTAAGCTAATATGTTTACATAGTTTGAAAACAAATAGACATTTCTGGATCTTACACGCCTATTTTTTTTTTGACTAAAAACAATAATCTAGAAAAAAGTTAATTCTTTTACGAGTCCTTTGATTAGTTATTTTTACAGATACTGATCAGTATCTTGTAATCTTCAATGTTGTTACTAAATACTAATGTTAAGTTACAACAAAAAAAAAAATTAGTATAATATTGCTCCTTCTTTAGCCTGTATTACAGCCACTATCCTTGATGGCATGGAATCCACTAATCACCCAGTATCACATTATACCAAAGCTTGTCTAAAGCTAAAATTGATTTTTTTATTCTTGGCTTCTGGTCAGTAACTTTTTCCTTCATTATATGCCACAAGTACACGATAGAATTCAGGTTCGACGAGTTTCCAGGCCAGGTGAGATGCAAAATTCCGAGATCCGTGAATCCTTTTCCGAGCTATAATAACTTGATTCGGTTTTTTAATATCCTGTTTATAATTTTAAAGTCTCTAAGCACATACACGATTTTCCATTTTCGCAAGGTAGCAAGACGCAAAATCGTCCTGTAAAATTGCATCCTTAGTGCATCCTTTATAGCTTGCCTATATTTTTTCGCACTTATAGTTCCTTCTTAATAGTGTAGAGGACCACGAACACATTGTAAAAAAACATCCCCAGATCATCAGGCTCCATGGAAATTTTACTGTTTTTACTATACAGTTTTCTTCCAAACGTTCTTCATCGGAACGACGCACCTACTGCGAATTAACGGCGCCTATCAAGTTGAATTTACTTTCATCCGACTAAATGACATTTTGCCACTGCTCCAGTGGCCAGTTTTTTTGTAGTTTTGAGCACAAGCTAGACCCGATTTTTTCATTTTTTGTGTCAACAATGGCTTTTTTGCAGGATAAACCAGCATCTTGCAGCCTCCTGCGGTCAGTTTCCACAGTAATTTTTATGGAATGATGCGTTTCTAGCTCTGTCCGCATAACAACTACACTTTTAAAATGATCCTTTAAACTTATTTCCCACCAGGCCATCTTTGTCCTTCTATTAGTTGCACGTTTAGGACCAGATCATTTTTCCTCTCCAGCAGCTTTTAAGTATCCTTTTTTTTTGTCAAAAAAACATAGTAGTGGAATGTGAGAAACCCATTCTATCCGAAACTTTACGATACGATACACCTTTTTCCGTTAGTCGCTTTTTGATCACGTGACAGCTGTTTATGTTTTAGACCCATTTCTGTACTCATTTTAAAAAAATACCTTCTGCTTCACGTAAAAATATCGTGTTTTCATTGTCAATACACTTGCAATAATTTAATGCTGAAAGTTCCATTAATCGAAGCTAAAAAATAAATAAATAAAATGTCTTAATTTTTACATATAAAAACAGTTTTGCAAGTGGTGCGGTTTTCATGACCGCCAGTGTTCATTCGTCATTGACATCCACATTGGTGTTTAATGCAAATTATTACATAGCTATTAAAGAACGATTTCGAAATTGATTGGAGCGTAAAACTTCCTGTGCCAAAAAGTGAGAGAATTTATTTATTTATTATCCCAAGGGTATAGAACGCAACACATCTGAAAACAGTAGCTTTTACTTTTTGACACAGTAAGCTTTACGATCAAATACGTTCCAAGTTCGGCAAAGCTTTTTAATATCTTATTCCTTGGCTGTCCTGTCCAAAAGCGATTGTGCATGTGAATGTATGAGTAGTTTGAAAATTTGATGTAAATTAAATAGCACGACTACCAATTTCAGGGCATATCTACTGTGTTACCCGAAAAATTGATTCAGGTCACTCCACCAAAAAAAAAGCCATTGTCTTTTAATTTGCATTACAATAATGCAAGTATTTTTATTTAATTTTCAATGGACTTTAAAACACAATACATGTAAGATACTATTCATAATTTGCGAATTGAGCCATAATTATTTATTTTTTACAGGCCAACTCACACTGCTGGAAGGATTTATAATTATTCCCGTTGGGTACACCTCCTCCCCAAAGGAAAGCCATACATTTTTTTGCTTGGGGGTTATACCACCAACGCGGAATGACAATGCGATTTTCACCTGAGAATTTAGGTGACGAGCAATCTAGAAACACAATTCAAAAATTAATAATTGAAATGAACAACAATTAATAATTGGAAATTTAAGCAAACCTGGTTCATCTCCTGGATTTGCGCTGCACCATAATATCATGCTAAGGATAGCACACCCCAAAAGTAAATATTTCATAGTTATATACTTACTTCACTGACAGTACAAATAAGCTTACAAGACTCTAAGCAATTTTTACTTAGTTCCACCGCGTTGAAATATCATTACGATGATGTAGCTAGCAAACTTGAGTATTTATAGCTGATAAGTCAAGTATTTTTCAGCAAGTCGATTAGGCAAAACCGCAGATACCCTACCTATGTTTGAAAACATTCTAATGAATACTAAACACTTTTACAATACGACGAAGACAATCAAAAACAATAGCATTAAAACGTTTAGAATAGATATATTGAATGATTTTTTTTGGGTAAGATATCTCGAAATCTTGGAGAATGGAATAATTCCGGAAATCGAAATAGCTCACCCACCGTGATGCCGACGGACTATTTCTTTGTGAGTCTATGGTATCATGATTTTCGAAACATGGCAATCTTAGTAAGTAGTTTTACGTTTGTTTAAGTTTTTTAACTTAATAATAATGTCGATAACCGTACTGTAGAGTACAGTGTAGTTTGCGTCACGTCATAAGGAATTATTCAATAAATCTGTAAAGTTTTTGTGGTTACATTAAATCAAAAAAAATATTATGTCAATTGTATTCTATGGATTTCTTCGTAAAATTAAAAAGATAATTTATTATTTCTATTGTCTCCACGTCCTCCTACGCCTTGAATGAGGAAATTGAGCGCTAATCAATGAAATTCAATAAGAAATTTACATTATCTAATTAAAAACTTATGTTTTCTATCGAAATTACTGCTTGCTTGAGTTTTGAGGTACCCTTATATAGTGAAGTTCATGATATGTATGTATAAAAATTAAAACTAACATGGTATATAGTTTAAAGTTGGTGAAATCATACAAAAGTAGGCAACTTTGAACGACTGTATCTCAGCCAATTTTTATCCAAAATACTTACTTTTGTGGGTCATTTTTTTAACGAAAACTATATCAACTTTCTTTTTCGTACGCTAAAAAATGCAATAAAACTACATAATTTTTGAGTTATAGAAAAAAAAATATAATATTGGACAAATTTGCACCGTTATCAAAAGTCCAAGCAAAAATTTTCAGGTTCCAATTCAACATCTGAGGCAATAAAATACCTTCAACGAATTTGTTTTTTATTCAAATACATACATAGTTAATAGCCTAATGGCAAAATCATTCAAAAGTAGGTAACTTTGAAACACTGTATCGCAGTCAATCTTAATCAAAGATACTTTTATTGGTCATTAATTTGACGGAAACTACGTCACCTTTCTTTTTTGTGAACAAAGTAATCCCCTAAATCCACTCTGAAAAAAATGATACCCAAAAATGAAAAAAAATTCTAAACATTCAAATTTTTCGGTTTTTTTTAATAGTTTTTTTAACTTATTTTGATGAAAAAATAAGTTCTTTGATTTTATAAAGTATCATTTCGATAGGAAATTTTATTTTCTACAATAAGTCTCCTGATGTGTATATGCTAAAAATATACAGTTTTTGATTTAGGATTAAAAATATAAATTTGGGCAAATTTGCACCGTTCTCAGAAGTCCAAGCCTTAATTTAATCGCATTTTTGGCTACATAATTTTTAGGGTTTAATTAAACATAAAGGACAATAAAATACCTTTAACGAATTAGTTCCTTATATCCCTTTTATTTATGACATAGTCAATAGCCTATTAAGTGCTTTTCTTCTCTGGCAGATTCCATACCCACTTGTTAATTAAAAATACTTGAGCAGTTAAAGGGAAACATTTCAATTATATATTATTAACTACTTCTTGCAGACTAAGAGTAGTATTCTAACAGAATCTACTATATTTTAATATGTAAAATTGAAACATTTTTTAGTCTTAAGTTATTATCTTGATTGCATATGTAACCATTTGTCGCCAAGCAACTAAGTAGTACTATAATTATAAGATATATAAATTGTTGTGCTAGGAAATATCTGAATAAGTAAATAAACTAAAAAATTATATGTAATCTTATCTCGTTAAAAAATATATATATCATATTGTTTTTGTCTGCTATATAAATCCTTTTGCGTTTATAGGAAAATTGTAGTTGATCTCAAGCATTAACACAAACATCATGCAGTGGAAATCATTAATAGTACTTTTGTTTGCAGTGGTATAAAATAAAATTTATTGAATATTTTTTGTTTCAGTTCTCAAATGCTGATTATGAAACTTTTTGCAGCCTCTAAGCCTGTGCCGGTTAAAATTAGCATTAGCAAAGACTCGCTGGAATATGCCACTGGTGGGTAAGTCAGTTCCTTGAATTAAGCCATTTGAAATTAGTTCATGCATCTTATAAAAGCATTCGTTATAAAAACAAAAAGTCAGAACACAATTATTTTGTAAAGATTAATGAAGTGTTGCACATATACATACACACTTAGTTACATATGAACTTTTAATTTGCTTAAGAGGATTAGATGAGGAACTTCTTCTTCTGTACTTATTTCTCCCTTGATCGTTATTAAAATATTTACATATATTTTATCTCTATTCTCACACCATAATTGCCAGTTAAGCATCTCGCAAAAGCTTATTTTTTCTCCAACAGTCGTCTAAAAATTTCCCGAAAATTTTGTCAACAAAAAAACTCAAAAAAAAATCTCACAATCTTGAAAAAATTTTCTTTTCCTTTTTATAGATACATATTGATTTTTTAGAAAAAATTCAATGATGAATGATGCTCCGTAGCAAAACGTGTCCTACTTATCTAACCCTTTCATTGATACCCGTGTCAAGGGGATTATGTAGAAAAAGGCGAGCCGCCATCTTGGGGTGCACTGTACAAATTTTTTTAAAAAAAAAAAAAGAGTCGTCCAATGTTAATCAAACTTTGTGTCCAAAGTATTTTGAGGTTGCTGATTTTAAATATTTACTTAGATTTTAATTTGTTATGTTGATTATATTGCTTTTTTCTAAATAAAAGAAGCCTACTGAAATTAAAACTGAAGTGAGGTTTCACCAAAAACTTTAACTTCTTAAAAAAATCACTTTGGAACTTAACATTTGCTCACTTGATGAAAGACAGTTGCATGTTCTTTACAAATTCAATCAAAAACAGAATTACAAAGGTCCAAAAGTCATACATTTTTTAGTTAACGTCTTTCAAAATTTGAAAGTTTTTCTGTTTTTGGTAATTTTTTTTTTTTTTTATAAATTCACAGAAAATTCTGTTTTTCAGTATTATTCAAAAAAATTTAAAAATCAAAATTCAACTTCGTTTTTTCTTCAAATTTTTTGTTTAAAAATGTATTTTTAATAATTAGTTATTTCAGTGTGCTGTATTTAATTGGTTACATTAAAAGCAAACTTAAGCAAATAAATTGTTTTGAAAAATATTTCGATAAATATTCGACTGTTAATTTTATCGATTTTTTTTTGTTCATAAGAAACGAATAAAAACTAAAAGAAAAAAAGGAAAAGGCGAGGTAGCATAAGCCTTTATGGACGAGGGGGGAAGGGAGTTGGGGTAGCGAAATCGGACAGAAATGCAGAACCATGGTGTGCTCTTCCGAGGACTTATTAAATTCTCAAGCATCTTATAAAAATTTGTTCTTAACATAGAAGAAAATAATTAAATTATTGTACAAAATATATGATTGTTGGACAGCGATGCCACTGAGAAAATTTCTTCCCCACCAGGTTTTTCCTAAAACCTACAAAATAGAGAAACAACATTTTGTTGTGCTTATCAACATTAGTTACCTTCCCGTACAATAATGCATAAGTAAAACTTACAGGACTTAGTCCGTACTCGAAAGATCTATAAAAAAGTTTTCGAACTAAGTCTGATCACATCGTTCTCTCAGAGTGTAAGTGTCCTAACTATTGATTCATTGATACGATAATGATACGATAATTTTTGAATTTTTGTATACCATCCTTTGCTTTTTTTTTTTTGTTTTGAGTGTTAAGCAATATGTGAGCACATTTTCGCTGAGAGTCTGAAAAATTTGTTTAAGGTCATAAAGCTTAATACAAATGGTTTTTACAGTACTCGACTAAAAGTGGGTAAATTAAGTATTACAATAATTAATATTTTCAAGCTAAATATTGCCAATTTTTTGAAAAAAAAAAAGTTTACATGAAAAAATTCTCAATCGTTTTTCCGTATCTATGTAAATTTTTTAAGAAAATTAGACAAAAATACTCCATAGGGATTATCGAGTGGTGCTCATGTCTTTTTTTGAGAAACAACTCACCAACTCAGACACCAAACCCCTCAGGCTAGAAATAAAAAAAAGTCGTGGAAGAACATTTCTACCCGTAAAAAAATTAGGTTAACTTACCGTTCTCTTGAAACGCTGAAGTGTATGCGAAAATCTAGCAGATTTGACCTCAGCGAACTTAAATTACTCTAACTTGATATCTGTCGTTGATTTTTCAGCACTTAAGTCTCATTTTTGCATACATTAATACTATGAATAGCATTGGAATTTTTTTTTTATTTGTTCTGGTAGGAGCTTGCACAATTAAGATGTTCAAATTTCCAAACAACGTGTCGTATACGTAACATGAAGTTAAAAAAAGTACTCAACTTATTTAAGGAACATGCAGCAACCAACCGACTGTGAGAATAAAACAAATAAATTACAATGAATAAATAAATTTGATTTTGGAAACAGTGTCCTTGATTCATACCCATTCTATCCTACAACAGTCAGCATGGCAACGCTACTAATTTATTAATTTATGCACGTTGTCTTTTGGAGTATTGGCGGCATAATTAGACCATCAATTGCAGAATATTCATGGTTGAAAATCTATGTCAAACATTTTGGCAACAGCAGCTGCAGCAACAGTGTAATCAAGAAAAAATAGTAAAAGTTATTACAATGCAAAATAAGCACCAACTGGAGCAACACGATAAACAAAGTTGAGGTATTGACAGCGGTGGGTTTTTGTGTTTCCTATAGAAAGTTATGTCTTTTTCTTGAAAACACCTCTATTGATTTTTTAAAATCTTACTCATTGAGCTTAAGACTGGTTACGAGAACTGATATATAGCTATAATATAGCAGATGTTGCTATTCAATATTTTAAGCAGATAACGAGGTGTGTACTTGCTACTGTAAACTTTCAAACATTAGTCAGTACCGAATAAAGTTGGTATTTTATATAAAATTCACTTTAAGTTACTCTATAATTATTTGCTACACACGAATACAGCTTTTTCAGCCGGTTGTAAACAAATTAATTAAGCCCGTAATGTGATAATCAAGTGTTCCGTATAATAATGTTCGGTAGAAATGGTTTTTGTGCAATCAAAAGAATTTTCTTTAAGCTCTGGTTGAGTGGCAATAAATTAAGCATAGCGGGCAGTTAATAGTCTTAACCAGTGATGGGATTTGAGATATGCGAAAATGTACTGAATGCAGACTTGAAAATGTACTTTCTTAATGCCGAATGTACTTTTTTCGATATGAATATGAAATGTTGACTTAAAATTACAAATTCACCAACATTTCAACTTTTTTACTCAATAGAAAGATAACGAAAATCATGCCAGGCATACTTTGCGTTAGATTTACTAAAAAAAATGGTAATTTTTAGAAGCAGTCGAAATGTACCAAAAATGCACTGAATATGCGGCGAGTGTACTGAAAATGGACCAAATGTACTAAAATCTTTCCGAATGTATTGACGGCCATTTTTCACGACGCAAATGCACTGAAAAAAGTATAAATGTACCATCTAGTCTTAACTCATCTCCATTGCTGGTCGGATTTCCAAAAAGTAATTTTGAATTTTTTTTGGTGATTAAGAATTAAAAAAACTATCGATGCTTTAAGACTAAGTCAGGACAATAATTAAATATCTAAAAGTCTGACGCGAATAGGTCAATCGTATTAGCAACTCCCAATATAGCCTGATCGGACTAACAATTTTAAAATGGTCCTAGCAGATTGAGTAGAACGTACTACGATTTGATTCGTCGTGAGACTCCGGATTCAGAGTAAAGAAAATGTGGTTTGGTTAGACAAAATAAGCAACTTTTCGTTTCACAGGTATCTATTTCACTTTAAAAAAGATTAGTTACGTTGGGTTGAAAAAAATTCTAGATTAGATAAATTTAAGTTTTGGCTTTACTGGGAGGTACCAAAATGCACCTATTTTTTGTTCAAACGACGTTTGTGTCCATTTTACATGCTTCATTGGAAAAATTAGCCAATTTTAGCTCTTTACAACGAACATGTCGGTTTTCTTTAGAAAAATAACCAAAACAACAAAAACATGCCCTCACCACTGCTACGCACATTTTCGTCAATGTTTTTTTTTTTTGTATGCGCTATGTACGGGATTTGTTTTGTTGTTATTGTTGCATCATTAAAAAAAAAAAAAAACAAAAAAGCCGAAGCGAGTGAACAAGGAAACAACAATGCACACATTGAGGATAGCTTCTCTCGTTTCGTTTGATAAGCGTACTTTTATTTCTACACAAATGTTGTTCTTGCTTGATCCTTGGAATTGGCCTTTGGTTTATTGCAGAGAGATCGAGATCGATTTAATGGTGGGTTTTTTCCTGTCGTTGTAGTTGTTGTTTTTGTTGTAAGTAGCTCCTGATTCCAAAAACTTTGTCCACCTATGGCGTAGAATATATTAGCATAAAAAATTGTTAAATCAGAAGAATGTCAGCTTTTCGATCCTGCTATAGACACATATACTCAGTGACTAATTTTAAAAATAAAAGATGATACACAAGAAAAATGTTTTGTAGTATTTTGTTTCGTTTTTAGCTACAATTGTTAATATTTTCAAGCAAAATGTATCATATGGCAGGCTTAAGTGTTTTACACCACAAGATCTTGCAGATGGATCTGTTGCGGGAACTAGAGTTGTGCTTTTACATGCTGACATATTTTGTTCATGACATTTTTTTTTGTAATTTTACAAAAAGAAGGTCATAAAAAATTGTTGATTAATGAATTATTTTTTATTTTTTATAAATACAACACGCACAATTAAATTGTTAGTCACTAAAAAGCTAATTTTGACCAATGTGTTTAACATGTGTTATATATATTTTTATATGGTATGAGAAAACATTGAGTCACAACGTCTACGTGTAACGTTGTTTTTGCGGTTAGAAGATAGTCAAATGGAATAACAAGTTCTGTTCAACCGTTGTAATTCAATTAAATTTTTTGAATAAAATATTAGCTATTAATGATGTAAAAGTGACAAATTTTTGTTTGTACCAATAGGTATATGTGCATTTCTACATTTTTAGCCGGCCACACCTTTTTTTTTTTTTTTTTGGAGCACACTCTTCAATCATGGTTTTTATTGAAGTTAAGACTACGTTGAGTTAATATTCAAGATGGAATAATTAAAATTCAAAGACCAACTTTAACTATTTGTTTCAAATCTTAAAAATTGTTCTCTCTATGCCTAATACCTAAGTTGAAGCTCGGTTATAGGAAAATAATAAATATATTATGTATGCAGTCACACGTGGTAGTAGTGAAACCTTTAGAAAACCAAACTGCGATAGAATGAGACGAAAATGTTTTATTTAAACGATAAAAGTTGTTTGTATCCAGAATAGCTACAGCAATAAATGATATATCAAATTATTATACTCATTATTCAGGCTATTTAAATTCAATCATTTCAAGCTATGCACTGATTGACTATCAAAGTCTTGCCATAGCGAAGAGAAAAAAATCGACTATTCTAGATCCGGTCAAAGAAGTTTCATTTGAAAAATGCCTATTCTTATGAGAAAATAGAATAACTTAACAGATATGTATTTCCGTGCTTAATGGAAAAGCATAACAATACTTATAGTAAAAATAAATTTTATAATTACTTTTGCCACACCACCCTGTATTGGTTCCGCTTCAAATTTAAGAACCAAAATTAATAATAGGTTGCAGTTGGAATCTAAAGCTAAGCTGATTAAACTTGTTTCGGTTTTTCAGTTGAATTAAAAACTTTCGTTTGATAATATGTAAATATATATTGTATCGCCCAATAGCAAACATTACACTAGTTTACAAACTTTAGCGGATGAAAACGGATATTGTTGCTTGCAAATGTATTTCAAATTATCACGCACCATCAAATAATTGAGCTAATTTTTGTTTATGTCATCAGATAATATGAGCCTCTCCGTCCCAAATATATTTCAAGATCAATGAATTCGGACAATATCCCATATTTACGCAAATCGTAAGACACTAGTGATAGCTATTTCAAAAATGCACTTACAGCTGTTTTGTGGATGAGTTTTTAAGATACAAAAAAAGCCTGGACAACTTTTATATAAAACGAAACGGCTTAAAAGAAATTGGAGAAAAATGATTCTGAGCCATTTCCTTCGAACTTTATGTTGTTGCGATGAACTCTATCAATGATGAAAACATAGGTCGACAAATCTTGGTCAAACCTCTGGTTCTGAATCCTGAATATATTTTTTTCGAATGTTCTGGACCCGCTGAATTACAAGGTCAGAAATTTTTTCGATGTTTCAGGTTTTCGAGATATTCTGACTTGCAAGTGCGAAAGTTAAGGTTCTTTGACATATTTTAGGTTATATTACATAGTAAGTAAGTTATATTACATATTAGTTTTTTGTGAAATTATTAATGATGTCAAAAAAAAAAAAAACTACTCCTCTTCTAAACTAATTTTAAACTATATTTTATATATTTTTTTCGAATTTAAATTTATTACACAACTGGAACTTACGTACATTTGTATGGAAACTTATATAATAAGTTTGAATTTTTGATATTTTGGAGAAAAAACTATAGAGATATCAATATAATTCCAATTGATTTTTGAAGAGAGAGAGAGTAGTTATTTTAGACGTTTTTATTGAAAAAAAATTTAATTTCGATGTTAATTTGCCTCAAATATCTTGAAAAACCGTGATTTTCACACTCTTGGGTCGTTCTGGCTCCAACAAAACAATTTTTTAATTTTATTAGTCATGTAATAGAATTCGAAATTTGACATTTAGAATTCAGACACAAAATTCGTGTTGGCCGGTGTAATTATAGGGCTTTTTGTTGAGTGATTTCTCATCAATTAGTTGGCTTATGAGGTACATGTGCTACTAGTCTGGGAGAGCGTCACAAACCTTGTACCATTTTGATTAAAAAATTGAGCATCATTTGCAAAAATTTATTTATAAACTCAAAACTATATACAACTTGGCTGGATATGATAAGTGCGCTCGATTTAAGTTATCAATTTACTCGAAGAATACTTCTTAAATCAGTGACGACATTTGAGTTTCTTGAGAATAGAGTGAACTTAAGCTAGGAACTATATTTTGGATGGCAAATGTATTTTTGTAAAAAAGAAATTTATGCTTTGGTGCTGACACACATTATATTGAACAGTAAGTTCAATAAAATAACTTTTAAGAACTTACTCTTTTATTGAATTTTTGTACTCTTGCAGGGTAGTGTTATCATAAGTTTAAAGCAGACTTAAAACATCGCTTAATTAAAATTAATTTCACGCCATTAACTAAAAACGTGATTTTAGCCAAAGAGAATAAAATTATAAAATACAAACGTAAATTGGTATTTACCCAAAATAAAACAAAAAGATTTATGAAATTTTCATAAGCTGGAAACTCATAACAATGAAGCGCCTTAATAAATATCGTATAAACAACGATTTAATTATTATTTATAGAATAGAATATTATAATTACTAAAGTAAACAATACCAGAGCGTCAAACCGCTTAGAAAAAAATATTTGTGTGGTCCGTAGACAGCTTTATTAATAAATGCTCGCCGAAATCGCTTCTGAGTTGGAATTAGTTTGTTGATAAAGGCCGTTAGTGATGGTCGATTGTTTTGGAATTGATATATAAATAAGTTTTAGTTTCAAATATTTTTGATTTATTTTTTACCAAAAACAAAAGAAAAAGTATTTCTTATCAGATTTCGTAATTTAAATAAATTTTGCCTAGATATGTTATTAGATAGAAAGTGGTATTTCTTAGGTTATATAATTTATTTAGTGTATTCATTACGAATAGTTAAGTCGCAAGAGTTTTACTATGAAGTTCGTGCAGTGCAACGACTACAGCAGCAACCTCAGCAACAATTTTTGTAAGTTTTTTTAACAGTTCATATTTTCTTAGTCAGTAACCAATATAAGGTGCGTTTAGTAATCATAAGACTCAACATTTATATACTCGAATTTTCGGTTATTAAGCCAATTGGCTTAACGTTGCCCGCTAGAAAAAATTCTAAGTTCTATGTTACCAATTGATATCACCACTTCAAGGAATCATATGAATTATAAAAGAGTTTAATGTTGAAATTTTAGTGAACTTAGTATACTTTCGCCATTTTAACGATGTGACGAATCGTATAAACTTTCCAAGATTAATAGGCAGCTATGACAGAGCACAAACATTACACAGCGATATCGGTGTGAATTCAAATATAACCACAATCAGCGGTCAAAGTTAGGGCGTAGCAATTGAAATACCCGATAGAAGTCAAAACTTTTAAACACAATAATTCATTTGCCTCAGGTGGGTGCAAATTTGTTTTTTAGTTCTAACATTATTCTTTACCCAGTAGTTAATTCTGAAAAATGTACAGAGCAGATTTTATCTGTGAAAATATGTCTTGACACTTTATTTTTTAAGTGGAAATATTAAAGTTAAGTTCATAGTTTCATATTTTTTCTTATCGCTGTTTTGATTGGTCAAAGTTAAAGAAAATACAAATGATATCCGATTGAAAATCGATTGAAAATGCAAAATGAGGGTGAACCTCAGCACGCAAAAAAAAAAAAATAAACTCGATGACCCGGACTCCTTCATCAAATTTGTATGTGGTATGGTCCGCTGATCTCAAAAATCAACATTTCAAAATTATATCGGTTAGGTGGTTTTCGAGTTATCGACCGATGATTTTTTGTCCATTTCAGAAAAGTGACCTAACATTATTCGCAATAAATTTAGTTTGGACAAAGGGATTTTATTGAAATTACCTTTAATAAATGGGAAATAAATTACCCACAACTTTTTTACACATTTTGTTCTTATCCGATAAGAAATTTGAAACAATTTTTTGTTCCGGTAATTTTATGGTTTTTTGTTGTGCTGTGAGAAATATTATACCTACTCAGTCACTCATGAATTTTTAAAAAAACTTTTCGGAATAAAGACTTTATTCTTATGTTTCTATTATAGAAATCGATTAAAGAAAACGATTTGTTTGAATATAATAAATCATATTTCACGCACCGCTATTTTATCCAAACACAATATGTTTGACCCAAATAAATATTTGATTGCGTCCTTATTGGACCACTATGAATTTTTATTTTTCTCTCAAATTTGTATTTCATAAATTAAAATAAACTCTATTATTGAACCTGGATTAAAGGTTATCGTCAACTGCCACAAAATGAAATCAAAATTTGATACAAACCGTTTTAAAACTGTTAGTTGAAACAATTTCTGACCCATTTGAAAACTATTCGAAATCCAATAAAAACTGTGAAATTTTATACTTGCTTTTGTTTTATAGCTCACCAAATTTTGAGACGCATTATCTGCTGCAACAGCCCGAACCATCTACTGTAATTATGTCACCACAGCAACAACAGCAACAATCCACACATATCTATCAATATACAGATCGACAATCACAAAGCCCAAGTACACAACCACAATATTATCAAGAGCAACAATCATATCTACAACCCGCTAATCATCAGTCACAAACGTCATATTTGCAACCCAAAAATGAATATCAGCAACAATTGGTTCATGAGCAAGAGCAAAAAAGTAATCAGCAAAGTTTTAATACACAAAGACAACAGTATCAGCAGCCGCAGCCGCAGCAACAAGAAAACTTATTACAACAACAAAATCATTTTGGAGAACAGCAACAGCAGCAACCGATTTCCCAACAAAATTATCAAATAAATGAAGCACTAAATCAGCAACAACAAGTTCAACGAATTTTTCAACAACATGGACCAAGTCAGCAACAACACCAACCCAGTCATCAGCAACAGCAAATTGAACAACAACAGCAGAAAATTATGCCAATCCAACAAAAGCAACAGCAATTTCATCAGCCGCAGCAACAGTATTATCAGCAACAACAACAGCAGCAACCAATTTTTCAACAAAAGCATCAAATAAATGAAACAGTTAATCAGCAACAACAATTTGTTCAGCCTTATCAGCAACAACAGGTTCATCGATTTGTGCAACAACAGCAACCCAGTCAGCAGCTACAGCAACCCAGTCGGCAACAGCAGCAACTTGAACAAAAACAGCAGAAAACTATGCCAACCAATCAAAAGCAACAACAATTTCATCAGCCGCAGCAACAGTATTATCAGCAACAACAACATAATTATTATGTGCAACAACAACAGCAGCAACCTATTTCTCAAGAAAAGCATCAAATAAATGAAACAGTTAATCAGCAACAACAATTTGTTCAGCCTTATCAACAACAACAGGTTCATCGATTTGTGCAACAGCAGCAACCCAGTCAGCAATATCAGAAACCCAGTCAGCGGCAACAGCAGCAACACCAACTTGAACAACAAGTGCAAAAAATAATGCCAATCAATCAAAAGCAACAGCAATTTCATCAGCCGCAACAACAGTATTATCAACCTCCGGAACAGCAAAAATTACAATATACTCCAAGCAACATGTTAAAAACGACAACGATAGCAGTCAAACCACCAACGTCAAAACCATCTGGTGGTACATTTGGACCATTGGTCTATGTAGAGTAAGTAAACCCCTTCATCTTAATTTTTAATATGGTGGTTCAGGTTGCTCATTTGAAATATAGTTGGATCTTTTAATAATCTATTTTCAGAAAATACTGCACTAATTTTTTCAACCAATAGAAAGTTTACTAAGCTCCCAAAGCCCATAGTCTGTGGTTTATTTCCATTAAATAAAGGAGTATCCCGCCTGCGCTCTTCTGAGTGAGGTAGTGATGTTATACACATGTTTATTTGTGTTTCACTTAATGAGCAGTAATGCTCTCAAGCATCAGTATAATTAATTCTGTTTTACTACAAATGTAGTTCATAAATTTTCTTGAAGTTAAGACTATTTTAAGTACCCTTGCGCAAAATCCGATATCTTTGTGATATGCATTTTTTTAAACAATAGTTGTTTTTGTGGATTCTGGGCAGTCATATTGGTTTCCCTGAGTTCTCTTTTAAAGTTTTCTACACTCGCTGCTATATTAAGCACTTTTTTTGTTTTCATTTTTTTTACAAGAGTAAATACATAAAGTTGAGAAGTAAAGGAGTTGAACAGTGCTATTATTTTGACCGCTCGAAATTACACATTACGCAATATAATAGAAAACCTAGAAAGTACCGTTATTTTTTGGAACGAAATATCATGTGCTTATCTTGTGTACTTATCAAGTAACTATATTTGTACTTATCAAGTAATATATTTATCTTGTGTACTTATCAAGTAACTATATTTTAAAAGATTAGAAGAAATAAAACGTCATATATTCGAAATATTTTCTTTCAATTCAAAAAATGACACCCCGTTTATATTATTTTGACCGCAACTGTATGTTATTTCTGATATTACCGTGTCTGTAGAAGTTTTTTGGACCAAAAACGTCACATAGATAAATTCATAATATATCAAATATCCTTTATGACTTGAACTTTACTCAAAGCTTTTGCGAGATCTTGAATTTAGTTGCCTTGTCTGCTGACCTGCAGGTTGTCTTGTAATATTTCTGCCATGACTTTTCGAAATCAAGTAGTAATTGGCTTAACTGAAAAGCTCGCTTATAAGACTTAGCTGATACTAAACTCCCAGCACTTCTTATCATATAAGATTGAGCAAGTAGACGTTGTGACTTCTGCTTTTCATTCTGTACAATTGAGTATCCCTCACACCTATTTATTTCTATTTCTAAGTCTTACCTTCAACTCATTATCAAATGAATCGTTGCAACTACTTTGACTGGACATATTTAAATTTTAATAAATACTTTTTCAGTTTATTAATCTATTTTTTAATTTTTTCCAGCCCGGAATACGAAGATGATACAAGTTTACCTAACTACAACAACACAAACGGCACTATAACGTGTAAAGTTTGTTGTCGTCCAATGGAGGATCCCTGTACGTCCTGTTGTGATACGCGGCCGCTGCTTAATATTAAGACTCTAAAGACCACTATAGGCTAGTCATTTTACTAGTCAATTTAAGCTTAACTTATTAAAATTTAATAATTACTTCCAAAATAAATATTGTGAAATCAACTGATGGTGCTACGAAGTTGCTACTACACATGCTTCAATGATTAAGGCAGTTAGTTACTTAGTGCGCCTTATTAAATTGTTTTCATTAAAACCGAAAGTAAAGTATTGAATTGAGTTGGAAATTGTTTCTTAAAATCTGATATTGAATATTGCTAGACAGCGTTTTTACAGAGATGTTTCCTATTCTACCAAGTTTTTCCTAAAAATCTACAAAATCGTTTGTTATGTACCAACATTTTTCAAATTAAGAAATATAACAACATTTTGTAATTGTAATTGAATGAGTACATTGGTTGTTTTTTAAACTACTACACATTTGTTTAAAATTGACTTTTTTGAACATTTTTTGTAAGGAAATATCTCAAAAGCTATGGGGAATGGAATAAAGGATAGACAAATATTAAATGGATATGAAATTAATGTATTTGATGAAGGAACTGCAGCTGAAGACAACTTTTGCTGATACTTTTCTTATATTCATTAACATTCGATAGTCGAATGAATAAATAAAAATTAATTCTCCGACTTTCGGAATACTTACTAATACTTTGTAGTCTCAAGAAGTTACCGCCAACACTTTGGCGCTGTCATTTCAAAATTCGTACACCTCAAACAAACATAAACGTTTAATTACGTACCAAATAAAAGCACTTTTATGTATTCCTTGCCACAAAAATAGGAGCTTTTAGGAACCCAACATTTAGAGCACAAAATACGAATACGAGAGCCTTTGTTTTATACAAATCCATGAGCTTTTTAATCGTTGGAAAAATAAACAAAACAAAAAGTATTTTTACTTTACCCAGACTGCAGCTACTCAACCTCATTCCCACTAATCCCCATGTCCACTTAAGTCAACCGTTACTTGAAGTCACGATGAGTCTTCCCGATGGAATTGCTTTTATGTATGGCTCTCTCCGTCTGAGTGTTAGTGAATGACTAAGTTTGTGTGTCATATCTGTCATCACATCCTCAAGCATTTTGCAAGTATAAAACATAGAAAAATGATAGCAGAAAGAAAACAACACATCTATGTACTTCACTTCAGTCCTCTAAGTTGTATAGAGGAGGAAAAAAGTATGCGAAAATAAAACCCTTTATGAAAAATAATTCTGTACTCAAAGAAAAAACTGCAACATGTTTTGAGTTGAGTGTGAAAATTAAAAATAAAATACAAAAAAAAAAGCATCTACTGATATATGAGATAGAATAAAAAAAAATAATGAATGAAACAAAAAAAAAAGAAAAAGAACTAAGCATACGACAGCAAAATACCTGCACAATCTCAGTAGGTGTGAAAAATTGCACAATTTTATG
Organism: Tricholauxania praeusta; assembly: GCA_949775025.1. NCBI lineage: Eukaryota > Metazoa > Arthropoda > Insecta > Diptera > Lauxaniidae > Tricholauxania > Tricholauxania praeusta. The sequence continues at coordinate 35,605,697 of OX459029.1, read as the reverse complement.
TGCGTTCTTGTGTTTTCCATTGTTTTTATCTAAAAAGAGAACGACAGCGTTGATTATACGGCTGCTGCTGCTCCCGTTCGGTACACTTTAAAAACAATGATATTTTCCAGGTGTCTAACGAATCACTAGGGAACGAATTGAAATTATTGATACAGAATGGTTTTATTTTTTTCCTTTTTGTGAATTATAGGCTCAAAATATTTACACCATACTGAAAAGTCCACCAAAGATCTATAAGAACGAATGAATCAAGCGAGTGTTCCAAAAGGTTGATTCCATTACAACGCCATTGACGCTTTGAGCGAGTCAAAGCACAAACATTTATTCAAAGGCACTTGGTTTTGGAAAATGCTCAGTTGTTGAAAAAGATCAACCAAGCCGGAATTAGTTCAGAAAGGCAAATATCTTTAAAAGCTTAATGTAGTAGATGCAAGCCAAGGCACAAGAGCCAGACCAAGACCAAATAGCAATACAGTAGGATACAGGCAAAAATTAATATAAGTATAATAATAATGAATTAATTAGTTTTTTCATAATGTTTTCGTACAAACGATGTACCTATATGAACTATTTCGAGTGGCTTTTGGTCCAATTCCTTATGCTTTCAAAAATTTGTTAATCCATTGTATAAGAAGTTTCGCAATTTCTTTTTAAAATTTTATTGAACCCGTTGTCCTTTTTATCAAATTTAACTCACTAATCCAGTAAGTTCATAACTTTTGGTAGGCATGCTCTAAAAAAAACCCTTCAAACAATCTCACTGAAGTCTTTTGTAGACTTTAATAACGATTTAGTTGAGCTTGAGTAGTTTCACTCTCAAGCCCCAGTTTCAAAACTTAGTTTCATTTCCATTAAGGCCGTGGCCGAGGAAACTTAGATTTAATACTTTTGAATGAAATGAAAAACAGATTATGATGAAGTCCTTGGAATGCAGAGGTGAAAGTTATTAGAATGAAAAAAGAAAACTCACACAAGAAAACTATCATTGACTCATTAGAAACCTTAATAGGAAGCATACAATTCAAAGGAAAATTTGCTGAAGACATGACTTCACAAAATGAAGTTAACCAAATGACTTCTAATCTGTACATTTGTGAGCAAGAATATCTGAAAATCCTGATGTGTAGAAAAAAACCTAAAATAGTCTAACTCCTGATTAAAAAAAATTGGCCAACGTAATTGTAAATATTTATTTCATCACAATATACGGCACTTAGATTATCGGCCAGATAAATGTTCTTCGCCTTAATTTTATCTTTCGACTCCTACATCATTGTTTTACTTACTGTGAACCAATGAGTTTTGTCTGCCAAACAAAAAATATTTATTCGAATTGTTTGAAAAGCAAATTCAAAACTATATAAACTATAAGAGTCCTCAAAAGAACAAAATCTATTAGAACACAAAAAAAAAAATTATTCAAATCAGTACAGGACATAGCGTAGGTAAGGGAAATTTTCTTAGACTTAGACACTAACTATCTTTTTTTTTTTTTAAAAAATAAGTTTTTAACCTTCGCTTGGATATAAAAATAACATTTTTGTACAAAAAGCTCTAATTGTGCACTGGTAGCGCTTATAGAGCTGCAACAGCTCGATTGCGCTATTAAGGTGGAGTTGACTAAGCCTTAATGCTTCGGCTGGGATGTTGTCGTAACATGGTTCAGCTTAATTTGTAGAATGGCCAGTGTCATTTCTTCAGAAGAAAAAGCCGTGCTAGTAATCGACAACATACATATTTCCTGAAGCGTTTGTTGGTGAAGTAATGGAGTTTTCATTTCTTTCTTTCTGTTGTTTTCTGAAGTGTTCATAACATCTGATTAGTTACGCGGTTTGGATTTTGACAGTGTATCGATCTTACTTTTAATTAGACTTGAAGTGTTGATTAATTTTCCCGAATGGTTCTTCATAACAGTTTAGACTCGTTTAAGTTGTGGTACAAACTGCATCCTTTGTTTCTATAATGCTATTCGCCAAGTAATCATATTAGCTAATATATTAAATTCAATAACTTCCTGAAGTAGTCGTCTGCAATTTATTGTTTGTAAGAGGTCCATCTTTCCACACCTGTCGAATTTTTTTATGAGTTTTATTTAACGCCTTTAAACGTTGAGTAGGCGATTTTTTAGAACATTTTTGATTTCGATTTGAATCAGTTCGAGTATTCTCTATCTTGCGTTACATAAGCGCTCAGTTTACTACCACACAGTTAAATGATACTTCGTGCTATGGTCGCTGTATTCAGTAGTGTTAATTTTCAGCATGGTACAACTCCGACTACGGTGATAAACTCAAAATTGTTGTGTGTCGATACCACTCCAAAGTCTTTGATCACTGAGTGTTTGTTTACTTCCATTGGAAACTCCTTTCATATAACATTTTAATTCTTCGTACCTGAAAACTTCTTAGACAAATCTATAATATCAAAAGCCTGCAGATTGTAATGCCTGCTAATGTAGTGAGCCACCTTGTCAAGCTTTTTTCTAGGTGGATGGAAACCACCACAAATGCTTTAATTGTCGAATGTTCGTCACCATGGTAGGGATGGCGATTGCCTTAGAGATCAAGGTAGTTGCTACACTGATTCTACTCATCTTCCCTACTTTTATTGCAGTCCTAATCATCCTCTTGTTTAGCAACGATACTACATCAAGTACACCTGAAGAGGAATGTGACTATGTATATGGTAAACAGGACAGCGTTTAATCAGTTTTATACAATATGTATTCCCACCAGTGAGGTCAGGAGCAATGGTGTCATCATCGGAGTCTAGTATTTTACAAATAAAAATTAAAATTTCTAGTATTTTACAAATAAAAAGTAAAATTTCTTACGGAAAATTATATTTTCCAATTCTGTAAGATATCTAGCTAGTTGAAAATAGTTATTGTAAAGGTCCAATGATCAATATACTCGACTTTACTACAAATTTTGTTGATAAAAAACGTGCAATTTAATATGGCCACGTAAACTCAATTACTTACTATTTGAATTTTTTTGGTTTTCATGATTTAACTTTAACAAGTGGATCGATTTTTGGTGAAAAAAATATACGTATGATGAAATATTTTTGAGTCGTGCACGCGAAAAGTTTTTTGATCAAAAATCGACTTTATTTGTTTCATTCCAAAACAAAACTGAAAAGAAACTTATTGATTTATAAGATATTCTTAGATATTTATACTGTTTTCACAAAATCATGATTTGTAGGAATACTAGAGCATTAACTGGAATTTATTTTGTGTTATTCTACGGTAAAATGATATCTCTGCAAATCTGACATATTCATTATATTCAAATCTCTTGCATATTGCAACTTTTATTTTATTCCTTTGACTTCAAGCATAAAATATGTCTCTCATCATGAAGACTTATGCAAAAAGAATAAGAAAAATACATAAAAATTCATTAAAAAAATATGATTCTTGATATTTTAATATGGCATGCTAAAGGATTTGCTCAAGAAAACCAGAAAAATAAATTGCATTTCAGGAAGATGTCGCCGCTGAATTCTGATTGAAGTGAAACAAAATGAAACTTTCATTTGTTTCAATTTATCTTTTGTTATTATATGTATGTTATTTTATAACTTTTTCTATGAGTACTTGTTCTAATTTAAGTACACAACAGCTTAGAACTTTAATGTTTTATTTACATTTCTGTTAATTGTAAGCAATCGCTGAGCGAATACAAAAACAAAAACTTTTTAAAAAGTCCCTTGCTAAATTGTGTCAATTTTTGCATTGTAAAACGCACGACTGACTTAGTTAAACTTTTCAATTAAGCGATAGACAAAGCTGCATTCGTTATTGCTGTTAAAATCTGAGCCACAACTGCTGAAAACTGTCGAAAGATGTTGAAGTAATCAAGTCATTGACAGCCGAATGAAGCCAGTTAGAGGAACAGAGGAATCAGCTTCTAACTTTATTGTTTGCAATAGAGGTAGCGAAGTAAATTTGTTCCCATACTGCATTAGTTTGTTTCAGTTTAATTAAATAAATCAATTGTTTCAATAAAACTTAACAATAGCAACAGTTTGTCAAATGGAATAGTGAATGTTGATTGTTGTTGCACCATGACAAAAGTCAAACTTGAACGCTTTTTGTGTTCGACAAATCTACGTTGATTACAATTGAAAATTTTTGTTTTGTTTGCTTTTCGCTATTGACAAAATCTTCCAAGGTATATGTTGTCAATTAAGAAGGGTGTTTCTATTTGAAGAAAATTGAAAAAAATTATATAATTCTTAAAGACAACACTTAAGAGGATTAATCTTTGCAGACGGTGTGTTAATTTCGAAGTAAAAGACAAAGTTCAATGCAGTGCTAAATTAGATAAAGCTAAGAAAAAACCTCCAAAAGAGAAGAGTACGAAATAACTAAGAAGAAAGGAAAATGAGTAAGTATGAAAAGTGTATTCCCATGCCCAAGCCGAGTATCGAACAGGGTGAGCTCTAGATTGTAAGCATAGTGCACTACTATTGCGCCACAAGGCCGGTCTAATGAACTTTGTGTAAGGCCGGACTAATGCATATGGACGCTCGAAGCAAAGCTGTCGTTGATTGGGAATAATCTGTAATCTTTTAGATTTACACCGCGTGCCGATCTTGAAACAATACTATACATCTCCATTTGCTAAAACTTGAAACTCCATCGTTGAGTTAATATATTTATATTTAAAATTGTATCAGTATCCTTGACTGTGGCTATATTTGCGTTTGGATATGGGCCAGAAACTTATTTAGTTATTATGTTAAGACCTTTTATGCTAGCTGATTCATCTTCAGCAGATTAAGCCAGGCTGTCCGTATGGTCTACCTCTTTCTATTTGAATAAATTCTTAACATTTTTATAATAACTCCATGTTATGTTTCTGTGCCTGCATGTGTTACTCCAGTTTTTCTTAGAACGTTCACTTTGTTTCTTATATCCTTTGCTGTAGAAATGATTGCAGCGATGTTTTCTAAGCCTGGGATTATGTCAGTTGGTTTCTAGTGTCTTCTCCAAGATATCGTTAGAAAAACATTTGTTTTCTTTGTTTATTCACTTCGTTTTGCCCAAAACACTATTTTCACAACCCTTAAAGCTTACCATTTTCCATCCTCAGTGGGTATTTTAGCGATGAACGTAATTATTGTTATTATTATTTGTGCCGTTGTAAACGTTGCGAAGTTCGGTTTTGAACACGCATGTCGCCAGGTTTGATCCAATCCAGTGTCAATATTGGTTGATGTCATATTAAAGGTTTCTCAGGCACCAAAATTGTGAAAAGAGGTTTTGACATAGTGCAAGTCACCAGGTTCGATCAGGTGTGGTACGAATATTGGGTTGAAGTTCTATTGAAGCTACCTTAGCCACCATTACTACGGAAATGTTTTCGAAGAGCTCCGACAATGATTGTCGCTGCAACTAATGGTGTGAAGTCCTATTAAAATCCTGTCAGCCACAAATATTGCGAAGCGGTTTTCGCGAGCTTCCAAAATGACTGTCGCGCCGTAAGCCACACAATACTGACTAACCTGTATCAGCCCATTCAACTAGCAGTAAAGCTGTACTTACATTACGTTTCGCATAAGCAAGTTGCGAATCATAAGCATGTTGGATCTTCTTCTGAAATTATACCACCCGGCTGTAATTTATTTTATTTCAGGTAATATCAGCTTAAGTATATATTCTTAAAGAGATAATAATTAAATTTGCATACATACTTTGTGTGGGCCGACTTTTGCTCTGCTAAAGTGATGTTCCATGATCTCTCTGATATGAAAGCTGTTTTTGGCTTACGATTTTAAACATTTTTAACAAATTTGTCATTACAATAATTTAATCGATTATCAAGTAAGACAGCAGAATTACATCAACAACAACGGCAGAATTACAGTAACATCAAAAAACTAATATGTACAACACAAAGTGCAGTGGCAACAAATCATTTACAAACACTTAACAAGTAATGTAAACAAATCTCTGGCAAAACAATTGAGCGACTTATTGACAAACAATACGACTACCCCTCGGCGCCTCCTACTTACTCACTGCTCAACAAATGTCTAATATATTATACAAAATTTATAAATTTATATGTACACACGCAAAAAACACACATTTGCCTCATCAAACCACAAATAACTTTGCCCACATCTAATAAGGTTCATTAAACATACAAATACTAAAGGCAACAACAACTGCAACAACAACTGCAACAACAACAACAAGCAGCAACAACTGCAGCGTCATCTAAACAATAACATGACATTAAATTTTCATACACCCAAATGGGTTGCACTCAGTCCACCGATTTCCCTGACTATTGAAAATTTAAATAATAAATTTAATTTAAATTGCATATCAAATGCACTCAAATTGACCAAAATAATCCGATACAAGCGACAACATGCACAATACAAACGTAATTCAAATATTGTAGATGTATGTTAAGGTTTATGTGTGCTTCGAATTTGTAATTGATGTTACCCTGTAGTTAATCGGACCAGCGCAAGTGAAGTCCTGAATAAGTTCGAAAAGAGCTATTACCATTTCTATCGCAAGCCATTTCAGTTACTTTGTGTTACTGATTTTTCTGTCAATATACCTATGTACATTATCTTTAAACTAGTTCTAAGTAATGCATACGGGTACAACTGACACTCCCTATGACATCAAATATAAGATTTATTGAATATTCTTTGTTTCAACTTTCAAATGCGGATTACGTAACTTTTACTTCTAAAAGTTCTATATTAAAACTTTGATCTGTGCGGGTTAAAATTCTGGAAGTCTTATGGATGTATTAAAGATGGGATATTCAATTGCGGATATTAAAGCATACCGGAAAAAGTAGGATGTGTAAGTTATTGCTTTGTACTAAACTATTTCAAATTATTACCGTTTTTAATAAGATTATATAAAGAGAACATTGCTTTATGACAACCAAATAATGTGTCAGACCCAGAAAGATTTGAGTTTTGAGACATCATTAAAGAAAGTTCAGGTATTGATATCTATATAGAACGTTCTTAATGAAGTTACAGGATATTTGCAGTATATGTTCTCTTACACGAAACTCTAGCAATTAACGTTGAACACTTTAATCTACGTAGCATATCTTTTAAATAATTATTCCTTAAAAACCTCTTAAGAATTCCGAAGAAGTTATTATGAGATTCCTTCTGCAGAACATAAAGATCATTATTTTTATCTTGGAACTCTTCAATTATTAAGTGTTTCGCGAGAACAATTGACAAATCCAACTACAACTTTTATGATTTCAAATAGTGTAACATAAAATAAATTATAGGAAAATTCTTCCAAAATCCAGTTAATTCGTTTTTTTCAGATTCTGAAGTTGAGAACAATTTAGCTCGCGCAGCCATATTGGAAAAACGGCACCCAAAAGCGGTTTTTGACAATATCTCCTTTCTGACTCATTTTACGATCAAAACATATGTATAAAAAATAAAACTAGAGAAAATTTCCTACAATTTATGTTATAATCTTTTTTTTCATAAAATCAATAGTTTTGGCGTACGAATGCTTCTATAATGTAGTTTTTATCACAAATTTTTCAATCTTTTTTTATATTTTTAACAAGAAAAAAATATCTAATGGCATTATCGTAATTGTGGAAGTACACTTTGCGGCGCTTGTGCGCTAAAACTATTGATTTTATGAAAAAAAAAGATTATAACATAAATTGTAGGAAATTTTCTCTAGTTTTATTTTTTATATAAGTATATGTTTTGATCGTAAAATGAGACAGTAAGGAGATATAGTCAAAAAACTGCTTTTGGGTGCCGTTTTTCCAATATGGCGGCGCGAGCAGCAACAATACGAGGTGGCAAAGTTGAAATTCAGAAAGAGCACATCAAAATCTATGAAAATACTAATTTTCAAAACTACCGCAAAACTTTCCAGGTAACGTAGTTTTTTACTACCAAATGAATGTACTATCTGCTGGCATGATTTTTTTTCTTACAAAAATTTGATAGTAGAAGATCAAGAAAGATAACATGAAAATGTAGTTGTTCGAGGACAATATTTACTACAACCAGTCGAATCTGTATAGAAAATACACCGCCCTGAGATATACCTCTATTTAAATGCTTTATTACCTGACCCATGTTGGCCTTAATTATTCTTTTTTTCATAAGGTTCATAACTATCCAGTTGATCATAAAATTTTCTACCTCCAACCCGATTAGGGCATCCTGGATAGCTCATTAACCTTTTATAAGGCATAAGCGAAAAATTCTTTGAAGTTTCACTGTTTTTTTCTTCATCGGATTCCAAATTATCATCTTGACACGTCGAGATCATCAGGTAAACCAAAAATCTCTAATGCGTAAGCTACTTCCAAGTCATTCAGTACCTTTCCATTCATTTTCAAAATATAAATCAGTAACAAACAATAAAAACTGTCATAGATTCACGGGCAAAGGAAATATTTTTACCACCGCAAGAAACCTAATGAAATATAAAATAACCTTTAGAAATACTGATAACCTTCTGTTCACGAGATTCACAGATATCACAGATTTATAAGGACTTATCCAGTCGTACCGAAAATCACCCGATTTCAATCTTCCCAACGTCACAGTGAAAAAACTAAAATGGCAACTTGTTAAAAATGTAGACAGGATATCCATAAGAATTTTGACGATGAGAAAAAAAACTTAAATTTCAATTTCAATTTATTGTCCTTGTGTTTAAATAAACTTCCCTAACCACGAAAAAAAAGACACTAGCCACTAAAAGCTATTTTCATTCACTAGCTGGGGCATCAAACCAAATAACCATATGTCGTGGGTTGCAAAAATTTGTTGCATACTTTTGAAAAATAAAAGTCAAAGTACAGTGCCGGTCAAAACAATATTTATATTTTGACTGACGAATTTGCTTTGCAAGATGTTACAAAAATGAAGTAAACGAATAAGTAATCAACAATTATTGTGTGCTTTGCGTGTTTAATGCAAATAATTAGATATTAATTGAATTACGTTATATTTTTTGATTACATAAAATAATCCAAACATTTGTTTTTTTATTTTGTATTTTTCAAAGGACCTGTAAACACAAACTTGTATCTAAATCGTCAGCTTCGAGTGTAAATGCCGTTAGTGGCAAAAACATGAAACGGAGAAATCAGCATTTTGAAGTTATTTAGTCTGCGATTTGTGAATTAAGAATTTTTTTTTATATTGCCTCACTCTAATTGTCTACACCAGTGATGGGCACATAGTGGCTCTATTTGCTCTCATTGCCCTCACCGTTATTCGACGTACAAGCAAGCGAAAAAAAATTCGCAGAATTTCAAAGCTATCGAGGCACAGCGTTGACTTGAATTCAAATGAAAACAAAAACAAAACACAAAGGCATAAACGACGGCGCCGCATTATGTCTTGACGAATGTAGCAATTGTTTTTGTTTGTAGTGCAATTTGGTTTTTCTTGTGCTAATGGAATATTTGGAAATGAAAGTAAAAAGAAAACTTTAAAATTTCGTTTGTTGTCGCTTGATGTTGTTGTTTTACTCTTTTGTTAGATTCCTATGCCCATCGCTGGTCTACACCATTGGTTCCCAAAGTGGTCCAGGTGGACCCCCAGGGATCCATGGGAGACTCGACGGGGGTCTACGTTAGCGTGACAAAAAATGGGGGTTCACAATTCGTAAGCGGGGGTTCACGAAAAATTATCTGCTTTCGATAGTGAAGAACTAAAATGTTGGCTTGACTTCAGATTTCAGATCAGATTTGAAAATATTTTGACTATGGATCATAAGTCCATTTGATGAAACGGAAGTAGAAAATTTGATATTACAAGAGGAGCTATTCGAAGTTAGCACTAATGAGGATCTGAAGCTAAAATTTAAAAGAGGGTATCAAACATTTTAGCTGCAAGCAGAAATACCCGAAAAATATCCTGGACTGTGGGGAATTGCGTGAAAGCTTTTCATAGTGTTCCCCTCATCATGTCTTGTCGAAAAAAGTTTTAGTGTCGTTACAAACCAATTAACAAAAAAAGAAGCAGATTGAATATCACGGAACGGGGATATTTGCATGATGCCAATCTGTCAATCCATCAAGTACATACCTTCCATTAAAATTATGACTATTTTGTGACAAAAATTTAATTATATTATGACTGTTATCGTATTACATATTACAATACATAAAACAATAATAATTAATAGTGTAAAATTTACATGTTTGAATAAACAACACAAAAAAATATACAATTTTTTTGTTTATTTTTACCACTCCTAATGGGGAGTTTTCTAAATGAAATAAGTGAGGATTGATTAGTTCCGTGTGCTGTGAGTAGATATCAAAAAAGTAAAGTTGGATGGAATCACTTTTTTGATTGGCCAACTTTACTTTTTTAGCAGCCACACTCACATCCACACATAGCACAATCTCACTTTTTTCGAAAACTATTAATTCGTGGTTGGAACTCAGCCGAAACGCAAATTTCCATAGTTAGATCTAATCTTCACGTTTTTTGTCAAGTTTTGGGAATATGGTAGAAACGTAGCTGCAAGGGGTCCACCGGAACCAGCTAAATTTTGAAAGTGGCTTATGAGAAAAAAAAGTCTGGGAACCTCTGGTCTACACGGTAGGGTCAATGTAAGTATATATGTAATTGTAAGCAAATTTATGATTTTTGAAAAATAATGGCTTAAAATATCTTTTAATTTTTAATAGAAAACTTAACGAAAAACTGTAAATCGAAATGTAAATGAATGTTTTTTAAAAATTAAGTAACTCATGTCACCTAAGCTTTATTTTTTTTTCAGAATCCTGGGATGAAAGTTAAAAACGATATCATGCTTACAGTGTTGTTAGGGAAAACGAAAACACATGCATTTCCACTGCGTTGCCAATTCTATAATTAAGAAGAATGTTAAAATATACTTACCTATTGAAAATTAAAAAACAATATATTATTTCTTGAGGTCTTCCGGTCAGTGGCGTATCGTGAATATTTGGCGAACAAGGCAAAATTGCAATTTGCTGTCTACTGCTCACAAAATTCATCGTAAAAAAAATTTTATTTAATAAAATAAAAGAAAAAAAATTCATAACTTTTTTCATTCCAAAAATCCTAGCAAAATATCATATTGTCCACATTACAAAGCCTTGTGGGGTTTCACAGTGCATTGGTTTCCGTTACTAACAAAATGCAATGGGGCTAATTATACTTTAAAAATCTGTTCAAATAGGAAGCTGTGAGCAAAAAAAAATAAAAATACTTATAATTCGATAGTAAATGTAATCCTCCAAAGAATTAGTCTATATGTATGTATGTTTATAAATATGCGACACTTAAAGACTGGACCCAGCACAAACTGCGCATGCATTCACGAATTTATTCGGAAATTCTCAAAAGCACTTAAAAAAAAAAAAATAAAGCAGGATTTCATTTTAACGAATACTCAATATAGGGTGAAGAAATATTATTCAGAAATGCTCGCTAGCTTGCGTTCCTTTTTTTTCGGCTCTCGAATCTTCAGTCATGTACGCACATTCATATATTGCACCAATCGATTCGAAAAGGACAAAATTAAGTTTTTAAAGTATGAATTTATCGATAGCGTCGAAAATGGGAACAAAAAAAATACTTTTAAGAGTCTCTCCTCCTTCCTGAGTTCCTTTTTTTATTTAATACATTAGTTATTTTTCTCAAATAAGACGGGGTGTGACCCCACCAAAATCTAGTTTCGACCTATACGCTTCAATTGGTGCTATAACTTTTTTTTTCTTGTATAAATGTAAGGATGGATACCATTCGTACTTTTAATATCAATTTTCGGCATCTTTGCATCGATTATTGCCAGAAATGCTTTGTCTTTATATGAGGCCAGATCACTTTTGGAGATAGTTTTCCCCTCTGCTTCTAAAGTCCATCTTCACTTTTGACCTGAGAACTTGACTTCAAAGGCAAAAACAAAACTCTATTTTAATTTGAAAGCTGTTATCTTTGGAGCGGGAAAGAGGTATATTTATTTGATAGCACCAAACGAAAGAAAATGCTTTCTTTATTATGGCGGCATACCCAAATACTCTGAGCTGACGATATGCTGCTGTACATAATTTACAAATTGAACCATTATTATTTATTTTATACAGGCCAACTCACACAGCTTTTTGGTTTTATAAATATTATTGTTAAATTTACGACCTCCTCCCCAACGAAAATAGTGGCATTCTTTTGTCTTGGGGCTATACCAATACCTAGAAAGGCTTACTTGAAAAAAACCATATTGTTTAGGTGACGAGCAATCTAGAAACAAAAATGTCATAAATAATTGAAATGGATAACAATCAATTCAAGCAAACCTGGTTTATATCGTGGACTTGCGCTGCACAATAATATCATGCTGAGAATAGCAAATATAAAAAGCACATATTTCATCGTCATTTATTTCATTGATATTTTCAAAAGGCCTCCTCAAATGACTCTGAGCAATTTTTGCATAGTTCCACCGCGTTGAAAAATTACTATGACGATGTAACTAGCAAGTCTGAATATTTATAGGTGATAAGTCAAGTATTTTGCAGGCAAGTCGATTAGGCAAAACCGCAGATACCCTACATATTTTTGAAAGCATTCTAACTAATACTAGATAGAAGAGAAAACTTTTACTGTTCAATGCGGAGAATCACAAACAATAGCATTAGAGAATCTATGATAAGGTTATTGAATGATTTAATTTATGGATGTTTCGAAATTTTGACGTGACGTGAATAATACCAGAAATCGAAAACCACCAAGGGTGTTATAAAATTCGCTGCACCAAATGTTAGTGGGATCATATACATAAGTAGGAGTGACACCACCTAGTAGAGTTATTTTTTTAAATTTTAATACTAAAATCATAACGTTAAATCGAAAAACTGTCAGTCTATTGGCACTTAATATATAAACTTAATAAATAAAATTTGCATAATATACGTATGATATATCAAAAAAAAAGTGGGATTTGTATGAGTAGCAGTTTTCAATAATTGAAAAAATTTGATTCAATTTGCTTGAAAATTTAAAACTGGGTATGATATCAATGAAAACAGTTGACAATACAAACTCTTTTTACTGATAAAACTCGTGGAGGCACGCCGCATCGGCCACAAAATTTTAAGACATTATAATTAAAGCGCTAATGAAGTAATCGTTGTAAGGTCTTATATGACAGATTTACGTGCTATAAGGTATCTCCAAAGTAATAAATATTGTACAAAATTTCTTCAGTGGGCGTTGTACCTCCATATATTGGAGCATTTTTAATCCCACATTAAATGTGAGATAACGAAAATTAAACTTTATTAATACATAGGTTTTAATAAGCCAGAGTTATGGCCAGCTTAGTGAACATTATTTATTATAAATGAAATCTGAAAAGTGCGCGAAATATCCATGAAGAGATTTTTTTCACATTTCACCATTTAAGCGGTAATATTACTCAGAATTTCCGTAGCAACATCCATTAGCTTCGTTCCATGGGTTAGTTTCGGTTCCAGATATAATTGAATATACAATTTTGAAAATACTGTAGCTGTCAAACTATAAATTTTATAAGAAATCCAAAACGATGGAAATGAAATCAATTCGGTATCAAAAGTGTGGAAGGTGCGAATCTCTGGGTGAAAGGACCATATAAATAGTAAAGTGGGTTACGGTAATTTTTTCTAAGTAACTGAAGTTTGTAATGGGTTAAAATTTTATTTGTATAATTGGCAAAATATTAAATATATTAAAAAATAAAACACCGCGAAGGGGTCGGTTCTCATAACGTAATGCAAATTCCGGATTTTATTTGCCCCTCTCTCCCTTCCTTCATACTGTGTTTCAAAGCTCCCAACCCGCTTCCCTTACAAGTAATGATATATATTTCCATTATTGACTTAAAGATTTAATTTCACGATTTAAAAACAAACATTTTCTAGCTTACGGTAATTTGAGCACATTTAACCGAACTTCAATAAAATTGAAAGTAAAAAATTATGATTCCACATTTGTTTTTCTGAATCTATTCATTTTTCAATTCGATAATGCTTGTGACACCTAACTATTTTCTTTTATGGCGATTCCATACCCACTTATCCAAATGTATCTAATTTTCCTTCAGACTGTACTTGTATCAGTTTCTGCTCTTACATTAAGTTTCATAATACTTCTTTCGAAAATGATGATAGCAAAAAGTGGGCGTCAATATCTCATGATAATTATTTCACAAAAAGTAGGCGTTTAATCGATGGTCTAAAGAATTTGACGACCCCTATACGACGAAGTTGCTTTTCACTTCACTTGTTAGACCAATATTGGAATATGCGTCAGTGGTGTGGAACCCCCAATATAATATATACATTGATATGCTAGAGTCGGTGCAGAAACAATTTCTATTGTTTGCACTTCGTCGGCTACCTTGGAATCCGGACTCAAATTTACCTTCATATGAAAGCCGCCTCAAACTAATACGTTTACCAACACTGCGCAGCCGAAGAATTATGCTTAACGTAACTTTTTTAAATAAACTGTTCTCCGGCTCAATGAACTCTGAGTTGTTGCTAGGTATGGTCAACTTTAACAATCCTGGAAGGGATTTGAGACACTTTCGTTTCTTAAGACTTGATATATGTAATTCTAACTATGCTCATTTTTGTCCATTTCGGTGTGTATGTAATGATTATAATAACCTTTGTCATATTATTTCACCCATGGATTCTCACAATATTATAAAGCAAAAAATAATTATTTTCTTAAATACTTGAAACTGTACTTTTTCCTTTGTTTCTGCTGCATAGCCTATGGGCTTAGTAGAAATTGTGCTCAATCTGTGATCGGAAATTGCTCTACCCATCATTTCGTTCAGAGAAATAGTGCAGTCCCGGTCACCGATCCGTACGATAGACGGATGTGCCTCACGTACGGTTTCGCCTAATGAACGCAGAGCAGTCCGGGCTGTTCGTAGTCGGTCACCAATCCGTACGATAGACGGATGCGCCTCTCGTGCGGTTAGGCGGGTAAGTGGGACCGCAGGGACCGATCGCAAAGAAAAAAAAAAAAAAAAAAAAAAAAAAAAGAATCTTAGATTGAAATGAAATTCAACATATAACATATTTCCGTTTCATTGAGTTTCCGACTTTTCTGAAATTTCTCCAACAGGAAGAGGTTTTGCTTTCAATATGTCTCCGAATTGAATTGGCTCAACAGTATTATTGGAGAAAAATTATTAAATCCTTATATTACATCAAATTATAAGGCTCTGCGAATTTGCTCATATGAGTGTCACTTAAGCGGGTAAGGAGGTATTGATGAGTCTCATAGTTTATTAGTTTTTAATGAATTAATTGCAAAAATTGGTGCATTACGAGAAACCACATCGGCTCAGTTTGGTCTGTGTATTTGCCGAACCTACTATGTTGAAGAATTACATACAGGATAAGCTTCTTATGCAGTCGGGATAAATAATATCATACTTTACTTTCTTTTTATACTGCCTTTTTCCCATCGTCTGATGAAAACTTTTCGAGAAAAAGTAATACTATACGAGTACGTCTTTAAGACTGATGTGTTCCTTTGGAATTTGTTTGCTTGCTACTCCATCACATTATTTTAGAACAATAAATAAAACCCACGTATTTTAAGTAACTTTACCTTATTTTAAATTTACCTTAACACAATTTTTTAATGACACACAAAACAAACTTAAGTTTATCGTCGGGAATAACGTGCGCCCTCATATCCGCAAAACTGTTACTGAGCAAGGCTATGTATTTCTATTCGGTGGAAGTCTTTGACCTTATTAAATATATTGTTTATTTTTCACTTCTAAGTAAATATTTAAAGAACAAACACAATTTCCAAAAGAATACATTCACCAAATATTTTAATTGAAAAATACTACATACGAAACAAATAACAATGCGGCATTATTTAATAACCTGCGGTTAAGCGCCAGACCTTTGGGAGCATAACGCTTGATTAAAAAATCCAAAAATCTTATTTTTGTAATTTTTGTTTTAATACTTTGCTGCTTTTACAGCCACTGTTGCATGCCTAACGTAAAAAATGTCTTTGATCCCGCGTTAACAAAGCCATTTGTAAACAATTTACTTTGCAAGTCAAAAAAAAAAAAAACATACGAAAAGTGAACAATTTGACTGCCACTGTTGAGAAATTAAAAAATAATTCAAAAAAATGCTAAAAACATTGTTGGCAGGCATTACAAAAACAAAAAAGTAATGAATAATGCGCTACAGTCGGTCAAGATGAGCTTATTAAAAAAAATTGTTACTTTATAATTTTCTTGTGAATCTCCGAAATATTGTGAATTGAAATTTATTATTCAGATCTCCATCCAAATCAAATCATGTTTCAGTAAGCAGAAAAATTGAAAAATGTGTAGTAAATTTCAATTTACGATATTTCAGAGAAAAAGAAAAGTATCGATATAATTCAAAGTGTATTTTGAAAAAAAAAAATAGTAGTTCTTTTTGACGCAGTTAATGGTCTCATAAATAAAAATTACTTTTCGATGGAATATAACCTCAAATACAATGAAAAACTGTGATATTCGCAATTTAAGGTTAGAATATTTCGAAATCGAAGACCATCATAGAAATTCTGACCTCGGATTTGAATTTTGCGCTTCAAAAACCTTTGGAAAAGTATATTTGGGTTTCAGATACTGATGTTTGACCAAATTTTGTCGAACTGTCGAAAATTATTAAAAGATTTTATGAGAAAATCTCAAATTTAAGAAAAATCGTCATATCTTGAAAACTAGTGAATATATTTTCAAATATATAATTTAAGGGCAGTAGTAGCTTACTCAATTGTCTTTCTTATGATAACCATAATTTATATATCAATCTAGGAGTTTTCAACTTATATTGATTCTTATAAAAATTATATACGCTTTTTCCGGTGGCTTTACCTCTTATAGCTTAGAATCTAAACTTTGCTGACCCGAAAGTCTTTTTGATTCCATATTCTTTATTAAAATTAAGAACTACGTTAAGTAAAGCTAAGGAAAAAAATAACAATTGTCGCCAATGTAAAATTTAGCTAATTTTTATTACAAAAATTTACTTGAAAAATGGTTACTCTACATATTAAATTAAATAGGCGGAATCAGTTCCTTTAGCTTCCTTAAACTATTCCTTAAAGTTCTGTCTAAATTGTCAATTTATTTTGTCCAAACGGTCCTTAAGATGAAATTCCTAATTTTACAATGAAAAAACACTAGTCAGCTGCTTTCTTCTTGTATTATTACACAAAAAATTGTATCGAGTAAATTGTTACATAGCAAGTTGATTGGGAAAACACATTGCTACCACCCAAAAAATGTAGGGTGTAACAAGTCAAACAAAAAAATCATAAAATTGTTGATAAATTCATTTGCAGTGGGAGATTTATTTGTAATATTTTATGAAATGTGCGGATACACAAAAAAGTTTTTGAATTTTTGCTTTGGCTGTTGTTGTTCTTTCATTCATTCGATATACAAGTTGATCCTTTATTTTTTTGCGGACTTGGAAACAAGTTCGTATTTAGTTTGGCGCGTTGACTGGGTAAATCCCAAAAGGTAAATGAAATTTCACTTTTTTTCTGACTTTGCAATGTAAAGACATTTTTTCTGAAAGTTTTTTTTTTTATTAATTTTTTACAACACAATATAATCGTCCATAAATGTTTTAATGAAACAAGCAAGTGATGCTTTTCAACCTGCTTCGTCCATTGAAGTGAGGTTTAATTTATTTAATTGACCCATAAATGTACAAACATATATATTTTTTATTAAACTTACTTAAAGCAATAAAGAAGAAATCAGCAAGCTGAATTTCATGAGTTAATTGGCAAGAATACAATTTTGTGGGGAATATTTAAGTCAAGTTGTAAGTCTTTAAGTAAACTGAAATTAAATTTTAATTTCATATTAATTTTGAGCTGGTGAACCAGTAAAATTTCATTAATATTTTCACCTTACAGCTGTATTTTTATGAAAAATTTGATTTTGAAATTATTATTAATTGAACTTACTGTCATTAGTCATAGTGACCTATTGGATATTACACGGTTAGAAATTTTGGAATAAATTTTAACACTTTTGGGCTTACATATATGACTACACCGGAATTGTATTAAAATTCAATACTGTCTAGATGTTAAAATTAATTTTTAATACAAATTTGTATTAAAATTTAATACTCGTTTTTATTAAAATTTAAAAAAAATATGTCGTATCCACTGAGATTCGAACCTGGTTCCCTTTCAATACAAGGGTTGCATGAACATTTTAACGACGTCAGCCAACGTATATCATATTTACGTTGGTTAAATGTAATACTTGCGATAGCATCAAATGTTATAAAATATCGTTTTAATGTTTCAACTGTATTAGAATTTAATACAAAATGTATTACAAAATTTTGTAGTATATTCAAAAGTATTAAATTTAATCAAAATTGTATTAAAAATCTTTGTAATACTTCGCTTGTATTAAAATTTATTCCAAGATTTGTAACCGTGTATGTATGGCACTAAGTTTTTTTAAAAGCTATGGCACTAAAGGTCTTTTAATTGAAAAACAAATTTGTATAAACGAAAACATAATTGTCATGAAACTTTAATTACAGTATTGCACCAAGAAATATGGTGGGAGAATTAATTTCGTCCTGTTATGACAAAAACGTACAATATATGTCATTGATCTCCTTAAAAATATATTGCCATTAAAAAGATATTTCAAATATAGTAAGATACATATTACTTGGATCGTATGGGCAAAAAAAAATTGTTTGTAGCCAGGAAGATGACAAAAAAAATCGGGAAAAACAAATATTCAAATGAGGCTTGGTATTGCTCACTTTTTAACCTTTCAGCTTCTTTTTCGAGGAATCGATATTTTAAAATTCAGTGATTGCTTGATTCCTAGCCTATAAAAGATCCTGGCATAAGTTTACTTTAGGAGATCCTTTCCTTTTTTATTAAACCATATATTTCTTAGAAGACTTTTAATACTCACAGCGAATATCAAATCGAAAGTTGCAAACGTGTCTAATTTCGGAAGTATAGACATCGACATGGATACAGCTTTTGAAAAAATCGTAATTACGATTCCAACGATTTCAAAATGTGGGTATCGTGGGACAGATAATTTAATACGCTGTAATTATAGTTCCAGAAAGTTTGAAAGTTTTTT
Organism: Tricholauxania praeusta; assembly: GCA_949775025.1. Lineage (NCBI taxonomy): Eukaryota > Metazoa > Arthropoda > Insecta > Diptera > Lauxaniidae > Tricholauxania > Tricholauxania praeusta. The sequence continues at coordinate 35,586,499 of OX459029.1, read as the reverse complement.
CCAAATAAATCTGAGTTGAAATTTGTTTAAAATAAGTTAGTAAGATAAACACTGAAAACATTCAGATACCTTTTTTTAAATTATTTTTGTCAATATGCCTCCTTTTTTCGTTTGTAAAGAAATCGTATCAATGTGCCCCACCTCCCTCTGTAGTACAGTAATCTTTCCCATGTTATTCCTATGGAAAACTAAAAAGTTTATTGAGCCATCAGTAAATATTAATATTATGACCTATCTTTATATCAGAATTTTTTTTCATTTTCCTATTAAGCCTGTTTGAAATAAGAAAAAAAAAACTCTTTTATTCGGACTAAAATACATGAGAGATGATGTAACAAGGCGGTGAAAAAAAAGGGAATGATTTTGCAATTTTAAAATAGAAAATCGGTATTTTGCCATTGTTTCCTGTCAGTTTTAAAATTTCTTATAAGAAAAATACAGAGATGAGGAAAAAACTCAGCACGGACTCAAATCCCTCGCCTGAGAATAGCCTGACAACCACCATTTGTTGGAAAATTCGCTAGCTATAATTTGAGCATTCCTTAAAATCAATCTTGTACAGTCATAGCAACCGGATCATGGATTTTTCTACAACGATTTGGTATAAAAAAAATTACTTGAGAAAAAATTAATTTTTGGTCAAAATGGAAATCTTAGTAGGAATATAAAGTTTGATATACATTTTACAGTAAATTTTTGATCAAGTTTCTACTATTAATATTGTAATATTTTTCTTTAGTACAATTAAACATTATTGCATTGAATTTAAAGTCATTTAGCAAAGATAATAATAATGTTTAATTGTAATAAATAATAATGAGTTGATAAAAACAATTTTCTTATTTCTCCTTAGGTTAAATCGTATATCGCTTTCAGAAGATTTGTTCTTTTCCTTCCCATATTGGAGTTATTTCCACTAAGAGAATATAACAAAAAGTATAAATAAGTATGAAAATAATGTACAATCATTTATAAAAAGATTGGGGAATCAATTATCAACCATTAGGCATAACTTTATGATAACTCTCATTTTGCGGTCATATAAGTAAATAGCTTATAAAAATTCCTTGAGCTTCATGATATATGTATATTATCGAGATTTTGGGGTATAGCCAATGCTATACTTTACATAAAACACTTTATGTTGCCCTCTTAGAATATCTCAATAGGTCCTCATTGACTAAACGTAGCATATTTTTAAAGGCAAATACAGCAAATTTACCGAAAAAAATTTGTAAGAATTTCAAAATTTTCAAAAGGTTCTAAAACAAGTTTGAGTTACAGGTGAAGTATATTAAATTCATTTATATAAAAACATTTCAGAGATGAACTTCATTACGAAATAAAAGTCATAAAATAAAAATATCACAAAATCCTCGCTCAAATTAAAAGCAAAAGTGGGCAATTTGCGCATTTAAAAATTGTGATTTACTGGCATAAATTAGCACTTTTAGAATATGGAAAAAATAAATAAATAAAAAACAGCAGCTGTGTTTGCTTACATTTTATTGCAACAAAAAACTAAATCAATTACAATTTGATAATAAATAATTAAAGTACTATATTCAATTAAATTGCAATAAATTATGCAAAACGTTTGGGCTATTTCATTTGGTTTGGGCTATTTCATTCGATTGTCATGACGATTTCCGATTTTAAATGAAGTTTTAATCCGGTTACAATGAGTGTGTAATCCTCTTGATAATATTAACCATAATATTGCTAATCCTTTTTTTTATATTCATAGATTGTTTAACACTTTAATCCAACTTATGGGAATCACCAGTCGAGTAAATCGATTATCTTGTTAATGTTGTTGTTGTTAAAAGTATTATTGATATCGAATTAAACATTTTCTACTTCAATATTTTATTTTTATCAATAATTATGCAAAATAATTTAATAGCTTTATATTTTAATTGAATTTGAAGTTGAATCCTTTTTAACCGCACAATAGACACTTTTGCACAATTTGCGACACCAAGTACTTTTTCCCCAACACTTCTACATTACATGCACATTTTGTGGTAAATTTCCTTTTTGGTCATTTCTTCACGTACGTAACACAGTGCAACACTAAATTGTTGATCGGAATTTGGCATTCAATTGAGGAGTTGAAATGATGACGATGTGCCAAATGATACGAATTAATTTTAGTTTCTTGCGGTATTTAATTTAAACTTATTATATTAAACTTCTTTAGTGTCACCCTGCAGGTGGCAGCAGTGCAGCCTTAAAACATAAAACCAAAAATTTTCATTAATATATATTATATATATTTTCATCCGGTGTCACCACTCCACCCCATCCTAGCGATATCACTGGCATGAAAATAGCGCAACGAAAATATATTGGTATGCTGTGAATTACATACATTACAGAAATAAAGATTTATAGATTCTGAACTTAAGAACAGATTTTATAATAAGAAGTCGTTCTGAAAATATCCGTAGGAATACTTAGTTATGATTTCAAAAATCTATTTATCAGTAGCGCTGTCAGTAAATCAAAATGTTGTCATCTATACTAAGAATATCAATATTGGCATATTAAAGTTTCATTTACTTGTCCGAAGGAAAATTCTTCTGGAATTTTTTTTTTTTTTTCGATTAAATGAAAAAGTAGATTTTAATGAAATTTCTTTTTGAGGTGAAATTAAAAATGTTAATAAACGCATGAAGTTTTTTTTTAAGCTTTAGTTAAAGTAAAACAATAGATTATTAAAATTTTGCAACTCTAGGCTGGTGTTGATATAAATCAACTTTTAAATGTAATTTTTACATACCTTCCATAATTTTTGCTCAAGAACCAAAGGCTAAATTCTTTAGAAGTTAAGTTAAGGGTTAAGTAAAATTACGACACTATTGAAATGTACATTGTTTGAAAGGTATTTTGAAAAGCTTTAATCATTTTTCAGATTACGTTAAGTATGCTCCAGCAAGATAGTCTCATAGGATGCTCAGGTTGGAATTTTAAGGGTTTAATATATGGCTATTACAATTGCAGCATTCTCACTCTTGATCTAAAATTTAAAGCTTAAACCTTTTCAACGATTTATTAATCAGATCGTATTAACCCAGCGTGTGACGTGATTTCAAGTAAAACCTTTTCAATGATATATAAAAAAATTATGCTTACCTGTGTGGGAAATATTGTTTGTCGAAATATCCTATATAAATGTTATGTGACCAATTTAAAATTTTAGTACATACTGAAAAAAGCATTTCCGACGATATGTTGGTATACATAGTTTTTTTTTAATTTTTTTAAATCGACACAACATTATATGACCGTGGACTTCATTTTCTGAGTAATAGTACTTAAAATTACATATAAAATGAGGTAAAAATCTAGTTGTGTTTTTGGAACAAAATTTCATAATAATATTTTTGTACAGAGCTTTTTGTTCAGTACTTTTAGTGCAAAAAACAACAAAAAATTACAAGCGCAAAATGCATTAAAATGGGCAATGCTTATACTAGTTTCAATGACCGCTACGTCATATCATCAGTAAGCTTAGTTAGCCGAAGTTTGGTAGTCTGCAAGCCTACTATATTCTATTTCTTGCGTTGATCAGTTAAGAATCACAGCAATAACCAAAACAAAACTTCTACATTTCAATGCAATTGCTTTTGTAATATCTTTGATATCAAAATCATTGGTGCTAAAGACAGCTTTTAAGTTAGTCAATTTTTAAGAGTTCAGGCGTTGCCTTGCTCTAGAGCATTGGTTCCCAATGTGGTCCAGGTGGACCCCCCGGGGTCCATAGGAGACTCGACGGGGGTCTACGTTGGCGTGACAAAAAAATTGGGGTTCACAATTTGTAAGCGGAGGTCCACGAAAATTTTTCTGCTTTCGATAGTGAAGAACTACAATGTTGGGGTGACTTCACCTATCAATGAAGGCAGATAATATTTTAAGAAGCTCATCGACTGTTACTTGTAAAAACTTGCATATTCCATATTTAGTACAACGTGTCGGAAATCAGCTGCAACGCAAATTTCCATAGTTAGATCTATTCTTCACATTTTTTGTCGAGTTTTGGGAATATAGTACAAATGTAGCTGCAGGGGTCCACAGGAACCAGCTAAATTTTGAAAGTGGTCTATGAGAAAAAAAAGTTTGGGAACCTCTGCTCTAGAGTCTAGACCTTTTGACATTTTCTCAATATATGCTCATGAGAAAATCAATTTTTTTTTGCTTTGAAAAGTTGCTTGAAATTCCAAAAGTTAATGATTCGTTGATTCTTTCATCATTTTATTTTTTGAAACTGGTCTTTTCGTTAACTGTCGATGATTTAAAACTTAAGCTAATTGTTGATAATTCGCTATATTTGTTTTTGTTATTCGGTACTATTAGACAATAGGCGTGTTTTTTTTTGACGCGGCTATCCGCTTAAAAATTTTTTTTGTATGAGAAATTAGTCGGCGATGAGTATCGCCGACTAAATGAACTGTCATTCCCATACAAAAATTTTTTTTTAGCGGGTAGCCGCGTCAAAAAAAAAACACGCCTAATATCGATTTTTTCCAATTTCTACTGAAAATCTTTTAGAACTTGTAACACTGTGTAACCGTCTTAAGGAGTGTGTAAACATAATTTACCAATGCGGCAACACTGTTACCATCTTACATAAGTTCGTCTTTAGTTTGGTTACCAAAATGAATGCAATTCCGTTGCACTTTGCGGTTAAACTTAGTCACGCTTGCTGAATATTCAATGACTGAAACAAAAATATCTGAAACTATTAGAAATGAATTCAATTTTTGTGAAATCGAAATTGCGGAATATTATGCGAAATTAAAATAGTTTACAGTTGTCACTTTCGATATGAAATTCATGGATTTTTAAACAACATAAAAGTACTTTTTTTTCAATATAATAGCTGTCGACAATGGAAAACTATTCCTTATGGATAATACTTATAAAACAAAAGTTTTCTTACCAATGGGACAGGTCTGCAAATGAATGGGTCGGAATATTTTGCGCAAAAATTTACTCCAAAAATGACACCCATTGTCATGGCCTAAAAACAAACCCGCGGAGCTATATAGTTATTACGAATAATTTTTTTTTCAAAATGGGGGTTTTTAAAAAAAGTGAAAAAATCACATAACGAGATTTGCGGCCAACGGCAAAGATTATGGCGATAGCCGCAATGATGAAGATGAGAGCGCAGAAAGTGATGTTGGCAGGTTATCCTCACTTGCTTTTAATAGAAGCAACAATCCACATGATCGATGTAATGAAGATGAGAATGATACCGACTAGGCAACAACATATTTCTTGACTTTTTTTGTTTCCCAGTTAAGACTTTCACTATTAAAATACGTATTTATGAGTTGGCTCACGAAGAATCTCTTCTGGGTCCTTTTCCTGACGCAAGTTTTAAAAATAAAATTTGTCATGTTTTCTTGTACCTACTGAACCTGTAGGATATTAAAAAACAAATATAAAAATAATAAATATATATAATAATATAAAATACACAGACATTTTTTTTTGTAATGTAATTTTTAATCAATCCTAAGAATGTATCTGCATTCAAATCGAAATTCCCGACATAGCTTTGGAATTTATGAATTTTTATAAAGGCACGCATAAGTAAAAAATTCCTAGTTTCCAAAGTTATGGCGGGAATTTCGATATGAAAGCACATGCATTCTTATGATTGATTGAGGAATAATATATATAAAAAATAGGCTCGGCTGGGTTATCGAGGGGACTCTGCAACTGCATGCCCAGTTTTCCAGCCTCTCAAACCACCACTACCTTTAACCTAATAACCTAGTCTATTTACTCGTTACTACTAACAATTAATCCATAGTTTTGAACCAATTATTCATTCCAAAATCAGATAAGGTGTTATGTCGAGTATGCATGGCACTTATGTTGATCAACTCTAAAATATATTTGCTCATTTCCCTCTGATAATTATCAAAACATCATGTAATAAAATGAAACAAAAGTCTGTTGATCTCTCAAAGATTCAATAAAATGGAATTAGTGTGACGTAAATAAGTTAAACCCACCTTGATTAAGTAATTTATCATGCGATTACCTCGAGTTATGACTTAATTTGTTATGATGTTCTTTCCATTACTGCATCCATATGTTAATGTCACTGAGCTTGCGAACAAATTGCTCTTGGGTCACAACTGTCAAGATGTAATTGCAAACAATTGATGTTTATTTGAATTATTGAAATGTATTGTTTTATTTTTTAATAACAATATATAGTAATTTCTGGGTTTTTCGTTGGAAAGAATAAATATTATTTTTAGAACGCCAATACGGTTAGATGAATCATGGATTTTGGAATGTGTGTCAAGCTGTGCAAAACAATGTTCCCAAATAAAGCAATTCAACCAAAAAACTACGAAATAATAATGAGCAAGAGAAACCACAAAAATTGAAAAAAAAAAAAAATTGATTAAAATTATAAGCAACCAAATCTTCATGAAATTTAAAATTTACATATGGAAAGAAAACAAATTTGAAATTTTAACTGGTTCGGTGACAACAAACCATAATGCATTTCTCCCAGTCCGGTTCACTGAGTGACGCGGATATTGAAGTTAAAGATTTTTTGGTTTCAAAGCTTTGTAATAACAAATTCAGATGTAGTGGGCCATAAACCTGATCTGCACGTTGCCCTCAACTTTGTTGTAATTTTGTGTTTTTTTTTTTGTCAGAATTGGCGTCAGAATTTGATACGCAGTGAATGTGGGGAATCATTAAAAATATAAAACACAGTTGAGTTTGGTGTTAGAAGCTAAACAGTTCTGACAGAATTAAGACATAACGCCACACAGTACGCAAAGAAGAAAATAATTTTTAATAAAGGAAAACTGTACCAGAGAAGTTGAAATTTGAAGAAAGTTTTTGATAAATTTAGCAAGAAAGAAAAATATTGAGGAGAAAATTTCAGAATGGTAAGCAATTTAAAAAAAAAAAATATATCTTGAAATCCGAATTTCAATTTGATTTTGAATTTAAATTTATTTAAAAAAAATTGGCTAACTATAATTTTTATTTATGTTCACAGTATACCGAAATCGCCTTCACCGTCATATCACTTTTAATTTCAAGCACATCCTCACATCCGCTGTATGATGTACAAAGTACAGAGTTAAACCAAAAATCACCATCAATTGATCCACTCTTGACGGATGCATCTTTTGATTTACCAATGATACACAACAATAACTATGATATGATTATGCCTGACTATTATGATCATAATACAGCAGAATCGATGCAATATCAGAATTTCGAAAAATTCTTTGATTCACAATTGACTGGCAGTGCCGAACTTAAAATGGAGGAGAGCCAATTTTTGAAGAACACTCCTGTACGTGCACCGCAACCATTATCGGCTGATGAGCGTCGCATAAGACAACGTTTGGAAGCAGTTGATTTGGTACGTGAGCGTAAGGCGATGATGAAGCTCAAAAAGGGTTCAACAAAACCACGTCCCGGTGCACATCAATGGGAGCAATTTGATTACGATTTATATAGTGTTGATCCTAGCACTTATGGTAAAAAATCAAGTTGAAATCAAGAGTTAGTGATGGATTATTTAATTTAGTAAAACAATTGTGATAAAAATTATTTATTAATAAAAAAAGAATATAAACAATATATACTTGATTAATTTATATTCTGTCACGAGTATCCTGTGTCAACGTGGAGGGCTTTGGAATTTGACAACGTATCATAAATAGAAGAAACTACAAAGCTATGTCGAGGTGTCTAAATAAACATTTCTTAAGTCAAAGTTTGCTTGTTAATATTAACTGTCAACACAAACAAACTTTTTTGAGAGTCGTTATATTATGAGCAGCAAATATAGAATCGATCAAGGGCTTAACTTTATTACTGACTTAATTTCACGTTGGCGGCTCATGCTACACACTTCAATCTTCTTGGGCCGCCCTATCAAATGGAACCAAATTTAACGCTAAGTAATTAATTTTACTTTTCTATTTCATTGGTAAAAATAAACATGTTTGTAATTCTGCCTCCTGGTCATAGAATGTCAATGCTGATAAAAGTTTTGTTTTGCTTATGTCTGACATTGTCTCTCTGGGTTTGACTGATAATAATCTTCATTCATTTTTAAAACATTTCAAAATACATATATGTCCACCACAGTTCTACTGCAGGGCTTACTTCAAGTAAAAACAATCTCAAACTCTGGCTGAAAACAACTTTCATTCTGGAGAGAAGTCGAAGAGAGAGATAAGAAAAATTATTAATGCCAAAAATTTTTCCGAAGTAATCTAAAAAATATCAGGCCTTAAATATGAACTCTGTGGAATTGAAAAGCACAACTCAAACATGGGTAAGTATTTATTTCATGGTGACAAGGAAATGAATATTTCTCAATTCTTTTAGCAACTTTAGTTCCGTCACAGTTAAAATTGGGTGAAAAATTATAATTCAATTATAGTTCTCGAAATGAAAAATGGATATAATCAGCGGCTTACGGACACAAGAACTCTTCCCTCAGAAACGAAAAGGATGTATCTCAAAAAAATACATTGCGAGATAATTGATGTTTTGTTTGTGTCAATTTGTTGAAATACCTGTAAAATTGAGATGGAGAAAATTTTCTTAGAAGATTTTTTATATGTTTGAACTAAGATACCGGCAATTGGAATAGTTCATTAGACGCGTAATTCTTTAAGCTATCTGATGCCATATAAATCACGAATATAATTTTTTTTTGAGTTACGCTCTTTTTGCATCTGAGGGCAATACTGCTCATAAAAACTTAACATTTGAAATGTTCTACTAGAGAGATGTAGGGAATCAAATCAAAATAGGGAATCAAATCAAATTTCACGCCAATATTGCAAATGTTTGTATAAGCTCCGGACGAAAAATGGGCGAGTTTCAAAAATAAACTTGGCAGGTAGAATATACCGAAAAAAATATACTGAAACAAAACCTGAAAAGTCAACAAAAAACAATTTAAATATCCGAAAAAGTTGTTAGCGTTACAAAAACTATGGGTACGCATTTATACTACTATTTTTGGTTAATTTTATCAAAAATAATATTTTACTTTTTCATTATAAATTAACTACTTAATTTGTAACGTAACAAAACAAATTTCTTAAGAGTTTCTATTATTTTCTTCTGAATTATGCTATTCTTGCCTTTTTCTATTCTAAATTTTTTTAACATTTTGACGTTTTTAACCGTCGTTTACGTTTAAATTTAAGATTTTTGTTTTTGTGTGGATATGGGCAAAAACTTTAAAACGCTATATTGAAAGAAATTTTAAAGGTAATGCAACCAAATTTCTCAGAACTACAAGAAATTGTTTAAACAAGTGTAACATTTACAGCAACTGGTACGATTTTTACAAGAGGCATTGACGTGGCATTTCTCATACAACCAAATATTTAAAACGCTCTTCTAAGAGCTTTGTAAGTACACATATGAGGCGCCCAGTTGCATAACCGGTCAAGTCCATTTTTCATACTTTTGGTCATACAACAAAAAACGATTAAAAATCATCATTGATCATTGATCATTGAAAAATTAAAAAGTATTTCCCACATAATAGCTTATAAAATTTTTTACTCAAAGCACGTCAGATCAGACTTTTCGAGTTTTATTTGCGTATGTTTTGGAGAAAACAATTTCGGACTTGGCCGGTTTTGATACCAATGGACTGGACTTGGGCGGTTTTGACATAGTAATTATCAAATTTTGTTTGAAAAAAAGTGGACTTGGGCGGTTTTGATACCAATGTACTGGACTTGGCCGGTTTTGATTCGAAAGCGTTGGACTTCTTTTGAAAGAAAGTTCATGGCCTTGGCCGGTTTTGAAATCCATGCATCAAAAATAAATTAAAAAGTGTAATATTTCTGTAAAAAAAAATTTTTTTTAATCTAAAACAATAGTAGATAGATACAGCATGGACTAGATTTTGATATATGAGAATATCTCAAAATTTGATTTTTTTGGACTTGGCCAGTTTTGCAACTGGGCGCCTCATATGTTTCCAAATGAAATATGCGAATGTTTGGTGATACTAGTCAGCATGTAGCGTGGCGGAAAAAACTCCCTTTTCATAGGAATTAAAAACTTACCAACTTTTACACTAAGTATTTTAACATGTCAATACGAAAATTTGAGACTTTTGTTGAAATCAACACCATTATATTGAAAAATTTTGGTATTTTCGGTGACGCAAAATATTCACGAAATTCCAGATTAAATTCAGAAATTCAATTAAGTTAATTGATTATCTTCGTGATATTAGAATCATTATTTGGCAATAACAAAATTAAGCTAATACGAGGCAAAAAAATGTTTATAAAAAGTTGTTTACAAATTTCAACAGCAAAAGAGAAACTAGAGGAATTTTTTTTAAGCATAAAAAACAAAAATTGGAGAAAGATAATACCACACAAAGCAGAAAAGAAACAAAGCTAACAAATAAACAAATACATAATTTAAAATTCGATATGTTGACATTCTGTACGAATATCAAACTTTTTTTGTTTTTCTTCCTTAAAAAAAAAAACGTGAAATTAAGTTTACGCTTTTAATCTGCCTCACCACTCACAGGCATTTCGTATCGATACAGTAAGTGAGTTAAACATAACCGGATCTACTAAATTAATTGTGAATAAAACCAGATATAGTAATTATCTCTTAAAAATGTACTTCTATTTTAAGTCAAGTCGGACTGAAAACTTTTTAATTTAAAATAAAATTGTAAATGACTTTTAACTTGAAATTAAAGGTAAAAAAACCTTTTATTTTGCGCTTTTAGTCCTAAATGTCAAGAATAAGAGTTTGTTACACATATGTATATATTTTTTTAATATCCTCTTTATCTTTTTTTTTAAAAGTCACATATAAATGCTATCTTTGACTATTTTTTTTAAGCGAAAGCGAAAAGAGCGAATCTCAAAAAAAAAAAAAATGCGTTTCGATGTAATTGATTTTGAAGTAATTGATGTTTTGTTTATGTCAATTTGTTGAAAGACCTGTAAAATTGAGATAGAGATGGATGTTTTATGTTAAATATATTTCCCCTGCGATCTGTAAATGTCAATATCACGATAAAAAGTGTAGGAAACAATTACAATTGAAATCATGTAAATAATCGCATAGCACATCATGTGTAATTTAGAGACATGTATAAAAACACACATTAAGTGCAAAAACGCTGAAATAGTTTATTTCCGTTGCACTTTTTTATAGCGGCGTAGCTAAGGGAGAGGAAGGTGAGGGGGAGGGTGGTCCGGTGAAGAGGATCGAATCGTCGCCCCAGTAGACTACTTCTTTTTGGCCTGTTGTACTGCATACTTCAATGTAGCCGAGAGGCAGACAACCAAAGACACAACGGTTTGGGGGACGGTAAAACAGTCCTTGACATATTTAATTAATATTTTTTAGTAACTGAAAACAGTGAATTGCATGGTATAGAGGCTCTAAGAGGTTTCGTAATGTGAAAAATATTTTATTTTGCTAGGGTTTTTTAACTAACACGGAAATTATTTGCGCAGATTTTTCATCGCTTAGTGCTTTCACATTGACACTTATTATTCGATGATGATCAATTCGATTTTATTGTGCCTCGTTTTATTTTTGATATATCGTTGTTTTGGGCCCATTCTGCGGCTTCCACATTTTTGAAGCGCTACTGAACGGCTTATTGTGTTTAGTGTTTCAAAATTCTGATGCAAACAAAAAAGAACGTTAAATAATCCAGAGAATGTTGACGAGATCAAGCGTTCTGAGTTTTATGCCTTCGAAATAGATGAAACTCCCGACGTTTCACAGACAGAACAAATTTATATCTGCGTTCGAGTCGTATCCGAAGATTTTGTTTCAAAAGAATATTTTCATGGCTTCTATTTAACTACTTACTATGTAGTACAACAGCAGGAACTTTAATGAAGATTGTCATGAATATTTTAACTCGTTTCAGAATACCAATCAACAAATGTAGAGGCCAGTGCTTTGATGGTGTAGTTTCTGGCGATGTAACTGGTTTCCAGACTCAATTGAGAGAAATTTAACCTCGAGCACTTTATGTGCATTGTAATGCGCATAATCTGAATCTTGTTGTTCAAGATGCACTAAATAAAGTCACTTAAGCGAAAAATTTTATCGAATTAGTCAAAGAAATAATCGAGTATGTCCGAAGTTCGTCGGAACGATTGTCTCAATTCAAATATCCAAGATAAAAACGAAAAAAGCGTCGCCCTCACAGTCTATTGTCCAATTACTTAGGTATAAATTTTTTTTAAAACTCATATGATTTTATTTGACAATGCCTTACATATGGACTGTGAGAACCCGTTCTCTCAGAAATGTTCTGGCAAACTATGAATCCCTGATGACACTTTTCGACAACAAGCTTCAGATCCATCCCTAGATTCTACTGCATTGGCCAAAGTGGCAGGTTTTTGTAAGCAAATGGATTCTTTGGAATTTTTGTTCATGTTGACAATGTTTATTGATATTTTTCGTAAAATTGAAAATTTAAGTCAAGATTTGCAAAATTCCCAACTAAACGTAATTGATTCTTTTAACAAAGCTGATGTCATTTCTAACTCTTTGAAAATATCTTGCGATGGAAAATTTCTACAAATTTGGAAAGACACTAACCAAAGAGCCGAAAAAATTGATGTCGAAAAACCAAATCTGCCACGTCGTAAGAGAATTCCGAAGCGTATTGATTCGGAATCAAAAATAGAAAATCATATATTTCAGAGTCCAGAAGATTTTTATAGAAAAAATTGTTATAGTTCTTTTGTCTTTCGGACATATGTATGTGTTTGCCTTATCAAAATATGTTCTTCCGACGAAATAAACATTATGAACGTTATATCCTACATTACTTTTTCATAATCATGATTTTGTAAGATTAGCAATTAACAAATTCCACACCCGCTTTCAGAACGTTATGGTACGTACCCCTGCATATAAATACTGATATATAATATTCGTTTGATCGTTTGATAGTAAAAACTAATTTTTTAATTTTAATACTATTTCAATATGTCAAGTTCAGTGCCCATTTAATTTATTTTTATTTTATTTGAGATTAGTGCAGAGATTGATAAGACCTTGAATAAAAAATCTAGCCTTAGACAATATGTTAGCAAAATGTCTATACCACTTCAGGTGTGAATCTTGATAGTTTTGTTTTCTAATTAAAATTGCCATAATATTTGAGATACTATGTATCTTTATAGCAGACAGACAATAATGCTTTTACTGTAGATTAACTGTTTGCTCCAAGGAATTTTAAGTTACATTAAAAGTCTTCAACTATGGTAGCCTTAAAGCAATCCCGGTTATTTTTTGTGAATAAAATTTGCTATATTATTAGCGTTGCTAATCCCCCACTAATTGTACTTAAGTGTAAGAAGTCGCAGAAGAAAAGTTTAAGCAACAGCGACCCCAAAACTTCCTTTTGGAGCCGCATACTCAATTTTTTTTAAGAAATTTATTATTAATACGTAAATATTTACTTATACACATGTAAATATTGTGATTGGTTAATTTATATTGTAATCTTTTCTAAGTGATTGGTTCCATATTTTTTTTTCAAAAATTACTCTTTTGTGAGGAACAGAAAAAATTAACTCAAGGATTCAATTCCATATACCATAAAAAACAATTTTGTGGCTAAAATTATTGGCGATTGGCAGTGATCAATTTTTATATAATAACAATTGGAATGTTACAGAAAATTAGGTAAGGTTAATGGGTTAATATTTTTCATTTCATGACTAACTGTTTGGTGTGGTTTCTGGATCGGCGGTATCATTGGGTCATTTTTCTTTGAAGATGAGGAAGGATAATTCTTTACAGTGAAAGGAGAGTGTTACAGTGCAATGAAAACTGATTATTTCTGACCTATTTTTGAAGATATGGACTAATAGCGCGCCGCGTAACACAAGCCATGGAAGAATCGACCGATCGATTGATTGAAAATTGAGTTATAAGCCGTTTTGGTGATGTACATTCGCTACACCACAGCAGCGATTTGACTTCGTTGGACTATCATTTGTGAGAAGCCGTGTTACCCTAGCCATCAAGCAACGATTAATGCTCTTTAGGACGAAATAGATGCAACCATCGGTCAAATAGAGCTCCTTACTGTCGAAAATATACTGAAAAATTGAATTCATCGAATGGACTACTGCAAGGCCAGTCGAGGAAGGATTGACCGGAAAGATTGTCGTTTCGAAGAAAAAAAAAAACACAATCAAAGCAAAGTATTAATATTTTATTTATAGCAAATTCAAATTCCAAATTAACTATAAATGGTCTGCCCTATATTGGACATTTTATGCCAAAGTAAAAGAAGTTGGACCTTGTAGTTACCGATTTTGAAATTTATTTTTTTTGTTGGTAGCACTCTACCAGTTGGTGATTTACCACAAATCAGCTTAGCGTGAGTCGAACTATTGTTAGGCTAGAAAATTTTATGAGTTTATGGTACGAGTATATGTATAAAAGCGCTAACTTTTAATATATATTTGTAGGTCTGTAAACATTAAGTCACCAAAAAAATTTTCCCTAAACAAAAAATATTGATTCTTTTAAGGGCAGGGTAACGTATTTAACGTATTTTTTTTTGCATTTTTTATCTAAATAAAAATCTTTTCAAGGATATTGTGTGCAAATTTGAGACGAATCGAAGAAAAACAACGAAGATAAAGCAGTTTAAGCAACCGTGCCTCATACATGACTCAGTGCACGTTTAAAACTTTAAAGCGTTTTTCCCACAACTCAACTTCAAAACTACTGTATCGATTCTTTTGAAATTTTGAACACTATTTTTGTACAAAATTTACAAGGTAACGCTGGAGAGTTTTTTTCAAATTTGTCAATATTTATTATTTTATAATAACAAATTATCCGTTTTTTTTTGTAAAAATCGCGTTTTTCACTTCAAAGTGTTCCCAAAAATTGAAAAACTTAAATTTCAAAAAAACCCCCAGCGTTACCTGGATAAATCGATTATCCAACGAAAAAAAAAATTTTTGTTTTGATTTGACATGATCCAGCACCGACTTATGGTGGGCACCGCAATTCTACTTTCTTTCTGAGACGCTTCCCAAAAAATGCTGCCATTGCAGTAGTTTTCAATATTTCTACCTGAAAATTTTTCAAAGTATTCTTCAAATATTATACTTTGATCTACCATTGGTTTTAACAAATAGATTTTAACTGTGTTGTCGAAAAAATTTCACAAAAAAGTGCCTGTTTTTGCACGAATTAACGTTACCCTCCCCTTAAGCCATTCTTTTTCAAAAAGAAAAATCTTTTTAATTTTCTATCTTAAAAGGTGAATTATATTTTGAGATAAACTTCATTGACGGAAATAAGATATTTCAAAAGCTTGGAAAAAATTAATGGTATTGAAATCACATTTTGATCACAAGGTAAAATTACTTTCGTTTTGGCAAAGAGTATCCCATATATGTATAAGTAGGTACGATATATTTTTTTTATTTAAAATATTTTTTATCACGAAACTTTTCATTGTATGGTGCTAAACGGCGATTCAGCGGTCGTTTCCGTCTTCGTTTTTCAATGTAATCATCAATATTGACGTCGTTTTGAGCATCACACTTCTGACGCATGTGATCTGATTTCGAATCATGCAATTTAATACGTTTTACCACACCCTTTCGCCTTGAGGCTTTATGTAGCGAACCCAAATCTTGATGTTCAACCTCAGACAGGAGTGGAATTAACATTAAGTTACTTGGTGAATTTTCATTTTCCTCTGATGGATATAGTAAAGGTACCGTAGGTTTTTCATATATATATCCTCCGAAAGTCTTTGGCAGTAAAGACTTCTCCAGTTCACTTTCGATTTCAGCTGATGTGAATTCTATACTTTTATTCTCGGATAGAACTGAATTTACAAGTAGCACGTTTATACTGCAGCACTAAAATAAAAATTATGAATTTGCAGTTTGCATAGCTCATTTGTGTTGTTATTTTTTATTTACCAAAAATAACGAAAATTTAAACATTTTCTTTGACAATGGTCTTAAAATTCTTAAGTTAACTGTTTACTATCAGCACAAAATCTTGACTAATTATAGTTTCTGACTAATTTCATAGTTACCTTGTGGGTTTTGATTGTCTTGATTTTTGTCTTTTTGTTATAATAAAAAGTCACCAAAACTTTGACTATTGTAAAGAACCAATAATAATTTTTTTGTTATGCATACACTGTAAAGACTTTTATTCTTGAATAAAATCATGTTATTTAAATTTTAATATTTTTCTAGGCTCTACGAGAATACGAAAATAAATATAAAGTAGATTTAAAAAATTAAACAAATTATAATGATTCACCAGAAATTTCAACATTTTATCCGCTGAGACTCTCAGCCTGAGAGCTTAACTTTGTTATATATTACCAAAGCGGTCTTTGCAAAAAAAAAAACAATCAAATTTTAGCAGTGTAGCACCATATAAAGAAACAATAATAAAATTACGTCAGAATTGTCAATACTATCGAACTATTATTTAAACATATACTATACACAAATAGGTTCTAATTAAAATTTCGCATAAACGATCGAAAAAGCTTTAGCAACATTGTTGCGATCAAGTAAATGTTGCCTCATTTGAATATGTTGCAATGTTGGCAGAGGCTAAGCTAGATTATTTGAGTCTACTTTTAGGAACCATTCCTTAACGAAACTTAAGAATTTGTTTTTGGCATCAAAGTATGTATGTGTATAGGGTGAACCAAAAATCGAAAAACAGCAAATTTAATTTCTTGTTTTTCTTGAAATTTAATTTTTTTTCCTCCTTAGTATTAACTGACGATAGTCTTATCAATTTTTAATGGGCATATATGTACGCCCACTGAAGTTATTAAAGCTCCTTCACATAATTATGAAATAAAGTTTTTGCTTCACGTGTAAAATATTAGTACAATGTACAATTTAGAGTTCACGTCAGCAATGCATTGTAATATTGCGAAAAAAATAACTCATGAGTCATCTCCTTCAGTCAAAACTCTAAACGCTGGTAAGCTTATGCTTTATGCAAATAAAAACTTTAGCTGGTCTTAACTAATCGAAGTCAAGCAAAGCATTTATGCAGTGTCATCCTCATATAATTAGTCACACTGAAAACTTTAAAGGTACCTTGTTTTAGTAATTAAAAATCTTTTCTGTTACTTATTAAAAACCTTTGACACATTTTTTTATTAAAAATCACAATCATTATTAAGCTAATCATAATTATCTTAAATAAACCTAAACAGTTAGTTATAATTTAGTTAAATGGATCTTGTTTCAAAACGACTTCTGAATATGCGAATAAACGGCGATCAAGTGGTCGGACTGGTCCCTCAGGTCCTCCAGATCCTGCACCATCAGGCGCACCGTAACTACCATCAATTGTGTTTGTTGCTCCTGTAAAAGCGGCACCATTGCCTGGATTTGTCAATGAACCTCCGAAGTTACCGCCAAAATTACTTCCGGCGCCATTTGGAGGCGCAGCATAAGCTCCGCTTGGAGATGCAGCATAGTTCTGAGTTTGAGAGGCACCATAATTTGGAGTTTGAGGAGCGGCGTAATTTGGAGTTTGAGCAAAACCATTATGATTTTGTGTCGAATAACCTGCAGCATCACCATAATTGGGTCTCGCACTTTGTCCAACATTTGAATTGCCTACTGGTGGTGCAGCATAAGCGCTTGACATGCGTTTTGCCTCCGCAATGCGTTGACACTTATCTGAAACTGGTGCAGTATGTGCACGTGCAGCCACAATAAAATGCTGATGACGTGCATCCCCGCTTTGGGTAGATGCTCCCCCTTCGAGTGTCGACGGCTCACAGTGTCCATTGGGATAGCAGGTGTTAATGATGCGCTTGAAAGGACGTGGATCACCGCCAATTTGCTTATATGGATAACCAGCCAGTTGACCAGACTCCGACTGCGATATATAATTACCATTATTGCCATAGTTACCACCGGCACCACCAGCTTGCTGGGAGGGTGCACCATAATTGGCGGCGATTTGTTGTGCCGCATTACTATGTTGACCACCATATGCACCTTGGCCAGATGCACTGTTGTAGTTGCCGCCTGCTTGAGCATAGCTGCCTCCTCCTGCACCTTGTGTAAATGGATTTCCTCTAGCGGAGTAGCTAGCTTGTTGTGCGGTTCTGGCATGTGCAGTTTTGCCCGGTTGCTGGTATCCCGGTGGCGGTGGTGGTGGCAAGTATACACCTTGTGGAGCAATTGTATGATATCTTACTTGATTGTTGGGTGGCGCAGAACCTGGTGGTGAGTGCTGTTGATAATTAGCAGGTGGTGGTGGTATAACATGCGTCGCTGGCACTGGTGGTAGCTGCCTAGCTTCAAAGACCCGATGTGAGCTCGTTACACCGGATACTACGTAATCACGTGCTGTTGGACCGTATGTTCTTACTACAGCTGGTAAGCTTGCATGACCTGGCGCAGAAACTCCTTGTGACGGTGGGAAATAATTTGCTGAAGTTTGTGCGTAGTTGGCTTGACCAGTGTAGAATGGTGTCACAGGCTTGTCGTAGTGATATTCTCGGGAATTGGAATTTTCCACCAGAAAAGTGTAGAGTATTAGCTAGAAAATTAAAATTTTTTATTAAAAATGATTTTTATTTTATTTTCTATGTAATTTTCGACGTTGAATCTGGTGTTCCTTTTTTCTTATCATGTATAGTTTTTGAGATAAGTGCAACCAAATGTGTCAAAAACTTTGATTTTCAACACCAAACGCCTTGGATCCACTTTGAGTGCACACAAATTACAAATAGAACATTTTTTTTTTCAAATCCATTTAAAAAACGCAAGGTGACTTAATATTTAACAATACAAATGTACGAAAATGGTCTAAGTTGGTATTTTTGATATATGTATTTATCTAAAAAACTGATTGCAAAACTAATACCAGATTTAGTGTTGAAAATAACATAGGAAGTGATCAAAGAAATTTATCAAAACAAATTTATTAAAATGATATTTTAAGCAAGTTCGTGTTTTTTTAGAAAAAAGTTGTTTCAAAAAAATGGTCTGTGATAATGATATTAAATTTTACTTATACTTGGTCTGGATGTTATTCCTTTAAGTTAAAACAAAAAAAATGTGTTTTTGTTTATTTTATTAAAGTCCTCCATTTGAATACTTTGCTTATTCCATTAATCGAAGCAACAAATTTCAGTCATGGTCTCATGGTTTTTTAAATACTATAATTAACATTTTCCTATAAACGTAAGGTTGAACAATTTTTTCCAGAAAAGTTATGAATGCTCAAAGTTCTTAAGTGCATTTCAGTAGCCATGCTTGGAGATTTTTAAAAAAGTCGAAATCCTGAGTCCGTCTTTATCTATTTCATTTAATTTTTAATATCAGAAAACCGTGAGCTTAGCGTACAAATGCTGAGTTTTTAATTTTTGAATTAAATGATAGGACTGTATTTCAGAGATCAAAAATTCGTAACGAATATATAGTTT
Source organism: Tricholauxania praeusta (assembly GCA_949775025.1). NCBI lineage: Eukaryota > Metazoa > Arthropoda > Insecta > Diptera > Lauxaniidae > Tricholauxania > Tricholauxania praeusta. Next base: position 35,566,980 of record OX459029.1, on the reverse strand, counting down.
GGTTGGTGAAAAGAAATTAAAAATGGTATCACCTCTGTTTTGACTTTGTATCAATTAAAGTTCATTTTTTTGTATAAAAGGCGCCACGCTCATGTGTCCAAAATAGCTTACTCTTTATTGAGTGCTTGCGAAGTTCAGCAAACGGTGCCACATTTATTTAAATAGCTCTCAGAAAACCTTTTAAAGTTTTTGCTGGTATGGGAGCAGTGGAGTCATTTCACCAAAAGCTTGGGGGGAGGGCGAGAGCTTAAATGACATATCGAATCGATGATATTTTGAATTGATTTGGGGTGCCAATGCCCCCCTAGTTTTACCCAATTGACGCCTTTGTATGGGAGGTGCCACGCCATATTTTCATAATCTGCTCAGTTTTTTAGTGTTTCTTCGCATCATTCCTATTCATAAGAGTTAAAGGACCCCGGAAACTGTTTGACCGTGCGGAAAAATATAATACCTTACTGCCCTAGATTGTTGCTTCTACTCTATAATAGGTGGGACATCTTCTTCACGTACTAACTTTTTTGACACTTCGAACGCCACATCTGCTTTCCTTTGAATTATCTGTAGAACAAACCGCAATTTACTTGTCTATCCTTACTTGGAAGCGAATCGGAAGTTCTCCCCGATTTTTGTAATGTAAATGACAACATAATGTAACACAACGTTGCGGCGCCCAATGAAGGCATAACAGCTTTCCTATTTGACTGCTACAATCTACTTTTGGATATTTTCGCTTTAGCTTTTTTGTTTCCGACCAATGCAGACATTTATGAGGAAACAAATTTAATGTAGGTATTTAATAAAAAAGATAAATATGGTAACCTTAATTTTTATTAATACCTATTTACTACGTTCAATTATCGCTGATAGGGGCAATATTTGCACACTATTGTGTTTTAATCAAAATTTTTAATTGTTTTTATTCCAGTCCGAAATACTGTTAATATGTTTATATCACTTGATTGATACATAAAGCTTTTTCGTTACTAAGAAAATAGTGCTAAGGGGCCGTTCATAAATTACGTAAGACAATTTCATGACTTTTTGACCCCCCCCCCTCCCCCGAGTAAGATTTAGTAAGATTCTCACTACCCCCCCCTCCCCCCCTTCCGAAATCTTACGTAAGATTCATAATTAAGGTGAAACTAGTCAAAAAATGTATTTTTCATGTGATGTACTATATTACTATATTTAATTTTAATATAAGTACATATGTTACATATTAAATAAATATTACGAAATTGCAAACTATACATTTGTTTTTCAATATGAATAAAAAAAGTCATCGTAAGTCATCGTTAGTTCATGCGCTTTTCAACCAGTCCGATAGTGAACCTACAATTGGCACACCCGACTCGTCTGTTGAATTTTCTGATTCACATTCAAACCCTGTAACATCAATATCCTCGTCGTCATGCCACTCTGCAACTTGACAAATCTCCGATTGTTTTAAAATGCAAAGGCTTTTCCCCTGTCCACGTTTCAAAATTGAAACTGGTTGAATCATGTGAGTGCGACTACAGTCTTTTCCATGTAGTTTTTTGTGCATTACAGTAGCTTTTTTCGAGGCAAAGTACTGGTCACAAATATTACAAACTCGATCAGCTAAGACGTTTGCAAGGGAAGGACAAAAAAAAATCGTAAGGCATGATTTTGAACTGTGGATGTACTTTTGACCAATCGTAATTTAACGCTAAGCGAAGAAATAGAGGACAAAACTGATTGCTGTTTTGGTCTCCTGTTGAAGAAGGAATCGAAAGCGAATCTTCTTGTTGAAGAGGACAAGTGCAAGGGGGTGGTAAAGAACCGGGACAACATCAATAAAATTTCAAAGTCGACGTATCTGCGTGTAAATGCCTGAATAATAGCAAACTTGTGAGACGGTGTTACAAGTCGACCCTGCGTGTAAACAACATACATATATTCCAATACATAAACAGAAGAGAAGTTAGAGTCGATTACTTAAATCGATTGTAATCGATATTTCTGAATCTTTCGTGACTGTCGAAAATTCAAATATATTTCATTACTGCCACAAATGACGATGCGTTAATACGACTTTAATGTATGAATACGCATTTTAAATCTTACGTAAGATGATCATTCACCCCCTCCCCCCTTCTCGTAAGATGTAGTAAGAATCCGCCGACCCCCCCCCCCCCCCTAAACGTCTTACGTAATTTATGAACGGCCCCTAAGCAACACAATTCACATCTCTATCACGGCTTAGAACGTCATTTACATAGGTTTCAATTTATAAAAATTATTTTTCACTTAAGCACAGCGATTATATATCAGCCCATAAAATACTTTATCAAACATAAGTATGTGATGCAATAATGGGATCTTATTTTGCCTGAGAAATAGTTTCAGAAGAGCGCAAAATGTCGTTTAAGGTTCGAAATTGGCAGCCTACTGACAATACACACATGGTTTTAGCTTAAAACTGGAACTCAAAGATGCACTAGCTTCGATTTGAAGCAACAAGATAAAACAAAACTTATAAGTTTCAAAACTTGAAGCTCGGTTTTATCAAAATTAATTTTATGAGCTTTGACTGTTAAGAGTTTATTCCACGTACTTTTTAATCTTGGCACTGTTGTCACTAAGTTATTTTGCTTAAACTGTTCTCTATAAGAATTTGGCTGAGTTTTATTTTTTACATTTGACAAGATAAGGTCCCTCTATCGTATTCACACATATTTTTTCACTTAAGAGATATTTAGTTTTTATTTACCGTTACTAACAGCCTCATTTTAACTTGATTTATTTTTAATCCCTAATTTAAAGTTAAGCGCACACTTCCGATATCAAAGATTGTTTAATCCGCGCGACGATGGTTTCACTTTCGTTGTTCACAACAAAATGTTTAACACCAAAAACCATCCAAATAGTTGTAACCATCGAAGAATATGACTGGGTTGGTATAACATCAGCAACAACTGCGGCTACCACCGCTTAAGAAATTTCCACACTCATCAACTCATTAAGCAGACAATGCTGTGGAAATGCTGAATAGTGGCACAAATAAACAGAGAAATGGACAGATAGATGGACGGACGGAAACATAGATGGAGGGCCGCATGCGATAATCACAATAATAATATGTTATATCTTCTATGTATTATTTTAATATGGCTAAGTTGCAAAGACACTAATGAAAAAGCGATTCATCGCTTCAAATTATTAAAATCTAAACTTGTTTTAAAACAGCTAAATTTTGATTTTTATCTTCACATCTGCCGCGTGTTTCCAAACTGAATGAGAGTAAGTTAAATGACTGTTGATTGACCCCAACTACTATGATGCCATTCATCAACCTCTCCGGCAATGTTACAACCCATAACGTAGGGCAGGCATAACTAACACTATGCAGCTATCATTTTGCTAACATCTTAAGTTTATAGTTGGTACATTGAAAAAAAAAAAAAAAATGTTTGTATTAAAGTTGAAGTCTTCTTCTAGAAGAAGAAGGTATAAAGTATGCAAATGTTTTTCCATTTTGATCTAGTCAGTTAATTTATAATTTGCGTGGCTTTATCAAATTCTTTTAATATTGAAAAATAGTCTCAATTGAATTTATTACATATGACGCATTTAGTTGTGATTGACATCATTTTTATTTTGAAATAAACGTATAGTTATGGTTTTTAGTCCCATATGAGTTCAATCATTACCTGCAACATTTCAACAAATTGTGTCATCGGTATATTATATTGAGCTTCATGTGATTGCTACCAGAAATTATACAAAAATAACAAAACAGCTTTTGAGTTGACTGTCCCTGAACAAATTTACTGCGTTATAACGTTTTGCAAATGCCGGCATGCCGTGAACGTCGTTTGTCACACTCCGGCTTCTGTGCAATTTAAAAGAAGAACCTTCTGGACTCTATGAAAATACCCTCACTTCACCCTACTTACTGCTGCGCACATTTTTATCGTTGTGTATTTTTTCAAATGCGCTATTTACGGAATTTGCAGTATTGTTATTGTTGCATCATTCAGAAAAAACAAAACATAAAACTGGAGCGAGCGAACAAAGAAACAACAATGCGCACCTTATGGACAGCTTTTCTCGTTTCGTTTGATCAGTGCACTCTTATTTCTACACTCATGAGCAGGTTTTTTTCTGTTGCTGTATTTGTGGCTTTTGCTTTCAAGTAGCTCCTGCTTCCAAAATTTTGCCCATCTATGGTATACATAACGGTTCAAAACTTCCCGCTATTCATTTACTCTTGCGTTCTGTTTCATTAATCAGTGTAATTCTGTGGTGGCGAAATATAAGAATTTTGAAAATGTTATTCCTTGTGTGGATTTGTTTATTTGAGTTTTATAAAATTGATCATTTCCACTGTTGTAAGAATAGGTCACAGAAACAATTACGCTCCGGAATAAGGGAGCCTCATTAATAATAAAGCCAAAACTGGGAAAACTGTAGTTATTTCAACTGAGCTTATGAAATATTTCAGAAAAATGTTATATAATGCTCTTAGATTAGTACAAGCTTGTAAATTATACTTAACACAAAATAAGATTATGCGAATAACACCAGATGATAATAGAGCTATAGTGCGCAAGAGTTAAGCAGATCTTTTCAAGTATTCTAAACAAATTATGTGTGAAATCAATGAAGAATTTGATCTTAATTTATCAAGAATGCTCATGGGAAGACGATCAAACGAAGTTCAACTTTTTGGTCGTTTCGCAGAATCAAATAAGCAATAAGACTTAAGTTTTTGGAAAAGTATTATTTGAATCAACAAAGCAAAAATAAATAGATTGAGTTCTAATGGACAAAGCACCGTCCATCGTCCTAAAGGTCAATTCTGAGGGTCAAAACAAAGAATACCATTAGATATGGTGGAGGAAGCATAATGGCTTAGTGTGCATTTCCTTGGAATGCAGCAGGTCCAATTGTTCGGATAAATGAACAAATTAAACGACGTCAATATAAAGATATACATTTCTATTTCGATTTCATGTTGAAACGTTTGACTTTCAAGCAGAGTCCCAAGCACACGGCGAAGGTTACAAAGGATGGCGTAGGATGGAAAAAAATAAAGGTTTTGAATTGGCCAATCGAGAGCAAATGGAATGATATAAATCTCGCCAAACAAAATCTCACACCAAAACCTTAAAAACTTTGATGATTTGCGGACAGGAGTACAAAAGCCTTTCTACTCCATTCCAAGGGAATAAAACATATTGAAGCGGTGAGTAACTTTCCATAGAACTTATTTTATGAAATTAGAAGATTTCTAAGTTTTTTCAACAGATTTCTCGTGTTGTGCTATTTGTGTTTCCTAGTCGTAGTAGACGCAATCTTAGAATCAATAACCATTTTGGAACCTTGTGAAATATTATTTTAATCATTCTTATTATTAGTTTCTGAACGAGTTGCAAATTAAGTAATTTTGGTTTTATGTTAAAATTTTTTGTATGAAAAAAATTTATATGTTTAACTTTTTAGCACAATTAGTGCTATTTACATGACCACGGCTACTAAAATTTAAAGTTTGTTCGCAGATATGATTTATAATCATAGGACATTTCTCGTATTTCACCCCACATATGCAGCACATTATATAGTTCTACGTACTTATTTTTACCAATACTTCGTATCTCGGCCTTTATCTGGAAAATACTAGGGTATCACACATGCTTTGAGGTAACTAGCTTAGATCAGAGAATCGTTTCTCATAAGCTGATGATGCTTTGTTCTAAAATGTTTATGGAATGTGGGATATTAAATAGCAAAATTTAAAATTAATGTGGTTAATTGTTTATTTATCTTAAGAAATTTAAGTTTAAAAGCCCATAATTTGTTACAAATTAACTTCACATAAGGTTCTAACGATTTTATCATATTTTAGCCAAAATATTTCTCTCCATGTAACAGTGCGTTTATCGTAGACAATTTTTTTGTTTTATTTTTGAATGAAATTCGATAATCATTTACAGGGAAATGAAGAAAAAGTGAAAGAGACGGTAGTGTAGGGCAAGGTAGCGGAAGCTGATAAAAGTGTTACGATGTCATGTAAATTTTAAAAACCTGAAAAATGTTGCATGTAGCAAAGAAATTCACAAATTTCGTAAAATGATTGGCAAAATACAAAATTACTGTTAGTGTATTTAAATGATTAAAAAATGCGTATTTGTAACTTGGTATGCAAATTTAACCATTTATCAGATAGAGTGTCACAATAGAGACAGCTATCACCGGAGGGATTACGTTGCTGAACTGTTTGTTATTTCATTTTGATAATTTCAACATATTTAGTAACTTTTAGTAATTTATTTTAATTAATTCGGTTCCATAATCGCTAAGTGATTAGTAAATGATTTATTTGGATTGGATTACAATTTTACATTTGATTTATCTATGAATATTGTTTGTTTATTTGGTAGTAATGCTTTTTACTATTAGCAAGTGTTTTAACTTCGAATTTATTTGGGATGTCTATTGTTTCAAGAGCTTTACGATACGTTTCTTGTTTTTTAACTTTGCATAAATATTTGAAACACATCATTAATAAACATCTAAATGATAATAAGCAACATTAATCAGGTTGAGTTTGAATAATGTAAAAATTTGATTTCAGTAATCGAAGATGAAGAGAAATTATATTGTATAAGAAATTTTTAAAATTTTAAATGCAAATTGTTAACAATACATGAGAAGAAAGTTTGTTCAACCAAAAGTGTTTGATGTAAAACAATTTTTTTTTTTTTTTTTAAATTATAATAATTAATTTTTAGCTAATATCGCATATTCATCATTTCTTCTATGAAGACTACGAACCACATGCCACATGTTCGCAAAGTTTGTAAATTATTGTAATTCATTTGTTGCTCTGTGTTGTGGGAAGATGTTTGTAAAGTCATGGGTCAAAAACAATTATCCAGATGATCAGAAATTCATTGAAGCAGTGAATGTTGAATTTAGTTTCGAATCAGATAAAAGAAATTATAATATGCTTACAACCTTCGAATGCGGATGGAATGAGTGAGCTGCACTACTTACCTAGTGATAATTGAAGTAAGCGATTTTTCAGATGTTATGTAATTGATCATCAATCTTAAGTTACATAACATCAATATTTTTCTTTCTGTTGACATGTTCAATTTTTAAAATAGCTTCAATAACGTGCAATTAAGCGATTGATTGATGGTTTCTTAGTTATGTTGCTATTTACTAACCTTTAAGATAAATTGAAGCCTCTAAAAAGGTTAGACTTAAGTAGCTTTAGCTGAAGAGCTACATTAAGTACTTCTAGTCTCATAGAAAAATGTTACATGGCTAATTAATTATTCGAGCACTGTTGTAATGCTTTAAGCCACAATGAACATACGAGGGTGGTCTAATAAATATGAGCTCTAATGAGTCGATAGAAAGAATGCTGTGCACTTTTCGAACAGTCATTGGGTAGAACCAGTTATTTTTACCCGACGTTTTGGAGTCGATTAGCAAAAAAATGTTCAAAAAAACAATATCCCGATGCGGCATTTTGAATAATAAGTGCATAATATTCCTAAATTTTATTTATTTATATTTTATAAACAAGTTATGCCTTTGATTACTAAAAAACATGAGCCTTGAAAATTCGATAAAACAAAGAATCCATTATCTGACAAGACTTAAATTTGGAAACTATAAAAGAGTTTTCTACAAGCATTGTTCGATTTTTTTGCACCACATATTTATCGGCCGTTTTTTGAATAACTGCACACCTGACACTTTTGATACGAAATTTATCAAAAACTATTAAAAGACCCATAGACCGAATCCATTTCAAATCAAGCAGTCTGACCAGTGGTGTCACTTCACCAAAAGCATGGTGGGGGGAGGGCAAGAGTTTAAATAACATATCGAATTGATGATATTTTGAATTGTAATGTATAGTGATATCAGGTTCTTGGGGGGTTCAATGCCCCCCAGCCCTATCCAATTGACGCCTCTGAGTCTGACTGACTTCAAATTTTGATGGTTGCCGATTAAATATGTTTTTTTTTTGTATCAGAGGAAATAAGAGGACACCTCTATTTAAATGAAAAACATTTTTTACGAAGTTATGCGCATTTTCATTTTAGGTGTCAAAAATCGAAAAATGGGTGGGATTTTTCTAAAAAAAGAGGAATTTCCTTCCACATATTCCACAATTTATTTTTCTCTCTTGATTCTAATAGAACTTCTGATTTTCTATTAGAATCCTTAAAAAATTTTGAAAATGGCGGACTTATGACATTTTTTATTAAGGTTATGGAGGTTGATTTTCTCAAATATCTCATATTTTTTTTTGTTTAAAGTTTTAGCGTATATTTATACCAATATGGGGAAAAAATAACATGAATTTAATGTGAGCTAAGTGACATTTTGGGTCAGGAGAATTTTGTTTTTCAAAATTGAAATTGAAATTTTTCTTTTACAACATTGCCAAGCAATCTACGATACCTACTATTCAAAAATAAATAACAAAAGCAATATTTCAAATTGCATTCTGTAAATTTTTCTTGCTTTCTGAGCTCTTAACCATTTTTTTCAATCTACGGGAAGTACCTCCATAAAAGAGATGCAAACTCGAACAAACAAAAACATTCAAATTCCGCAGCAGTACATTAAAAAAAAACATGCAATTAAACCTCCCACCTTGGGAAAACATTCCCCCTTGAAATTACCTGAGTATTAGCCTATTAATATTGTCATTAAAAATATTTCATTCAAAACCGTTTTTGAGCTTTTTAATTATGAAAAAGAAAAAATATGGAATTTTCCCCTCTTCAATAGCCATGCAAATAATTTGATCGAAATATTAGTTTTAGCCACAATAACAAGCTCTCTCTACTCTTATTCTGTAATCACTAAGTTTTAGATTTTTTTTTGTATCGCAACACTTTTATTTGATGTTCTCTAACAAGCTAATATTTTTTTTTTCACTTTAAGCTTTCTATACTTAAATTATTTTTGCGTTAAATCGCAAAAACAATCTACCATTAGCAAGTTCGTTTTGTTGTTTCATCAAAAACAAATTGCAGAAGTGTAATGAATAAATAATTGTATTATACTTAGGTAGAATGTGAACTCATAGAAAATTATCTTACTTGTTACAATTTGCAGAGCTCATTAAGAGCTTGATTTCCCTAACCTATATTTTACACTGTGTAAATGAACTCGCAAGTAACAACATACGCGGCATGATCACGGTGTTCAAGAACAGGTCATAAATGAAAAGTTGTTTCAGTAAAAAAGTCTTCTTAATGAAAAAAAGAAATGAATTAATTAAAAAAAAAACTGCTCGATTCGTAAAATATTGTGGTTTTTTAAATACCAACGAATCTAAACTTATTTGAAGGATTATTTTAGTGGAAAAGTTTTTGCTTGGGTATTAAGAGCCCCTAAAGTTCGGAATATTATTTATATAATACATATCTAATTTACATATATATGTATGTATGTATATAATAATTTTATGCAGCACTTGTGCTCATTTTTAAATACAAATTACTTCGCAGTACTTATATATACTTATAAAGAGCAAATAATATAATTGCTTAGTTTTATATTAAATCGACCCAATTTTATAAAAAGTGTTGAAATTTTTTAATTATTACAGAGGATAGGGCCAGATAGAATGCTTTCAGGGGCGGCATACTTTGAATGTAATTGATTTATTTTTTAGTAATCACTTGAAATATTTTATTTTTGTTGTAATATCATATCATGTGAAATACATTTTTTCGCTTATAAATTTTGTTGCGACATGATATCGCATTAGATTTTATGAACATTTGTTCTCCATTAATAGTTCATTCATTCATTCAATTCAATGAATTGAATTTTTCAAATTTTTTTTTTTGCAATTTGCATAAAACGTTTTATATGTTAGTTTCAAAAATGTATAGAATATAATCATTTCCATTAAAAAATAGTGTTGACTTCCACAACTTTTTTTCTGACCTCTACAGTGAATTTAACTTTCTTGATGCTAATGGCAAAATTGGTGAGAAAAAAAATTAAACAAAGCTGTGCATTAGCAACTTTCTTTGACTTTGACCATAACTTGCACTTTTAATAAAGGCTGAATGAAAACAAATTCACGAAATCAGACAATAAAAAGAAGAACAAAATATGTTTTACTTAATTTATTTAATATCCATACCAAAAAAGTTAAGAAATTAACATTTTCGGAAGTAAATAATTCTAGTGTGTAATCTTAGAACTGCGAGTTGCTTATAAGTACATATTTTGCTTACAACTGAATGCCATAATGGCGAGATTATTAAAGCACCCTGTGAGCAAGGACATTTATAGAAATATCGCTAAAAAACATAGCGAAATTTTAAAAAATTAACATTTTCAGTGTAATAAGTTTAAGTTTTTGAACATTTGCAAATTTTTTTAAGGAAGATTATAATTATCATGTTATAAAAACACTCATCCAGCTTGGAGTTGATCTGTAGATAAGTTGATCTGAGATCTGTAGATAAGTTTCATTATCCAACTTTTTTCCTTCAATCATACTCAGTATATCTATTTAATATCGAAAATATTTGTATCTGAGTTGAAATCTGACGCGTGGTTGGCAAGAAGCTTCATGTGAACATCAATAGTTGACAACAAATCAAATATTTACTGTACCACCATAGGAATATGACATAATCTTAATTATTACACCTGACCAGATAAGTAAGCTTTTCACAGATCGTATCACAACTACTGGGCAGTTATTTTTATTCCGAGTTCGTTAGTCGTTGTCTTATACAAATCGCTAATTTAACTTTATCGCGAATAAAACACTACCAACACTATGCAGCGCAATTACCTGAAAACATTGAATGTCAACTGCATCAAAGCCACGCATAAGCGCCAAACAATAGTAAATGGCATTCATTCAGTCATTGAAACAAACGCACAAAAGCCATCCCTAAGCACGCACAAATCCAAGAGATTTCTATGTGAGATCAACTTCAAAAGCACACACATGAACAATCTAACACGCATACACTTAAGCCAACTTCAGTTGCAACAGCGAAAGTGGCCAACATTGCGTTTCTGCACTTGTAATGTGCAATGCAACAAAACCGCGATATTTCCTTCCGCCACCGACAAAACTCAGTCCACACATTCAAATGCTTTGTTGCACGCGGAACTTACATTACGGCTCAATTGCAGGTAATTCAGGGTTAAACTGTAGGGTTTCTTTAGCCAATTGAGAGAAGTTTTACACGCTTTCGTGACATGTCGCGCCGGAAAATTTATACGTGCGTAATTGAAGCAAAAGAGGACATTACATACATATATCGCTGTGTCGAGTTTCTGTACGAACAGTGGGGAGCACGTGATAAAAACCACAAGAGTGTGAATGAATGCATTTCATTAGAAATATAGTTTTTTTTTTTCTGTGAAATCCAGCGAGTATAAGTGTTGTTTCAAACTTAAGCAAATATTATTTTTAATATTGCTTACATTTCATTATATTATGTTTTCGGACTTCGTGAAAATTACTTTTTTTTGTTTTCCACGCTCTGTTAAGCACTGGCATAATTAAGTTCATAGTAGTAGCATTCACAAGGCACTCAAGATTTCCAGGAACCGCCTTCAAAGTATAGCATGAATTACTGCTGGATTCACTACTTCAGTAATATTTGAAAACAGCTAGATTAAACTTAAGATGTCCAGGAAGTATCTTCAAAGTATTATCTACATAAAATACTTTTGACTAACTACTTTTGGTACAATAAATTAACATTTTCATCTCATTTTATTTTCTTGGAAAACTAAGTGTTCTTTAATCAAAAAATATGTTATAAGAAAATTTTGAACATAAGTAATAGCCTAGAAAACCATATGAGTCATATCAAATTATTTTCAATTCTATGACCCTAGCTATGACCCTCATAAGGAAGTCAATTGAGGCAAATGAGTGTGCTTAAAGTTATCAGAAAGGAGCCTCTTTTTACACTGAACTGACTTATCAATGAGCACTCTTAATTATGAACGAAAATGACTCTTCACAGATTTTCTGCGGAACTCTTACCCTCGCAAAAAAGGGTCGTAAGCGATCCAAAGGTATAGAGCGAACTTTATATCCGTTAAACTATTTAAGAAATATAAAAAAAAACAAAACATGAAAACGGACATTGAGTCAAACTTTGACGCTTTTATGTGCGGCTTTGTCGGCCAACTATTGAAAGGTGTAATATCGCATGCAAATTATCTCAAATGTAGGTGGTCGAAATCCCACCTCCGTTCTGCTGTTTGAGGGTTAAAAGCTGATTTTGAGAAGGCCTTATAAAAGCTCTTACGCTTGCAGGAATGTGGATTGACGTTGCTTGTTGTATTGTTGAAAGTCTTTTCCAGGAGAATTCTTGCAGAATTTTTGTGCCACTTTACTTTAAAGAAATCGCTCCGATAACAAAATCGAAAACGAGCCGAAAAATTAGTAATCAGCCAAAACTCTGGTTTTTACCCTCAAAATTAGAGGCAATTGAAAAACATATCAATGTTTTTTAATACAAAATTCGTAATGAGAAAACTACAAAAGAATCGGGCTATATCAAATCGGGTGGTTATTTTTCCCCAGTCATCCCCAGTCATCCCCCGTCATCTGTTTACGCTCGAATTTTGGGATTGGAATATTTTTTTATATTTCGTGCATTATTTACAGCTCAGCTGTATGCATAGATCCCACTAAAAACGAAATAGTATTCGATATTTAAATAATATAGTGCCACTGTGCAACGTGCTAATCTCCAGCTCTTGCAAGAAAGCTGCAATTGAGTTGAAGATGCAAATGCAGTTGACTTAGATAGATCACACGGCACGCCCGTCTTTTGTCAACGAGTGTCTGTTTATGTGTGTGTGTGCGTGTGTGTTTATTTGTTGAGGTGCATTCATGCTGCAACTGCAGTTGTTGTTTTTGTTCTAATTTGCAAATTGCACCATAGTACACTTGAAATGAGAGGTGTCTGTGCGTGCAAGTATATAGATACGGTGACCATATATCTGAGAGCAAAATATAGGATAAAAATAATTTATTTTTTCTTTATAAATTATCGACTAACATTAAAAAAAAAATTGAAATATAGTCAAGTAGAAGCGTCCTCATGTAATTTTTGCGCACCACTAGTGAAACAATTTTTCATTAATTCAAGTCGTCATGGCTCAAGAAAGAGAAAAAAATGCCTTCGGTGCTCTTTTCAAATTGCAAAGGAAAAATGTAGGCCAGTTGCAAATAAAAGGTAAGGCCTGTTTTGCTGATGTTCAAGGAAATTAGAATTAAATATTAGCGTAAGCATTATATTTTATGAAAACTTGATGGTGAAAATATCGATGGTAACAAAATTGGTATAACAATGAAGACACTTTTAAATGACGATAGTTTTCACTGACTTGCATCCATTATCAGATGTCAGATATCGCCTTAAGATTCTTCATTTGGCAATAAAAACGTTAAGGTAAAAATGATAAACCGATTTTGTTGCTTCTAATAAATGCACTGATCCAAAAATGTACATGAATTTTTAAGAAAAAGTTTCTTCAAATTATTTACATATGTAATTTTTCTTTCACAATAAAGAAAAGATCATATAGCCAAAGAAACGTTCCAAAAAACTAGATTTATCATAAGAATTGTTTCTTATAACTTTAAGTATGCGATTCATAAAGTTATTGAGTAAAATCCTCTTTAGGTTATAAGAAAGTTTTCTTAGAATACAAAAAATCGCGCTTTTGAGCAATTTCTGGTTCAAGCATAAGAAAAACTTGCTTTTGATCTAAGATTTTTTTCTTACACTTAAAAAAATGTTTTTATTTCAGCCTACGTTTAAAAACATTTGCTTATAATCTGAGAAATTTTTCTTATATGCTAAGAAATATGTATTTCTCTGCCCTTTCGACAAACAAAGTGTTCTTTTCATATAAGAAACATTTCTTGGATCATAAGAAAACTTTCTTAGTTAATACAGAATTTGTAATTTTTTTTGTGTTCAAGTTCGTGTTTGCTTTATTTACAATAATTAATGAATGTAAAACTATAGCTGAGATTTTGAAAATGTGACTCGAATATGGAAAACCATTTGAATACAGACTTGTAAGTATGATGAACGAGCAAATTGAATTCCATCTAATAATATATTTAAGTACAGATTGATATCGACTTTAAATTTCTAAATTTAAATGCGAACGATTTTCTGGAAGTATGGGAGGGAAAAAGTGAAAAACTACACAATTTTCTTAAAATCCTGAATGCTGCTAAAAGAGGATCAAATTTTAACAATTGTAGGGCTGCATAAGTACACTTGAAAGAGCTCGCAAGGGAGTTCCACAACAAATTTGAGTTGAAAATATTGAACCCATTTTCAGTCGCTTTCAAGCGTACTTATGCAGCCATCTATTACAAAATAAAATGAAAACAATTACACTTTTTATGTTACTTACTCTGTTATTATAATTTAAGTTATTGAGAACTAAGTATTTCAATAAATTTAATTATAATTTCTATAGCGAACATGTTAATATGATAAACTATCACATTCGAAATAAAATACAGTAATAAGCATTTGTTTCTGCAAACTAAAAGTGCGTTTTCTTTTTAATTGAATAAAGACAAAAGTAATATGTGAAAAATATCTTATAGGCTAAGAAACACAACATCAAATTATATTGTGTAACGTTTCTTATGTACTTAAAAAGTTTCTTATATTCGAAGAAAAGTTTCTTAAAATAATTTTGTGTAATGTTTCTTATACCTTAAGAACTGCTATTAGTATCATAAGATACGTCAATATAACAAATTGTATGAAACATTTCTTGCAATATAAGAAAATTTTCTTAAAAAACTATCGATATGTAACTTTATGAATACTTTTTCTTAGATTATAAGAAATATTTCTTTGGCTAGGTTTTTATGAAATTTTCCTAGCATATAAGTAGCTTTTCTTATCTGACAAGTACAAATTTGGATCAGTGTGAAGGCTCTACTATAATGCTATCTCTTGACTTCGGGGCTGTTTTTACCTTGTGACGGAATTCTAAGCCCCGAACAACTGGTGTATGAGGTGGTTGTAATTATTACCTTAGATATTTTCAAGTTAGGACTTTTTTTGTTTTACTTAACTTGCTTGCAGAAAACGTAATGTTTGACGCATGCAAATTTTCGTCGTTGTATAAAAATCATCCATATATTATAAATAAAAAGTTAAATCCAGCCGACAAAAGTTAGATATCGCTCTTCATGGCAAAATAAAAGCCGAATGGTCACCGCATGTATACAGGACATAGATATTACACCACACATTAGACACTTCATAGTCGTGTGCATCCTTGTAAGACTACTGTTGGCGGCTGCAATCTTTTGTGCATATAAATGCAACAAAACTGAATGTGAGCAAGGGAATCGCAGCTCGTCTGGCTGCGAGTTAATTAAGAGTCATGGCGTGAAAATTCGTGAAAAACTGTGGAAAGTCAGTTTTCCGATATTTTTGCGCCTTTTTTCCTCCATTTTAGGTTATGTTGTGTCAAGGGATTTTCTTATTTTTGTGTTTGTTTGCTTTTCCTTTCTTTTTTTTGCTTTTTTTTTTTGTTTTCGTAGACTCTTTTTATGTTGTCAGCAAATTTTCAATTGCAACACTTCTAATGACGTTCCTAACTTGGGCGAGGGTTTAATGACATCTTGCATATTCAAACAAACACGTACACACACACATACAAGTGGGTTCCCTTGCGCCCACATGCGATGACACTCAGACATACAGTGACGTGCAAAATGAATGCATATGCGAGCTTTTAAAGAAAGCAAAAAACAAAATTGAAAAAAAAAAAAAATTAAAAACAAAATGAGTACGAAAATTCGTCATTAAAGCATTGTAGAAGAAACCGTAGAGAGTTGGGGAAATACGACAACAGCCAACGGCAATGGGCAAAGACAAAACATTGGAAGCAAGAATTCAATTGCTTAAATGGCGCATGTGTTAGTCTCAAGTTGTTTTATTTTATTCAAAAAACAAAAAATCAGTAACTTCTTTAGAAAATTACAATCACACAAACATCAACCATTACACATAATTAGAGAGAATTAGGGTGGTGTCAATTTGAGTATTCTTGTAAAGCCAAACATGGGGTATTGTTAGAAGTATACAACATGGAATGGTGCTTTTTCTAAGAAATAAAACATTAAAATACATCTTGATGTAATTTGAATAATATCGAAACTCGATATGATTCGAAAAGCATGGAGTAGTATCGAAAAATGTTAAAAAGTCGAATACTGAAATAAAGAGTATAAAAAGTCGGATAATATCAAAATTTCGACAAAAGTCAAATTGTATCGAAAAGTATCGCGAAGCTTAAAGCTTCGAAAAATGAAGAGAATTCAATAAAAGACAACAACTATCATTTAGTCGATAGGTAAAGGAAAAATATTGGCAAAGACAACAAAAGTCGATCATATGTATATAAAAATATATCCCATAGAATCGAGAAATCGATTAATGTTTTTGATCTGGTTGACGATGACATGATGTCCAGTTAACGCACGTATTTTTTAAACCTCTCTTCATCGAAATTGGGAAAAATATCGTTCTTAAGTTTTCGAAGCTTTGGAACAGAACGATTTTCAAGGTTAATTTGAGATCAACTGTGATTTTTTATATAAACACCTATATTTATTATTGCTGATCTGTATTATATGGGAAAAAATACATATGTACGTAAGTTTTGTATGAAAATTTTTTCTTTACGACTTAAATTTTATAATGATATGTCTGGCACGTAACTAGAAGTGTATATTTTGCAATTATATTTTACTTCCATATTAAGAAACTAACTTAAAATTTCATTGAATTTGAAAAATGCAAAATTAAGTTCACTTATCTAAGAAAAAATTGTAAGCAAGCACACAGAGATAATTTTTGTAAAAGAAGTATCCAAAATAACTTCAAAAACGAATTAGAAGTGCACTAATGTACATCTATTGAAAACTGATCCAAAAAAGTAAATTTTCTAAATAGGCATATCTATATATTATTCCGGAAGATGAGCTTAAGCTTATGATGGTTGAATTGGTTCATCTCTTTATATTTTCAAAGGACAGGAATGAAAAATCAAAACTCAAAATTATCCAAAATCGTATAAGTGTAAGGCCCGAATATGTCTGCAATTTTTTTTTTTTTGTTTTTATTTTGAGTAATTTGTCACAGTTCAAATATGTATTTGTTTCTATATTGCTACGAAGTGACATAAAGTTGAATCACCCTGATGAGCCAAGCTTAAGTGTAGACGTAAGGCTCTGATTTTTATTGTGTGCATGCATTTTCCCCAGCAAAGATTTTCAATCGTGAAAGAATATCAGTTTCCGAGACGTTGGTATTCTGATGACGAGCGATAGTTTATTTGACAGTGCATTTCCTCATATGAATCCAAAGGAGGACTTTTTTGCGAAATCAAAGATGATATGGAATAATTAATTTTTTTGTACGTCAATTGCGTGGATATTTATATGTACATTGCTTGTATGTTTATTTAGAAATTACCAGATCCGGCCTTGTAGCACCATTCTTTGTACGATGCATATAAGTAATATGGATTCATATTGCATTGAAGTATAAGAAATTTAAAAAATGCCTCAAATGCTAATTTACCTCTTCTAGAAGTGTTATATTTATATAATAATAAATAAATAAATAATAAATTTATCGCCGTGAAGAAGGAAGATTCAATAATCTTAAAATTTTGTCGACTGGGTTACCATGAATGTAGCTGAGGCTTTTCAGCTGCAGTTTTACAAAGGAAGCCATTGAAGCGCCGCTGCTTCACTGTGTGTAAGTGAAAAACTGAAGAACTTTTCCGAAAACGGATTGCGAAGAAGCAAAACTTTCCCGCTCCAGAGTTTCTCTTACAAAAAATACAAATTATTCTACCTATTTTTGACACAGTACTCCGTTAAGTTAAGCACCTTCAGTTTTATGTGAATTTTACTTTGTTCTTCTCTGAGTCACTCTTTGTTGTCGACTGCAGCTTAATTATTTTCCTATTGTTCATTGCAAAAGACTTGACTTGTATGGCTTAAATGTGAAAGAGGAAAAGGTGTGTTGCAACTGACATTCTTTTGGGCGTTGGATTTTTGACACAAAAGTGATACGATACCTTTTAATCTGCTCTCAAGAACAATAAAAGCAACAACAACAGCAATATCGGCGTAATCTATAAAAGGACTCACTGACGGGATTATACATTTTATGTGCATTTTACTTTTTTTTTTGGGTGCACTGAATGTATACATTATGTAATATTTTGATTTACATTTTAAAAAGCTTTCAGATATATTAAAGTTGAACCAATAAAACAGTTGAAAACATTAAAAATGTCCTCACATTTGGTAAGAGAATTTTCGTTAATCGAAAATTGCACTTTTTTTATATCGTCAAAGCACATTAATAAAAGAAACTGTCTAATTTAAGCAAGCGTAAAAAACTAAAGTTTGAGCAAACTTCGAAAATTTGAAATCAAAGAAAGTTGTATAATAATCGGAGCTGGCAAAATTTCGAGGATGATGAGAATGCAGGAAAGATAATTTTTCATTTTTAGGTTACAGAAAACGAAGAGCTTACACATTGCCAGTTAACCAAGCGAAACAATACAAAGCAATTTAAACAGTTTTTGAGCGTTCAGATTTTGTTAGTCTAAAATGATTCATATTTGTGATAAAAGGTTGTGATAAGATTAAAAGAATTCCTCTTGGGTTCTCTATCTTGTACAGACCCACTACGAAACTCAATAGCAACAGCCCTCAAATCTCCATTCACGTATTTTTTGTTCCAGTGAGATTTCTTAATATTATTCAGGATAACAATGCCTGGCGGAAGACCTGTCCTCAGTGAAGAGTACACGACATCCGAAAAATTTTCAGGTAACATATTCCTCACCTCCACCTCTCCCTCGACTACGGTCACGAAACCCAAGCCTTATATGTTTTCACGGCCAGGAGGATAACCATTTTTCCGCGTTTGCTGCTAGCTTAAGGTTTTACTCTCAGGCTTGTCGTATTACTGCAGTTTGTGATTTTCTCAACGTTTGTGGGATTAAAAAGTAGGTTAACTTTGTCATCTAAATTTAAAGAAGCTTTACAGGTTAGAGGTCACTTCGAAAGTTCTTAAACTATATGTACCGATAATGAAATTTACCAAAACCAATATTAATATTATCTCTAACGATTTTGGAATTATAGACAATTTTTTGTTAATTTTGACCGATTTTTTCATTAACCACATAGTTTGCTTCGCGTAAATTTAGCCTCAAAATAATTTATTATATTGACAGAACTATGAGAAATAAGTCGAAATCTCTTTTATTGTATATTTTCCGAAGCACTGCAACTTCATTCCGTCAGATTACGGTAGCCTGATGTTAATCGATCTGTACTTTTCATTGGAAAATCACATTGCAATCTCAGCGATCACGGTGATACAAAAACGAGCTTCTTAAAACTTATACTTTCGAAAAATGGTTGGATCATGGGCCCTGTTGAGGTACCCATGAGTGAGAGAGCAGAGGCTACGGTAAATGACACAACTACGTGTATTGCATAAATGGTAAAATTTTAAGCAACCAGGATAACAACACCTTTATAGTAACCACAAGATGAAATTGATGAAAACATATTAACAATAAGATGATGATAAATGTGCAATATGAAAGCAATAAAAATAAAAACTATAGAGAAACGGTGAAGCACGGAATAATCTCAGCAAGGTTGGTTGCAATTTATTAAAAAAATAAAAAAATTCGTTGATGAGACCGCCTGCGAAAGGATGTTAGTGAGAGAGAGGGTGTCCTGTGCATGCACATATGAGCACAAACAGAATACGAGTTGGTGCGTTGCTTGTAGCTTCATAAGAATATGAAGCTAAAAACGTTCACATATGATGTATGCTACCGTGTTTCAGCTGCAGTGACATCGACACCACCAACTCAAGTTGAAGACGTGCTTCAGTCTTGTGAGACACTCGTTTTTTTTTGCGTCTCGTCGGTGTTTCTTTTTAGGTTTTTGCTGCCTTCAGGCCCGAAAAGAGTAAAGAAGTGGGGCACGACAAGTGGCAGATGAAGGCTCATATGCCTTTCTGTTTTATTTAGGTTTACGTTATTTTTGTTTTTTGCTTTATGTTTTTAATATTTTATTTTTTCTTCTTTATTTTGTCATACATCAAACATTACTGCTGGTTTTTATATCTGCTTACGTAGAAAAAAAAACAGGGGCTTAACCTAAACTTTAACAGCTCATTTACTTAACATTTTCATAATAAAGTGTAAGGATATTTAAGCACTTGAATTCGGCCCTATTTCCATGGCTCTTTCCCTAAGGTGTATAATTATATGGAACGCTCTATAAAACTTTATATAATAATAAATGTGCATACTCGCATAGTTAGTTAATGTTTTCAGAAATTTTTAATATGAAATCGAATCAATATTTCTTACAGAGAGTGGAGAACGAACCTTTAAAAGTATTACTGTGCCACTGCCACCGAAGGCTTAACGTTTTTCTGAGTACTTACTGGTTTTACATATTCATTTTTTAAATAAAGTAGTAAAAAAGGAGTTCTTTGAAGTGAGTTATATTTTTTCTTAACCTTTAAGTATTTTACTTAAGGAGAAGAATGTGCGGTAAGCTTTCGGATCCTTTTGAGTCAGTCTCGGATGTGGGCCAAGATTGTTTGTCGTTACCAGTCTTGGCTCTTATAGTAATTGCTAATAATCTAAGCAGAACTCTTGACTCTACAAATCAATGCATTCAATGGACATTCAGTGAGCATCTGGAAGACTTTGCTTATTGCTGTAAGAGCTTTTTCGGAAGATCACGGTAGAAAATAAACACAAATACTGAGTGCCGTTCATTCGATTATCGTATCATTTAATTTTTTTTCATACAATTGCCGTTCCGTTCACGGAAGCGGCGATTCAACCCCTGGTCAACCATCAGCACTCTGCTACAGAATTTACAAACGTTCACGATCTTCGCTGAGCTCTGAATATTTGGTTCTCTAGGACTTCTTCCAATGTCAAATTGCTCACTACATGCCGTCAAGGTTCAATTTCCCTTCAAATCAAATGGTAAAAGTGGAAATGATTTGAATACACGATGATGAAATCACCAACTTTAGTCTGTCGGCAGGCATTGCAATGGAGTGAAAACAATCGGAGAGAAAATGCGGCCGACCTAAATCATCGTGGAAACGCTTGCTAGAGCAGAAAATACGTGAATCGGGAAAATGTTGGAGAGAATCGAAGACATTTGCAACTGAACGTGCACCTTGGAAGAGTTTTGTGAAAGCCGTAGGTTCTGTGAAGAGATAAAGAGCACAAATAGATTTGGAAAACATATAGACATGAAACTTAAAGTTTAAAAAGTTTGAGAAGAACGGACGAAAAATGGTACTTTGGATGTACACAGCCGTTGTGCGCCCGATCCTAAGCTACGGCTGATTAGTATGTTGGCCAGCCATTAGCAAGGGCTACAACCAAAAAAAGCTAGCTAGAGTACAAAGTACTGCCTGTGTAGGTGTGACGGGAGCAATGAGATCTTGCCCCACAGAAGCCCCCAACGTTCTCATACACCTAGTACCCCCTTATATCTTCATTAAAGCAACAGCGTCCTGTAGTGCAATCTGACTTAGAGAAGCTGGATCTTGGGTAGCGAAGCAATACGGGCACTGCTCCATCATCGACACACTGTCAAGTGAATTGGCTAATCTCCCAACCGACTTCATCTGCCCTATTCTCAACTTCGAGAAAAATTTTCAGGTCAGGATTTCGGAGAGGTTTCAATGGGAGGAGGGCACTATCGACTTAAATTTTGAGACCACATTATACACCGATGAGTCAAAGATGGAGTGCGGTGAGGGTGCGGTGAGACCTAGAAATTTCTAAATCTTTTCGCTTACCGAACTCAGCTAGCGTTTTCCAAGAAGAAGTCTTTGCTATTTTAACAGCCTGCAAGCTAGTGGGCAATGCGAATATGGGAAAGCTAGCAATCTTCTCCAATAGCCAGGCTGCCATCAAGGCTCTAAGCTCGGAGTTAATAAAATCTAATTTAGTAGCACTATGTAGGAACGAATTAACTAGGCTAGGGCGTTAGCTTGACATAACCCTCATATGGGTTCCAGGCCATAGAAACATTGAGGGTAATGAAAAGGCTGACAAATTAGCAAGGCACGGTTCCTCCATTGATGAAACCGGAGCCCCAGAGCTCGTGTACGCTTCAACTAGTATAGTTAAGAAAAAGGTCTTCTCGCTCTTTCTTTCTGAGGCAGCAAAGAACTAGAGATCTTTGCAAACCTGCAGGACATCCTGGGCAATTTGGCCATCATACAACAAGGCAAAAACCACTGAGCTATTGTCCAAGAGCCGCAAAGACATCGCAAGAATCACCGCGACTTGCACTGGACACTGGACTATCGACACCTTTTCTAAAAAATTAGGTATCCCTTTCAACCTTTACTGCCGTAGTTGTCTAAATGTAAACGAGAAAGAATCTGTTGAACACTTTCTCTGCATCTGTCCGGCCCTTGTCAGAATCAGGCTCAAATATCTAGCACAAGCTTTCATTAACAACCTCAGCGAACTGGCCGAAACTGAAATCGGGTCGCTGCTTAACTACCTCAACAGGACTAACTGGATATAGCTTTTATTCTTACTATTGTCCTTAATTAAAATCTAGTAACAATCTTCTTGCCAGTTTTGTAGGGTCACGTATGTGGTTTTAAAACGGCACATCAGTGCTATTTATTGGCTTTGCTTGTATGCTAAGCACCCACTCTAACCTAATCTAAGAACGGAGAACGGAAGATCTAATGTAAACGGAAAGTCTATACATCGAAAAGGAAAGACAATTTGAGTGCTGTTGAAGTTATGATAAAATAAATTTAAAATATTTTTTCCAAACATCAGGATATTTAAAGTTGAACCCTGTATTATTTAGGCGATTTGTAACCGTATTCTACAATGAATATGCCATTAAATAACGGCTTTAAATCTAAGGCTAGGAATAAACCAGGCGCACAAACACACCGATGACAATCACACATACATACGTGTCGTCATCACTAACATCATCATCATCATCAACAACAACGTAAGCAAGAACAACAAAAACATTGCGAACCGGTGAATGCAACGATACAACGATGTGTCGTCATTAGAATCTGCAACGTGTCGCCGGCTTGGCAGAGTTGTATGAATGTATGCGTATGTGTATTTGCCTAAGTATTTTTATATGGTGTGTTTTAAATGTGTATGTTTATGTGTTAGTTGTTGTTGCTGTTCAACTTCTCCGCACTTTGCATTTGCTGCATTTTTCTTCTTTTCCATTTTTATTTTTATTTTGATTTTTGTTTTTATTTTTACATTCGTCAAATTCATTCATGTTTCTTGCAATTTGGCCTATGCTACTCTTTTTAACTTGCCTACTCCCACACTACTTCATTGGGGTATCCTAAGGCACCCAGGCGAAAATGTGAGGCACTTAACAGTGATACATATTTAGGAATAATCGTTGAAAATATCAATGAGTAACACCAGTGCCATATTTCACCAAATTACAATTGAAGACATAAGTGAATGAAGGTGACCTATAATATTTGTAGGATGATATATATTTGAAACCTTGAGAACAAACAATATTTTTTAAAGCACATTTTGACAAACTGTTGGCAAAGGTGCCTCACATATTGAAGAATTGGATGTGAAAGAAATATATCTACCCATAAGTCTTGGTTATTTTATTTTGATGGAAACTATTACCCTAACGTAACTATCCAAAACTCTGCACTATATAGTAAGTGCTTCAGGAATTTCCAAACGCCAAAATCGACGCCAAAGCCAAATAATCACAGTGGCAAGGTCACGCTCTATATTTGGAACTCAAGTGATGCGTTTGAGCCGAGTGTTGAAGCAAAAACGGCCACAATACGAGAAAAGAGACGACATGGTAATTTTTCTGCACCACCAATTCTTCGGCAACATGTTAGCCGCCGGTCAAAACAAGCCTTGAAATGCTGAAATGGGAAATCCTACGCCACTCGCTCTATAGCCCAGATATTGTTCCTTCCGAATACTATTTGCTTTAGTCGATGACGCATGAGGATCAGCACTTTCGCTCTTATGAAGAACTTCAAAATTGGATCGATTCGTGGATTACATCAAAAGATGCATCGTTTTTTTCGAAATGGATTGCAAAAGTTGCCAGGAAGATGGAAAAAAGTAGTGGCTAGCGATGGACAATACACTGAAAAATGAATTTGTAACAAATTTTACACAATAAAACGTCAAAGTTAAAAAAAATCCTCTACATCTTTTTTCTATACCTGATATCGTAATGGTTAATATATGATCATAAAAGTATCAGCCATAGAGCTGCTGCAGAAAGCCAAAATTAAATTGTTGGAAATATAGATCATTAGATAAAAGTGGAAGTGGATTGGCTTGAAGAATATTTGACTAAGAATCTACATAGAAACCGTGAAGAACAAATTTCAGCTCTACCATTACTAGGTAATGTTTAACAAGAAATCCAACTGGGCATTTACACAGCTTACATTTCACACACACCGAACATATCTGATTCCCATCCTCATTTTTACCAAAAGAAGCTGAAGCCACTGTCACCGCTCTCTGACGCTTAATCGTCTCTCTGTTTACTTAGGCTTGCCTCATTTTTATGGTCGTCAACATTCTCAACGTCGTCGTCCTCACCACCACCATCATCATCATCAGTGGTATCGTTTGCAATGCAACGCATCGCACCGCAATGACGACGACGGTGACTGCGACGACAACGACACAAGGGATTCAAAGGAGTTGCTAACTCTGGTGACGGTAGCCGGCTCCACAGTTTGTTACCGTGCATTGCATAAATTGGAGGTTGTGTTTATTCCGTATATTCGATGTGTGCAACCGTGGTGCGGGTTACAGTAGGTTCTTTTCTGTGTATTTTGCTATGGTTGTTGTCACTGCAACCTGAAATCAAGTTGTCTCTAAAGTTATGATTTATGTCAGTCGTTGTGTATCGCTGTGTGCGGTGAGGCAATTTTCGGTACGTTCGAGCGGGAAACCTTTTTTTTCTAGTGCGCTGCATTTTTGCATCCGATGGACGGTGGATAGCATTTTTTTTTTATAAAAGAGTTTCAAAATTTTTCTAAGGAGACTAAGTGCGTTTTTTTGGTCCGTCAAGTTTGAAACGTTATTTCGTTATCGTCTGTTGCTTTTCCGGTCACTTGTGGGTGCTTTTCTGCCTTTTGGTCACACTTTGGTGTAATTTTTGCAAAATGTGTTTACTAGAGTGGACCTTTGATATGTTATGGAGAGTGCTGAAATCAAAAGTGTTTACAGAAAATGTTTTCGATAATGAAATTACAGAATCCTGCATGACAAGTTGGCAAAACGAGTCCGTAGTTCGTTTAGGACGCATTTTTCTAAAAAAATTATACTGCACCAATCGATGGAAAAAGATTGAAAATATATTTTAAAAGTCAACAAGAGTTTCGAAAAAAAAAAAAATTTTACTCACCAATTGATGGGATAAGGTAGAAAATTGATTTTCACGGTCATCAGCGAAATCATAATTTCAAAAAAAAAAAAAATCCGGTTCGGTGTCTTCCATGGTGATGACCAAAATTCTTTTTCGACTTTTCCCCAACAATTAAGAGCTTATTCGTATAAATGGGCCAAAGCATTACCACCACAAAACGTGAGTCGTGGTGACTTTAGAAATCCACTTTCGACATTTGCGATCACATCTATTATTCCCTGATAAGTTAAAAGATCCAAGCTCTAACTTCTTTTCTAAATGTTTTTTTTTGTTCCGATCTCAAGACGGTCTAAAAAAATCACCTTTTTATGACTTTAGAAAGTCCTTCAGTTTTGCGAAGAAATTTGTTTTCATAATTTTCTGGAAATTTTTTTTTTGCAGATAAAGCTTTTTATATTATGGGGAAAGTATTAGAGCACACAAAAACTATTTGTTACAAAAATTCTTATTTTTATAAATAAAAAAACTAAGTAGTTTTTATTTTAGTTTTTAAGTATAAGTTTAAAATTGTCAAATTGTCTGGGATGAAATTATAATCTCTCTCTTGTGACCTTTATCACCTTCTTATCAATTAGATTCAAATTAATTACGAAAT
The DNA here is from genome assembly GCA_949775025.1 of Tricholauxania praeusta. Lineage (NCBI taxonomy): Eukaryota > Metazoa > Arthropoda > Insecta > Diptera > Lauxaniidae > Tricholauxania > Tricholauxania praeusta. The sequence continues at coordinate 35,540,803 of OX459029.1, read as the reverse complement.
TTCCCAAAATTTTTAACATATGAGCAAGTCACGCTCAAATAATCTATTTTGAGGACTTCATAAAATTTTAATACTAAGCTTTTTAAAGACCGAACGCGCCATTTTTACTGAATTTACAATAAAATCATTGAGAGCAATTGTGAAAAAAATCAGTATATGCATTTTTTTGTGTTAAAATTTTTTCGAAAGCCTTAAGTTCTTTGAATGACTAGGAAAGTTTTTGTGTAGGAATTTTCGATTCGATTTTTCTGTATATTGCATAGCCCCGGTTTTCAAGATTTCGATAAATTCAATGATATGTAAATTGCAAAAGCTCAGTGAAATTGTGTGAAAAAATGGTCCCAATCTTTATTTCTTCGAAATGTAATTGAAATACATATGTTCTTCATGACCCTTCGTGAACTTGGGCGTTAAGTTACTAAGACAATTTAACTGAAAATAAAACTAATTTTGAACACTTTAAAACCTATTGCAATAGAGAAGTTTTCCAACAACAAAAAAGTTATATATTATAAAATTTAAAAGTGAGCTAGTATTTTTGATAATATATAGTATGAGTTTTGTAAAAAACTTTTAACTATTTTTAAAAATGTGTCAAGTACAAAAATTTAAGTACTACAAAACTCAAAAAATATTTTATAGCTTATAACACTACAAGAGGACATGATACCTTTAAATTTTCAAAAAATCAAAAAATTTTATATGACTGTTTCTTAATCAAATAATATTGAAAATACGTTTTTAATAATATAAACCTCAAATTCGGCTTTCAAAATATATAGCGAGCAAATTACGCACATCGTGTCATAGTTATAGTTCTTGAAAAGTTATGGTTAAAAAACTTAAAACGCGTTTTTCTCGAAACCACATTTTTCGAGTTGGCGGGCGTGGTAAAAAAAACTACCCGACCCATCTTTCTGAAATTTTAATATGTTGTTGTGCACATATTAATACAGGGAATGAGCTACGGATAGAAAGATCGGTATTATAGTTTTTGATTTTTGGCACGATTTTGGCCCCAAAAATTGGCAATTTTCGAAAAAATTACGCCATTTTGCTATTTTTCGAGCAATATTTTTTCTTGTAGTTCCTTCCTTGGCGGTTTTGATGCTGATTAAAACCTGTTTTTTTTTTATGTTCTAGTGAGCCACAAATCCCATAAAAAGTTTAAGAAAAAACATTTTCTACATATTTTTTATGCCAAAATAAATATGTAAAATTTCAATATTTTCTTTTTTATTAAAATTATACGCATTTTAAAACATTAAAAGAAAAATCTTTTGATGTTCCCCTTAGAGCACTTTTTATTAGTTCAAGGCCAAAAGTTTCGTACCCCTTAAAATATGTTTTTACTCCTGCCCTGGCTAAAGTTTGGAAGAATCGCCTCGGCTAATCTTTGTTTTGCATGCTGGGAGTGCTCTCAAACATCGATATTAAATAATATATCCCCGCCAGTCTAACCTATTATGCAATCTTTTATTTATTTCATTTTAGATGTAAAACATTTCTCCAAAAGGAAGATATTTTTGAAAAAACAGTAGCACTCGCTACTTCAAATGAATAATAATTTATAATTCAGAAAATTAAAAATAACTTAAAGTACACTCTAATAGCGGACGTTTGCGTCGTTGCACCACTGTTGACTACCGATTTTCGAATTTTTTAACACTTTTTTTTTTGTTCTCTACACATAACGAAGCTGCATTTTTTTTTGTTATAACTCGCGGAGTGTGTCATAATTACCAGCTACATACAAGAAAAGTGAAATGCAACTGCAAAATTTTCTTATTGCACCTCTACCATAGCGGTGCTTTTTCATAAAACGTTGCAACAACACAAGTGTTTCCGTTTATGGCTCGCAGGTTTTTTGTACCGATTTGTTGTTTTTGGTCCTAGTATACGCAACGTTATCCTGTTTGATAAATGTTTTGAGTTCGCACGTGATTTTTTTCGCATTGTGTTCTGCCCTAAATCAAATGGAATTTTGATGTCGTTTTTGCTGTGTGCACCTTATCATCATGTTGCAACAACATTTGCGTGCGGCGTGAAAATTGTTGACCAACTTCAACAGCGTTCAGTGAAAAGAAACAACTCAATTTAATTGTGATATGTGGTAAAACTAATATTTAAATACAACGTTTTATTCAAAAAATGAAAAATTATGTAAATTAAAATAAAGAAAAAGAGTTTACAAATCATACAATAAAGTAAATAATTATTTACAACATCGTATATGTAATGATATATAATATAAAAAAATATACAAATAAACATATACATACTTACTCTGATAAAGGATACGAAATACTTTTCACGAAAGGATAAAACATTTTGAATCAAGCTTTGTTAAATAAGGTAAGGAACTTTAATTTGGCTATACTTACTTTTAATACTATAAAAATGGTAATCCTACACAACATCTCTTCCGGTTTTGCTTGTAGGTTTTCATTTGTAATTTATTAAAATTTCTACAAAATTTCACTGTTCAAAATGAAATTTTTTCGTTGCAACATTATCTTATCAGCAATATGTAACTATTTTATTCCTAGTCTTAAGGGGTTATATCTCCCTAATTTTTTTTTATTTTTCCATTTTTTTTTACTGGCTTAAATTATGCCAAAACAATCTTAGAATCAAAATCTACAGCGCCCCACTATCGATTTAAACTCAAAATTTTTTTAAATCAAGATGAAGATGTATAGCATTTTGAAACTTCAAACGCGTTTTTCTCGAAACCATGTTTTCATAATCGGCGGGTAGTATAACTCAAAAAGTTTTCATCCGATTGACTTGAAGTTTTAACAGTAGCTTCAGTAGTAGTTTGATTATCTGTTGAAGTACACACGATTTTAGTGATTAATTAACAACAAAAAAAATTATAAGCAATTTAAGTCGATTTTTTTTTGTTAAAAACACGATTTTTTGTTAAAAAATTTGTCATTTCGCGAAAAAAATTTCTAAAAATATAATTATGTGTACTTCAACAGCAAAATTTATGTAGATAATGAAAAAATTTTTTGTTGTTATAGGTATAGTTGGACGAGACTTCTACTGCCCGCAGCGCAAGACCTATTTGAAAAAGCGGTTCACGGTAATCACTGCACAGCCGCCATTTTGTAAAAAAATAACAATAAAATTGTTTTTTCTCTTCTTCAAGAGTTGCTTAATCCAATGTTATGTTACTTGTATACCTTTTATCTCAAATGTCATTTAAAAAAATAATTAAAACAGCCTAGGGAGATGTAACCCCCTTAGCAATAACTTGGTAGATGTGCGATGTACTTCTTTGTTCAATATGTATAGCATCTAGTAATAAAGGCACAACTTCAAGTTCAATCTCGTTAAATATTTTTTAGTACTAGATATTTTCACCAAACTTTATCAAGTGTTAAACATTTAATTCAATAGCTTCTTCAGAGTAATATTTTAATTTCTGTTATACTAAAAGTCCATATCCCTTTTTTGAAAAGATCGAAAACTGTTCCGACCAAAACAATATTTGAAAAATCATTCTTCTTCGAAATTTTACAATGTAAAAGCATTTTTTTTTCTATCTACAGACTGGAATATAACAAATTTATGAAGTTTGTTATATGAAAACGAACTCTGATTCAATTCAATCATAACTCACTGAAATTATAATTAAATGGGCATCTACAACAAAAGTAAATATTTAGCAATGTTGGGAATTAACGCTGTTTACTAGCAGCCTGATCCGAAGTTTAGTTTTTGCATTGATTGTAAATTCTCTGGTCGGATATTCAGGCTTGTCCTGATTCCGTTTGAGATTTGCTTCGCAAACGGAATTAAAATCCGATGTTTATTTCAAAGTTATACAAAAATGAGAAATATGTCAAATTATAAGAACTCTGACAGCTCATATTTTAAGCTCAAAAAAAAAAAAAATTCTATAGCAAATTCCGATCATTAGATTTAGAAGAGCTATTGACATTCAACTGCGGACTTCAATTTCTTTTCAGAACTAAATCGGAATCGGAACAGATTCGTTTATATTTTTATTTTAATAATATTTTGAAAAAAATTAAAAATGTAACCTTTGACTCCAAAATATCTCTTAATTTTGTTAGCCCAGAGTACTACGGTATGCAGCATTGATTCTGAGCAAAAATTCATTTCATTCCATATCACGAACTACATGCCCAACATTTTTATCTCACAGTTCAATACTACGTCAAATAGTGGGAGATCATGGCCATCTATACAAAAATAAAGTGCCAGTGGTCTAAAAAAATTTTGCAACCATCGTCAGAAATACTTAAAGAAGCATAGAAAAAACTATAAAAGTTTTTTTTTGGTTAATTGACCCTGTTGGATCAAAATTGAGCCTTGAACACCAATAATGTTCTATGGAAATTTTAATGTTAACAACTGTAGATAGAACGCTGTAGTTAACTTGTTTGAAATGCTAATGTATCATATAAGCGATAAGTATTTTGCTTTCACTTCATAGCCAGTATATTTTTCATCTAACGCTTTCCTATGTAAGGTACTGATTTTTCAAAAATGGTAAAAGTGGCAAATTTTGACAGAAAAAAAAATATCTGTCTCCGGAATTAGAAAAGTTTTTTGTACATATATTATGTGGGAAAGTATGGTTAGCCAAAATCCAAGGTTTCAGCTGCTGTTTTTCACAATTTTTTTTTTCTCACAAATTTTTAACTAATGTAATTTTTGAAGAACAAAATATGTTGACTTTTATGAAATGCTTTTATTAATTTATTTGTATCGTAAAAAGCATATTGGCAAGGAGCTTATGCATTTTACTTTCCAAAAAAACGTTTCTTTGAGGTTTTATATTTTATATGTGAATTATGCTTATTTTTTGATAATTAGAGCTTAAGAAGTCATAAATGAGAAATTTCGCGAACTTAACAGCAAAAAATAAATATGTACCTGGATTTCCTAAATTTTTTTAAACATGTTATGTCAGATGTCCAATGTTCCAACGTTAGATTTTCAAATATTTTTTTTATCAATATTTTTCTATTGCAGTATTTGAAAGAAAAGATATTTAGAGATAAGCCTTCAAAACGGTTTATCTTTAATAACTTGAAGATATAAAAGATATCTCATTATTTGTAACATTTTTGAAATCAACTTAAATTATAGATAGTGTTATCCATTCTTAAGAAAAACCTTAATCACATTCCGGAGGCTTACAATATTTCTTTTAACCTAAAAAGCATCTGTACCAAATTTCAAGAGTCTATTGCTATAATTACTATTCATGATCACCGTTCCATGCAAACCCATCCACTCGTGAATGCCACGTGTCATTGCCACACTGAACTCTGGCACTGTTTTTGAAGGAAGTGAGCTAACCATCTTCATGAATGGATCCAAGATGGAATTTGGCGTAGAAACGGGTGTTTACTTAAAAAATATGGGCTTGGAGATGTCTTTCAGACTACCCAATTATTGTAGTGTTTTTCAAGCTGAAATCTATGCGATAGACCAAGCCACACAGGCAATAGGGAACTGGGAGCTTACTCCCTCCATCATAGCCATATGTACCGAAAGTAAGGCAGCGATCAAAGCACTGAGCGTCAAAATTCTGAAGTCTAGGTGGGTAAAACACTGCAGGGAGTCATTATATTCAATCCTACAGCGTACTATAGAGCTCTGATGGGTGCCCGGTCATAAGGGTATTCTCGAGAAATGAGAAAGTAAATCTAAATAGGATCAGAACAACCGCAGAATGAATAACTGGTAGATCTTAGGATGCCACTTGCAGAACTGAGTACACTATCAGATAGAGGACGTAATCAAGAAACAATCGAACAGAACGTGGAACCTTGCCGCCGGATGCAGAACGTCTCGTGGCCTAAACTGACACGTAAATTGTCGCCCGCCGTATATAAGTATATGCAATTTTTATCTTTTAGTGCAAAGCCCCTTTTCTAAACAAACACTCTTTATATTCTTCTTGAGAAGTCACTATCTTATTAGGTTTTTCAACTTTATTTTCAAAAATATATTATTCATTCCATTTACTTTTGAAATAGTTTTCAATTCATTCTCCACTTTGCAAAGGAAAAATCTATTCATACTAAATTTTCTCCCATGCTGAATAAAGTGTAAATAATTGAAATCCACATTATCATATGTTATTGAAACTTACTGGCTCGTAATCCCATGTAACACCAATCTCACCCTTGATGGTAAAAAAACAACAAAGAGTGTAGATTTCCACCAGCTGAAGTAATTAATTTCAATAAACAAAAAACAATTGTCACATAATTTACTGTCTAGACTTTGGAAAATTTAGTATTTTCAATTACCATTTTGGAGTGGCACAAATGGGTCGGCTTTGGGGTAGGACTGGTGCAAGGTAAAAAAACGTCAGTAGGCGGTAGTATGGCTGGAGGTTGGATGTGAGTTGTGCCAACATGCGTTTAAATGCAAACAACACTGAACCGAGCTGAAATTGCAGAAAGACAAAATAAAATAAAATAAAATAAAAATACAAGAATGAAAAAGCAAAACAGAGAAACTGGAAAATTAAAAACGCACAACAAAAAGAATTCAAGGCAAAAGATGCACAAATGCAACCCTCATTTTATTTTTTTTTTCGTTCGAAATGCAACCTCAAGCTGCCATTTGTTATGCCAGCAAAGTTATGACGGCGCGTCTGTCGACGGCACGCATAACCGACAGCACTTGGTCTGGCTGTATGGCAGCCTGGTTACTGCGTGGCTGCTTGGGTGACTGGCTTGCACCCCGACCAAGGTTGATGCCGAGGCCAAGTTGAATGCAGTTGGCAGAAAAATTAAACTTGCACAACATGTGACAGTGCTCAAGTTGCAACAAGCAGCAGGATTACGTCAAGGATACGACTGAGGATATGGCTGCACTTCTGTGTTGCGGTTTTGAAAGGAAGGAGTTACGGTTTCGTTGCAACATGACAATAATAAAGAAGCCATATAATGATTCGGAAGAATATAATTGAAATACAAAAAAGTTGCTCTTACTAAGGGGGTACATGATATGCAAAAATAATCTTCAACATAAAGTTAGAGATTATATTTCTAGATACGTCTTTAAAGAAAGTGTTAGTCAATTGGAACATTCCGAATAAACATATAAAGCATTCTGGCCAAAAATAGAACAGCAGTTCGAAACAAATTACGTTTTTCGAGTGTAAATGTGTTCGAGTGTTTTTTTTTTTGAACAAATTTTTTATAATTTCATTGTTAATAGCATGACATTACGTCAAATAATCGAACTACAGACATTGAAATTGGAGTTGAGCAAGACATTCACCACAAAAAAAGGAGGATTCAGAACTACTACTACATCACGAATACATTAAAATGCCACACGAAAAGTGGGGCGTATTTTAACGAAAGAGAGCCTTACTTCTCATATAAATATAATCTATAGTTAGAGCTATATAAACAAATAATCTAAATTCAATATGGGAAGGTTTGGTAAACCCATCAGCACATGGCGTTACGGAGTTCCATTTTAATAAAAATTTAAAGCTTTTAATGTAAATGTTCGTTGGTTGAAAATGAGACTTAAAAACTTTGTAAGCTTTTATGACTCGAAAACATGACCTGAATCTCGGTGACATTTCCGAGAAAGTGGTGAAAAGCCGCTCTATCCCAACTTTGCCTCTACCCCAGGCATCACCTAGAACAGCAATATTTGGTCAATATCTTGTAAAGTTTCGATCAGGCAAGAAATGCTACCATAATAATATCAGTTATCTTATCAATTGATAATCCTGTGCTTATGACATACAAAACATTAAAAATGATTTTGTGCAACATGCCGAACAACAATTTTAAAAAGAACTGTGTGCAAAATATTCCAATAGGCTGACCTGTGTATAAAACGTTATAAATAAATTGAGATTATATATAAAATTTGGATGTTGCTAAATCTGTGGAAATCAATTACATTAGAAACATTCTAAATATCAATATCAATTGAGTGTTTTGAGCAACCATAAACTTTGGTGTTATAACCTGGATTATGTGAGTCCTTTGTCAACGAGATTTCGTACAGTTTCATTTAGTTGAAATGATTTAAATGAAATAGAAAATGCAGGCCATGTTAATAAGAATTCTTAACAAACATTAAACGATGTACAATTATAGGACAAACAAATGCAAAATCAAGATTATGGGACAACAGTAAGTATCCAGTAGGAAAAGTGCATACTTTCAAATATATGTATATACTACTTATGTACTCCTTAAATTTACTTTTTAACGGTACTGTGAGTAAAACTCAAGGAATATATAGTCCGTTCCATCACGGCAGTACAGGCTTTGACGTCATACAGTCTATCAAACTGGATAGCGTATCATGAGGACAGCATGCTTACTGCTTACGTGGGGATTCAAAACTGAACCATTTGCAAACTAAGTTCTGGCACATGATTTATGCAGAGAACCTAAAATACACGTGTTTGAAAGCTAACATTTTAAAACTTTTCATGTTAGAATTGATTTCTGAAAAAAGAAAAGAGGAAAAAAATGGCATCATACCAGAGCGCCCACAAGACAAAACTTACTTACTTACTTAGATGGCCATAACAACCTGTTGTCAGGTTACGGCCGACCTCATTAGCTCTCGCCAGGCGCCTCTGTTTTGCGCGCGCCATCTCCAATCGTTAATGCCAAGCGCGGTTAGGGCTTCCTCAGCTTGGTCTATCCACCGGAGGCATGGTCTCCCTCTTCGTAAGGGACCTTCCCTTCGAATACCTTTTTCGCTGGAGCTTCTTTATCCATACGATGGACATGACCCAGCCAGCGTAGTCACTGTATTGTTATACGCTTAACTATGTCAATGTCGGCGTAGAGCTCATACAGCTCGTGGTTCATTCGAATGCGATAGTCGTCGCCAACTCGAACAGGACCAAAGATTTTGCGGAGAACTTTCCTCTCGAACACCCCAAGAGCGGCTGCGTCTGTTGTCGAAACCACCCATCCCTCAGCGCCATAAAGAAGCACAGGTAGAATGAGCGTCTTGTAGAGTGTTAGCTTTGTCGATCGAGAGAGAGCTCTGCAACGTAATTGCTTACTGAGACCGTAGTAGCACCTATTAGCAATTGTTATTCTCCGCTTAATCTCCAGACTGACATCATTGTTGCTGGTTACGGCAGTGCCAAGGTAAATGAATTCCTTGACAACTTCTAATTTACAGTTGCCCGCTGTAACATGGGAGTCTAGATCCCGTGCTCTCTTGTTGTTGTTAGTAGACATCATGTATTTCGTCTTGCCCTCGTTTACCGTCAAACCCACTTTGGCTGATTCCTTTTCAATAGCAGTGAAAGCAGCAGTAACATCTCTCTTACTCCGACCGATAATATCAATATCATCAGCGTACGCAAGGAGCTGAACACCTTTGAAGAAAATGGTGCCATTATGATGCACACCGGCTTTTCGTACGATTCCCTCCATAATGAAATTGAAGAGATCGCACGAGAGCGGGTCGCCTTGTCTGAAACCTCGCTCGGTATTAAAAGTTCCGGAGAGGTCATTCCCTACCTTGACGGAGCTAAACGTATTGCTCAACGTCATCCTGCAGAGCCTTATCAACTTTGCAGGTATACCGAACTCAGACATTGTTGCGTATAGGCAATCCCGCACTGGGCTATCGAACGCAGCTTTATAATCGACGAAGAGATGGTGAGTGTCGATTTGATATTCATGGGTTTTCTCCAGGACTTGGCGTAGTGTAAAAATCTGGTCTATGGTGGACTTACCAGGTCTAAAGCCACACTGATAGGATCCGATCAGCGTTACTGTATACGGCTTCAATCTTTCACACAATACGCTCGAGAGGATCTTATATGCGATGGAAATAAGACTGATATCCCTGTAGTTGGCGCAGATTGTCGGGTCTCCTTTCTTTATTACAGGACATGACAAAACTAGACTGAATAATCTAACTTCTCAACTGAGAAACGAAATAAAGCAACTTAAGAATGATACGATAACTGAATTTCTCCGTCAGCTGACAAATGATTCCAGTACTGAATATCCACTCTGGAAGTCTACCAAAAGGCTGAAGACGCCAATCATGCAAGCACCTTCAATTAAAAACATGGATGGCAGCTGAGCTAGAAATAATGAACAGAAATCATCCATATTTGCTGAACATCTTGAAAAGATTTTTCAACAAAATACGATGGAGGACACTACTTTGTTATCAAACAATATTGAAGATGAAGTTATGGAAATACCATTTGTCACTCTAGCAGAAATTATAAAAGAATTTAAAACCGAAAAAAGTTTCTAGTTTTGACCTGATCACTGGCAAAATAATTAAAGAAATACCAAGGAAATCATTGGTTAAAATAATTAATCTGATTAATGCATCATTCAATATGTACCATTATTATGGAAAATGCTGAAGTTATCATACCCAAACCTAGAAAGTCACCCCATGAAATCACATAATGTCGACCAATTTCATTGTTGTCCAAATTGTTTGAAAAACTTCTATTGAAGAGACTAAAACCAATCATCAAAGTGAAACATCTTATTCCGGATGTGTTTCAAAGAGAAAGTTCATTTCATAGATTTTCCTACAAAGTGTACTTGGTTCAAGTCGAAAAAAATATTAAAATCCGTGTTTTTGACTGAATATATATCGAAAACCATACGAGATGGAGGCAAATTATTGCCAGACTTAGATTCAGAGCTAAAAATTACATGAAAACGGATATGAAAGCTTAAATGAATGTTTCATGCGAGTTCAAGTCTTAAAGAAAATGATAGGACTTTAAATATTTCTGATCCTGATCTTATCCCCAACATTTTGTAAAAAAAATTTTGTTCCTGATTCTTTCACTTAAGTTCTTCATTAAAAAACTTTGCCTTCTGATCGGAGTCCTCTCGCAGTGACTTCCAAAATTTAATTCAACATTCGCATCGGGTGGTGCAAAAAAACTTTTCTAGTGTTGGGAAGTATTGGGGATACTCCTCGTAACTTCCATTCACTTTGACCTTTTCTCTTCATTTGGAAAAGTGATTTTATTTTTCGAAAAATGGGTTGCAACACACCCTTAGGTTTGAGTAACAAAATTAATTTTCGACTTTATCCCTTCGAATGGTGTAGAAAAATATTGTTAGGAAAATGGGTCCAAAAACTTCTAGTTGACTTCCATAATCCATTCTGAATCGATTTGCGAATTAAATTTGCTTATATATGAATTCAAAACGCCTACTTTGGGAAGTCGGGGAACCTTCTGGGAACTACCAGAAATCATTTTCAACTTTTTCCAATTAATTGGTAGAATGAAATTTTTTTGAAAATAAGCGTTCAGAACAACATTTAAGTATGGTGTTTTAAAATCCATTTTCAACATTTATCCATTTGCTATTGCAATAAGTTTTATTTTCTAACATAAATGTGGCTAAGCCACCCACTTTGGGGGATCGCTGACGGTTTGTCAAAAACCCATTTTGGAAATTACTCCATCGATTGTTAGCAATATTTTTTTTTTCAAAAAGGAGCCTCCCATTATCCGGGCTTTTTTCAAAATGTAAGTGCATAATTTTTGTATGGCTTTTATTTTAAGAAAATTATTACATGTCTTCCATTATAATAATCAAAAACAATAAACAATTTTCTTTGAATTTTTTTTCCTACAGAAATCCAAACTGTTATTTTTGGATTATTTTTTAATTATTCAGTCAACCATCTTGAGTAAGATATAAGATATGCTATACTTGGCATACCACGAGCAATAAGCGATCTCCGTATGCAATTTTCATTATACCATATATAGCGCACCAAGGTGTTATGATTAAGAAAATTAGCCGCTTGTTCTAGAATCAGATTTTCTAAGAATAAGTTACTTATCGTTAGAAAGAGTCATCATTAAGGTAGCACCCAAACTTAAGTGACTTAATAATCAATGAAATTTCTTACTACAGGGTGATTGAATTGTTAATAGACACACACTCATACTTTATCATTTAGAAAATTTACATTAAATAGGTTGACTTTCCTATAACGAGAAATTAATTGCTGTTGCTGGATATTCCTGATGTTGTTTCTGCTTTTGTAGTTTCTTCAACATTTGTGCTACTGCTTCCTTCACTTTCCTGCTTCTGTAGCACGTCTTAAATTTTATTTATTAAGTGTTTATGGAGTAAAAGTCACAAGGACATAAACGACCCTTATCGAGATTAGTTCCAGCTTCTTATCATCAAGTGCTTTGTTCAATAAGAGTACAATAACAACACGCTATGAATTATTTACTATTAGAGATTTGTTGTGTTTTGTTGTGTTGGTTTACAATGCGTTGCTTGTATGTATGTGTGTTTTAGTGACACTTGCTGCAATTGAACTTCCGTTTTGTTTTTCATATAAGTGTCTTCAGATATAGGGTAAGCTAAGCAATAGCTTTTCGTAAGTCAAGAGCTAAAATTGAGATTTCTTTAATGAAAAGATTAACTTAGAAAACAATAGAATGTTTGTGCAGAGTCAAAAGAAAAATCAAATCAAAAATTAAAAAAACATCATTGGAGTTAGAGTTTCACCCTATTTTCAAGTTCAACGGAAAATAAATATATGGGGCAAAATTCTTTTTAATGCCTAAAACTACATGAGTTTAAAAAAAAAAAATTGATTAAAGATACATTTTTTTTTAGTTTTTAGTACTAAGTCAGAATCATTATAATTTATTCTATAGTATACTCATATCTGCATCGAACTTTTGTTGATAAGTATGTGACTTATGACAATTTATAATGGAAGTCGTCGAAGAAAAAGTCAACTGCGTTACTCAACTAAAACTTGTTATTTTCTTTTTAGGAATGCTTAATTAAGCTAACTTGTTTGGCACTTTTCAACAATAGAGCCAATATTATTCTCTCAAGTATTTTTAAGAAATAAGATCACTGCGTTACCAAAATCTTTGACAAAAATCTTAAAAGTTTGCAAAAAAACCAATTAATACATATATTAACAAACAAACTTGTGAGAGAAGGTTAGACTTATTGTGAACTTCAAGACACATATGGAGTCAAGGTATTTTTAATAATTAGAAGACTAAATATAACTCTAATTTCATATAAAAACTGGGTACAAATGTAATGCAGTGGTAGTGATAGTAACACAGTAGTTGCTCATTCATACCACCTTGTAATTTTTTAAAGAAGATCTAACTGATAATTATTCTTAACAAAAGACATTTCTGACAAACATTAAAATATTTTTTTAAGCATGGGTAGTAAAAAAATCAACATCTTAAAAAAAAAATGAAGAGATCTGACAAAAAAAAATTTTCCAACCAACCATGTACTGGTATCTTTGTTACAATTATGTTATTTACTTAGAAAAGTACACTCAAAGCAACAGCGTTACCAAAAAATTAACTGCGTTACCCTGTATAGTAACGTAGTGTAGCAGTAACGCAGTTGAAAAAACATAACAATTTCACCAACGTGTACTAAATAAGAAAGAATTTAGCAAAATCTTATCACAATTCTAAATATGTACCTAAATATCTGTGTTTATGAATAATAATAATGCAAAGATCCTCATTACTTACATTTCTCCAACGGTAACTCAGCGGACATACAATAAACACACGCACCTCTCACGATATTAGTCTGGTGAATTATTCGGCTAGCTATTTTCCCCCCGCGCGGTGGTCACGCTTCGATTGTAAGTAACGATAAAACAATCGAAATTAAATTTACAGAATATCAATTGTTTTATTTTAAAGTTGAGTTTCTACAGTAACTCAGTGTAGCTAAGATATTATTCATTGTTGGGAACACCGAGTAAAATATATTGTATTTATTTACACGTTTTAGGAAAATGGCATATACAGTGAAAGCTCTCGTCACGGACAGCTCCCGCAGGCGGACATCTCTAGTGGCCGGACAAATTTCTTGGTTTTTAGTTATGTTCTTAGAACAAAATACATTCCGTTGGGCGGACATCTCTCGTGGCCGGACGATTTCATTGGAACCGTGGGTGTCCGCCCACGGGAGCTTTCATTGTATTGGGGCTTTAACAAAGCTTAAACTTTTAACATTTATTGTTTTATTCAGCTTAGGCGCCATATAGTAAAAATTTTAAGATACAGCTCTTTAAAACATGAGACTTATACTCCAGGACAGAAATATTTTATATAAAAAGCATTTGCGTTACTAAGATAGACAACTGAGTTACCGTATTTTTCGAAGGAATATACAACTTTGTAATAATTATATGCATTAGATGATGAAGTAATTGTATTATAATTCCGAATGAGTGTATTTTTTAATAAATTTCCTGGTTTTCTTCATGAAAAGTGAAATTAATAAAAAGAGACTTAATTTAGGCAATAAAAAAAATTTTGGCCCATATACATATATATTTTTAACAAGCAACTCAGTTCTAAAATTTTATGTCTGATCAATTTTTTTCTCAGTATTCATATTTATAGAAAAAATTATTTTATTTTTTATAAATTTTGAAAAATTGTAGCGCAGCACTATTTAAGTTTATGTGAAGTAGTCATCATCGACAAGTCAACTACTACCCACAAAAATTCAGTAAATTCGGATAAATCAAGGTTCAAGCCTTCAAGCGTTTTGGGGAAAATGACCCACTTACTATTTAACATTGAAAAATCTCAAAGAATTTCAATCAAATATACTATTTAGGACTAGAATTAACAGTCTTGGAACACTCACATATAACCTCCTCATACTACGTTAAAGAATAGCCAATGTATCACAGTGATGGCATTTGGGTTATGTGGAAATGTGCTGAATGGAGAGTTGAATTCTTAGATGCCGAATTTACTTTTGTCAGCATGAACATGAAAAAGCTTCCTAAGATTACGAAAATTCACTAAAATTACAACTTTCTACTAAGAAAAGACTGAAGGTATTATTCGCTATTATTGAAAGTATTATTTCCACCATATGCTGTCAAGGTCTGATTTCAAATCAAATCAAATCAAATCAAATCAAAGGGTGAAAATGGGCACACGTTTTGTAAATCACCAACTGAGGTCTGTCAACAATAATCGGAATTGAACAGATCGCTGGAACGAGAAATCTGTGAATGGATGATTCGTTGAAGAGAATTGAAATTTCTCACTAATGATTGTGACAATTGGAGCTCTTTCGGAATGATGGTGACAGAGCATATAAATTTCGTTCCAATGACAGCAGCAACTGAACATGACGAGCACCGTTGCATATCATGCACTTCTTTATCCTATATAGTTAACGCCACTAAATAAAAACAAAGGACTTCTAGCTATGAAAAGATAGGATTCCCTTCTGATTAAATTTTTCAAATTTTCGCTGCACCCACCCAACCATATAGCTCCTGAAGTTCGTAACGTTTAGTTTTTTTGCTGAATCGAATTAAGTGATATTAAACTTGAAATTAAGCCCTCGCGTATCACGTATGCTTTATTTTTTTGGAGGAATAGGTCAATTATACCAGATTTCCTTGTGACGTCACATTAGGGAAATTGTCGTATTCGTCCATGCACTCCTTAATTATTTAATATATATTAATTTTTCGTAATAGTTAACGCATTCCCTCATTTTAAGCACGGAGGCTATATGATATGGCAAATTGAATAAAGCTAAGTAAATTTTAACGCAATAATAATTTGAAAATACTTTTTGCTGATTAAAACAAAATGTGGAACATTATATTACAGAGTCCCTAAAGCCCATTTATCCGTGCTACCAGACCTGCATCAACTGAACTTTAGTATGTTCGCACTTTCATTTCGAAATTGTTCTTTTTGATTACTTCGCCCTACGATTTTCTTAAACTAAGTATGTACTTGAACAAATCATCTTAAGGATCTACTGTATTTTATAACCGAAATACACGCACGCACGTGTCTTTTGCATTATCAACATCCACATCCACATCATCATCATCATCAGCTTGAATTACTGGTTTGCATCTTATATTGTTTACATTTCCTTGGTATTTTGGTTTTATTATTATCCTGGTGCTTTTTTTTCGTCCTCTCACCATTCTACTGTGTGAATATCCTTTTAGTAACCTTTGAGTTGGTGTCGTTTGTCCATAGTCTTTTTGTTTTCTCCCGCATTTCATCTTTTATTTATCCCTTTGCGTTTTCATATGATGTTTCCTTACATATTGCAAAATTTCATGATAATTATTTAGGTCGATTTAATGCAATGTCTCGTCTTGTCTTATCCTACATTCACAGCCATGTTAAGCCAAGTCCAGTTTATGGAATGTTGTGCAATAACAACAGCTCTGGTTGCTATTCAAGGAAGTATTTGTCTATTCGTTTTGTTGTTATGTCAGGATATGAGACAAGTACATCTGTCATTTTAAGTGGCTTATTCATATGCATGCACTGAGTTGACAGAGTTGGTTGGAATTGTGACTAAGGCTATGACCCATCATAGTGGCCAGGAATATCATTAAGTGGTAAAATAAAAGAATAGTGTGTACATATATTTGATGGATAAGAGCCTTTGGGCAGGGTATGGATGGTATTGCTCAAATTTATATTCTTCTTGGTGTAGTCAGTCAGAAACAAATGATTATGGGATGAAAATGAATAAAAGATGAGCATTAAATACATATCTTGAAAAATTTTTATATTCAAACGTAGAGAAAAATATACATACATACATACATATTACTGACCAGAACAAGTTTTAGAGAGTAATACAGATTAAACTTAAATTCTTCTATTACAAAACATTTCAAAATTATAAATTCAGGAGAGTTCAGAATTCATTGTGATTCATAATAGTCTTATGAAGCATTTGAAGTTAGAATATGCTTAGTATAAATTTCTTTATCTCAAGCATGTATTTTATAAGAAACCATCGATATGTCGCCCTTGGCACAATATTAAATTAGTTTTAAAAACGTCGAAAAAGTGGACACATGTAAAATAGCATTGAAAAATATCGAAGAGGTCGAAGGTAAAAAATAATATATATTGGTAACCTATAAAAAGTCGAAAAATACCAAAAAACATCGATGAAACCTAATAAAACCAATAATCATTAATAAACATATAGATATTCGAAAAGTCAATTAAAGTCGTACAAAATATCAACAAAGATAAGAATGTCATTCTAGCGATATTGTTTTACATTTATCTATACTACAGTGCGAGCTTTTATTACATTTTTGTAGTTTTAATATCAGGTCATTTGTCATTTTGTGCTCACAAATTTACAGTAAATTTCATTGGAGAACTCTATGGTAGATATGATAGCCTTAAAGTTTTATTATATTTCATTGGAAAATTCTAAAGATATGAGAACTTAAGGTTTTGCTTTGATCGGACGTGCCATGTCTCTTTGTTTAATCTCGTACACTTTTCATCAGGGCAATTCACACTTCGAGATAACTTAAATCTTATCGGGAATGAATAATTTTTTTCTAAATGGCAAATCGTTGGAGCTCGAATTTAATAAAAAAATAAATTTTAAGTTAAACGCAAAAAAAAGAAAAAAATATTTAACTTAAAATAATAAAAAAAAGAATTTTTCTTTTTAAAATCGGGCTCCAACGATTTTTCGAAAAAAAAAGTTAATTGAAATTTTGGTATGGTTTCATTTAAAAAAAAAATGTTTATTCCGACATGTTTTGAGCGTCTCAGCAATTTTTAAGCCAAGCAATGTTTTAAAAAAATTGGATGTAGCTTTGGCTTTAGCTTTTGATTTTAATATTTAAAAAGATTTTTTTGTTGGCCTTTAACTTAAAATAACAACACTAGCGTACAAATTCGGGGTTCTCGAGATCTGATTTCTCATAGACTTTTTTCTATGTATTTTGGGCGTAGATTCCAAAAATGGCAACCATTTTTAAGAATCGTTTTCGAGACATCCCCAAAAAACCCTTTTTTTTTTTGCACTTTTTTCATTTATTTAGCTATAATACATCTGCATGAATTTTTTTTTCAACTGAAAAACACTTCAGAATCCGAAAGATATTTTTATTCCCTTTTTAACGGTATGGTGCTTGCTTGAATCGAATAAGATTTGATAGAGTTACAAGCGCTCAAAGACCAAAAAAACTGACTTTTTTGGTCTTTTTTAAAAACACTAAATTTCAATTGCTCAATTTGAATGAAAAAATCTTTCTTTTTCATATTTTGAAGATTAAAAATAAAAAACTATTCCTTTGCAAATATTTTAAGTATAATTTTGCGGAAATCGGACAAAAATGTAGAAGTTATTCAAAAAAACAGTAAGAGACTATGAAATTAAACGAAAATACCTACGTTTTTTATTTAAAAAGAAACGTTTTGGACTCAAAAATCGGAAAAGTGTGGATTTTTATGTGTAAGTCTTTTAATTTTTTTTTTTAACGATTAATAAGTAACAATTCTGCTGTATTTCGCTCAAGACTCTCTAAAGTTTTTATTGTAAGAGCTTCAAACATACTATCTCGTTTCTAAGCTTGCTTGAGAGTTACTTTTGAGAAAAAATTTTTGAGATAGAATTTTTTCACTAAAATAAATTTTTTCTTAACCAAGTTTGGAAAATTTGACAATTTCAGTAAATTGTGTTGGTACTGGGTATTTATTTCAATGGATTTTAGTTTTATTTAAAAAGACCAATCATCAGGCTTCTCTTAACTTAAATTCTTATAAAACTATAGAAAAATTAAAGGAAATAACGTATTTAAAAACTTGTTCTTAACTTCAATGCAATTAAATTCAATGTCAACCTTTTATTCATTTCGTTTTTCTCTTATCTTTCAGCTTATTAACATTTTGTTTACCATTCTGCTCGAATCTTAAAACAATGCTATGAAGGCTACAATCAATTCTAGTCTCTCTAGTCAAGCCGCAGCTGTAGCCGCCTGTTCCAGCGCCAGTGCCAGCTCCTCCAGCTGTAACTCAACACCAGCAATCACAAATATCGGTCAGACTGATACGCCTGCTATTGCTGTAGCAGCAACAACAAAATCAAGACCTCTCACAAAGGTGCCCAAGGTTAGCTTTGCTCCCATAGATATCACATTACCATTGAACACGTGATATATAAATATGCCCAATAATAACATCGTCTGCGAGTGGCTGCGTGCCATTGGTTTCAGTCAATACGCAGAAAGTTTTATGGAGAATGGCTATGATGAATTGGAGATTTGCAAGCAAATTGGTGAAATCGATCTGGATGCAATTGGTGTGGAGAATACACCGCATCGTAACAAGTTGCTGAAAAGTGTGCGCACTCTGCGTGAGAAGGGTGCTGCCATTGTTTATGTGATGATCAATGATCCGAAATCCTTGAGTAATAGCAATGAAATTTTAGCTACCGATTGTGATACGCCAACAACCCTCAAAGAGTTAGAGGCAACGATGAAACGACATATGGAGGCAGATGGTATACGTTTGACAGCGCATCCATATTCAACGCCGGTAAGTTGTAGTTAGGATTTAATTAGCTTGAAACATATTAGCTTGTCTGAGATTGTGCTAATTTATTATTGATATTACAATTTTTTCGGATCACTATATTTTCGAATTAAAATTTGACTGTTTTCCTTGCTACATTTTTTTAAGCAATGATTAAGCCAAGTCATTCGTTAGGTAGTTTCGAAATTGTATATTATTAAAAGTCCCAATTGGGCCAACTGGAATTTTTTTAGTCGAAGACAAATTTTTTATCACTACACAGCTAAACCCATCAAAGTAAGAAATTAAATGAGAGCTTCCCTAGTAGCATCAGGGTAAGTTATGAAAATGTCTTCTTAGAACAAGATATAACATTATGATAAAGAGATTACATGTCTCTAATATCTTAATACTGTAGACATATGACATATTTGTAAATCGTAAGTAAAAATTATATTGGATAGTAAAATTATATTATATGTATGTATATAATAAAGTACTACAATTTGCAAATAAAGTCAAATCTCTAACCAAGAAACGGAAATCTTCTTTAAGTGTTTTTAAGATGTCTGTCAAACAATTCAGAAATACTATACTTTATACATTACCGAATATCTTGAAAGATAACAAAGAGAGGAACATGTCTTTATACTTCATACGCCAAATGGCCTTTATAAGCCCATATAAAGAATTTATAAATATATTACTTGGGATTAAATGGCATGTAACTCGGTGCAAAAAGGCAAACGCAATGCAGTTTCTTCTTGTTGTGTAACAGTTAGTATAATGATTTGCTGAAAGTGATTGATGACCTTGTCGAATCATGTCTTAAACATGGGTTAACACCCGTTTTTGGGGCCACCTTTTCTTAAATGAGTTGCAACCTATGTTTGGGAAAGGATTCGACAAAGCAACCCTATATATTCTATTTAGGCTGTTCAAACAGCTGTGTTAATCCATATTTAGGACATGATTCGACAAGGCAACCCTATATATTCTATTAAGGCTCTTCGATCTCTATCATTTGGCACATATTTCATGCTGTTATCTTCATTAATGAAAATTGACCCAAAACACCGGTGAAAAACCATGCTTGGGACAGGATTTAACATTGGATTCCCATTTTAGCCTTCAAGTTTTACTATTTGGCATATATTTCGAACTGTTACATACATTTTCGAGCATCGGGATGGACTTTGGCAACGCAACCCTGGTTGGTTAGTTTAACCAAAATGCATTACTATCATTCCCGTAAAACTTAGCTTGTAATCTTATACACTCGACTTTTCAACAGCAGGCTCTTGGACTAGTTATAGAGCCTGTAGGTTAGACCGGGTCGATTTGTATGAAGCAAAATAAAGTCAGCCAGATACCGACTCAAAAGTTAGAAGGACCCTTAAAAACGATATCTGCATCATTTTTTTTTTCGTTACGAGAAAAACCAATGGAGCACTTTTGATTCTTCTGTTTCTTCGTTTTTATTTCTTCACATAATGAATATCTGAATTTGCTTGCAAAATAGGGATTGCGTTCTTGCAAAAAGTTTGACGTTAAGTGAACTCTGCAAAATTGATCCTTATTAGTGTAACTTTTGTATCTTTTTGTTGTAAGAATGGAGACTTCCATGAAATATTTCTACAACGAAATTGAAAGAAAACATTACAGTTCGTTACCAAAATCCAAAATTTCTATTCACTTTAGTGATTATCTTAGCTTCCGCAACAGCTGCTACTCGGCAGCAAAGTCACTCAGTTATTGATTCGCTATCTTTCATCTTTTCCAATTTTTTATTCCAAAGCAAATAAACAAAACCATCAAATAAACTAAGAATTTGAAAACAATAAATATGATATATTCAAGAAGCGATATTATGTCCATATTAAGAATAAGCTCTTTAAACTTATAAGTTTTTACAAAGTCTAAACTGGGTCGAATAAGGCCATTGCAAGTGTTTCCTTCTTCAATCATTTGTTCTTTATTCAGTATTTTTTTCTTTCTTTATGCCTTTCACACGTCTTTTACTATCGGTATTTGTTTTATTTTCTCCAGAGTTTAACTAGCATAAAGCTTTGTTTTTTTGTTTGGAATATCCTTTTGTACATGACCAAACTTACACATTTTCAGAGAGTAGGCCAACAAATATTTGCCGCATATTCGAAAAAATTAATTATCTTTAAAAAGCAAGAAACAGAATAGTTCTTTATCCCTCAATAATATCTGGTTGATAACCTCAAGTAAAGTATATACATAAGAGGAAATTGATAAGATATTATAACTGAAACACGTCACCTTAAATAAAAATAAGTCAACTCTAACCAAAATTTTCCTTTACCTAAAATCTGCCGCTCTTACATTGGCCTTTTCGCACAGTACCTTAAATCCGGCCCTGTTTTTGTCCAAAACATTTTGACCCAGGTCACCGCTCACGTGCACATGCAAGTACACATACGTAGAAGAAACTGCCACTCGTACAAAATGTCCCGCAGGTTTGCACAGACAATAAATTTTTGTCTAACCAACAGAATCAATAAGTCGCTGCTCAGTTGGTGCGCCGTTTTCTGTCCGGGTTGCATTGTAGTCCATTAACGTTGCCGTATTACGTGTGGCGTGTGATTGTGATCATACTGCTTCGCTTGGGAGTTCTGAGTGAAAGATAAATTTACTGCCGGTCAGTGGTGTTGGACAATGTGGTTGAAGTTTAATTTCGATGTTTTTACTACGTTAGTCGTTAATGATTCATTCTCATGAATATTCAGAATTAAAACATAAAGTAGGAAATCAGTGCAGTCATTACAGATTTAATGCTGCTTAAGAATAAAATATTGCACCAATTGCAGTTAAAAAAAACTCTTGAGTATGCTCGGAATAAATTGCTACACTGACAAAACAATTTGTTTGAATATAAGAAGTTATATTTAAATAGAGCAATTAAATTTTTGATTGAGTCAAGCAAAAAATGCTTCAACACAAAACACTTACCACTATTTCATCCAAATACAATATGTTTGACTCAAATAAATATTTGATTGCTCTATATGAAATAGGCATTTATTATATTCAAACAAATCATTTTCTCAGTGTAAAGATTGAAATTTTTGAATTAAGTTCTATGGCAATATCATCGTTGACAGATTTTACTCAAATTATCTGAAACTTAAAATCACTGCACTGGCTATTAAAGCTCCCATACAAAATTTGCAATATGTAAGTTGCATATATTACACTTGCAGCCATTTCAAATAAATAAACTCAACTGTGTAATCCCAAGACAAAGTTTAGCATTCTTTTTCCATAAAGCCTGCGGATACTACACGTTTTAGTGCATTAAGCATTTAAGCATCTCAAAATGATGTTTCTGGCGAAAGTCCATTAGGGCGTATGTATTTAAGGTACCATTAGGTTAAACTAGTTGTATAAGAAGAATATACGTATATACATGTACAGGGTGTTTTTTTTAGAGGTTTGTTTTTCGAATAGAGATAAAACTGGCATTTTATGGTCAAATCTGGCAACTCTAATGTCATTTATGTTCAGTTTGGTTTGCCATTTCATCATGAACAGGTTGACAAAAGAACAACGCTTGCAAATCGTGCAAATTTATTTCGAAAATAATGGTTCAGTTCGCGAAGTTTACCGCAAGCTCCGTCCATTTTATGGTCGACATAATCGTCCATCAGAGCAATTAATTCGGTTAACCATGGGTCGTTTTCGCACTACGTTTACTCTATGTGATAATACGCATCCGCA
Source organism: Tricholauxania praeusta (assembly GCA_949775025.1). Classification (NCBI taxonomy): domain Eukaryota; kingdom Metazoa; phylum Arthropoda; class Insecta; order Diptera; family Lauxaniidae; genus Tricholauxania; species Tricholauxania praeusta. The sequence goes on along the minus strand of OX459029.1, from coordinate 35,517,702 downwards.
GAGACGTCGAACAGTGCGCACCGAAGAAACAATTGCCGCTGTAGAGCAAAATGTTGAAGAGGACCCGAATGAATCGATTCGCCACCGTGCACAGCAATTGGAGCTTTGTCCATCAACTTTATAGAAGATTTTGCGCAAAGATCTTGGCTTGCGACCTTACAAGATCCAGCTTGTGCAAGAATTAAAGCCGCGAGACCATGCAATGCGTCGTGATTTTGGTGTATGGGCCGAAAATGAGATTGATCTCGATGCTGATTTTCATCGCAAAATTTTGTTCAGTGATGAGGCTCATTTTTGGTTGAATGGCTACGTCAACAAGCAAAATTGCCGCATTTGGAGTGAAGAGAATCCACATGAGACCCTTGAGACGCCATTACATCCACAAAAACTGACTGTTTGGTGTGCTCTATGGGCTGGTGGAGTCATTGGGCCATACTTCTTCCGAAATAATGCTGCAGAGTCAGTTACCGTTAATGGAGACCGGTATGGAGCCATGATAACCGACTATTTTGTTCCCGAATTGGATGGCATGAATGTGGATGAGTTGTGGTTCCAACAAGACGGCGCTACATGCCACACAGCGCACGTCACAATCAATTTATTGAAGGAAACATTCGATGAGCGCATAATTTCGCGGAATGGACCTGTCAATTGGCCACCAAGATCGTGTGATTTGACACCATTGGATTATTTTCTTTGGGGATATGTGAAGTCGCTCGTCTACGCCAACAAACTAGAAACGTTAGGGGACTTGGAAGCCAACATTCGTGGCGTTATTGCCGACATACGGCCCCATATGCTCGAAAAAGTGGTTCAAAATTGGACCTGTAGAATTGGCTTTATTCGAGCCAGCCGCGGCGGCCACATGCCCGAAATCATATTTAAACATTAATGGCATAAAATTATCCTTCCAATAAAGCCAAATTGATGGACATTAAAACGATTTTCTTGTGTTTTATTTCAATTCGAAGCTCTATACCTCTAAAAAAAACACCCTATATGTGTTCATACCTATTCGTATGTATGTATGTTCTCTAATATCCCAACGGGAAATTTAGAAGCAGCTTCCAACGGGAGCACGTCAGATATGCTTCCCAACGTGAAATTTGGAAGCAACTTCCAAGTGGAGCACGTCAGATATGCTTTTTTGGATGCATTGAATTTGCAATTCAATTTAATTTATCAAAAAAAATATTTTTTATTCCGCATCCACTGGGGTTCGAACCTAGCCATTCCGTGCTGTTACATGTAGTCACGTACAGTTTAACGACATCAGCCAAACCTCTTGTTATAATTGGGATTCTAAAAGAATATTATTTGAATTATCAAGTGACAACTATAGAAATCAAAAACTCAACATTTCATTTTGACAGAAAACTTTTGCAGTTTTAGTCTCCTTCACATTAAAAATGAGAGTGGCTCAGTTGGTTAAGATGTGCGCATTTCAGAACACTGCGAGTAACATGACGCAGGAGGCCTATGTTCGAATCTGATCCGAGACAAATTAAAAAAAGTTGAGTTTTTTTTCAATTCAAGCTTAATATGCTTCTACTTATCATCCAAGGAAGCGTATTTCATATGTTTCCAACGATGTGCTTCTACTCAACATCCAAGGCAGCGCATCAAATATGCTTCCAAAGCTGTGCATCACCGCAATGACATCGTATGTTAAAAAAGTTATGCAGTGAGAAGCGCATTGGAAGCTGCTTCTACTTCCCTTGAAGCACATCCGAAGCCCTTTGAACGCGCTTCCGTTTCCCGTTGGGATATTTTGGAGCTATTACGCATTAAGAAAAGCACACTTATGCAGTTCAATTAAAATTACAAACTTAAATGTTGAAAATCTGTGTCAGTAGTTCAGGAACTACAGCATATGTATGTATGCTAATCTGGTAAAGTTTTACATATGTATGCATATATGCATGTGTCAACCGTAATGATTTTATTACAAAGCCAATGAAGTGCTAATTTTGGGCATAGCAGTAGTGGACTTGAAGATCAAGACTTGATCAAAAGACTTTTGTATGCAAATTTTTTTTGCACCAATCGATAGAAAGAGGTTGACAATGGGTTTTTACTATCACCAGAGGTGGTCCTAAGTAACAAAAGTGGTCGATTTTGGTCCCTTTTGAAAAAAAAAATTGTTTGCACTAATCGTTTAAAAGAAGTCGACGTCGAAAAAAATGTCCCAGAAAGTGCCCAATTTTGGTCCATTTCCGAAAATTTATTTTATTGCAAAGAGGAGGAAGTCGAAAAAAAGTCCCAAAAAGTGAGCAATTTTGGTCCATTTTCAAAATTTTTTTTGCACCAATCGTTGGAAAGTGGTTGAAAATAGTTATTTACCATCACCAAAAGTGGTCCCGAGTCCAAAAAGTGCCCGATATTGGTCAATTTTCGAAATTTTTTCTGCACCAATCGATGAAAAAAGGTCAAAATGGGTTTTGGCCATCACCAGAGCTGGTCCCGAGTTCCAAAATTGCCACCACCTTGGTGATGCCTAAAACTCATTTTCGACCTCTTTCCATCGATTGGTGCAAAAAAAATTTTGAAAATGAACCAAAATCGGGCACTTTCAGCACTCGGGACCACATCTAGCGATGGCCAATCTCCATTTTAGACCTCTATTCATTGATTGATGCAAAAAAATAATTTCAGAAATGGATCGAAATCGCGCATATTTAGGAACCGATGACCACCTCTGGTGATGGCATGGAAACCACCTCTCCCCAATAAACAATTCCTTGTGCATAACAGTTATGACTCAACGTAAAAAAGAATCCATTGAAAAATAATAGTTATTGACAATGGAAACACAATTTCTTATGCATAATAGTTATTAATCAACATAGAAAATATTCATTGAAATATATTAACTTTCAACAATTAAGATAATATTCCATATCCATAATAATTACAAAGCAATTTTTTTGACAAAAAACTTATAATATTTACGTCCCTGCTTAGTAAAGTTAAAAAGCTTATAAAAACAAATTTTGTTATATTTTATGTTAATTTCTCGATATGATGGTATAATGATTCACTTAGGTAATTTATAACGCCTATTTAGCTGTAAAGCCACATGCAAGTGATGTAGTCAACATGAGGTAAAAACTTTTCTATTAAAGCATCAGCAACTTTGGCTTCACTTTTTTCTATGCAATTTGTTTTGCTTACAAAGTAAACTGTGTTCAAAAATGCATTTTCTTACGCTTGCTGTCTTCGTCTACTTCGATTGTATGCAGGATTCTTTTTCTTTGCACAACTTGTCGAATTTAAGTGGAAAGTGGTAATTGAGACGTGCTGCAACACTGCGTAGCATAAATGAATTTTGCAAGTTTGCACGCAGACTTTTGACATACCAACATATTACATTGTACGCTTGTTTTAGGGTGTGCTAAAAAAAATGTTACGTTATACGCAAAATGTATGCATTTTGCTGCAAGGTACGTAAAAGCAGCGTTATTAACTGAGTACTTCAACAAGCAAAAGAATTCCTGCTTGGAGTACAAATTTTTTCCCACCCATTGTAATTAACTATGTTCAGCTGATTTGCAAATCTTTTTCGGTGGCGGTTCTAGTGATAATGTATGTAAGGCAACCATTATCTCGAAACAATTTGTTGTCACGAAAAATGTTGAATGAGGTTTTTTGTCTACTTTAAAGTCCCGGTTACAAATTTATTTCATCTTGGTCGTAGGGGATTAAATTCATGTCACTTTCAAATGGCTGTAACTTTGTGAGGAAACATCACAAATAACCGTTTAAAAACTTATTTTAATAAGGAAGAACGGATCTAACGGATGGTTTTGTTAATATTAAGCTGAAGAAATTTTTTTGAATCCTATACATGTCCTCGAAAGTAGACAATAGCAATCTGTCTTATTGTTTTGCGTCTTAGTCTAAGGCAGTGACATAAGAGATGTCCCGTTTTCTTCGTCGTTGCAGTTGGACACCTTAAGAGCCGTGTAAAAATTTTTTTTTTGACTACACCTTAAAATTATACATATACCCCACACTTACTATTGGGATTTCATATCTGCCTCGATGAAAAACCACGCACGTTCAACATCTTGAAAATTGTTATTTTACAATGTTCTATATGGCGTTTGAATTCGTTAACAATGGCGAAAGGATTTTTTGTTTGTACATTTCTTCCTGTACGGAAGCGTGAATGAAGAGTTTGCATTTGATAATTAGTAGAGTGTTAACATATTTTGTGTATGGGAGTATCTTTTGTGTTGCTGACTTTTTTTTTCGCACAATACTGTCTGTAAGGAGCTAAGCTACTCAGCACAGATCTTAGAAAAGATTATTGCAGCTTAAATTGGTCTGAAAAAATAATAAGCTGTGGCTGGATACATTACATAAAATACTCTTGAATGTCTAATGAGCTCCAGATATTTATATAAGGTAGCATCCTGACCCAAACTTAAAGCTGGGGAATATGAAATTTATTTGAGTCGAAAGAGTTTTAAAACTTTCAGTTATAGATATGTAGATATACCTACAATGAAGGTGTGTGATCTCGAACCAATGCAGTAATATTTTGCCTTGTAATGATAAATTGATATAGACAAAATATCAGAGAGACAAAGTTTTTATGTCCAAATACATTTTTTAAGCAAACATTCTTTTATAATTCTTTTTGGAAAAATAACTTCTTTCAAAGTTAGAGTAATATACATCATGAAAAGTATGAAAGTCAACCATTAATACAAGAACAAGATCATTCCAATAGCAGTATCAAATGTTTATGTCAGTCCAGACATCATTTAATATGTTTCCGAAAAAAGCCTATAAGGCTCTTCTTTTAAATAGATTGTAATAAATGTTGTCTTCTTCAAATATACAGGCTTTTGATAGGAACTTATATCTATTCAGACTAAATAAATTTATATACAAAAAACAGCAACAAATGAGGAGCCCAGTTGCAAAACCGCCCAAGTCCAAAAAAATCAAATTTTGAGATATTCTCATATATCAAAATCTAGACCATGCTTTATCTTTCTACTATGGTTTTAGATTAAAAAAAAAATTTTTAACAGAAATATTACACTTTTTAATTTATTTTTGATGCATAGATTTCAAAACCGGCCAAGTACCATGAACTTGCTTTCAAAACCAGATGGAGATGAACGTTATTCGTTGTTTGTACGAAAGTATGAAAAATTCACTTGGCCGGTTTTGCAACTGAGCGCCTTAAATATTGGTAAACGTGGCACTTCTTTAATCATCCTCACTTAAGTAAGGACTTACTACTTCTGTGAAAGTTTTCATTAAGTGTCAAAAATTTATAAAGTTCTTAAACTGTCTTACACTTTCAAGATCTGCTTAAAGAGCTTCCTCAGTTTATCTTTTGTCCAAATTCACCCAATATACTTTTTAAGCTTACAAGTAATAATTTAAAAGTAATAATTTGATTATTTGGGGCCATTCTATTCCATTTCTCTTCTATACATCCAGTATGTTTTGAAAATATATCCATTCCTAAACTTTCGCACATTACTATTTCGTATTAAGTACTAAATTTGGAAAATTTGAATGTATTAATTCAGACTGTGTGCCGTGTCTTAAAATGTGCCTACCTGTTCACATTTTCTATGCACATGAAATGAACGTTAAAGAAATTGTGTAAAGTTATAAAATCTGTAGTAATTTTAAGCTTTTAGAACTTAATACAATTTCTTTGCAGTCGTGAATTGCTTCCCCATAAATTCATGTGTCCATAAAAGTGCTCTTAAAAGTGTCAATGGTTTACTTCTTACTTCCGTTCTCGGAAAAATTTATGGGCCATGCGTTATTTTTTTGTACACTGTAGCAAACTTTAGCATTGGACTATCACTGATGTTTTGTTTTCCTTTTTTTGTTTTCTCTGCATATTTCACACAGGAAGGCAAGCGCGGTTATCTCGAAGGTCTGGCGGCGCACTACAGCAAACACCTAACGTTGCCTTTTGAGGATGTTCTCGACGGCATTGAACAAGTGCGTCTCACTAAGTGGAAAGAGCGACACGTACGTAATGCCACTGGTCATACGATATCTCGACAACAACATCGGAGTGGTGAGAGAGGTGGCGACCGAGGTATTTCAACAGGAAGCAGCATCATCGGTAGCAACATTGCAAATCAATCAAACCTGCCATCCAGTCATAGTCAACCTTTATATGTGCCCGGAAAGTATTCGGTAAGAATATTGGCGTTCGACATTAGATTAAGGTATTCACCGGTAGCCATTGAAAGCTAAGGGAAAAACAATTGTGCTGGTAACACAAAAACAGAAATGCTGCTGAGTTAGCACTAATGCTTATTCAGCCAGAAAATTAAGTTATAGCACAGATTTCGTTTAATTTTTGGCTATTTCATTGTACTGTTGTATGAGATTGAAAAAAGTTTTTTTTGTTTTATTCCTTTTAATATAAAATTTTATAACATTCAGCCCTCCAGCTGCCTGACAAATCGAGAAGAGAATGAAATTTATAGCTACACCCAAAACGATTTGACGAATCGTATGGCAAGAAATGCTATCGATTCAAAGTCGGCGGTCAATTTGAATGGAATGCAGCATAGCTACCCTGGAGCGAGAACAAATTTCTTTTATGACTTTTCGGCAACAGGTGTGTACAATTTTAGTGCTTATGAATCGCACACTTTCACAGCGTTTTATGTCCAGAAAAAATAAGAAAATCGATATATCTTTCCAATGAGGACACAGTCTAAGCATTTTTTATTTCTTTGAGACATAGTACTGATTACGAGGCTCACGTTTTGTTAAGGAAGATATTCTTAAGTATATATTGGGCATTATAACTTAGTTCTGGGTCTATGGATAAGACTAAGTAATAAAATATTTTAAATAAAACTTTAGTTATAAGTCCAAGTTATAAGTTTCAATTCAAAACTAAAAACTTTGTGCAAAGACATAGCCGGATTGATTAATATTAGCATGTTCCCATTTGGTTAGAATTTCTAAACTTAAAATTAATAATCTGATAGAAAAAAGAGCAGTTTTCTGTCATCGCCTTTAAAATAATCATCGTTTCATGTTGCCTTTTTCTCTATCCCCTCCTTAGAGTTCAGTTTATATTTCTCCTACCAAATTTCATCAAAATCAGTCGATAATCTTAGTTGAGAAACATATTTTCCAGTTAAAAACAGTTAACTTTTCTCAAAGTTCAATGCATCACTATACCAAAATCGGTCCATTACTTTAGCATTGAAACAGTTTCTTCCTGTAAGAGTCGTGGCACCGTCCACTTAAAAAAAATATCTTTACTCAGGATTAGAATGTATGTATATCCAAACCAAATTTCATCAAAATTAGTCCATTAGCTTAACCGTGGAAAAGTATTTTCCTGTTAGAGACGTGGTACCGCCTATTATTAGAAAAGAAGATAAATTCTACAATGCACCTTTTCTAAACCTTTCCAACTAAAACCAAATTAAGCGATAATGTTGTGTTATGACAGTTAAAAAGTGATGGAACCGTTTTGCAACTGCCTATTTACATACATAGGTGTGCATTTCCACAGAAGTTATCATTTTAGCCAGCTATGGTTTCGATTTTTTTTGAAGGTAAGACTATCTTGAATTAATATGAATTAAAATTAAATTAAAATTCAAACACTTATAATTTTAATGATTTTTTTTAACTTTAAATACAATGTCTCCCTTTGCATTTAATTGTTCAACCTTGAATATTAATTCAATATAGTCTTAACTTAAAGTCAAAAAACTGCATATAAAAAAACTGCATTAAACTTAATTTCATATTAGGGCCTTTGTTCAATTGGCTGTAAGTCCGCTATGCTTTGAAATATCACGTCAAAATTTTGAGTGGACGTGTATTTGAGGTTTATCTTTTAGGATCGACAAAAAAGTAAATTTCGAAAAAAAAATAAGATAGGGCCTTACTACCCGAGAGTGACGATATGTTTATTTTCATCCTCATAAATTTGAAGTAAAAACAAAAATCTGAAATTTTTTGCATCTCAAAATACTCATGCCGACTTGTGTATCTTCTTGATCGGTATCTTCAGGGATCGCTACTAATATATCAGAAATATATATTACGAAATCGCGGATTTAATATTGCGAACTCAAAACTTTGATTATCCATTTTTCTTACAAAAAAATGTCGTCTCTGAGCATATGTACTTTTGATAATTAAATTTTTCTTGGAGTGCTATTTTTGTGATGAAATTTGTAACCTCAATATATACTATCCATATAAAAATTAATTTTTAAAAGAACAAATATTTACTTCTTCCTTTAAGGATAATTGCGTCCATCCCAGGTCATCGAAAAATTTTTTCCGGCTGGAATTTAACACATATTTTTAAATTAAGAAATAATTGTTTATCTACGGTATTTACTATATGTATTTATTAAAATTTCAATGGTTAGGACCGTTTGTCTGTTTGGTTGTTAAAATCACGCTCACTTAAAATAGATAAAGCTATTTATTCAGCTAATCTGCTTGGGATTGAAAGCAAGGAGAGCCAGTCGTTGGACACGCCTATGAAATAAATATGAACATAAATATCTATGATTTTTTTATTTTTTACTAATTTATTCAATCCGCGGACGCAGAGTGAAACATATTTTCGATAAGACTCCATCTCTCGCAAGTCAACCAATAATTTAGCTGATCACAAAAACTTTTCATGTTTATTTAAGTTAAGAGATTGGCTTGCCTAAGTGTTATGAAGCCATTTAGATCTATAGTTATGCCTGCGTTCAAAGCACTTCTCAACTTAGAGCCTCTAAACACATTTGGAAACAGTATGGCTTCTAAAAGTTTGGTCAGTCCACTAATATTTAAGCTGTGGAAAAAGTTCTGGATGGTTGTGTTGATTTGGTATTAATGGTTTGGGATTGGTTAGTATATCCAAGTTATAGTTTTATTAAGAGTGTCATCAACTTTATGTTTACAGTAGACGATTATGAGCAAAACCTCATTACACCATGAGAAACTATTTCTCTTGTCTTGAGTTTGCAAACATAGCGACCTCTGCCCTGCAAATTGTGTTCAGAATCTTAATTAACGGCTGACTTTTGGTAGTTAGTTCTATGCCTGTTTGGAAGTATGTACATTCCAAGTGATTTCAATAGCATCCGCTGAAATCTTACGAAATGGGGTATATCGTACAATGGGTGGGTGACCTAAAAGAATGATGAAAAACTGGTCATCTTCCAAATCTAACGTTACTTAAATTTATATTTGGAAATTTCACTATACAGATCAAAAAATTGTATAGTTTTGTTTTTATTGAAAATTATAACTGCGAACTTTATTATCTATTATTTCAAATATGAGGTATCTTTTTAAAATTTCAATGAAAGACATAAATTGTGTGAAATCTTTATTAATTTTTTTTTGAAAATTAGAGCACATTAGTTACGGTAAGTACTGAAAATAATGTTGTTCAAATGACTTGCTCTGCTAGCTCGGCAGGCTGTCAATCTTGTAGCAAAATATTAAAAAACATAATGATGGTTCAATTAGCATAATGACGGTTCAATTAGTGATATTTACTAAACGATGTTGTCTTTAAGGTATTGAACAGTTTGAGGACTATGCTCATAAGCTCTACTCTTCAAGAAACCCCATAAGAAGAAATCCAATGGTGTTAAATCGCATAATCTTGGTGGCAAATTCACCTCTGCCCTTTGAGATATTATTATATTATTAAATTTCACTTTCAAAGTATCGATTGATTCAGTTGTTGTTTGCCATGTTGCACCGTCTTGTTGAAACCACTTGTTCTGCACACCAATATCTTCCAATTGACTTCACAAAAAGTTTCTAACCATCTCTCGATATTGCATTGCCATTTTTTGATTTTCGGAAAAATATGGACCAATTACGCCTTGCAATATTTTCACTTGAACTACCAATACGATGATAAATTCTGCTTTTCTGAACTGAACTAGGTTTTTCAAATTTGTCAATGATAAGCTTAATAATCGTTGAGGATTTTCTCTACCGCATTTGGAACGAAACTTTCTTCCAACTTCTGAATAATTTTCACCATATTTTAAATAAGTTTTATACGTGGAACGCCAAACTTTTTTACTTACACTTCTAAATATGCAGGGAAGGACTTATTTTCCTTTGTTGCCGAATGACAGCGTACTTAACCCTCTAACCGGCAAGAGTGCCTCTTCAAAAAACTCCATTTTTTTCTAACTAATGACGGTTCCTTGCGAAGCATACCTAGATAAGTATGTTTCTGAAGGCACTGCCATCAGTTTAAACAAAAAATATAACAATTATTGACAAAAAATCGAGTTTTTCTCTGAGTACCTCGAGTCATTTTTGCCGGTTAGAGGGTTAAGTTAGAGGGAATGAAAGCTAAATGGTTACATGCGCCTACAGAAGCCACTAGGTACTTAAAATATCTTTGCATTTATATATATTTTGTTGTACTAGGTCAGTATACGTACCCCGATTTTAGAATGAAGTTAATATTCGTGATCAGAGGTTTAAAATTAGTCAAAAATCGATCAAATTCGAACAACCTTTTATTTTTGTATGTACGCACCTTACATTCTCGGCACTTGCATATTTCAATAACGTTGCGCTTGTTTGTTTATTTTATTACTTTTTACAGAAGGTCGAAATAAAAACAAAAGACGCACAGTTTTTGAACGTTTTCTCAATGGTCTGCGTCAAAGCGGTGATGAGCTCAATCAAACGGAAGGAATGCAATTAAAAGTAAGTAACATTTTCCATGCTACGTCGCATTTCGCTCTTTTAGTGTGTCCCCAAATTTTTATCCTGCAAAAACATAAATGAAAAAGAGGACATGCAAACAACGAGTGACACCACTCGTCCACTCGACGATGCTTGAAGTGCTGCAAGTATGTCGAAAAAAATCAAGTACTCCTGTTGATGCTTTGGTGTTATTAAGATTCTTCCTGTCCATGTTTTTTAAGGTTTTATTATTTTTTTTGTGCTTTGACATCTATCGTGTCCTTTTTTAATGTTTAGCTTTTGAGCGCATTTCCTGACACTTATGAGTTGGTCCGTTGCTTGTTTATGTACATTTATTTTTCTGGCGTCTGTACTCCAAAGCAATTATTGCTCTCTTTATGTTATTGCTGGCTGGCGCGTCCTTGTCTTCGCGTTTGTATGCTGTTGAGCTTATGCAGCTTACTGGCATTTTTTTTTATTGCGTATATTTATTTTATTTATATAGCGTAATTTTCTGCAGTTTTTCACCTTCTTTTGTATGGTTACTTCCAATAGAAGATATCTTAAAGTACTTAGTTATGGAAGATAATAAATCCAACCTGGATATCAATAATAATGGATAAAATATCATTCGTCCTTAGGTCGTCAAAACTGGCAGACTTGGATAAAAAGTGCCAAAAGAACATTGTTCTGCTTGAAGAAGCCAGCAAAGCTACAGGACGTCTTCACTAAGATGAGTCGATGTTTAAATTTCACCTTGTGGTGTCACTTATGGGACAACGGCAAGATCGTTCAGATTGTCTTTACCTAGTGCTATATGCTGAAACTTTTTCTTAGCCTTCGAATAACAATAATGATAATGTTCAATGACAAAAATTCAGTTTACAGAGCAGTGATGTTCTAAAAATAGTTTAATATCGTGGTTTTAATCATACTTCGCCTCTGTTTCAAAATTTTAGTTTCACAGTGTCTTGTTAGAGGAAAATATAAAACCATTATAAAGAGAGGCGTAAGAATGTATTTTATATCCATTTTTAAGCTGGTTTTAAAGACATAAATTCAGTATAAAGACACACACGAGACATACCACCTCATGTCATTATAATTCTTTTATAATGTACTGTATAAAGAGCCACACAAGCCGTTTGTTATTGAGGAAAATATTATTCATCTTTACAGTAGAGTGGGTAGCGTGCAGCATTGTGGATCATTGGGACTTTATTTTGAGACCGGCGTACAAAACGTAAAGAAAAATTAAATTTGATACTAAAATAAAATTACATACAATAAAAGCCATTAATTTGCATATAAAGTCTGTAAGCAAGACACTTCTTACGCAACTCTTTTTTAATTCTTTGTATGTTGGCTAAGGAAGTAAGTGAATCAAGGACTTGTTGGAGAGAATGAAATGCACTTGCTACAAGTTCTGAACATAGGAACAGCTTTGTGGAGCCCTATGCTCCGTGATGAGATTAAGAACACAAGAAGACGGTGTCTTTTGACCTCAGAAAGATACATTACCGAGTCTGTTCAAAAATGTCACAGAGCGGAACATGTCTTAATACTTCAAATGCCGAATGTATTTTGAATGGATGGTCATTACATATTGAGGTCAACCTAAGGGGAAAATATTCAAATGTATTGCTAAGACAAGATTTCCTATTTTAGTATCTTCGAAGCTTCCAGAAAGCACATATCTTGACAATTGAATAAAAATTTGAGCACGTCAGTCCTAAGTACTCTACAACTTATAACTGAAATGAAGACTTAGATGAGAATGGAACATCCAGATATTACAAAAGTGTCAATCAGAATAAGTAGATCAGAGGCATATTGTCTTTCCATTAGCCAAGAATAAAAAACACGGGCAATATATGTACATAATAGACACTTCTTTAATGCTTCACATTTCCCAAAGAGAGTTTTTTACAACTGCAGACAATCTTAGCTGCTTTTACCTAGGGTGTACATGAGACATGTTCAAATAAATGGCATGTTCTAGAAAACTTTAAGAACTCTCGATTTTCGAAAATTTAGTTATATTCGACATTTAAAAAAATAAAAAAAAATATTCCTAGGGTTGCTATCAGAGCTGCAAAATTTTAATTTTTTAGAATTTGACCAAAAAAGTGACGAATTTTGATTATTGTCTTACCTACTTATAAAACTTTTTTAAAAACTTTTTTTCGATTTTCCTTATGAACGCACAAGGAAGTATCGAAAAAAAAGTTACCGTTATTTTTAAAATCGAGTATTCTTGAAGTATTCTAGAACATACCATTTATTTGAACATGTCTAGTGTATGGTGTGTGACTGACAGACTTACATACATAATTTTAGCAGGGTGTGCACTGTTAAGCTAGCAAGTTAAGATAACAAAGGTGAACTCAGGCGATTACGTATTTGATTGAAAAGAGAAGAAGATGGTGACACATTTCATAGCGAGAAGTTTAACGTTCTCTTGACTCCATAGTCTTGAACTCTGCAGACCTAGTTTTGAAGACTCAGACCTGTAGACCACAAGAGACATTTAAATTTATTAGCCCCAAGAGAAATTTTAAGGTACTAGCAACTGCCGAGCAAATATCGCGATGTGAGACCAGTGTAGCCTCTATTGGCACCTCGTAAGGGCCTTTTTGGTATTTTCCATTTAAAACCGTTACCACTGCCTGCTACGATATTTTATATCCAGTTAAAATCCGTAATTTTCTGTTGCGAAATTGACATTCATCAAGAATAAATTCAAAGCTAAGTTTTCATTCAAAAGATTCATTCACTCAAAAATGCAACTGTCTCTCAACTTTTTATTTTTAAATTCACGATGATTCGAGCAATTTCATTGTGATATTGTTCTGCTTAAATTTTTTAGTATGATTCACTTAAACACCTTAACAGAATACTAAGTACATTGCGGCAGAAAAATGAGCGTGAAGAAAAAAAAAACACCATTCATTGCGACTAAATTTCAAATAAGTCTCTTCAGAAAACTGCCAAGCAGGAGTTCGCTGTCAAATTAATCGAAAAAAAACTATATACCAAAGCGAAGCCGGACCTAATGCATTAACCGTTGACAAGTACGAATTTGCAAAGAGACATCGAAAAAGAAAGAAAAGACGTACACAATTAATTTTACCTGCCAAAAAAAAAAAAAAAAAAAAAAAATACCCGTACCTATTATGAAAAAAGCGTACCATTTCTAACAAAACTTAAATAATAATTTTATAAACACAACAAAAAAAACAACAAGTTTAATTCAAGGAAATTTCCCAAAAGAAACATTTCCGCAACAGACCGCATAATGAACAAATTCCATTTCAGTTTTTACAGACTGTCGCCATTGGCAGGAAGCATTTGAAAGGCACCCGAACTTAACTATGCAACCGAAAAGCAGCAAAAGGACCAAGAAACATCAAAAACAAAATTGCTTGAGTAAAAGCAACGCGAACATGAACACAGAAATACAAATGAAAGCGATGAAAAAACGAAAAAAATTAAAATTGTTGTGACAAGTCGATTGCGACTGCTGCTGCATCGGAAACACTTTCTCTTTTTCACTCTATTGCACTGTCTCCTTCGTCCTGTGTCATTTGAAAATGACCACAATAAAGAGAAGGACATAAAAAAAGGACACATTGGATGCTGTGAAAAGCACAAGAAAATTTCTATAGCACACCGACGCAGTTTCTAGGGTGTGTCTGATTTGATATATATGGAAAAGTTAGGTTATAACACAAAGCACTAAGTCTAAGAGTCTAGTAGCTAAAAGGCTTAAGCAAATGATTTTAAAACTTACCCTTTTGCCTTATCGTCATTGAAATTTTCCAAAAAACACGGATTTTCAAAAATATCTTAAAAAGATTAACCCCAAAAAAACATCTCTAACAACAAACAAAAAACATCTCTAACAATATTACAAATTGTGCTAAAATATTAAACGAATGCGAAAGCCTTTTTTTTTGCCTAGCATTTCTGAACCAGGATGCGCTGTAAAGTGTACACTGTACACAAACATACATACATTAAAGATCCTTCTACAATCATTGCACAAAACTTGAAAGTCACATTTAACGTTTTGTAACTTTGAAAAAAAAAATAAAATAATACATTTAATGCACGAATTGAAAATGTCCATTCCTTTAATGCTCGTGCAAACTTTAAGGACACCTTAGAAAAAAGTCCAAAAATTTAAAATAAAAAGAAAATTTTCACCCGCAATACAATTGTCATCATAGACGTGCAGCAAAAGTAAACTTTAACAGCAGCAGCAACAACAAATACAGCAACAATAAACGGCGACCACAGAAATGTCCTTTTGTGGAATAGAAAAATAATTCAACACATAAAAAAGCTTTAAAAAAAAGAGCAAGGAAAAAACAAAAACTAGTCACCAGCTTTAGAGTCCTGTAAAAAGTTGATTAAGGAAATTATCAACGTGCTGCAAGTGAAGTCCTTTCGAGTGTTACTGGTTGGTGGCTGTATACAAAACAAGAACAACAACTACAACAACAATAGAGTGTGGTGACCAACGTGAAACATTTTAAATTAACTCAATCATAAAAACTTAAGAAACTCTGTAATGACTGACTCTGTTTATTAAGAACTCGAGATCACATGCGGTTTTGCTCGTGAAAGGAAGTTAATTTGTTTTAACTTTTAAATGAAAGAAAATTGGAAAAAATGGTTATGAGAAGTAGGTGCTTTAAGAAAAATGTCAGACCACCACAATCGCAATCTGTTTTAGTTTACATTAGATAATGGTGACTCCTGATATAACGTTTTGTTATGAACTACCGCTTATCCTGGCGTCGAGAGCTGATACGTATTAAACTAACTTATTATTTCGCTGGCAAGCTTCTTGTTTTCGATAGTGGATACTTTCTGACTCCCAACAAGTTAGGTTATTAATGGTTGGTAGTTTTTTAGCTCCTAACCAACAAGTTGCTTAAGTTGTAACGAAGTTTACTGACTTTCAACAAGTTAGATCTATTGAATCGTATCGGGTAGTTTTTTGACTTTAGTAGTATGCTTAACGATAGCGAGTAGTTCTCTTGTCAAGTAATAATGGGTAGTTTCTTGACTTCTGTCCAATTAACTTATCGTTTGAGGCTTGCATTCGAACATGTTCGTTGAAGTTTTCATAGAAGTATTAAGAGCGTGAGCGGCATACCCTCACTTAGATGGGGAGATAAACTACTAAATGATGGGTTCAGAACTAGCCTCAAATGAACAGATTTTTGTGGTTTTGTTTTTTAACATTCAAATTGAATATTAGTGAAATAAACTGTGAAAGAAGAAAGTTCAGGTCAACGTAAAATGGAAGAATATAAAAGCAAACTGTACGCATTTACTACTTCACACGATTTTCCCTCGCATCTCGAAGTGGATATTACTCTTTTCAGTTGATGTGAAATCTTTTCTGAAGACTCCAATCACTGTTGTACCGCCTGAATCGTCAGGGAAAAGAGGGAGAAAATATTTTAATTCGGTCGGTGGATTATTTGGACTATGTTTATATTCTCCGTGGAAGCAGTAGGTCTCAGCATTGGCGCATATTTCATTTATAATTCGATCACAAATGCAATTGCTGATTCTATAAAAATCGGATTTTCTAGATCATGTGCGTTATGTAGTCACTGTTCATTGAGGTGGGAAACTGCTTCCTGGGCTAGACGTCAGGAGTTCTAAAGGAAGTGCGCTATTGATTTTATTCGAAGAACAAATTCTTGCAAAAATCTGTTTTCAAAATTATAGATTGAAAGAACTTTCTTTCAACGTGGAAAAATAGTGATTCTTACATGTATTCAATAAAAAGTTTACAATCTTAAAGCAGTCAAAGATACAGCAGAAAAAAAAATAAAACTCTTGCAAAATTTTTGTGGCAAAAAGATGACAAATGAAGAATAACAGCAATATCTTCCACGATTTGTTCAAGAACACAATAGACTGTAGTATACAAGAGAACTCTTTAAAGGAAATATCCTAAATAGCTTTAGTACTTTTTTGCTTGAAGTATATTTCGCTATTGGTAGTTGCTGTTTTAGTTTATTATTTTACCTTTGAATTGTGGGGTATTGTGAACAAGGACTATCGAATTTTAGAATTCAGTCACTCATGCCAAACCATGCTGAACATTTTTGACTCTTTTGTGTAGTAAATTAAGTCAGTGATTTCTTAAAAAGCATATATCTTCAAATAACTTATTTATTTTAATGTTTTAGACCTCAGAGAAACTTAAAACTTGTGGCACCATGAAACGTGTTGAACCACATCAGAACTTCGAGGAGACGATTCATCGCGTAAATATAAATATTTTTAACTGAAAACTTTCAAAAGTGCATTTATTCACTTGAAAAGTCTTATGTTCTCTTTTTGTGTTATTTTTTTTTACCATTAGCTCAAAACTCAGAAAGCGGCACGCAAAAAAGCAGCTACCCACGACAAAGGAATACATGATCGCAACAAAGATGTCACACATACAGTTGTAAACGAAATGCCGCTAAACAATTACACTAAACATCCGTAGGATAACAAATAATCACAAAGGATAGACACACATTAAGAAAACGGTCGCTTGCATACTTGCATATATACACATATACATAGACACTTCAGACTTATTGCAGGGAATTTGCAGAGCAATTAAATGAATTGCAACTGACCGGCAGCAATTATGCAAAAGAAGAAAAAACAATATCTTATCAACATCTAAATACATACATTCAACTAACACTAAACAAACAGTAACATCATCAAGGAGTGGGAAATGTTTGATTCGAAATGTAAAAATGTATATGTAGCACGATGACAACTACTAAAACATTCCTATATAATGAAGGTAAAAATTCGTATCTTTGCTTAACTTGGAATAGGTACATAGTCAATGCACATACATACTATATATTACATGGATTGATAAACCGAATGAAAATAAAAGGAAAACTTCTCATATATACAGCGATTTCAAAGAATATCAAAATATAAATGCTTTTCAATAACATAAAAACCTACTAAATTACATTCCAAATAATTCCCCATTCTAGTTTTATTTGTATTTCGTCTTCGCTTTTAAGCTTTGTCAAAGCCCACAGTGAATCATTATTGTCAAACTCAGTGGAATACGGTGGATTAAATTCACATTAAATTTGGGAACACTTACTTAAATAGCTCTCTGAATATCGATTTGTAATTTATGTTTTTACGCTTTCTTTAAAGTGTGCCCATTTTGTTTTTTACTAATAGACCAAACAATTACTCAATTTAATTTCATAGTTTCTTTGTGTAACGTTCTTAATTGTTTGCTTCAGTTTGAGGTTCCACGCCTACTTGTCAAAATTTTTCCAGTTTCCGTTCAGAGTTTTTTCGATCCATTATTGCCGAAAACTTTTTGTTTGGAGACTGTCGAGTAGTTTCTAGTATTTGCGAAAATTTTTGTGGACGTTTCCGAGAACCGATTTCGCATATTTTCAATTCCAGCCACCTTGTTTTGAGGTATAGCCTAATTTCATTCAATTATTTGTCTAAGCTTTTCCGTAATAGTGATTTTCTCAGGCAATTAAGCACATGTATATTTCATTATTTTCCACACTAAAATATTACGCAAACATTTCTTTGAATGTTGAAAGACTTTCGATGAAATACTTAGACCAACAGACGCATAAATCGATAAAAATATGCTGGTTCCATTTCTGATTCAATAACAAAAAAAAAAATTCTCATTTAATTTCAAAGCCCATAGCAGCCGACACCTCTAAGCCAAATTTTATGAAGATTACTCTCATAGCACACTATCTATAACAGTAAACGTTTTTTGCTTGTGTCGGAGACGCCACGCCCACATGCTTCATTGCACAAAATGTTTGCAAAAACTTACCTTCTAGCAAGTATATCTGCCTTATTAAATTTCATAACGATTACGTTGTTAGTTCTCTAAATATAACGTTTATAAATATTGTGGGCTGTGGCACGCCCTTCATCGAGTTTTTTAAGTAAAGTGACAGAGCTTGTGTTGATGACTACTTTCATTGGCATCATCTCTAAAATGTTTATGAAAATCGTATGGAATCAAAATTTTTAACTGTTGGAAAGTGCCACATCCACTTTTACGATTCCGCCAACTTTTATCACAATTCAAGTTACATTTGAAATGTACCCGTTTACCAAATTTCATCATAATATCTTGCACGGCTTACGAGATATGGTGGTATAAAAGTTAAAATTTAGGGCTGTGCCACGCCCCTGTAGGAAGCTTTGAAGACTTGAAACCTAGCCTAATCCTAATTTTGTTCACATGCTTAGCATAAGCTCTGAAAGCTGATTTTTTTCTGCTACGAGTTATTAGAATAACACAAACGATATATCGAAAATAGTGTTACTTACTTCTTATGTAGTTTCATCTTGTTTTTATGTGATTATGGGTACATGTATAACAGTCCATGTAGTATTAAATATTCTCTTAAAATATTTTCCTTATCCTTAAACCTTTTGATCTTGTATCAGCTTAAATCTTACTGTTTTTATTATTTTCAGCATCCCTGAACTCAACAATAGACAATTGCGGCGGTATCAGCACACAAATAGTGAATAACGGTCGCATTCGGTCTACCCTCCGACAAGCTCTTCAGCCGCCAGTAGCGTCCTTTCGATTGGCATTTTTAAGGACGTTGTTTGTCTGCTCGTCCGATTAGCAAAGTGGACGAATGAATAAACCAAATCTGTTCGATGTTGCTGCCAAAATATTTCCGCTCAAATGATGACCAACAATTTCCTGCGCTGCTGCAACCAAATGATGCACATCTACCACTACCACATCCCTGTTGCTGTTGTTGCAGTTGTCGTATAAATTTTTGCTCGATTTTTGGTAAATTTTGCTGATGCAGCTCAGTCTGCGGCTGCAATCGGTTGCAGAACCGGATGTTGGAAACGTTGCGTGTTCACACAGCTGTAGAAAAGTTTGCATTTTAATTGTTGTTGTTGTGCGTACAAGAGCTGCTATTGGTGTTTGTTCAAAAAAGCTATTTGCATTTTAAGGATTTAATCAGGAAAAAAAAGAGTCCAAAATCCAGTACTTCAGTTTATTGTGTTTGTGTCGGAATGAGAGTGAAGTTGACGCAAAGGACGTAATCTACTCAAATTTATGGTTAGACAAAATGTTAGATTGATTTTTGCATTTTGTTGCTGAGTGCTTCAATTTAAATTTATCGTAATCGCTTATCGATTTTATTAAAAATGTTTACCCAATCGATTTTTAGTGTTTGCCTGGACTTAGGAAGATTTTGCCGCTGAATGTGGAACACAAAGTAGTGCTTAAAATCAGCAAATAAAATGCAGTATTTCATTCTATTGAAATTAACAATACAAAATTTAATTAAATAATATATGATAAAATTGTGTTAGAGTTAGAAACACCACGAAATTTGCCCATAATTTATTTTACACTTTTCTCACCGTCAGGAGAAAATATTTATTTTTAAAATTCTACAAAAAAAAAAAAAATGTACTCAAAATTTTTTCGGAAATATTATGCTTATTGAATTGGTTTTAATAATTCATTAATTTTTTGTTTAAAAACTAATTTGATAGTTTCGTTATGAGAAATAAAACCTTGAAATAAAATTGAGAAAAATTACATCTTCAAATTAGGGTATCCCGAGTAGGAATTTTCGTCAGTATCGCGTACGGTTGGCCCTATTACAGATCCGGTCCGGACTTAGATAATCGAATCAGGCTCGCACATGGGTTATCGGATCAGGTCCGGATAGTTTTGGTAACGCAAGGAGCCAGGCTAATCGGACCAGACGATTATGCGGTTAACATAAACCAACAGTTTTTTTTTGGTTTTTTTGCCATATCTTTTCTATTGCTGGAACTCATTGTTAATTTATTAATGTTACATTTATAGAACTTCAAAGAGAACATTATTACTTTACCTATTATCTGTCGCCCTATGGTCGCTCTGCGCCATACCACTGTACAGAGATGCTCATCTTAACCAACTGAGTTACTACCATTATTTTTCCGAGACACGAAAATATATCACTTTGCTGTCAAAATTAAAAATTGTATAATTGTCAATTGCTAATTCAAATGATATTTTATTAGCCAGCCAAAAAATAACAATGCGTGGGCTGATGTCGTCAAACTATGCATGCAACAATTGAGTCGACAGGAATACCCATGTTCAAATCCCAGTGGATGCGATATAATTTTTTTATATTTTTTTTTTTTAATTTAATAGAATAATTTACTATGTTAACATGATACTTGACGCAGGTCAGAACAAAAAATATAAAATGCTAATATTTGATTCTAATTTTACAAAAACGTCTGATCGGGCTAAGATAATCAAGTCCTTATAGGTTTTTAAAGGGTCTACTTCTATAAGGCATAAATAAGTTCAACAACACCTTCACCTGATCTGACTGCCTGCATTGTTCTTGATTTGGCTAAGATTAACCGGTTTGTATAAGTTTTCAGAAGGCTTTCCATAAAAGGGACTAATGAGGCTAGCCAACTCTGGTCCTTACCAGAATCGTCCAGGTCCGTTTATGATTTGGAAAAACTGATCAGAGCTGAACGAAATTTCATAGGGCTTGCATAAGGTTGCAGTTTGACTAGTCTTCCCATAACTTATCCGGAATTTCCTAATACATTTTAACATTTCAGTTTCAGATAAGATTCACACATGGCTGCCCGTAATAGGGTCCGCCATTGCTAGCATAATCCGGAGGTAGGGTAGGGTTTGCCTAATAGGAATTTCTATTCGAGATATTTGATTATATTCCTCAGAGTTTCTGAGTTCCAGTTCGGATTGGAGACTTGATCTCCTGAATGGTTGCTAGTTTATTACTTCAAGGAAAGTATGAGGGAGGATTATAAGTCCAATGAATGTGGAACCCAAAAATGCAAACCATTCACTTATCAAGTGTCCGCCAAAAAAATATCACTCAAAGGCACCAAACTTTCTCGGGCAGTATGTGCATCTTGCAAGAACAATTGCTTGCCATAAATAGTTTTCGATCATCTCTCAAGATTGCATATTTTATTGGATGAAGCTCACCATGAAAAATAACTCTTGACCATATTTTGTAATTTTTTTTTGTTATATTCTATATACATAATATTCTAGTATATATGTAAATAAAATGATATCTGTGTCCATCGATGTTCGCGCATCACGCAAAAACAACTCAATCGATTTTGATCAAATTTATTTAGTTTTATTCCTTAGACGTTTGGTCTCAATCTCCAATACAAATTATAACGATATTCTTATTTGATATCAAATTATTAAATTTTCAAAATTACTTAAAAAAATTAACTGCGCATATAGCTACAAGCATGAAAACACAAAATTGAAAATAAATCTAAAAAAGAAAATCCTATGGTAGCGAGCGCAACAACAATTACGTAGAATACGAGCCGCGTCGCTAGGTCGTATATTTTGTATTATTGTTTTAACTTTATACTGTGTAAAATAGAAAATTTCTAAAACAAAAACTATGGAACTGATAATGAGCAACTAAATAGTAACGGTATATACCACAATATCTAATTTTTATTATTGTTAAGTGGAATCTAAAAATTAAATTTTTTATCATATTTACATAGGTACATATGTATATGATTGCCCTTCATATTTGTGAAGGAGCCGAAATAATTAAGTTTTGTTCGACTTGGCCATCTCTGGTGTAATTAAGGTAAATTCAATAGGAAGAGCAATGCTAAAATTGAATCCATTTTGAGAGCGTTAAACTTAATCGATTTAAATACATAACTAAATTCAATGAAACAAATAGAATTGCCGATCAGAGAGCGAATTTTCTTATAACTTCACCTTACTGGTTTTTTATGATTATTCGGGTTTATTTTGAAAAAATCAAAATAAAGAAATACGAAAAAAGGAAGGCCATACAAGAATCAAAGTTTATGCAAAAACATACCAACATAATTTGGATTAAGGACTCAAAATTTGAATATAAGAACCTTTGAAACAGGAAATATGCTAAATTAAAATAAGTTTCATCGTTGTTAGTAAATGAATGAATTTATTATGTGCTCTAGTCGAGAGATTTGCACACAAATTCTTTTGCTAGCTGGCGGCTACAACAACATCAATTTAGGTAAAAAGATGAAAAACTTTTTGCGAAAATATTTGTAGTTTTGACGAAAATTTTGAAATAGCTGCGGCAAGCTAATGTCATGTAAACAAAAACAAAAATCTCAAGGTGAAGGAGCAAATGAATTATAAAAAATCACACAAACAATAAATTACAAGAACAAAATACATGCGGTGATTGCGGACCAAAATGATTTTGCTCGAATAACGGAAAGAGCTCGAGGTGAGCTCAATATTTTTTGTTATTGTTGTTAGAGATACTTGAGTTATAGGTTGCGCATCCATGCTCTGGTTCAGTGGTGGGCATGGAAATCTAACAAAAGGGCAAAACAACAACATCAAGCAAAAACAACGAAATTTTAAGGTTATTTTTAATTTCACTTCCAAATTCGCCAACAGCACAAAAAAAAAAACCAAATTGCACTACAAACAAAAACAATTGCTACTTTCGTCAAGACGCAATGTGGTGCAGCGCTTATCCCTTTGTGTGTTGTTTTTGTTTTCATTTGAACTCAACTCAACGCTGTGCCTCGATAGCGTTGAAGTTCTGTGATTTTTTTTTGGCTTAATGGTGTGTCGAATATCGGTTTGGGCAATGAGGGCGGATAGGGACACTACGTGTCCACCACTGTTCTAGTCAATTATTTCGAATCTCTAGGCTGCATTGCCTGTACTAATTGTAATTTGTATGGAAATAAGTCCATGATGTGAAGATTAAACCGATGATGTGAATTGGAATTTATGTAAATGATGTTCGAACTTGTTTCACTGATGATGCCATGTAGGGTAATATTGACGACAACTGCAATGACGAACAAAGATTAAGTGTTTACGATGATGACCGTGGAAGGGCAAAACATTGAAGAAAAACACGTGTGTAGTGGTGCCCAGCTCTGATGATTACGAATGACATGTTAAGAGCCTTAACAAGTACTTTTGAGAGCTGCGACTATTTAAGGGGAATCCATTTCGTTTTAATAGTTGTTGTTACTGTTTGCGTTGAAATTTGACTTAATGTTGAAAATTCTCTATATATTGTTAACTTGAATATGTTCTTGTTCTTTAAACTGAAACTTTTTTTCATACTTGTTTAATTCAGAATAGAATCCGCCATTCTGGTATCAATATTTTCGTTTTTAGATTCTGTTGTCATTTTTTGTCCGATTCAATGGGAAAGCTTCAGCATTACATTTATTATTATTATTTTTAGTTTAATATCGTAAAGAAATTAATTACTTCACAATGATTCTTTGATTTTTTGACTCCGTTAGCTTAATAAGGTGTGAGAACTGGCAGACGATTTTAACGACCTTTATCGTTTAATTTATGTGAGAAATATTTAATTTGGTTTTAATTTTTTTCCTGCATAAAACATTTTTTACAAAAATTTAGTATGAGAGTCTAACTGGGTTTGAAAATCATATATTTTCTTGTACAACAGAAAAGAAACATTTCCTTCAAATATGTTAAACAAACAAATTCCTGAAATTCCTTTTTCTTCCAGTAAATCAATGTGTCATTTTACATGAAAGCTTCTTAAATCTTTAAATTACATACCTACTATTACTTACGAAAACATGCATAAAATTCTAAGCACAATCGTATATCTATGGAAATTTTCAACCATTGGTGTACCACACGCAAACATTAATAGTGCAAAATATCCCAGCTAACATTTGGAAGATATTTGGAACAAACAGGCGATGAATTTATAAATTGTGTGTTGAGTTGAAATTTATTTTGTTATTAGATATCTTGAATTTCATATAATTTCGATGCGTTGTGATTTGATATAACTTTCTTGTTATTTGCAGGATAGGACCGAAGTCCCAGAGGTTCCTGACAAAAGTACACTTTTGGCTCATAATGATCCAAGTACCTACAGTATAATAACTATATACTTCCAGTTTGAGTTTCCCATAACGCCCTCGGGTACTGATAAGCCCCAGGACGCAGTAAAAATCTTAATTTAAGTGAGTCGGTTTGGCAAGTTGCTACAGCAGGGACAGTTTGTTTTGAACAAACTATCGCTTAACACTAGAATCTGATCTCATACACAAAATCATTGACTCGACAGATATATCTTTTGCGAGTTTAAAAATGTTTGCTGGGATATATTGTGTGTATGTGGTCCAAGCACGCACGCACCAAAGCAAACAAAGTCAAATCCTTAGCAATTGTCACCACATTTAAATCGGCTAATTGCAGTTAGGCAACAGTTCTAACCTACCCAACTGCTTAGAGATCTGCTCCTTCCTTTTCTCTTATGTGTACAATTTAATGCTCTTTTTGGACAGTTCCAAAGTTTTTGGTCTTATGCTGTTCATAAGGCTTCATTTTGAATTGCCAACACTAATGGGTTTGCGGTTGAGTAAACGCGACGCTTTAACATTTTTAATTTGTGTGTTAGGTTGGGGCTTAGTTTTAATTTAAGTTGCTTGGTAATATCTACCGATAACGACATTGCAACACTAAGTTTGACGCCCTACTTGCACCATCTGCTGTTGGTGTTTCTGTTGCTGCTTGAAATATTTGCAATTTTTGGTGTTAACTGCGGTTAGCAACTATGGCGTTGGCCGATTTCGAATGTCGACATGCAAACGAAGTAAATTGGGGCATATGTGTGCTTGTGCCACGTCTAATATTTCTACTACGAATGTAATGTAACCACTATAGTAAAGGCGTGGGCGTATGGCAGTTTTGGGGTGGTAGAGACATAGCAAAGAAATTGCAAAGCTTTTACGCGACATCAAAAATTTATGACCGACAAATGAGTATTTAAGATGTTTGCGGTATTGCAGTGAAATAATTGGACATGTGCGTTTGTGTGTGTGGGAATTTAAACGAGCTCTTAATGTGGTTTGAAGGATATACAGGAGTATGCATATGATTTGCTATTAAATATCCTAGGATTAGGGGTACGAGTGGTGTATTATCACAGGAATGGATGAATTTGCGGTAAAGAGCTTTGTCGATAGTTTTCCCATTACATTTAATTCCATATCTAGAAGCCACAAATTTTGTTTAGTTTGTATAGGTCATCTCAACAGCAAATAGGTTTCAGTTATAAGAAGAAAAAAAATATATGGCAACACTTGTCTTTTCATTTAGCCATCAAGTGACTATGAAAAACTAGGCATCTCTGATTGTGGTTTGTTACAAGCTCAGGGAAGTCAAGAAGAGAAATGATTATTGCGGGTAAGAGGCAACAGTCTCCACGACACAAAATCAAAAAAAAAAAAAAAAATCCAAAAAGTTCATCAAAAATATAGCTTAGAAAAAAAGTATCAAGAAGATCGGCAGTGATCTGACTGCCCCAGGGGCGACAAAAACTATAATGCGGCCCTGTTCGTAAGTATAACTGATTGAGAAGCGCCATGGGAAACCAGTTTTTTTTTAACATTTTAAAAAAGCAACTAACATTGAGGAGATAATTTTACATAGTCTTTGACATTGAAGATCATAGGAAGGCACAAGGAATGGAATCCTCTGCGAAATTAATGGTTTCAATCTTTTCCAACCAATTTAAAAATAAAAATTTAAATTTCCAAATTTATGAAACCCATAGAAAAAAGAAATACAACTGCACCATGCTAAAAATGACACACGCAACAGTTTCCACAATCTGAAATTTCTCTTAATCCCTGAATATTGCTAACCGAAATGACTCTCTAATAACAAAAAAGCGTAAAGCCGGAAATGGCTATTTTTAGCAGACCATAAGGAAAATATCTTTCCCAAATAATCATTATAAGTTCGAGATCGGTACAAAAATGGTTGTCGATCGAAATGTTTTTTAATCAGCTTCAATATACTCTCTTTTCAAAATAGCAGCCTTAGAGTTATAGACAACTATATGAAATTTGATATTATTTATTGTACTTTTTATTTTATTTTTAACCTATATATATAAAAACTGTGCAACAACACTGTTTCGTACAATTTTAATTTTTCGCTAAAGACAAACACAGATAACACAAATTCCTCTGGTAAAACGCAAAAAAAAAATGTTCAAAAATAAGTAAATAACAAAAAGCCATTTAAAATGTCTTAAAATTGGCACACCCAGCATAATGCATTAAATCTCAATCACAATTGAAGAACAACAATACGCTGAAACCGACACATAATTCAATTGTAAATATACCAAAAAAAAAACACAAACAATGGATTATCCTCACTTAAAACTTCAACCCAGTTCAGCCCATTTGACCACGAAATTGATGGTGAAATAAACCGCTGTATCAAAACAGATATATATTGATTGGGCCGGAAGCAAAGCAGCAAAGTGAAAGCTCATTGCTTATTCTCGATGCGCGAATTTAATGTAAAAGTTTTAAAAATTTATTCGACTTCGCCACTCAAAACAAAAAAAAAATATTTTTTGTACGACGACAGATAAAATCGCAGTAAATTTTAATAAAAAATAAATATATATAAAAACAATGGAAATTAAATAAAAATTGTTAAGCAATTTTAAATTAAAGAGTTGGAAAATTTTGCTATTGTGGCGAAGTATCGAAACGGAAAATCGATTGTCAGAATTACTGTAATAAAACAAAAAACAGCAACAAAAAAAGTTAAAAAAAAAAAATATTTAAAACAACAAAGAACTATGACAATTGAAATCAATTTAATAAATTTTATATAACAATGCGCATAATGTTAATTTGAGTGTGTAAGCGTAGATGTGTGTGAATATTGTTATTGTATGTGTTCACTTAAGCAATTATGCGACAGCAACACAAGTCAATATCAACTAAAAAAGTATAAACAAAAAATAATAATAATAAATATTAAAAAAATACTGTACGAGTACATACTAACATTAGGGTGTTGTAAAAATTTTGATTTTATAAAAAAATTATATACATATCTTTGAGTAATTTCTTATGATCGAGCGTAATCAGGAGTGCAAGAGATGAAAAAATCTTCATATCAAATTAAGAAAATAAAAAACAAATATCATCAAACTAAGAAAAAATCTATGTTTTGTTTTTTGTCCGAGATTCTGAATTTTTTGTGTTAAGTAAATATTTTATTCAGATTAACCTCAATTGACACAAGTTCAAGGACAAGGCGGCCTAGGAGATATAAGGTTAAATATGCATAAAGTCAGGAACATACTACATTCTTCAAAGATATCAGAAACACGAAACAAGAGTAACATATTAAATAATGAGTTAATTGAAAACTTGTGTTGAAGAGAATACCTTACCGCAGTGATATAACTTCACAGCCTCAGAATTAATAAAGTATTATGCAACTGTGCTGCAACAGAAAACATCAATATACGGGGAAAAAACGTATCAAATCAAGTCATAACCTAGAAAATTGGAAAAGAACGCCTTAAATAAATATAAGCAGCCTAATCGCCTCTTTAAGCACAAGCAAACTTGTGAAATGGCAAGCGAACAACAATGTACTGTCAATTGAAAGAGTGAAAAACTTGTAAACGAGATATTTAATGAATACTGCATTGCCAAATAGAAATATCGGCAAATTTTAGGATTTAACGAGAATGTATGATGGTTTTGTAAAATCCAGTATCAGTCGATCTGTATTTGTCAACATCATTTCATAGATAAAAGTTTGTTTTATTAAGTGTGACTTAACTATACTTCTACGTAGGCCTTAAACTATTTCCAAGTTTAAAATAAAGCAAAAAGTTTTGTACATAACTAAAGTAGGATTTGTTTGTATCATAATTCTCGAGCTCATAAGAGCTGAAGATGTTAATTTTAAATTATGATACATATTCGCTATTAAGACTGGTCGAGCTTTTATTAACTATGCATTTAATTTTATTAACTATGGCTTTAATTTTGTATGGATTTAATATTTGTGTTTCAGATTTATACAGAAGCACCAACATTTGAATTCTACCCACATAAGGAACCATTTCAGCCTTGATTTTATTTTGTTACCTTTCATATAGCACAGAGCGCTTTTTTTATTGAAGGATTCAAGAAAAAAATTTTATGTAAAATGTGAAATTCAAATCATCAAATGTTGATATAATTAATAACAATCATTTACTATAGATCGGCATCTTTTCAAAAATTAAATTAATTCAAAGTTTAGTAATGGGTTATATGGATTAATTTAGAAAAACATTTTTTCCAATTTAACCATTTTGCCTGAGAAAATTTACTTATATAAGAAATAAATTCTTAAATTCAGTACGAATTTCGTACAAATTATCTTTAGTATGTGCTTGTGGATTCAACTAAATCATCCGAATTCCAAAGACTATACGAACAAAATCATCTTTTTCCATTTAATTGTGACAACCATCTGGTGCAAATGACAGACGCATTCAATATCGATTTGATTAAAGCATTGAAGATATAATTCAGTTTTATCCTCACTAGTTTTGAGACGCGTGCAGTAGTGTTACTAGGAGGGAGAGGAGCCGAAGGGGTTCGCACTGTATTTGTGCGGATTGGAAATTTAAAATTTTGTTCAATTTTATCCAAATGATAATTTATTTTTTGTAAATTTTTTTATACGAAAATTTCAATTCTATCTAGTCATATGACCAAAAATATACTCGCTATCCAAAAAATATGCGATTCGCCGAGTACGCTTCCGCACACATAAAAACAGTGATTTAAATTAACACATTGATCTTTTCTGATATTTTAAAATTGGGGTCGAGAAAATTTGATTTTCTATAGCTCAATTGAGCTTAAGTATATCACAGACATTGTTTTTTGCCGACCCATGTTTTAAAACAATTAAGTTTATAGGCCAATGTAACTGCACACCAAAATCAGTTAACAACGCAGCTTTTTACAACACACATCAATATCCAAGACTAAACACAAAAAGTTTCTTTTATCAATGAACCTCTCCATATTCTATTTTTTTGGAACACCTTAAACCGAAAATACATTAATACGCGGGTACACAAATACATATGTACATGCACAATCAATGCATTATTAACTTTATTGAAATGGAAAATTGCGGGAATTAAGCGTTGATACGTTTCGCAGCAAAAAACACCAAGAACGACAGCAAAATAAACTGGATTAAGCGTTAATTAAAATAATTATTTCATAGATTAAACAAAATATATTGCTGGAGACATGCAAGCAAGTATTAAATACGGTAAAAAAAAGTTATAGCTGAAAATTTGTTCAACGTGAAGCTATGAATTTTCAAAATAAATTATTAAAAATTAAAACTTTTGCTAATTAACACAATTAAGTTTAATCTTTGAAATTTATTAAAATAAAAATAGGAAAAATAAATTCTATTTATCTATAATTAAAATGTTATATAAATAAAGTATATTTACAAAAATTTAATGTATTACAAAGCAATATATGTACAGAATATGATTATTAATATTTAAAAGATGTAAGATACAAAAATACATGATTCAATATTTACGAAATTATACATAATCACATAGTATCTATAATTATGTACTTAAGCTATTTACACTTAAAATAAATTGAACGAAACATATAAGCCAAAGTTAATATACGAGTATATACTTATGTATTAAATTTTTACATATACATACAAAACAAAAATAAAAACCAATGCAATATTTACCAAAGTGCGAAAATTACTTACATATTTAAACTATAAAACATTAATATTTATAAAATTATAATGAAAACATAAAAGTATAATGAGTACATGAAAAAGTTTCGTTCTTATGCGAAATTCATTGGCAAATTGTTACCTGTAGTTATGACGATAATTATGAAAATTTAATATATACAGCTAATTATTATTAACATTAATTGGAGTCTATAAACAGATTGAGACGTTTATCGTTTCATACAATTTTAATAAATACATACACACATATTAGGGTGTCCCTCAATTAGTTCACTTTCGAATTTTTAAATAAACTTAACTTGCTTTTCTATAGTTGGCAACATCAAAATATTAAAAAGAAAACATTTTAGTATTCAGCTCAGGTCTTTTAGTTACCAGCATTTTTTATAATTGCCAGAACTTGTTCAGTGGTAGTTTAAAAAGGCTGAGATAATAACAAAGACTTGAATGCACTTAGAAAGACTTCTTGCATGAGCTATATAGTGGAAACAATTGGTTGCTATAACAATAATATTGAGATGTTATGTTTCCAAGTTTTCAGGTTCTAGTTTTGCCAGAAAAACACAACGCAGCACGAAACAGAAACTTAAATATTAAATGTTTGGAATAAATGTATAATAATGGGGTATTCAGAATTTTGCATTAATACTGAGATTTAAATTGGAATATAATTTTTGTAGGTCGAGCATACTTTTTTTCAATTCCTTAAAAAATTCGCTTTTGGTTTTGGTTTGTAATGTTCAGAGAAATGAGAGAATATATCGAACGCAAATTAATCTCAGAATTTTTCATCTGTTCACAATTTGTAATAAAATAATGCAAAGCAAGAATTGATGGAAATTACAATTTTTGTTCCCATCAAAGGCTGTCGGCGTTTCACCAAGAACGTCGAATGATTCGGCTTGGGTTCAGTTTGGGCAGCCATTCTTTATATCCCTGAAGGAACTAACTAAATTCCATTTGAGTGAAATCAAAAGATTCGCTGTTACCACAGACACCTTCATGTTGGACGAGCACCACAATGAATGGACCAGAATTTACTAATAAGACTGTAGCAGAGAGTTTGTGGTAACACTATGGACCATTGTGGTCTATGTGAGGCTCTTAAAAAGCCGCCACTCTAACCTAACCTAGGTAAAAGACTTTGACTGAAATAATTCATTTGCTGAAATGATCAAGCTCCGTTCCACTCTAGCGATTCAAATACAATTTTTTCTTAAGTAATGTCTGACCTTTCCGCCGAATGAAAATTTTCCAGACAGTAACAAGTTCTTTATATACTGATAGTTTTTACCTTAATAAATTTTCAAGAAAACAGCTGTAAAACTATTTACACTATAGATGTCTAGCAAATTTGTATTCTCTGAATATATAATAAAATTAAATGAATGGTTCGTTTTTGCTGCAAATTACACAGTAAAAATTTTAGTTTAATTTTAATACCATAAAAGTATTTACATAGAACAATGACAAAAAAGTATAAATTTTAAACTATTTTGGAGTAAGTAAAGAGAGAGAGAGAGAAATGGGGAGTGTTATACTTCTTGGTTTTAATTTTAAAATATTTTGGAGTAAGTAAAGAGAGAGAAAAATGGGGAGAGTTATACTTTTTGATTTTAAACTATAACTGAAATGAATTTTAGTTGTTTTTTTTGGTTTCAAAAGTAAACCTCTTTAATTTTAAATGAAATCTGAAATTAGATTAAAATTTATATTTTTCAAATATGAAATCTATGCCCTATATGTGCATCTCCGCCAAAAAAGGCCGTTTAGCTGGTTTCGTTTTGGTTTTTTTTTTGTGGCACATCCTTCAGCCATAGTTTTTCTTGAAGTTAAAAACTATCTTGAATTAATATTTAAGGAGGAACAACTTATTTAATCTTATGAAGTTAAATATTTTTGGCAATTATTTCAAAACACATGTTTGAGATTAAAAGAAATATATATTTAAATACTTTGTTGGCATTATTTTAAAACCAAAAGTTTTGAAGTTGAAAATGAGAGAAAATCTTAATACTTTGTTAGTATTTTTATTAAGCCAATAGTATTAAAATTGACTCACAGAGTATTTTGATACTTTTCTTGTTTTTATTTTAAAACTGAAAATGATTAGTTTTTTGAAGAAAGAGCGTTAAAAATTTATTTTAGTATTGTTTTTAAGCCCCTTTGGCATTAAAAAATTTTAAAAAAATTACATGGCTTAAAATAAATTCTTGTTTTTGTTAAAATTAAGTCCTATTGGAATAAATTTTAAACTTTTTTGGAACTTATTTTGAATTTAATACCAAAATAGCTTAACAACAATACTAAAGGGAATAAAAAGTATACTATGATTTTTACTGTGTATTACAGGAAAATACATCTTATTTACTTATATATCTTTATGAAAATCAATGAAGAAACGGAAACATTCATCCGATATATTGGAAGAACAGATAACAGTATTTTCGCAGTATCAGTGAAATTTTACCAACTATTGGTAATGCATAACATTTGAATTACTTTGATTATGTCTTTTTAAGATTATGAGTAATATGGTACTTGTTTGAAAATACTATGAAGTATGTTGAGGAACTTTTTCAAACACCAATATACTTACCCCTGCGAGACAAAAGTTTCTAATAACCGATTTTTTCCAATGACTTTTAGTACATCAATATGCCTTTTTTCCTTAAAAGAAAATCTACTTTAAACTACTCATTTTGAACTTTTTAAATTCTCATTGCGTCAAAGAATTTCAGGGAAGTGCTTTCAAGAAACTCGAAAGTCATCTAATTAGTAGGCACCCTATTGCTTATTAAAAATTTATTTAAAAATTTATATAAAAATAAAATACTTTAAGTTAAAAATGTTTATTTAAATAATGTGTATAATAAGTTCAAGTAAGGGATTATGCCATGTACTTATTGTGGTTAATTCTTTTTTTTAATTTTTTTGTTCACAAGGCGTTGTATTTTATTTTTAAAATTTTTTTTATTGTGTGATTTAATCTGAAATTTAATTGACATTAAACAAAGCAATATAATCTGATTTATGGCAATTTTCTCGATAGAATATTGTGACTCGAACATAGCTAGCTTTGAATTAAGAAATTTTTGCTGTTTTAATCAAGTTATATGTGTACTATGGAGTAATAGAGTATATGTAATAATATTTGTATTTTCAAAATAGTGGTTATATGAAGACATAGTTTAATTTTTATATAAAAAACATATCGTTTTTTTCAGAAGAGATTTTAAAATCTGTCTATAATAGCCCTTGTTACTTTCTGAAATGCTCAAAGCAACATAAAATTGTATCTTAAGACATTGTACTTTAAAGATGAAAATAGCAACAAAAAAAATTAGTAATCCCTTAAAACAATTCACATTTTGAAATATCTGAAAAATGTTTTTTAGCTATAAGTGTATAATAACAAAAATAAAATTGTTTCAAATAAATTAAATGGTTTTTAAATGAATAGAAAAAATCATCCATGCATATAAAAGCACTTGAAAACAAGATAAAGACGAATTGCTTCTAATACAAATTTCACACTAATCTTTGTAACACTCCTCATTGAGATAGATGTCTTACTACGATATTAACTGAGTTAATTTTTTTAGTATTTTTGAGTAGTACGTATGTTTTGTGTAGAGCCGTTCGGAAATAAATAAGAAATAGGAAAAAAAGATGTCTAGACTACAAGTATTAGCTCGGTAAATATATTCAAATTAGTGCTTGGCTGGGTTTTTCGAAATTATAAGTGAGAGTAGAGAAGTAGTGGCAATGTTTTAATCAAAGTTTAGTAATTTACTTTAATTATCAGTGATCTGACCCATGATTGAGTGAATTTTATAATCATTTTCCTGTGTTAACTGGACCGATCGGCATAATGTTCGAGGAAGGCGCTTTGAGTCGATTGAGTCAAAAAAAAAAAAAACAAATTCGGTAAAGCAGTTCAAAGCTATTCCAGCAAAATATGATCTACGATACAGATCAAATTATTTTAAGGAAGCTTATGAGTTCAGTGCATCTTTTTACTTACATAAACGAATTCTTACTTAAACGAAGTATACAGCGGAAAAGTACTTATCTACCTTAAGTCTTAAAATATTGTTGGTCTGAAGCCACATGATGAACATTTTCAGATTATCCCTGTTGTCCTGTAAATTGTTACTATTAGTCACAATAGTTTTCATAGATATATAAGTAGTTAAATTTAACAAATTCTTTGTTAATTTCTATGAATTTAATATTTGCACTAACCCCCATCATTCTATGTGTGAATGAGTGGACCCATCTTTTTAAAATTAAAATCTACACAAATTTTCGGATCGTTTAACATTCTCAAAACTTCTTTCACACTAGCTGCTGGCATGTCCAATGGATATTATCCATGCACATATGAAAATAGAAAAATTAAAATAAACCCAAAAAAGCTATTGCCAAAATAATATTTTTCCAGTCAGCAACTCCGCTCGCCCTTTATTAATTTGATTCCTGCATGTTCAATTCTTACCGTCCAAATAACTGTCGGGCTGCCTGTTTGCCTGGTTGGTTTTGTAAGCTGAACGGTTGCTCCAGGGTTTTGGCAATAAATTCAACATCCCGTAAAACAAACGAGTTGAATGAATTTTTCATGAGGTGTTGGCTTTTGTTCTTCATGCTGCACTTGAACTTCTGCTCCTCACA
The DNA here is from genome assembly GCA_949775025.1 of Tricholauxania praeusta. Classification (NCBI taxonomy): domain Eukaryota; kingdom Metazoa; phylum Arthropoda; class Insecta; order Diptera; family Lauxaniidae; genus Tricholauxania; species Tricholauxania praeusta. Next base: position 35,482,637 of record OX459029.1, on the reverse strand, counting down.
TGAGGTGTATGGGATTTAGTGGATACGGTCGAATGATTTCAACAGTGGCGATGAGCGTTGAGGTCAATGCTATACACAATCGAAGTTTTGGACATTTTGCTGTTGTAACTGTTACAACTTGGTATGCTCGTACTATTTTAGTCAGACTTCCTGACCATCCTAACAATGCTGCTAGTTCGCATCTACACTTACTTACATAACATTGTTTGCTCCATAAATGCTTAACGGAAATCGGAAGTTATAAAACAAACAATTTGCTAATCGGTCATAAACTACAGGAGAATAAAAGATGCAGCAGTGGCATCAGCAGTCGTGCAATTTACATTTGTATGTTTCACATTGCTGACAATGCCATCTGGTAGTAGATTAAATTGTGCAAAAAATTTCATTAAGTAAATATGTTGATATTGGACGAAAAAAGCAAACATTTTCTATGGGTATCCTCTATTTTTTGTTGAAATATTCAATTGGTGAACAAAGCAAGAGATGGCTGGTTACTTTGTGTTATGGTAAGATTTTAATATTAGTTATCAACAAAAAAAAAATACATTTAAAATTAATTAAAACAATTTTTTGTCTGTATGTGGGCATTTTCATTCTACGAGAATTTAACATTTTATTTTTTGAGTTTTGTAAAGTAATTCTTATGGTTTCTTATCAAAATAATACTCCATGCAAAATTTAATTTTTTTCCCACATCAATGAGAGATATTATTTTTTCAACAAGGTTAGGTTCTAAAATGACTTGATTTCATCTCGAAAGTCTGACTTATTTAAACAGAAGTTTCAGAAAAGTAGTCTAGACTTAGATAACTTTCCCATTCATCACAAACGATAATATTAAAATTTATGTTTTTTGTTAGATGATTTATATTGTTGCCTTTATAAGTTATATATACTGAAATAACCCATTTTAAATAAAAAATATTCAGAAAAGAAAATCAAACTCAAGTTGTTGATAACAAAAATTTTTCAATTAATTATCACTCAAGCCTTAGTGGTAATTGACATCTTTACCATTACCATAAGACTTAGTTATAATAATATAATTAGCTTAGAAAATGTTAAACTTCCAAAGAAAAAGTCCATTGCAATATATGAAATAAAAAGTCAATAAAAAGCTTTAGCCCTGCTTTACTAACGCCCCAATGTGCACAAAAACGGATGCGAATTCGTTTGTGCGCTTTCCGTTTTTTGTAAGTAAAGCGAATCCGTTTCGAATTCGTAAAGGACCTCATATACGGATCAGTTTCGAACTCGTTTTTTGTATATAAAAAAAATAATTGTTTTAAACGACTTTAAAATGCTTAACTCTTTGACTACCATAAGACACATGTGTCCCAAATACAAAAATATTCTTTAAAAAAAGGTTTAACACGAAATCATTTAGCAGAAATGTCTACTTTTAAATATTTTTAACTTAAATTCGACATAAAAGTGAATTATAAGTCTTTATTTTTAGTTTGAAATAAGATATTAATTATTCATGTAAAATTGGAAAATAATTTTCAAATATGTTCAAATAAATTGGACTCCCTAAATGTTAATTCGAAATAAAAAAGGATTATAATGGCTTATTTTAGTTTGATATAAGATACTTATTATTCATGTAACATTAGAAAATAATTTTCAAATAAATGAGAACTCCCTGCAGGCACATAGGGCAAAGTCTGTCCCGTTAAATTTCTCGAAATCTAAAATCATATTTTATAATTATAGCATATTTTTGGCTTAGTAACAGCCCAATAGAAAATACTCATGCTTTGATTTCGTTGGATCACATTTCAGAGCTTAAGGTCCTCAAAAAGTTAAAAGTTCAAAACATATCATAAAATTTTTTACTGAATTTTTTTTTGGAAAAATCTTCAAAGTAAAATTTTGAAAAAAAAGTTTTTTGTCATAATCGAATTAGAAATCTTTAAAAAGTCAAAAAACTAATATTTTTTTAAAACTGAAATTAAAATTCGAAACGGATCTGTTTTATGAACAAAAAACGAATTCGAAACGGATTGAATCAAATGAGAGAAAGATATCATTCGCCTTTGACATATATTATAATATATGACAGGTAGCCTAGTAGGTAGTGCGCAGGACTATGAATCGCAGGAACAAGGGTTCGAGACTGACTTTGGAAATTTGTAAATCGTAAGTTAAATTAAATTTGATAATAAAATAAAATTTTATGTAATAAAGTCTTACAATTTGCATATTAAATAATTTGATAATTAAATAAAATTAATTGTTTCATGAACAAAAAACGAATTTGAAACGGGTTCGTATTTGAAGTCCGTTATGAATTCGAAAAGAATTCGTCAATGCGGACGATCCTTCCGTTTTTTCGAGAGGAATTTCATACGAAAACGAGTTCGAAACGAATTCGTTTGGCACACTGGGGCAGGACGGAATCCACACACACGTTCAAAAACCAAGCAAAATTTGTATAATACTCAAGTGCAATGAACCTGTACCCCAAATTTATTCCAAATTTGTATATTTCCACATATTTTAAGACTAGTTTTAGCAGTACTAAATTGATTAAAATGGAAAAACTCTTTACATAAAAAAAATGTCTGGGGGTCTTTCCGTGCAAATTTTTCAAGAATAATCGATTTTTAATTACCTCTCTATTAAACGTGAAAGTTCAATAATTTAATTTAATTTTATTTTTTTCAACTGAAATTATCTAACTTAAAAAATAAACTTTTGAATTACATAGTAAAAAAGGTGATGTTACTTATAAAAAAAAAATTTCATGATTTAAGAAACAGATTTCAGTATGGATGGATTCCACCCACGTCAGTAATGGCGTTACGAAAAAGGTGTCAGTAATGCAGGGTTAACATAAATGTGGTCCTTCTTTTTTACCTTTTTATATGAGGCCCGATAGCATGTCTGCTGTGAGAAGGTATAATAGCCTCCCATGCGTATATTTTTGTTCGTTTGAAAATCTAGCCATCTCCTAGGTAGGCCTTGCTCAATTGTCTGCTGGGCAGAAACAAGCTCATCACATACAGAAGCTCTGCATCATTACAGAAGCAACAACAGCATAACGCACAAGACGAGGCAAATCTGCAACAGAGCAGCAAAATAAATTTTTCTTCACAGCTTTGTTGGAAGGTTAAACCAAATTTTCTAGCAAAATTTCAAAAAAATTTAACAAAACTGAGCATTTTATAAATTAAACATGGTGTGATTCCAGTTGGCTATAATGCTCTATGCTATCGAATTTGGCAAAAATATGCCCCAGACGATGCTCATCATCAACTTCAAAGTCAGATTCACTCACAACACGATAAAAACGCTAGGTGTTTTTTGAATGGAATAAAAAATCTATTAGCATTATTTAATTTGAACAAAAATTTTGTATGCGATTATTTTTTCGTCAACATTTTCCCACAAAAAAATGAAGGCAATCGAAGAACTTAAATGAAATTGCAATTTAATCCATATATATTGAATCCCAATTATCTACATTAAAAAGAAAATCCATTTGAAAGAATTACGTCTTTAAATAAACAGTAGGTAACCTCATTCGATTAAAAATACGAAAAAGATTTCAACTTCTTAAAAACCAATATCAATTTTTAACTAAGCATTAAAAGCTATTTTTATGTTTCTCAACTTTAATGCTATCCGATCAGCAGTATTTCGCTTGCTTCCAAAGCAAAGTCGTCCCGTCTGAATATCACGCAACTGCAATTGAGTATAAATATTGATAGCTTCTCTTGGGAACATGATGGAGCATAATAAATTCAACACTAGCATCATCAATATTTATCCCTGCTCCCTCTTCATCCATACCCTTCCTTAGATGCAATAAACTGACCTAAACTGCACCATATCAGAATGTCTTGCATTAACCTCACAAATCCACACATACAATGTGTGTGTTGGTATGTATGTATGTGTATAGCACACAAAAACAGCAACAACTTCACAGATTCACTTACATGGGGATCAACTAATAGGATTTGAAGAGCGTAAAATTGCTTCGTTGTGAACATGAAATATTAAGTTAATCCTTTTTGCCTCAACCACCATATCCTGAAAGAAAATATTTTTTAACTTTAGCGTAAATATTTTCGCTGTTGCTTCTTCTGCTGTATGCCGGCCGTCATCCTCTCAACCCTTTGCTGCAGTGTTACCGATTTGATTCAGTGCGTTATTTGTTATTTTGGCCACGGTGCAAAGTTTGGTTTGTGTTAGTAGTGCATCAATGCACAGTGGCTTAGGAAAGCGATTTGGCAGTAGAATAAAATCAAATTAAGGCACCCCACTGTTGTCATTACAGTGGATTTTTACTATCAATCAGCCAAAAAAATAATTTATTATTTCTTTATATTTTCTATTTTGGATCAATATTTGCCTCCAATCCATCGTACTGGAATTTCTTAAAAAGTCACATTTTCATTGAAGTGTTATGTTGCTGTGACTAACGTTTGTATGGAGTACTTCATTCGAGTTAGCGCTAAGCCAATTACCTTATTAGCGTATGAGTTGAATGAAAGCGAACATCATAGTAATCATTTCAAAACGAGAAATCTCCACAACACTTACATTAAATATAACTCAAAGTAATGTTCCATTAAAACAAAACTTTTCCATTTTTAAAATATAAATAATTCAAGCAAAATTTGAAGCAAAACAGTAACATTGAGTTAGCAAAAGCAAGGACCCAAACTTCTACAATCGTAAATGATTTTACCCTTTGTAAAAAAATTCGTCAATATATCAATGTTCCAAGTAGAAATATTACTGTACTCATTAAATTTTTCCAACTTTTTTCGGCTCTTTCAATGTTTTTCGACTTATTTATCATTTTGTGACCTCTCAACATTATTCGACTTTTCAACAATTATGGACTTTTTATCAACTAACATAACGATCAATTAAGTTCACATATCACGCCACGAGTGCTTAAGTTCGTATGGTCTTTTTTTATAATCAAGGACGGCTTTAGTCTTTTATTGACAAAAATTTCCGTAGGTATATGGATATTACGCTTTGTGGAAATAGTTGTAATAAACAGAAAAATTTCCCGTATTCAATGTGCTTACTTTCTAAATCGCAGATGTCATTTGGTTGGGATTCAGAGTCTCGATTGTCCACAATAATTTTGATATTTCAAACATCCTTTTATACCATTCAATAGTAGGCCTGCTGTGTTGAAGGATTTACAGTAGAAGTAATAAAATAGAACTAGTTTCTTTGTATCGGTCGGCGGTAGTCAAGCTCAAAATCATTGAGTCGCATATTAGAGCAGTTTTTCTGTAAGAGTGGTATGCTACACAACTAACAAGTGTTTATCGAAAACTTTAATCGGCGAATTCTAGAAACTGCACTGCACTGCACTGTCTTCAATATCAAATTGAACACCTGAAGCCGACAAGATCCTATTTACGTCAAAAAAAAAAGGGCAAAAGTACTAACGGATTTGACATACGTTGCGGACTGAAGTCTGCTGGAAAACACAAGAGTGGAACCCTCAGGGTAGAAGAAAACGCGGCTGTTATAAATTATCATAAATCTGGGAAATTTTTGGTAGAACTGATGTAATCATCGTGTACGATGTAAGAGTTTTGTGGAAGTCGTTTGCTTCGTGAGGAGATAATGGACACTTTAAGTAAACGTAGCAAATTTTCTGCGCATTGTTCGGTCTTCTTAAAGTAAACATAACTCATGCCAAAACTCAAATTCAGCTTGGTCTATGCGCCAGGGTCATCGAAAATTGAACCTGTCAGATGCTCGCCACCCAGCGAAGCCACGGAGGCAATTTGAATGATGTCATATTCCACATGAATGTTATCAAGTAATACCAAACATTCGTCGATATTTGAGGCGCCCAGTTGCAAAACCGGCCAAGTCCAAAAAAATCAAATTTTGAGATTTTCTGATATATACAAATCTAGACCATGATTTATCTTTCTACAATGGTTTTAGATTAAAAAAAAATTTCACAGAACAGAATTATTACATTTTTTAAAGATATTTTGACGCATGGATTTCAAAACCGGCCAAGTCCATAAACTTGCTTTCGAAACCAGTTCAACGTCTTGGAATCAAAACCGGCCAAGTCCAGTACATTGGTATCAAAACCGGCCAAATCCACTTTTTTTCCAACGCCTTGGAATCAAAACCGGCCAAGTCCAAAATTGTTTTCTCAAAAACATACGCAAATAAAACATGAAAAGTCTGATCTGACGTGCTTTGAGTATGAATTTTTTAAGCTACTAGCTATCCCGGCAGACGTTGTTCTGCCCTTACCGGTAGGTGGCACGAAGCTGTATGAACTCATGCTATGGAATGTAAAAGCGAATCAGCCCATTTTTAAAGCGAAATCAACTTCTGTCCCTACTCCTTTACATAAAGTACCTTACTGCTAGGTGGTGCGATGAGTTTAATTTATTATAGTTTTTACGTTTTATATTATTACCAAGTCTCAATCATCTGCATCAAAAAATTGCTGATATATACAAAGTGTTGTTTTATTCGCATTTTCACATTGAAACTTCTTTTTCCCCGTACTTTTAATATATGTATCTAGTCTCATTCATCTGCATCACAAATTTTGGTATTTTCTTATATGGATAGTGTGGTACTGCACGGTCTAAGCTGTGCCTCTTAATATAAAAGATACTTGTTGTAACTTCCATGTGAATCGATGCAGTGGTATTTGTGAAAATGCTATTTCAAAAATGCTTTTGCATGAGGGCCACCCTAAATATGCACCTTAAATAAAAGTTTTACGGGCTTTACTATGTCTCTTAATATAAAAGGCACGTGGTCTAAGCTTTATGTTAAACGATGGACTGGTCATTGTGAAAATGCTATTTTTAAAATATTTTGGGTAAGGGTAGGGCTACCAGATGGCATACTTTAGTAGCAAATGTGCTACTTTTGGAAGGCTTTGCTATTTTTCACTTCAAATGTACTACTTTTGGATGGTTTTGCTACTTTCGATGTTTGCATTGTAAAATAAAAGTTATTTCAAATATTCTTTTAATTTTGCTGGGGTTTTTCGGAGAAAGCGAGGACCTTTTTTTTTTGCTCATCAAAAATATTTTTATGTGACTAAAAAAATTTTTGGTTTTCATTACAAAATTGGAATTTTTTGATATACACTACTTTTGTAGATAGGCCATCTGGTAGCCCTAGGTAAGGGCCACCATAAATATGCCTTCTAAATAAAAGTTTTGTAGGCTGAACTGTGCCTCTTAATATAAAAGCTAAGTGGTGTAAATTCGGTGTCTTCGTGAAAATGCTATTTCAAAAATATTTTTGTATGAGGGCCACCCTAAATATGCGCCCTAAATAGAAGTTTTATAGACTAAACCATGCCTCTAAACATAAAAGCCTCGTGGTGTAAATTCCATGTGAATCGATGCAGTGGTCTTTGGGAAAATGCTATTTTAAAAATATTTTTGTATGAGGGCCACCCTAAATATGCAGCCTAAATAAAAGTCTCATAGACCTAACTATGTCTCTTAATATAAAAGACACGTGGTGTAAATTTCATGTGAAACGATGGAGTGGTGTTTGTGAAAATGCTATTATAAAAAAAAAATTGTATGAGGCCCACCCTAAATAGAAGTTTTATAGACTAAGCCATGCCTCTTAATATAAAAGCTACGTGGTGTCAATTTCATGTGAATCGATGCAGTGGTCTTTGGGAAGATGCTATTTTAAAAATATTTTTGTATGAGGACCACCCTAAATATGCAGCTTAAATAAAAGTCTCATAGACTAAGCCATGTCCCTTAATATAAAAGCTACGTGGTGTAAATTCCATGTGAATCAATGCAGTGGTCTTTGGGAAAATGCTATTTTAAAAATATTTTTGTATGAGGGCCACCCTAAATAAAAGTGTCATAGACTAAACCTTGTCCGTTAATATAAAAGCTACGTGGTGTAAGTTCCATGTGATTCGTTGCAGTGGTCTTTGGAAAAATGCTATTATAAAAAAAAATTTGTATGAGGGCCACCCTAAATATGCACCCTAAATAGAATTTTTTTAGTTTACCCCCTATTCTCAGACCTACCAAATATAAACAAAACATTTCATAAGAATTGGTCAAGCCGTTTGGGAGGAGTACGGTAACTAACACTGTGACACAAGAATTTTATATATTAGAGATTATGTATGTGGGAAATACTTTTTAATTCTTCAATTAACATAGATGAAAATAAACGTTTTTCGTTGTTTGTCCAAAAGTATGAAAAATGGACTTGGCCGGTTTTGAAACCGGGCGCCTCATTTCACAATTAATTTGTTTCATTCAATTTTAAATTTTCATTCACCCTACCCTATTGAAAAACCCATTACATTAATTTCTGAAGAAGCAATCGCAGCTATACATAACTGTATATAATTTATGTTTAAAATTTTGCAGATTATTACCGAGCAAGAGTTGTTCCTCTATCGCCCCAGCTGCAAGGGATATGAAATTCAACTCATTTTGCTAGGTTTTCTGGGTAATTTTAGAAAAAATTACCCAAACACTAAATATGAATTATTGCCGAAAGTTTTTTCAGTAAATTGGATATCTGTCCGATTTTTAATGGAAATAAAACTATTTTTTTTTATTAACAGAATTATTTCTTTAGGAATTTTAAGACTTCGGCTTTTCGTGTTATACCTCGTCGTTTTGTACTACTGTTCATTACATGCGTATATGTGACTATTTTTGTGTTTGTATATGTTTGAGTAATAGCTGTTTATTGATGTTGCAGGCCGATGCACTATGCACTACACACATACATACGTACGTGTCTCGATTTGCTTTGATCTCTGCTTGCTCGACTGTTTTATTATTGCGAATAATACGCAATCATAGCACATACAGCAGCAGCAGAAAGCTCAACCGGATGCAGCATCCAAACTCGACCACCTCATATTTTTCATACTAAAAATGTGAACTTTGACGTTGCAACAACGGCGCACAAGGATCAAATCGACATCATATGAATAATTGGAATGATTTCAATGCTGTTGCAACTACCATTTTTTATATATAAAAAAAATATTCCGTGAAAACATCATCCAAATTATTTTGATACCAATTTAATTTTATATGCAGCTTGCTTTCTTAAAGTTAAACAAGCAATACTTTCCTTAGAAAAGATACTTAAAAGCCTTCTCTGGGACTGGACTGGCGCAATAACTGAAAATACTTTCTATATGAAAAAATTCGGATGAATAGACTTTCCAAAGTAGGCCTTCCATACTCGCTTGTAAGTGAAATGCAGAGGAATACGTTTGCTTGCTTTAATAACTCTAAGAGAAATAAATGACATCCCTATGAATTTTTATGGTAAGTCGATTTGTGGAAACATCGACACATTCAAATTGTTATTGTAAAAAGTCCTGCTTTTGGGTTTGATTTAATACATTCCATTCTATATCGTGATTATCCGGTAAGATCCTTGCATAAGCACTTACGTATTGTAGTAATAGCATGTGTGCCAGGCATTCTCTGAGAGAAGTCTTGCTCAAGCGGCTACTGGGAGATTCAAAAAAAGTTACTTTTGAAGTGGTTCAATTTATTTGTTCAATATTTACATAATTTTTTAAAGAAACTTAAATTATATTGCCGCGATTATAAAGATGGTGGATGGAAAAATTGCTACTACTCATGATAGTCAAGCACCACTGTTATTGATGAAAAGTCTTAGGAACACCGCACATATAGCGACATTCCACCATTCTAAATAAAAAAATAAGTGCCACTCATAATTGATAGATTTAGGGTGGCTTGGAAACCATTAAAAGTTGTTCAATTATAATAGTTGGACAATTATAATTCTCTATATATTAATAAATACTTTCAGTTGTTTGTTTTTTGATTTGTCTGAGTTTCGACGTCACTCTTCTTTATGTAAAGCAATGTAGTTAGGGCGCATGATGTGTTCTTACATTTCTAGAGCATGCACTCCTTTTAGAAGTTGACATCTGCAGAGCTGAAAAGAATTGGGATAAATAGTGAATTTGTAACCAGGCACTTATTTTTTCGAGACGCGTAATGTTTTTTTTTTTCGGACACCCGTAACATTTTAAGAGGTTTTAACACTTACTTTGGGTACATTTTTTTCCTTCAATAAATAGTGGATATTTCATCAAAAAATTGCCACGGATAAGGTTTCGGAAAAACTGTAGCTTAGTAGAAATCGAGATATTTTGGGAACTCCTACAAGACATGGGAACATTCAAAATGTAACTCAATAAGTTATAAAAATCTTCAAAAAGTTCTAAATCGGCTCCGTAGTTTTTGAGTCAAAATTTCAAAGATTTTGGGTGACGGCTTGCAAACTAGATAAGCATTGTGTGGAGCAATGAGAGTAAGATAGTTTTTTTGGTGGAAAAGGCACTCGTCAATATGTAAGGCGTAGCCCAAACACAGAATATGATACTTGGAATGATCTTACTCTCATCGTTACACTCTACTTTGCAAGTGGCCATTTTAAGTACCCGTGCGCAAAATCTGATCTCTTTGTAATATGCATTTTTTTAAACAATGGAAGTGGTTGTGGATTTATAATATTTTCAAAGTTTCGAAGTCTTCAGCTTTTTTCAATTTTTTAAAGTTTTTCAATTTTTTAAATTTTTCTATTTTTTTGCAAATTTCAAAAATTTAAGATATATTAAAAATTTTAAAAATTGAAAATTTTCAAAAATTGGCCTAAAATAGAAAACGTAACTTATTTCAATTTTTCAATTTTTTTAAATTTTCAATATTTCTTAAATTTTGAAATTTGAAAGTTCAGAGCAATTTGAACCTAAAAAAGCTAGGAATCAGTACAGTGTTTGCAATAAATTTGGTACATAATAAATATCTTATATGAGTTTTTAGATGGCTTTAGCTTCTTAACTAGATCTGAGCGATCTTCCACTATGAAATATATTTTCAATAAAACTTAAGAAAAATAATTCAAATTACAACCAAAGTTAACTTGTGGCTTCTTTTACGCGATATCAACTGAGTAATTGAATTGTCTCACTTCTTCTCTTGTATGGGTACGTTACTCATACGACATGGATTACACCTTGAAGACACTGGGTTAAGCATGAACTGTGTAAGTACTCAGATATCCTTTTCACCCCTTTTCATATAATTTTAACCCCTTTTTCAAAATAAAAGTATTAAAACAATTTCGTGCAGCACAAAAATATTTCAGGAAAAACGTATTTTTTCCAAATTTTCAACGCAAATTTTTCTTAAAATTTTCTCACACACTTTTTCTCACAATTAGTCAGAAAAATTGCACAACTTTCAAGTTAGCACAAGCAGAATAAAAAAAAAAAAAAACCCCATGCATTTTCCACGTAGATTAATTTTCATTGCACCCAAGGATTCTCAAGGAGGAAATTCGCAATGGCAGGGCAGACTGAAAACTTTACAAATGGTGCACATTCGTACTGTTTGTTGTTGTTTTGTTGCAACTTATGTAGCTTGGCACATTTACAGAAAACTGTCTGTTGTTGTTTTTCGTTGCTTTGCACGCAGCGAAAGAGTGAGACAGAAAAAAAGAGCTAAATTTATTTTTGTTGCACTCCAACTGTGGGGGGAAAACATTAAAAATTAAAAGATTGTAAATCAAGTAGCATTAATTTTCATTACGAGAGAAAACTGTAGGCGAGCTTCCCTTTGGTGTCGTCGGCAACTGCAGCTGAAAATGTTTGCAATTTTTTAAATGGCATTATGGGAAAAGGCAACATTTCCAATGTTAACTGCTAATTGGCACCGGAGCTTAATTGGTTGATTTTATTTGTGGTCATGTTGTAAGTTGACTTGTACCATTAAATTGTTTGCCAGAAGCTTAGGAATAAAAAGGAAACAGACAAAATATGGGCAAGTTGTCAATATATGACAGGAATTCATAAAATTATTCTTTTTTCATTCTTAAATTTTTCTTAAGGAGGTTTTTATAAATTTTTCCAGGAAATTATAAGTCAAAATCTTAAAATGTTTTGAGCAATAAAGTCGTGGTCAAATGTCTTAGGCGCCATAACATTTTTTCAATTCTGCTGGTAGAATATTAAAAAAATTCTTATATACATATAATATTTACTAAAAAAAATTAATATTTAGTTAAACCATCTTAGTTGTCATTTTAACAGCGTTTATATTTGAAATCACACTGTCCGAAAAGCGCTTCGAAATTCAAAATTTCTTACAAAAGAAATTCTTTCTGGAAAAATGAGTTTTGCAAGATTATGTGATATTTCCACAATTTCATTCAGCGAATAACAGAGATATGAGCAGTATGTATGCGCTATATCTAAATAAAAAAAGATTTGAATCGTAAAATTTGCTAAGACAACAATCAAGTGTAACTTGCCGAAAATGCTGCCCACATTCATTGTCTCAAATTTGATTTGAAAACATCACTCAAAGCTTATTAGATACGTTTTATGAACTCAGTTTTTCATATTTAATATCCCTTTCAATTTAAATCAGTTCCAACTTATTTTATGGCAACGTCGAATCATTTTCATCTTCATCATCATCATCATCATCATTTTTCACAATTCAATGCCGATGCCAAGGGAAAAAAGCAGTTAGCTTATCGTTACCATAGGAAATCCCTCTAATAGTGATGCTTAGACGTTAAAGTGTGCATTTTAGCACGAATTTCTGTCCTGCCATTGTGTACACACATACGCTGACAAACGCACTGACTTCTCATATAAATCATAATAAATAATAGCAGCGAGGAACGAAAGAAAAAACACCTTAACCTAAAAACTTGTACCATACTCTCGCACAAGGCAGTGTGTTGCATACAAGTTTAAAAGTAATTTTTATCAGTAACAGTGAAGCAACACTAACACCTTGAAAATGTATGCGTGGGTATTTGTTGTGTGTGCTTTTCTAACTTTCCTCTACTAACTACTTGTTCGTTCTTCAGTTGGTTATTTTGAACATAATGCGCCTCAGCGTATGCAATATTTCTTTTTCTTGTTGCTGCAGTTGCGATAAAATTGATTCATAACTTAAATAAATCATGTTTGAAAATACATCTTACCCACATAAAAACTTCAGTAGAGATTTATCAGCGGTAGACAGACAGCCATACACACATGTGTGCATCTAGCAAATAATTTATTAAATTCTCTTCATAAAAATTAACCCCAAAAATTTCGTTGTCAGATCCTTTTTAGGTGTTACACATCACGCTGAAGAAATCAATTCGTTACTCTTTCACCTAAACTTTCTAAATAAATTACGTGGATTTCCTTTGAAACAACAAATATTTCAAAATTCTAACGATGTTGTGCTTTACATTCAATGCAACAAATAATTATGGACGTACATTAAAAGTTCGTCGAAAAGATGCTCATGATCATGAAAACTGCTTACACCTTTACGAAGAAGAATATTCTTTTAATGATTAAAAAAATGAGGACTACCACCAGTGATGGTATTGAAATTTTTAGCGATTGAAACGAACTTAGATTCGGAATGCACTTTTGGCAAATTGTTCGAAATTCCCATGTTTTTTGAGCAGGCAATTATTTATATGAAAATATTGCATTTTTTGATATCACTTGTGCCCAGTGGTCGAAAAATAGACCATCCACCTGAGCCCAAACTTGAGCAGTTAAAAAAAAATTAAAATCAAATCTCAGACCTACGATCCAAATGTAGCCTCTGGAAGAAATGTTATCGATTTTGGTCCAGTAGATCACGCTAGGGATTTAATTGGTTTAATTTGGTCGCTTCAATGACATTTCTCCCAAATTTTTTAAGCAACTAATCTCGTCGTCTTGACAAGATAATTTGGTCTCAAGTCGTTTAGAAGTTATACGATCACTAACAGATACACAGACGATTAATTTTTTGGATATTCTTAAAATTCAAACCAAACAAAAAAATTTTTTGATTATTTTTAAAATTTTATATTTTTTTTAAATATATGAAATTAAAAACATTTTTTAAAATAGTTTTATAATAATCGAAATACTTTTATTGGCAAAGTTCAATGATTTTTTGCAAGCTTTAATTATCTGTTACTGAAAAGGTACATTAAGATGGTAGGAACTGAGATCTGTTGTGTAAGTACTAGAGTGGGGTCTTTGATCTCAGTGACCCTTAAGGCAAAAAATTGGTATACTCGAGACAAAAACATTGATATATCATACGTTAAGATCGAACTGTAAATGCCGATGCTATGAAGAAAAATGTAAATGCGCGACCTCTATTTTCGGTAAAAAAAAAAAAAAATTTTCGAAATTATCTTGCAAAAGTGCTTCAGTTTCGATGGTGTACGGTGAACTTTATTTTTGCGGTACGGTCTAATGTATATCCATTCCATATACATATATAGACCAAGCGGCCTTTTTTTTTTAGTGAAAGTAATGCATCAAATAGTTGGCGAGATATGTTAAATTTGATTTTTATCGCTCATTTTTGTAAATCAAACTATGGTAAGGGTACTTCAAAAACATATCAAACATTACTTATAAAAGTCCGTTTAATAGTTCGTAAGTTTATCTGCGAAAATTAATGGCTTTTGGTCATTTCTCATATGGCTAATTTTTACATTGAAATTTACATTAGTTTTTTGTGTTTTTCAGTGAAAACTTTTTGACACTTCACGCGTGATTCGTAACATGTGACAAGGCCAAAAATGCTCAAAGAGGTAGACTAACAAACGAACAGCGCTTGCAAATCAATGAATTTTATTATCAAAGTTCGTGCTCTGAGAGAATTGTGTTTTTATCGAAAAGTTTTCTTCAGCGACGAAGCGTATTTTTGGCTCAATGGGCACGTCAACAAACAGAATTGCCGAATCTAGTCTGAAAAGCAGCCAGAAGCATTTCAAGAGCTGCCAATGCACCTTGAAAAATTCATTGTTTGGGACCGTACTTTTTCAAAAATAATGGAAATCGCAACGTTACAGTTAATGGAGCAAGATACCGTACGATGATTACCGCCTTTTTTTTGCCCAAAATGAAAGAATTGGACTTGGTTGATATGTGGTTTCAACAAGACATTGCCACATGCCCCACGTCATGCGATACCACGGAGTTATTGAGAGGCGATTTTGGTGAGCAATTAATCTCACGTTTAGAAATTATTATACTTCTCTTTCCCAGTTCTGTATGAGACACGTGCTGGTGGTTTGATTGAAAAACTGTCAGTCTAATACGGTTTGTGTCAAAGATATATTACATTAAAAAAAGTTAAAAATAACATCGATTTTTGGTCGTAAAGAGGTCTTTTTGATAAAAAAAAAACTGATTTATTTTTATCAGTTTAAATTAACTACGATAAAATTTGATAAATGCCGGCACGACTCAATTATGTTTTGTAAGGGAGTCTTTTAAAACGTGTTTGTCTAAAACTTCGGCTAACAAAGTTTACTGATGATATGACGTAGCGGTCATTGAAACTATTATAAGCAGCTCGTTGTCCATTTTAATGCATTTTGCGCTTATAATATTTTTGTGGTTTTTGCACTAAAAGTACTGAATCTGATTCAAATTACTTGTTCGTCTATAACTTCAATATAAATATAATTAGTTCAATACAGTTTTGCCAAGTCAGTCAACATATTTGTTTGAAGCCCTTGTTGATAAATTTTATTTGTAGAATTTGATTTGCTAGACTTAGTGCTATACTAATATTATGTACACTGAATGAACTATCAATACATTGTTACTAAAGTTACATTTAAGGAAAGTTTTCTAAAGTTATGTAAGGTAGAAAAACTAAATACAATGGACACTTTATGATAAAATTACTCTTTATACAAACAATTTTGTGTGGTGATAATAGATGCCAATAAATGGAGAAGTTTAATACATATGCGCCTTAAAAAACATCACAAAATATTTATCAACTGAAAATTTAAACTAACCTGAATAAATAATCAGATAATAACTTAAAAATTATAAATTTAAATAATAAACTAAAAATTAGTGAGTTACTAAGGAGCATAAGCTGCTTGATTTAACTTTTCGGCAGCTTCTTCCTGTCGCGGTGGCTTGGGTAAAGCAAAAAATTTCTATTTAAAAAAAATAAAAAGTACAGACAAAATATATTAAATAACAAAAATAGTTCCTGTATGTTTTGACTTACATCATCTTTGCCAAAAGTTCTTGCTTCTTCCATTGTATCTGGTAGTTTTCTGTGTAATGTTTCTGGCAGGAATGATGCACCTGTACCACCCATTAAGAAAAGTGTTCCAAGAATCCAGTACGGTGCGCGAATATCAACCGTTGTTCCCAAGTAAACGAGGTAGGGTGCCAAAACGCCGACAGCATTAGCTAAAATTGTGCCGAGTGCAATACCAGTTTGGCGTAAGCAGGTCGGATACATTTCCATACATTGTAAATTGACGGTGAAGAAAGTCATTGCATTAAGAAATTTAATGAACGTTGCAAGACCAGTCATGAGGTTCTCATATTCCTTATCTGTCAAAACGAAAGTGTTTTTAAATTTTTTTCTCTTACGCTAATCTAAAAAATATTTGATCTTATTGATACTGATACAAAAAATATGCGAAAATTCGGTAACAATAGAATTGAAATCATCTTTTTTTATTATATTCTTAAAATAAATTTGAGAGCTTGCAATAAGCTATTTCCGTAGCAGTGCCGAATGATTTTCGTAGGATTAAAAGATTTTGAGTAAGTTTTAGGCTGGCAAAAATAATTGATATTTTTTAGCGGAAACATGTTAAGCGCTTCATTGAGTATTTTGATTCTCAATGTAAAACGAATTTTTATTAAGATAAGCCTGAATATACGTCAGAGATCAATGAGATGATTCGATGCGCCTTTACGTTGCGCATACAGCTTACTCTTATAGAGGCTATAAGGTTAATAATTTCAATTAACGTCAAACAAAAAAAAAAAATGATTTCTTGATTAGATTCTCGTACGGTGTTCAATTTTAATCATTTCAGATAATGCTAAAAGTATTGTGCTTTAGTTGTGCTGCACCTGCTTACAGATTACGACAGCCGCTCCCGCTTCTTATTATGATGATAATTCAGTGCACTTTTTTATTCTGCCTATTGATTTAGTTAGTACATGTTCGTTCCAACACAATGCCGGCGGTTTGTCATTCAGTTGGTGGAACAGCGCATAGTGAGCTTTAATTGAGAACCCTTGTATAAAATTCATTTCCCAGCTCAGAACTAAATATATGTAAGCAGCTAAATCTTGGAACCCTAAAGATTCTTAATCGCTGAATACGAACGTACCGCAAGTTTTCTGATTAAAGGAATTGAATTCGAACTAATCGACATTTTTCAATCTCTTGTTAATTTACTCAAAAAATTCATCCTTAATAGGAAAATACTCAAAATCGCATCAAACTGCAAACTCTATTTTTGCTTTTTTAATTGGTGGCGTATTATGTGAAAAATAAAAACATGTTTCTCAAATATCTTCGAAATAACTTTTCCTTAATTTTTTTAAATATTTATGTTATATTCTTCAATTACTCCTAAGAATGTATCTGCCCTCAAATCGAAGTTTCCGACATAATTTTGGAAACATCATACAATAAGACTAGTACGCGCCTTCATAAAAATCATATTTTCCTAAGTTATGGCGGGAATTCCGATTTTAAAGCAGATACATTCTTAGGAGTTATTGAAAAATAACAACGAATATATTTTGAGAAAAATTTTTATACATAAATGAAAGGAATTATGTTTGAACATATGATTGAACATATCATTGTATATTATTAATTAATCAAATAGTGCTAACATTATTTTTTTCCTAGTTAGATTTAGCTAAAATACAAAACGAATTTAAGATATACTTACATGGAGAGTAAATAACCACAGGAATGCAAACAATAAATGATAAAAGGAAACAGAATGTGTTTGTAAAACGGCGTCCATATTTATCTCCTGCAATTAAAAAGCGGAAATATTTAAATTCGCTAGCACGTTTGAAATTGTGGTAGAGCATAGAACACTTCATTCGCCACCACCACATTTAGCGTCATTTTCCGCCGCCACGGTGAGCGTACTTACCCGAAAATTTGCCAAGCATATAAGCAGGAATCTCAACAATGCTTTGAAGCAAAAAATTTAAAAATGGATTTCCACCCATGCGCGAGCTGAACAGGACCAGCGTAAAGTAGGAACAAGCCACGACACACCTTTGAATAACCAACATAAAAAAGGAAGCAAGCAAAAAATAAAGAAAGAGAAATAATGTTAAAAATGTTTCATTTCAGTGGAAGTAAAAAAAAATTAGCAAAAATAAACTAAAAAAAGTTCCATAAAAACATCATTCAAACATCATACAAAAATCGAGTTGTCAAAAAAATAAATAAAAAAAAAACAAAACATCTATCCATAAAAGGATAACTTCGTACTCGTTACAAAAACGTGCTTTGTTGAAAAAAAAGTTCATAAGCAAAAATGAAAAAAAAATATAAATTGTTTTCTTAAATTTTTAAAACATTTTTCTAAAATTCATAAGCAAATATATATCGTTTGCGAGGACATCAGCGTTCTTATGTCGTCATCAACACAGTGGCGAAAAGCAAAGTATTCGTGCGGAAGCAAATATGAGCTGGAATTTGTTGTTGTGTTTTATTTTAAAGTTTTTGTCCAAAGTCCTGTGATGAGTGTAGCAAAAAAATTACTAAGTAAATAAAAACTGCAATGAGAATCGCATAAGGATATGTATTTTTAAATTATCGGAGTTGCCAGGGACTGCATCCTATACAACATGAATGAAATTAAAATAAAAGTTTGGAGATTGTGACTCAAGACTTTGCATTTTGAGTATAGGATAGGCCAAATATTAATAATTGGAATGAGCTTTTGATATATTATTCTAATGCATATTTGTTGTAAGCCCTAGCTTCTTTCAAATATTTACAATAGGAGGAAAATGCAATCATTAGCAATGAAACCATAGATGAACTTGCTAGAAAAGGCTCTGCTATTGACATAGTTTCGGAATCTTTCCTTGTGAAACTAGCCTTAATTCGAGCCAGAATTAATTCAAAATCTAGAAATTTGGGCAATATAAGATAGTCAAAAATGAGAACGTATTGTTCGTTGAGGGCAACCAGGCCTTATTATGATGCTAATAGGACCCGAAAAGTGATCTTATAAGACAAGCAAACTCTGATGATCAATATTGGTGTTATTACAAAGCTTAAATACAAGGGCTTTCTGACGTAGAAGATCTGTGTAGAAGCTGTAAGGAATCTGACTGTCGGTCTCTCATTATCTTTTCGAATGCCAAGCGCTAACAAATAGGCGTTTCGAATGCTACTTTTGCGACTCTCTTGAAGACATTGCTCAAAAGTGTTCAAAGTCCAATTCGAATTTTATAAAAATTTCGAAATGGTTTGCATAGGTTGACAACAAAGTCTTTCATACAACGGAAGTTGGTTATTGTGTGCCAGTGAAATCGAGATTTTTTTTATATGTCAAATGTAGGACGCACATCAGTTAGGCCCGGACTGGTCATCGATCAGTTGTGATGGTAGCATTTTTGGGTCGATGCCAATTTGCGGTCGGTCTGGAATGTAAGTAACTGTCAATACAGCGAAATCATGTCGAAAAATTTATGCATGTATTAAGTATTGCTATGCAATTTAGGAGCCAGCTTATGCCGAAAGGCGCAAGCCAATGCTCTTTACCACTTCGGCATGCATTAGGGGCCATCCATTAATTATGTGAGGTGTTTTTGTTTTTTGAAAATTTAGACCCTCTCCCCCCCCCCCCCCTAGGTGAGATTTTGTGATTTCTGTTGAGACCCCCCCCCTCTCTTTCGTGAGACTTGCCTTATAATTTTTAAGTGTAATCTGCTAGAATAATGTATAGTCTCTGCATTAAAAAGTTGACGTGAGATTTTATTGACTCCCCCCCCCCTTCCCCCTTGGTGAGATTTTACCGGACCTCCTCGCCCTATTTTGAATCATTTAATTTATGGACGTTTTCGTACAATTCACAGTAGGCACATACAACACTTTTTGACTGTATTGGAACGAGGTGAATCTTATGTGTAAGACATGCATATTTGTTTGAAATCGAAAGCTATGCCATATATATCAGGGGTCTAGAAACAAAAGTAGACAAGTCCTTCAGATGTGATTTTACAAAAACTGAGAAAAACACTTTACGAACTTGTTAACGTGCTATAGCCAAGAAAAAATCCATAAAATAAAAGAAAATCATGTTTTTATTATTTTAAGAACATATTTAGCACGGTATCTTTTAAATAATAAGGGTTATTTTAATAAAATGGATGGACATATCTAACTCTGTTTCCAAATGGCGGACATAGCTAGTTTCATTTGTAAGCAAACGGGACATAACCAAGTTTGTTGCTAACATACAAACCAGGGACGTATTCAGTAAAATAATAATCAGTGAAATATTATTAATCATCTTTATTCATGAAAACACATAGAAATATGACATCACGGAGATATCGGTTTTGATATGCGGTTTTGGCATTCTTTTAAGCAAAAACAATACATGAACAATAATGTACACGGGACCGAAATAATATGGGACGTTTTGCAACTGGAAAGTGAAAAATCGGTACGTTTTAATTTTTTCCGGTTAGTTTTAAATTTTTTTTATAAGAAAGAAAGAAGGAGAAGAAAAACTAATCATGAATTCGGGTACCTCGATCGATAATTGCCCGAAAACCATACTCACTTTGTTGGAAAATTTGATAGCTTCTATAAATTGCACCATTTTTCAAATCAATATTTTTGAAAATGGGTAGACAACTTAAAACAGAAGGTGCTAATCCAGTTTTCAATATTAACCTTAAACCTAGTAATGTACTTTGTCCAGACATATGAGACTATTGTAATCCGCTGACACAACTCTAAAAATTAAAAGTTTTTATTTTGAACCGCTCTAATATACATTTATATAAAGAGCTTACCATGACCTTTCTTTTTCATATATAACTTTTTTTTAACTTGTTTTTTTTTTTTTTTTTAAGCAAGAATGATATTTTATTAAATTTAATAACCCTTATAAAAACGCGCACGTAGTTGTATTCACAACTCTACTTAGAAAACTAAACTTTTATGGTTTGCTGTTAATCTGTAAATTAGTATTTACAAAAACAAAGTGCATTTTTGTTTGCTTTGAAGTATTTTCTATTATATTGCAACAACAACAAAACAATACAGAGTGTGACAAAAATAGGTTTTGACCAGCAAAATGGTCAGCGAGCCCATCGTGCACTGGTCGCCGTGATATATTTGCTACAACGATTTTATGTCACGAATTTTGAGGGAGTTTACAGGCAGCCCTTTATTTGAATATCTAAAACAAAACAAAAAGTCACTTGTTTTGCAATGTAAACAAAGATCCGGCCCTGGAATTACCTCTCTTTCTTCGCAACATTTGTCTTCTATTTTTCCGAATGTGCCTGCCTTTTTCTACTTTTATTTGGAAGTACATCTAAAGCATTATAATTCATTTTGCATTTGCAATTAAAATAAGCTTAAATGCTTCAATATTTTCCTAACGTTTTATTGAAATACCGAGCACTGACACTCACAAAAACGTTCGAGCGCAATTGAAAATGGAGCGTTCTCATTGGCTAATGTGAACTTAACCAGCTTTGTAAGTGACATCTGAGGACATATCCAATTCTGTTGCTCAACTGTAATTTCAAAGCAAAATAGCTTTGGAACGTAGCGTATTTAGTCTGATATTTAATTTAAAATTTGAATCTGAATTACCGATGAAAGTTTTACCATAAAAATTTCAAAAATTTACCATGTGTGACTTGTCTACTTTTGTTTGTAAGCCCCTGATATATTAAATGAGATATAATATTAAAGGTTTAAGAAATTATCAGCGTGGAGAGGTTTTTATCGTGAATTTCTTATTTAGGTGACAAAACTACATTTAAATTTAAAAACTTTATTTTTTCTAATACATGAACTTGCGAACTGGAGTGGTTTGATCTCGATACTGCATTCGCTTGGATATTCTCCAAGCTCGGGAATGATGTTTTTCAAGTTCTAATATATTTATGCTTATCTATTTTAATTTAATATTTTTTGCTTATTTAATGTTGGCAAATATTGATATAAATATTTTTCTTTTCATAGAATAAAAAACCCTGATTAAACATTTGCTTCAAAGCGTAATTTAACTTGAACTTTTTCTTTGCTCACTATTCATACGGCATACGCATCCAACATAACTAAAATATAACTTAAAGATAAAATCTTCGGAAATAAGCTTAGAAAGTCGGTAGCCCTACAAACATCAGAATCACTTTCGAAGCAATTTATTTAACAAATGTTTGCTCATTGAATAATAAAGCAAAAAAAAAAAATTCTCTTAACGATAAAAAAGGTAAGCATAAAAAAACATACCAACTGAATCCCATGATGGATGTGTTTTTAGCCAGACGCCATCCGCTAAATAATGAAGCCATGCCATATGTCATTTCCTGTTTTGATTCGGGATATAGGAGTGCTAACTCCTTCTCTGTCATGTCAAATGGACGTCCATTGATTTTTGCAATTTTCTTAAATTGTGTTATGGCTTCGCCAAAACGACGTTTACTAATCAACCAACGTGGCGATTCAATGACGTATCTATGGAAATTTACAGAAGATGTAGTAACAGCAAAAAAATGTAATGTGTAAAAACATAAACAAAATAAAACATAAGACATTCCAACAAATGAAATAAGTTACGTGTGTGTGGTTGCTACATCGGCACAATGAGGAAGCATCATAAAAAAGTACTCACTTGGAAAAAACTAAAACTAAAAATGTTGGAACTGTTGTGATCCACATAAAAGGCTCCCAATCACGTAGCCACCAATAGAGTAATGGCATGAATGTAGTGCCCACAGACCAACCAAAACTCTGATACACCGCAATTGTGCTACGATCTTTTCTACAAAAGGATAAAAACAATGTTTAAAATTGGAAACGTTGCTGGAAAGTTTCAAAGACAATACGAAAAGTACCAAAACGTTTCTGCAAAACTTACTCTCGAGAGATTTCCATTCCTATAATTTGTGGTGATTGAAATAAGCTGTTGACCGTCAACGCAGCTATGCCGGAGAAGATCAAAAACCATGTATATGAATTAGTTGTTACTATGGATGCAAGACGTCCGACTGAGCAAGCTAAGACACTTAAGTAGTAAACTAATCGACGTCCATAACTAAGAAAAAAATGCATCTGAATTTGGAGATAAGAAATGTTTTTAAGCAACTCACGCATCACCCATTTGTCCGAATACGAAAGCACCAACGACTTCTACTACGCGACTGACAACAAAAACATTTGTTACATATAAGTCTTTATCGCAGACCCAATTTTGGTCTGAAGGTATCGTACTTGAATACCACTCTTCATCATAGCTCCAACCATTTTGGCACACTACAAAAAAATATTGGAAAAAATGTGCATTAGATCTGTATTTTTAAGCAAGAGATGCATAAGGCTTTGTTAAGAAATGCAGGAGTTAGCTAATATAAAAGTAGGAACTTCAGGTGACATACATATAGCATATATGACTAACTGAAGCAAAAATTTGTTCATTTTGTTCCCTTGAAAATTTGAAGACCTCTGATATGAATAAACTTGGCAGACAACAGGTTGGTCAATTTACATACAGTGATAAAAGATTTTTTAATAGGGGTGATATGTTTTCAAAATAACAGTGTGGCCACATTTAAAATGTCAAAATCTTGTATCACTTTCAGTTTTATTCAATTAAGCTTTCAATTTGATCACAGAACCATAAACGCCTAAACAATGTTTCGAAATCTTCAATCGAACAATAAATGGTCGTCATAATTGGCTTAGTGCGCTCACAGATAAAAAATCCAGCCGAAGTGATGAAAATATTGCAGGAAAGTGTTACTGTAGACTAAAATTTTTCGATTGCAAAGTTTTCTTAACAGTTAGGATTATCTGCCACAACAATCTGGCGTATTTTATAGTTGAACTTGGGTCATTGAAGCGTCAGAAATATTCACCACTCGCTAACCCCTGCATTCTAGCTACGCTTCTGACTGGAACAACTTTAAAATTATTTTGAAATAGCTAAGGAAATCATGTTCTCTAATGAGGCACATATCCATTTCTCTAGATCGGTAAGCCAGAATTGTCCTTACTGGTCTCAAATTAGGCACAAGACACATTTAAATTCCTCTTAAGTAACCGTTTGGTGCGATTTTTGGCACGGTGGAATCATCGGTACTTATTTTTTTGAAAATGATAATAGACTTGCCGTTACTGTCAATCTTTTTATGGATTCAGTTGGAAGAAGGGGCTACTTTCCAAAGAGCTGCATGTTTCAATTTTGTTTTATTTTATAAACACATATCACCTTTGTTGGAAAACCCTATTTAAAAATGCAAATTCTAATAAATTTCTGATGTTCATTTTTAATTTCATTATCTCGTATTATTTGAATAAAACTAACTTTAACGTGTTTTACAGACATTGTATATATACCATGCTGTACTCAGCTAAATTTGATTTTATGAATCTAATTCTGGAGCAACTCACCAGTTTCGCTTAATTCCTGTGTACTGTTCCAATTACTCCAATCAGTGATATCTGTAAAACTTGTATTATACATTCTACACATGCTGAATGTGCTGGCACCTCTGTTGTCTTTTTCTCTACAAATATAATAAGATAAAGATAAATTACCTGCTGATTACGTGAGGTAAGAAACTTTATTTTTTTAATATTTTTTCAAACGGACAAAATCTAAAATCTAAAAAAAATCTAAAATCTATTTTGGATCTGGAAATTTGTGGGATAAGCCTTGGAATTTTCCATTTTTAATCCATTTTATCAAACAGCGTGTATTATTTCTAATTCTTTCGACATAAATTAATAAGACACACTATTGAAAACTAACATCGAAACTTGAATTTCTTGATTTTATCAATCGATGATAGTTAGTTAATTGGCTTTAATTGATTGATAACACTTATGTTAGTAGCAAATAATTCACAAATTCACTTCAAACATGGAAACATTGACAAAAAAACACGTACGAAAAAATCCAATCTGACAAACTTCTCTGAAATTGATCAAATTCGCTTCAAACTTGTTACTCGGGGGTTTTCAGGGTCACTGATTACGAATCTGGTATCAGACTTTCAAAATTCAAAATGGCGGATTCAATATGGCGGACAAATCTTCTAAAAACTGATCGGATCCGCTTGAAACTTGTTACTCGAGTGTTTTTGGGGTCACTGAAATTCGTTCACCATATTGAATCCGCCATTTTGAATTTTGAAAATCTGATATCAGATTCGTAATCAGCTACCCCAAAAAAACTCCGAGTAAGGAGTTTCAAGCAAATCCGATCAGGTTTTAAGAAATTCGTCCACCATATTGAATCCGCCATTTTAAATTTTGAAAGTCCGATACCAGATTCGTAGTCAGTGATCCCAAAAACCCTCGAGTAACAAGTTTCAAACGAATCCGATCAGTTTTTAGAAGATTTGTCCGCCATTTTGAATTTTGAAAATCTGATACCAGATTCGTAATCAGAGACCCCAAAAGCCCCCGAGAAAGGAGTTTCAAGCAAATCCGATGAAACTAATAAAATTATCCATCATGGCGTTTTCAAATTTAATAAAGTTTTGAAAATTTTTTTTTAAATGTGTGATTCTTCTTAAAGATAAACAATGAAAAAGATCTCGCAGTTGTTACAAGTTCAGTTGGAATTAATCTTAGATCTCTTTAAGACTGAATTTTTTCGTCACTTAAGTCCTTTTACAATATTTTTTTGTATGTCAAATGATAGAATTCGAAGTTCAGCCTAAATATAATATAAAAGGTTGAATTGTTGAAGCCTGTCCGAAACATTAGTTGCTACTGGTTTTCTGGGTCCATTTTTATTAATGAAGATAACAACTTGATATGTGCTCCAAACGATAGAGCTCGAAGAGCGTAAATAGAATATATAGGGATGCCTTGTCGAATCCTGTCCCAAACATGTATTGCCACCCTTTTAAGAAAAATTAACCCTGAAAACGGGTGGCAACCCATGTTCAAAACTGGATTCGGCAAGGAAATTTAGGCTCTTCGAGCTCCATTGTTTGGCACACATTTCAAGAATTAATGTATACTATTAAAAATTTACCCAAAAAACCGGTAGCAACCCATGTTGAGGTCAGGATTAAACAATTCAACCCCATATATTATATTTAGGCCTTTTCGAGCTCTATCATTTGACATATATTTTTAGGCATAATAGTTTACTGTCTCTACTAAAACAGGACAGGCTTTGGCAAGTGAACCCTGGTTCATAAGTTTCACCTAAATGGCTCAATATCTTTCCCGTATATCCCATCCTGTAATCTTATACACTCGACATTTCTACAGCGGGCTCACCGCCAATTATCTTATGGAGCAAATAAAAGTATTTATCTTACGTTGGCAATGTGATTCTTCGCCATTCAGCCAGTGTGAAATTGGTTTTCTCTCTGCCCGGTACCGTGCACCAATGATCGGGTATATTCAGTGCCAATATGATGTTCATGTAAACCAAAGCACCAGCTGTTGCAAGGCCCATTACAAATATTAAATTGTAGATCACTTGGAAACGTCCATGATTACCAGCTTTAGCCATGACCTCTTGAAAAGGATCATCCGTCTCTGGTGGTTCGTAGTCCATTTCAATGGCGCCATTTTTATTTTTTATTGGATCTTCCTTCATTTTGTCTTTTGATTTGTGAAAGTTATACTAAATTATGAAATTGAAGATACTGAAAATAAACAAAAATAAAATGATTATAATGAGACAATAAGCCATATGTATTTTAAAAATCTTTCCGTCAACGAAATCTAAATTAGCTTACTATAAAAGATGATCATATAAGTCGTAGAAACATAAAAGTTTTATTCACATATTATAGTCAAATAGTAAGTCTTAATTACTGCGTAGTGCCTTACAATGTATCTAATCTAACTGGCACCCGCACCAGCTGTTATCTCGTGCTGTGTTTGATGTAATAACAGCCCGATTAGAACATTTGAGTTAATATAGCTTAAGTGCCAATAACATATAGCCACACTTTTTTCTTGCTTCAAAATTTGATAAAAGTTAAATCCTAATGTTAAGTTCACTCTACAAAAATTGATTGGAAAGTGGGCCCAAATCTTAAGCTAAAAATAATTGTGAAGTATTTTAACAATAGTATATAAATTTGAAAAAAAAAATACCAGAGGTGATGCACACATGAGATTGATTTATAGTAGTAATGTTGATAGTTTGCTTTAAATTTGACCGAATTGAGCTCGAATTTGAGTCTTGAATTAATATTAAAGGTTGTTCAATTAAAATTCAGATAGCAATATTTTTTATTTAACTTTATATGTAACATTTCATGTTTTCTTTTTTTTTTCCTCCCTGAATATTTATTCAAAATAGTCTTAACTTCAAGAAAAACTATGGCTGAAAGATATACTCCAAAAAAAAAAAAAAACGAGGAAAGCTAAAAGGCTAACTCTGGCGGGTTTGCACATATACACTTTGTCATTCCGTTTGTAACACATAGAAGGAGGCGTGGCAGGTATGAAAAAGTGCATATATTATTGATCAGCGTCACCACCTGAGTTGATTTAGCGAAGTCCGTCTGTCTGTCTGTTGAAATCAGGTTTACGGGAAAACCAAGAAAGCTAATTGAATGAAACTTTCACACACAGGTCACATTTTTTTGCAGGCATCTTGCTTTTGAAAATGGGCGAAGTCGGTTCGCGGACAAGCCTACCACCCATACTCTATGTATATTTAACCAGGTCAATTTTGAAAAAAGTTGCATCGATTTTGATGAAGATTGGTGATTTGATGCACATAAGAACAAAATTAGGATTAAGCTAAGTTTCAAGTTTTCAAAGCTTCCTACAGGGGCGTGGCACAGCCCTTAATTTTAACCTTTATACAACCATATCTCGTAATCCGTGCAAGATATTGTGATGAAATTTGGTAAGCGAGTACATTTCAAATATATCTTGAACTGTGATAAAAGTGGGCGGAATCGTAAAAGTGAGCGTGGCTCTTTTCAACAGTTAAAAATTTTGATTCCATATATCTCAAAATTGGCTCAAGCTATTTTCATAAAAATTTTAGAGATGATGCCACTGAAAGCATTCATCAACACAAGCTCTGCCACTTTATTGAAAAATCTCGTTGAAGGGCGTGGCACAGCCCACAATATTTATAAACGTTGTATTAAGAGAACTAACAACGTAATCGTTATGAAATTTAATAAGGCAGATATACTTTCTAAAAGGTATGCTTTTGCAAAAACTTAGCGCAATGAAGCATGTGGGCGTGTCACCTCCCATACGAGCAAAAAACGTTTAATGTTTTAGATTGTTTGCTATGAGAGTAATCTTCATAAGATTTGGCTTAGAGGTGTAGGCTGCTATGGGCTTTGAAATGAGAACTGACGAGATTGCTGTAGTGGGCGTGGCACCTCCTATATTACCATAAAGTTGCAATCGTTATATTGATTGAACTATTGCAACAATTGGTATGAAATTTAATTAAGGTGGTTTGCTTGCTATAAGGTTTACCTGAATCAAAATTGAACGAAATAGCATGAGTGGTCGTGGCACTCCCCATACAAGAAAAATACCTTAAGTGGCATATCTTTTGAAATATGTGATCAATCATACTAAAATTTGGTGAAAGAGTGTTGCTTATAAAATGGTATGAGGATGTCAATGACGAATATAATTTAGTTACCCAAAAGTAGGCGGAATTGTAGAAGCGGGCGTGGCACATTTAAATTTCTTAGTTTTTATTCGGTTTTTTTCAATATTTTCCATATTCTTTTGACTTTATAAACCTTTTACCTTTTTCCAATATATCCCATATGTATTCGTTTGACTTTTTCAATCACTTTCATTTTTCTTTATTATTTTCTTTATTTTTAAGACTTTTTCAGCGATTTTAATTGTTTTATCATTTCTTAACCTCTTTCAACTTTTTTTGAATATTTTCATATTATTTGGACATTTTAAAGCATTTTTGCATATTTTTTCGACATTTTGAATTTCTTTCAACTTTCTTCAATGGTTTCCATATTTTTTCGACTTTTTCAGTCTTTTACAACTGTTTCATCATTTTTCAATTTCTTTCAACTTTTTTACATTTAAAATTTGTTTCGACTTATTCAACGTCTTTTATCATTTATTTAAAAGCGACTTTCAGTGCAGTGTAGGGTATGTGAGTTTCGGCCGGGCCGAAGATAACACCTTAACTTGTTTCTTTTAAAAAATTTCCTCCAAATTCAATGATAACAAACATTTCAAAATAAGTTAATTTACAAGGTGTTGTTGTTTAGTATGAACTTAATCTATTTTATAACTTGACTGTAAATAAGCTAGAGTGTTCTGGGGGGGAGTGGGGAATCGTAATTTAAAAACTTTTCAAGTAATATCAGTGTCACACTAACCGCTTCACAGTCATTTATCGAAAAGCTGGCTTATGTAGCCTCAAAATAAGCTTCCGTAGCACTTCCTGGCCTCTTTCAAGTTGAAGTTTTGTCAATTTGAAAAAAAAAACCGCACTTGAAAATCATCCATTTTTCCCATTAAAGTTTAATATTGGAAATATTGCACGATATTTTGATCCATTGTGGTACCACAGGGTATTTACCTATACCCTTTTATTGAACCAACAAGATTTCGTAATAAAACTAAATAGCTGACCTATATTCGCAAAGGGCATGTATATATATTTTTTATTTCACTATTTCCCCGCCTGATTTAATTTTTTCTTTTCGATTTCACAATCTCCTCTCCAAAAATTTCCGAACTCAAAAATGTACCATATACACGTCCGCGCAGATAACAAACAGTGTGTATGAAAGAGAGTATGGTCTTTGTTGATTTTATATTATTGTTGAGTAAGACCCGAATGAGTTGATTCGGCATCCGAACTTTTTGAAAAATTCTTCGCAAGTATCTTGGATTAAGCCTTAACCAAAATAGACTTGACGAGACGTTTGCACTCGTTACGTCTGTTTTGACACTTAACCAAAAATGTTGCGCTAGCAAACGAATCGTAGCAGCTGTTATGAAGTGTAGCGACGGTTTCAAGTTCGGTTCTTAAGCCTCAATCACAATGACGACGTCACGAAGGGACGAGAGCGAGGCGTGCTGTCAAAAATATTTCAAACACACGCTGTAGCCATAGTTGCAAGCGTATGAAATAGTCCCACAATTGCATAAATTTTATTTCTTATATTTTCTAAATAAATTGAATTCGTTCTCAAAATGTTATTCAAATACATTAATTTAGATACTTAAAGTAATAAATATGCAATCCAGATATTGTTTTTACTAATTTTAAGAAAAGAAAATTGCTAATTTTGTACTATGCGTGTAGATTGTGGGAAAAAGTATTGGCAAAAACAAAGCGCGGCATCACTGAATTGTCAAACAAATTGTTGTATCTATTGTTTGTGTATATTAAAATGCATATTTCTGCAACTGCACTCCCTTTCCTTTACATATCGATTACAATAAAATGCGTCAATTTTACTGTATAAACCTCTTTTTTTTCCACATTTCCAATTAATTTCAAAATAAATGGATTTTTCACTTCTAGCTCCATTGCAAACATATTTTTGTTTATGTAAACAATGCTTAGACAGCTGATTCCGTACAGAAAGTGCGTTCAGTTTCGCTCTTTGCTTAAGGAAATGACATTTGTGGAAATTGAACGAAAGTTTTTGTTAAGAACGTTGTAGTTTTAATATACGATTTGTGTGTATTCGAACACTTGCATAAGTTGACTGCAGTCAAAACGTGCATGGTTTAGTTGACCCTTAAGCCTTAACCAAAATAGACGTGACGAGACGGTAGCAATTGAACGAGCGTTTGCACTAGTTTCGTCTGTTTTGACATTTAACCCAAAATGTTACGCTAGCCAACAAACCGAAAAAAGCTCTTATGACGAGTAGCAACGTTTTGAAGTTCGGCTCTTACGGAACTCTTACGTCTCGTCAAAATGTTTCGTTCACTTTCGATCAATTACGTAGGTTCATTTTGGCTATCAACATTGGTTTACATACACTCGAACTTACTCGTTATGTTACGTCACGACTATTTTGGTTTAGGCTTTACATCTCAACAATATCCAATTCGTGCTAGAGTTGAGGCTTTTAATCAGCTAAGTAGACACTGATCTTATTTTCCATCGCATAATATTGTTCAGCAAAATGACTTACCTTTGAATCAGATTTTCCTTATTAAGAATAATTTATTGCTTGGCGTGCTTTATCGTTTGTTGTCAAGTAACAATAAATTAATTTTTTTGTTTCTTTCGATAATTCCATAATTGATTGATTAGAAAATGTAGGTATCACAATTTGGTATTAAGTATATTAGATTATGAGTGTCAACAAAAATATTGCATATACCAGCTGAAATAATTCTCAACACAGATATTAGGTGTAAGTGCAAATGAGTATTTAATGGACTCAACACCAATTTTTGTAGGTTAAGTTTCTGGTTAGCAAATTAAGTCAAATCGTTATTAGCATAAACCAAATCCAAATGAGTTAGAAAACGTTTTTGTTTGTCATTGCCTTTGTAGGTGAATGAACTTATTGCATGTTTTGGATGAACTTTCCCTTGTTGATTAGGAGGCAAATCTTAGGGAGATAATTTCTTCAGACTTTTTATATCAACTCTCAGTTTCACGTATAAAAATTTTGTTTCACATTCTTTGTGTACCTACTAAATATTACACAAAACAATTGTTCACTAACCGCATGAAAAACTTCAGGGTAGTTGAGAGTCATACTTAAAATCGCCAGCTTTTAACTTATAATGCAAATCTGCAATGCTGTGAAATTAAAGCAAATACTTTATTGTAGAAAGATTTCTCCGATTACCTCGGTGTAACACACTCTGAATTCCTTTCAGACGGACAAACGGATAATAAGTAATATCACTTAGGCGTCATGAACCGCTTTCGTGAGAAACTCACGGATTTTACACCACGGCATTGCACGGAAAATATATGGAGGAATGAATAAAATGCTGTAGTAGGCGACATAATACATTTTGATGAATAAATAATATCTTACAATTAGTTTCTTTTGTTTAAAAACTCGGAATACTCTGTATCCCTTTTTATCCCAGTCATTAAATGAAAAACACTAAAAAAAATCCTAAGAGCTTTGTTTTCGAAACAGTGGTAATATTTTTGTATTATCTCAAATAGATTAACTTGTGTACACCAATGAGTAAAAAGTTAAAGCACAAATTTAATTTTTTTTTTAAATTTTAATTTAACTAACACCAAAATTCTATATTAATTTCTTCAAAAATGTAAAATAAGATGCGAGCTTATCTTAATTTACCTGTTGGACAATTTTTCTTAAATAAGATTTTGAGTATCTTTTTATTTTCTTTTTAAACATACACAATTGTAGCTGTGTAAATTCTTATCACTTTTCGACACAATCACTTTATTCGAATGTATCGTAGTTATACCGCGTAAAACGGCGCCCGTGTGTACCCGTCCAGCGTAAAGTTAAATCTGCTTGTCATATACAAAAACCTAAAGAGTTTAAAGAAAACTGAAAATTAAAGGCGCCACAACGTTTGCTGGGATTGACAGGAGTTGCTGATAATAGTTTTAAATTATTTTATGGGCAAACGATAATCAAAATGTCAAAACAAATATTTGAGGAAAATGCATTTCATGATTAAGACATCTATCTGTTTGCCAGTTGGTTCATATTAAACTTACCATCATAAACTGTAGTTTAAGACAAATAATTTTCAATTGCTGCTTTTGTGGTAATTAATTTTATTAACTTTATTTGACAAGCTAAGTGGCCCTTGACGATTTCGTCTCTGCGGAATAATATGGAAGCTAAACAAGCAAAATAAAGGGGACTGATATGAAAACGAAAAATATCACATGTAGCCCAATTTCACAACTATAGGGGGAGGTGGGGCACATTGATACGATTTCTTTACAATCGAAAAAAAGAGGCATATTGACAAAAATAATTTTAAAAAAAGTATCTGAATGTTTTCAGTTTTTATCTTACCAACTTATTTCAAGCAAATTTCAACTCACATTTATTTGGAAAAAATGTTATGAAGTGTTTTTTAAAAACAGAGTTTCGTATCAAACTGCCCTACATACGGGGTACATTGATACACGCTTGTGGTACTTTAATTCATAGTTTAAAATACCCCTATATTAAATAAAATACCCTTCCTTAATGTCTTTTGACATAGGTGGATCAGTATCAACTGCGTTATTTTTAAATTGTACTTATAGACCGCATTTCTTATTGATACCTTGCATTCCAGTACATCAAAGACTGCGCTATCATCGATGTTACCTCTACCGATTTCTCGTTTTTACGTTCGCACCATATTCCTTTCTGTTAAGAAACAAAACGATTAAGTCACAATCTATTTACCAGACGGGACAAATTCATGCATATCAATGTGCCCCGTAGATGCTTGTATCAATGGGCCCCAAGTGACTTTTTTGTTTTAAATAAAAATTTTACGTTTAAGTGTTACGTAATTATAAAAATTACCGCTACCTAAAAATTATCAAGGATATGTACTAACTGTATATCGTAATATGAAATTGTCAACACAAAACTTTCCAAATAAATGCACACCCGAATAGGGCGCAACTATTTTACTTATTTACTTATATAAAACAGGTTTATACTTATACATTAAGCAGTACCTGAACGCAGTTGAAATTCAATTATGCGATATGTTCTGTCGACGCCTACTTATGTATGTACGTTTAAATGATATCTGACCGCGTCAGGTTTTGATTTACCGGCCACCGTATCTATGTGGCCCGTGTATCAATGTACCCCTTCTCACCCTACTGGCTTTTACAACAGCATTTCGAGAGTGAAATGTGAGACGGGTTGATAAGATAATGGAACACGCTTATGGGGTAAAACACACGAAAACGCCAGCGAAAAAATTTCTTGGCTCTGATTTGGCTGAAATTTGGCATTATTGTAATATCAATGTCCAACAATAGACCTGCCTTCAGGAATTTTCCCTAGTATTATTTGCTGTTAAGATACGCGGGTTTGAAATTCACGTTTTTTGTACTTTTTCAGAATAAGTGTTTTTTTCGAAAATTCATAGCTTACAGTAAACTTTATCAATTAATAACACTACTTTAAAAGGATTTTTTTTATGTTCCATTGATCTGAGTTTACTTTTCTTACGTACTTTTTCCTGCTGAATTCAAAAATGAAAATGAAAATTTTTTTAATGGTACAGTTTTTGAGATATTGTGGTTTTTCTTATTTTGTCGACCTCTTTTCACTTTAACATTCATATCTTGAATACCATTTTAACGCTTACGGATTAAGCTTTAATCTAAAGTTCACTAAAAAAATGGGGTTTTCAAAAAAAAGTCACAAATACATTTCAATTTACAAAATTTCCGCAATTTTATTTTTCTTAAATTAAAAAAAAAAATATAAACATTTTTTTCCCCCACGATTAAACTTGGGGCACTAAGCGCAGATTAAATCAAATTTTTTTCTTAAATAAAAAAAAAATAATTAAGAAATGGGTTTTTGAAAAAAAATCCAAAAATTTATTTCAATTTACAAAATTTCTGCTCTTCTTTTTCTTAAAATTAAAAAAAAATATAAATAATTTTTTCCCCATGAAAAATTTTACGACATGAAGCGCAGAATAAATTAAAGTTTTATTTAAAAATAAAAAGAAAAATTTTAAAAAATGATTTAAAAAAAAAAAAATGCAAAAATAGTTTTAAGTTCGCAAAATTTTTGCGAAAACAATTTTTATTTTCAAAAATTGTTTTTTTTTTAAGTACAAGTAAAAACCTTAAATCGAAGGTAAACCAATTATTAATAGATAAAATTTGCTGTAAGGTATGAATTTTCGAAACAAAAGCTCTTATTCTGAAAAAGTACAAAAAACATGAATTTTATACCAACAAATAATACTAGTTAAAATTCCTGAACACAATTCTATTCCTGGACATTGATATTACAATAATGCCAAATTTCAGCCAAATCAGAGCCAAAAAATTTTTTCGCTGGCGTTTTTGTGTGTTTTACCCATTATATGGACACTCACTATACGCTATCACTTGTTATCAGTTGTATGGATGTTGTTTGAATTTTTTTTTTTTGATTATAACCACAAAGTGATTTAATTGAATTTGTTTACATTTCGACTGCAAGATTGAAAATTGATTTAATTACATTAACTCACAGTTTGTGAGAGAAAAGCGACTGTAATTGATGTATGAGAGCAAAACAGAGATCTATATTCGACATTAATAATTTTGATCTAGAAATAATATTTACACCCAGATGAATTAGTTATAATCGATTAACAATATGATGAACATTTTTAACCGTGTTTCGCAACGTGAACCTCTTATCTTATGTGTGTTTTTCTCGAAAAATTTTCTTCAGCTACGAAGCTCATTTATGGCTCAATGAGAACGTCAACAATCACAATTGCCGAATTTGATCTGAAGAGCAGCCACCACAGACAGTTCAAGAGCCGCCAGTGCACCCTGAAAAATGCAGGCTACGTGAATTCTCTCCTTGTCAGGGACAAGCCAGCCACAAATGCAGCCCTGGAAGACAACATTACAGCTGCCATTGGTGAGATACTGGCCGAAATTCTGGAAAAAGTATACCAAAATTAGAGCTTACGGATAGACTAACTGTGGAGTAGCTGCGAGCAACATTTACATGAAATAGTCTTTAAATAGTAAATGGCAAGAATTAATGTATTGCAACAAGTAAATATTTTGTTTACTTTTGCAAATTTTCTTTTCTATTTTCAATTTTTTAAAACCAAGCACTTAAGAAATCACCTTTTATAAAAAGTTCCTTACAACACTTTTGGTGTTCATGGTTCAACTTTGAGCCCACTGTGTCACAAAACCCAAACAAGCTTAGAAGTTTTATTATTTTTTTTTTTTCATTCCTTAAGTATTTTCTGACAATTGCTTTAAAAATGTTTAAGTCCCTAGCACTTTCATTTTCCTTGTCTTTAAGTTCACGATCTTCCACGGTGGGACAAAATGAGTTCAAACAAAAAGTGAGAATACCATGATATTATTTTTTTTATATTATATAGTAGCTATGTGTATCTCGAACATAAGCCAGTAATTTTTATGCAACTTTTTGAAATAAGACCTAAAATATTGAAATTAACCATTTACTTAAACCTCGAAATATACACTAGTAAGCTATGTTTTCAATCTCAACCCTAGTGGGACGGATGGTGGTACATGTGTACCTTTGATGTTTGAAATCAAATATCTCAGAATTCTCTTAAGTTATAGGTCTGGTTCTTCTGAAAACTTCGGCCCATCATTTCTACGCATTACTAAGTTATTTGTATTATTTTACCTTTTTAATGCTCTGGTTAGAAGCAAGTTTTGCATACCTACCTCGTGGAAACCAGTCGGTGGTACATGTGTACCACCATTTATTTTCATATAAACTGTTCAAAAAATGCAAGAACTTGCAACTGTTCGAGGTAGGTATGCAAAACCGGAGCAGCAAAAAGGTAAAATAATACAAATAGCTTAATAATGCGTAGAAATGATGGGTCGAAGTTGTCAGAAAGAACCAGACCTCTAACTTAAAAGAATTCTGAGATATTTTAATTTCGAATATCAAGGGGAACACCTGTACCACCATCCGTCCCACTAGGGTTAAGCAATATTTCAAATTTATTTTTAGTAATATAACTTTTGAAAAAACCCATGGTTGGTTTTCATCACAATCCGATATCATCATCAGAAGCAATGGAGAATCTTATTTATATGTACTCAAACGAAAAGTCCTGCATAGAACATATTCTTTTTTTTTTTAAGCTACCAATGTTTTTCAGGAACGGATTAAGCCATGTAGAGGCCCGTAGACAATGCAAGTCTTGTGGCCTTTTTTTTTCTCTTTTTATCTTTTTAAGCTTATTATTGTTTTTATATTACTTAGTTTAAGACAATAAAAACTCTTTACACAAAAAATTATTTAAGAACATTTACTTATTTGGTTTTTTTTCGACCTTTGAAATTATTAAAAAAATACTGTTAAGAAAATTTTCAGAAGAGTCTTAATTTTGATTTTTGAATATATAAATTTTGTTTACTTTTCTTTTTATTTCAAAGAGTAAAAAGTAATTTATAATTTTTATTTAATTAAAAATTTTAGGTAGGCAATAAAAAAATGTTTTTGAAACTTTATTTCAAGCTCTCATCCAATTGTTTTCAAACCAAAAATATTGTTTCAAAATTTTCCTTTCGCGAAACTACTTTCACCAGTGACGTAAGTTATTATCAGACTTCTATGTACTTTTAGTGCTGTCATGACATTTCGAAAAGTTGATTGCGCTTTATTACCAAAAATCAGTTTATATAGTATGTTTTCTCTGCGGGACCTCAATGTATGAGTTATTTATCATCGCAATAATTTTGAGTTCATGTGCCACTCGTTTGAATCACTTTTATGTCACTGTCAACGGTGTGTATGGGTATTTCTCACCAAATTTCGAAATTTGATTCCCGAGCCATTAGTGCCGAGTCATATGCATTAACTACATAAGTCTTTTTTTTATTTGAATGTACGCTGTCTATACCGCTATTGTTTAAAAAGAAAACTTAGTTATTACCTATAAAGAAAAAAAAAGACATGGCTACTTTGTTACCGTGAAAATCATTCCCTCACCTTGTCCCTTAGTTCAAAAATATTACTAAAATGCCTATTTATCTACATATATCAATATTCTTAATAATAAAATTATGCAAATATATAAGAAAGATGTTTGATATTGGCTATAAAAGCTTCCATATTACAACAACGAATTTATAAAAACAATAATTCGATTTTAAATATGTCCCCCCAAATAAAATCCTTTCCTCATCCTATTACGAATATTCGATTTCTGAACGTGTCAAACGATATTTTGGAACGCAACATTAAGTTTTTAGTAGCTGGCAACACTCTAAAATGATTCAAGATGGCGATTTCTTCTCAACCGTAGGTGATTTCGTGTAAAAAAATATTTAGCGAAAAATTGTTAAAAGTTAAATTTATGACGATCATTACCTCACGTTACATGAATGTACTAAGCATTTTAATAACTATCATTAAAATTTGTTGGTTTTATGCGTTTTTGGGAGCAAAATACATATTCGAAATGTAACAAGCAAATTGAGGTTATGTGTCGGTGTTAAAATTCGTCATTACCTCACAGTCATTCTCTCACTGCATTTGGGAATATAGGTTATAGGTTATATACAAAAATATGGAAGATCAATACCCCTGGACAGATCTTTTAAAGCAACTTTTTTGATCTCTGCAAAAAAATATCTAAGTTTATAAAACAAAAGAAACTTCAATAATATCTCAAATTTTGCGATTTCATAAGAAATACCCGTATATGCGAAAGTATTGTGAAGAACAGATGAAGAGTCTTGGAAAATAATGAATTCTTTGGGTGTTATGAGCAAAGTCTTGGTGGAAAATTGTCGCACTGTGTATATCATTATTAGCATATTTTTTTTAATTAATTCAACTTGAAATATACATTATGCTTAAACTTCAGTCAACTTAGCAAATTTATTATACATATAATTATTATTATTAAATATAGTATATACAATTTTATATTAAGTCTACGCCTTAGACAGTTTTAAAAATATGCGGAAACAAAAACTGAATATATAAATCTGATTAATTAATGTTTCTTTAACTTTTTGACATCCATATTTTTAATAATATCGTATAAATTTTTCATTTATTTAATTCCTTTTTAAAGCTATGAGGATTAAGGTGCAATTTGATATTTAGTTTTCGTATTTAAATTACAATTTTTTGATAAGAAACTTAAAAAACCACGAAAATTTAGTGACCAAAGTTTCTGCCAGTCAAAAAGAAAAATTTAAATTACATTTCAAAAGTACATACATGAGATTTTGGGGTTCTTAACTTGTTTTGATTTTATGCAAGCTACGTTTGATATCGGAAATAGCTAACATGTAGCGATACAAATTAAAGCTAATGCCCTCTTGAGCTTCCGCTTGAGTTACTTCCATAAGATAACAGAATTATTTTACACTTTTTTGATATACGAAGATGTATAGATTTTGGTACAATATTTGAAAAACCAACTTTTTTCGTATGAAGGGTGCACTTTTTAGTTGTATTAGAACTTTAACATTATTTGAACTATTCAAATTATTCCATATCGTTCAACTATTTCAAGGTTCAATTAAGAATTCATAGAGTACCTACCTTTAATTAAATTAATTAACATGTAAAATTAAAAATATTTTCATCATTTTTATAATGCACTGTGTTATTCTACTTTTATCTCTTTAGATTTTAAAAATGCAAAAACTGATCTTAAAATATTTTACCGTTAAGAAAACTTATTATTTTTTTTCGTTTAAGCTTCGAGACTTTGTACTAAACTAGATATCAATAAAATCTATTCCAAAACTAAGCGCACTATTTATTGAAATTAACTTTTAAGTAAAATAAAAATGGCACTTTGAGAATTTATCCTTTTAATGCCGAAAAAGGATATTTAACTTTCGAAATCTCACGGAGACATTATCCAACGATTGAGCGATTGCAAACAGCTTTTGACAACTAAAATAAACAAAGCCTTCAAAAGAAATTCAAGATATGTACACTTGAAAATTTAAAATGTACACTACGGATCGGAAAAAACAAAGGCAATTTATCAATTGAAAAACATGTGTCAACCTCACATACAGCTACTATGTTAGACAACACGAACTATTTTTAGTAAGTAGCGCTAAAGAGATACTCGTATTTGCTAGATACAATCGTAGTTATGTTTTAAGTAGCGGCAAGTGATAAGCACCGCATAATTTTAAACTTAGATATGTTTGTATACATGGATAGATACAATAGCACATTTTGAATGAATAATCCAGAGGAATTAAAAGAAATAATGTTTTCAATTTATTTTTAAATATTACAAAATTATAAATATGTACTACTTAGTACACACGTACACATGTTCTAGCCGACGAGAATGCAAAGACTAAAGATTAATTTAAATAATTTCCAACTACATACTTGTTGAAATCACACCTTGTTACGTTTTAATTCTAATCATCCAAATTACACTTGATAGTCTTTATCTACTTAAAGAAAAAAATGATCTTGTTCCTCAATGTTCAGCTCATATAAGAGACATACTCGAGTTTATCTTGTTTATAGTGATATAAACAATATGACAATCATATAGCACTTATGTGTACGTACTTACTTTGTTTTCCTTCAGTGGATTTTATTATGATGAGTGTGATTACATTAATCTTCCGCATTTATTGGCGTAGGTACTGGCTCATTTCTTCAGTCTATATTAAATTAAAACTGTAAACAATTGGTGCTGATAAGCGAAACAATATAATGAAACAAAAAATAAATACAATAAGTTTCATTTACCTATCTGATAATAATAAAAGACAATAATTTCTTGAAGACCATAAACCAAATTATTAGAAATTAGCAAAATTTCTGGAATTGCATGGATATTTCAAAAGTAGTGCGTAATAATGCGATTCCTATACGTGAGTTTAGTCTTTAA
Source organism: Tricholauxania praeusta (assembly GCA_949775025.1). NCBI lineage: Eukaryota > Metazoa > Arthropoda > Insecta > Diptera > Lauxaniidae > Tricholauxania > Tricholauxania praeusta. The sequence goes on along the minus strand of OX459029.1, from coordinate 35,442,027 downwards.
TCCGTTCTAAGTTAGAAACGACATGCAAACACTTATTTTAAAATTTAAGTCGAGATTTTCATAAATCTAATGCCGGTTAAATCGGTAACGTTCTTTGAATTTCAGTTAAAATGAACTCCATCCGCTGTCAGGACAGACATTCGAAGAGAGATTGTTCGACTGAGAATGAGATGTCACACGGATCGAAAATACAAGGCAACGTGGCGAAATGGTTAGGATTGTGAACTCATAGTACACAGTGCGTGGGTTCGATTCTCGTAAATGTAAATGTTTTTTTTATTTGAAAATAAATGTTACTTTAAAACCTGGTTGTAAATATTTAAAAGCACTTTTCCTGCTTTTAAATTTAAAACGTGCTTATAGAAAAAAAGCATCTTTTCTGAAGAGATTCGAACCCACGTCCTGAGGGCTATTTTTTGTCAATAACGCAGGGTAATCTATTTTTTAAAATTTTATCATAATTTAATGCAAGTTTATCTTTTTTTTATGGGGTCAGTCTGTATCTTCGATTTTGGGTAAAAACCAGGTTTTAACTTTGTTTTGCGACTATGAATATGGGCCTTAGTTTTTTTTTGTCTTCACTTTCACATTCAACATGAGATACATAGCTGTTGACAACTAATTGGAAACGATTTCATTTGTTGTATTATTGGTAGTTTTCTCATTAATTTTTTTATGTGTACCAGAATATGTATACATAATATAAATGTGGGACATATAAGCCTAAAAAAAATAAAATAATTGAATTTTAATCCATAATATACATAATATACTTGTGAGTGATTTTCTGCTCAAATCTCAGATTTGACTGAGACAACTACTTGAAAACATATAATTAATTAGCAAAAAATAAAAGAAAAACTTGACAAAATATTCCAGTTGTGATATTGTGATATTGTAAGAACACTTTTTGACCGAATTATCCTTAGTTATGGGTAGTGGCAAACGTATCAGCCATGCGTAAGGCAATTGTTGAACTTCAAAAAACGGACATGAGACATCAGGCTACGGCAACACAACTAAATTGCTCTAAGACGATGGTATTCAATACTCTTGATTATTTCAATAAGTATGACACAGCAAAAAATGCTCCTCGCAAAAAGAGACCTCGTAAGACTTCTGACCGCAAGGATCGCCAGATTGTGCGCAAGGCAAAATTGGATCCTCGTAAGACTGCTGCAGACATCCAACGCGAAATAATTGATCAATACGATGCATAAATATCCAAATGATTGGATGAGGCTGAACTCCATGGAAGAATTTCACGCAAAGAAATTGGTGAAAGTTAAACATAAGAGAAGCTGCATTCAATTCGCTAAGACACATGCCGGTTGTCCGTCTATTTAATGAAAGTGTGTGATCTGGAGGGACGAAACGAAGATCAACCGCCTTGGCCCAGATGGTAGAAGATCTGTAAGATGGCCAAAAAGAGCATACTTCTGCAAAGCACAGAATAGAGCTATAATGCTCCCTGATGTCGGCTGCCCTCGGAGAGAGGAGGCTGTCTATATGAATGAAAGTCTCACTAAAAAAGAAATCACACAAAATTGATCACTCAATTAATTTTTCTGGAGAGTAAAATTAATTGAGTTTGTGCGTGTGATCTCTGGTTGAAAGATGAAGTGGAGAGCAATATTTATGCGCTTGAAAATTTCAATATCATTAAAAATTATAAAACCATCTACTCCTACAAGAGGTCTATTCACTGATGAGTCTGATCAAGTTGAGTTACTTTGCGTAGAAACTGAAGACGAATCAACCAAGTACTTAGTATTATGACTATACAATCCCCATGGCTCAAATAGTGTTTCACCGAGGCCGAGGCGAGGCGAGGTTCTAGTTGATCTCGGTCTCGCCTCGTTTTATAAATTTAAGTGTCGCCTCGCCTCAGCCTCGTACGAGATCTTGCCATCACATGCATCGCCTCGCCTCGCCTCGCTCTCGGCCGAGGCACCTCGGTAAAAAAGCGAGGTTTTTATTAAAATAAATAAAAAATTATACATGTATCCACGCTGACAGGCTGATCAAGCCTCAAGACATAAAATAAAATATCTGTTTTTATTTTTGGTGAATTGGATGAGATGTGATGAATTTAATTCTTTTCTTATATGGGAAGGAGAGGCATTGCCTATTTTTCCAAACCAAACTAAGCTATGAACCTTTTACAAACTATAAGAAAGATATGTATGTACCAAATCTTATTTATCTGCGTCAAATAGATATTGAGATATGATAAAGTTAATTTTTTTCTTATATTGAAGGCATGGTACCGCCCATTTTATTAATTGAATCTTAGTTATGCCTCTACCTTTTATAAATATACCAAGTTTTATTAATCTGCATCAAGTAGTTGATAATATGTGATGAATTCTGTTTTGCTCTTATGTAGGGGTGGCATCACCCATTTATCGTAAGCTATGTTAAGGAGCATCCCAAATCTTAAGAAACATATATGTATGTCAAATCTTTCGTCGGTCGGTTGAACGGTTTAGGAGTCCATTAGCAACGAACATACATATATTGATCTTTATTTATATACTAGCATTATCTTGTGCGTCTTGCTTCACCTTACCGGTTCTTAGAAAGACTGTTAGAATAAATCAATTTCAATGCAGTGCTGTCAATCATGCAGTTTTGCTTAAAGCCATACATAGCCTTACATGCTTCCCTAATCGATCAATTGAGGCGAAGTCGCATAGAATCTGATGCGATCCAAGGACTTCTGTGCATTAGCGCTTGGACCAAATCTGAACTCGTAAGAAGCACATGCGGGTTAAAAATAAAACAAAGTAGTTTACTCAAAATAAAATACTAAAATATTAGTTAAATATAGATTTTAATATAAAAATTACATTCATATTTTGAATCTGCATATGGGTCTTACGAGTTCAGATTTGGTCAAAACGCGCCTCGCTCTTGGTTTCCAAAACGAGGCTAGGACGAGGCGAGGCCGAGGCGAGGTGCCGTGTGATCTCGCCTCGCCTCGGTCAAGCGAGGAAAATTTATTTTTCCATCTCGCCTCGTTCTCGCCTCGGTCTCGCCTCGTTCTCGTAGTCAAAAACGAGGCTGCCTCGTAGCCTCGGTGAAACACTAGGCTCAAATGACTTAAACAACTAATTGTCGTATGACTGTGTCGAATTGTATGGAACAAGAAAAAGTCAGCCCGACGGGATTTGAAAAGTTAGAGGGACAAGTGAAAATGATTTCTGCAGAATTTATGTTTTTCGATCGGAAAGAATTCATGGAGCGGTAGGGTAATTTCTTGGTTGTAACTGTTTTGCTTCACGAAATACTTACTCGCATATTATAGTTTGCGGCAATTTTAATGTCGATATGCTCCTTAATGACACGAGCACAAATATTTAGTTTATTTGTGCAGCCTAAGAATCATTAATGATAATGATATATGGATTCATGCCCGGAGACTGTGGAGGCCATTTCAAAACACAAAATTTCTATCTTTTAAGGCAAGCTTGAACAACATATGCATTGTGTTTAAAGTCATTGTCTTGCTCAAAAATTACTTTTTTACTTACTAACTGCACCTGAAAAATTTTGTTGAAGAATCAAAGGAAACTGTTCCTTGCGCATAATTCCATCGATGAGTACAATAGTCCTAGTCCACTTTTCCAAATAAATCCATAAATCATTATTGAACCACCACCGTGTTTCACTTTTTGGTACACTTCATTTACTTGGGTTGTATCTGGATCTTTAATCCAATACCAAGCACGCCCATCGTGCTGGAAACGAAAGATTTTAGTCTCATGAGATCAAATTTCTTAATATCAACTTTATGGCTATACATATTCATAGTATTTTTAAAATCATTTCAAGCGATGGTTTCATTTAAAGTACCACTCCTGCAATAATGTTGTTCACATAAATTATACTTTATTATAATCATAACTTTTAATAAGTTTTCATAATTCTCAGAGTTGTAGCTTTTTTATTTAAAATTATGATTCAAATGTCAGTTTGTCAACTTTTCACCTTTTTATGACGCACGTGTAATGAGACATAAAACATGAGGACCTTATGATTCACAGCACATTGCTGCCCTTAACTTCAATGACAATTTCTTAATGACATTCTGTTGTTTTCATGGTTTATATGATTTTTATGTTCGGTTGTAACTTAAGCAAATCGTAGCAAAATCTTTATTGCAAATTCATGTATTTTCATAAATTAAATGATATAAAAAAATAACTGACACACTTTAATTATAACCTGTGAAGGAGAAGATTTGAAGAAAAATAAAAATTAAGCAATATTAAATTTGTAATGAAATTTTCCTCCAAAATTTGTTTGAAATTGCATTTACAATGACAATTCGTGATATAGACATCGGAAGACGAGGACGTAGTCCTTAAAAACATTGTGATAAGTTGGGAGCCCTTGGATCGATCTCAAAAAAATTAAAGTCATATAAAAGGTATGCAATTGAGGAAGTTATAATGTTGAAATATTCAAATTTGTGTCATAGTCTTTAAGATGTAATCATTTCTCAGAATTTATGTATTGCTAAGTTTTTCCCAAAAACTGGTATTTTTTGAAACAAAAGTGTCATTTATTTATTTTTATATTAATATATTTAAAAAGCCCTTTTCATATCCTTTTAACTGATGTACTTTTAGTTGTTGTTTTTTTTTTGCTAACCATATTTTTTCCGGAAAACAAATTAACGAACTCAAGAGATTTTTGTGAAATTTTGAAATTTTGAAAACTTCAACAAAATTTTTGTCTGCGGTGGTTATTTTCAATAAAAGAAAAAAACAAAATTGCGGCGCTGCTGTTTTCGTAAAAGCAATATGCCAAATTGTATGTAGTACCAGCGGAAGTGCAAAGCTAAGGAAATCGATAAGCTTTGCCACTTTTTTTTAAAGTTGATACCTATGCATGGACACATGTGGTGTTGATATGATAAAATAGTTGGCATTACTGCACGCACTATACAGGAAACTTTAAAGTATAGCGCTGGCTCCTTGATGACTGGAAGTTAATCGTAAGATCAATGGAATAATGGAAGCAAGAGATTACTTTAATATTCAAGTAGCCTTATACCCACCCAATCTGCAAAAATTCGGCCACGAACCAGGCGATACCATCAATTTGCACAACAATGACCCGAAGTTTATTGCTAAAATTACAACAAAATGGCTCCGAGACTGAAATATTGCCTGCTTGTGTTGGCTAGCACAGTCCCTAGATATTAACCCCATTGAAAACTTACTGGATATTTGAAAAAAAAAAATAACATTCTTATGAGTCAAACAGCCCCACAAAATTTGGACGAGCTATGGAAGGTCGTCAATGGACAGTGGTCCGTGACCAGTACTCAAATATTAGACAAATTGAAAGCGGGTATGCCTAAGAAACTACACTTCACCACTAAAGCCAAAAGCGGCCACATAAAACATTAAAAAATGACTTAAAATGTTTTTATTACTTTAAGTCACAAAACTGTTCACAAAAAACTTAGTATAAAAATAACTACCCGAGTTAATCAAAATGTGAAATATTTTAGTTCTGCATTAGTTGTCTGCATACCAAATTTTTAAAATCTTTTTACAAAAAAAAAAAAAAAACTACAGCCTTAAAACTAGAAATATGTTTTTTTGTGAACAGTTTTGTGGCTCACTGTAGCTGTTCAACCCCATTTTAAGTACAAGCGAAGATTTAACAAAGTCATCTAAGGAAGAAATTTTAATTATGACATAATTTTGAGAAAAAAAAAATGGATTTAATAAAAAATTCTTTTCGTTTTTCCGGTAAACATTAGTTCATAAATTAAATTCTGGGTCAAGCCTTATACTGCTTTAAAGTTTATATGTGCTGAGAGCACAATGGCAGAAAAATCCAACCCAGATCAAACGATGGTTATATATGGGGCATTCCAAGCCAAACCACCGACGTTTTGGCCCGACCCTCTTCGATTTCACTGGCTTTTTGATATATTTTAGCATGTATTAAAAGCAGCAAGCACACCAATTTCCAGCCTATTATTCGAATCCGTTATTGAGTAATCGGTTTTTTAAATTATATAAATGATAAGTAGGGTATTATTTTTGCGTCTTTGAATGTAGTTTTAGAAAAAAAAATAAAAAAAATATTCGAAGTAATTGCCACTTAGTTATTAACGTTTATAGATTAAAATCGACATTTTCAAAAAGTCCGACACCTTCGATATTTTTTAAAAAATTTTCTAAAATTAAACTCCATACTACGCAACTTTCAAACTGCAGTTTGAGATATGATCACAATTTTTTTATTTTTTTCGAACTTTGAAAACTTTATGTATATAAAGTTATTTTCAATCAATCCTAAGAATGTATCTGCATTCAAATCGAAATTCCCGCCATAACTTTGGAAAATATGAGTTTTTATAAAGACGCACATGGGTCTAATTCAGCGGTGGGCAAAGAAGTCTAACAAAAGAGCAAAACAACAACATCAAAGAACAATAAACGAAATTTCAAAGTTTTTTTTACTTTCATTTTCAAATTTGCCATTAGCAGAAAAAAAAAACCAAATTGCACTACAAACAAAAGCAATTGCTACATTCGTCAAGACACAATGATGCGCCGTCGTTTATGCCTTTGTGTTTTGTTTTTGTTTTCATTTGAGTTCAAGTCAACGCTGTGCCTCGATAGCGTTGAAATTCTGCGAATTTTTTTTCGCTTGCTTGTGCGTCGAATAACGGTGAGAGCAAATAGAGCCACTATGTGCCCATCACTGGTCTAATTGTATGAATTGTATGCTATTTTCCATTTTATGTTGAAAAAACATGTTGCGCGTCATCAGTAAAAAATTCATAGTTTCCAAACTTATGGCGGGAATTTCTATATGAAAGCAAATGCATTCTTAGGATTGATTGAGGAATAACATATAAAAAATTAAAAAAAAAAAAAACGGAAGATGTTATATCGAAAATATTTTGAGAAAAACTTTTTTAATTAAAAATATTAGTGTTTTAACGAATTGATTTAATTTTTTTAACTTTTTTTATAAAGTCATAGTCTTCCTTAACAAATGTGATTTTTTTATCCTATCTAAAATAGTTTTTGAGATATTTCGTTTCAAAAAATGTTCAAAAACGTAAAAATCACGAAATGTGCAGTTATTTATTTTTTCCTTTATTATAACTCGAGGAATAAAAATAATTGCCCCAACATTTGAGCTTCCTAGCTCAAATCTGTAAACTGCGACAGAGTTTATGTCCAATTTCGTTGAAATTAAACGAAAAAACTGACTTACTAATTTCGACGAATCTACATATCAGCAAATCCATCAGATTGGGCCTTTTAGCTGGCCTCGTTTTTTTTTTTTTTTTTTTTTGAGTACATCTTCCAGCCATAGTTTTTCTTGAAGCTAAGGCTATCTTGAACTCATAATAAAGGTTGTTCAATTGAAATTCAGATAGCTATTTTTTTAATTTGCATTTAAAGTAAGAAATACATGAAACTTTTCGTGTTTTTTAAAAATTGTCAATCTATTGGGTTTTTACGCTGTAGTCTAAAGACTGTTCAGTACATCTTTCAGATATAGTTTTTTTTTTGAAGCTAAGACTGTCTTGAACTCATAATAAAGGTTGTTCAATTGAAATTCAGATAGCTATTTTTTTTATTTAACTATATATGTAACATTTCATGTTGTTTTTAACTAAAATCCAATTGTAACTATGTCTCCCTTTGAATTTTAATTGTTCCTCCTTGAATATTAATTAAAGATAGTCTAAACTTCGAGAAAAACCATGTTTGAAGAGTCTGCTCCAAAAAAAAAAAATAAAAAAAAAATCGAAATTGTCATCTTACCTCGCCATGGCTTCGATTTTATTTATTTATTTTTTTTTTTTTTTGAGGAGTCTCTTCAAACATGGTTTTTCTTGAAGTTAAGACTATCTTTAATTAATATTCAAGGAGGAACAATTAAAATTTTAAGGGAGACATAGTTAAAATTGGATTTTAGTTAAAAACAATATGAAATGTTACATATAAAGTTAAATAAAAAAAATACCTATCTGAAGTTCAATTGAACAACCTTTATTATGAGTTCAAGACAGTCTTAGCTTCAAAAAAAATAATTCTGAAAGATGTACAGTCCTTAGACTACAGCGTAAAAACCCAATAAATTGACAATTTTTAAAAAACACGAAAAGTTTCACATATTTCTTACTTTAAATGCAAATTAAAAAAATAAGTATCTAAATTTTAATTGAACAACCTTTAATATGAGTTCAATACAGCCTTAGCTTCAAAAAAAACTATATCTGAAAGATGTACTCAACAGTCTTTAGACTACAGCGTAAAAACCCAATAAATTGACAATTTTTAAAAATCACGAAAAGTTTCATGTATTTCTTACTTTAAATGCAAATTAAAAAAATAGCTATCTGAATTTCAATTGAACAACCTTTATTATGAGTTCAAGATAGCCTTAGCTTCAAGAAAAACTATGGCTGAAAGATGTACTCCAAAAAAAAAAAAAAAAAAAAAACGAGGCCAGCTAAAGGGCCCAATCTGATGGATATGCACATATAATGTGAAGTTTGTGGAAATGTACTGAATCGAGTCTAAAATTAAAATTTACTAAATAAAGGTAATTAAAAACAGTTCAAATTTTCTGAAAATTTATTTCTTTGTTCCGAATGTAATAAAAGTTTGTCAAATGTACATTTTTCACAACGCTGAATGCACAGAAAAAAGTACAAAGGTACCGAAAATGCCATCACTGGTTTAAATTTATGCGTTTTTTGGAAAAAATAAAACGAAAAACAATGAGACCTGGAAGAAAACATTAAATATTTATAGCTTACCTTCACAAGCGCTCGTAGGTATTATCCAGTTTTATTTTTTTTTTCCTGTATTTATGTACCTCGAAGAAATTCATTAGAATGTGTACTAAATTCCGATAAAGTAGCTTTACCAAATACATATATCGAATTATGCGTACCACCCTTACGAAATAAGAACAAGATTTATTTATTTTGTTTTATTTTTAAATCGATATGTTTATTTATATATTATTTATTTTTTGATTTCAATATTATTTATATGATTTTAAGTTTAAGTGTTCACGATTTGTTTGTTTTTCCAGCTTTTCATTTTTAATAAGTTGCTAAAATTTGGAGGAATTATTTATTTCTCACTTTTATTGTGTTGCTAAAATAATACAATTTTATAGTAAATATTTTGTATTGATTTATTTTAACACGACTAAATTATTGTTGTTATTTTATATTTCTTTGTCTTTATTTTAACTAAATTTTATGGGAAATTTGTGTTAATATATTTTAAACATTTAATTTTTGCTCTTCACTTAATTTCATGGAATTTTAAGTTTATAAATTTGGTTTTTAATATATTTTTTTTTTTTATACTACTACATATGGAAAAAATGTACATCTGATTGAAATTGTATTAAAATGCTATTTGCCTTAGTACATATAAACTACATAATCATTTTTAAGGGTTATTTAAATTTAAAATTCCTAGTTAATATTATTTGCTTTATTACAATTACATAAGTGATTCTGGTAAAAAGTGATTTGATTTTAAGCCAATATATACAAAAGTTAAGCTATAAATTATTTGAAGAATTTGAAGTTTAGTATTTATATAAATAATAACAATCTTAAAGATAATTTTTTTTCTATGATTACTCTTAATTTTTATAATTAAATACATTTAATATTATTTTCCATATATATAATTTCTGCATAAATATTTCTTAATAAACGACTTTTGCTAACAAAAGATGATATGACAAAAATGGAAATTCTAATGTATTTTTGTCAGTATCATATTATGTTAACATTAAGATTTACACTAAAGGGGAGCGTTCGGAAAAAAGTGAAAAACTTGCCACTTTGTTCGAAAATATAGTCAATAATATGTCAAAATTTCACATATGATCTCAGATCAGCGATTTCGATTCACTGATGGTACTTTTAGTACAATTTTATTTTTTTTAACCAACCTACACGCTCTTTGAAAAGTACTAACGAGTTATTTTTAGCACATTTAGAGAACTTTTAGCACATAAATTTTCGTGTGAAAATTTTTTTTTTGAAATATTCTTTATATTGGTTCTTTTTATTTAGTTGTTAAGAATTGGAATATTTTATTAATGTTGATAAAAGTAAAAACTTTTATTACATTACGAAAAATTGAGGGAATTTTAAGCTCCAAAAAGTACATTTCGACTTTTAGTTAGGTACATATGGAAAGCAACGCCATTTATATCAATAGAAATTTGAGATTTTGGTCCTTCTTAACGCTTTTAAGCTCTTTTTACGATAATTAATTTCTTTATATAGAGGTATACCTCTTTAAATTAATATTTTTGGTTAAAGTTTTTATATTGAAATGCTTAATTTTATAATTATATGTAGAGGGTGTTTTTTTTAGAGGTATAGAGCTTCGAATTGAAATAAAACACAAGAAAATCGTTTTAATGTCCATCAATTTGGCTTTATTGGAAGGATAATTTTATGCCATTAATGTTTAAATATGATTTCGGGCATGTGGCCGCCGCGGCTGGCTCGAATAAAGCCAATTCTACAGGTCCAATTTTGAACCACTTTTTCGAGCATATGGGGCCGTATGTCGGCAATAACGCCACGAATGTTGGCTTCCAAGTCCCCTAACGTTTCTGGTTTGTTGGCGTAGACGAGCGACTTCACATATCCCCAAAGAAAATAATCCAATGGTGTCAAATCACACGATCTTGGTGGCCAATTGACAGGTCCATTCCGCGAAATTATGCGCTCATCGAATGTTTCCTTCAATAAATTGATTGTGACGTGCGCTGTGTGGCATGTAGCGCCGTCTTGTTGGAACCACAACTCATCCACATTCATGCCATCCAATTCGGGAACAAAATAGTCGGTTATCATGGCTCTATACCGGTCTCCATATCCGGTAACTGACTCTCCAGCATTATTTCGGAAGAAGTATGGCCCAATGACTCCACCAGCCCATAGAGCACACCAAACAGTCAGTTTTTGTGGATGTAATGGCGTCTCAAGGGTCTCATGTGGATTCTCTTTACTCCAAATGCGGAAATTTTGCTTGTTGACGTAGCCATTCAACCAAAAATGAGCCTCATCACTGAACAAAATTTTGCGATGAAAATCAGCATCAGATCAATCTCATTTTCGGCCCATACACCAAAATCACGACGCATTGCATGGTCTCGCGGCTTTAATTCTTGCACAAGCTGGATCTTGTAAGGTCGCAAGCCAAGATCTTTGCGCAAAATCTTCCATAAAGTTGATGGACAAAGCTCCAATTGCTGTGTACGGTGGCGAATCGATTCATTCGGGTCCTCTTCAACATTTTGCTCTACAGCGGCAATTGTTTCTTCGGTGCGCACTGTTCGACGTCTCTGCGGATGCGTATTATCACATAGAGTAAACGTAGTGCGAAAACGACCCATGGTTAACCGAATTAATTGCTCTGATGGACGATTATGTCGACCATAAAATGGACGGAGCTTGCGGTAAACTTCGCGAACTGAACCATTATTTTCGAAATAAATTTACACAATTTGCAAGCGTTGTTCTTTATTCAACCTGTTCATGATGAAATGGCAAACCAAACTGAACATAAATGACATTAGAGTTGCCAGATTTGACCATAAAATGCCAGTTTTATCTCAATTCGAAAAACAAACCTCTAAAAAAAACACCCTATATTTCTGAATTAAATGGGCCGATTGGAATAAATTGTTCATGCAATTCGGAGTGATTTCAATGTGTGCCTGAGAAATGATTGAAGAGTTTGATGAGACTATTTTCTGTAATTTCTTATCAACATTCGGAACATCTTTTTTTTTGTAAAATTTATTAACATTTTTCGAAAAATCTTAAATGTATTATTCCTTACATAAATATAGTCTCTAACACCGATATCTTTAGGAAAAGAGATAAGGTCACCAGAAGCCTTATAGTACTTGTATCAGGCCTTAGAAAAATATTATATTTTGGATGATAGAGCATGTAATGTATGTACATTAGTCCGGGTCGAATTGCATATAACAAAAAAAAAAGTCAGCCCTACAGTACTCTTAAACTCGATTTCTGCATAGTTTTTTTCGATCCGATAAAAACTCATGGCACGGTTTTGGCTTTTGATATATCTGTACTTCCATTTAATCAATATATTAAAACTTTTACGGATGTTTATGACTAGGTTTTCTTCAAATATTTAGCAAGAGATGAATTCGTTGCAGATGCTTTTTCTCAAATATAGTCGCTCATTTAGTCGAAGGAGAAGAAGATGAAAAAACAAAAACAGGAAAAAAAATAGGGTTCCCTTGAGGCCACACGTTGATAGTCCTGGAATATGAATCGTATGGAATAGTAGTGTTGAAGTCAACTTATCGTAGTAGCATGTGATGAATGTTAAAAGATATACCATACGTGAGCTGCGCAATATCTTCGATAATTTTAAGAAAAATTGTAGTTTTAAAATCCAATACACCTAAAAGTTATGGTATTTCATTTATTCCGCAAAACTTCACTTTGGAGTGAAAGCTTGGACTTTTTGTTTCGACGTTGAAGAGAGGAATGCTATATTTTTTTCATAAAACTGGGAGATTGCGATGTTTTCTCTGCGAATATCAGTGAATTAAATCGTTGTTCTTTAAATCTGACCAAAACTGTGTTTTTGCTTTTAGCACTTTTATTTTTTTAAGTGACCAAAGAACGAAACATTAAAACATGAAGAACGGATCTATAATTAATATTAAAGTATGGCCGAAAATTCGATTGAGACAGACAGAGACTAAAAAGTTAGAGAGACTTTTAAAAGCAAAGCATTGTCAGTACTGTTCTACTAAAAACTGCGAAGAATCCCAAATTCCAAATGGCATGCGCTGACCAAATGGGACATATTTTTACACGCTCATATCTGAAATTTTAGCATAATTTTTCATATATCATCGATTTGGTGAGCAAACTGTTTTCACTGTTTTTTTTTTCATTTGCTCCACCCCATTAAATATACATATTGTAATTGTATGTCAAAGCGTTGATTCTGTTTTTTTTTTTGAATTCTTTATTACAACGAATTTTCTTAAAAGATTTTGCTATTTAATAGAACAGATTCTTTTTTGTGTGTTTCTTTTTTCAATATTTCCCTAAATAATTGTAGCCATCAATGTTTTATTAAATTTCTTCTTTAAAAAATATTTATTACTTGATTGAGTTTTGCAATATATCGTTTTTTTGTTTCTAACATTTAAATTTCACTCCTAATTTTCTGTGTGTTCTTTTGCGCTAACTACCAATTTTTACTGTCATTTACATACCTGCATTATTTACTCCGTCTCTCGCCATTTAACACTCAATTTTTATTCACATTATTTTATTTTGATTTTGTGCATTTTTTTGTTTAAAAATGTATTTCATTTTTTATATACAAAATTGCTTTTTGTTTGTAAAATGCTATTTATTTGCTTAATGTTTTATTTTTTACATATCTTTAGCACATTTAAGTTTTGTTTTTTCTAATCGATTATTATTTTCTTTTATTATAAAACCACAAATTTATAGCATTATTATTGCTTTTTGAATATGTTTTTGCATTTTTTTTTTGTTTTTTGTTTAATTTACATCTTGACGGAATCATGTTTTTCATTTATCCTACAAAATAAAACACAAATTTTTTTTTTATTAAAACTAATTTTAAGGGAAACAATTTTCAAAATCTTTATTTTTGGCAGTGGTTTTGTTTGTTCATAACTATGTATGGAATTTTTGTTAAATTGAAATATTTTCTTTATATTAATTGGTCTATTGATATTTTTTCTTGTTTTATTTGTGTTCATAGTTTCTATGTATTTCTTTATAAAATAGGAATCATATGTGTAGTCTTGTCAAAACAAAAATTAGTTTATTGTAAGTGTTTAGTAAGTAAAAGAGAATGGACTGCAAAAAATAAAATGAATTATAAAAAAATAACAATATTATGCAAACTTTTTAGAAATCACCATTAACAATGACAGCTTCTTTCATAAGCGAAAAATTCGAATTTTCAATGGTCAATAAAGCCCTCAGAAGCGAAAAGGGCGTATCTAAAAAACAGAGTGTCATTCAGAGCAACACAAACGAGATATTTACTAAAGATCGGTTTTGGCTCACGTGCATTATATACTCTGAGATTTTTGAGCCAACTTATTAAATGTTAAAAATAAATTTTATTATCTCTCATTCCGAGATCCAATCTGTTTTTTCTCTTGAATGACTGTGAGCAATTTCTCTAGCTCTGCCCAATTAATCGACTATTTTTATACCTGCAAAAGAAGAATTTTATCAATATATGAAAACATAACGAATGGAATTGTGTATACTTTCAATAAATTGATTCGTTAAATATTGTTAATGGCAGATTTAATAAAAAATTTACAATTATAAAAAAATGTATCATAATTATTAGCCAATCAGAATATAAAATCTAACGAGTATGTTCCTAAAACTATGAAAGTTTTTCTGCAAAGTTTCACACATTTACTCAATTTAGCTTACATAAAACAAAATAATTTAAAAAAATATATATAAATACAGTTTCGAAATTGTAATTAGATTTATATTGGACGCCATTATATAGTATATCACTTAAATAATCGGTATGAAAACAAAAAAGCTCTACATCTGTAGTGAAATATAAATGTAATGAGATACTTTACCCGGTTAACTTGAATGAATTTGGTTCATTGAGTTTCTTTTAGTGATTGCCAGTTAAAATATTTTGTCATCCTTATTTATTTCCCTTATACTCAGGCCATATATTTTTTGTCATTCCATTTGTGATGTATTGGAAAAGGTATGGCAGATATGGAAAAATATATGTGTTCTTGATTAGTGTCACCACTTAAAATGACTTAGCCCGTCTGTTTGCCTTCCTGTAGAAATCACGTCTACCAGAAAACTATCTGTTGAAATTCGTTGCACTGGCTAAACTACCAAAATCGCAGAAACGCATCCCGCTTATAGAAACAATATATTCAAAATGCTATACCGAAAGAATTATTTATGATATTAGAAACTTATTTCACATGAATAAGTTAGGACAACAATTGGGCGAATTTCAATGGGAGGGCGTAGCACCTTCTATACAAGCTAAAATGTTTTACTGAGAGAATTATTTAACAAATGTTAGGAATAATCCAGACAATTTCCGATCAAAAATAAGGTAAATTTCGTTAGTTTTTCTTTGAGAAAAAATTTGAAGACACTATACTGAGAGAAATACTTGAGGTATTAAATCCAAATGTCACATATACAATATATTGTTCAGTCAAGGACCGAGCAAAAAGTAGGCGTGTTTTGACCTCTAAAGGACGCAAAAATTTTAAACGCTATGCTGAGAGAAATATTTCATGCAAGAGAATCAAATTCATTTGAATAAATAAATTGGTTCGGCCTAATGCCAGCCAGGATTGTTCAGAAAAGCTCTGAGAAAAAAAATTGTATGAATTTCAATCAGACGTG
The DNA here is from genome assembly GCA_949775025.1 of Tricholauxania praeusta. Classification (NCBI taxonomy): domain Eukaryota; kingdom Metazoa; phylum Arthropoda; class Insecta; order Diptera; family Lauxaniidae; genus Tricholauxania; species Tricholauxania praeusta. The sequence continues at coordinate 35,426,531 of OX459029.1, read as the reverse complement.
ACTCCTTCCATACAAGCAAAAAACTTCAAACGCTGTTCTGAGAGGGTTTCTTTTTTTAAATATTGCACCCAATTTCACACATTTAGAAAAGCTGAAGACAATAAGTCGTCAAATTTTGACAAAAGAGCAATGCGATTTACTAAGTAAATGATCCAAAGTTCAGTATAGAAACGTTAGGTGATACCAGTCGGAAAATAGATTTTTAGAAAATTTTCTAGACATTCGCATACCAGTAGCATAGTTAAGGGGAAGGAGGCCGTCACGCCAGGCGCATAGACTTTGGGGTGGCAAACTAGTTCTGGTTATATTAAATTAGAATTTGTTAATAGACTTTTTTTAGTAAATTTTTATGTATTCTGTTGAAAATTTGCCATACAAGAGGACGTGAATTGATTTTGAACTTAAAAATATTTAATTTTGCTAGAGTTTTTGTAAAAAGGTTTGCTTTTTTTATAAAGTTTTTATTTTTGGTAGAAGTAATTTAAATATTTTTTTCAAGGTGGTCATACCGATGAGAAATGCTCATATTATATTGAGACTCCTAATACCAAAGTATGGGAAAAATATATCCAGTTACAAAATTATTGCAATTTTAATCTTTATTTTTTTTCGAACTGAATAGCAAAAATTTTGAAACATTGAAAAGTTTTGTAAAAAAAAAATCAATAACCTTGGATCGAATTGAATGATTATTAAGACTATTAAATCTGATATGTAGGAGAAAGTTTCCAAAACTAGAAAAAAACAAATAGTTTTTAAAAAAAAAATGCCTGTGGCAATTCGCCATCTTGCAAACGCCATCCTTCAGCTATATACGGCCCTGACAATAAAATATTATGTATGTACATTTATCAAACAAATTCATTCATCAACCGGGATCCATTGTATACATTTTATGGCATTCACTTATTTTAAGATAATAAAACTGAATTGTAAAAACTTAAGATAAAATAAGTTAAAATTATAAGAAACGTTTCTATAAATTACATAAATAAATGTCATCAGTTTTTACCATCCCTGAGGAGGGACTTTAAATCTTAACTCAGCAAATTTGAACCTAAGTTTTTTAACATTCAACGCATCACAGTAGTAGAAGTAGTATTGTACATACTAAAACAAAGTTAATGACTAAAACTAAATACACTTTAGAGACAAGCTCCAACGAAATACGAGGTAAGCAATGATACTTCATATAAAAACTAAGATGATCTTAACTCATTAACAAATAGGAATAGCTGGCACTGGTCACCTGTTATTCATTTCTGGGAAATTTTTTAAAAAAATGAGTCTTAACGCAACTAAATTCAATAACAAGATAACAAGACACAACACAAAAGCTGAGTCAAATTATTGGCCACACTTCGTCAAAACTTAAAAGCCATTTCATAAACTCAACAAAAATAGACCCACTGAAGTTGTCCGTGTCGCCTGTAATAGTTTAAAAGGAAGTCTTGTGGTGTGGTGGCAAGTTAAGGCCAGGCAACTTCACTTGTTACAAGCAAATAATTTTTTATAGTATTAATGACTTATGAACTTAAAAAAAAATAATATTATTTTTTTTTATATGAAGTATTACTACTCACCTTGCATATTCTTTGAATTAATAAATATTGAAATAAAATCGTAAGTTGTTGTATTTCAAGGAACAAAAAAATTCAAGATATCTAGAGATGAATTCAATCCTTCATCGAGATTTCTTGCTTCCTTATTTTTAGCATTCTTTAACCACAAATTTATTGATAGAAAATTAATTTCGTACTAACACACAACTATTTGCTTGATTTTAGAACTGTTTTACATTACTCTTATTTCCTTTAAAATGAGTTTACAAAATGACTTAATTCAGACTTAATTTATTTTCATAGCGGGTAAGACATTAAGAATAGAATGACCAGAGGCTCAGTCAATTGGGTAGGGCTGGTGGTACATTGGCTTCCCCAAGAATATGACATTACTATACATTAAATTCAAAATATCATCGATTCAATATGTTATTTAAACTCTCGCCCCCAAGCTTTTGATGAAAAGACACCACTGAGAATGACCCAAATATTTACAAACTCCATCTCGATCTATCGAAGTCAATAGTTCGGAGTTTTTGTTCAAAATTAAATCATTTGTTCAGATATCGAAATGAAAACTATATACATAAGCATATGTATACAAAATATATATGTATACATATAATAAGAAAGCAAAACTTTTCGCATACAGAATTTACCAAGAAAAACTCTCGAATTTTTTTTAGTTCCAACAACCGATAAGGAAAAACTATATCATTTACAAACTTAAAACTTTCTTAACCAAACGCTTAAAACCAAATTAATTTATACAAAATACTTAAGTAAAGGCCAAAGCCGTTGGTGGCTTCCGCAGGGCTATTGATCCTTGTTATCCTCATTAAAATTTGAATTTGCATTGTTTTTGCGCAAATGATTCCTTAGCATCACTAAGTTTCGACTTAAATTTAAATTATTCGCTACACCTGCACTACCTGTAAGAGCCGATGATGATGTCGAGTGCGGTAGCGTATTGCAGGCACTAGCTGTTGCAGCTATGATGCTGCCACAATTTGTTGCACCTGCACCAACAACACTGGCAATACTAGCCGAAGCTGTTGATGTGGTCGGTGAGGTGGCGCCACCTAAGGCGCCTCCCACTCCCATCATCAACTCGTGGGCAAGTATGGTTGGCAAATGTTAAGAGCTGTTATTCTTCATGGGACCCGATGACAGTGAACTACTACTGACACCGGAATCACTTGATTTTTCGCTGAGACCGCCACCACGCGTAAGTGTTTCATCGCCCATTAGACTGCCGCCGAGTAGACCCTTCTTGCCAACACGTGTTCCCAGGCCTTTAACTCCGGGAATATCTTTCTGACGACGTGCACTTTCAACGCGTTTCATTATTTCGGTGGAGCATTTAGTGACAACATCGTCCAGACTATTGGAATCATCGGTGGAGTTAATAGTTTGCGTTGGCGTTTGAGAGTTGGGTACCGGTGAGCCCTCATAGCAACCGGAATCACGTGGAAAATGGCGTCGACCGAAGGGTGACGTACCATGTTTCTTATTTATGTTATTTAGACGTGCCTCATCGTTTTCAGAGCTAGAGCCGGCAATGTCACCGTCGGAGCCTGTGTTGAAGGGAAGAAGAAGAAAAAAGAGAAAAAATAAAACATGCGGCTAAGAATAGTTTTTCAATGGTTTTTTTTTCTTTCGAAACTCACATTCAATATCATGCAACAGTTGCACTGCTGTCAGTAACTTAGCCCGGTGATCCTGGTTGACAATACCCAAGTAGTCTAAGTCAGCTGGTTCAAGCTCCTTAAAAAGTTCCAAGTCTTCGTAACTGCAAAGAAAAGTAAAAAATAGTTCAATTAAAAACTTTAATAGAATAAAATAATAAGTGCTGACTAAAAAATTTTATTTTCAAACTATCTGGGACAAAATAAAACCTTAACATGCAATTTAAATAGGTATCACAAATTGACTATTCTGTCAAAATGCAACAGACAAATATTTATTAATAGTTTATCTGGAAATGCTCGGAAAATTTTCAATGAAAAATTATATCAGATTCCGTTGGTAATTTTTCAAATCTGAAAAGAGATTTTAATCATTTTTTAGTTCTGGGAGGGAACTAATATGCCCTTAGATCTGTCCAAAAACTGGAAATTTTTCGAAGTAAGAAAACTATTTATTTCTTTTCAGACTGTTATGAACTGTAGATATTGTAGGACATCTGAGGCTTCAGAACATTTTGTAATGCGCTCATATTTTCACAACACTTATGTTCAAGTAATTGGTAATCTTTTTCAAAACTTATGTGGAACCGATACATCACCGATACATTTTTATTTAAGTGTCGCCGAAAGGAGTTGAGGAACTGGGCGTTTTCAGAGAGTCTGTGTTATTTATAAATGAGTGCCTTATTTTTCTTATCGACTTAGAAGAGAGGTTTTTGTTTGAGTTTGATTTTCTCTCATCGATAAGATAATTTCATATATAATTTATTTATAAATTTTATATAATTGTAATGTTCATCTTAAAATTGATTCACTATTTCTCAAGTTAAAAGATATTTGTTACAAGTTTGACATAGCAAGTTGATCGTAAATAAATTTTTTGTGGTAGTTTTATATCTTATAAGATAGTCTCCTGTGTAGTACTCAATGTAAAGAAAATCAGTTTCGGGTTTCTCAACTTCTTTAATAATGTCTTTACTAAACTTGCGTTTTCTCTTAACATTAATTCGTAATCCACTTTAAAGAAAAACTTACCCGTTCAACACAAAGACTGATGTGTACTCCTTCAGTCCAATGCGGAAAAGTAGATCCTCCACAGAGTGTGGGCCGTTGCTGTTCGCATGACGTCCCAAGCCTTTGCTATTAGAATTTTTCATTCTCTGTTCGGGAAGCACTTCAACGTTGATGAACTTAAAGTGTCCCACTCGGCCATGGCAACGTCCTTTCCAGATGCCTGAAGCGTTCATGGACAACACATCGATGATGTCACATTTCTAATAAATGCAAAAAATTAGAAAAGAGAAAGGAACAAAAATTGAGTTTGAGTAACAAAGTGTCAGTATCAGTTGCATAAACTTTTTAGTACAAAAAAAAAAAAAACTTTAAAATATTACTACTAAAGCCTTTCAACAGATGTGCAAAGGACACAACTATGTTAAGTAGATGAAAGCAAAAAAAGAGATTGTTGTCGCTGCAGTTGATTAGGTGTCAACTTTATCCTTCTATTTATTTTTGTTGTCGCAGTGGCTCCTTTTACGCAAAGCAAGAAAAGTTGCCTTTGTTTCTGTCTAAACGTACTCAACGTACTCACCTTAAACTTAAGTGCTTCCTTATCGTAAGGATTTGGCATGCTATCGACAAGTGCTTTGGCTTTGCAAATTGGCGCTAAGGATGTTCGATCCTCTATTGAGATGGAACTGTGTGGACTACCAGGCCGTACTAGTGCTTGAGTACCTGTTGAGTAGATAAAAGAAAGAAAATCAGATATTTAATAGATTTAATTTGTATTGGAAATTTGTAAAATGAAAAGCCCTAAGAAGCTGTAAGAGTGTTAAAAGTTGACAAAGGAGATTTTGTGCTGTCAATGGGGTAGGTGTTTTTTTAATATAAGTGAGAAAATAATTTGTTTAAAGCATAAAATGTAAAATGTGGATGAGCAATTTAGAAATATAGTAAGGAGATACAAAAGTTAGTAAAAATTAAATTATATATTTCAATTTTACGTAATTCATTTTCTTTTCTTCTTATACACTTAAAATGGAACTTAACTAAGTGGACTGCTGCAGTTGTTGATGACATTTGATAAGAAAAGCTATCGGATGCTACTTTTGTGTCTGATAGGAGTTACCATTTTCATATAAGTTCGTGTTGTTAAATAAAAATCGCTAACAATACTCCAATTCGTTGTGAAATAAATGTTTGATAACAATTGCCAATATACAGAATCCTTAATAATTGAATGTACTGAAAACTTGTCAACTGTACTGACGACGATTTTTCATGACGAAAATATTCCGAGGAAAGTAAAAATGTACCGAAAATGTCATCACTGCCCCGTGATCCATTTAAATTTCCCCATGCCAATATCTCCAGGACTAAGTAAGATAGTGTTTAACGTTTCAAGCAAATGTTATAAGTTTACTAGGGAGTCAAATAGTAGTGATCTTGCCTTTAACCATGAAACCAATTTTTAAAGGTCAATTCAAGGTCAACTGTGATTTTATAAATCGAGTGCATATTTGCAGATTTTTACTCTAAGGAGAAAAAAAAAACTGATATGTTTTTGTACAAAAATTTTTTTCTCAGAACTTAAATTGACCTAATATTTATTTTCAAAAATGGTTCCAAGGTCAATGTTGTTTGACCCCCTAAAAACCTTGTAACTTTTTATTTAAATAAAAAAAATATGAACTTACGAAAAATATTACTAACGAGAAAAACATATTGATATCTACATTAGAGCGGTTCAAAATAGAAACTTTTTGATTTTTTCACGATGTGTCAGCGGATTACAGTAGCTTCATATGTCTGGACAAAGCCGATTACTAGGATTAAGTTTAATATTGAAAACTGGATTATTGCTCTCAGTTTTAAGTTAACAACCCATTTTCCAAAATATTGATTTAAAAAATGGTGCAAGTGACAGACGCTTTAAAATTTTCCAACAAATTGGGTATGGTTTTCGGGAAACTATCGTGGAATTCAAATCCGTGATTTGTTTTTCTTCTTCTTCTTTCTTTCTTATAAAAAAATTGACAATTGACTGGACAAAAGTAAAAAAAATACCGATTTTCCACTTTCTAGCTGCAATACCTCAAATATTACGTTACCGTCGATCCCATGGTACTTAATTTTTATGTACTGTTATTTGCTTAAAAGAATGCCGTAACCGCATTTCATTATCTTATTTAAAAACCAAGATATCTACATTTTTCTAAATTAACACACCTGATTTTTTTCGAATCGGATTCGACAAATTTGCACATTAAGGTGATTGAAATTTTTTTTTATTTCGAACAGTAATTATTAATCGGGAAATATGAATCCGTGATTAGATGTTCTTCTTCTTCTTTTTTTCTTACAAAAAAATTGAAAATTGACCGGAAAAAAAATGAAAAAATTCTGATATTTTACTTTAAAGTTGCAAAATCACCCCATATTATTTTGTCGCCTCTTATCTACATATAGAAATAGAATAAACACAGACACATTTAACTGTGTGCTCAAGGATACAATGAGTAGCTCAATAGAAATCGATTACCTAATGCTGCCTTTCATTAAAAACCACTTGCACTTTAAAATCTTAGAGAAATAACAACCCGAAAGCCTGTGTCGTTTCAATATTAAATTTTTAATTTTTCTCCAAAAATATGCATATGCCAAGACTTGTAGATTGTATGTTTTCCCTACGTATAAATGAAAAAGTTCACAAAATATTTTTCGGAAACTTTTCAAACTTTCTTCATTAAAATTGTTGAGTTGCACTTATCATGTACTTCAAAGTAAAAAAAAATTGGAAAAAATATGCGACGATTTTTTCTTCCTTTGGGTTAGAAAAAATTTTGAAGTGTCTCATCTCAAAAGCGCATTAAAAATTCATTAAGTTTGGAATTTTGTGAGCGTTTGCTTCAGCAATACCAAAAAACCACTTAAAATGCAAAAACAACAACAATGTTAAAACAAACAAAAAGAAATAAAGTTCAAGGAAAGCAGCAACAGCTAAAACAACTCAACTAAACTATTAATGGACCAATACTTGGCTTTTTGTTTATATGGCTGTGGAAGTGAATTGAAATCAAGGAGGTTTGTTGGTGTGTACAAAATATATCTTTTATTTGGGTGGATTTGAAAAGTTTTTGGAATAGTTATTGAATAATAAAGTGCTAAAGCAAATAAAAATTTTCGGGAAGACTCACAATGTATTCGTAACCTGCAGCTTCAGATAACATTGTTCGAAGTACATATATTAGATAGTATCACAAGAAAAAAATTTGAATGTTCACCCTCAGTTTAAAAGCTAATATTAAAAGATTTTTAAAGAAAAAAATGTTTATTTCGGCCTCTACATTCGATGAGATTTAGTTTTTTTCTTAAATCTACGCCATTTGACGTTCGATCAACAAGTTTGGTATATCGTTGTAAATGTCTCAACATGGACTACATTTCATTCATAGAAGTCATTTGACTCAGATTTTTTTTTCGACTAGTTGTATACATTACCTCAGCTTCTACCACCCTAACGTGCCAAGGGCACATCATAAAATTAAAGTCCGTACCAAACCATAAAATTCATATTTGCAAAGTTTTCTCAAATTATTGAAATTGAAAAAGTTACAGCAAATCTAAAATTTCAGTACAAATATTTGATCAGAATAATATTATTATTATATTATTATTGTTGATCGGACGTCAAGTAGCGGAGATATAAGAAAAAAAAATCGCATCGAATTTAGAGGCCGAAAAAAAAATTTTTTTCCTTAAAAATCTTTCAATATTAGCTTTCAAACTGGGGGTGAACATTCGAACTTTTTTTTTGTGTGGGGGTCGATACTATCTAAGGTATATGCTGCAAGAGTGTATTATTGACAACAAAAAGAGTGCTTTCTATAATGTTTTAAGTGAAATAAACAGCTGTTTCTAATGACAAACTTTTTGAAAAGGCATGCTGCGCCGCAAATATAAAACTTTGATAATGTCTGTGAAAGTGATGCAGCCATTTCTGATTTTTCAAAAAAATCAAACTTGTACTGCAGTGAACCCGGCTTGTAATATGATGGGCGCAGTATCTGAAAAACAATTACTACAATTACCATAAAAGCTTACAATTTCAAATACATAACAAATTATTTACTTCAAATAATACACTTTTGTAAACGGAACACATTTTTAGTGTAAAAATAGTCAAGCATAAGGATAATGAAGCGTTAAGGAAAACAAAATATTTCTAGAACTTGTATTCTTATGAGCAATACATTTTTTTGCCTGTGAAGTTAGCCCACAGTTTCTTTATTTTGTTGGCTATAACAAAAAATACCATTTATTTTTTGGAAAATCAAAAAGTTGATATTGCTTTACCCAATTTTAATGTGCTTTCATTGAATACTTAGGACTATTTTTTTACTATATGGCACACGCACGTCGAGAAAATTAGTGCAGCTTAATATTATTTGTTTCAAAAATAAAAAAATTCAGGGTTAACGCTTAATTTCCAGCTCAAGCTCACAAGAGCTTCCAAGTTTCTTATTTCTCTGGCTACCAGTTTTAGTTTGCCAGACTGTTGTGCAAACGCATTTTTGGGAAGATTGAATACAAAAATTATTTTTATTTATTTCATAACTGAATGAGTAAATACATTTCAAAATAATATATGTATTGAATATTTCATTATGAAGTTTTGGAAAATAATTTGCATGAAGTGCAATATTATACTTTTTATGGTTTGGCTATAATATATGCTGCATTTTGGCTGTTTTCCAGCCAATTACCAGCATTATCTAGTTTTACAGAATCTTAAACTTTAAAGTATTGTTTCAGAATGCATTTTTCTGTCATATGCACTTTCTCTTCATCAATTTCACTCTCTGACTCAACTTTAGGTTAAGTACTTTCATTTGACCAAGTTTATTCAAAGAGCAGTAGTTCTTCTCGAAGTACGGAACTCAATTTGATGCACCTAAGTCAATCCACGTTATTTCTGCATTGCACAATGAGATTTCCAGGGAGCGATAGCGAAGCTATTGGAAGAGCCGTGATTAAAAACCAGTTCCATAATTTTCCACCCATTTTGACTCCATAATCGGCAATTGCATTATCGAGCAGATATTCGGATACTCAATGAAATTGATTTAATTTTTCTGCAGCAATCTCGTCTTACATGGCCTATAGGTTGTGCTGCGTATTTGTTTGAAACAAGATTGACGACAGAATTGTCATTATATCGAACTTTTGCCAATTGTTAGTTGCGGTCAGATCAGATTTCTGAAACGATTTGGCATTTGATATCAGGTATACGGCCAGTGCGGTTAGACCTTATAGCTTATGTCACTACGTGACCGATTATTGTAAAGTGCCACATAAGGTAGTGTGAAGTGAAAAAGTTGTCAAAAAAAATCTCAGGCTCACCAGGGTTAACATCATTCAGTAAAAAGCCTACTTTTTTATCAGATATGTCGCACTTATTGAATTGTTTTTTACTTTTGCACTAGCAAATGATATTAATTTAAAGAGGTAGCCATCGCTAGATGATATGCACCAACACTTAATTCCGCAGAAAATACATCTTTCAAGAATGACATCCAAAATATGACACGATCTGCTCATCAATTCACAAGTTATGTATTAATATACCAAATTGCATAAATTTATCATTAGTTCCGTCAAACAAACGTTCGAAGTTTTCAAAAAGGTTTCTACTTCTTGGTAAAATATTGCATTTTAAGAATCTTCTTTGTACATTTTAGTTATTATATTTTGAAGAAGATTTAGTCTTTATCATTGTCAGCTAAATTTTATTAATTGCAGTTATTATCTATTTTACTGATTCCCCTAAAAAATGCACATTTTTGAGCCAGTTTTGCTGCTTTGCTGACTGCAGTGCTAAAAAAATGGTAAGACTATTTTCCGGTAACTCGGTGCTTTATAAGCTAACATGCCATAAATCGTAGCAAGATATAATTTTTTAATATTTTTAATGAATTTTTTCTCAGGTCTCAGGTGAAAACGCATCAATGGGAAATAATCGATTACACTAGTTTACAAATTTGGGGTTCATCTCGAGATCTGGTTTCTGATAAACGTTTTTCCATGTATTTTGGGGCGTAGATTCCAAAAATGGGAACTATTTTTTCTTCTTAAGAATCGTTTTCGAGATATCCCCAAAAAACCCCTTTTTCGGTACTGTTTTCATTTATTTCGCTATATATCGATGATTTTTTTTTCGACTCAAAAACGCTTTTCAGCTTTCGAAAGATATTTTTATTATCTTTCTAACGATATGCTGTTTGCTTGAATCCAATTAGATTTGATTGAGTTACAAGCGCTCAAAGTCCAAAAAAACTGACTTTTTCGGTCTATTTGAAAAATCACTAAATTTCAATTGCTCCATTTGAATGAAAAATTTTTTTTTTATATTTTTAGAATTAAAAATGAAAGACTATTCTTTTGGAAATATTTTAAGTAGAAGTTATTCGAGAAAACAGTAAAAAACTTGCAATAAAATTGAACGAAAATACATACGACTGTGTATGTGTGTGGTTATTTACTTTTATTCTCCGTTTCTTTTTAGATAAAAACAGAATCAGAAATCATTTTGTTACATAAAATTTGCTAGTCCAAGGAAAATGTATTGTTTTTTGGGCAACTTTGAACCAAAAATTAGTTTAAGGATTGCTACAAAATTATAATTCCAATACGTAGGCATTTGCATTTAAAACATTTGAAATTAAAAAATTTGAAAAAACTTAAATAAAACAGCAAATTTGGATCTTACTCATTGTCACTCTATCAGGTACACCCTAATTTATGTATGTGAATGAAGAATAAACAATAAACATCTATACTTACTTGAACCGGAAGCACTGGGCAAACTCTCCACCGAACTGGCTGAACATGCAAAAGCCTGATCACTCATACTGCCTCGGTCGGTATTATCTTGGGAATTGCTAAAATCCCTTGAAGTATCCTTTGTGGCAACAAAGTTCCTGCCATTCTCATTAAAAGCGCCAATTTCCTTTGGTGAGCTGCGCATTTCGTTGGACTGCATTTACAGTTGTTGTTATTCCAGTTGTAGTGATGTTAGTTATAGCAGTAGTGGTGGCGATTGATGGGGTGGGTGGATGATGTTGTTGCATCGTCGTCATCAACAGTAATAGGAATAGCATCAGCAGCATGACCATTTTGCAATTGCATATTTTAAGGCGCAGACAGCAATGCAAGACGCACCACAGACACACATTCCCATGTTATAGCGTCGCACCAAACGAAAACGAAATGAAAATAGAAAATGGGCAAAAAACCCATGCAGAGAAGAAACAAAGAACGTAGAAAGTTTGTTAGTTAAATCATTAAAAGTTTAATAGCACAAAAGCGCAAAAGCTTTCAGCTTCTTGCAGCGCTTTGTGCAGCAGTCGCATAACAAATGCACAACAATGCAGGCAGGCAAGTGAGGATATGCATTTCCGAACAAAACAGTCAAACTTTTATTTTAAGAAGAATATGATGGTCAGTAGGGGTAGGTCCTGCGGGCATATGACATGAGATATTTTTGGACAAAATTTGTGGTTTTTTTGAACAGAGACTTCTTCTGTATTGAGCGAAGAAGTAGTTTGATAGATTTTAAAGTGAAACGATTGCATGGTATGTGCAATGTATTGCAATATGGAAAGTTTTTAAGGTATCCATATTTTTTGGATAACTTTCACTTAACAAACAAAACTTTTCATATGGCAACTCTGTATTCTCATCCAGAGGCGAACAGCTATAGTTTTAATCAATATTTTAATATTTAATTTGCTTAGAAATAATATATTTATTTAACAAATCTTTTTGTTGTCAGAGAAATTTTCGCTTAAGAATATCCTTCGAATTACAGATTCAGTTTAATTAAGCTTAACCGTTACAACAAACGACGTTAAGGATAACAAAAACTATATTTTTCCAACTTCTTATAATACCGTAATCCCACGAAATTTTCATATATAAAGTCATAAAAGTGTCGAGTAGTGCTGTCGTGTTGAAAGCGATTCCCCTACTTCATTATGCAATACTCCTTTAAAATGTCCCACAAAGCAGAGCTACGTAATCTTTTGGCTTAAACTGCACAGATACTCGTAGTATTTGCTAAATTAGATTGCATTGCATTTGCGTTAATGGAAAGAGGTTTGGCTAAAGGGTGCATATTGTCTTTTCCATTTGTTGTTGTTGTTGTTATTTTTTTGGTTTATTTGAAGTTTAATCCTTTGACCCAAACGAACTTGTGTTAAGTGAGTTGGTTGGTTTTTTGGCAACAGCAACATACCGCATCAGTTAGTTAGGGATAATGGAAATGTTTTCGCCAAAAATGCAATTTGGAAAATTAGAATGACTTAAAGCTAAGAGAATATGCTCTGATGTTTGATTATAATCATCAGAAGAAAAAAAGATTCCATTGCGGTAAATTCTAAATAAAAACGAGCTAATGGGCTGACAAAAATCGTTTGAGGAGCGTACATTTTTATGAGAAATGATAACATCAGAGCCTTAAGAACTAAATATCCCATGGCTGTGATCATAGAAATCTTTTTCCATTGTTTCAATTTCACTGTTGACCCAGGACATTCCACCATAGTATTTCTTTAAGTTCTAACATACGGTTGACCCGATATCCTTATCCCTGTGCAAGGTGAGGCTACAGCAACTTGACACATTTAATAGCGTGCTTAGCAAATTAAAAAAACTCATAACACTTGGATTCAGCTTTTCAAAAACCATAAGACAAATACATAGTGGCGAACTAAGGTAAAGCAATAGAGGGCTATGGGCCAAAGTCCCGATCTCGAGAGGGCCCCCAATTAAAAAAAATTTAAGCTTTTTCGTAGGAGTTTAAGATAAAGCAAGGACTTTGTGTGATTGTGAGAGGAAGGAATGTAGAAGATCCCTAGTTTTTTTAAAGTGAATGTGTTGAAAATAGGGCTTGGTCATATTTGTAATATAAAAATATATGTCATTTTGCGATTATGACATTCATTTTTGATTTTGCGCAGTGGGGGCACATTTTTACTTTTTAGCCCCGCAATATTTTAATCCGCCGCAGCAAATGCAGTCTGATCATCCTCACTCATTTCTTCCTTCCGTATTTAAAGATTTTCATCTTCAGTTCCCATCGTTTTAGAGAAATTCTGCAAATGGGTTTGGACTCAGCGCATAAAAAGCATATTTGCTGTTCACAGCATTTTTTTATTTGCTTAGTTTTACCTGAAGAAAATTCTCGCAAAATTTCATACTTCTTGAATCAAACCTGCGATCAATATTTTGTTTCTTCCATATCTACTATTATAATTATTAAACGAGCTAAAATTGTATATTTATAGTATATATTTATTTACATATGGCTGAACTTTATTTCGAAAACGGCTGCAGCGATTTTGATAAAACTTCGGAATTTCGTTCATATGTCAACAAAATTAAGATTGGACTAGGTTTGAAGTTTTTCAAGTATCTAACAGGGGCGTGGCACACCCCTAAATTTTAATTTTTATTTCGTGATAACTCGCAAACCATTGAAGGTATTGCAACGAAATTTGGTAGACGGATGCATATCATAAATATCTTAAACGCTATCAAAAGTGGGCGGAATCGGAACAGTGGGCGTGGCATATTTCAATAATTGAAAACTTTGATTCGATATTACTCGAAAACGGCACAGACGATTTTCATAAAAAATTTAGAGTTAATGCCGCTGAATGAGGTCATTATAACAAGCTATGCCACTATACTGGCAAAACTCGTTGAAAGGCGTGGCACAACCCACAATATTTATAAACGTTATAATAAGAGAACTAACAACGCAATCGTTATGAAATATATACTGGATATTGGGTATCTTGTAACCAAAAGTGGGCGAAACGGTACCTGTGGGCGTGGTACCTTCCATACAAGCAGTTAAAAGCTACATTTATTGTTCTATGTGAGTAATATTTTTTAAATTTGGTATAGAGATGTCGGTTACTATAAGCTTTAAAAGTAAATGGATTTCGATGGGAATGCATCAGTGGGCGTGGCAGCTACCCTACATGCAAAAAATGTTAAGTGTTATATTTAGTGTGCTATGGGCGTAATTTTTTTAAAATTTGGTGTAGAGATGTCGGTTACTATAAGCTTTGAAACTAAATGGATTTCGATGGGATTGCATCAGTGGGCGTGGCACCTCCCCTACATGCAAAAAATGTTAAGTGTTATATTTAGTGTGCTCTTGGAGTCAAATTTTTTAAATTTGGTGTGGAGGTGTCGGTTACCATAAGCTTTGAAATTAAATGAAAATCGACGAGATTGCATCAGTGGGTATGGCACCTCCCATATAAGCAAAACACTTTAAATGTTATATTTAGTGTGCTATCGGAGTAATATACTTTAAATTTGGTGTAGAGGTGTCGGTTACTATAAGCTTTGAAATTATATGAATTTTGATGAGATTTCATTAGTGGGCGTGGCACCTCCCATAAAAAATTATAACGTTGATGCCATATTTAGCAAACTGAAGGAGTGATCTTAATAAAATTTGGTCTCAATATATTCAGCCTCATTCAACGAGTTTTTCAACGTCATTCAACTGCTTCATTATTTTTCAACCTCTTTCAACTTTTCTCAACGATTTTCTACATTTTTCAAATATTTTCAACGTTTTCAATATTTGATTGACTTTTTCAACCTCATTCATTTTTTTTTCGAGTTTTTCAACTTCTTTCAACTGTTTCAACATTTTTCAACCTCTTTCAACTTTTCTCAACATTTCCCAAATTTGTCTGACTTTTTCAACCTCTTTCAACTTTTCTCAACATTTTCCATATTTTTTCAAATTTTTTAACGTCTTTCAACTGTTTCAACATTTTTCAACTTCTTTCAACTTTTCTCAACATTTTCCATATTTTTTCGAATTTTTCAACCTTATTCAACTTTTTTCGAGTTGAGTTATTCAACCTTTTTCAACTGTTTCAACATTTTTCAACTTCTTTCAACTTTTCCCAACATTTTCCATATTTTTTCGAATTTTTCAACCTTATTCAAATTTTTCCGAACTATTCAAACTTTTCCAACTTTTTCAATATTTTTCAACCTTTTCAACTTTTTTCAACACGTTCCATATTTTTTTGGACTTTTTCAACCACATTCAAGTTTTTTCGGCTTTTCAACCTGATTCATCTTTTTCCGAGACTTTTTTCGAGCTTTTCAATCTCTTTCAACGTTTTCAACATTTTAATATACTATCGAGTTTATTATACTTTTTCACCTACTTCAACCTTTCTCAATGTTTTTCAACATTTTTCATATTTTCGGCTTTTCAACCATATTCAATATTTTTTAAATATTTCCGACATCTCATTCAATTGCATTACATTTTTTCGACTTTTTCAACCTGAAAACGAAAAACCGAACTTTGGTCGGTCTCCTGGTACTGAATTGTAATAAGAAACAAACAGTTTGCGCCGTTCGGCTGTATTTTGTCTGCATTTTCAGCCACACGAAAAATGTGGGTGTATTTTGACAACAGAAGGTGGGTACCTGCCATAAAAAAAAAATATCTACAAAATAGCTACATATTGGCACTGAAGCCATACCTTTTCCACATTTTAGCTGGTCGGACGCAAACTCCATCTGCGCTGTTTAAAGGTTTGAGCTAGGAAGCTAAAGTTTTCGGGCAGTTATTTTTAAGCTTCAAACTAAAATGTAGGGGAACGATTTGTTTTTTTTGTTTAACATAGGAACTTTTTTTTTGTCGTGATGAATTTCCTTTTACATAAAAAGATATTAACCGCAAACGCAATTCATTTTCAATATTTTGGATTTTTTCAATAGCCAAGAACCCAATTAAAAACTTTTGAGTTGCCTATTTAATGATGCCAACATTGTGGTATTACACATAAGCCAACTGAAAAATTAACAAATTTTACATGAGAATACGTGCAAAGATGAAATCGCATTAGAATTCAATTCTGCATTGGAATTTTAGCATTCGTAGAGGAAAGTTCAAAAATCCACTTTCGTAGCGTAGAAGGGCGCTGAACAATGTTTTTGAAATGGCGCTCATATTTTTCACATTTCACACTCGCATTCAAACACATACATACATACATAACATACGTATACATACAAACTTGGTGCAATGTATTGTCAATTTACAAAAGCGAACTTTTTGATTTAGAGATTTGCAATTGTAAGTTGCAATTTTGAACTTTTGTACCCATTGGCCGTCGTTTTAAAACAATCCCCCACCAACTGCAGTTTCTCGCCCTCTCGCCTGCTGCTACATTGCTGTGCATAAATAACGGCAATTAACTTACATGATGTACTGTTGCTTTCTGGCTAATAGTGTTGGCCTTGTGTGCGATACCGTTCTTTTTGCTTTTCGCCGCCAGGCTAGGTGGGAGACCGCGCGTTGCGGCGATATCTTCATAATCGGATGAAGGACTCGGTGAAAGTGAGGGTGATTCGCCAATGCCACCACTTAGTGTGCGGTAACGAGCAGTGCAATTGTTGGTGCCGATCTGTGAATAGAAATTAAAGAAGAGAAGAAAAATTGAATTGCAAATAAGTTAAAGGATTTTTATTTTTCGTTGCTTTCTAAAAATCAAAGCAATATAGTACACAAAGAAAGAAGCGCGCAAAATGTTACTCACTCTCTCCCTTTTCCATCGAATTGCAAAAGTTAAATCAATGATTTTTTTGTTCTTGCATCAAAATAAAATAGCTGCAGTATAAACAGAAAAAGTTTTAAAAGCTTTCAAGTCTTTCTGTCTTTTTTTCAGTTAACGCACAAAATTAGATTTGCCCCCTGGTAAGTAGGAAGGACATCTCGAAGAGCATGGAAAGGTCCCGCAGTATTTGAAGGACTTGCAGCAAATGTCAAGTTTTTTATTTTTATTTTTCAAGTGCAGTTAATAAAATTAAAAGTCGGAAATTGCCTGCAATATTTATTGCCAGAGTGGTCATCAGGCGCTGGCCAGCTGTGTACGTACAAACTTCAAATCGATGTTGTAAAGTTTTTCTTTTGACTTTGAAAGTTACAAGTTTTCACTTTATTTTTAACCTCGAAATTATTGCTGCTTTTTTCCTAAAAGGAAGAAATGGTCTTTTACAGCAGTACTATGACTTAATTAAAGAGTAAGTGAGTGCTTCTACGAAAAGAGGTTACCACTTTTAAAGTTTTTGGCAAGGCCGAAATTCACCAAATTAATGTTTTTATTTTCTGCACATTAACATTTAAACCATTAATACACATGTGTCTGCAAGTAATTTAAGTTTTTTCTTTAAGTTTTCCGAAGCTCTGAGGGAAACTTCAAACAGTGGAGAGACTTTTATGCGAATATATGAAACGAAATATTAAATAATTACTTTACTGAGTGTGTCAACACCAAAAATTACACAAAACAAAGATTAATTCAACAAAAAATGAGGCTAAAGTTAAATAGACTAGCTTCATTCATTGCTTAATGGAGTCATCAGTGAACTATATGCCAATCTTGTAAGAATTTTTAAATCTGATAGTTTTCTCTTTTTGCATAGATCTGTTAAGAAACAAAGCAAATAGTGAAACAAACAACATGGCAATCCTTTTTTCTATCACGTTCCAGGCTTAGGAATTCTTACTTAATGGCGAAAAGGTCACTGATGATTCCATTTGGCAACGGATGAAACTGGTATGTATAGCTTTAGCGCCATTTTTGTTAAAGTAATCTTATTTTGGTTTAATTATTTTTTTGATGTTGACATGCAGTATGCTGAACAGTACGCTTGTAAAATAATTATAAATTAAGTATTTGCTGTTTCCATACTTTACAAAGAAAATATTAGATTACTAACCAAACTATCATTTATTAAACATTATAAAAAAATTTAATAAAAGTCCAACCTTACGTATTTCAAATGATCAAAAAATTTTACTTACCGAAACGGTGCTCAAACGTGAGGTAACACTTTGTAGATCTGATATTGAGCCAGCGTAGTCGCCACTTTCACGATCATGCGATCTGAAAGGAAAAAGAAGTTAATCTTAATCCCTTGGTAAATAAAACTTATGAAAATCTTTATAAGTATATATATAAGAAGTTGGTTACAATATTCCTTTGAGAGTGTTTGCATAGAAAATGATGCGTCTTTCCATGTGAAATGAAATGAGAATATATTTTAGTATTCCAGAAACGTTTATAAATAAAATCTCATTCTAAAACTTGACTTAAGTGGCTGCGAAATATCCACCGCAGTAAAAAAAAAAACAAACACACCCAAAGGATTCAAAAGGTTAAACAACTCATTGGCTTTTTTAATAGCTGTCATGCCCATAGTTATTGGTCAGTGGCTTGGTTGGTTTTATTTCTTCTTCGGCCATCACTCTTCTATTTGCTGACAGTTGAGTGACCGTTAAAAGGTTGAGAAAGGATTAAAATGGAATACGGAAAAAAGTGTTGAAAACTTTTCTTAATTTTTTTTTGTATCATTTTCTTATCTTAAGGTGCCAGAAGCTGCAACAAAAGTAATGTAAGGAGATTACAGCCACAGCGCAAACACAATATTTTATTGTTATGGTCAACGCACACATGCCAGAGTGGATGTTATTAAGACATTTTTCAATTTTAAACTACTACTTAAATTAGTGCTTAGATAGTACAAAAGTTTCGTCAGAAGTATTTCGTTTTGTTAAGGTTAGTCAAACATTTTTTAATGGAATCCTATAGATCCTGTGAAGTATTGCTGTATCATGTTTAAAATTTAACGCACTTTCAAATAAATTTGCAAAATGGGATTCATCACTAGAAGCTCACTGAAAAATCATACAAGAAACTAAACTTCAGAAGTTTTAGCAAATGGATGTGAAAGAGTTAAAACTCTTTTCATTACGTACGCAACATTTAAAAGTATCCATGCTGTCAGCCAGTTAGTCAGGCATTCAATCATTTAGACAAAATAACCAACACATACTCAATCAAAACTCTCGGTATCCTTTTTTCCACACGTACGCACTTTGACATCCAAACGAACGAATTAAACGAAACAAAATTACAAAAGAAACGAATAGAAATGGCTTGGACTGGAAGAGTTTCGGATGCGCTTCATAGCAGTTGAAAATGCTTTGGAAAAACTTTTTAATGCGATAAAGTTGCTAGACTTGAAATGTAAAGGATTTATAATACACAAAATGTAGTATGTTTTTAAATACAAAGAGAATTTTTTTGTGTTGCCAGGAAGATAAATTTAGGATGCTTTAAGAAACTTGAGAAGGCTTATTCAATTGGTGCATATAATTTAAATATGATAGACTTTTTATTTTATTTTTAAAATTGAAGTAAACACGAAAATTATATAGGTCAAATGGCCATCACAAGCAGCATTGAAAATATTTGCCCTTTTGAAGAAATATTCCATTACATTTCGACCCATTTCCCGTGATTGTTTTTAGCTTTGGAATCTTCAGAGCTTTCCTTATCTATTTAGACATTTTTTGAAATCAATTAATTCATTAAGGATAGTGTTCCAAATTCAGCAAGGAGGCAAATACCTCCTTCATATACATTAGGCCAGGTCGAAATTTTGATTCATCCAGACATCGACTCAAAAGTTAGAGGGATCTTTAAAAACGATATCTGCTTCATTTTGTTTTCGTTCCGAGAAAAAACATTGGAGCTCTTTTGATTTTCTTAAAGGTCTCTTTTGAGTAAAGAGAAACGTTTTTAGTCGAAAAAAAAAGATTGCATACTTCCAAAAAAATTAACGTTAAAAAATTTAAAATTTGTTTTCTACTATATATAGTATTCAGTCCCAAAATTCGATTTTTCACATTTTTATATAAAAAAATCGAATTTTGGGACTAAAAATTATATATAACGGAAAAAAAATTTTTAATTTTTTAGCGATAAATTTTTTGCAAGAACGCAATCTTTATTTTTCAAGTAATCCAGGTACTCGTTCTGTGAAGAAATAAAAGTTACGAGCGAAAAACCACGTTTTTTTTAGCCAAAAAGGACCATCAGGAGAAGGTCAAAAGTGCTCCATTGATTTTTCTCGGAACGAAAAAAGATGACGTAGATATCGTTTTTAAGGGTCCTTCTAACTTTTTAGTCGGTGTGTTGCTGACTTTATTTTGCTTCATACAAATCGATCCGGTCTAATATACATGTAGTGAAATTACGGACAGCCCCCATAACCGGACGCTCCAATAACCGGAAAAAAATACTGCGACGGTGGGTGTCCGGTTATGGGGAATTTCACTGTATATCAATTTTCTATAGATAGTATCTCAGATGTAAGCAAAAATATCCTTCACAGAGTTAGCATTTGCTGGTGACAGGAATCTTTTTGATTACCTTTAATGTTAAGTTTTATTCCTGCAGATGAATGTTTTCTTTTTTTCCAATTTCTGAGCAGTTATGGTTTGTGCCCAAAGGACAGTTCTCAGAAGAGTTTAAATAAAATAAATTGCAGTGCTTCCCTGCATCATCTCAGCACTAGAAGGTTATGTTTTTTAGTTCAAAAGAAAGTTGTAGAACTTATGAGGCAAATAAGGCTGACTAAGGATAGTTTATTATAACAAACATAAACGAATTTTTAGATAAAGAACAATAATTTCACAGTTTCCTTAAAACAAAGAGTTTTTTTGTACTCAAATAGAAAGCTATAAACTTCTTTATCAAATTACAAATAAATCAAAAATAGTGACTAAAATAACACATTGTTACCAATTTTTTTGAATAAATTTCAGAACGAAAATATAAATCCTAAATGTCACTAATTTGGCACTTCGATCAAATCAGTTATGTTTTTATTATTTTTCCTTTATTCCCAACGCAAATGACCAAGTTTATCTGAACACAAAACAACAATAGGTACATATTTTGAAAACCATTTATTGGTAAATTTTTATTACGAGCAATGCCAGAAGGATTACTTTTTAGTCCCTTTTGTTGTTCAAGTGTTTGTAATTTTCACACAAATGTTGATTTTACTATACTTTTTGGCTTATCTCACGCACAAAACTCACAATCAAACACAAATAAAATTACGATAAAAAATACACACACACACAATACAATATCGACACACTAATACCATTGTCAATAGTAGGAGTACACTTACATGACCCAACGGGAAAATAGATCGCTCCATTATAAATCCTTGATCGTTTCCTTTGTATTGGATTATTGTTCTATTTTTGATGCATTTTCTTAAATATTTTTTTACATTACATGTCAATGGAAAGGAGCACAAATCTGTGTCTTTGATTCTACTCCTATTTAACTAACGCATTTGTGTTCAAAATAATTAATCAGTGCGTTTAGATTTCAAATTCAAAAAAGTTTTGAATACGACTGGAACTAATAAGTAATTTTTGCAAATAAATTCATACAATTGAAGATCCATTAAAAGGTTAATTAGAGCAAAATGCATCAGAATTTTATAAGAAATGGCCTTAATATTAAAAATATTTCCAAGAACATCAATCCAACTAATGCAAAAAGAAGGCAAAACAGTTCCATCTCTTTTTAACTGCCATGCATAGCTGGGCATTAACTCGTTAATCCGTTAATCGTTAATTAACGAAGTTAACATTTCGGCTAACGGATTACCTTTTAAGTTAACTTTAAAAAATATTAATGGACTCGTTAACTTCCGTTAAATTTCCCCAAGTCCGTTAATCGTTAATCCAGTATCTATTATTTACCAAGAATATATACGTACCACACGCACCGCGCCGCGCAAAACACGTTCTGACAACAAGTAAGTTCCGGTGTATATGACTGGAAACGTATGACAGCAGTCAGACAGGCGTTACGAAAAAAAAGCTGCCGAAAGTTCGAAGAACAGAGACAGTTTAAGGTGTGGAGGCAGCAACGCGTGTAACAACGACGATGATGAGGAAGAATTTTTCAAATCTGCCACTCAGTCTAAAGAAAAACCTAAGAGCCACAAGTCTCTAAAGAGTAAAGCTCAAAATGTCATCAAAATGTGGCTAGACATGAAATCAAATGACTGTTCCTTGGGGAGCAGATATTCATAAATCTGTTTATTAAATATAATACTGCTATACCCTCAAGCGCTGCAGTTGAAAATCTTTTTTCCACGGGCAAAGATATTTTAACGCCGAAACAAGCCTCGCTTTCAGACGAGAGCTTCAACATACTAATGTTCATGAAGAGGAATATCCGCATTATGCTAAATGACTAAATTACCAACTCCAATTAGGGGGCATCAATAAGTTACGTTACACGAATTTCATGATTTTTTTACACCCCCTCCCGTGCTTGCCACAGCTGGTCACATTTGTGAGACTCACCCTCCCTAGTATTTGCAATTTTGCATCTAGAAATTATTAAATTAAAACAAAAGTTCCGAAATTAAATTTATTTATTTTTTTTATAAATTCAACATCAAATCAAACATTTGAAAAAATTAGCTAAACAAAAAACAATTAATTATAATAACCCATTAAAGCCTGGTGCTAGTAGGGCCCGTACAATTTTGATAAAATTTGGTGTGGGAGAGCACGGGATCAATAAAAGTTGCCGATCAAAAAAAATAATGTTTTCCCCATCGGCACACCGGAGATATGGCTTGGGTAAAATTTTACTCATTAGCCCTCTATGAGATAAAAAACATAAAAAAAAATTTATCGTACCAACTTTCTTTCAATCAAATATATTTTATTGAAGCATGCCACAATGGATCTTTAAAATTGTTTCGCAATTTCTTTTTAAATTTTTCTGGATCGTTTTTCCACCAACTATAAATTAACCAAATTCTACCTCATAAAAATACAGTTTAACCAAATAAGTTCAGAAATATAAAAATATTCATATCAGACTAATCCTTCCTTTACTCAATAAAGCCTTAAAAACCACAACATCTCTTGTCGTCTGGTAGGATTTATTAAAATGTACTCTTCTTTTGGATAAAAATTTACCCATTCGACCTTAATGTGTTAATGAAACATACAAACTTAATCATCTTCAGCCGATGGACTTTGAACGCGCTCCTTTTAATTATTTATAACTGGCATAACAATCGTTCTCGTTTGCAGAGCAAGAGCAGTAGTGCTTTGGTTGTTAATCAGTGCAATGCTTGAAAAAATAAGATGTATTAGATTTTGAAATGTGACGTCACAAAATTTAGGACCTTTCCCACCCCTTGCCACACAATGTCACACTTCGTCGACCCCCTCTCTCCCCCTTAACGTGTGACGTAATTTATGGATGGCCTCTGCTACACGCCTTTTTTTCCTAACCTGTTAACTCAAATCAACAGTTTTTATAAGGTCACGCAAAGATATAAAAATGCAATTTTTTTCACGTATTAACGGATTAACGTTAACTTACTTTAAGTCTTCCGAAATTTAGCGATTAACGAAGTTAACTATCTGATTGACGGTGCCCAGCTATGCTACCATGGTATAACATAATCGCTTGATTTTATTTTTGGAGTTGTTGGGAAGTGAGGCAGTATCGAATGTAATATTTTTCCAAAAGCAGGCGGTGCCACGCCTCTTACAGTAAAATACGATTCCACGGCTAAGCTAATAAATAGATTTCGATGAAGTTTGGCATGCAGATAGATTAAATCTTGGGAAAGAGTGTTGCACCGTCCCTAATGGAAAATACGCTGCCAAGGTTGTGCCGCTATACTGATTTTGGTGAGTTTTGGTGTTTCCTTAGGAAATATGTTTGTTTTAAATATGTTTCACATAGTAAAAAACGTTATCACTTCTTAAATAATAGAAGATTTCGGTAAAATTTCGTACATAGATTGATTGAACACTTAGGAAGTGATAGAGATAGGGATTAGCATAGGGCAACATGATGCCATGATTTTTTTTTTTGATGCGATGATATTTCATCGGATAAAATAGTACCGAAGTGTTCTCAATTGTCACTTTATTGTTTGAGATTCAACCAGTGGACGAACTCTGATAAGAGTTAGAGACTGTTATGTATTTCTACATGCTGGTATAATCGAATTGTAGTCTTGGATCAGAAAATTTTTTTTTTGGTCTTAAAAGCTCTGTTGGAGTAGCTATAGTCTCATAGCAGTATGAGTTCACAAGCTATTGACATTTTAGTTGCACGCAAGGTTCGTAATCGACGCACTCTGCAAGAACAAACCAAATTTGTCAAATACAGTGCGACCTCGGTCAACGCAACCCTCGATAAATGCAACTCCTCGATGTGCGCAACAAGCAAATTTTTTACATTACAGACTCAGTAAGTGCAACTTTTCTAAAAAATTACTTCGCTTATTGCAACATTTGTCATTTGAATATTCTCTACATATATGCAGCAGAAAGCTGAAAGCAGAATCTCGACAATTGCACCAAAAAATTATAGAAAAAACAACGTCCTTTAACGCAAGTAATGGTTGGTTCTCTAATTTCAAAAAACGGTTATGGTATCCGCATGCTGAAAGTCTGTGGGGAAAAGTTATCGAACAAGGCGGAGCTCGTGCAACAATTTTTATAGGAATTTAGTGATAAAATTGAAAAGCTGGACTTAGTTCCCGATCAGATTTATAATGCGGATGAGTCAGGTCTGATTTTTAGACTTCTGCCAAACAAAACTTTAGTACTCTTTAAGGATCACCTGTTTGGAAAGTAAGGAAGGAGCGAATATCTTTTCTTGCGTGCACAAATGTATCCGAATCGCATAAAGTAATTAGGAAGTCAAAAATTCTAGGCCATTTAAGAACTGAAAAACTACGTTAACTGTTTACATTGCAAATAAAATTGAATTTAATACTGAAGAAGGCGAAGGTTCAGACACAGATGAAGTTGAGGTGGTTCTTTCACAACCGAAAATCAAATCTGAAGATGCAGACTTTTTCAAAATATTGTAACTCGTTAATTTGTTTGTTCCTTATTTAACTTATGTACATACTTACATATGTAAAATTAAGCTTAATGGATTAAGTAAATGATTTTCTTTTGATGAATTAACGTTGTTTTTAATTGAATGTTTTTTCATTATTAAGTACCTACACCCAATTACTTCACATTTTTTGACTCAGTCATTGCAACTACCTCGGTTATTGCAACAGGCTTGGTTTTTATTAGTTGCGTTGCGTTGACCGAGGTCGCACTGTAGTTAGAATGTTCTACTGAACTTTCTAATACTTAAAAGTATCGAAAATCACATATTAAACAATTAATTTTGTTAAAAGAGACACATAGTAATTAAAGGGACTTAATTGAATTAAAGTCCTTAAAACTTTTTTGACTCTACTGTAAAACTTTTTCTAAGTCTCATCCTAAGTTATGCTATACCAAAGTCAACAATTCGAACAAAGGTTTTGAACTTTACTTAATATCGTGTTTTTTTTTATCAAATTGTGTGCTCATTTATGTTCTGATTTTGGATTGTTCCTTCATTTCCAGTTGGGTAACTTCAATATCTGTATGTACAAGTGTATCAATGAGAGGATACCATATTGTTTATATTGTTTTTACAAAAAGGAATAAAGAAATAAAATTGAAAAGGGCACATGCAATGTATATAAAAACGTTGTGTGTGATTCTAGTGAAATTATAGAAAATATTTCTATGTTAAGATCAAAATTGACCATTATAATGTTTGTTCTTTGTGAAAAAACAATGGGGACAAATTTAAACTTTCAATAATTTGTCGAAAAATAACACAAATATTGTTAAAGTTCAAGTATTATTATGCACACAAACTTACTAAAGTACACACACACATACTCCAACTCACAGAGGATAAGCTTTATTATCCTTTTTAGCAAAAGATTAAATTCTCACAAAACAAAATTGAACCCTTGATTTGTTATATAGTAAACACTTGAATGCCTTCCCAAGTGGTTTGGTATTCTGGTTACTTAGGGTTGGGCTCATTTGTAAATACGAACGACAGGCGATATTACAGTCATCAACCCAACAGATGAACCACAGATGTTCTTGTTAGCCTCTTAATGGCAATATTTTTTGGGTAAATGATTATTTGAACGCAAGCAATTTAAAGGCATAGAAAATATAAAATGTATGCAGTAGCAACACCTTGAAAGTTTTACATTTTTTTTTTTTTGAGCAGCATCTGTCTGTAAGGATAGTTTTTTTTTCTAACAACAAGAATTGATGACTTTAAACAGATTTGCACATTTATATTTTCTCGGTTTGCATTTTGTTTACAGTATCCATTTAGTATATATTCTAAATTAAGAGTGAAGAAAAATTAATTTTCGAGCTTTGAAATTTCTTCAAATTACTGCAGTTCGACTCCCTTTGCTTTTAAGTAATTTACCGCACGGATAAGTTATAATTGCGAATATTCTAAATAAACCTTTTAATTTTTTTAATTCTTTAAGGAATGCTTAAGTAATCCATACCTGACATAATACCAAACCCCGCCAAAGGCAAATCAGAACAAAAAAATTAGTTTTAAGAAAGTATATTTTTTCAACCGTCAGGAGAAAGCGAAGCCACATTCAACTTTTATCAGTAGCAATGTCCGAAAACCAAGATCAATGAGAGCTTCAGATGTAAAATCTTCTTTTGTTTTCGAGTCGTTATTTGTTTAAAAATTATATCGATATTTTATATCAAGTTATTTGAATGTTATATAAATGTATTTCTTAATTTTGTACCTGGGATGTCTTAAAAATATTTTTCGATTCAAGCAAAAATATTTGCCAGGGCCGTTTTTCAAAAAGTCCATTTTAAATTTTAAAATATATCAAGTGTTTCTTGAAATCGTTGAGAGATATAAAAATAAGACAAGAGTATAAAATTATTATTCGAGAAAGTTGCAATTCTTTTTTCTTTCAATCGAATGTTAAAATTACACAGCGGCAAATATGCTATAAACAACATCGATGAATATATTATTCATTGTAAGCAGTAATGCTCTCAACCCCAGCCACAACTGTAAATGCTTTTTACAAATGGATGGCCGCTTTGTAGGCAGCTTGCCTACATCTCTATATACAATGTGTAGCAAGGTAAAGGCAGATTGCCTTAAAACATCGCTTACTAAGTGCCTCTATAGTTTTCCGACTTGCCTACATCTCCACATACAAAGTATGCAGCCAACAGGCAAGACCTTTTACATCTCCATATCCAAATCAGACAGCAAACAGACAGTCTGCCTACAACTCCATATACAAAGCAGGCAGCTAAAAACAGACTGATCAAATTTTGAAAGAATGCGCAAATTGCTTAACTGCAGCTCCATATGGAAAATCGGTAATTCAGTAGTCAAACTTTAATATAATGTGGCTCTTGAATAACAATAACAGCAAGAATTAGATAAGTCTGCAAATTATTTCCGTTTGACTTTTTCTTTTTTTTTTTGACTCATGAACAAAATACCACAGTAAGAATTTCATTTGTGAAACATACAACACAAAATCAAGACGGCGTTATCTGCAATAGGCATAGCGAGGAGATTATAGGATATAGACAATTTTTGTGTTAAAGATACGGTGTTTCCGGAACTGCCCAACGAACAGTAAATTTTCTAGATGTAACATTAGCCAATTCCTTTGATATTAAAACCACCACAATTCTGCCTTTGAAATCTTTACCACATGATTCTCTTTTTTTTTTTTTGAATAATGAACTTCGACCAAATTCTATGGTGTTTTCGCGATTAGAAAAACCTTCAGATCGCAAAATGTCGATTTGCTCTTTTCCTCGATCAGATAAAGGTTTTTGATGTACCATTTTTAAAATTTTTGTTTAATCAGAAGGAATTTATACCAAAAATTCATTCCGATTTCATTTCGATTAATTCGACTTATGTAAAAACAGCGCACTTAATCAAGTTGGATGTTTTCCTTTAGTGGATTCAAAATTTGCTTAACAAATAGTTATGATAAAATGAAACCTTAGTTTAGATATTCTTAGAAAATGAGTTCACGACTTACCTGGCATGCGTCAGTGGAATGATTGTTGGCGGATTTGGTGGCTGTTGTGGTACGATAAGACCACGACGTGGTGGGCCTCTCTGCGGTAGGGAAATATCGCCAGCAGAACGCAAAGATATTACACCTGTACTTTCACGGTTCGAAGTAAATCGCACGCGACCACCCTGAAAAAGAAATGTAGGACATATTTTTATATTCGAAAATTTGTTGTGACATAAAATAATATTAAATTCATTTCATTTAAGTTTTGGTATACATTTTTTTTGTCATTATTTCTCTTTTGAGCCCCAGCACAATTTTACATTTATTGGCAACTATTTTGCCTGGCAGCAACCAACTATTTAACTGTCAAACTATAAATAATGACAACAAAAGCAACAACCACAATAAAATAAAGTTTTCACCCTGATTTATTTGTACCAAAATGAAGTTTACAACAACAAATAAATTATGTTCAAAACATAAATTTTCTTCATTACTTGGTAAGAATTTTTTGCAAAGATTTTAGTATAATCAAAGTGCATATGTGGTGGAGAAAAAACCAAATAAAAAACTCAGCATTTTTCTTTGAAACTTCTTATAAAGCCAAATATCAAATAACTGATTGTGAGCTTAAGAGAATTTACGAGTATTTAGCGTTCAAGTAACTGGATGGGACAATAAAAAATATTCAGTTTAATCAAGAAATACTACCTTAGCTATGTTTAAGATTGCTTCGTTTTCTCACTTTTACTTAGTTACCCTGGTTAAAAAGATAGAGTTTGCAAGGATTTGAATAAGTTTTTACTTTGAGTTTTATCATTAATCTACTCTCCTTAAAGAAGCTAACATGTTATTGCTTCAAAATGGCAAAAACAACTTTAATTGAACTTAAAGAGTTGTTGAATATAAGAACTAAGCTTCAAGTTTGTTGATACTCGGGAGGTGGCATAAATCATCATCTAATGGACCGAATGTGAGCAGAATTGTATAAATATGCGTTGCACTTTACAACAAATGAAAAATTAAATAATTATTGCTCGGAAATGATTGCAAAGGATTAAAAAAAAATGTCGGGAATGATACCTTCAAAAAAATTAATAATATAAGATAAGTTCTTATACAAGTAAGTCTCGTTGATAGGCGTGACACCATCCAGCAAATTTTAATACGTTGTTAATAAGAAACAAAAAAGTAATCGTTGTGAAATTCAATATGGTAGGTATACATGCTATAAGGTATTTCTGTATCATAAGTGGACCAAGAAGTAAAAGTGGGCGTGGCACCACCCACAAAGAAAACTATATACACATATAGTTATATGGTGCAAAATGAAAGTGGTTTTGAAAAATTTTGTTAAGATATCGGTTACTGTAAGCTTTTAAAATAAATAGATTTTTGACGAATTGGCGTCAGAGGGAGTGACACTTCTCATATACAAAACAAATGGAAACATTATTTAAGTGAACTTTTGTTGATATGCATATGTAGGGTCTACTAGCTATATGGTATCTTTCAACTGAAAGTGGTCGTCAAAACATCAGTAGGCGTGGCAATAAAGAAATTTTCCGCGCTATAAGGTATTTCTCAACTAAGAGCGCCCGACATCTCGGAAAAAACATTTAAAAGTTTTATTTAGTGCTCTATATGAGCAATCTTAAAAAATAGGCGTGGCTTCACCTATATTCAGAAAATATTTTAAAAATTATTTTAAATGAAATACTGCAGCAGTTGATATAATATCTTGCATGAAAGGTTAAGCGAAAGTGGTTGAGATCGCTGCAGTAAGTGTGGCACCACCCATATCAATTGCAGAATCTTCATGAGTAATTTTATCAGGACTTAGTATCACCTAGTCACATCCATATAATGTTGTAAACGTTAGATTTTGTAATAGTAATTATGAAATTTGACTAAGGGGTTTTTGCTGACATGAGTTGACACAGGACCTCTCAAAATACCTTAAACGTTATGTTGCTCACAAAAATCACATGAGCAATTGTATTGCTTGTTTAAAAAGCAAAGTTAAAATAAAATTTCACTCAACAAATAGTTTGTGGGATGGTACGTAAAAGTTATATGAAATAAATAAATTTAATTTCAATCTTCACTATGCGATCATAACGAAAAATCGAACATAGATGGGTTTCGTGGTATAATTCTACATTATTTATAATTTTTATCAAAAAAAAACACCCACTTAAAATGACATCTCACAAGTATATTCTGGTTAATTTGCGCTCCACTTAAAACCCAAAGCAATAAATTTAAAATTTGTCAGTAAATTGACATTTTTAGCCCCTCATTATTGTTGTAATCTGCAAATAACAATAACAACCAGCTTCCGTTTTCCGGTTTTATCTAAATTTGCTTAGCCCACAATAATAGCAAGAAAAAACAGCTTTTACCACAGCGCAAATTGAACATCAAAGGGAAACGCAAATTAAGTATCGAGCAGCCAAAATACAAAAAATGTAAAAAAAGGAAAAAAGACCAATTCACTTAAGAACCACAAAAAAACATAATTCAAAAGGATAACTAACTGGAATAAAAAGAAGCAGCAGGAGTTGGGACAATATACACAAAAAGCAAAAAAAAAAAGACAACTTCAGAAAATTTGCCAAACGGAAATGGCAGTCAAATGAAAAAGACAAAAAAGGAAGAAGAGCGCATTATACAAGGATAAAGCGTCAAGGGCGCCTGAAATTATGCAATTCTTAATGTCAATAAACATGAATTTCAATTTAAATGCATTAAAAAAAATCGAAGAAAAAGAAAAATCAATGCTCATCGGATATAGTATATGCGGCATATAATTTAATAAAGTTATATTTCATCGCAGACTCAAGTACAAAATGAAATTGACTTAAGAGTGGACCTTATTAATTTAAAGTTTTAATATTAAGAAACGCCTTAAGGGGTTATGTCTCCCTATTTTTTTTTTTAATTTCCATTTTTGCTATTGGCTTAAATCATGCCACAACAATCCTAGAATCAAAATCTACAGCGCCCAAGTACCAATTTAAACTCAAAATTTTTTTAAATTAATTTTTTCCAAGAAACTTTGATGAAGATGTATAGCATTTTGAAACATCAAACGCGTTTTTCTCGTAACCATGTTTCGATTTTTTTCGTCGAAAACACGATTTTTTGTTAAAACATTTGTCATTTCGCGAAAAAAAAATTCTACAAATAAAATCATGTGTATTTCAACAGCAAAACTCATGAAGATAATGAAAATTTTTTTTTTGTTATAGGTGGAATTGGACGAGACTTCAACTGCACGCCGCGGAAGACCTTTTTGAAAAAGCGTTTTACGGTAATCACTGCACAACCGCCATTTTGTAAAAAAATAACAATACAAAAATTTGTTTCTCTTCTTCAGGAGTTGCTTAATCTAATGTTATATTATTTATATACCTTTAATCTTAAATGTCCTTTAAAAAAATAATTAAAACAGCCTTGTTTTTTATAGCATAAGGGAGATATAACCCCTTAATAGATATGTAAGGACTGTCCTAGAAAAAAACTTTCGGTTTTATTTTGTTTCATTATACTCTACCTGATAATCTTAAAGGACTAAGAAGACACATTATTAGACACAATATCTTTTTAAGCAGCATCTCAGCACCTCAGTGCGAGATATGGTGGCTAGAGCAGGTATATCTAAACCTACTGTACAAAGGATAAAGAAAAAAGTAAGCTGAAGACATATAGAGACATATGCCTAGTAAATTTAAAGAAAAAAAAATTTCGTAATATTCGAAGCAATATATGGTTTCGCAGGTCATATGTACTTATGGCCTCAGAAGAAGCTTCTTTGTTACGCAAGGCACAATCAATTCAAAAGTTTATATAGATGAGTGCCTCGAAAAACGTGTTCTACCATTTATTCGTGCACATGAAGTACAGTGATGTGATGGCAGTGATGAAGTACAGTGATGTTTTGACCCGATTTAGCAACCTCTTATTATTCTAAAGCTACGATGGAATGGTATCAAAGTAAAAAGATCAATTTTGTTATAAAAATAGCAAATGCGCCCAACTACCCAGAGCTTGGCCCAATTGGGAGATATCGGGGTCTTATGATAAGAAATCTTCGAAAGAGTGGTAAGACTACAAAAACTTACAAGACCTTAGACTTAAGTGGAAAAGAACGTTCCGTACTGTCGATGAAACATCTTTACAAAAAGAAAAAAGACCAAACAGTTTATTGGATATTTTTTTATGACTGAAAATAAAACCGAAAAGTTTTTCTGGGATTGTCCTTATGTAAGTTCGCTTACTCTGAATATTTACAAATTTATTCTAAAGCAAATAAGTTATTTAATCTGTTGTATTATTTATTCATTATAGGAAGCTAATAATAGAAATCGGAGGAGACAAACGGGTTTGGAGAAAGTCATTTATAGAAAATATGATCACGGCACATAAGACTGTTTTTTTTTCGATATCAATAACATTGAAATTTATCACATTTATTTATTCTATTGTATTTAAAAATGATTGAATAAAATTATCTCAGACATCTTCGACTGCCAGTAATCAATGTCTGCAGTAATAGATCTTACGATGACTTTTAAAATGACAAAAATATGATTGCAACGAAACACCATGATGTGGAGAAGATAACATGAGAGTAGTTAATAAAGAAAAAAAAAAATATTCTTCCACCGTTGAACATGAAACTTGAACACGTGCAGCAATTCAAGCAGCCTTTACACATATAAAAAAACTGCATATTTACATGACCACAGATAAAGCACTCAGCAAAATATCCACTTTTTATCAAAGCAATGAAATGACGTATAAAATTGCTTTCGATCTTTTGTGGTTATTGCACAAACATTTTCTGGCCGTCAAAAGTGCATTATTTCAAAAGTCAATAGAATTTTGAATTGAAAATTTTATTAAATAACCTCGCAGATCTCATCGAAGATCAATGTCAATGATTTCATCAGGATATAAAAACAGCGAAAAATTGAACCCCAGAAAATGAATTGAATGTTATAATTGCAGATTATTGTTGAACCATTCAGCAATACAATTCCGAAGTATCCTATCCTATGAATGAACATCGGCTTCATTACCATCAATACAAATGACAATGAAATATGCTACATATATTTCTATCTCAAACGTCAAACAGATCAGTCCTTCCCATTTGATCTGGTAAGACCAAACCTTTCGTAGCCGAAGTGACGTGGCAACATTTTTGAAAGCCAAGGTGGGCTCCTAATTTTTTTAGTTTTCAAATGTGAATTCCACAATCGCATTCAATTGAAATTGTATTATTTCATATCAGAATCATATAGTCAAATGATAACCCTTTTTTATGTTGAGTAAGTCAAGTCGTATCATGAAAATTTCATTACAATTAAAAATTAAATAAATGATTTTTATTTGCTATATTTCAGGTCATTTGAACAAACCATATTAAACAATTAAATGTCACGTAGTTTATCAATGCGTTAAAGAAGGTCCACCTCATGTAGACTGACATAACCACTATCGGCGGAGAAAATTTGGTACTCCAAAAAAAAAAAAAGTGTTCTGATGATGACAACTACAAAAGTCAACGAAGCGGCGAACATGCAACTTCGTCGAACTTGAACTTAAGCCACAGAAGGACAAGACTGAATTCGACGACTTCAGTTGAGGCGAGTTAACTTGAAGTTGATGCAGTGGGATTCAACTCCAAGACGATGTTGATTTTGATAAGACTGTATTGGGGATGTAAAAAAGAAGTTAAGCGGCAAAAAAAGGATAATAAATTCTATGAAAAAAATAAAGAAAAAAGCTAAATGCCAACAAGGATTGAGAAATCAAAATGTTTCAAAAGTTATTGACAATAGCACGAGCGTATTGATAGGAGCTAACAAAATGTCAGCCAAAGTTATGAAGTATGCTTTCGTGAAAAAAATTAATTTATAGTGATTTTCACTATTTACACTGACAAGCAAAATTTGCACTTTTTTCAAGCACATAACAAAGTAAGAAAGAAACGAATTTTGAAATTTATCAACTTATGGAGAAACTAGCATTTAAGTCAGATATTTAAGATATTTTCTCGTCATTGCATACAATCAAATCAAGGAAATTGTTCATGTTCTACTTTAGGCATATCAAACATTTTGTGCTCATGTGTATGTGGTGGTACCTACATGTGTCTTGTCGATGTTGCCAATTGAACCGAGATAGTTACGTTCCGTTGCGTTGAATTGCGTTATTTTCAAATTGAACAACTATGCGGTGCGCTGTGGGGGAAATGCGGAAGCCAGGATATATTAAATGGAGAAATATAAAAAAAAAAACACAAAAATTTATTGCAGAAAGTATAGCAACTTTCACCATAATTTCAAAGCTTGCTGTTTCCTTCCTTCTTGCTTATGGAAACTTTGATTTTTTCCCAAAGAATTTTTTTTTTTGTTTAACTGATTTTTCTTTCATAAATCACCTATTGAGGCAAAGAAGGTCCTTGCATTACACTTTGCAAGTTGCTTTTCAACTTTTTCGAGTTTATTTGCCGTTTGTTTATTTGCCTGACTATCTGTCTGTCTGACAACAAGTGCTGCACACAGTGCTTGATTTCAAGTGTGGAATTTACTTTGATTCTCCATGGAATCGATTCTATAATAAGTTTCTGCGTACGTACATATTTCTCACTTTCTTAGTTGGATTTTCCTTTTTTTGTTTCTTTCTTTCAGAAATTGATTTGATTTGCAGCTTCCTTGTTGTTGTTGTAGTTGCTGCTGTTTTCGTTATATTGCTCCTGTTATATTGGCAATGAATTTTTTTATTTTTTATTTCATCTGTGGTGCTCGTTTCAGTTTCAATTGCATCAGGCTCATTTCTATGGCTGGTACGTAGATAATCCAATAAAACTTTGAATTTATCTCATTGTTAAGTGGAACATGTACCTATTTCTACTTGAGTTGAATAGTTTTTTAAAAAGCGAATCCTTTTTCGCATATGTGAGTTTATTCTACACTTGTGTAGAGTTTTTATTATGTTGAAGGGCTTTAAGTTTGGTCTTGCCAACATAGTTGATTTTAATTAACGTCAGTAAATCGTTGTTGTCTCATTCCAGCTGCATTCATGTGAAAGAAACTTTCTCTATTCAGTGATTTCTTTGAATAAGATCATATTCCTCAACTTTGGATTGAGGTACATTTGCATTTGGTATTCAAACATAGTAAGTCACTTAATGTAACTTTGTTTTCAAGGACTTTCAAGGAAATTCAAATTGATCAATTTATTATGCTCACAGGCAAAATTTATTTAACAATGCCTGTACTTGTAGAAAATGTGTGTGTGATTTTGAAAGGCATATTATATAAAGCACGGCCACTAGTATCCACTACAAATGTCATCCATAACTTTTGTCTTACAGGTTCTATCCTTATTTTATTCCGCAAATGATCGTTCAACGTCAGCGAATGTTACTGGACAGCATTGAAAAAACAGTTCTAATCGTGAAAGATTAGTTAAATGTAAAGTGTCAGTGCTTAAAGTTTTCAAAATAATGTCATGAATTTGTACTAGGTTTTTATAACTCTTTCAGATTTTACTAGGGACTGCTTGCGGAACTAACGTAAGACAGATATAGTCGTGATATGCTTCAAGGAAGTGCTGCCAAACGCAAAAAAGCAAATATGCTGACTTAAGCGATTCGAATCTATTGCAATAAAATAAGATATATGCAAAATAAGCAAGCTTAGGCAGATGCTTTATATTCTGTGCCCTGTTGATAACGAAACTAAATCTTTTGCTAAACATGAAAGCGATGAGAAAAATATCGTAGGGTGCACTTATTCAGAAAATGGTCAACTATAATCCATTCTCAGAGCTGTTAGCAATGATGAGCCTTAAGTGAACACCTAAGGAAAGCAAAGGCTTGCAAAAAAGATTTCGAAAATAGTCACTTCTGATCCTTATGTTGGGCTTCTATTGATGAACCACTTAGGTAAGAAAAAAAAAATGATAGCTTAGTAATTTATGTTCGCTTATGGATATTGCAAGAA
Organism: Tricholauxania praeusta; assembly: GCA_949775025.1. NCBI lineage: Eukaryota > Metazoa > Arthropoda > Insecta > Diptera > Lauxaniidae > Tricholauxania > Tricholauxania praeusta. The sequence goes on along the minus strand of OX459029.1, from coordinate 35,390,390 downwards.
CTTTATATGTATAAGGATTAAAGCTTAAAAAAAAAAAAACAACATAATATTTTAATAATTTATTGAGCCACTCGTAAAATAATTGATGGCTGAAATTTTTGATTCGTCTACAATTAAAACAAAGATTTTCATAAACATTGAATTTTGCTACGCCATTGACTTTTTGCTACGCGATTTTGGTGCGGAAATTCTTTGTTTTAATATCAGCATTGCTTACGATAATTTCCAATCCATTGAACATGAATTGACTTTTAAAACAAATTATTTTTTTTTTTTCATACAAAAATATGCCGCATCATTGGTTTGGAACATATATCTACAATTTTTTTTTCCCTCAAAATCGTACTTTTTGAAATTATAAAAAAACAATGTTCCAAATTGTTGAATGTAAAAGTTTGAACATAATTAATTTTTGAGAAGCTTAAATTTTCTGAAAAATTGTCAATTTCAGAAAAAGAATTAAGCTATTCATGCATAAGCGGCAGGTAAATTCTCTTCTAATTCTTCGAAAAAAGCCATGAATCTTAACCCTTTCGCTTTCGGCCAGCTGCCAGAAACAATTTTTCTTTTAATTTCCAGGCTTATTAAGTCTAAATAAAGTATTTTGGAAAGTTTTAGCTTTCTAGACTAATCTGGTCACTAGATTATTAGAAGTTGCTCAAAAGCAAAAAAAATTATATGTTTTAAATTGTATATTTAATTCCACCTTTTTTACGTGAAACTGCGTACTTTGATTTTTGAAAAATATATTGTAAGTATTTTTATTTAATTTTTATATTTTGCACTGAAATTACTGCACATGTGACTTTTTTGACTTCATCTTAATAAATGCGTCGTAATTTTATTTTTGTACAGAGCTTATTGTTCAGTACTTATTGTTAGTGCAAGAAACCACAAAAACATTACAAGCGCAAAAGCATTAAAATGGGCAACGAGCTGCTTATACATCAATCAATAAGGTGTGTAATTTACAAAATTTATTGCGATTCTGTCACTTAAACAAGGCTAAGTATTGAAGTTGCTTATAAGCAACTCTGGACGCGAAAGTGTTAAAAAAATAACATAAAACATACCTGAATCGTTGCTGCTGGTCCACAATTAATGCCCGCCATAAGAAAATCATCAGGATCGCTTTCATAGGGTGGTTCATCATACCAATGGCCTTGATGATGTATTCCACCCACAGCATAAGCGGGTGCACGCACAGCATCGTCATACATATAGGTGTCATCTGGAAGAAAGCAACTTATTATATGAAATTTGCCAAGCAAAGTTGCCTATGAAATATTATATTTGATATTAATATGGATTTCTGGTCAGCTATGCATAAATATTTTAACAAAAATGAAATGATCCTTGTGCTTAAGAGACAAAAATGTGATATGAAGCAAAAAATTGTTGGGTAAACTAAAAAAATTGTTAATGCAAGTTCAGCGTTTCATGCGCTGTTAAGCAACTTTTATGCACATCTTTACTTTTATTTTTCTCTTGAGTTCTCTGTCTTATCGTTATTTCTTTAAATTTTATTGAACAAATGCTGAAGGAACTAAGAGAGCAGACAGTAACAAAATGTTTGAGTGTAAGGTTCAGAGGCGGATTTCGATTTTTTTTTTCTTAAGTTTTAAAACTTAAAATTCTCAACGAATCCATATCTTTTTGTTGGATATATAAAAATATGTATAAAATAAAAAACAGTATAAGTTTAAGTTTATTGAACAACTTTTGTTATTATTATTTTGATTCGTTCCCAACAGGCCCGTGCGCAGGAATCATCCATGTGGGGTTTTAACTCAGACATTGCATGTAAGATTATGTTCATAAAAAACGTCAAAAAACGGTTTACTTTTAATACAGACATTTGTATGACGATTTGTATGAAGCAAAATAAAGTCAGCCAGACACCGTCTTAAAAGTAGAACTACCCTTAAAAATGATATCTGGTTCATTTTGTTTTCGTTCCGAGAAAAACCAATTGATTCTCCTGAAGGTCCTTTTTGGCTAAAAAAAACGTGTTTCTTGCTCATAACTTTTATTTCTTCACAGAATAGATACCTGAATTTGCTTGAAAAATAAAAATTGCGTTATTGCAAAAAGTTTGACGTTAAAAACATTAAATTTTTTTTCTGTTATAGAAAATATTTTTGTCCCAAAATTCGATCAAATGTCAATAAAAACTTAAGTGCGAAAATTTCTAATGGGGGGTTTGAACCCCCAACCGGTCTCCCCCTCCTTGCGCACGTGGCTGGTTCCCAATATTTTTATTAAGGAGGGCAAAGTTGAAATTTAAAACTTATTTTGGTACTGAGGGTTTGTGAAATGATGAAAAACTTTAAGAAATTTATTTAAAAAAAAAATTTACTCCGCCTCTGATAATTGCACTTCAACAGATACACTGATGCGCTCATACACATATATTTTCTCAAAGATTGCAAAGTTTGTGCGTTGGTGTAAAACGGGAAACGGACATTAAATTTTGTGCTCACTTATGCATGTGAGTTCAAGACTGCATGCACACATGCAAGCGTGCGTAAAAAGAATGTCGGCAACATATGTCTTATTCAAATTTTTTTATTTTTGTGTTATTTTTGAAATTCTTTCATTTAAAATAAGCAATTGAAGCATGATTTTAAGAAAATTTTCATCCTAGAATTGACCAAGAATTTTTTATGAACATTACCACATTGCTTTAGATGTCACAGCACTTGCAGCTTCTATAAATATTTTGATTGTACTCGAAATTAACTTACCAATGCGACCTTCTCTGCTCATCTGCAATAGGCCTTGCCGAATGTCTCGTAGAATCTGAAAAAGATGTTAAGATTTTAAGTTATTTTCATTGATTATAATACATATTTTAATAAAAACTTTCAGACATTTTTGTAACTCATGAATTACGCTCAAGGCAAATGAGATTTCTATGCAATCGAATACTACTAATACACAAAGTAATGGAGAATGCAGTCGATTGATAACATATTTGTATTTCACCCAATAAACTATTTTAATCTCATTGCCTTAAAACTTTTTCATTAGAAGACAGAAGTTAAAAGATTTTTTTTTATATTCATATTAAATTTTTCCAAAGAAGATTTTTGATCTTTATTCTTAAAATTCAATTAACAAAAAAAATGCTTTTGACTTTTGAAAAATTTATTAAAAAACATTTAAAAATAAAAATTCGCCCCTCGGCCCCATAGGTACGCTACTGATGCTCAGCAACTTCAATGTCATCGCTGAATTCCGACATTCTCACATTCCAAACAGTTTAGAAAAATTAGATATTTTTATAAATTCACATTAAGGGCCCCAGCATATTACAAGTCACTGTTTTCTGTGATTAAAAAAATTAATTAAATATACTAAGAACATAGGGCCATTTTGCCGCCCCCCAAAGCCGGGACATCCGCTCCCTTTTAGTTACGCTAATAATGTTAAATTGATCACTAGATGCCGTCAAGATTCGATTTCCGATCGAATTAAAAAACGAAAGTGGATGATGTTGCGGAAAACACCAACTGAAGGCTGCCGGCAATTATTAGAGTGAATCTCCAGAGTAGCAGAAAACGCGGCCTACCAAAATTATCGTGAAAATGGCTATAAAGCAATACGTGAATCGTCAAAGTTTTGGGGTGAATTATAGGCACTCAATATTGCACGCTCGATCAGTTTTGCGGAAATCAGGCGAAAAGGAATATAAGGCAGACATTTTGTGTATAATTCAGTTAAGGACTGTCCCAAAAAAAACTTGCACTTTGTTTTTTAGTTATAAAAAAATACCCAGCAATTTTTTTGGTTTTTTTTATTTTTTTATTAATAATGGCTAGTGTTCAGAATATAAATATCTAAAAACTAATTAACAATTTTGTTTTTTCTATAAAAATTTCTTACTTTTTTTTTAAGGCCCTTCATTAAATTTTGCACAGTTGTTTCATCGACAGTACGGTACGACCTTTTCCACTTAAGTCTGAAGTCTTGAAAATTTTTTGCAGTCCTGCCACTCTTTCGAAGATCTCTTTTCATTAGAGCCCAATATCTTTTAATTGGGCGAAGCTCTGGGCAGTTAGGCGGATTTGCTATTTTTGGTACAAAATTGATCTTTTTACTTTCATACCATTCCATCGTAGCTTTAGAGTAATGAGAGGTTGCTAAATCTGGCCAGAATATCACGGTACCCTCATGTGCACGAATAAATGGTAGAAGACGTTTTTCGAGGCACTCGTCTATATAAACTTTGGAATTGATTGTGCCTTGCGTAACAAAGAAGCTGCTTCTGAGGCCACAGGTGCATATGGCGTGCCAAACCATATATTGCTTCGGAAATTTCGAAATTATTTTTTCTTTGAATTTACTAGGCAGATTCCCCTTCTTCGGTGATGTATAATATTCGTGCCCAGGTAGCTGATTAAAATCTTTTTAGACCTATAAGATTATCAGGTAGAGTATAATCTTAAAAAATAAAAGTGCAAGTTTTTTCTGGGACAGTCCTTATGTATTATTTACTTTATAAATGTTATTACTCTATGATCCCTTCATACAAAATTTTAATGAGACTATTATAATTATGTGTTTACAAAAATAACAAAGGCCGCTAAACAAATTATACTCATTTTGGAAAAAAAAAGCTTTTGCAAACCAGTACCAGATTTGTAACCTGATGCTGCCATGAATTCTAGAGCTCATAATAAATGTTTGTGTCTATTGATTGATTTAATCATTAGAATTAGAATAAAAATCACTAAATACATCTGAGCTTACAAGGCTGATGATACATATGAGCCATCTTTTTATAAAATTGGACAAGTCAAATGAAAGAAATTTTAAACTCATTTCAAGTTTCTTTATTTTGTCTTCTCAACAAAGAGGAACTTGTTCCACTTTCATAATAAACGGATCATATAATGTAAGATTATAATTTGGCATATCCCGCCGCTTGGTTTGCATATTCACAGCCTTGCAGCAAAAGAGGTTTTGAGGCTAAGGCATACCGTCTATTCTGGCATAATATAGTCAACATGATCTCCTGGCTGTTGCCGACTATACGAACACTTCTCATGATTTTAAAAGTATTTCCACTACTTTCTTTCCCGATAGGACGATTAGGTATTTAACATTGATTTAGATGAAAATTATATAACAATTTGCAAGAAAAGAAGCAGGTATTTTATCGGAAATGCTAAATACAAAGGATTCAATGTAGATCATTGCAAGTCGACTCAAAGTTTGTTTGAAGAATTTCCTCCAATAATCACAGCAACAAGACAAGCTGTGAACTTGCTGGCGGGAGTCCTTTCACGATAATGCCTCACAACGACTTCTGCAGATGGTGAAGAAACTTACAAATGATGACTCCGATGACTTGGAAAAAGATTTTTTTAAAACTTGAGCAAAACAGTGAATGTGCTACACATGCTAGAATTACTTAGAATATCGGAATGGTTTTCCCAATCTGAGGCTTTTTCATGTACACAGCATACCTATGAAGGGTTATGAACTCATTAGCGTTTATTTACTGTCAATAGCAAGCAGCGCTATCAAACTAACCTAACCTAGTGGGAAATCTTTTATGTTTAGTTATCACTAACTAAATTTTACTTGTTTCACTCAAAGCTTAAATTTTGTCACTTGATTCCTCATTGCAGAAAGTACTCCAATTAAAGTAATAAAATTCCAAAAAAAAAATAAAGCTTTAACGCACATGTTTTTCAAGATCACTTTATCTATTTCCTAAGATGCAGATATTGATATCAAATCATTGATTGAAGCAGATGACAGCGCAACTACATACCAATTACGAGTATTTTAAGCTTTTAAAAACTTAAACAAAACAAACAGGTACCATGGGTACCATTTTGAAATAGCGCCAACAACATTACGTGACCTTCGTTAAAAAGCTGATGAGCTGTTGGCTGGTGAATTTTATTAGCCAAGTTTCAAACAAAAAGCTCTACAGAACGTAGTCGAGGACTTAAAAAACATTCAAAACAATTGCAACATACAAAACAGCAAATGTTGCTAGCAAAATCCAACTGCTTTTGCTGATGATGATGCGACTCCATTTTACTGCTACTACTACTTGCTGCAAACTTTACATCCTGGGCAGCTATTCTGGGTTTTCATTCTACATTTTCTACTTAAAATGAATATAAAAATTACAAAATTCCATTTGATGTTGAAATGTCTGTTGTTATTTTTTTTCTCTCGTACGAGTGCTTGCAATAGCAACAAAAACATAAAAACGTGAAACATAATAAGAAATGTGAGCTGCATTACAATTTTCTACGTTTGCAGTAGATTTACTACGTTTTCTATAGTGTTATGCTATTAGCAATGCAATGCGATTTAAAGTGATTTGTTTTACAGAAAAAAAAAAATAAACAATTTCTTCAATGGCAAATCGTGCTGAAAGGGATACTTTTTGCTTTTCTATTTAAGCATTAATGAAGTTAATTGATTTTTGAATTTCTAGTAGAACTTTCAATGTAGTGCTATTGTTGCTTTGCAGCTGTTGTTGTTACTTTTGCTTACTACGAAGGTGCAACAACCTTTTGCATAATTTTTGAACAAACAAAAGCAGTAAATTGCACATATTTAAGAGTAAACAAAGGTTTTTTTGATCCCAGTGGGAAATCAAGTTCCATTTTAAGTCACTGCAATTTGAGCTTTAAGTACAACTGATGATAAAACAAGCAAAGAAACTCAATAAAATATCACACAAGAATGTTGTGAGTATTGACAAAAAAGTTCTCAGTATTATCTCGTGCAAAAAAAACATTCAAATTATTTCGGTGATCACTTATTAGATTGTGAGATATCGGCTGAGTTTCTAAACGTCAGTTACAAAGCAGTCATACAAAGTCACGAGTTGGTAAATCTTTATAATCTTACAGTGTCATGAGTCCCTAAACATCAATAGATTGCTTAAAATGCGCAGCAAAAAGGCAAACTGCGTATCAGTAGTTTTGATGATGCTTTTGTGATGAACAGCTAATTCGCTAATTTCACAATGGCGGAAGCAAACATGTAAATTTTCTTTTCTGCGTTTCAATGATATATTATCAATACATTAGTAAATTATAAATTTAGGCAGTGCATACAACTAAATTTTTTTTTTGCTACTGCGTTCGCCAATGTTTATAGTGATGCTTGGCAAACAGATGTTCCTAATCGTCAATATTACGACAATGTGTTTGAACAATGCAACTTGATTGTAGGGTTACTATGTTTCGAAACATTTTGCTAACTGTAACACTGCATTGTTCGTTGACGTTTACGAACTCAGACATCCTTATCACACAGTCAATTGAATAATATTTTAGTCATTAGCAATTGGTAATATATATTTTGGTCATTAACACGGATCGGCATCAGTTCAAATTCAAATATAAATTCACCAAAATCTGGTTTGATGTGGCTATATAGAGCGTGACAATTATATTCCGTGACTGAAGCTTTATAAATGAAACGAAACATTTTTATTCAAATATCACTTTTTTTATTCAAAATGTTCTGAAAAATCTGATTCAATGCTTTTTCTACAGCAACTCAATAGTGATTTTTTCTCGAGCTCGTTTTGTGATATTGCTTGCACGGTACGTGTTGACAACGTTCGAAAACGCATCCTTTCAACTTTATTTTAATTTTTGGGAATATTAATCAGGGGAATACGGTGAATGACTTGATTTCGTGAGAAAAAGTGGTAAGAAATTAACGATGTTTAACTCGGTGCATTATCGTGAAACAAACACCAATCATCAGGATTGAAAATTTCAGGTCGAATTCAACGAATTATGGTCAACAAATGGTCTGAAACTTTCAAATAGAAAGCACCAGTAATTGTTTGACAAGTTGGGATGAATTCGATGCGGATGATATTCTGCCTTGATTTTTGATGGACTTTTCAGGGTTTTTTTGACTTCGTGCTTCAGGAATTGTCTGCCTTCCTAAACTCGTTTATGCCACTCAGTCTTTGCGCGTAAATGAAAATCACCCAATCATTTTGAACGTTTCTGTTGTGCCAAGTTTTGAGTGGAGCTGCTTGTTGTTCCATGATTATATTTCAACGCTTGAACGAATTGAACTGATGATCGAAGTGTTATAAAACTGACATATGTATGTTTATCGGTTTCAATAAAAACTTTAGAGGTCTCCTATAGAAAAACTTTAAGACGACGCATAATAATAATAGATGTCGCTTTCTGCTGCTGATATAAAAATAGTTTTAATCCCGGATATAATTGCCACACTGTTTTATTTTCTGTAGTAAGGAATATGAGTGACATATACTCTTCCTTTGTGCCAAATATGGTCTGTTTCTCTGATATTCCCCAAAAATAGTCCTAGAATCATATTTTCACTCCATACAGCCTAATATCATCTTTCGAGTGTCAGTCATCAGGTCATGGTGAAATCTTTCCCTTTCTTCATCGCAGTCTGCACATAGATTAATTGGAAACTGTTTTTTTTTTTCATTGAGCTGTTTTGTCTATAACATTATAATCCGTCCTATATAATTTTTATTGGATATGAAACTGCTCTGATATGTGATATAGCTGACAAAAATGGTATACATCCCTACATATCCTACTAATTTTTATGTCAGAAAACTTCTACATAGAATGAAAGGACAAAATAAGTAAACAATAAAGCCGAAAAAAAGGATAATAAAACAAAATGTTCTCTTGTAGTTTTCCAGCTAGGTGTGCATCACACTTACATATGCACACATAGTCATAGATGTTTACAATTACACACGTACCATGATGTACATGAAAGCTAAGCAAAAAGAAGCAGTAAAATAACAACATTAAAAGCACTAAAATATGAATGACAACTTCAATATGTGCTCAAGAAAATGTACAATAACAACAAAAAACGGTAGGAATAATTATTGTCGTACAACAACAAATAAATAACGAATATGTACAAAAACAAAACAAGATATAAAGCAACATTCATATAAAATGTATGCAATTGTAATCGTGTGCAAAAGTGTGGCTGACTGGCTTTCATGCAGATACTACTCGTATGTGCATATGCATAAACGAAAATGTCCTTGGTAACAGAAATTTTTTTTTTAAAGGATTCCTTTTCACTAACAAGTACTGTGGCTATCTGAATACGAAAACTCCATGCGGAACATAATTCAATAGTTATCGAATCTCCCAAGATTCAAGATTTTCATCTCTAATTCTGTTATATATGATTATTTCTCAAATTACTCCGGCGGTATAGTAGTCCAGGGAATAAGGACTTAAAAACAGCCAAACTTCAGAAAAATTAAGGGAAAGCTGGATTTTCGTATTAACCTTCCTTTTTGGGTTCTAAACAAAATCCCAAAAGTCCACATTGACACGTGTGCCGCTAACAATTTTACACGGGGTTAAAGATCGCCAAAAACTGTTTTTCATGAAAATCTCGTAAACGGTTACTTATATCAAAAAATGTCGAAGTCGAATGAGTGGCACTTTGTTCAACGTAATATTAAGTCTTTATTTGGATAAAGCAATATGTAATTATTAGACTGATTATCTAGAGCCAGCATATTATTTTGGGCTCAATTTTCTATTTCCAATTATAGATTCAGAGATTCAAGATAATATTATCCAGCAATTTGAGAAATTTAAGTTTTCTTCCTTTGGACTCGCGTAGTCCTTATACATAGATCTAACTCCCAGCCCGCGGGTAATACACAAACTCTGATATATTTAAACAAGGGTTGTTACGGAGCTTTGCATCCGCATCTGCAAGTGCGAAACTTCCACTTGATATCGTACCTCCGTTTCCGCTTCCGCCTCCGTTAAATTTTAATTCGGTAAAACGGAGGCAAAACGAAAGTTATAAAATCAACTTGAGATCTTACAAACTGGAAAATTCGGTGTTTAGGATAATTTGTGTCTTAAATCAGATTAGCTCGACCATAGCTAGAAACTTAATTATGTTTTTTTCTTTAGTTAGTTTCATAAGAAATGCTTATGGGTGCAACCTATATAGTATGATTTTCATTTTCGTTTTTCTAGATTTCAATATTAGAACTAAAGTAGACAAAGATTGAGGCTCTCTAAGTGTATTTTTACATTTTTATTTGAGCGCACTTTCCGGCTAAATACAAAAATAAAACTTTCAGCACGTTTCCCTCGACTTCACTTTTTTCAAAAATCTTCATTTTTGAGTTTAAGCAAAAGTGTTCTTTATAACCGATGGACTGAAAAAAATTAAATGTAAAAAGTCTAGATATTCCACTAAAAAGTGCTTGGAGACGCTATTATTGAACATGTTTTTGTGGTAGTCTCATATATCAATTTTTGACGAAATAAAAGTTATCGACAATTTCGAAGTAATGTCAGTCATGCAAAACAATATAATTTCAAATTTTAGCTTAATATTTTACACAACTCATTGTTTCACAACACGCGAAAAGAATCAAAAAAATCTTATGGAAATCGAAAAAAAAAAATTTAGCTACCGTGAGAATGCAAGTTCCATACTCAGTTACAGCAGAGTGGTGTAAATTTATTTCAAGATATTAACCATGAAATTTATTTTTAGAAGAAAAATTCCGCACAAACATTTCATTGACAATATTTTGGGCACATTTTCTACTGGGTTTGTGTAAAAACTGCAAAATGGACTTCTTCATAATTGTTAAGTTTTCTCTGCACACATACATACCTTACAAAGAACTATGTGGAAAGAGTAAACAATGGACGGCCATTAAAAATGTATGCAGCCTAAGAGAGTACGACGTGTGTGTGTATGTGTGCAAGTGTGTGAAAGTGTGCAAATGTTTGATGTCAGGTTTGCAAATACCTACATACGTGTAGGAATAAAATGTGGCCTCCATTTGCACAAAAGTTTGTGCTGGAACATAATTATTTTATGCCAAATGCTTTTAGTTTGATTTATGTTTTTCTCATTTTTCGAGGTTTTTTTTTGTTTTGTATTAGATACTTTATATTCTGGTTAATGTTTTACTTAAGTTTTCTAAGCTCAGATGAATATTTATAATGTTCTGAGCAAAATAATTATGGCACTAAGATGTAGGTACTGTGTAAGAAAATTAGGCAGAAGTGAAGGCAATTTGGGATAAAACAAATTTCAAGTCATTACGGTATAACATAAAAAAAAACAGCGTTAGTTTCCAACACAAATTCTAATATGTATGTATGTATGTACATAGTTGTTCGACCAGGAAAAAATATTATTCACGTTTAGTGTACTAAATAAAATTGACGATTTTATGTTTGCTTAACCATCAATGCTGACAATTGAGTGCCAAAGCCAAAAAAAGGAGAAAACTAAAGTTTGAATTTTTTGAAACTTTGATTTTTAGATTAATTGATTTTAAAAAATCGAACATCATAATAAATACTTAAAAACGTTGAACTAAACCAATAGCTTGAACTTACCTCTTCATGTTCCCGTTGAAATTTTTCCTTTTTTCTCATTGCTTCCTGGACTTTTAACTAAAATGCATATAAAAAAATAGATCAGAAATTATAGCACAAATTGTCGTAAGACAATAAAAATTGATGTTTGTTTTTCGTTATGTATGTGTGTATGCCTATTAGACTTATTCAAAAGAAAACCAATGTTTTAGAATATTTCGAGTCCGCTTATAACTCGAAAATTTGCACCTTATTCAGCATATCCTCAGATAAAAAAGTGGTTTTAGGGTTGCTACCGTTGCAAAGTTTTAATTTGTCGGCATTATATTAAAGCCAAATTAAAAAAATTCCACTTTTTCTTATTAAAAAATATTTTTGTAAGTTTTATAACAAACATTTTAAGAGCGAAACATATTTTTCAGACGTTATTATTGATTTTTGAAATTTCAGAAAGTTTATTTCAAAAACTCAAAACCATTAATATTGTGCTTTGATTGGTTGAATTTTTTCATTTCCTTCTCTTATACAATATTTTATAGTTTAATTACCCCACTATATTAACGCTTGTATCATCGATCCCAACATTCTTTCTTTATAAAAAAGTTTCAATACTTGTAAAGCGAATTTTCGTTTTTTGTGGGAATATTCCTTTTGGATAGGGCAACGCTGCTTTCTATCTACGTTCATGTAGCATCAGGTAAAACTTTGTTGCATGTCCGTATCAGTGATGGTATTTGGGTTTTTTGGAAATGTATTTTTTTGGATAACGAATATAATTTTGGTAATGTACCCAGAAAAAACGAATGGATATTCATAAAAAAAATTTTAGAACATTTTTTTTTTTTTTTTTGGAAAGGCCATTCGAATTTAGTATATGTTTTGAAGTGGGCACTGCCACGCCCCTAACAGTAATATATATTTTCACAGCTAAATTTATGGATCGATTGTGATGAAATTTGGTATGGAAATATGTAGATTGAACCCTAAGGAAAGGATTAGGATAGAGATAGCGTTAGAGCTATCTTGAATCTTGAACTTGATACCATGATTTTTAGTTTCGGAAGCGATGACATCAAATTTTATTTTGATGACTACTAGCGGAGCTGAGATATAGCGCAGCGATTTCATGTTGGCTATTTGAATCAATGTATTTAAATCTTACTGTAGCAGAAAATCTGCACATGTGTTTTCAGCATAACTCTTTTCGATATGCCCCGCACTTGCTAGAAAACGTTTTTGGTTCGTTTTTGTTTGATGGACCTTAGATATGTTAGCATAGGTCAGCTATTTAGTTGTATTACGAAAACTGGTTCGTTCAAAGAGATGGTATAGTCAATTACCCTGTGGTATAGCAATAGATCTAAATTTGGTCCAAGTGAGTCGGCTCGCAACTGACTGCCACTCCTACTTAGCCTAACCTAACCTAACCTAACCTAACCTAACCTAACCTAACCTAACCTAACCTAACCTAACCTAACCTAACCTAACCTAACCTAACCTAACCTAACCTATGCCACGCTACCATGATAACTCGTTCTTTGTTTACACGATTAAATAATAGCCTCAGTGCGAATGTACAACTAACATCTTTTGAGCGTTGGTTTATGTTTTTAAAAAAAGATGCTGACGCTTAAATAACTTTTCACAAAAAAATCAGAAACGAGTAACGAAGTTAATCCTTATTTTCGTTACAATATTTAAAATAGATAGCATTCAGAAGATTTAAATTCATGTAATAAAACTCATGCAGAAAACCTTCAGTGAATAGTCTTATAGGTGTTGGCAAGCTATTCAACTGAAGATGACGTTGACAAAACAAAACATACACTGCAGCAACTGCAAAAAGTTAAGAAAAAGCTGCTTTTATTTTCTGTGGCCTGTTTTTAGGAGTAAAGGAAACAACAAGAACATTTCAATTGTTTTTTTTTTTGCAATGTTCTATCCTTAATATGTTTTAAAAATGCAACAACAAATAACCGAAAACTGCAACAACATCTGTCTGTGTGTTGCAGTTATACAAAGATGGCGCTGCCACTTAAAACGAATGTTGACGGCAATGAACTTTTAAATGCTCTGCCAAGTTGCACGTCTTTTTCTTCCGACCTATCTATACCAAGATATGTACTCAAACACATGATTATATATTCCCATCTCAATTCAATCTGCTTTTTTCTCACTCTTTTTCACTTCCGTTCTTCAGTTTTGTCTTACTCGCTCATTATCTGTAGCAAAATGTAATTTTAACGCTTCATGCAAATGCTTTTTTAAGTGAGCGCACCTGTAGATAAAAAGAAAGCCAAAGTTTTCATCTCAAAAACTTTGTCTGCTGTTCGCTTTTCATTTCTTTTTTTGTTGCTTCTTTATTGGGTTTCTTTTTTAGTGGTTTTGATATGAAACAAATAAAATAACAATAGAGTGGCCCATAACTTTCTTGAACATTTCGGGGACATTTTTAAACTTTAGCGGCTAGAACACTGTCTAAACTCTTCATTGATGTAATAAAATGCTAAAACTCAGCGTTTTGTAATAAAAACTTTAAAAATTTTTAAATTATGTGGCCACATTGGTTTTTTTGTCATATTAGTATTAGTCTCCAGATCTGCTTATGTTATCTGATGACAACTAAGAAAATTTGACTGACAACATAGTCCTGTTCATGTGGTCAAGTAGTTGTCTTCTTCAGTAAATGGCTTTAGTCAAGAGTGAACAAGGTCTGAGTGACCAATGTCTCTTTCAGAACAAACGATATCCCAATTGTGTTTCACAAAATATGTAACAATCAGCTTGAATAATCCTTGTCAACTAGTGAAACCTAGTCTCAGGGCCGATTTATCTAATACCTCAAAACATGAATTAGAAAACTCCCCAATAAATTAAACCAATATTGTTATACACAAAGTTAAAGAATATATGCAAAGAAAACTTAATTTGTTTCAGTTGGTATTCCTTGGACAACTATATTGAATTCGTTTTGTTGAATTTTTCAAAAAGTCTTACGATATTTGAAAGCGCAACAGATGGAAAAAGTAAAATATTTTTTTAGATAGTGCACTTTCTTGAAAATTGTGTTAAATTTTGCACTGAACCTTCTTCCCATTAACGCGTTTTATTCCATATGCATCTTCCAATTTAGTAAATGTTTTCTTAATAAGTTTGTTAGAAACACTTAAAAATGACAAACATGAATATATAAATATTTAAATGAGTATGCAATACGTTAAAGTGGTCTCATAGCAAAACCGATGGAAATACCTAGACACCTATGTACAATGCTGGAAATTTTTAAAATTGTCGCATGTATTAATTTTTTATTTTCACTGTGCTGTTATGGTGCTTTTGAGGATATTTTGTGGCATTATTTAAATGATACAGTGACACATAATGCAACAAATGTCTTTAAACTGATATAATAACCTCATGTGTACGTAAGTATTTTGTCAAAATTTGTCACATCATACAGAAATTGAACTCACCCTATGGATTGTCTCTTCGAAACTTTGATGTTGGCCACCATTCATCGTTTGAAAATGTCTCAGTCGCTCATTAGCAGCCTGCAAATTATTGGGTTATTTATTTATTTATTATAATTAGAAAAAAGTATTGGAAAATCTTGAAAAATTTAGAAAAAAAGAAAATCATGCATAGAGTGAAAGTTTTGAAAGTACGAGTAAATTGAAGAGCTTGTGCGTTAATACAAAATAAGTGAAAAATTATAAATAATAATATAAAAAATAGTACACACACATACATATGTACATATTAAAGGAGACATTCGAAAGTAATGTAGAGAAAAAAAATGAAGTAGAGTAGTTTGTTATGAAAGTGGTCTTAGTTCAAAACTGAAAAAAAAGTTTGATATTTTTCGTGGTTTGATACAGGCTGGAAAACGCTAGCAGAGTCAGGTGAGTGGAAAGATTGAGAGATTGCAGGGTCTTTTGAATAAACTCCTGCTTCCACTCCAGAGTCCATCTAAGACCCAAAAAAATCGATTATTCTACTATGGATAATATATTTAAACCCTTGGTCTAGCTTCAATATTGATATACCATTTATTTTCTCTTTTCTTATTTCTTTTTTAATTTATTTATTTTTTTTTAAACTTATTTTTTAATTTTTATTTTCATTATTATTTGAATTGAACTCAATTTATTTTCTCTGTCGTTATTCCACATTAGATAATGAATTGTTTGTTAAATTCACTCCACTCTTGCTAACTCGACAACAGAATTTAATAAACATTTTCATGAATGTACATATCAGTGATGGCATTTTCGGTACATTTGTGCTTTTTTCGGTACATTTGCGTCGTGAAAAATTGTCGTCAGTACATATGGCCTTTCTTCAGTACATTTGACAAGTTTTCAGTACATTTTCGGTACATTTTCAGAAAATTTGGACAGTTTTTAAAAAATTTCCATCTTTTGGTAAATTAATCGAGAATAATGCTTGGAGAAAACTTTGATGAACTTTTTTTTTATTTTTTTTGTAAAAAAGATAATTTTTTTTTAAAAAGTTTGTTATTTTAAGTAACTTTTTCATGTTCATGTCGAAAAAAGTACATTCGGAATCTAAAAACTACATTTCAATTATCCCTTCAACACATTACCACAAAACCCAAATGCCATGACTGGTACCTAAGTATATTACTTACTTTTTTTAATTATTACAATTAGATTAAAGCCTTAATGAAATAAAGAATCAAATAAAATAAAAATACGGTAGCATGAAAATAACAATGATTTTAAGCATAATACTACCTCCTAACATTAGATATTTTCATAATGAAAAATCTGGAACATATTTTTTTTTTTTTTTTTTAAAATGCTTGAAATTAAGTCCTGATCAAGAATGCGAAATTTGAATACAGCGTTGAAAATTACATAGAATATATAAAAAACATGAAAATAAAATTTAAAAATTATGTTCAAAGCAAATACGTATATACATGTATGTACATTAGAATTATTCTTAAGGGTACTTTTTTTGCGAAAACCAAATGGGACGCCCCCTCAATTGGTTCGAAATAGGGTAAGCAAATTTAAAAAAATTATTTAAGATTTTTATCTTTAACCCTATTTCAAAATTAAATTTGACAATAAATATTAAATCAGTTCAGGAACTTCGAACTTAAAATGATTTTAAGAAAAGCTATATCCGCAACTCCCAGACTATATCTCGAAAACTAGATCCAAATGATACTTTTTTTAATATATTCTTTCTTAAAATTAAAAGCCTCTCATTAAAAAAATAGTTTAAGAAAATGGCGGCCTAGGTCGAATTTCATATTGAAATAGGGTCCGTAGGGGTTAAACATAAAAATTTTAATTTTTTTTTATCCTATTTCGAACCGATTTAGGGGGCGTCCCTAATTTTTTTTCTAAAGAACCACCCTAAAAAAAATTTGTTTTGAAACAGTATCACTGATATTATTTTAAATTCTACTCATTCCAATTTATGCGTTATTTTTAGAATTTTCCATAAAAATTGTTTCTTTTTTTGTCATTAAAGTCAATTACTATTTTTCATAGTTTCTTTTTTCAGTTCTTTCAAGATAAAGAAATTGACTATGAAGAATATTTTAAATTTCGAAATAAGTTTACAACTTTGTATGCACCGTAAATTACTTTCAAAAGTTATTATTCCATATTTTCCTATTCCAAAAATTTAGCATATTCCACCACACTTTAACTTTTAAAACATTCAAGTTTTGCCTCTTTCCAACAGAAAAAAACCAACAGCTTGCGAAGAAAGGGCTACGTGCCTTAACAGCTTTAATCAGTAAATCAGAAAACAAATAAAATCAATTTATTTATTTTGCACTGGCTTTTTGCGTTTTTAATGCGTTTTCAAGATGGGTTACATTAATAATGCGGATTCAAACAAAGCCATTCACCTTTCCACCGGATCAGCTCATTCTTTCATAACTCATTGCGTGCTCTTAATACCTGGTGTTTTGCGTGAAGGAGGCGGGGGCCCCAAATGAATTTTACCCTAATTCAATAGTTGAATTCTGCTTTTTCTTTCCATATTCTTTCTTCTTCGTTTGTTCAACTTTTCTTATCATTAAATTACATTGAAAATATCGCTTAAGCATCAAGGGTTAAATTCCGTCAGGTAAAGTCAGTGGCAAAATCCGATTTCAGAGCCAAGTAGTCAGAGTCAGGGTGAAGGTTATAGTATTCGTGAACAAACACACACTCGCACATCCTGTGTGTGCTTCCTGTTTTAATTATTTTTAAAAAATTCATAAGCTGCTTATTAACGCGCAAAGGATGATGCAGTAGCACTAACCACAGCTGTTATCCGGCACATAGAAATGTGGTGAAAGTTCAATTTTTCAAGCCAAGTTGGTTAGTTTGGCCCAAAGAAGAGGTCTTGTTTTTTCGTAATTGTTGTTTGTGTTTAATCCTTAGTTATCAGTTTTTTTCTTTCCTTATTTCGTTTGCTTGTTTTAAGTCTTCAGCTGTTATTCATGTGGTTTTCATGCGTTGCTGCTGCAATATTATTTATTCATGCGGCTACCGGTATGTCTGTATGTGTGGATTTAGTGGTTAGGGTTACCATATGATATGAAGTTATTAAAATTTTCGGCGAAATTCTGTTGCTGAGGCATCACACGTTTTGGCTCTTGTATATTTCCCATTCATTTTGTGATATTGAAAGTTGGGTATGCTTTCCATGTTAATTACTGTAGAGTAATTTGGAGTTTAGGGTACAAAGTCTCTCCTTTCTATAAAGCTTAAAGAACTGAGCAAAATATGATATACGCAATTTTTTTATACCTAATTTGGTTTTTGGCACGGTTGATTGGAAAAGGTATTAACCCTAAAGTTGCATATCTCTACAAATTCATGGTGTTTCGTATTCGAGGTACCTGAATGACGAGTGCTTTTTTTTCTAACAAGTACCGTTTCTTATATTCGGAAAAGTATTACACCACGTACGAAATTTTTTCATTAAAGTTTGTTATGGCTTGTGAAAGTTCTGTTCTTCCCCTTCAAACCCCACTTTAAATTAAGTCGACATCTCTTTGTTTCTCTAAATTATCATAAGCTAAGATTTTCTAGTCATAGAGCCATACTTGAACTAATGTAGATCTGTATGGATTGTATGTATGAATAACCGAAAAATATACTAAGGACTTTATCTCAAATCTTGCAAAAAAGGTGCACTTTAAAAATATTCGAAAAATGCCCGAATACTATCTAAATTCAACCATATTGATTTCTGAATGTATCGATATTTTGACATGCAAAAATTCATAGCTGTCGATAGTTTGCGAATTATATTAAAATATGGGCATTTCCGCCAAGAAGGCAACCGTGACTGAAAAATTAAAAGTTATTATAATAGCGTTACTATCTGATATTATCTATAGAAAATATTCAAATTTTGTTAATTTAAGCAATTTACACCAGAATTCATTTACCACGGTGAGCAAACTTGCATAAATGCAGTTTCTTTTAATAATTTTTGTATTGAACTTTTTAGTCATTTATACAACCAACATGACTAAGATAACAAGTGGATCAATTTAACCTGGTAATTGGTGACATATGTTTCGGCTATTACCACGTATATACATATTTATATGCATATACATAGCCTCATCAGACCAGTTTTGGTTAAGTTGTACTGAGAATCGAACACCCGACCGTATGCATTTTTGAATTGCGACGGCCGCTCTAACACTTGAGCTATTGGGTATGTGACCTTGATGTGTACAAAGTGCGTGTTTCTTTGGAGTTCGCACGTATTGTTCCATTTTTCTTGTTATCTTTCTGAGTTATGTTCAGTTGACATAGCTCTTTTTAAGCTTATTTGGCTTATTTATGTGCTATGATTTTATAATTATATTTTTCATATAATTTCAAAGTTCTGGAAAATTTTCCAGCTACTTTTTTTTTTTTATTATTATTGAAAAATTGGCATTTTTTTTTGTAATATTGAATAGTATTTTGCCTTAAATATTTAAGTGTGTAAGCGAGGTGATACATGATGATAGTCTTTCCGAAAAATCTCTCTTCCAACGTCAATTAGCTAAAAACAATGCAAAAACATCAAACCAATCCCTATTAACTGTCAAATTTTTATTTGCTTAGGTTCATGTTCTAAAGTCACATATAACATAGAAAAACATCATTTGTTCTCATTTCGAAATTGATAACAGCAGCAAGTGTGTCAAAATTTTTGCACAAACAGAGTTCCATGTACATAATTCAAAAAAAAAAAAACGAGTGCAATACAAATAAATTTTAAAATTTTTGGAGCTGTTTGAAGTTGGTCATTCTGGAAAACATAAGTGTAATAAATAGGCAGTTCAAAACGGTTAAACCACTTTTTCAAAACCATAGCACAACATAATCGCATAATTTTTTTTTTTTTTTGATGGATAGGCTGTGAAGAGAAGAAGGGACATGTATATTTTTTTTTTCAATAGAAGGCAGTGCCACGCCCCTAACGGGAAAAAACGTTTTCACGGCTAAGCTAATGGACCGATTTTGATGAAATTTTGCTTAAAGATAGATTGAATCCTAAGAAAGATTATTAGGAACTCTGATTCCTTAAAGCGGGGGTGGCATTGCTCCAAATGGGGAAAAACGGTATCACGGCTGTGCCACTACACCGATTTTGATGAAATTTGCTATGTAGATAGATTGAAACTTGTGTAAAAATATTTTTTTTAAGTGGGCGGTGCCACGCCTCTTACAAGAAAAACGTCTTAAAAGCAAAAAGACAAGTTTTATATTCTTTTAAGAAAAATATCTACTCCTAATCTTTTCTTTGTTAAAATTGATCTCATTAATTAATTTGATAAATATAAACATTAAATTTGTTTTTTTAACTACTGAATATATCTTAAATATTATTATTTATGTATATAAATAGTTTTGAAAAATTGCCCAACTGAACATAAATATATAAATATGTCCCATTCGAATGTCCCGTTCGAATGGATTATTATGCCTTGTAAGAAAAAAAGTAAATAAGATTTTTCAATCAATCGAAATCTATTAAAAAGTTATATTATTCCATAATATTTTAAAATTAGTCAAATTAAAAAATGCTGTCAGGTTTCGCTGACTTCTGCTTTTCTATAGATGGCCATGAAAAAAACTTCCGTTTTTTTGTCCCGTTCGAATGGCTTTTTAATTGCTCCTATCTTGGAACCAGTTCTACGTCTGGCATCAACTTTACCACTCAATATAGTGCTGTCAAAGGGCTATTCTTTAAAGTAACAGAAAAAAATAAAAGTGTTTTACTTTGACTTTTATTCCACTTTAAAAAAAACTTCCGGCCCGTTCAACATGAGAGAAATGCCCATATCTACAGATTTAAATAAAATATCGATATTTAAAATTTTAAGGAAAAAACAAAAACATTTTCTCATAAATAAAAACAATCGAACCCACAAAAATCTGGCAACTCGTTTCTCGGCCCAGAAGCATTTATTTACCGTTATCTTAGCCGCTCTTCATTGCCAAGAATTTTCCTAAGACAAAATTTTCTTTCGCTTTTTATGCCTTCAAATAAAAATCAACCAACCCAATAGTCCCCCACTTACACTAAGGCTGGTTGACTTTTTTTTTGCTTGCTTGTTGCCCCAAGTCAAAGGAAACAACATCAACGCCAACGTGAATCCTTTGTGAGTGTAGCAACAACAACAAAGATTAACAACCCAGCCAAGGCTAAGAAGATGTGCAAAGGAAAAAATTTACATGTCCCAAGGGTAAAGATTAAGAAAAAAAAAAAAAAACAAAAAGATCTAAACTAAGGAATATAAGACAAAACAAGAAAATGTAAGAAAGAAAACTCAACTTAACAAACGGGCTATAAAAAGTGCGGAATTCCTTTGCAAAACATAAAGAAAACCAAGTGTACTTTGGTAGTGCAAAAATACAGTGGTGCAAATTAAAGAAATTCGCATTGAAGTAATAAAGAACAGAGAGGAATAGAGTTTCCGTTTTATTAATCAAATAAAAATAGGAGGCATAACATATAAACTTACCCTTACTTGTGCTGCATTTTGCTGATTGTTTCGATCTCGTCGATTCACAGTTTTTAAGCCTTTCAGTAATCGGGCAAGTGTTGTGCGTTTTTTGGTCTCACGACCTTCTAGAAAACGATAATATAAACTTATTATTGAATTGGCATAAAATAAACTGCTTTCAAAGATACTAATAATTCAATGCCTTAGCTCGCCATAAGAGATTCGAACATATGTGAACGAGGCTTTTCTTTCAAGTTTAGAAAATATAATTGCCGTCTGAAGATAT
Source organism: Tricholauxania praeusta (assembly GCA_949775025.1). Lineage (NCBI taxonomy): Eukaryota > Metazoa > Arthropoda > Insecta > Diptera > Lauxaniidae > Tricholauxania > Tricholauxania praeusta. Next base: position 35,368,729 of record OX459029.1, on the reverse strand, counting down.
TTTGAAAAGGAATGTTAGCAAATTACTCGTTCGCAAAATTTCTCTAAGGAAATCGTGCAAATCCTCAGCGTCATTCGCAAATCTAATTCGCTCGAAGATGAAAGTTTTTAAAAGTACTAAACACCTGAACACCTCTATAAAAAGAATAAATTTTTCTGTGACTCGTATATCATAGCTCACTCGAAGAAACTGTGAAAGAGCAACGATTCGAAGATGTGCAATATATAGAAAATATGTGAACAAACAGTTGTAAAAGAAAATATGCTATCCATTTTTATATAGAGATATCGAATGATCATAGACATCAATTTGTCTATGGTCGGGAAAATCTACCACTCTCGTTTATTAGAACTTAACTACTCAATAAAGTAGATGAGGAAAAATTTGCTGTTTTCAAGATAATAAGGGTGCTTTCGACAATGCTGATTACAGTCAAATTCTCAGATGATATTTGTTGAAACCACATGGAATAAGATACTTTAAATTTGTTTTGCCCGTACAAGGAGGAGAACTCTAATTATTACTATCATTAATTTCAGTAAAGGAACTTCTCGACTTTCTAATCTCTTAAAGTATTAAGAAACAAGACCAAGAGTGAGATCGAAAAAATCTTAACATATATACTTAAAATTCAATAATTTTTAAACGGTTGATCTTAGAGTTTTGATTTTTTTTAATTTAATTGATAATATTTTACAAATTACAGAAATATATAATTTTTATAGTTCTAACCACTATTTATGAACTCGTGGACCTTTTTTGATAAGCCTTCCATTAGAGGTTTGATAGTCGTTTCAGACACCTTTTTATAACAGTTTGCTCATCTCCTTTTAAAATCTTCTATATTTTGGGACACCTTTTTTGTGCTCTTTAAGTTTCTTTTCACAAGAGCCCAATATCTCTCGACTGGTCTTAGCTCCGGACAATTTGGAGGATTGGCCTCTCTTTGTACAAAAATTATGTTATTATTTTGGTACCACTCCAGAGCTTTCTTGCCGTAGTGACATGATGCCAAATCGTGCCAAAAATATGTGGACACATCGTGCTCTCTTATGAAAGGAAGAAGTTTTTTTTTCAAACATTCTTTGATGTATATTTCGGTATTTATAGAGCCAACTGTAACAAATGACTTGCTTCTTTTGCCGCAACTGCATATAGCTTGCCATACCTTGAATTTTGTAGGAAATTTTGTCTGCTTTTGGATTCTAAATTGTTCTTCGATATTTCCTAGAGCATCAGCAACATAAAAATTTTGACACGGAAGCTGCGTAAAATTTGCCAGTACATACGTTTCGTCATCCATTATACAACATGAGTATTTTTGTATGAAATTCAATTTTAATTTCCGAGCCCTACTTTTGGCATCTAAGTTTTTTGCAGCATTCCTGTCTGGAACTTTTTGGACTTTGTATGTTTTCAAACCTGCATTGGCTTTCACTTTTCGCACTGCTTAGTCAGAGCACTGGGCTACCAGGGCAGCTTTTCTAGCAGATGTGTTTGCAGATCTTTTCAAGATGCTTTCAATTTTCTTGGCTTTGCCAATATCATGTGGTCCTTTTTTTTCTTTCCGAACTAGGTTTCCTATCGATGGTCAAAATCTCCTGAAACTGTTTAATAACATTGGAAACAGTTTGACGACAGACCTTCAATTCTTTGGCCAATTTTTTGTAGGACCAATTTGGATTTTTTTGAAAATTTTTAATAATTTTAAGACGTACTTCTTTTTCTTCACTCATTTTGATCAAACTTAAAACAAATTAACATGTTTGTCATTAGAAATAAAAACTGACATATATTTCAAAGGTAACTAGTTCAAAGAAATTTTTAAATTTTGAACCCAAAAAAAATTATTAGGTAAAACGTGTGTTAAGATTTTTTCAATCTCACTCAAAATGATGCGCAAAATGGGGAACATACATACATGCTCTAATGTAGCAATGCTTATAATTAATTTATAGCAAAACAACGGACTAAATTTATCGTAGGTTTAACACCACATCAGTTTGCAGGGTTTCCCTATAACATGCAGATTTTGCAACCGTCGGAGAATGTTGCACAGTTCTAATAACAACTGGACAAGCTGGTTGTTCACAGGGTATATGATGTAAGTAGCAATGGTAGCAATGTTGACCAAATTATAAAACAGAGTCATGGGCCATCGTCTGGTTCCACGTTCACATGAATAGTTTGGGGTCATTTGGTCCATCCTATCGACGCTTTCAAAATATAGAATAAAACAATAATAAGAGTCAATGAACGCATTACTGACGCTAGTGAAAAAAAACTATACAAGCCTCCTTTTGTCTTGTTATAATCCAAGATAATTGCGGGCTTCGGAGTTTATGACTACAGCCTTAGTGATGTGCATGGTTGAAAGCAAGGCTACCGATTCATTTCTCCTAGTCTCATATGATACCAATGTTACGTTCTCTCGAAATGTAAATGTACTATTTCTAACTGGATCTTTTCGCTTGCACATTAGCTCTGCAGGTTTGCATCTTTTATTCCGGCGCATTGTACCGATCATGCTCAATTTCTTACTCACAAGGTCTCCTGCTAGCGCCAATGTGGTAAAAAAATTATCCATTGCGTTATTTTGCTCGGAATTTTTCCAATATTTAACCAATCACAAAACAACTATCTCACAAAAGCCTTTGCCTCGAGCTTCATCCGGTAGCTTCCCTCAACAGACTTCAGCAGACCAATTTATTTTTATACCGTATTTGTTTGGCTTAGAGGAATGTACTGCCAAAAAGGACACCGGCCGATAACTGTTTTGCAAATTCACTTTCAAATTTTAGTTTTGACACTGTTATAACGAACTTTTAATGTATGTGCATTGTTTATACTCACTCAACATTCGTTATAATAGACACAAGTATAACATAAAATCAACTAGATTGTAGGAAATAGCAAACTAGGTTGTCAGCAATATCTAACGTTTAGTTTGCCTATCAATCTTATACAAGGTGGTTATACACATTAGGGGACGTCGATAAATTACGTGAGTCAAAAAAGGAGGGGAGGAGTCCGGAAAAGTCTCACCAAGGAGGACGGGGGGTCAATAAAAATCTCACGTGAACTTTTTACTTTTTATTGCAGAGACTATACATTATAATAGCAGATTACATTTAAAAATTATAAGGTAAATGTCATGTAAGGGGGGAGGGCTCCCGTCAGAGCTCAGTAAATCTCACCAAAGGAAGAGGGAGGTCCGAATTTTCAAAAAAAAAACACCTCACGTAATTAATGGACAACCCCATACGTCCATTTTCTGATTAGTCACCCGGGTGACTAATACTCTAACGACCGATTAAAAATTCTTCAATAAACGAAGGGTTAAGAAAACACACGAAGCTTACAACGCTTTCGAACATCACAACGGACCTTCTACACCTTCCAGTGTTGTAGTCTTGTCGTCTGATCGACCAGCTGGTTCGTAACCTAACAAAACTACTGAGCCTACCCTCATTTAAGTCCTCAGAGGAAGTTTTTAATCAGATATCAAACTATATATCTTCATTTGTTTTGAACGATGATATGACAATTGGACATTTTCATATGCAATGAAGTTATTAACTTTCAACAAAATTAAATCCACGGTGGAGAATTAACGCATACTTCGTTTTTAACGGCTCTACATTATCAATTATGGCGGATCATTAATATCGATGATTATAAATAATATAATTATAATAATTACAACAGTAAATGCAAAAAATATCAATTTTACAAACCTGTATTTGGTGGGAATTCGTAAAAATACGCTGATCTAGGACTTAAACAACTGCAAGAAAAAAAAAGAGATTTTTTATTAAAAAACATAAAATAAATGGAAATTGATAACAAACTGCTATAATAAATAGTCAAGGACTTTAAAGGGAACCCTCGAATTGAAACAAAACGGTGATTTCAATCGCTTTCCTCGATCATCAATACTGGAAGCCTTTGTTGAAATTAGAGCAAAATTTTTCTCAAGATGAGCTAATTCTGATAAGAGTGGGTTCCCTCAAAAATACTTAACAAAAATAATCATTTTTACGATCTGATTACTTAATAAGCACAAGCTTTCCAACTTACTTTTGTTGAACAAAATTCAAATTCGCAATGTTCGGTGGCATCGTCGGATGCGGTTGCATGCCTTGTTGATGTTGCTGTTGCAATTGTTGTAGTTGGTGTTGTTGTTGTTGTTGATTTGCTGGCACTATTGGTAAATGTTGTTGTTGCTGTTGCTGCTGTAGGTGGAGCAACTGTTGCTGTTGTAATGCGCCACGAGCAACACGCGGCGCAAAGACTCCATAACCAAAGCCATAAATTTCATCTTCTTCCTTGTCGGAGAGACAACTCGAAGGCTGTGCGAGCATGGTCGAAGTCAGAGGGGTTTGAAAGCACGATTAACACGAAAAGATAACAAAATTGATAAAAATTAAAATAAAACTATATGCAGAGAGAAATATATAAATTAATTATGTGTATGGGACGAGGAGAAGAGAGTTTTGCACGTGTGATAAGTAAAGGGATGTCATTTCTTATAGTTTTTCCTAATTTCATACCAGAGAAGAGTTTCGTGGAAGAGTTCAAAAATGGTTGCAAAAATCAACTGATTTTATGTTTTTTGGGCAAATGATGACATTTTCCTTGCCCCATTTGCAGTAATTTCGCTAAGTTACATATCCAGAGAGGTAAAAATTAGGTTCGAAGAACATTTTCTAATTATTTAATATGTAAAATCTTCTTTGTCTATATAGTCCTTGGGCTTCAGTTCTTGTGTTAACTTAGCTTTATACATATGAACGTGCAAGATGCACTCCTTCGGTAACAATTTCAGTAACAGCACCAATATTCTCAACTGAATAGGCCACCTTACCTTATCTCCAACACTCTTAAAGCTTTTTCACAACGATGCAAACTGTTTGATCAGTAGAATGATAAAAATAAGCAAAATCTTTCCAAAATTTTATACAATGGCAGTAAGAAATCGATATTTCTGTAGAGAATAATTGGAGAATTTACACACGCTGTTTGAGCGCTGGTAAAGCAATCCATTTCATAAATATTTTGTTTCCAACTAAAATTTGAATCTTTCAACACGCTAGAATATTGACGGCTGTCTTATTTACAGCCAGCATGCAGCTTCGGCTCGAAGCTCCAGCTTTATAATTTTGTTTCGCTATCATCACATGCTTTTTATTTGTGTGATTTTGTTTCAAAGTCACTTGCTTCTCCAGCTTTAGTTTTTTTTTTAAGCATATACTTCTATACGTGCGCTTGACATGGGGGTAAGCTGGTGAATGTGTTACGAAAATGAGCAAACAAAATATGTTACGGTAATGAGCAAATTCGAACATAAAGTGTGGCATACTTTTAGGTTTTCTAAAAATTGGGTGTTTAAGCACGCATTTAATTTAGCTCAATGCTGCTTCACTCAGGGTGGCTTCGGAACCTGGAAAGGACCTTTTTTGACCCATTTTCGTAATTTTTCTTGTAATTAATGGGGAATGGTCGAAACTGGATCTTGGACATCATTTAGGGTGGTTCCAGACCCTGGGAGAACTGTTTTTGACAAATTTTCGACAAACATTTTTTTTTCTGTAATTAATGGGGAAAGGTCGAAAATGGATTTTGGTCATCATTTAGGGTGGCTCCGGGTCCTGGAATGACCGTTTTTGACCCATTTTCGGAAAAATTTGTTTTTCTTATAATTAATGGGGAAAGATCGAAAATGGATTTTGGACATCATTTAGGGTGGCTCCGGACCCTGGAAAAGATTGTTTTCGTCCATTTTGGTCATATTTAAGTTCCGGATCCACTCTAAGTGATATCCAAAAGTCATTTTCGACCTTTCATAATCGATTGGAGCAAAAAAAAAATTTTAGGGTGGATCAAAATAAAAATGTTTTCTGTTCCAACTGATATATAAAGCTTGAAAATTGCTGGTGTAGTGGACTTTTTTGCTTAAATTTGACGAATATTCAGAAAAATATAGTTTCCAGACTAAAAAACGTTTTTCCATACAATTTAATCCGGCCTAATATATATATATATGTATGTATATACATTCATATAGATGGAACTAAAGGAGTATGTATGTACTTCAGATGTGTGGTCTAAAGCAGGGATGCGCACAAAAATTTGTTCGCGAGCTGGCGGCTACAACAACATCAATTTAGGTAAAACAATGAGAAATATTTTGCGAAAAAATTTCTAGTATTGACGAAAATTTTGAAATAGTGGCGGCAAGCTAATTGCATGTAAACAAAAACAAAAATCTCAAGTTGAAGGAGTAAATGAATTGAAAACAAAATCACACAAACATTAAAGTGCGTTGAAGAAAAAATTACAGGAACAAAATACATGCGGTGTTTGCGGACCGAAACGATTTTGCTCGAATAACGGAAAGAGCTCGAGATAAGTTCAATATTTTTTGTTATTGTTGTAGGAGCTAAAAGAGCTATTTGAGCTATGGGATGCGCATCCATGGTCTAAAGCACACCCGTTTTTTTTAAGCAATTACTTTGCCGTAGCTAATTAACATCAGTTCGGCAACAATAGTTTTTTTTTTCGCAAAATATTTTTGAGTTTTTTTACCCAAACTGATGTTGTAATCAGCTCCCGAAGTAGGCTTTTATGCGCATTTCTGATTTGCAGTATAGTCAACAAAGATAACTCGATAATTACACATTTTCAATGGGTTAAGTCCAAGCCGCTTCACGTTATATAGGTAGGTATATAATAAATTTGAGAGTAAGTGCTAAATGTATCTCTTCAAAATATTTTTGCTATGGTTCCATATAAGCATTTAAGTTCTCAATTTAAATACCCTAGACCAATGTAGTTGAAAGTGAAACAATATACGTCATAATTGTGGCGATCTTGTCATATAATTTTTACTGAAAAAAAAGTCTAATTTCAAGCCATTAAATAAGAACCAAAAGTCATAAAACAAAATAAATAAAGAACATGAAATACAGAACAGGTGACAAATAATGAAAAGGATACGTACTTAAAAGGGTTCATATTTTACGGAATAAGTGTGGTGTTTACCATCATTGATTGCAAAGCAGAAACAAAGGACTAAAGAAAATCAACTTGAAAAGTTCAAGTGCTGCTACGTACATAATTCAAAAGTTCTGTTTGGTTTTCTTTCTTTATTTCAAGACATTTTATAGCAATTGTTTTTTTTCGAAAGGTCGATTTTTTTTTCTTTCTCTACTTTACAAGTGAAATTAACACCTTGGGAGCAACTACAAGAAAACAAAAACAGGCAGCTTTGTAAGGGGAGCAATCGGAAAATGATGCTTAAATAAGTAATGCACCCCAATGTGTATCCTTTTTATGTACTCGCACCAACAAAAAACGAAATATTTTTTGACTTTTATGCAAAAATGTTTGCTTTGAATTTATTTCGCAAAAACAGAAAAAAAATGTTGTATTGCGCCAAGGAATTAAAAAGGATGAGAGTACAAGTCAAAGATGCCAAGCTAAAAGTAACTTCTTTTCAAAGATTTCAGTTTTTTTTTTTTTTTGTTTGCATTAGTAATTGGCCAACCCTGTTTCGCAATCTTATGAAGAATTGCGACTTAGGGGATAAATAACGAGCAAAATGAACACTTTTTGCAAGTGTCTAAAATAATTCTCTAGGGTATATTAAAAATACGCAGATAATATTGGGATGAAGAAAAAACTGTAAAGTTGTATCAAATTGGATTTGAAAAATAAAAGTATTTAGTTAAATTGTATAATAAATATAGAATGCAGGCATACACTAGGCAAAATCACCTAAAAAAATATTTACAAAAATTCCATGCAAATCAGAAGCATACATCAGGGAATCCGTTTCGGATAAAATATACGAAAAAGCGAGTCCGTTTCGAATTCGAAACAGATCCGTTTGGCACACTGGGTCGTTATATCAGAGTAATCCTAATAATATTAGGTGTCGGTTTGACATCAAATTGAATTCACCGGCATCGGATCATGTAAGCAAAAAGTTGTAAGAGTGACAATTTTCGACATTTCTTTTAAAATATTTTTTGACTATTTCAAATTTTCTCCAAATTTTCCAACTTTTACTTCGACTTTTTCAACCCCTTTCAACTAAGTTGAATTCATCAACATTTTTCAACACGACTTTTTTCACATATTTCAGCTTTTTGCGAGATTTTTCAATCTCTTTCAACCCTTTTCAATTTTTCTATATTTTATCAACGTTTCAATTCTCTCAGATTCATTTCCAACCCCTTTCAATTTTTACGACTTTTCTACCTTATTCAAATTTTTTCATCATTTTTCATATTTCAATAATTTTGTTAGCCTTTTCCAACTGTTTCAAGTTCTGTCAACATTTTTTAACTTTTTTCGGCTTTTCAATCTTCTTGAACTTTTCAACTTTTTCAACATTTTTACCAAATTTTACACATATTTTCGGATTTTTCAACATCAAAACGAAAAACCGAACTATGGTCGGTCTCCTGGTACTATTAAGTTATGCTAGTTAATTCAAAATATTAACTGCCTTTCATCAATATCAGATCTTCCTTCGAGTGAATATTTTTTGAAAACTTCATCGTGAGATAGATTTTTGATTTTGTAGAGAAAGTTCCTCTCGAATTGCTGTTATGCATACTTCAAGCTGGGGATTCTAGATTTCTAATTCACATTGTTTTTCTGGCCTTTTTTCAGAAATTGGTTCGTTTCGAGTTTTATAAAATGACGTCTAACGTATCCTGATCTTTTTAGCTTTTTGAAATTGAGGTTCGATCCTAAAAATTTCTCTTATATATTTAATTATTGCTTTTAAAACATTGCGTATTTCTGTCAATTCTACACCTTTACTGATATAAGTATCTCTAGCATCTTGAGTTAATAGAGAAAAGGAAGAAGTAGAAAAACATATTACCACCACAAGGGTCCCCACACGAAATGGCGCTCTGTTCGATTAGCTAGCGGCTTCGGCCTTTTGTTTTAGAAAAAAAGAAGATTTCAATGTTTGAAAAACTCTCAGACAAGCATGCCCATTCGTCTTGGTCTTACAAAAAGTCTTTAAAATTTTATTACTCTGATGTGACGTCCCAGTGTGCCAAGCGGATCTGTTTCGAATTCTAAACGGACTCGCTACTTTGTATAATTTATCCGAAACGGAAATTGTTTGCATTTTTGTAATGAATAGAGGTGACTTCGAGAATGCTCATGCTACAGCCTAATAAGCTTTTTTACAATATTGTTACAATAACTGTTAAGGAGCCATTAAGACTTTCGTCGCAAAACAAAAAAAAACATGTTAACTGAATGAATGATATATACATATATATATATTCATGTTGCCTTCATTGCTTAAGAACATAAAACCTGTATTAAAAGACTACTACATATATTATTATAATTAAAGTTTTTCTTTTGTATATGGGAATTGGAAATATGGAATCGGGCATTGAGGTAGAGAGCTATAACTTGAAGTGCCAAGGGCAGCCACAAGAAAGACATTAGCATAAATACATACCGAATATTTTCCTGGCACATATATTGGTTGGCTATGACTATTTGGTAAACCGCCGCCTTGGCTTGAATGGCCACGATGACCGTGGAGGCGTTGTGAGCCACTGCAAACAATACCACTGACACCACTGCCACTACCGCTACTCCCACTGCCACCGGCGGGATTTAAGGGACTACGTTCCGCCCATGCTGCTTGTCTAGCAATTTCTAAAGCACATAATATATCCCCAAATGGTGCATTTAACAATTCACAATAAACGGATGCTAGACCCTCTAAATGACCTCGTTGACCATCCTGGAAAAAAATAAAGTAGATAGAAATTGAGCAAAAAAACATGGGCACAAAATTGCAGTGGTGGATGAGTGGTAAATGAGTTGAGGTTAATGAAAGTGAATGGATGAATTTAGTGTAGGTAACTACAAAATATACATGTGGGAGTTATTAGCGGCAGTGAAGCTACTGCATGTAGCGGTACTAATGAACTAATGGAACAGTATGGGAAGGGGGAGATGTTTTAATACTACGATAGATGGGATGTGATCTTAAATAAATACGGATTAGTTATATGTATACATTCAATTTTATATATGTATGTACTGCTTAGTATGCAAATGGTAGTTGGTCAAATTTTTATAAAATTAAATTCAAATTAACTTTTACACTAAAATGTAGTCAAAAAACCACTTTGAGCCATTACCAAAACTGAAAATAATAGAGAAATTATCATGAAGCCCATAGTTCAATCCAACAATTGTCTTTAAGAAACATATTTGTTTAATTTCAAAAATTCATCTTATATAAAAAAACAATATTTCGCATATTCCAAATAAAGACACTTAAGAAAAAATTAGAAAAATTTAGGCTCTTAAATTCCTTTAAGTCCACTTGAATCATAAAGTACATTCAGTAAGTACAAAAGACCAGTGAGCTGCAACGCCTAAAGCACACGAGTAAAGAGCAATAAAAAGTGCCAATGTAAAAGTATTTGGTGCGATAAATTTCTTAGAAAAACGAAATTTTTGATGGCCATTAAGAGCCTGGCATCTTTATTGCCTGAGGCTTGGTGAAAAAAGCGGTAAAATTATCGTTATATTGTGTGAAAAATGGAAGCAGTAGTAAATTTTCTGAAAACACCAAAAAGTAAGAAAATTAAACAAAGCAACCGACAGTATTTTATGTGAGGGAGAAATAAAAACTGCAGTATATAAAAGGATATCATTTCTAATTTCTAAAAACTTGTCGGTATAAGAATTTTGCAAAAATTAAAACAAAGTATTAGCATTCCTACAACTATAGTTCTCAAAGTCAGTGTAATCTCACTTTATGGAAAAATAAAATATTTAACTGTCAATTGCATGGCATTTTCGAATCGTGATTAGAGAAGTTCATATACCAAATGTGGACGTAGAGTTTTTCAGCACGCAAGTATATTGAGTCAAATATCCCATACATACATATTAACCATACACCACATTAATAAAATATTATTTATTTTTCTCTTTCATAAGTGTAATTCGAAGCCGGCTGGGATCTGTGAAGATTTCATGGTTCAAAGAAATTTAACTAAATTTTATCGAATTCTGAATATCTTATAAGAGATACATACAGTTTGCACCTTTGCGTCTACGCCAGCGTAATTATTCAGAATTGTTTGTACTTACTAATCATATTTTTGAAATATGTTAGAGACTTGCAGGAGAATGACTTCAATAGCTGACAACGACAAGAAGAAAGAGAGGCTTGGCAGGCATAGATGCAAAGTTATCCGGGTTTCACTGATGAATCTGTTGACATCTCACAATCTTTGTTTGAAATAAACACAAGATCCATAAACAACATCTTAGGGCTAATTTTTCACGGTGAGTTCAAGCTAAGTTTTAACTCAGCCTCTAGTTTTTCAATTTTATTCGATCCAGCTCGCTTAAACTCTGTCTAAAATTGCTTATGAGTCTGGCAGCGGTTTGGTTTGAGTAAAATACTCTATTGTGAAACTTAGACTTAGGTTCTGAAAAATATGAGTTTGAGCTCAACTTAAACCAAGTTTAAACTCATAATGCAAAACTACGCTTTCGTAAGGAGCCTTTGCATAAAAGTATACAAAATATTCGTGCAGCTGAGAATTAGGGTGCTTCAAAAAAAAAAACTTGCAGTTAGGTTGAGTGTGATTTTTTCAAAATTGGAAATATGTAAACCCAAAAACGGGTTTTACTTGGCACTACCCCGAGCACATTGAACTGCTTTGAACTGAACAAATTGACCTGCTTTGTGGCTTGACAACACAGGTTGACAAAATTTGATCAAAGTGCTGCTATGTTGCTAAGACTCGAATACACTTTTCCGCAAGTTTTTCAAGCGCTGAATTCGAATCCAAGCTCAGCCTTTCTCGCGTGGCTCCGGTTTTCGTGATATTCTAACCTAAAAGTGTGAAAAGCATGGTTTTTGAAGATGTTTACATGCAGATATATTTTATTTTTATAAAACCATTAATGAGGTTTGAAAGAACAACTATTATCCTTCGAAACGCATTTTAAGTTCTATCGATATCTTTTTTTCTTTTCAAAATATCGTAAATTGAAAACTATTATACAGGTCTCCTTACAAAAATACATACATAAAACTCAGCCCAGAGCGAGTGACTAATTTAAAAAAAAAATAAAAAGGGGTTAACGATATGTAGATATACTATACATATGTACATACATTAGGGTGGTCCTTATTTTAATTTTTAATTTTATTTTACATAGGACCCCTCAGTTTTATTGTAGCCAAGGTCAAAATAAATCATGAATTATTTGATAATTTTTGGAAAATGTTTTCCCGTGCCGCAAGTGGTTTTAAATTCCAAATCTCTGAGATTCTTGATATTAATTAAAAAAAATTGTCGCTGCCAATAGTACACACTAGGGGTGGCAATCCCGGGATCCCGGTATTTGCTCTAAATATAGGCTAAATTAATCCCGGGATTACAAAGAGGCAATCCCGGGATTTTCGGGATAAGAAAAAAGTTTTATATTATATAATAAATATTCTTTTATATGACATATTTAAGTACAAAATCTGCAAAATAATTGTTTTCAATACATTTGATGTGCTTGAATTATTATTGCATCCTGCAAAATGCACTTCAATTGTGTCTGAACCTTAAATTGAGTAAAAATATTTTTTTTATTGTAGCAATTTCTTGTTTAAGATTTTCTTAAAAAAAAATGTGACATAGCAAAAAAAATATCTTTTTTAATAGTTTGACTAATTTTAAGAATTTTTTACTAAGTGCGATTTGTATTGAAAATTGATAGTTCACTAGAAAAATGATATAATGTGAAATTTAGACTAAAATTATTTTTATCAATAACGGAAATACTAAAAATGCAATAGAAAAACAACATATGCAAAACATCTATTTTTTTTAATAAAATACAAATCTGCAACAAAAAATAAAGGTTTGTCTTCAAAAAAAAAAAAACCACAGCCGACATTGAATTGAAATTGAAATTTTGACCCAAACCTACACCTACCAAAATTTAAGTTCTAAGATATAATTAAACTTTTGTCTGAAGCTTTTTTTCTGAAATCAGCATCTAAAGATTTTGAAAACTTAAATGAAGCACAATTATGGGTGCGTCTACTGAGAGCGAGCCATTCGGTGCCACTTAATGCCATCACTGTCACATTTGAAGAAGGTGATAAAGTATTAATCAAGTACAAAGTGTGGTACACGAATTTTTAAATGTAAAAATAAAATTGAATAATAAAATTGATAGTTTGGTCATAAATGCTTGATTATTCTTTTAATAGTGACTATCTTCTTCTAGTTAAACTTAGTAAATGTGATTTAGATGTATGTATTAACACTCGAAGTGTTCTAAGTCAATTTTTAAGCTATTATTTTTTCTATTATTTTGCGTTCCTATTCTTTATTGTTATGCTGTGAAATAAGGCAATTTTTATTTTATATCGTATACAATAGTATAAACTTCTCATTTTTTTTTTTGTAGTTTTGTATGCATTTACTAGAACTATCAATCCCGGGATTGATCCCGGGATCCCGGAACTGGAAACTTCGATCCCGAAAATCCCGAAACTCAAAAAAGCTCCGGGATTGCCACCCCTAGTACACACATAACTTAGAATTATCAACAATTATATTATCAACTAATTAAATTTTCTCATAAAATATAATTATCTGTGAATAATCCTCAAGTCCAAAACGTTTCATAGAACTTATGTTTATTTGTTCAAAGTTTTTCTGCTGTAACCGAGATATTGTTTACGGTAACTCTGAACCATCTGTAACAAATATTGTTTTTGTTCTTCGTTTTTCGTAAGTTTTGTATTGAATTCTTCTATGAGCTTTACACCCCTTTCAGCTGTGCCATTAACGACTTGAAGTTTGGAAAGTATTTCTTGCGCCTTCTTATAACTGTCAACATCCTTCCAAACTCTAGGATAACTAGCATAATTAGCATAACTAGAATAGGTGTATCTCTTTTTAAACGTAAAACCACACATACATACATCATTACATATGAATTAAAATGTTTGTAAAAGCATATTGGTTTGATTCAATTCATCATAATATTCTAAGTTATAAATTTTAAGCAATAAGGCAGAAGATCGGCGGTTAGCTTTAAATAATTCCTTGATCATTTTTAAAGAAAATATTCCAAGTTGCATCAAAATTTTATGAATAAACTTCAAGATCTAATACAAAAAGTCATAAAAGTCATATCGCTTGAAATTTTTAAACTTTTTTTTTTGTGCCATAACACGCGAATATTTCATGGAAAATGTTACCATGAAGTACTCGTTTGTTTGCTCAAAACAAAACCACTCCAAAAAAATGTGTTTAATTGAAGAGGTCGACTGAAATTTAGCCCAAAACTTGTTTCAATCCATATGGATTCATAAAGCTTTAACTCTTTGTTGTAATGTAACGTTGCCTAAGCTCGAGGGGAAGATTTACTTCAGAGGTAAATAATAAAAAAAAACGATATATAATTCACCCCTATGTTCACTTTTTTTCCATTTATTGCACATGTGGTGGCAGTAAGTTGCTGCTCACAGCAGCGCATCAATCAGCAAAAAATAAAAAGTTTTATATTCGACGCTGCTGCTGGTATTTTGGGGACTGAACGTCAGCACAATAACAACATAATACCCTAGCAAAACATTTTAAAGCGCAAAAAAAGTCGTAGTTGAATCGCCGAGACGTTGGTTTCGATCGCATACGAACTGATGCAAAGCTTTAATTCGCTTGGGAGAAACTGCCCAAGTTCGCGACTGGCGCATAATGCATATGGAAGCAATTATTCCTTTACAGCTTCGCAAACCGCAAAATCAAAATATTGTAAGATTTGGCGGTTCACGCTGTAGTGAAATTACTGTCGGTTTTATGGAACAAATGCTTGAGACATGAGTTATAGTAAATTTTATAAGCTTTCATTTGATATTAGAATTTATTTTTTGAAACGCACAAAATACGAATAATACGCAAAAAAATACTCAAAAAAACCCGTTTTTTTTAATTTAACCGAAAAAACGAAATCAAAAAATGAAATTGTTTCCTAAATATTACGTCAGTACCTATTGACAGACACCCGTCTGAAATTTAATTTACTAAGGAGTAAGGATCGCCCGGGCAACGGAATGAAGTAATCTTATAAAAAAGTGGCCAAATAAACACATGAATGTTTCAAATTCACTTCTTTTTAAAAACATATTTTGTTATTTCTCTTTCTGAACTAAGAATTTCGCTAGTTAATCGCGCCAAGATTTCATCACGTTAAGCTCTTTTGGAGTAGTTATAAGCTCATTGCCAAGAATTAAAAACCTTTCAAATGTTTGCTGGGACTAAAGTGGAAGTAACTTTGTAATTGTATGTTCATGTATTGCACATACATACACACTGAAATGTATAAAATAAAAATAAAAATTGTAACTACGGAAGGAGTAACAAACATTTTTATTTATTGGCCCTGCAGTGAAATGTTTAGCAATTTATAAAAGCGAAAATTTTCACAGGAAGGAAAATGCGGAAAATTGCTGAAAATGTTGTGTTTAGCGTAAATTTACGCGTTTTCATTTTATTTTTTTTGGAGGTTAACAACATTTTTTATTTTGTTTTTGCTGTTACCAATTTTGTTGGATTTTTTGCTTTTTTTTTTTTTTTTTTTAGGGCGAGAAAATTAGCTGGCTGATGTGTAAAAATAAACATTTCTGCTTATGTTTACGATTTAGTAATCAAGTTTACGGAAATTGGTGCAATACTTTTGGGGAAAAATTCTGCAACAAAAAAGAAATTTACGTTTAATTATTTCAAGATTTCATGATGTGGATAAAAGAGCATTTTTGGTGAGGTATGGGGAAGGACTCCTTTCGAAGGAGTAAAGAGGAAATTCAGAAATTTCATTGTATTCCATCTTTCATATGCTTATCTACAATCGTAAGCCATAAGACAGGTTGTAGGCTATTAGTTGCGTTTTTCGATTTTATATCACAATGATGAATTATTTTTTCAGGTCATTTTATGCACGACTCTCAAGGTTAAATTAATTTTAAGCAACTTATTTTCAATGACATCTCATAGCGGAGAGATTTAGAAGAAAATTTCCCTACCATAGAAGTAGTTTTATTTTTTTTCTGAAATTTACTGGATATTTTTTTTTTTTGTACATGCCTTGAATGCTCTTATCGCGGATAGCTTCCACAGGAAATATCCCTCGTGGCTGGACAAATTTTTCGTTATGTCTTTATAACAAAGTACATTATGGTCACTTTGCCGTACATGGACACTTTATACATACATACCAGGTTATGCAGTTGAAATGATAATTTCAAAACTGAAAAAAAAAAAAATCAGTTAATTTTCAACTTTTTTATTTATTTTATTTTTTTACGTAAACGAAGAATATCCAATGTTTGTATATTGATTATTCATCTGGAATATACCCGCCCTTGGCCTTGAACACAGCCTTGAGACGCTTGTCGTACGACTGACACGACGCACGTATGATGTTTTGGTCAATATTGTTCCATGCTCGTGTCAAATTCTTCTTCAGCGACTCAATGCTTGTATGTTTTTTGGCACATGCCCATGCCTGCAAAATACCCCAAACACAGTAGTCCAGCGGGCTTAGGTCATTAGAGGACGACGGCCAAATTTCGTGCTTTATAAACGATGGAACGTTTTCTTCAAGCCATTTTTGGGTTCCTCTAGCTGTATGCGACGGTGATGAGTCCTGCTGAAATGTGCCCATGTGCATGCCCATGGTAGCAGGCCAGGCTCAAACACTTTTTCCCAATAAATATGTTGATTTATTTTCACCTCATTGCGGCCCATCGGTAGAAAAACGAGTGGAGGCTTGCCATTTTCGGTTAATGCTGCCCATACCATAATTTGTTCAGCTCCTTGCCGTCGCGTGACTCGTAATTCATCTGAATGGTCGCTGAAACGTCCCTTTAGCCATACCTTATTGTTTTCTTTGTTTACAAACTGCATCGAGCAGAATATTTTCTCGTCAGAAAACACCAAATTCGGCAACTCGTTTTTGCGGCGCATGCGAATCAGCTCTCTCGATCTTTTGAGGCGCTTGTCTCGTTGCAATGCGCATAGGTCCTGCGACTTGAATCTTTGGAAAGGCTGGGTATTCAACTTGTTTTTCAGAATACGTCGTATGCTTCGATTGCTTACTTCTATCTCTTTCTCCATTTGAGCTGCACTATGCTCAGAACTTTGTGCCAATCGTTTGCGAACAATTTTGACGTTTACTCGCCCAGTTGCAGTGCATCGCCGGCCACCACCATAGCGTTTTTTAATGCTGCCGGACTCCTTAAAACGTTTGATGGCAAGAATTATGAAAACGTCGGACAATTTCGCTTCGACGTTTTTTTTTGCATTCCAAATAGAGGCTTATTACTAAATTTCTTTTCATTTCCAAATTGTGCATCCTGAAAACGGTTTCAAACACCACAAAATGCTTATCTCACTTGACAGAGAACATATCAAAGAGCAACCCTGTTGAATTTGAGCGTTGTGCGATTAAAGGTTTGAAAAAAATAGCTGTGTTAACATCTTTCATTTCAATTGCCTAACGTGGAATATATGAACATTTCATACAAGTCATCCCTCGCAAGCGGACAAAAAACACTTTATTACAAGCAAGAATTGTGTGTAAATTGGTGATTCCCCTTTCTTCAATAAGTACAGGGATGCTCACTAGGGTGATTCAAATTTTTTTTTTTTTTTGCTTGAAACAGGTTCAAAAGTTGCAGGCACACGAAAAAAAAATTCTGGTGAAATTATAGCTCATAATATTGATATTTACTGGTGGCTCATCGAGCTTTTTGTTTTCCATACGATTTGTATGGGGAAAAATGCTTGACAAGACATTTGTCTCTATGTTTCGTGAAAAAAAAATGTTAAAAATATGGGACCTAGCTTATTGGAAAGATCATAAAATTTTCTATAAAAAAGCTCCTTGCATTTTTTTCGTGAAGCAAGCACTTCGTTATTTAATTAGCAAACTAAATTCATAAAATACTCAAAATTGACAAAAATTGTCTCTATATCTCGTGAAAAAAAAAAATTTACATAAACGGGACCTAGCCTATTCGAAAGATCATAAAATTTTCTATAAAAAATCTCTTTGCATTTTTTTCGTGAAGCAAGCGCTTCGTTAGTTAATTAGCAACATAAATTCACTCAATAACACAGCACAAGTACTCTTAAGCGATGCTTAAAATCAACATGGATTCCTATTTACTCGCCTTATTGTCGACCGCCGAGATTGAAACAAATAAACTAACGAAGTGCTTGCTTCACGAAAAAAATGCAAGAAGCTTTTTTATAGAAAATTTTATGATCTTTCCAATAGGCTAGCTCCCGTATTTTTAACATTTTTTTTTTCACGAGATATAGAGACAAATGTCTTGTCAAGCATTTTTCCCCATACAAATCGTATGGAAAACAAAAAAGCTCGATGAGCCACCAGTAAATATCAATATTATGAGCTATAATTTTACCAGAATTTTATTTTCGTGTGCCTGCAACTTTTTAACCTGTTTCAAGCAAAAAAAAAAAAAAATTTGAATCACTCTAATGCTCACAGTTGTTGAGTAAGGCGCAGTACTCATTCTCATGGAAACGGCAGCACTATGAGCACCGCGAAGACAATGAAACGCATGATTCCAAAGGTCAAATAGCAAACCCATATTGACTGCCGCTCCAGTAACGTCTCAAATTGTTGCGATGTCCTTCGGTACTTTCCTCTACACTCTTTTTTTTGGAACTATATTCAGAGCATAGCATATTCTCAGAGCACTCCATTACACATTTGAAGCTAACAATTTTGGTTATTTCATACCTCTTTCATTCAATATGATCCAAATCGTAAAGTTTTTCAAAAAATTAAGCTCAAAAAGTAACAAATAATTTTCTAAAAGGAAATCATTATTTCTTCACATCAAAAGATCAAGATCTCATCATGCAACCATTTAAGGAACATTAAAATGTAATAAAAAGAAACAAAGACTGACATTTCACTTAGTTTATGCTCAATCAGAACAAAGAGTTTCATAATGCCAAAAGTCACGTAGCAAAGTACCAACCAAAATCAGATGTTTAAATGCGCGTTGTTTAAGAAAAAACTAAAATAAAAACCATACAACTGATTCATGCTTTGATCCTTGCATCGTTTTAGTTAACAACAAAGAAAAAGTTATTCTTTCATAATTTTTTCTCAAATCAAAACGAAACGCACGAACGACTTGCAAATGACAATTGCACAAAATTTTGTACAATATTTGCCATACTGGAAAAATATTGTTGGAGAAGTCAAAAAGCCAGACAGACAAACGAGGTAGACTGCGAAATGTCAGCAAGCACATTACTGTTTGGGACATATCTGTCTGACTGTCTGTCTGTCTGTCTGTCAGTCAGTCAATCCGCTTTGCTCGTCTGCATACTTTTGCACAGACAAAAGTTTATTGTAGTTAATAAATTTTAAGTCCTTTAAAAGAGTTATTATTATGTTATTGTTAATTTTGATGTTGCCTAAAGGATATGCTAAATGCTTAATGGCATGCCATCATTGTGCACTGCATAAAAGTACATACACACATAGGACGCATACGAGTTCAGTAAATATAATTACATATAATGCAAAAATAATATTAAGCAAAAATTAGCATAATTTATACTCAGACTCGTACATTTGACTTAATGTAATTTTACAGAACGCAACATATGCAATTTTTGTATCCCAGCAAACAATTTCAATTGGCGCAGAGTCAGATTTCAACTACAGAGGCGATGATTTTGAACAAAAGCTTTGTCACGGATAAAATACTCGCAAAAGTGAGGAAGGATTTTAATTTATTGCTTCATCGGACTCGGAGTTATTGCCTCATTTTGTAAATTTAAAGTTGTTAAAGTTGGAATCCGTTTTATGCAAATCATTGTACTAGAATTGAACGAATTCAGAAAACTTTTTCTAGATTTGCATTACGTTCTTTGAATTTTGGTGATTCAAGGCCATCATATAATTCACGTTGCCTGCTTTTGGGTATAAATACCCTTGAATCGAGGCGGAAGGTTATGTCCTTAATATTTATTTAAGATTTATTTAATAGTAATATTGAATGTCCGGAGTTACTTCAGTTAATTGATTTTTATATCCCACCTAGACAGTTGCGTCATTTTGATTTATTCCTTATAAAAAAACATAAAACTAATTATGCTACGAATGAGCCTATATTAAGAGCTCTCTCATTAATCAATAGATTGTCATCTATAAATGAATTTGATTTTTCGATGTCTAAAGACTCTATTAAAAAATTAGTATTTAATCTTAATATATTTTAATTTTATGTATAAGCTCATTTTTTAATTAATCAATTATTATTATAAACAATTGTGATTCTAGTCTGTAAGGAAATGTAATCTACGTTTATAGATATGCCATATAATACAAATAACAAAAAATAATAAAAATAATAATAATGCAATGAAATACATACATATATGAAATTTTAAAGATATCTAAAAACCAAATTTATTTAATCTAGAAAAGTTATAATTTCATCGCCAGAAATTTGAATCAAATAATGATATCGAAGAGTTGGCAAATAATTACGAGGATGATTCAAGACCAATCAATTTTATTTTTTTTGTTATTTATATATATAAGAAGAAGGTTTAAAAATTCATCACAGATTTCAAAATCTTCCAAATGTCTGCTGGGATGTAAGTTTACATCAACTGCATATGGCAGAGTCAATTTGGAGTATGAATGTTGTAGGTAAAAAAAAAAAAACAAACAAAAAATAACGAAAAGTTTTTACGACGCACACAATCCATGTTGCACAATTGCGCAAAGACATTATTGTATGGAATGAAATTAAATTATGAATTGTTTGTTAATTACGATTGAAAACAATTAAAATTGAAACAATAACAAGTGCAGAGGATGAGACAGCAAGCAATGAATTGAGCTAAGTTGAAAGATAATTAGGTACGACAAAACTTAAACTTACTTCCTTCAAATTAATTTCAGATAAGGGCGAAAAACATAAAAAGCATGCATGCATCGATGCCTGCGTCGTATTCTTTTCTATTCATTGAAGTTTAAAAAAAAATTGATATCTGTCAAAATACTCACCTGAAGCATTAGTAGCTGCAGCAACTGCAGCCCATAATTTTTCCCTTTTAATTATATTTTTAATACCCCAGTCTTTTTTGTTATATATACATTTCAATATGTATGTACATTTCAATATTCGCGAATGTTGAAATGTACGTTCATGGCGAATATGCAGCAAAAGTGCTGATCAAATAAGATTTGGTGTTAGATATTTTAAGCAGGGACGTTTTGAACCGGAAAACCGGAAATTAACTGAACCATTAACCGAACCGAAATTTTCGACAAATGATTGATTCGAACCGAGAACCGAACCACTTTTTATAACGGTTCGAGGGTTCAATCTGACCAATTTTCAATTGACAAATTTTCCCCACTTGTTTTTTTTTTATGTTAAATATGGAAAATGATGAAATTTTGAAAGAAATAGGGAAGAATGAGACAGAGCTCAAAAATAAATCATTAATAGATAAAATCAAATCGTTTGATAATATAAGGCGGCTTTCAAATAATGTTAATGTTTTGAAATTTTGGAATAACTACCCTGCAACCCAGGTTTCGGTAGAGAGGACATTTTCCACCCTAATATTTATTCTCGGAGACCTGCGGGGAAATATTGACGAGGACTTGTTAGAAGATATTTTTATCATCAATCTCAACAGATTATTGTAAATCAATTTTTTTATCAAATACCAATTTTTTACTACGTACTTATAGCGTATGACATAAATTATATGTTCATATATATTTCTACATTCTTTTGGATTGTTACTGAATAAAAATAACACAAATTTGCATAGTTTTTTTTTTTTAATTCCCGAACCGTTGAACCGAACCGAAAGAAAACAAAAGTCGTTTTGACGAACCAATCCAAAAGTGCAAAAACTGTTCGAACCGATGAACCGAACCAACCAAATTTTTCACCCGGTTCACGTTTCAGATTTTAAGTGCTGCCAATTTTTCAATTTCATATAATCGGGATAGAACATATTTCAAACTGTTTCGCCCCTATTTCTCAATCAACATTGTTTAATTTTAGGTCAAAATTAGAGTAGAAATTAATCCAATAAAAAAAAGAGACCTTAGAGACCAGACCTTAGCTGAAGTGAGCGCACAAAGTGCCTGACGCATTCAATGCCATAAAAAAAGCTTACAATGTTGGTCTCTTCTGTGTGCATTGATGCAATTCGTGTTCAAATGTTCATCAAATCTGATTCTATGTTCCGCAAGTTTCAAAAAAAAGACCCCCACGCGTAAAATGTGAGAGTGGTTTGATAACAGTGGATGGCATCTCCCATACAAGTAAATACCTAAAATGCTATATCTTGGCACTTAAGGCAGACTTTTTCTACATTTTAGTAAGTTGGTTTTTTCGTAAAACTTCAACGAAATTGGACACCAACTCTGTCCGCGCCATTTACAGATTTGAGCTAGGAAACTAAAATTTTGGGACGATTATTCTTTATCCTCTAAAATAAAGGCAATACAAAAAAGTATTTTTAAAAAATTTTAAAAATAAACACTCTAATGTGTATGTGTATTTCCACCAAAAATATCCTTTTAGCCAGCCAAGTTTTTAATTTTTTTTTTTGAGCACACTCTTCAACCATGGTTTTTCTTGAAGCTAAGGCTATCTTGAATCAATATTCAAGGAGAAACAATTAAAATTCAAGGACCTATTTTTTTATGTAACTTTAAATGTATATTTTCATGTTTTTTTGACCTTAAATGCAATTTTAACTAAGCGTGTCTCCCTTTGAATGTTAATTGTTCCTCCTTGAATACTATATGATATTTTGGGACTAAACGTTATCTATAACAGAAAAAATTTATAATTTTTTTACGTCAAATTTTTTTTTTATAGAACGCAATCTTTATTATTTGAGTAAAATCGGGTGTCCATTCTGTGAAGAAATAAAAGTTACGAGCAAAAAACACGTTTTTAGCCAAAAAGTACCTTCAGGAGAATCAAAAGTGCTCCATTAGTTTTTCTCGGGACGAAAAAAAAAAGTGACACGGATATCGTTTTTAAGGGTCCTTCTAACTTTTGAGTCGGTGTTGAGATGAATCTAAATTTCGACCCGGTCTAATATGTATGTATGTATATAGCGCAGATTGAGTCCTTCGATGATGACGATGTTGAATTGGGCGATGCCAGTTGTTGGTGTTCAACAATAAGATTTCTTTTGTATAAATACTCATTTAAATCATCTAATAAATGTAATTTGCATATATGATCCATACATTTTTGTGCAGTCACCCGGGAGACAGCGTCGGCCTAAATGAAAATAAATAATTTCAACTAATTTGCATTTAAAAAAATTATCAAGACTTACATGAATTGAACGCATTTACACAATATAATACTCGTATATTATTATGTGATTTTGTTCAGTGTAAATATTTGTGCACTTTCGCTAGTGCTAAATGTATACCAACGCTTATATGGTCATTTCGCTAACAACATTACGAACTATATTTAATTTAACATTTGTTGCATTTAGTTTGTATTGGTATTTTTGCTATGCAGTTACTTAATGTGTGTGCGTACACACATGTGTGATTTTGTGGCAGTGTGTGTTTTTATGTTGGAATGCTATCAAATTAAATTAAAATTGCCAATTGAATGAAAATCAAAATAAATTCAATTTCAGTTAACAATAAAATTGCATTACAAGCACAAAACGATGCTGTTCTAATCAAATGGAAAAACCAGCAGTTTTTGTATATCTGGTAAAATGTCTAAAATTCAATATAAAAATGGAACATTATTATTGTTATTCAATCAAATATTTGATTTCACTTTTTGTTGAATTTCAAATATTTGGTTAGATAGTTTCATTTGCATTTGCCAATTTTGGAAATAATTAAAGTTTATGTAAATAAATTCCTTGTTGTGTTTTAATTATTTATGATTTATGATCTATTTATTATTCATTTTTTAAGTGGATGTACGAAGCGAAAAATTTGATTTTGCTCAATCCGGATGGAGTCAGAACTATTCCTAAGTGGGTATCCGGGCAATGCATGTATGTATTGTAATATAATATTTTTGTAAAACTTATTTCAAAAAGGTAGTAGAAGAGTATGCGGCAGATTTTCTTGACCTCGGGCATTAATTGTTTAAGAAACACCACTGGATGAAAGCCTGCTTTTGCACTAAAAGAGCTTTTGCAACTTATTAACGAGCTTAAATATAGGAAATGGCGACATTTGCACATCTTCACAAAGAAAGTGAAATTGCGTCAAAAACAAGATCATTACGTGGCCATTTTCTATAGGAATTCATAAAGAAAAAGGCATTCCCTTTTCATTAAAAAAAGGAATAAGTATTTATAAAAGGTAAGAGTTGTGCATTTAACATTCCAAAAAATTTCAAATTCTTATTCTCCCTCGTGATGATGAAGGAATGAACATTCCTAATCAATTATTTTTGGAGAGTCTTCTATTCTTGGAATGGCTATCGTTGCTTTGCAGCTTTACCCACGTACCAGGATTTTGAGGGAGCCTGGCTCTGCAGAAAGTCAATATACTATTTCATTGTCATATGCCATGTTAAAAAGCAATGTCTATTGACAAACATTTTACCTTGAGCTAAATGATTTATGTATTCTACAGGGCCCTTCAATTGATTTTTTTTCTGTTTCAAAATGCTCTAGTGAACTTATAAGAATTTTAAACTTTTTGTTCGGTCTATGCTCTTGATATATTTACTTTTAATCTTAATAATCTTATACGGGTGCGAAATAAGGAATCGTACGCTGCCGAACTTGAGCTTGGGTAGTATTTTTACCCAAACAAGCGCTAAACAAAGAGGGTACAAATACACTAGACAGATAGCTCTATTTACGTAATTCGAATCAGAAAAGTTTTACATCTTTTGTTGATCAAAAATTAAATGCGGAACATTGTGTTAGAGTTTACTTCACCCACGCAAGCTTTTTGCAAAGCTGCCATATGGCGAATTTCATTCAAACTAAAAATGTCCATATTTTTTCGACCATAGCCCATGGCTGCGAAAAGTATAAACTGAATAAAAAAATTGTCGCACTTGTCTTGATATCTACGGTACTCAAACGCCATGGTCTACCCCCGTGCCCGGATTAGTTCTCGGCGATGCGTGCGGGTAAGATTGCTATTGGGTTCAACCTTGTTTATATCAGGTTCGACTAAGAGTTGTAACATTATACTCTGACTCGGTTAGAATAGAAATTAGTTTGTTTCTTTTTTCATGCTTTATCTATTAACGCAAAATTAACATAACTGTATCTGAGTACACTTAAACTGAAAAATTTTTATCGAGATAAAAGCTAATAAATTCTCAATAACTACTAATTAGAATTCTTATCAGGAATGTAACTTTTGTCCTACCAGTATTACTTTGTCCAAATATATTCACTTAAGAAAGTGGCGAAAAAAAACATGAGGCTTGACAGGGATAAATATAATGTTGTACTGTGTTTCCTAGTCGTTTCCAAATGAAAAAGTGAAACAAGCATAGCATATTGAAGAAAAATAATGGTATAGACGCCAGATCGCTCCGGAACTAGCTACCAGACTGTCAACTGATATTTATTTGAGAATTAGTATTGTGTTTTGTTAAAAGTCTGTAAAATATGTAAGCCTTTATATCAGAACTTTTCAATTATTTTGAATAAATGAATGAGTTGTTTTTAAACATTGAAAACAATTTTCTGATTGCACCGCGATTTAGCAGTAAAACTGGAAATATTTAAGGGTCATTAATTATAAAAAGCTAAGCTATACACTGTTAGTATTGTAAACGAATGGGGCAAATAAAGAATAGGATTTAACCGAGACATTCATTTCTGAGCTTCTTAAATGTAGATAAAGATAAAAAAACAGAAGTTCAAATCATTACGTAGAGCAGCGATGGGCAATATAGAAAAAATGAGACAATTTTAGCTCTTTACAACAAACACGTCGTTTTTCTTAAGAATAATAACCGAAACGGCAACACCTGCACTCACCACCACTACGTACATTTTTAACGTACTTATGGGCTATGTATTTGATTTGTATTATTATTATTGTTGCGTCATTCCGAAAAAACCGAAGCGAATGAAAAAGAAAACAACAATGCGCACATTGAAGACAGCTTCTCTTGTTTTGTTTGATCAGTTTACTCTTATTTCTACACTGGTGTTGTTCTTGCTTGATTTTTGGAATTGGCTTTTGGTTTATTACAGAACCTTTTTTTTGCTATCGAGATCGAATTTATGATAGGATTTTTTTCAGTTATTGTAATTGTAGTTTCTGTTGTGGGTAGCTCCTGCTTCTAAAATGTTGCCCATCTATGACCTAGAGCTTTTGCTGTTAAGCAAGTAAGTGGATTTCCAACTTACAATTATCAGGCAAGAGAATACACAAAATTTTTTGTAGAATCAATTGATCGATGTCGCCATGTTAGATAAGATTGAATTGGTTGAGAAGGTGCGTGAGCAAAAAAGAGCTAAAATCGCACCCATGCGATAAATGCATCCTTCACCGATAGATTTTTTGCATATTCTTTATGAAACAAAGAAGATCGATAGAGAGAAAATGGTATAAGCCGAATTCATGCCCCCTCAGTCAAGTAAAACAGACAAGTCGTGTCTCTTACAGAAACTGGGCAGTATCAGAGATTACTTGGCCTAACAAACTAAAAATATCACTAGGCATTAAAAATTTATGAAGACTGCAAATATGATGTATGACTTGCATTATGGATTTCATACATACGTATGACCATATGTATGTATGTACGTATTCCAACACTCCATTCAATGCCTGACTGGCACATAGTGTCAAAACTCATCATCAATAAATTCATTGCGTTTTCTTCAATTTTCTTCTTCTTTGTTGGCTTTCAACGTCAACATCAACAAATCGTTCAACAAATTCATAAACTAACGAATAACTGTCGCAATAAAATAATTTATTGAATTTTTCATCACATCCGCTACTGCTACCGCTGCCGACGCACACATACATACATGCAAGTTGTCGATGTGTTTCTGCCACATGTAGCATATAAATATCTTCTTTTTTTAGTAACATTTTATACAGTTTTGATACACTGCGAAAATGATTTGGTTGTAAATAACAAATGTATGTTTGATACAATTAAATATTTATTTCAGCCAAACATATTTTATTTGGAGCAAATAAATACAAATCTTTATCGAAACATTATATGTTTGACACAAAAATATCTTCAATTGCTCTATATCAAATTAATTTGATAAAACGTTTTCTCAGTGCATCTTAGCACTCTATTTTTCTCACACTACACCTATATAAATGCGCTTATTCACTCACACTATGCTAGCAATTTTTTTCACAATCGCTACAATAAATTGAATTCAATTTTCTTGTGGCATCCTCAGAAACATTCCCGCAAAAATAGTTTTGCTGCAACGGCGGCAGCAGTGGCAAGAGCCAGTGTTGCCAATCTTGCTTTCGAATGAATGTGTACTCTCATATTTCTATTTTCTTATTGTTTGCTGTCGGAAGATTCTTGGCAACTCTTGACATACATCGGCACAAGTAGCGTAACTGACAACGTAAATGTAAACGTAAACGTAAACAGACAAAACAGGGCGTTAATAACGGATGTGCTGATGAGCACCATCAAGGAAGATGGAAGCGGTAGTCGTCGCAGGACTAAAGGATTAAAGAGAAGTAAAAGAAGTAGCAACAGCAACATCATGAGATGATGTACAACGTACGATAAAGTGATATATGAGTTTAACGCCCTCGTAAATATGATGATGATGTTATTGTTGCTGCTGTTATCACTTTTGTTGCTGTAGGTGTCATAGTTGTTGCTATGGATGGTCGTAAAATGAATGACTGGTGATATCAAAGGCTTAGCCAGTTTTTCTGAAGCTATTCCTTGTACCAGAAAGATACGCGAATACAAATATTCGTATTCGCTGAATAGTAAATTTATTTGGAAACACTTTATGAGTTTAAATATTTATTATCTCCTATTTGAATTACAATCAGCAGACTAGTAGTTATAGTCGAATTGATAGAGAACAATTTTATTTCAAAATTCATTTATTCAAAATATCCACATGCTCGGACATGTGAAAAAGTATTCTACTTTACTGGAAGTGCGCGCATTATCCACGAATCACCGTAATATCGATTAAAATTACTATGGGGTGCAGGATCTCGGCTGAAATGCTGATTGGCAGTGGCCGATTTTAATGGGTAAGAAGTGAAAAATTGCGTTCTGGCGCATCGTCTGAAAGAGTATACTTAAGCATACTAACTTTGAGTTTGAAAAAAATAAGTACATTTGCCTAAAACCAATAGTTGAAAATAAGTACAATATCAATCCATGGTGTTATTATATGGTGGGTGCAGTAAAGAGAAAAATCAAATGGAACAAAGAAAAAATGCAACGACCAGCTGTCAACGCGGTGTGCTTTAGTGGTAAGAGAACGATCCTGTATAGCACCCACGATATAATTACACCATGATTCCGAGCTATTGTTTCTTTATAGAAATTTCTTTATTGAATTGTATTTGTCAACAATAAGTACAAATTAAAAGTTGAAAACATGTTCAGAAATTTAAAGGATAGTTAATGTTCGCTCTGTGTACTACCAATCGACATTTTGTTGGATGAGGCAGCATTAGCGTCAGCAGTTTCACCGACAGCAGCCACGGTGCGCTGTTGCTCTTTGAAATTGTATTTTTCTTGACATGAAATTTGTCGTAATAGCTGCGGTTGCGATTTCAAAAAATGGTAAAAATCGACGCATTTATACTGCAAATTAATTTTTAAAAGCAAAATCGGTTTTAGAGTGTTCATTTCAAGCCGAGAGATTTTGGTTTTCCAGATGTTTTTGGCTGATGAAAAGACGCACTCTACTGTGAAGCTTCCATGTGCTTATAGATCACAACCCATCGTTCTTCAGATAACAATTTCTTCTCTTTCCATTCTTCAATAAGAATTACGCATTTCGAAGCTTGTGCGGAATATTTTGGAAGCGCAGTCCGATGAAATGAAGTTAATATTCGCTTTTATGACATGATACGACCAAACGCCTTCACATGCCGTTAGGGTGGTGTCGGCTGGCGAAGCAAAAAAGTTCGCAACAGTGCGGCTGTTCGATTTGGCAGACAACGCTTTTTGTGTTTCGTGGATTCCAAATGCTTATCGATTTCACTCTTTCCGGCGTTTGCGCTGTTGAGTTCCGCGTCGCACAAATTACATCGTATATCACTTTCCGTTCTTCCTTTTTTCATTTGCAGATATTTTTTCTGAAGATCCGAATTAAAAATACATTTACGGCGTTGTGGCGCCATTACCATTTAATGAATAGAAACACGAAGCATATAAGGCGAAACACATAAAAAACATGAATGCATCACATAGAATGCATCTATTTAAATTTGTCACTCTCTTTTCCCAAACGATATTCTCAGCAAATATGTATTGTTTACAAATTTTGTTTTTGTCATTCTCTTTTCCCATACGATTCTCTCACACAAAATCTGTCAATGCTTCGATGCCTACAAAAATTTGAAAGTTGGTTTGACATTTTTAAAAACTACAAGTCTGCGCTGTCAAACTCAAATTTAGTGATGCCACACATAAATTTTTTTTTTTATTTTTTTTTATATTATGATATTTATATTTATTATTAATTTGAGAAACAGATTTCGGCCGAAATAAGTACAAGTTAAGTACGCTTTGAAAAATAAGTACAAATTAAGTACGCTTTAAAAAATAAGTACAGCAAGCTAAAAATAAGTACTGTACTTACTAAATAAGTACAGTTGGTATGCTTAGGTATACTATAAGCAAAATGATTTCATTTTTAATAAGTACCAAAAAGGAATGTTTTGCACATACATTTATTTTTATAATTTCTGCTAAATAATCTCGGATTTCATGCACGGTAGATTAAACAGCATCCTTAAATTTTATTTTTGGACGTGTTGAATCTTTATCTCACTATTATCAGAATTCAATGCTATAACGTATGAGATTAAAAAAACAGCAGTTAATTAGTTTGGTCTGTGAACAACTTCAACGAAGTTTTGGAAAAAAGCTATTTAGTGTAAACAAATTATTTTTTCAAGTTACGGATGATATCCACAGTTATTAAAAGTTTATTTTTAAATAAAGATTTTCTCCATCAATCGTATTTGAGTTAATAAAAATACATCTTGTTTCAAACACTGTCAGTCAATAACGTTTGTAGAATGTTGCTACAATGCTCTAATAAACTTTTCCAGTTTCTGATCTGTTCCACTGTTGCATTATAATTCCTGCACAGGCATGTCGCACTCGCTTAGATACAGATACATGATAGTAACAATCAACTTAAATAGTTTTTATCTTTTAAGAAATTTCACTGCTGATGCTAAAGTTGCTGCTGCTACTGCCACTTAATGCTGCTGAATTGGTGTAAAAAATTACGCACTTAATAACTACGTACGGTTATTGGCAGTTAAAGTTTTAAGTTTTTACTATCATTTCGCATGAAAACTCTTAAGTGAACGAAAAAGCTTACTCTTAATAAAATCGTTGTGGGGATTTTAAAAAAGTTTTTAATATAAGAAGCCACGTACGAACATTTTGTGGTTTAACTGAAGTTCTTAACTCTTAATATACTGCATTGTGTAGCTGGCTATAAAAAAAAAAGGTACTTGAAGAGTTTGGATTTAGGTTAGTTGCATTTTGCTAGATTTTTCTTGAGTTTTATACATTTTTATGCTTCAGAATTAATTAGCAAGCTTATAAATTGAGAATAACTATCTATACTATACTATGTATATAAAAAATTGTCCGTAACAGCTCAAAAAGGAACAAAAACTGATGCTATACATCCTTGCTCTTAAGTAATAACTAAAGTAAGCGGAACAGATTCGCTTATACAAAAAAAAAGAAGCGTAGATTGGATAAAGTTTCGCAGATATAGCCATCGTAAGGATATATTTTTTATAAAAATCTTCAAAAGTTGGAAGTCCGTGTATTTGTTTGCACAATATGGATGTTATATGAAAGCTAATTAAATAGGCTAATATCAGAATCTCAAAACACACTAGGCGAGTTTAGTTTGATAAAAATAGGCGAGTGGGAGCTAAAGTACATTTAACCAAGTACTCTTCAATCACAATCGAAGAGAAATCACTGTAGACCAGTGGTGGGCACGTAGTGTCCCTATCCGCCCTCATTGCCCGAACCGTTAATCGACGCACAAGCAAGCGAAAAATAATTCGCAGAATTTCAACGCTATCGAGGCACAGCATTGACTTGAGTTCGAATGAAAACAAAAACAACATACAAAGGCATAAGCGACGGCGCCGCATTGTGTCTTGACAAATGTAACAATTGTTTTTGTTTGTAGTGCAATTTGGTTTTTGAAGTGAAAACTTCTTATGGCACGTTGTTCGGCTGAGGAAAAAAGTATAAATTCGCGACACCGACCGTCATCGGGATTCCCCGCGATAGTAAAATTTGAATGTTCTATTGTTTCTTTTAAATAAATATTGCAAGTGGAAGACAAAAAACAAAGCAGACACTAACTGACACATTCCATTCTCGTTCAACGATTGTTATGCTTACATGTTTGTTTCTTTCAAATTCCGCGTTGTTGCGTTGACAAATTGAGAATGAGAGCGAGAGTAAAATTTGAACACATATTCTGTTTTTGTCTTTCATTGATTGCATTGCCATATAAAAAGAAAACGCACATCAACGATTGCTATGCTTGCATGTTTGTTTCCTTTCAAATTCCGCGTTGTTGCGTTCATTGTGTCGTATAATACAATAGTGCATACTTGTGCAGGAGCGAATAAACATTTAAAAAGAAAGATAAGGTCAGTATAATATAACAAATATTCTTTTAGTTTAATTTGAGATATACTGCATGATGCTAACTATAATATATGCTATATAATGTTTATTTTCTATTTTAGATTTTTCTCAAATATGGAAAAAATAGAAAACTAATATTTGATAACACGTGTGATGAGGAGAAGGAAAAAGAAGAAAGATTACAAAGTCGACGTTTACACGAGGAAAGTCTGAGAGACAAATTCTTGTCCATTCTCTTTTGTGATTTTCGTTTCGCGTTTGCAAACAAATTTTTTACCTCGTCCCTTTCGTTTTCACCCTCTTGCCAACAAACAAGGAAACTTTGCCGAAAAAGTTTCCTCGTGTAAACCTTGACAAAGGATCAGAGAAAACTCTAGACGGTACAGAGAAAAACAAAAACAACTTAACAACACTTAATAACTTAAAAAAATATAGAAAAATGTAAACGCTATCGAGAAAAAAGAAGAACATCACATTTAACAACACCAATTAGTACTTCTACTGATGAAGATAAACCAGTTAGTAGCTCTATTGATGAAGAAAAAAATAAAGATAGATTACAAAAAAACAAAGAAAACTATAATGCAGGACAGAAGCATAAAAACATA
Organism: Tricholauxania praeusta; assembly: GCA_949775025.1. Taxonomy (NCBI): domain Eukaryota; kingdom Metazoa; phylum Arthropoda; class Insecta; order Diptera; family Lauxaniidae; genus Tricholauxania; species Tricholauxania praeusta. Next base: position 35,336,143 of record OX459029.1, on the reverse strand, counting down.
GAAAAATGTAAGCGCTATCGAGATAAAAGAAGAAAATCACATCTACTAACACCAAATATTCCTAATCGGAATAATGTACCAAAGACAATTCATAGTTCTCAAATTGCAGGCGCATCCACCCGAGATGTACCTTATGTACCACCTGTCATCAATACTTCACAAATTGCAGGGCCGTCCACTAGATATGTACCTTATGTACCACCTGCCATTCATACTTCATAAATTGCAGGGCCGTCCACCACAGATATTCCATATGTACCACCAGTTATCAATCGTTCTCAAATTGCAGATTTATCAGCGATAGATGTACGTTATAATCTACCTTTACACCCTAACAACGATCCTATCGAAGATAGTGTACAAGAAAGGCATTCTCTATCGCAAGTTGTTCATCCATCTTCACCTATTCAAACATACTCTGCATTTCAACAGAATTCCTCTGCTCATCGACAATTTGAAAAAGATTTTGTTGAAAATGAATTTGGTTATGTTTGCGACATTTGCGATAGACTGTGGTTTAAAAATGACTTGAAGTATTTGAAAAATAATGATACAACTCGAAATATTGCATTTATAAGAACATTGCTCTCAGTATTGTTAAGTATTTGTAATAATACTGAAATGTAATTTTTTTATTTTATGTAAAATTATTAAAAATATAATTGTGTAAGACAATAAATAAATATTCTAATTTACCAAAAACATGATAGTACTTTATATTAATAAAAAAAACAATTCGTTGAAAATTATTCTATAAACATTACAAAACATCATGAAACATCGGCACTCCCGGAGTGCAACCCGCCGTTTTTTTTTTTGTGCCGTTGGCGAATTTGGAAATGACAGCAACAAAACTTAAAAATTGCGTTTGTTGTTGCTTGATGTTGTTGTTTAGCGCTTTTGTTAAATTTCCATGCCCACCACTGCTGTAGACAGCTAAGCGGCATGTAAACACACGCGGAAGTAAACAATGAAAACGATCAGAACAAATAAGCAAATAAAATGTCTAATCCCAGTGCCAGTTAATTTCGCTGTGTAAACGGGTATCGCGATTACGTTAATCTCGTTCAGACAATCTTCATATGTAAACGTGGTTTTATGTGGTCTCAATGAGTACTAGTAACAACTCAACGTTTTTATTTTTAAAATGTTGTAAGTACACATTCTAAGATTACGGTATATGTGAGAGCATATAAAAGACCTTCTCGAAATCAGCTTTTAATACAAACATACGATCCAACAGCAGACCTGTTAGCATGGTACTTCCAATTGAAGTCTACTAGTGGGGCATATACTAAAAGCAAAAAAATGTGATCTTAATTCTCTTTCATGTTTCATTTGTTTTTATAGTTCTTAATTAGTTTACGTGACTTCGGAGTATATTTGGTACTCAAAACTTACGATATTCTTTATTGGATATGAAATGTATGACTTTGAGAAATATCGGCATTAGGGTTGTTGATATTGTATTAAATATCGGATATCAATAATATCGATATTTTTACAGTACGATAAATATCGGACCGATGTATATCAGCGAAAAATAACGATAAGCGATATATCTTAGGAAATACCTTTTTATTTAAATAAATAATAATAGTTACTTATCAAAGTTAAGCATAAATCATAAATAACATAAGCTGCAAATGCCGAAACTTGGCATCATTCCGATGCGTGAGTCTGCTTCGATTGCTCGGAACGCAAAGTTTAAGTACAGACCCTACACGCTCTGAGGACAGCAGAAAAAGATGATTCATCCATAATTTCCAGAACGTCCTGCACGTTATCCGCAGACTGCTTTCTCTTCCTCGAAAGACTACTTGAATCACCAAAAATCTGCACTGCAAACGAGTTGTGATTGGTCTTCATGTGTGAACGAAAATTGCTGACGTTGCCGCTTGTTTTCACATTTTTTCCGCACACATTGCACGACTCGTTTAAATGAGTAACTTTCGTAAAATACGATTTGGAATCTAATTTTTTGTTTTCCAAACTCATTTTACAAAACCACTCGAACTTTGAGTAAATTTGCTGATATGACAGTGACACCGCACCAGCACACTCAACACACTCGAATGCAGAAAACAAAAGAAAATTAGAGAAAGAGACACAGATTGTGTTTCGCAAATTAATTGAGCAGTCAGTTTTTTTTTGAAATTCAGAAAAAAAGCCAAAAGAATTCCGTCATCAACTGATATCATAAACCGATATGATAAATCTGATATCGAATATCGATATATCGTGTGCTAAAAATATCTTGAAAATATCTCAAACGATATCCCTTGAGATATCGATATTTTGATATATCAGTAAATTATCAACAACCCTAATCGGCATTCTAATAGGCTGATTGATATTTTATTAATCAATTTGAATGTGTTGAATTTATATAGGTATTTATTTTACATAAAATTCAAGGAAATGATTTTGAAAAAATCATCAAAACACGCCTACTTTTCTCTGTTCCATGGGAAGTGTATTTTTATTTCTTCCACGGAAGGCCTATTTGTATCCATTTCATGGAAGGCCCATTTTCTTTCTTTTCCATGAAGACTTATTCTCATAACTTTCACGGAAGGCCATTTTTTTTGCAATATTATAGTAAAAATGAGCTTCTAGGTAGCAAAAAACGAAATTTCCGTATGCAAGTTTTTTTCGGAGTCATTTTCTCAATGATATTAGAAAATCCAACATCTTAATGAAATTATACTGTTGCCTTGCTACACGAGAAGATTTCTACTTGAAAATATATTGAAAAATTGCAAAAAAATAAAACATAAAATGCGACAATTTAACAGACATGGCATTAAAAAAAATATATCAGGAGTAACAAAAAAAAGGGATTAATATAATTTTTCGTATGACTTTCTAGTTATTATCAATGTCACATCTACAATACATGTAGTTAGTTCGTAATACGAACTCGTATGCTTCTAGTAGCATATGAGTGACTGCTCCTCTACATAGAGTCGACCAGCTGTTGTGCTCGTTGACGATATTGCTTTTGCTTTTTTGTCCGGATATACGCTCAGCTCAGCACATGTGTTGAGTTGGATATGAAAATATTTTTAAGTTGATGGGATCACACAAAAACTTGCAAAGTTACAAAACAACAAAAAGTAAGGGGTTTCAAATTTAAATCTTCTCGCAAGCAAACGAACACTTATGCAAAAATACTACATGCATACGCTTTCATATTAAATGAGAAATTAAAGGAATTTCCGGTACGGCGCCATATTGTAAAACATGAGTATTTAATTAGAATATTTCAGAAAATACATTTAAAATTCCAGCGGATGTATTTCGAAAAAGGAAAAAAAAAATCTCGACATGAGCATATGTGTAATGCGGAGTGAAGTCGTAGTAGGGTTGGCGTGATTTTTCGAAAGTTTCGGAAAGAAGCTTAGCAGCTTACACGTGTATGAATTTCTAGCTAAGCGGTGGATTTTATAAAAATAAATTTAAAACACAATTCTTATCCTCATCACGGAATGTTTCTTAGAAAGATCTTTTTTTGTTTCAAATAGTTGCACCAAATATATGTGGGATGTTTGAATGAATACTTAAATTGGCGCTCACTTCCGTTTTGTCGATTTGATCCCAACGGATAGACATATTACTGTCGGAGGTGGAATAGCACCACATTAGCGCTTTTTTTCGGCGAGTACAAAACTAAAGAGAAAAGCACTTTATTATGGAAATATACCCAACGAAACTGTGATCAAAGCAACTTATTGCGGACAATAGACGTATGTCTTAAAACTCATCATTGATAAAAGCTAACACAGAAACTTAGAAGGGCAGTCTGCCCACTATGTCATACAAGAAAACTGTGAAATCAGATCTTAGAAGCATGATTGGATATGATGATAAATAATTAGATTTGTTAATCACATGATAGCCACATAGACTGTGCAAAAAAAATGAGAGAGTATAAACCTCAACATGCACATTACAAATTCTAAATTATTTGAACTAATTATAGTCACATTTAATGAACCAATCTTAACATTGGCTTTGAAAATCATCTTCATCATCGAAGAAAGCTTATCAAAACAAAATATTTCTGATATTAGAAACTGTCATTATGTTCCAAAATAAAATCGAAACAAACCAACAATTCCAACGAAACCAAAATTATCAAGATTGGTTGGAAAAGATATCGATTGCGAACTTATGGAAACATCAAACACGTCCGCAGAGCTTCCAAGCACATCAAATTTTTTAACAGTAATACCTCGAAAAATAACTGCTGAGTTTTCAGCACACGTAAGAAAGATTTAAATAATAGATGTCATCGAAAGGATTTCTTCAGAATGCCCTTATAATTAATTACAACAAAGATCAAGAAAAGTTAAATCTGATAAGAGCAAAGTAGGTTTACATTCAAATTCACTTCAAATGGAAGGGGATAAAAGACAGCATTTCAATTTCAACAAATATAAGTCTTTTCAAGTATACTACAATATATAATACTGTTGATTCCTTCCACGGCCTTGTCAAAAGTTCTTTCACGGAACAGGCATGATTTCGTTCAAACAGATCGCGTTCTTATAAAGAAATACGACTCCCGATCGTATAATTGTGGAGCAGATAAATAAGCACCCAATATTATCAAGGTGAGCCTAAGAAGGTTGCAAATGAAGAGTATTATTTAACGGAAAAGGTATGAGCTAAGGTTGTTTGCTGTCACCAATTTAGTTTCTGATAATAATGGACGAAGTTCTCAGCAGAGGTCTAAAATCTGCAAATGAATATTCTACCAAGCATTTGGAAGATTTCGCTTATGTTAATGACATTTGGCTTTTCGCCACAATTTTTAAAAGGTTTAGGGGTTTTCTTTTAAATTCGTTAGAATAATCGAACATTATATTTTCTGGATGCCAAGAAATTTCCGTTCAATTTGTTCTAATTTTTATTTCATGTCATTCAAGTATTTGATTTTTTTTTTTCAAAAATTCTTTGAGCATAAGGTGCGCTCTAATATGCTTGGTGACAATTGCTGCCGCTTGAGCTTTTAATGAATTTCTAACACAAATATATATATATATGTATGTATGTGTAAACTAACATATTTATAATGTTTCCATTATAGAAACGGAAATCTGCTGACTGCAATTTACGTCAGGAAGATTGTTTGGGTGATAGTGGGTTAGCGAAAAGCACAGGTAATTAAAACCCTCTTCAAAGTCAACACAAAATGTCAGCAACATTTTATTTAATTTTTAAAGTGGTTTGCTGTAATTTTGGTACTACTCACACGTCTGTGTGTATGTTAGAATCTTAAATTTTCTTCTCAAAATACCGAAAATTCTAAGACTTCAAAGTAATTTATTTCAATCCTTTGATTTTGCTGCTTGTATTTTAGTGCTGTTCTCGTTTTTGTTGTTCTACTGCTGCTTTAATGGGTACAAAATCAAAATTGTAAAGTCATCTAACGACAACGCTGATTGTCGTCAGCACAAAAGGATTATCTACAGTCGACTGACTACGCACGGTCTGTGCCCGGAAGTATTGTCATTGGCTTTCACAAGCATAGGTATTATATGTATACCATCTATATTTTTTCTGTTTTTTTTAGCCTTTGATGTTTTGTTAGGAAAAAAATTAACCCTTAAGTGAACTTTAAATTGCTCTTTATTTGACATAATAAACTTTGACATGAGTCTTAAATAAATCAGAAGCAAGGACGCTGGTCAAAAGTGGAGAGACAAAAAATTCTAAGTTCTGCTAAGATTATTTTTATAAAAATTATATCCTTAACCACCAACAACATTAACAATTTTTTTTTTAACTTTCACTACCACCGGCATATTTCAAGTCAAAGTTTTTCCAATAAAATACAAAGTTTTGTTAAAAGCCACTAACTCATTGAAAATTAAAGGCTTCACATATTTCGTTTTTGCTTTACAAACAACATCACTAAGCGTGCTTTTATGCGCTATATCCACAGTTCAAGTTGTACCAATTTGCGGTGGCTTAATTAATGTTGACCCTTGGCAAATCATGAACTGGTACATAAAGTATACGCGCAGTAAAGGTACACATTTCATACATTAGTAAATGAATAAAATTGGCTCCATTTAACCATAATATTTGCACATTTTGTTTGACCAATAATTTACAGTCAACAGCCGAATGTGAGTAAAATTCGAACAAAGGAATAGGAACAAATTTACACTGTGGCAGTCATGGCTTTCTGGTTACGCTTAATGAGCAAACAATGGCAGGACGTGAAATTTTTAATATAAGTCCATATTTTTTCAATATTTGCTATCTGTTTAACAGATTTTTCAATTGCACTATATATATAGGTAGAAAAATCTTAAGCATTATCTTACACAAAATTATCTTTTTATAAATAACATAACCCAAATAGTTTTTAAATATTTTTCAAACAAAAGTTGGGTAAAAATATTTCAAACAATATTCACTCTAAGGCAAAGTTTTTTTTGCGAAGTCTTGAATTTACTGAACCCAGTTGTGCCCACGCCTCAGGACTCTGAAATATGAAAAAAGCTTCGAAAAATAACTGGAGCGGTTACTTTAAATTAACTGTGATTTTTTAAGAATGTAATGATATAAGGATATTTTAAAATCTCTTCTTAAACGACATACTCCTTATCTTTTTTTATTATTGTACTGAGGTTAACAGTCGATTTTAAAAAATAGTTCCAGAACCAAACATTCTTAAAATTCAAAGGATATATGCACAAATCCGCCAGAATAAACGTTTTAGCTGGCCTCTTTTTTTGGAGTTCATCTTTTAGCCATAGTTTTTCTTGAAGCTAAGGCTGTCTTGAATTAATATTCAAGGTTGTTCAATTAAAATTCAGACAGCTATTTTTTTATTTAACTTTATATGTAACTTTTCATGTTTTTTTTAACTTAAATGCAATTTTAACCATGTCTCCCTTTGAATTTTAATTGTTCCTCCTTGAATATTAATATATATTAACATCAAAATAGTCTTAACTTCAAGAAAAACTATAATCGAAGAGTGTGCTCTAAAAAAAAAGATGACAATTTCGATTTTTTTTGGAGCAGCCTCTTCAAACATGGTTTTTCTTGAAGTTAAGACTATTTTGAATTAATATTCAAGGAGGAACAATTAAAATTCAAAGGAACACATAGTTAAAATGGCATTTAAGTTAAAAAAAAACATGAAAAGTTGCATATAAATATTGAATATTAATTCAAGACAGCCTTAGCTTCAAGAAAAACTATGGATGAAAGATGTACTCCAAAAAAAAACGAGGCCAGCTAAAATGCTAATTCTGGCTAGAGACGACTAATTTGTCTATATTTTGTGGGTGACCGTTTTATGAAAAGTTCTAACAACCTGGTTGCGTCGTTCGCGGGTTCGATCTAGAGAGCTGAAATTTTAGGAGAATTTTCTTCAAACCAGATTCTGTAATATAAGTATATAGGACCGCAATTTTTTTAAAAAATTAAAACACCTTTGGAAGTGTTTTGCCCGCATTTTCACCCACACGAAAAATGTGGGCATAGTTTGACAACAGTTGGTGGCATCTCCCATACGACTAAAATATCTAAAATGCTACATCTTGGCAGCTAAGGGGACGTCCATAGTTACGTTAGTCAAAAAAAGGGGGGAAAGGGCCCAGAAAAATCACACCAAATCTCACCAAGGAGAGGAATTATGAAAAATATTAAAAAAAAAATTTTTTTTGGGTCTAAAAACTAGTGAAAAATAGTTTTTATATTTTTTTTTTTTTGTTTCGTAAGCTTTTAAAGTATTTTTGACCTCAAAGTTCACAAAAAATAATTGAAAAGATTTTATTTCTATTGGCTTATTAAATTTTTGTTTTTTCTTAGATTTTTTCGATTTGTTCGCATGAAAAATGAAGAATAACACAATAAATATAACAACTATCAACAAATATATTATATATTTTTTTTTGCAGGTCTTAAGTCAAAAATACTCTACTAGCCCACAGTTAGAAAGTGGGACGACACCAATGATAATGGACACTCTTGGCATGCACTTCAACTATATTGCTAACGTTATGGAGATAAAAAGTGACTCTCAATAACATGATTCAGACGAGAGGATCAATGATGGTAGAGTGGGAGAGACTGGCAACCGAATGCGGTACAAATTTAATGATTGCTCAAAATGAAAACCCGTCTTCACTGAGAATATCCAGTATGACAGAAATGTAGCGGAAGCCAAATCCTTGTTGTTTAGATGTGTTTATAGTCGCCTTGAATACAATCTTGGAAATAATACGTACCTACTTAATGACAATCCAATCAATAAGATAAGCGTTGTTTTCAAAACGAAAGGAGGATTATTGAATTTGAACTATATGCCACACAGATCAGATCTTTCAATACTTTGCAGCTTCTGCAATATGAAGACACGAGAAGATACCTGTCATCTTATTGCAGTATGCCCTGTTTTGAAGGAGTTTCGGATGAGGGGTTTTAAGAAGAACTGCCTGAATTATTACGAGTTGCTTAGTATATTAAACAGAGAGAAAGGATGGAATGTTTTGAATAGTTATGTTGTTGCCGCGCTACGTTATAGAAGATACATATTGAAGAAGATTTTTAAAATCAAACTTTAAATAGCATATATTTTTATATTAAGATCTTTCTTTTTTTGCTTTTATAATGATATATTTATATTCAAATTGTCAGTCTGGTAGACGGCCATAGGACAAACCATTGAGACTTAAGTATATATAATCACTATTTATAATCTTTTTATTTGAAATAAAGTCAATTAACTAACTAAACTTATACCAAAAATTTGAAAAATACATGAAAGTGGAAATGTCATTAATAGCTGCTATTAATGACATTTTTGAAAGTTAATAGTTTTCGCTAATTCCATATGTAAGCCGTAATGGAGCTTACCTCACTGAAGCCAAGCAACTGCATCAATTTAACTTAATTCAAGCGAAACAAGGGTTATAAAATTATCTTATGTTCTCCAAGTAAATTCTTCTTGAACGGTATCTAAAAGGTGTAGTATATTCAATAGTGTGCAATTTTAAATAGTAATTAAAAGCATTTGGGAAACCAGATTCTATTGAACAAAAAAGAAAATAAAATAATCTCAGTAACGTAAAGCTTAAAATTGCTTAAAATAAGAAAAACAACAAAATAACAACTAAAACTAAGTAAAACAAAACTCAATACATTATACTAAATGTGTACATGCATACATACAAAGATGAAGAAATAACGTTTAATGACTCACGAATTGAAGTTTTGAAGGATGTTTGCACACTTACCTTAAAAGATAAGAAAATAAACTGGCATTAGAAAATTTAGGTTTTATAATAATAAATCGTTTAAAAAGACATCAAATATTTTTTTTATAAATTTTATTTTTATAAGTGTAATTCTAGTATATCAGTGTAATTATACGCTTCCTTCTTTTAAGGGTAATCCGAGCACATAAAATAATTTTTTAACATATTTTTAGGCAATACTCACACTTTCGACATTGTTAATTTTTGTGGCAACAAAAACTTACTTCGATAGAAGTTTCATCTTTAGAAGTCAAAAGGCAAAATACGCAAAAAATGTTTAAACAGCACAAGAAATAAATTTTTTGAACATACATACATATATATTCTTAAACCATACACCCGGAGTCAGGCCCGGACTAAGAAATTTGCCGCCCCTAGGCAGTTGCAAAAATTACCGCCCTCCCTCCTCAAAACTTCTTCATAAAGAACATAGTTTACATAATCCTATATATATGTATAATTTTTTTGATTTCCATAAAAATATTTTTGATGAGCAAAAAAAAAAAAGAGGTCCTCGTTTTCTGAACGAAAAGCACTAGTAAAATGAAAACAATATTTGCAATACACTTCAACATTTTCAATCAGAACAATTTCTCAAAGTTTCCGCCAATATTTGCCGCGCTTTAAGTCTCGCCTCCCTAGGCACGTGCTTACTCTGCCTGTAAGGTTAATCCAGGCCTGCTCGGAGTATACTGATTTTGTCATTCCATTTGAAACCATTTAAGGTAATTGAATAAAGTTTTTCGCAATTGAAAGCAATTTTTCGAATTAGAAAGTATCTTGTATAAGTAAAATCTTTAATGCACTATACTAAAGTTTTGAGTTAATAAAACCAAATTTCAAAAAAGCAGAAGCAATGATTCGAAAAGCTCTCGACACGCACTAAGGGGCCGTCCATAAATTACGTAAGTCAACATAGGGGGAAGGGGGTCTGGCAATGTCTCACCAAATCTCACCCTAGGGGGACGGGGGGGGGGTTAAACGAAAATCTCACGCCAACTTTATAATGCAGAAAATATACATTATCACAGCAGATTACATCTAAAAATAATAGGCAAATCTCACGGAAGGGAGGGGGGGGGTCCCGCCAGAACTCACCGAATCTCACAAAGGGGAGGGAGTGGGTCCGAATTTTCAAGAAAACATCTTACGTAATTTATGCACGTCCCCTAAGCGAATTTTTGCAAGTGGGCGCGTAGCATGAAATAAAAACTATAACGCTATAGTTACTGAGATAATTATTTAAAGTAATTCAAATAAACTTCACGCAAATACTAGAAGTGCTTCGGCCTGCCACTAGAAAAGTAGAGAAATTTCGAAAGGAGGGCGTGGGACTTATTAAATGTCGACCACATGAGTAAAAACTTTAAAACGTTATTCTGAAGGAGTTATTTAAGTTCTAAATTAATACTAGGAATAGTTCCAGGAAGTTCTGAACAGTAATCAGTTCAATTTTGATATGAGAGAGTGACACCACCTATACAAGCAGGATTTTCAAAACGCTATACATAGGGCTATGTAATTGAATATTGCCAAATTCAATTTGGAACGTTAAGTCAAACTACTTAGCATGGTGGAAGAAATACCCTTTTAATTAAAATTAGAATCTTACGCACACTTTGACTGTTAATGTGGTGTAGGGTATATAGTTTTGGCGAGTCCAAAGCGAACACTCTTACCAGACTTATTTTAGTTTACAATTTCAGCAAGTCATGTACTTGGAAAAACAGCTTATTATAGATTATTTGACAGTTTCTTAGCGAGTGATGCCAAATTTGGTTCATTATAGATAACTATCTTATAATGGCTTAAAAAATTGCTACCAAATCACTTTGAGAGGCTTTATTTCTTTGAAGTGCAATTAATATTTATTAACTGACAAATTGTCAAACATATTTCTGCAATAATATGCATTATCTGCTGGCTTAAAGAATTGGTTACTAGCGAATAAAGGCCAACAACATGAATTGTTGCAACCATTATTTGTATTTTTCTGGGTCAGAGTTTTGCTTATTTTTCTCTTCCAATTTGGTAGCCTATCTTTTACCAACTGACTGTGTCTCGCTGTCTGTTTGCCCAATGTTCACTTCCTTCTGTACGCCTGTCTGGCAATTTTGCTATTTTAAGCACTGGCACTGAGCCTTTGCTGCTGCTGCCTCAGCAAAACCAAATAGAACATACAAAATGTCATTCGCTTTTCTACTTTCTATTCGTAAGCAACTTCATTTATACCGCGCAATTTTCTTGACAAGTGGGTGGTGCTGCTATTTCGCCTATTTTATCCTCCTTAAAGCAGCATGCTTTGTCCCTACATCTTGCGCGCCTAAAATCCTACAGCATCAGTTCGTTGTGCTAGGTTGTAAATGTTTTGAACTTTGGGAGAACACGCGCATTATTTGATAAAGCCTTTGGAGGCGTATTTATAACAGTCAAGTACATGGCAGGCAGGGAGTCAGACAGACAGAGAAAACGTTGCTGATGCAGCTACTTGGGCTTTGCGAGAGGTTGATTTGCCGTACAGTGGCTCATCAAGGCAATATCATTGTAAAAAAAAATAAATGCCAGCTCGATTTGGCTCGACGAAAGTATTACTTTCATAATTTTTCTGAATGAAAGGTGCGAGTATCAGTTACTACTCAATAAATTTTAATTCAAATGAAACAAATCGAAAAAAAATTTAAAAAAAAATCTCCAAATTTAAATGAGCTCTAAAGTTCTAAACGATAAAAAGGATATTCTTAAATTCAAAACAGCTAGAGGGGAACTATCGAAAACCAATTTGTATTCTTCAAATCTGCGACAACAGTTCCTACAGTATGCCACTGTCCAAAGCATGAAACTATAGAGAAAAAAAGCATCAAAGCAGCAAAAAACAGCCGTAAGAATACAAAACATGGCAGCAATTTGAGAATTCTCTGATTACAATGTCAGCATGTTTTTTGTATGGTTTGTATTTTTATCTTCGTTTACTTTTTGTGTTCTTGTTTTCAACATTTTTTGCAACTTTTTTTTTTCGGTATCATGTCTTTCTTATGCCAGTCAGTTGCTGCCCATCTTCGTAGTTTCGCTAAGACTATAAATGCAGTTTTTGGATTTATATTGGCGCCTCCTGTTGGCCTATTGCCAAGGAAGTTGGTCTTTAGGTTTGCATTGATTTTCTCAACTTATTTGCCTTGGCAAACAACGTTCAGCAAAGAAAAACAACACGAAATGTAAGAAAACTTTAATAGCTGATAAGGAAGGAAAATGTTAAGCAAAAACTTGTCGAGTTGATAGAAAAACTTTTATTAGGCACGAAAGAAAATTTTTCTGTTTTGTTAACTTAAGCTATTTTTATATAAACTGCTATTGTACTTTAATCGAAATTAACACACTTCAGCGAAGAGTTTTTCATTCATTTAGTTGAAGTTGTCCTAACAGGCTCAAGTAAATTGACTCAATGTTAAATAAAGATAATGAAAAAACCTCTTATTTGGGAAATGTAATTAAATAGTGCCTTTTCAAATTTCTTGAAAACATAATCAATAACACTACTCTACAAATTTACAAAAACTTTTACCACAACGAATGGCGATAATATTTTCTATAGTTAAATTTTCCGTAGAATCCAAATATTGTAGTGGTTTTTTCATAAATGAGGAAAATTAAAAAAATGCACTGTTGAGTGCACATACTTTACACAATAATTGAAAAAACTAAAATTGTAAGCCAATCAGTATTACATTTTTGTATGTTCTAGAGAAAAATCGGACCAAAACGTATAAAATTTGCCATAAATATTTGTGGTATGGCAATCCTAGAGAAATCCATTTCTTCAATTTAATTTTAACAAATTTCAACTTTGAATTTAATTATATGGGTGCTAGGAAGTTAGCCCTCCTATCCTATAAATAATTTCATTAGAAAAATTTTAAATGCATATATGCTTATGGAAAATTCATAGCTTAAGAACCTAGAGCGTTATTAACATATATTTATAAATGCAAAAACCATTTTTCCTTATAAAACAGTTTTGTTTTAATCAAATAAAACTAATGAACACATAAAGTGATTCTTTAAATTTAAGATTTCTTTTTTGTTGTTGATTACATATTTTATTTTTTTTTTCTTAGTCTTAAGAAAGATTTTGTAATTATTACGAACACATTTTTTTTGAAGACATTCATGTAGATCGTTATTGTTATGAGTGATATATACTATTCTTTTGTAATTCGTTGCGTCTGTTCCTGTTATAATTCCCCAACATTAACTGGTTTTTACGGTGCCGTGACATAACCCCCACGGACATAATCCCCATTTCATAAGCCCCCAAACACCAAAAATCCCCATTTCGTAAGCCCCCAAACACCAAAAATGGGGATTGTGTCCGAATAATTTGCGGAGGGGGTTACGTCACTGCACCGGTTTTAACATTGATGTAAAAATGCTCTAGTTTCGCAAATTATGACTATTCCTTTGACATATAACTATGTATAATGTTTTTCAATACAATTTTTGGACTTTCTCAATGCTTTTTCGATACATTTAAAATTTTCTATAAACTTAAGCTTTTTCAATGTTATCCGTGGTATTCTGTTTTTTCGCTTTTTTTTTAATAACATTCAACTTTTCCGATAAGTTTACGCCTCCATAGACTTTTTCGATATTGTTCGTTAGTTACCGAATTTGTTGATACCTTTCAATAAGTTCCAATTTTTCTCAATATTTTAATGAACTTCAATTACATACGAATTTTATCGACTTTTTTTGACATATTTCGGACTTTATCGATTTTTTCGATATTTTCCGTAAGCTTGCGAATGTAAATAACTTATAGTATAATTTTTTGATAAGCTTCGATTTTTTCGATGAGTTCTGGTAGTTTTTGATATTTGGCGATCACTTCAATTTTTTGAAATTTGTTGAGTGTTTATAACTTTTTAAAGTCCTTCTCAATTATTTTAATTTTTCAATTTCTTGAATTTTTATAATCCTTAAAGACTAAACCTTCTTAATTTGTTAAAATTTTTCAATTTTAGAAATCTTTAAAATTTGTTGAATTTTTATAATTTTTAAAGGTACGACCCTTCTCAATTTTTTTTTAATTTTCAATTTGGGAAATTTTTTTAACTTTAATAATTCTTAAAGACCTTCCCTCCCCCTCTTCTCAATTTTTCCAATTTTTGAAATTTTTCAGTTTTGGATTTTTTCTGAATTTTTACAATTCCTAAAGACCATCCCACTTCTTCTCAATATTTTTAAAATTTGGAAAATTTGTTGAATTTTTATAATTTTTAAAGAACTCCCCCTTCTCAATATTTGTCGTAATGTTCTTTTACCGATTTTTTAGATAAGATTTTAAGTTTGAAAAACTTGATTAGTGTGCATTTCTGATCCCGTATTTGGTCGCTGATTCGACCTGTAATGCCTAGTTTTGAAATGTCTACGTTAAAAAGTTAAGTCCCAAACTTTCATGCAAAAAACAAAATTTGACTGATATATGATTATTTGGAATAGTTGATCAGTTTTCTTTCCAAAAATTTTTTTAAAGTCTGTTAATTTTATTCTTTACTGTATAATGTCCGATTTGTCCAATGGCTCTCCATGAACTTCAACTCTTTTGTTAACATAGATTTTTATTTATAAAATTCAATACTTTTTGACTTCTTCTTTGATCTACATATATACTTTTCGATAACTTAAGAGTTTTATAAGTTTACTTACACGTTTTGCGTATAATTACATTTTAGATTATGATACTTTTTTTTCTGGTGTTGCCAAGCATTAAGAAACGCTACAAATGAACTTTGAACCACAAAAGGACCGTGTTTGGTCGAAACTTATTGAAAGACATTGAAAAAGTTGAAAATAATCAAAAAGGCATTTACAAAATCGATATTAGCCTAAGCTTATCGAAAATTATTGAAAAAACCGAAGTAATTCGAAACTTATCGAAAAAGTTAAAACTTTCTCAATTGAACAATTATGAAATGAAATATTGCAGGTAAATTAATAAAATTCAATAATAAGTATTTATGTTCAAAACGAATATAACTTATACAGCCTTGTCTTCATTTGTTTTATGTTTTAGAGCATCAGTTTTGCCTGAATCGATTTCAAAATTTTTGAACCCAAATGACCTTTTTTATGGTGAATTTTTAGTTCAGTATTTTGTTATTGCCTTTCCATGGCCTTACTTTTTCGATTTTAATTAAACCTCATAGGAATTTGCGGAATCTCAAGTTGCTTTTCACAGTCAAATTAAACAGTAAATCAATTATTTGCTTTGATAAAGAAAATAAAATCATAACAATCAAAATTTAATACAATCAAAGCACATAATTTTCACAAAACTACACACACACACACACACATACATACGCACAAATTAATATAATCCAATAAACGTAACACAGCAAATTAAGTTATAACAAAAAGAAAAATAAAACCAAGTATAAATGCCGTAAAATATGCAGCATTACTTTGCAAAACAAAAAGCCCTTTTGTAGATGTCAGAAATGTGTTTATGTGAATGTCTGTTTGTCCAGTTTACATCAAATCAATTCATAAGCATTCAAAACAACACTCCCCAATACAGACATACTACATACACACACGCCTACAAGTTATTAGAGCCACCGTAGTCGTATCAAAGACTTGGGGTTTGTTTGCATCAACATCATCGTCATCATCATCAGATTTGCCGGCAGACTAACGCCGAACAATATGGACGCAAATAATAATGACCAACACGCTACTGCGTTAGAGCTGATGCGTTCATGCGAACATTTTGCCCTAGCGGACACTTAACACTGAGAAAATTTGGTTTGGTTTTATTTTTACTTTTGTTTGAAATTTAAAAATCAAAGAAAGTTTTCTAGGAGCAAAATGACAACATGAAGTGCAGCTTAGACGAACTGCTCAATTGAAAATATTTTAATAAATATGTTTACAGTGTACGTCACCAACTTAAAGTCAAATTCAAGCTCGAGGGTGAATTTTAATAAACAGACCAAAACTGACCCACAAGTAATTTTGAGGGGGACGATGACCGGTAAGCGATAGCCGTCAGCTCTGGCAGGGCGCTTCGTTTGCTTAGATGCGTTCGTGTGAAAACTAAAGGCACAGCACTAATATTTTCTGCTTCTGTTCTGAAGCCCGCAACGTGCGTATGTTCGTTTTGAATAGACATAGGCGTGCGTACAGAGATAAACCATCAAAGAAAATTGTTTTATGCTGCCTTACGGCGAGTATGAGTATTTCAGCAATGAACGCAATTATTTTTATCGTAAAACCTGTGGCGGTGGTTGAGAAGGATGCGAGTTTTTATGGAACTTATTGAGCTAATATCAGTCACGGTATGAGGAAGGAAAGACATTGAAAATTATCAGGAAATATTTTAAGATTTCTTGTATACGATGAAGTAAATTAGTTTACATTATGAAAAAGTTGGAAATAATACGATTTTAACTTAGTGGTATGCGCCGTTTTGTTTTTGCTTTTTGCACCTTTCTGAATATTTTGATGAGATGTTTCATCGGCTTGAAGAAAATAATGAAAAAGCCTTTGAAGCTGAAGTCAAGCCATATTATTTCTTTCGATTTTGACCCTAAACCATTCCTTTTTTATCGTCTAAAGAATATGTTTGAGAAGATGCCACTGACGAGAAGTTGAATACACATTTTCAGTTATGGAAACACATAATTCAAACTCCGTGATAATTGAAACGCAATATCATCAAAGCGCTTTCCAAACATTTCAAAACTTGTTTGTTTTGATTAGAACAATTTGAGTGCAGTAATAATGGTGATCGTTAAAGCATATATTTGCTATTATGATTAAGAAAACGCCCCGCTATGAAAAATTTAGATATGCCTTGGCAAAAAGAGCATAGCTGTATAAAAGTTAATGGTAAGAATATGAAGTGTTGCTTTACGACGCTTCAGCTGAGAGAATCTATATAAATGAAACTATAGCTTTTTCGATGTTCGCATATCACGCAAAAATTGCTTGATCAATTTCATTCAAATTTATTTATGGTTATTCCTTAGACGCTTGGTGTCAATCTCCAATTAAAGTTGTCACGATATTCCTGTTAAATATAGTATCAAAATATTTAAGTTTTAAAATTGCTAAAAATATTAATTTCACACATAGAAATATGCATGTAAGCCCCACTTAGCATTTAGATGATAATTTTTTTTTTAAATCACCTATGCGAGTCATTTTTGACTACTATTTATGACCAAAAAGTGATTACAAGTCATAACTGAGAAAACGAATAAAAAAAAAATCCAAAAATCACATTCCGATCTACCCAATGACCTAAAACTGATTGCACAGGAAAACAGTAACAATATTATCACTTTTTGATCTATGTAATGATTCGAATATGACTTTAGAACTTATTCTTGAAAATGTATTTTAAATAGTGTTCTGTTTTGTAGTTCATAATAACTTTACTAGAAGTAGATAATATATAAATACTCTTACAATTAGTAAAATTATGCATATGGAGCTGATGTTGATAAAAAGAACGGCAAGGACTCGCGAAGGAACGTGAATGCGAAAAAATTTAAGTCACATGACTCGCTAATGATTAGAAATATGACTCAAAAAAGACTCGCAAATGCTTACGAATATGACTGAAATATGACTCGAAAAAGACTCGCATATGATTAGAAATATGACTAAAATATGACTCGAAAAAGACTCGCATATGACTCAAAAAAGACTCGCAAGTGATAAGATATATGACTCGAAAAAGACTCGTAAATGATTAGAAATATGACTCCAAATTGAGTCAAAACTGATCAGAAAAACGGGTCATAAACGACTCTTCAAGAAGAGTCGCGGACAGGGTATCATTTTCTCCCGACAAAAGTAATATTTATGATCAGAAAATGAGCGCATTTATGATCATTTTAATCAGACAGAGGACTCGGAAAAGACTCGAATGTGATCGGAAATTTCATAAAATGCTGGCTAGGGCATAAAAAATCGTTGAATGGGAATCGAATGTATTTGTTAGTGTGTGTGCTATGTTTTTTGTCGTTCTCATGGCAATTTAAAAAAAAAACTAAATTGTTTACTAAAAATTTTGAATAAAATTTTTAAATTTCTGAAAATAAAAGCTGTTTGCTTAGGAAGAAAATATTTAAAAAATTATTAAAGTTGTATTCGAAAATTTGTGAAATAAATTTAAAAGGAACTTAGAGCTAATGGTTTATATGCTTAAGTATTTGTATATTTGTAGCAAAAATCGTTATAATACATATTGTTATCACACAATTTACAGAGATTTAGTATATATACTTTTCTTCTGAAAAATATTTTTTTTTTTATATAAAGAAAGAAAAAATAATAAATACGAATTTTTAAGCGGAGGGTGGCTACCCAAAACCTCCAAAAATGGTTTATATATTTTGCAATAATATGCATCATTATATCATTATAACCTGGTACGTTAGGGTCCTTTTGGATGTAAATAAGGTAAAGGCACATTAAATTTTATGGCCTGGTACTTTTATGTTCATAAGTGACCGAAATAACTTTGATTATAACTAAATTAAAAACAGGCTACGCGTACAAAGTCGCAATGATTAGCTAGTCGTTTAATAAAAGTGTAAAAAAAGTCTTCTTTTTGTATAAAAAATGTATGTATGTATGTAATCAATTTTCAGCAGTGTCACGTCACAAATAACGCTCAGCTGCTGACAGAGCTACTGTTTCAACACTTTCGTATAATGATTGCTACTTGAGTTCTGCTTTACTTCGATCCGCTCCACAATGCAGCGGACTGTGTACAAATATTTCGACATTAAGGAAAAAAACACGTCAGTATAGAACTATTTAATGTTAGCTTGGGATTGAAATAGGCAATTTTATATAAAAAAAAATTCACATATAATGAAAATTTGCTCTATAATTTTTTTTATAAGCAATTATTCAATATTTTATCAAATTTCATTATTTTATTTTGACCAAACTTCTAAATATCAACAAATATTGTAGATGTCAACAGTTTAATACAATGCTGTCAAAAATAATTGTATGACATATCATCAAAGATGTCAAACTAAATGATAAATGCATCATTTTAGCCACAGCTCGATGGCTCTAATGACTGATGTTTTTTTGACACTTCGAAAAAAAAAAAAAACCAAATTATTAGTAAAACAGAAAAACACCCTCTAAATGCCAGCAAATGATTTCATTGCGTGTAATTTTCTGTGAGCCACCACCCCATCCTCGCATTTATGTGTAACTACTGTGGTTTTTGGCTCTGACTCATTTTCAACATGAAAATCAGCCTCTTTTTTCACATGCATGAAAATTTTCTTTTTTTCTGTCAAAGGTCGTCTGTCAAAGTGCCAATCTCACAGAGTGCGAAAAATGTAATTTTGAAAATTTGCTCATATAATAAGAGAAGAAAAACACTTGCAAATAATGGAATGGAAAAATCCAAAAATAAATGCAAAACTTGTGCTACAGCAATTTGAGTATTCTATCTACTGTTTTTGTTATACTTCAGAACATGTGTTCGCAATGTCCTTAATATGAGTGCGTTTTTCCCAGCAAACATTTTTGATAGCGGAAGAGTAATATATATAAATCTGTGAGATTATGGTATTAGTCGCGCGTGAGCTATAGTTTGTTCCGTGGAATAGTTTCAAGCGATTGCTGTAGAAGGCGAAATTAGAATACTTATAACGTCATCGGAACTCGGAATTAATATTTCATTTTATTCACAAAACATGCACGGTTATTTGAGTGTGGTATATAGTATGTAGGTACAATGCAAGTAAGAAAAAAAAAAGAGTAATATCGAGTCATAATGTTTTAAAATTTATGAAATTTAAAAATTGTCCTTAATGCCATTTCAGCTCTTCGGTACATTTGTACTTTTTTCGGTACATTTGCATCGTGAAAAATCGTGTTGAGTACATTCGGCACATTTGGACTTTTGTCAGTACATTCGGTGCATTTTCAGTAAATTTTCGTTAAATTTTCAGTACACTTCGCCAATTTAAAATTTTGTTTGTAAATTTATCGCGAATAATGCATTGTGGCAATTTTTTCTAATTTTAGGTAACTTTTTCAAGTTCATTTCCACAAAACCTAAGTGTCATCAATGATTTCAAATGTTGGCTGGGGTGTGATGTACTTTGCACATTTACCATATTATTTTATTTCGGTCCGATTTTCATTTTTTTTTTTTTTTGTTGTGAAATTCCATTTAAGTTTTTCTGTTTCATTTTAGTTTTCATGTGTGCTTTTTCTGACATGAAAAATTGCCAAAGTTATTAAAATCATCGAAAAGTTTGTATAGCCTCACATGTGTAATTAAACATTTTGTCCAATTAGGCATGTAAAACACTAATGAATATTGCATTTTTTAGTTAATTTTTTGTATATTATTTTGCTGATTCTTTTTGTTAAATTGTTGAGCTCAAATTATTGTACAGCAATAATTCTATTTCAGATTATTGTCATTATTACTATCCGATATCCGATATTTTTAACGACTCTTATGTAGTACATATATTTTGTTAAATTAAACTTTTACATTTAAGTTAACGTTCTTCAAAAAACCAAAGGTATAATTTATTTTCATTAGTGTCTTTAAACCAACCAATAAAATTGAGAGTAAGTCAGTAATGTTGGCACTGCAAAGTTTGTATTGGAGGCTCTATAGAACAAAATATGACTTCTTACCTCCAGGTATGCTCGTATGTTATGGCAACAATTGTCTTTAAATATTTCAAGTCCATATTCATAAGTGCCGAAGAAATGCTATGAAATGAGTAGGTTGGTAATATTTATGGTCCTAAAATTCAGTTCATATGTAATTCAAAGCTTAAAATAAAATTATCCCCCACATTATTTAAATTATCCAATGAATTGGAGAAAATAAAACCATATGAACAATTTAGTAAATAATTAAAATAGTGAACTACTTAATCTTGTTCGTTGTACGGGAAAAATTTCCCTCTCAAATAGTTTTTTCTTGCCACATATTGTTGGCTTAGAGTGAAAATGTGCCAAGTCCACTTTTTTCGAAAATTGAGATTTTGATGGAGTTAGAAAGGGAAAGTAAGAATACATCGAATGCGAAATAATCGTATACCTGTTTCATTTTTCCGTGTCGGAAAACACTGAAATGCAATTATGCTAAGTCAAAAACTTCTTAAAAAAAGTGCCAAGCTCCATCAAATCAAGTAGTAATTTTAGCAAAGGAGTGCAATCGTATTGAATAATTGCATTACCATTTACTAAAAAACTACATTTAAAATTTTTAAAAATAATTACAATTAGGAACATCAATTGGTTTTAAGTCCCTCCTGTAAAATTTAAAAAAAAGTACTTGGCACATTTTCACTCTAAGCTAACGATCTGTAGAAAACAGAAAGTGCTGAGAAATCGGAAAGTGTTGAAATGATAAAAAATGTCTGATACATGTTAAAAAATTCGACATGATGAAAAAAACTCATAAGTTAATAGCTAATCAAGAAATTATGAAAACTCAACTTAAAAAAATCGTAAAATTTCTAAAATCAATATATAAACTTGAGCAAATTGATGTCCTATAATTGAAAAAATTTGGGTTGACACCCTCTGTTTCGTGTAGATAATTTGTTTCCTGAACTAACTGTAAAAACCTTAGTTCATGTCCTTTCGATAGATTTTTTTAATGGCCTTGCCTTTTAATTTGACATTGATTTTTTAAAATCAAAAATGTTCCAGAAAAAAAACTGAGGTTCTTCACTTTGAATACGTTAAATTTCTGATGACGTTTATTTTTAGTTTAAGAGAAAAAACTCATTGGATATTTCGGCATTACTTTTTGCACCGGCGAAAGTATTGCTGAAGTATTAACGCCCTTATTGAGAAAAAACCTCAGCTTTTTTTCTAGAATATTTAAAAAAAAAAAATCAAAACAAAAGTTTCCATCTTCGAAAAAAGTTAAATTTATTTTTGATTTTGGAAAAATAATTACGACTATTCGAAATACCATTAAAAAATCTATCGAAAGCGCTGAGAGTAAGATTTTTGCAGTCCATCCAATAGGACAATACTTTGACCAAGATTGAGGTCGATCGGTTGTATTCGATTTTTGGCCTAGGACATAAGACATGAATTGCGTCATATGTATGTTCAGGGAGTCAAAAATGTTGAAAAACTAAAAATAATGCGGATAAATCTAAAAAATTTAAAGTCTCGTAAGATGTTAAAAAACTCGTTAAATGTTGAAGGAATGTTAACGTGAAAAATATTGAAAAGATTTTTAATATATAAAATGTTTAATGTTTAATATATAAAAAGTCGAAAATTGTTTTTGGAGTCGAAAAATTTTGAAAAATTTAAGCATGTTTATAGTGTTGAGAAATTCAATAAGTGTCAACACAACCGAAAAATGTTGAAAAAATTGAAAAATGATGAAAATGTAAAGATGCAGACAAAATGGAAATAAAATTGAACTGTTAGTCATTAGGCTTTCAGCAATTCACTCTAGAGGGGTTTTCATTCATGACCGCCAGCAAATTTTACAAATAAAAAAAAAAAACGTTTAAAACAAGATAAAGTTATCATTGGGGCCGTCCATTAATGACGTGAAGTGTTTTTTTGAAAATTCGGATCCCCCCCTCTCCTTGGTGAGATTTGGTGAATTCGAACTGCACCTCTTTTCCGTGAGACTTTATATGTTATCTGCAATACTATTGTATAATCTCTGCAATACAAAGTTGACGTGAGATTTTTATTGACCCCTCTCCCCCTAAGTGAGATTTGGTGAGATTTTTCTGGACCCCCTTCCCACCTATTATGACTCACGTTATTTATAGACGTCCCCTTTTATGTTTCGGAAAAATTTCATAAATCAGATTTCTTCGAATATCAAATGTTATTTATATAAGTAGCAAAACTTCGGTAGATTCTTCAAAAAATTAAACCTTCAAATCAGCAGTAGGCGTCGAACTAACACTTTTCATAATGTGCATTGAAGCGATTTGAAGTACATGACCCTATCCGAAGTAGGATAACAATTCCATATAGTCAATTTGCTAACCATATACCGGTAACCGATTGTTTGCAAATAGTGGATATCCAAACTTTCTCCACAACATTTTATTTACTTAGTTAAGTAACTAATTTTAGACCGAGCTAACTTTCACATCTGTACGACTAAAAATATGTATGGGACAATACACTAATTTTGTTCATTTTTGGAAGATTGTAGTAGTTAAAGCAAGATCTTACGAGGCGCGCTAACGCTTCGTCTCGGCAAAAATGTCTAAGATATAATTCATGAAGCAAAACTGAGGTTATCGAAGTCTGTTAAGGGAACTAAGGACAGCGATAATTTGATTCAGTAAATTAATAACTACACAACTAACTCAATATTATTGTATGAACAATCAAACATATATTACCAATTTTACTTGACAATTCACAAAGCAAAATATTTTACGTCGAGATGCGTTAAGTGTAGTTACGAATGCTTTCAAGATGTCAACATATTGCTTCGTTTATCTTATCCAGTCAGACAAATGTTAATAATAATCCAAATGTCGCACTCAAATGTGTTTATTAAAGCCATTCACAACGCCACTTTGCAAAGACATACAAACAACTCGTATATATGTATGTATATAGATATACATTAGGGCAGTTTATTTTAGACCAAAATTTTATTCTTTGTGTTCACATGAAATCTAATAGTTAGGTTGAATTTAGAAATTCTATGATATATTTCAGCTATAAATTATACTTTAAGTGATTTATCATCATCCCATAAGTCTTTCCATAGAATAATGTGGAATAATTCACATTCCCAGATTTGTTTGTACAGTCTATATACATTTTTGTATTTAATGATATCTGATCTATCCAGAGCTATAAATTCAGAATATCTTAGTTTGCATAATATTACGCTAAACTTATTACTTAAGAAATCATTTTTCAATAGCTATTCTGTAAATAAATGACAAATTTATCGTTTATGGAAAAAAATATATTATTTATAAAATATATATTGCGCAAGAAAAAACAGTGAAAACAGGTATTTCCCATGAAATTTGTGTGGAAGAACTTAGAGGTCGATGATAGATCTCTGAAAAGTAAAATTCAATTCTGAAGTTATCGTAGAATTTTTATTTCAGCTTAAATAGCAAAATTTTCATGTCAGAGCGAAGAAAAAACAAGTTGTTCTAAAATGAACATTTCTAATACACATCCATACATACATATATCGGATAGACACACACATATGCGCGTACAGCAGCTTAACTCCTGCAGTGATGTCTAAACTTACGAGGTACATACGTCGCTGACATGTTGCGCTAATAGTTTCCGATTTAATGTCAGTTTTAGTGAAAATCGACTTATTTTGCTTTTATCAACTTAATATTTCTTAGATATTTCTTTGGTTTCTGCTCATGTATTTGTCTTTTTCTTTTTTTGAGTTGTACAAGAAGTTGCTGTTGGTTTTGTTTTTGGTTTTCGTATTAAAGTTATTCCTTGGTGTCGAAGGGAAAACATAATAAAAGTTTATTGTTGCAAAAAGTACGAGTGAAAAAGTTTATTAATGTAACAGCAGCATCAGAAAATTGCAAAGGAGGAAGTTCAAACTGATAGATGAGATAAATTGTTCAAAAAAATAAAGGAGAAAATAGTGTGAGAACTATTTCAGTTCGAGGAACGATAGTGGGTGGATGCCATTGATTTTTTGAAATTGTAGCAAGTCATGTAGCTCTTCTTATTCATGCAATGCGTACGAAAAAGCAATGCGTATGAAAAAGAGCCGACGTATAGTTTACGAGATATTGGAGGCTTTATTGGAACATTGAAACTAATTTTGGTTGATTATTTTTGGTAAAACAATTTAGTTAGGATAAATAAGAAAGAAAAGTTTGGCTCTTAGTTATGATTTCAAAAATTCTGATCAATCAATTATTTCCTCTCATGAAATGAGTGGGAATTTTTTATTTTTGTGCAGAATAGTTTGTGCAAATTTTTAAGCATACCGCAGCATAATTGAAAACAAAAGAAGCCTATCAATCGATAAAAAAGATCAGGAAAATAGTTTATGAAAGTCGAAAAAATACCGAAAAATATGAAGTACAATCAATATAATATAAATTAATATAATATAAAAGTTAATTTAAGTCATCGAAATAAATGGAAAATGTTGGTAAACTTAATAAAAGTCAAAAAATATCAATTCCATATTCGATAAAAAGTCTGTGTAGGTTGAACAGCATAACATTTCTTAAACCCCACATCGGCAAAGTCGAAAGCAGTCACCACTATAGCTACGGCTGCTTAGTATGGTGGCCAGCCATTAGCAAGGGCTACAACCAAAAAAGCTAGCTAGAGTACAAAGGACTGCCTGTGTAGGTGTGACGGGAGCAATGAGATCTTGCCCCACAGAAGCCCTCAACGTTCTCCTACACCTAGTGCCTCCTTATATCTTCATCAAAGCAACAGCGTCCTGCAGTGCGATCCGACTTAGAGAAGCTGGATCTTGGGTAGCAAAGCCATACGGGCACTGCTCCATCATCGACACACTGTCAAGTGAATTGGCTAATCTCCCAACCGACTACATCTGCCCTACTCTCAACTTCGAGAAAAATTTTCAGGTGAGGATTCCGGAGCGGTTTCAATGGGAGGAGGGCACTATCGACTCAAATTTTGAAACCACAATATACACCGATGGGTCAAAGATGGACTGCGGTGTGGGTGCGGGGGTCTACTCAAAAGACCCAGAAATTTCTAAATCTTTTCGCTTACCGAACTCAGCGTTTTCCAAGCAGAAGTCTTTGCTATTTTAGCAGCCTGCAAGCTAGTGGGCAATACTAATATGGGAAAGTTAGCAATCTTCTCCGATAGCCAGGCTGCCATCAAGGCTCTAAACTCGGAGTTGATAAAATCTAAATTAGTAGCACTATGTAGGAGCAAATTAGCTAGGCTAGAGCGTCAGCTTGACATAACCCTCATATGGGTTCCAGGCCATATCTGGGCACTGGACTATCGGCACCTTTGCTGAACAATTAGGTATCCCATTCCACCCTTACTGCCGTAGTTGTCTGAATGTAAACGAGAAAGAATCTGTTGAACACGTTTTCTGCATCTGTCTGGCCCTTGCCAGAACCAGACTCAAATATCTAGGACAAGCTTTCTTTAACAACCTCAGCGAACTGGCCGAAACTGATATCAGCTCGCTGCTTAACTACCTCAACAGGACTAACTGGATATAGTTTTTATTCTTACTATGGTCCTTAATTAAAATCTAATAACAATCTTCTTGCCAATTTTGTAGGATCACGTATGTGGTTTTAAAACGGCACATCAGTGCTATTTATTGGCTTTGCTTGTATGCTAAGCCGCCACTCTAACCTAAACTAACCTAACCACCACTATAGCAATATATTTAGAAAAGTGTCGCGGCTTAAAGCTTGACGACGATGATGGGATAAAAGTCATACCAAACTCTCCTTTAGTTTTGGGAATTTTGGATATTTTTCTTATTTAATATTAGGAAAACTAAGGATATTTTGCTTAGAAGTTTTGGAACAGTCTCTTTTTTCACTATTCTTAGAGATGTTTACCTTGTTGAAATCGTGTACTGCCACCCGTGGGACTCTATCTCATAATTTAACTGAACTCTTGCAACTGCAGACACTGATGTCATTGGGGATGTGTTGCCACCCATGGGACTCGATCTCATAATTTTACTGAATTCTTGCAACTGCAGACTCTGGTGTCATTGGGAATGTGTTGCTTGCAATAATTTAGGCCAAACACCAGCCATTTTTAAAAAAATCAAAAATCATTTGATATATAGGCTGATTTTTTTTTGGTTTAAGTGGATAAAAAAGGATGAAACGTCACAAATTTCATTGAATCTAGCAACGCTGGTGTCATTATGTTCAGTAAACATTTCTTTATTCACTCGTACATGTGCTAAGCAGTAATTTTTTTCTTAAAACATACATGATTTTTTATATCAACAACAAATTTATTTTACTAAAAACACATTTATTTTGTGACAGGAAAGATTAGGTTTCAAGAGGAATACGAACTTAAATTAAGGAAAATGACCTCCTCAAACATATTTTTTTTTAATTCGCCTGCATCCATGGTCATCTCCCGCAAAACAAAAAATAAAATTAAAAAGATCAAATCCATTTCAAGCTATGCAGTCGGACTGACTTCAAATTTGGTTGCCGATTGAATATGTTGTTTTTCAGAGGATATGGGGGGATACGTATTCTCCCGATTTGATTGAAAAACATTTTTTACGAAGTTATGCGCATTTAAAGTTTTGGTGTCAAAAATAAAAAAAAAAACACTGAAATTTTTTATAAAAACAAGGGCATTTCCATCCAAAAAAAAAATTAATTTCTAATTAATGTCTAATGATTCTAAAAGAACTTTTTATTCTCAGTCAGAATCTTTGAGAAATTTTTAAAAAAATTTTTTTTTATAAAAGCAAAATATAGATAATTTTCTCAAAAACGCCACCTTTTTTTTCGCTTAAAATTTTATTGTGGACTTTTAGTAATAAGAGAAAGAAATGACAAGAGTTTATTGCGGGCTTGAAGACATTTGAGGTCAGGAAAATGTTTTTCTCAAAAAAAATTTAAATTTTCTTTCAACTTATTTTTTATAATTACATGATCTAGTAATGTCCTTTTTCTGTATTAGCTTTCAATTGGTAATCTGTGATGTTTCCTCGCAAAATTACAGCCATTTTAAGATGATTTAATTTTGTAACCGGTTGGTTAATATTGTTGAGTCGTAAGGGATCAAGTTCATGTCACTTTCAAATGGCTATAACTTTGCAAGAAAACATCACATATGACCACTTGAAATCTTATTTTAAAAATAGAAGACGGTGATAATTGATGTAATTATTAAAAATAAGCTGAAAATAGTAGGGGAGAGTGGGGGTTGTGGGCACCGGGGGGGTTGTGGGCACCCCTACGTATCTTTTCACAAAATGAAGATTGAGTTTCGTTGGTAATGTCATTCGCAAGGGTAATTACCCTATGTATGATTCATGCCAAATATCAAAGTAAACGGACGCGTTTGCTTTTGGAAATGAACGAATTGGTTTTTTTTTTGCTTTGAAAAGGTGGTGAAGTTTTTTTCAAACATTTTCAATAGTGTATCAATCAAAGTGGATCGATTGGAAAGGTAAGTGTAATGTATTTTTATTTAGTCGAAGTATTATGCTGAATGGAACAATATCGATTTGAACCAAAAAATTTATGCATAAACATTTTTTCATTACTTTTTAAAATGTCTGCTAAAGTTGGTTGTGGGCACAAAAATTGGGTGGGTTGTGGGCACCCGCTTTTTTCCACGAAATCACAAAAAATTCCACCAAAAAATATGAACGGTGAACGTAGCCTACTATGATTGACATTGTTTTTTAAACTTTAGTTCCATAGAATTTTGTTTTGTTTGAAATTTTTGCCACGCCAATTGACCGCAGCCAACTCTATCAATTGTAACATCTGCGATCGAGCTTTTCATATGAAATGTGCATGACGGAATCGGGTATGTTTCTTTATAATTAGTTAGCTTAGGTGTCTAGCTTTACACAGATACCCATATGTCCAAATAATATGCACTAGGTCGGTAATTATAAGCCGAAAACAAAACTATGCCCACAAACCCCACTTCTCCCCTATTACAGTTCTTCTAGTCATGCCTGGTTTAAAGTATTGACGACTTCTACGCTTGCACATAAATTATGTTATGTTTCCACAAATATTTGGATTACATGTACTATGATCAAATACTAAATTGGCTTCAATATGGCCAAACAAATTTAATGAGTGGTTTCAATAAAACTGAGATAAGGCTTTATATTAAATATTTTGAAGTTAGTCAGTTATTTTGCGTTTTTTGCGATGTATTATATCAGCAGAATTTAACTTTTCAGAGAATTTATCTGCAATTTTCACTTTAATACAGTTACTATAGTTAGACAAGCATAGTAAAACCCTATCTCTAGAAAAATTAACTTTTAAGATAACAGTGCCACCACCTTAAGTAGAGTTTTTATTCTAATCATTGGGCTAATTTGTGAGTAAATAAAATTCATTCAAAAAATGAGATACAGTGGAACCTCGATCATCCGTCAGGCACGGGACCAGCAACCTGACGGATAATCGAATATATGGCAGAATTTTGTTTTGATTCTGTATAGTGACGCTAGAATACTAAGTATTGAATATAAATTTCGTTGGCTTAGAGTGAAAATGTGCCACGTCCACTTTTTTTGAAAATTGAGATTTTGATGGAGTTGGAAAGGGAAAGTAAGAATACATCGTATGTAAAAATATCGTATACCTGTTTCATTTTTCCATGTCGGTAAAAATTGAAATGCAATTGTGCTAAGTCCTTAACCATCAAAAACTTCTTAGAAAAAGTGCCCAGTTCCATCAAATAAAGTAGTTATTTTATTAGAGAAGTGCAATCGTATTGAATAATTGCATTACCATTTACTAAAAACTACATTTAAAATTTTTAAGAAAAATTTAAAAAAAGGACTTGGCACATTTTCACTCAAGGCTAAGATATATATGTACTGTAATTCAAAAAAGCAAGAAAAAAAGAAACGTTACAAAAAATGTTGACTTGTCATTTTCGTATTTTATTATAAACAGAATCGAAACAAAACGAAAAAAAAAAAGTTTGCTGACAAAATGTGACGGTTAATTGGAATGATAGGGAGACTGATAATCGAGGTTCCACTGTAAATACATAAATTCAGCTTACACTTATTAATAATACAGCCTTGTGTAGGGAACCGAAGTGTGAAGCAGATATGGATACAAGGAATTTTCCGGGGGGTTGAAACCCCTATTTTTCTCAAATGCTGATAAAATCATATTAATCAGTTCTTGTTTTCTATAAAAACGAAAATCTTTTCGCAAAGTTTCACAGTAAAATTGTTTAGCATCCGCCCCTGATTTCGCTGTCGTAGTTCTTCTTCAAGTTTCTAAAATAAAGCAATAAATGTACCACAAAGTCTAATATTCTTTAGCTTTTTCTCTGCGTTGGCACTCGCGCCAACAAAATAAAATTTTATTTTTTTTGTATTAAATTGAACGTTACCAAAAGTTTTCTCCCATGACTCTAGCGCATTAACCGAATCAAGCAAACAAATACAATGCCAAAAAATTTAAATAAAGTTTGTAGCCCAAAAAATCGACCAAGTTGAGGATGCTATTTGCCCAAATTTAATCCAACTCCAATTTAACTTATGTACTTTACTTTGCTCCTGCTGTGGACGTACCACTTAATCCGCATGAAAAGTTGCCTACATGCAGAGTTGGAAATTTTGCGGTACTATCCCGCCGTTGCACCTTTCTTTCATATTTCCTTTTTTTTTTTGTTATTTTAAATGAATTGAAAGTGATTTGGAAAATTTTTGCATATGTAATAATATTAAAAATTTGTTATTTTTTATGATTATGGCAGCTTTAGTGTAAAAATAAAGCACAAACAAATAACAGATATGATGCACAGTGTTGCCAATATGTTGAAAAATAAAATAAGTCTAATTTTGGAGGGTAGAGTGAAATTACCCCCATGAACATTCATTTTACGATTATGGTGGCGATTTTTGTTTACTCACTTTACAGTATATGCTATTGTAAGCCAGTGTTGCCAACAATCGGTTTTTAACATTTTTTGCTTCATTGTTTGTCGTCGCTTTTATCTTGATCGGCGGTTTTTTGTTTTTGTTTCTGTTGTTGTTGACGCCTACAAAAGCAACGTTCGGATTATTGCCAATTTTTTTGCTAGGAAAAATACGTTGCATATTTTGTGGTACTAAAGCAAATACAAAACAATTGCAAGTAAACAAAATGATTTGCAGTGTATACGTTTGTGTGAGCGTTAGCGCTTTAAACACACACACACACGCAAATAAATATATTTTTTTTCGCTGTCCATTTGTTTAGCATTTGCGACAATGCCAACGACATGCAGCGCATTTTAAATGTTTGTTATTGCCTGCTTTTTGGCGCTATCTGCCACAAAATATCTTTATACAATTTTTATTTGAATTTTCTAGTGTGGCGTAAAAACATTTTTGAAAATATAGTGGTAACGCAGCGTTCAGGCTTCGTTAAAAGGGGTATAATTTATTTAAATGTTTATTGTGCGGCTCAAGTTTTTGTGCTTCTGTCTACGACGGCTGCTGTTTTAAGCGGATTATCATGAAAAACAATAAGTTGTGGTTTTATTTCCAAAAATGCAAAATGGATAAATAAGTCTGCGAGTGTCGCAGAAGTAGCTAATATTCATTTTATTCAAAAGTTAGAGAAGAAGCAGCTTATTCTTGATTTTAAGAGAGAAAAAAAAATTACTTTATATGAAACATCTAATGGCAATTGCAGTAAGAGATGAAACCATAAATATGTTATACTATACAAATATTAAAACCAGAAATTTTATGTCTTTTATGATAAAGTTTGTTGTTTTCTTAAAAAGCTTTTGAAAAGAAAAATCAAAATGAAAATAGTTTTCAGTTCTCTAAGGACTACATTGGTTGAAAGATTAATATTTCAAAAATAATAGAAAAACAAGCTAGTATTAATTGGTGTTACTTAATACACGTTGTGGGGGCTCAGTCCCCCAAACATTGGTATTGTGTTTTTTAACAAATTTTTCACACATGATTAATTCTAAGGAAAATAGACGACTATTGGTCAGACTCGGATGCTGAACTTTTGAACTCATCTTATTTAATAGTTTTTAAGGCTACTGATATCGACCTGGCATCACAGATCTAAAGCATATAGCACTAGTAAAAGAGAAGATATCGTAAGCAATGAAGAGTTTGAGCATTATCTGGTTACCCAAACATTTTTAAGAGTGTTCAGAAGAAACTAAGAGTTTAGAAAAGTTATGTGAGGAAACAATTTCAGAACAATTAGTTTTTAAAGACACTCAAACAGTTTTAAAGAATAGTAAAAGAACCAAAAACTATATCATCTTTGCAAACCTTATTCAAAGAAAAACTCATAGATAGTGATGACTCTTTTTGACTTACCAGCTAACGATATTGACAAGCAGAACAATTAATTGATCTGGCATCCAGTAAAAAAAAAAAAAATTGTTCTTGTATTAATATATGTATAATAAACATTGTATATATCAGTTATTTATATGGGGATTCATAAAGAATTTTTTTCAGTCATTTCCGCTTACTCCAGTTTCTTTTCATTAATTCTTGTGACCCTGAGCTGCCTTACGTAGGAGACTGCTTCGGTGTCATATTTGAATATTTCAGTCAATTACTGTACGAGCTATTACTATATGGTTTCCTAAAAATATATCCAAGCCAGTACCATTTTTGGCTTCGCAATTTCATTACAGTAGGATACCAGTAAATTTTCAACTTTTGAAAAGAAACACAGAAAACTTGCCATAAAATTGAACGAAAATACATGTGTTTTTATCTTAAAAAAAAAGGGAAAATAAAAATATATTTTTTATAAAGAAGAACCACACACACACAATCGTATGTATTTCCGTTCAATTTTGTTGCAAGTTTTTTACTGTTTTCTCGAATAACTTCTACATTTTTTGTCCGATTTCCGCAAACTTATATTTAAAATATTGGCAAAAGAATAGTTTTTCATTTTTAATTCTCAAAATATGAAAAAGAAAAAATTTTTCATTCAAATGGAGCAATTGAAATTTAGTGATTTTTAAAAAAGACCAAAAAAGTCAGTTTTTTTCAGATTTTCATCGAGATATAGCCAAATAAATGAAAAAAGTGCCGAAAAAGAGGTTTGTTTTTTGGGGATATCTTGAAAACGATTATTAAGAAAAAAAAAAAAGATTGCCATTTTTGGAATCTACGCCCCAATATACATGGAAAAAAGTCTATGAGAAACCAAATCTCGAGATGAACCCCAAATTTGTAAACAAGTGTTATTGAGATTTCACAATTGTGGGTGATATTGGAGGTGGGCGTAAATTTGGGCGTGTGCCAAAAAAATTCAATAGGTCTAATGCTTAGGTTCATATAAACCTATGCACCGAATTTTAATCAATTTCGATGTCTTTTTCTAAATATATAAGAAAAATATTGCTAAGACAAGGGCTTAAAACGGACGAAATATTCATCGCGAATATCTCGAGAATTTGATCTAATCGAAAAAACTGAGTATGCCACCGTGTTCTACGACCAAAATATAAGTTTGGGTGTCTCGGCGCTTTTGTGTGTATTTTTACGTCCTTACAGTGTTATATACCACAGAGAGTATATTCACATTGTCATTCCATTTGTTACTCATAGAAGGGGGCGTGACAGATATAGAAAAGATCAGATCAGCATTAACCTCTGAGTCTACTTAGCCTTGTTTGTCTGTATGTCTGTGTGTCTGTGTGTCTCTCTGTCTGTGAAAATCACGATTACGGGAAAACCAAAGAAGATAGTTGAATTTAAAATAAGCTAAGTCGGCTTTCGAACACGCCTACCTCTAATACAAGTAGAACATTTAAAGCGCTTTATAAAGAGAGTTATTTAATGTGGTAGAAAATTGATAAGAACGCGGGACACCAACAAGTCTTGATGTATTCCAACACCTTTTTACGTTTAATTCGACAGGAAAATTGAGTGAAGCATCAAACTATTTCAGTTGCAGAGCTCTTTATTTTATGTGAGAGCCAGGAGCTTAGTAGGAATTCAAAAATTTCTGAAATAGCCAAGACTGGATCGATTTTTGTGACATTGTGATATGTACTTTAACTTATTTTTAACGAGTAAAAATAAAAAAGCTTATTAAGATTCTACCATACCAAAATTTAAGTTTTTAGGAATTAATTACTTTTTTTCACTTTGGTAACTCTGGCAGCTTCTTTGCACATTACCTTTATTTGGAAGAATATGGTTTCATTGAAAAAAAAAAATCTCTTAATACGCTTGGGGAAGTCTCAAGAATTGAATACTCATATTGGCAGTTGTTTATATACCAACCAAATGGCATATGTTGTTCTCATTTTTAACTTAGCGTTGAAATTTACAGAGCTCATGTTCCATTTGTGAAATTTTGTTTTTGCTATGACATCACGTTTTTCTTAATTTAATTTTCCTAATGAATCATTGATTTTATTGTTGACCTTTTTTTCTAATTTTTTCTTATATGAAAAATTCTTATTCTAGAACGAAGTTACTTTTCGTAAGGCTATTAATTTCACTCAACGATATGGGACAATGCCGTACTGTGCTTTCTTGCTTCATTAAACGTTTGCAAAGAGTAGTAAATAAAACTGTAGTAAAAAATGGAAGCAAAAGCAAAAGAAAATGTAAAAAGGTAAAAGCGGTTGCCATTATTGGTCATCATTAACCAGTGTAGTGCTTTTTTTTGGTTCTTGTCTGACCAAATCCTACCATGATAAAGCAAACATTCGCTGATTACTCACTAGAGCAAAAAGTTGTATGTTTTTTTCTTAAAACTTTCAATCTTTTCCACAATCAATGGCAAATTTAAATATGCACAGCAATAAAAAGGAATCTTTTACGATTTCCAGAGAATCATGTGTGTAATTGAATGAATGTGGATGAGAGAAGGAAGAAACTACATGACTTTGTGACTATTTAGCTTAAAATTTAGAATGTCAAGGATATATGTTTCGTTTACTATTTTTAAAATCAAATTTTGCTTAAAAATTTTAAAGTTTTAGGCTTTTGAAAAGTTATGTATTTTTCTTGTAATACAATGCAGTGTTGAAAACTTTTCGTCCATTCAGAACACCGCTATTATTATTCGCTATAATATATGAACGTTTTAGCTTTAAAGAAGTCCGACCGCCTTTAAAATTGTGATGTAATCAAAAATATACCTTTATTATTTAGATGAGTAATCATTTATTCAATATCTTAAGTAGTTAGGGGTCGTTCATAAATTACGTGAGTCAAAATAGGGGGGATTGCCAACAGCAATCAACAAATCTCACCAAGAGGAGGGGGGAGTCCAAATTTTCAGAAAACACCTCACGTAATTTATGGACGTCCCCATAGGTCTTCACAAGACTTAGCACCGTACTTTGAAATAATTTAACACCTAGATGTTTTGCTTAGGTTTGCTTGAGGGTATGTTGAAAAAGAGTAAAAACCTTAGACTACATTATAAAAAAGTAACAAACTTAATGTTTTCATTTTCCCAATTTGTATTTTAAATAAGCTTTTTATTTAATTTAAAGCGTCAAACTATGATGCCATGTAGCTGTACTAGCTAAACTCTATGTTATTTAAAGAAAAGTGGGACTCAACTTGTTGTGCTGAATTATAGTTCCGATGCGCTCATCGATCATTTTAACTAATATGGCCTTTTTCTTATGTTATTTGTTGTAAAATGTTCTTTACCTATAACTTTTCTTTGATATCAATATTTTGAACTTATCTACTACATAGTTTTATGACAATATATCAGTATTGATCTTTATATCAAGTTGATCTTTTCAACATTTTTTGCGACATTTGGAACATTTTTCAATTTCAAAAATTTTTCGAAATTTTCAACATTTTTTTGACTATTTTTTTATTTAGATTTCTTAACATAATTTGATTTTATCAATATATTTCGACTTTTTCAACATTCTTCGACTTTCTCATCCTGTTCAACTTTTTCAAAATATTGCGACTTTTTCATCATTTCCAAGTTCATCAAAACTTTATGACTTTATTATACTTTTTCGACTTCATCAATGCTTATCGACTTTTCAACATTTTTTCTGACTCTATCAACATTTTCTATTATTTCAACCGTTTCTGACTTTTTCAACATTTTACGATTGTACACATTTTGACTCATCAACATTTTTTGACTTTAAGCGACTTTCTCAACTTATTTTAAATTTTATGATTTTTTCCACATTTTTCGACACAATATTTTGATATATCGACATTTTTCGAAGTTTTCATAATTTTTCGATTTGATCAATATTTTCTGACTTTCGGTCGAGTTTCTGAACCTTTTCAACATTTTTTTTAAAAAATCCGTTTTTTAAAAAATTTTCAACACTTTTTCTTACTTCTCAACATTTTTCAACTTTCGCAACCTTCTTCGACTTTTCCATCCTTTTAAATTTTTCCAACATTTATCTATCGACTCTTTCAAAATGTTTTGACTTTTCAACATTTTTCGATATTTTCAACATTTTTCAACCTTATGAATGTTTATCGACACTTCAACATTTTTCGATTTTTGCAATATTTTTCTACTTCAACATTTTTCAAAATTTTTTGATTTTTCGACATTTTAAGACTTTCAATATTTTTCAAAGTTATCAAAATTTTTCGATATTTTGACTTTACGCGAGTGTTTGCACCCACCCGTTTTACTAAATTCTGAAATGTATGTTTTCGCGAATTTTCATCATTATTCTGAACTCTTGAAACAAAAATCGGATTTAACAAAACTCTTATTATTTTTAAATAAAACAGATTTTCAAAGAACAACACTACTTACATTGTCGCTTTACCCTTCTTTCTATATGCTGTCGTTTAGTGCTAATTTTATTTTCACCCTTACATTCCATTTTGTGGTTAAGTCAGTGGGATCACAGTGAAAGCAAGTAGGTGGTATAAAATTTAAATAAAATCAACTTTGAAGGATTTATTAGACATTTGGTTTAGACTCTTATTTAAGTCAATTTGATTTCACATATGGGAGATACTTAAAGTATTGAATGGTTTTGAAACATTTATCTACTTGTCTGTTATGTTCGTTAATTTAATGAAGTTAAAAGCTTTGTTGAGTGTTCAAAGTTTACATATTTTATTTCTTTAAATTCAAGTACATAGTTTCAAGAACTGACAGGCATAGTTGCTGGTATGTATGCTTACGTGCTAAAACTTTTTTGATATATTAAAGAATGTATCCATTTTATGAACTTTCTGAAAAAATTTTATTTATTTAAAATATTTCCTGACAATGTCTAATTACCCGACTCTATTTTGACATTTGCTTCTCACTCTTAACGTTTGACATCAGGTGTTGACTTACAATTAGAGAACATAAAGAACCCTTGCATCTCCAAATATAGTGGATAGCAATGTATGTATTTGCATAAATTTAAAGCCACATCCAAGCTAACCCTATCACAAAGTTACAAACAGCACTTAACCATACCACGTTGAACTGAAAAAGGTAAGAAATTTCGGAACATTTTGTAGTTGCACAAGGAAAAACAACCGCAAAAGAGGTTAAATTCCAAAATGTACCTTTATCGGAAGCTACTACTTTTGATGTTGCTCCAGCTACTGCTCCTGTTACCTTGATCAATTAATTATTCAGTTAAAAATTTTCATATCCTGAACCCAAATATTTGTGGATGAGAATTGGTTTGACCTTTAAGGAATTATGTAGTATGTTATGTTACGCTAAAATGCAGGCGCTTTTGGAGCATAGTTGTCGGATGGGCTAGCAAGTTGGTTGGAAAAATAAAACAGGACAGAAAGTTATAGCATGGCAACTCATTGTTGCTTTACAATGAAACAAGTGGGTAAGGTGGAATATTTTCTTAAAGCATGTGAAAAAATTATTTGGTTATAAAAATATTAGATTTTCATTTTAACCTAAGTCAATATATTGAATAAGGGGCTTTTTGGCTTAGCTATTATCATATGTTTTACAAATCATAGTGAAAAATATATTCTTTATATTAGCTATAAGAATGATGTTTGGCCTCAAAGCATATAGAGCTGAAAATGACTTTATTGAACACGAGACTTATCTCAGAACTTAGAATGCGTTATAGAAGACAAAACGTGATTCATGTAAGATGTTTTGTGAAACTATTGATATAATTTTGTCGTGGGGCAGAGGTTGAAAATCATGAATTTCTAAGAAAAATAAATAATACAAACAAGCTCTGTCATTGCGTGGTGTCTGCGCTATTGATTAAGAGCCTTTTGAAACTGTAAAAAATAGGTACCATAAGCAATTTAACAATTTATCGTCGCTGCCTTTTATATTTAAAAATGTGTCTGTACATAAAAACAAGAGGCAGACGTTATTGTTGCTACGTTTAAGACATATTAAAATTTTTAGAAAATCGTATAATGCATACAGACTTAAGTGATTTTATCGTCAGGCAGATTGCGATTATTATAAAGATTATGTCATAAGAAATGATAGAAACAACATCTGCCACTTAGTTATTGCTGCATTTAAAAATTGCAATATTGCAAACATGTAAAAAAATCACTACTTAATCATTTTATTGCATCTGCCGTTTGGCTCATTATTGAAATTTTACTGAATTTATCTCTAAAAGCACCTTTGCCGTCACCGTCTTAAAAAACTGAACTTTTAGTGAAGAATGGGTTATTATCGACCAAATAAGGGTTCAATAAAATGAACCAAACGGAACACATTGCGTTAAAACTTTTCCACAAGGGGCAACATTTTTGATTTTTTTCTTTTTCATTTGAATTTGCATACATAAGAATAGAAACTATTTAAAAATTTACATAATATAAAAGTTTCAAGATCCACCCTAAAAAACGCGCTGGAATTCGAGGCGGAAGTCGATTTAAATTGTGGATTGTCCTTTTTCCTGGCGCATGTAAAAATAACCCATACAGACACATGTTAGTTAGCATACAAATTAAGAGAGCGAGAGAGATAGAGAAAAATGTTGAAAAAGGCCATAATGAAAAAGCGAGAAAAAAAGGGAACACGTTCGTTTTCATTGGTTTTGTTGTTCTTACTGTTGATTGTAATCCTGTTTGCAAGTTATGTGCTCCTTAATTGAGTTCACATGTACATGACCTGAATCTATGATGATAGTGACACACACACATTAATAACAACAAATATCTATACTCATAAGCAAAAGCACAGACAATATATAACCCAGTCAACATTTGGATGATTGTTGCATCTTTCGTTTCAGCTTCTCTAAGAGATATTTAAGACTTTAAAATGTTGACTTAACAAAGAACGGTGTCAATTTTATGAGGTTACTCTCCTATTTTTATGTTATGTTAAGTGTAATTCAGTGTATTCGTTTTCAATTATAAATTAAAAAAGTCCTAAGAAACCAACAACTAAAAAACATTCACGCAATTAGGTTATAAATCTTTTAATTTAGCTTTCATTGACAATCACTTGAAATGCTTCCCTATGACTTTGGATATCCTCTACCCCTGGACAGTTTCTTCTAGACCAACTATCGCCTAGCATAAGTATATTGGCAACATCGTGCGATCAAAATTATCGTCGCGGCGATTTCTATATATTACTCTTACGTAATTGAAATTGTTTGCTGGGTATGTTTTCATAGTAAAAATACAGAATTTTCTGTTTTATATCATACATCCTTACTGTACTGATGAGCCGTTGATCAGAGTATTTCAACTCAACTCATCAAGCATATCCTTCCTGTCTAATGTAACTCTGTCGAGCGCAATAACTCCTTTGAATATTGAAACATGCTACTCCTCCTCCTCCTCTCCTCATTTGTTGAAAGTTCTGTCCATTACATTTATAGTGTAAGAGAAAAAGTAGGGATGCGTCTGATAAATTATGACGAGAAACTAATTTTTCATTACGTCATACATATTAACCTGTGGCAATATGTTTTTTTGAAAACAACTTTGCCTTAATTTGGAGCAAATTTTCACTTTATAATTCAATTACAAGCAAAGCTTGTCCAGATATTTACAGACAATTAAGAATTTACATAGTTTGAAGGTGAAATAAAACAAATTGAGTGAAAATTATGTTTTATTTCATTTAGCCCTAAGCGACAGCATTTGTGTAACATGAGTAATTATGTTTTCTTGAAAGGCTTTTTGTAAGATTATGTTGCTATGGAAGTGGGCCGGTGCCGTTTGTGAAATGACTGTGTTTCCAACATATTGGTAATCTTCAAAGCTTATAAAATATAATAATATATAAATATTATTATGTATTGATTTGACATACTAAATTTAATGATTATTTTATAAATAAATTATAATGTAAAAAAGACCACATGATTTAAATTTCACGTAAAGAATTAAAATAAAATCCTTAAAATTCTATTTTAAAACATTAAGTTAAGAGGTTTCGTATAATAAAGGTTACGACTTTGCATCACTCTTACTCTTCCTGAGCTAAGTGAACTGAACATTTAATTAAATTCTACATAAATTGAAAGATGACTTGACACGTGCACCCTTTATTTTGAAAGTGGTCTAAGTCCCTTATCTTTGAGAAAAACCAATTAAGTAAATTAAAATGAAATGTATAAAATTTATTTAATTTTTTCGTCTCAACGAAGAAAAGCACTTTCAAATCAAAGACTCATATGAAGTATGAAGTAAATAAGTTCTAGTCTCACGTCCTTATTACTTAAAATAAGTTATTTTTATAAGACACTCGAGCCTAAGTTAAATTCAGACTTAGATAAAACCGACGAAAAAATAGTTAATAGCAGTTTCGAAAAATGATTAAGTTGTTGGAGGAAAATCTTGATTGAGCCAACGTAGCTTCGGATCGAGCAAGAAGAAAAACAAACAGATGTGGGACAATTCGTTAGGACCATTCTCGCACAATTTGAGGGATTGGAATAAGTTATGCAATGAACATAATGCTACATCCAAAGTCAACACGAGAATTGTGCCGCGTGTGGTATCTACATCATCAATTAACAAGTATTGTATGTTCGTTTGCACCGCCAAATGCGGTAGTTTCAAAATTAAAAGAATTGATTCACTACGATATGATGTGTATTAGCACATTTTATTAACACAAATCTGGAGAATTTTTTCATATCTTTTCTGTAAATATTTGAATAAATTTTCGAATGCATTCCAGCTCCGCCTCAGCATTTTTGAACATTGCTCACCACAACATCGTATTCGTCTTCAAAAAATAACTTCCCATTGCGATTACAATCTTTCTAAAACTTCAAATATGAAGTTTTTTAGACGTCAATTTGTGTTTTGTAATTTGGAACCATTGTTTTGAAGGCAAACTTGTACATTCGCCAAAAATAATACCGAGACATAGGCGAGTTGCCAAGTAAGGCG
The DNA here is from genome assembly GCA_949775025.1 of Tricholauxania praeusta. NCBI lineage: Eukaryota > Metazoa > Arthropoda > Insecta > Diptera > Lauxaniidae > Tricholauxania > Tricholauxania praeusta. The sequence continues at coordinate 35,294,818 of OX459029.1, read as the reverse complement.
AATCGACAAATTCAGGCGACTCGCGAATAGGGCTATAAATGTAAAAAAAAAACCAATTATTTTATATTGACATCTGTCATCTGTTTGTCATGAATAGGTCTTCGGTGGCAAATGGTAGTTCAAAAAAAAAAAAAAAAGAAAGGCATATCGCATATTATTTTGAACCCATATTGGCCTATCCTGTATAAGTTTTCGTCAAGTATATTTGAATAAAACTCGGAGATAACTGCATAGACAAGACCGTCATCGTGTGGTTATTATTCTGGACTATACATGCGAGTGGCAACGTGCTTCGTCGACTACACAGGAGCCTTTGATAGAATATATAGAGATTAAATTTCGAACGAAAATTTTTTATGGGGAGAAAGATATTCACCTTTGAAAAATTGAAAAATCAATTCATAATATGATAGAAAGTTAAGTTATTGTGTAGGAAGAACTTGATAATTTTTTTTTGTTGCTCGTAAGACAAAATCCATAAAAAAAAAATTTTAAAAAAATATTGAGTGTAACGTCGAAGACACCCACAGGAAGAATGTTTTAAGGTTTTTCAAAACTCTTACTATATTAAAAACGGGTCTGGAGAACACCATTTGGAAAACAGTCATCCATGATATTGAAACCGTGACCAACATACATTATATTTGCGAAGAAAAAATCAAGGATATCACAATTTCAATAAAGTAAGATTTCTGTCAGTAATAGTCGTATAAAATACTACATTAAAAACTACTTTTTGAATATCCTTTTCTCAACGTCCACCCAATGTTCTGACAACTTGAGACTGAAACTCAATAACGTTACAAAAGCACAGACGCAACGCAATTACATGTAAATTTAAAGAGAACCCTTTTGATAATGGCAGCAACATGTTGTGGTTAAGATAATGTTGTTGACGATGTTTTTGTTGCTGCTGCTGTTGTTGTTGTCGTTGTTAATGTCGTGAGCTGTCAGCTGAGTTCGTCACATTGTGGTCTTGCTGTTTTTTTTTCGTTCTTTTATTAAACAAGCAACATTTGACAAATGATTTTCGTACCGAACAAAAGCAACAAATTACAGCAGAGAGATGTAGCAAGGATATGCGGCGAGAAATTAAACACGAATTGCATGGTTACGTTGATGATTTTGGCATAAAATGGTCAGTGTGTGTGTGGAATGCGATGAAAAACCGCATAAATGTAAATTTCATGTTGTTGCTTCAATTATGATGCCTGAAGGATATCTGAAACACATTTTCATGTTGTATAGTACGAGCGTATATTCCAGCTACAGATAACGATCACCTACACAGCCTGTATATAGTTTGAACTGAATCATCAGATAGCAGTTGCCATTATTGTTTGTTGCTGTTATTTTCGTTGTTGTAGGTGTTATTGTTGCTGCTGCAAAATTAAAATTAATTGAGTACGAAAGGCTTTTAGTGTGTGAAATTTCATTTCATCGGTTTTGTGCGTGTGCCGTAGTACTTTGCGGTCAGTAATGAATGCCGATTGAGATTAAGTTAATGTGAAAATTTTAAAAAACTTTTATAAGGGACATTGGCTGGAGTGCCTTCGTTAAATGAAAGTTTTTAATTTACAATTGACATTTCCATCACGTTTTAAAAGGGCGATTTTCATGGAATCTGCAAATATTTTATCAGCGTTGAATTAAAATGAAAAGTTTTTGCAACAAAAGCAAAAGTTTTTATGTGCATTATTTATTTATTAAGTAATTTTGGAGTCCTTGCAACATATGACTTAATAGAAGTCGTAACATTTTCACAAGTAGTGCAAATTTAATAGAGGTGATTATAGGCAATATTGTCCAAAATAGTATTAACAAGTAATTGCCAAAGTAAATCCTTTAGAACTTGGACATTTATTATCATGGATGAGATTGTATGTAAAGAGCTACATATAAATAACTATAAAGAACTACGACGAATATACGACGAAAGCTAGTTTTTATCATTTGCCATACACTATTATATATAAGTAATTTAATTGCAATACATTTTAATTAATAACTTTTTGAAGAGAAATGTACCTACTTCTAAGCAATTTCCATAGAAAAATTATTGAACAATTTTTTTAAAAACTGATACGATTTTATACAAGCAAATTGGAGAAGAGGATCTTCACTTCTGATTAGTTTTCAGAAAAGAGATAGCCACAATTTCTTTTGGCATATATGGCATTCTATTTTAAGCAAAACTAAAAATGGAAAACATTTTTGAGACCATATAATTAATTTTCTTCTGGGTGAACTAAAAAAACTCATGCCTGTCCGAAGTAATTTTTTTGAATTTTTTTTTAACAAAAATAAACTCGATAATATACCGAAGAAACTGTATTTGACGAGATTTTTATGAAGATCGTCAATGTCTTATATATCTTTTTTTTAGAGATATTTCGATTCCAGTGCAAAATTTAAAAAGTTTTGGTATCTTTCTTGCTATCGTAAATTCATGATGTTCAAATCTTTAACATCTTTCAACATCACAGAACAGGTATCACTCGTATAACCATTGTTATTTTAATTTGTCTCAACAGCACTTTTCGTCACATACTTCAAGACGTACATAAATGAGGCAATTTTCCAGTGTTCTTAACAGGCAACATATTGTGTTCGAGCATGCATTCTTATAGTTAATTTTGTCAAAATTGTTGTGCTTTTTTATTTTGTTGCAACTTCAAAGACAATAAACTTATTTATTAAAAGTTATGACAAACTTTTTAATGCTACTCCACCGCTTCTGCTCGTACTACACATGAGTTAAGTTCAGTTTCATTTTACAACTCTGCGCATTTTTATGTGCAATACTTACATTTTACTATGCTGCAAATGACATGAATTTCTTGCGTTAAGTAAAAGTTTGTAGCACCCCGCGCTTCTCTACGTCGTACAGTGGCTCGCTGTATACCAAAAAAATATTTGAAATAAATCAAAGAAATTATTTCAGTAATTCAAATAAAATAAAATTAAACATTAACTTGAGGGTATTACACAATTCATTAAGTTCGTAAAATCATTAGCAAGGCAAATAATGCGTTTAAAATCCCAAATTTTCTCTTCAGAGCTCAGGGTGCTATTTACGTGTCCAGAAAAAAACATATTTATTTTAGTACGGTCCACTTGGTCACAGAGCACTTGAAGACTTTTTTTATTTATATTTTTACTCAAAAACTTGGAGACTTACAGGAAAAACATTTTAATCTTAAGGAAAAGATAATTTACATTGAAAAAATTTAAAAAATTTAATTCTTTTCTTAAGATAAGTTTTTCTGCTCTAGAGCCACTGTGCGTCGTCGTCGTACCCATCCCATATACTTTCAGAAAGAAAAAAATGTGACGTTTGTTTTTTTTGCATAACACGAAACTCGCACAAAGTGCCTCCTTTTGCCGCCCTAAAAATTATGCAACAAAAAAGCGAGCAAACAACTTAAAAATAACAAAGAATACAACGACAAAGTCATAAAAAATTTATTTTGTTTACTTAAAACAACAACGATAGGGCATTAATTTTTTTTCCATAATTTTACTTACTCACAAGTTTTTATTCTGTCCTGGCAAGACTGTTGATAAAATGGTGAAATTGTTTTAAGTGAAACTTGGCAAAAAAGTTGAAAATTTTTTTCTTATGAAATTTGCAAATTTGATTTTGCTGCACTATGCTTTTGGAAAGATGGTTGATAATAAGAGTTTTTTTTTCAACATGGATATTTAATTAAAAATAATTAAATGAACAGTCCGATCAGCAGCAAGAAACGCATTTAAATTTTTCAGTAAAAATGGCTGAAAGAAAAGTTTTGTAGATTTTTTTACACAATTCTGTATGTGAGCATCAGATAATCCGTATGTGTACGAAATCAAAAACTTATAGCATATGCACTTTTGCAATATCAAGAAATCTTAATTCAAAAATTCTTTTTCTGCAAATTCAAATTTCGTTTGATCGACTTTCTTAGTTTATAAGCATGAGACTCTGTTAAAACTTTCCATACGAGACAAAGAAAAAGGACCTTTGTAGTAGTAGTATGTGTATGTATATAAATAGTAGTAAGCGCCTGCTTGAAAATTAGTTTCGTTTGAGTAAACAGCACAAAACTTTCTAAAAACATGTCAGTCAGATCTCATACTCATACACGCAACGACGACCACTACCACCACCAGAGCTGTTGTCTGTCGTCTGTTGCCGCGTTGTTGAGTTGGTTGTCAAAAGTTTTTGCCTAATACGACGTAAGGATCAACGACAACAGCAAAAGCAGCTGCAGCAATAGTTGAAAGGATAAGCGCAAAGTTTTGCTGCTAGTTATTGGAAGGATTACATATGAGCTTAGTCAGATGTATTGGAATTTTGGCAACTTTAAATACTTCGGACTTAAAATGGAATTACAGAATTATGTACAAAACATTAGCATAAGATTATAAATACTTGGTCATTTTCTTAAAAATATACAAATTTCTCTACACGCAGTGAATAGCATTTAAAGTTTATATATTTCTTGTACGAAAAAAAATAACAATAGTTTTTTAATTTTTGGAAAACAAAAATTGTATGAGATTTTAAAAAATCAATAATTTTAACAAATTTATTTTATAAGCATAACAAATATTAACTTGAAGTGTAATTCTTTGCGAGTTTTTGATATATTTTAAATATTAAACTTAAAATAAATTGCAACTTTTTTATACAATTTAAATGCCAATTTAAGTATAGTTTGATAATTTTATCAGTACTACAATTTTAGGATATTTAAAAAGTTTTCTTTAATTTTCATTTGCGTAGTTTTGAGAAAAAACATACATTGGAAACGTAATATCGCGGGAGCCATACATTTTTGTGGAACTCATCTGCTAGTTAGTTTTTTATTTATAGATTCTTTACTTTAGTCATCTACGAGCATCTACGAATATACTAACATACATAAACTTTAATAACACGATGTAAACATGAAAAAAATTTCCTAATACAATTCTAAATTCTGTATTTTCCTCGCAACAACCAAGATTTCACTATAAAGATTTCTGCAAACTGTCAAACACATACTAGGAATTGATCAGGAATGCACTGTCATATAGCTTATAAAGCGCCTTTGGGAATAAGAATTTAGCATTTCACACATCTTTACAGAAGGAAAAATGCGAAAAAATTACCCAATTAAAGCCTTGTTTCTGCCATTCCAAGCAATAAAGGCGCTTTAAGAAATTGTATTGGTATTATTATGAATGTGTTTGTTAATTATATAAATATGTATAACAAGAACTAACGTTTGTGATATTTATTGGCATTTATTTGAACGAATTTACTTCTCTTTTATTTTCTTGAAAAATATGAGAATTTTTTAATATAATATCAAATACATAAATTTCAATCAAAATCATTTTTCCAGAACTACAAACTATGTGCGAATAAAAATTTTTCGACTAGTTTCGTATGAAACTATAAGATAAGAAATGCGCCTCAAGTTTCATTATATTTATAAATTTTTAAACAATATAAAAAAAATTTATTAAAATGCATATTTTCCCTTGCGCAATAATCCAACATTTTCTGAAGTGATACAAAATATGGTTTCCATAGTAATTTATATTATGAGCTTTAATATTACTTCTTAGTACATTTGGCAAAATAATTTCCCATGCATTGTAATATAATCAGTGTTGAGCGTTTTTGATTGTTCGAATAAATTTTATTCGAATAATGTTTGCACAAAACCCATGTAATGGCGTCTTCAGAGTTTGATAAGAGAATTGCATGGAAGCATCAATAGCTAAAACCTAGCCAAAAAATATGAATTCAACAGCGAGATCGCTGCAGCTTTTTTTTTGGAGTTCAATTGGCTTAAATATTTCAAAAAATAGCTAATAAATTGCAGAAAAATAATTTTTTCTACATTGGTATTTTTCAGCAAAATTTTTGATTCTAAAAGCTAATTTTTAGCCAAGAACTAGCATAATGAACTGGAGCTCTCAACGGTCTCTCTAGAGCAATAAATAAATAAATTCAATAAATTGAAGTATGTATGCAAGGCTATAAAATACAGCCTTAATTAGACAGCGCTTTAATTAGAGCCATAAGTCTATGCTATGCTCTGTGATTTCTTTTAGCTATAAATGCCAAATCAAAGCAATAAATATAGTTGCTTTTGTTCAGCTGTAATCTTTTCGTTTAAGTTGTGCTAGTTCTCAACATCTAATTTGGCTGTATAAGCGCTTCTAAAACTGGTTAAGAAAATATTTTGAACCAGTGCTATTATTAAGCTAGACACAAGCTTTAAAAGCGTTTTTAAAGAACAAAAATTTTCTTTTAAATAAAACTTCAAAAAAAAAAAGCTAATAAATGACTTGTCAATTGCATAAAAAGTGTTTTTACAGCTCCTAGCAATTATGGCATAGAAGTATTTTAATGCTACTTGGCAGGTAATTTGAAAGCCAGAATGAATTAAATATGCAATCAAAAAGTGAAATTAACACGCGTATAAAAAACGTATGAATGACCGTTACCACAAAGATTCAGAACTTTGTTGGAAAACCAGAAAACTGGAAATCGCGTCAGTACCGAGTCATACATTGCCCCAGCTTACACTGCTAAGAAAAAACCACAACTTTATTGTACTTTGAGGCACTGAAAAAATTTCCCCAACATCATGGTCTGTGCCATGTGATTATTGGTGGTTTTCAATAGCAAATTAAAGAGTTGAGAGAATGTTGTGAAATTGATACGAGGACTTACCGATTTATGAAATGTATAAGATTACATGGAAATTAGAAGCATTCGCACGTCAACCTGTTGGCAGAACTAATTATAAGGCTGCAGCACGTCAAGTCTTATTAACAATTTGCGAAGCTATATCATTTACTTGTCAAAAAAACTAATAAGCATAATTTTTTCATTCAAAATTTTATTTGCTTAAAAGTTTTTTACTTTATTTACTTCAAGCTAAATAGCTAAGAAGGCTCATAGCGATGTCTGTGAAGTTGGCCAAGCATTTTTCGATCTTTTGAGAAACACAACTTGTGCTGCCATGTGCTCGACTTGTGCTATGATGTGCCGTATTTTTTAAAAAAATCGTCCGTAGGATTCGATTTTTATAAGCAAAATAATTTTTTAGTGTGAAGTTTGCCCAGCATTTTTCATATTTATAAAAAAGGAACCTTGTGCTGTAATGTGCTCAGGATGTGCTGCCATGTGCCGTAAAGAATATAAAATTATTCCTTGAATTTCGACCTTTATGACCAAAAACATTTTTTGAGTGTGAAGTTAGCCCAGCATTATTCGATTTTCAAACATTTGATGTTGTGCTGTAATGTGCTCGAATTGTGCTTTGATGTGCCGTATCGCAAAAAAAAATAATTTTAAGTATATATCTAAAAAATGATTATAAAAAATTTGTGAAGTTGGCCCAGCATTTGTCAATTTTCCAAAAAAAAACTGGTTGTGCTGTATTGTGCTCGACTTGTGCTACGATGTGCCGTATTGCAAAAAAAAATATTTCAACTTTTTCTATATGAAACTTGCAAAAAACTATAAATCATACAAAAATGTGTGTGAAGTTGGCCCAGCATTTTTTTTTGAGTTAAAAAAAAAAAATAGTATAAATAATTTTTTCCCCACAAAAATTTTTACGGCATTAAGCGCAGAATAAATCAAAGTTTTTAAAAAAAAAAAAAAATTAAAATATGGGTTTTTAAAAAAAAAATGCAAAAATATTTTTCAATTCGCAAAAATTTTTGCCAAAATTTTTTTTTTTTTCAAAATCAGTATTTTTTTTGAATAGTACAAGTAAAAACCTAAAAATGTAAAAACAAAAAAAATATTCAGAAATGGGTTTTTCAAAAAAAATTCAAAAAATTCATTTCAATTTTCAAAATTTTAGCTGTTCAACTTTTTTTAAAATTAAAAAAAAAAATTTAAATAATTTTTTCCCCATAAAAAATTTTACGGAATTAAGCGCAGAATAAATCAAAGTTTTTTTTTAAAAATAAAAAAAAAATTTAAAAAATGGTTTTTTTTTTTTAAAAATGCAAAAATAATTTTTAACTCGCAAAATTTTTGCGAAAAAATTTTTTTTTTCTAAAACAGTATTTTTTTCGGAAATTACAAGTAAAAACCTAAAATCATAGGTGTACCAATTATTAATTGATAGATGTAATGTAAGCTATGAATTTTCGAAAAAAAAACACTTATTCTGAAAAAGCACAAACATCTTGAATTACATACCCGAGTATCTCAACAACAAATTATACTCGGGCAAATTCCTGAATGCAGTTCTATTGCTAGACATTGATATTACAATAACGCCAAATTTCAGACAAATCGGATCCAAGAAATTTTTTCGCTGGCGTTTTCGTGTGTTTTACCCCATTTATGCATTTCGTTTTTATAGTCTGTAAGAATTTATGTTCATAGAATGAAATAAATAAATAAATATATATATATATATATATATATATATATATATATATATAAATAAAAAAAAAATAAAATACATGCGGGTCGAAAACGACTTGCCAAGCATCGCTTTACGGTTAATGTAATTACACACAACTTGTGTTCAGGAAAAGTCCGTTGAACAAAACATTTAATCCCTTAATCTCCCAAGGTGATCTTGAACGCGAAAAAAGTTTGCCTATCTTAACGACAGATTCGGCTTATGAAGATCGTTTCCTGAACGCTCTGATAGTAAAAAATGTCGAGAACGAAATCTTAGCTTAACTTTAGATTATTTTTTTTCATATTCACTATTTTTCAATGTAAATAATCAGAAATAATAGTTTTTTTTTCGCCAACAAACTAGTGAAAAATATGTTTTTGTTTTTTCTATTTTGTGGTTTAAAAGCATTCTTTACTACAAAATTCAAAAAAAAAGTTTTTGTTTTTCTTGTCAGCTTAGTAAGCTTTCCCAGTATTTTTGTCTGGACGAGCCGAAAGAATTTTTTTAAATTTTTTTTCGATTTTTTTCCATAAAAAAATGGTGAATAATCATAATAAAATTTTTTTTTTTTTGGGCTTTGTAGTTTAAATAACTTTTTTAAATTTATTATAAAAAACAAAACAAGAACAGCGGAAACATTACTGAACTGAAATATTTTTTTTCTAGTATTAACTGATTACTATATTGTTTGGAAACTAAGAAAAACATATCTGGTTCTTGTATAAAATAAGATCTCAGCTTATAGTTTGAGCACATTACTTAGGTTTCCAATTTATATCTTACATTTGTTCAAATTAATTTTTTCTTAGGATCCGAAAATTCTTATATGTGATTAAATCCGTAAAAACGTAGATCTGAAAACGATATGTAAGCCCTCTTCGAAGTTGTCAATCTTTCGATAGAAACTTCCTTTACGATCTGTAGTTTGCCTACGATTTATGACTTTGGATAAATATTACTTTCTTTTGAAATTTCAATTAAAGTTCAATCACGTTGGCATTATGAAAACGTCAGTACTGTAGTCACCAATGCCATAACAATTAGATTTTAAGATAATCACAGTAGTAGCATTTTGTTTTCAAACGAATATGATATTGACCTAGCCAGTCATTCACAAAATTTTACAAAATTTGCAGAGGTCTTACGCATACATAGGAATAAAGTTGCAATGTTTCAACATGTTTTATTTACTTTTCTATTTGAAACAAACGATGTACTTTTTGCAATAATATTGAAACCAAATACGTAAATTACTTAAATGGTGATCCATTCAATTTTGCCCATTCCAATAACAGATAATGCATAACGCCCATTAAGAAATATTTCAAAGTCCGCTTTCCACTTAAGTTCAGGCGCATATGGTGGCAAGAAACGGTTGCTTAACATGAAGTTATTAATTTCATAATTCACATTCTAAGGAAGAAAAAAAAAACTATATTAGTTTAGTGTATTTCCTTTCATTAATATATAAAGCTTTCATTTTTAAGTTTTTTTGGAAGGTCAGGCAAATTTCTAATACACGCTTAGCAGAAAATAGATCGCGTCTATCGCTGTCTGATAACTTAAAAAGTCATGTGTCGCCAAATATTTCAAAATATTTGAATTTTAAGTTTTGTTTTGAGTTAAGCTGTATTGAGTGCATCAAAATCTGCAAAGTCCAAGTGTTGAGTTTTTAAAATTTGCTTTTGATCGAAGGTTAAATGTTTTTTCTTCAAAAGATTTTAAACTTTACAAGTCAAACTTCCTCACTATTAGACGATGATGCAAACAGTGAGACAGAGCAACTTTAACTCTCATAAGGCACAAATATGCCTAAAGAGATGCATATTTCGATTTGTGTTGTGAATAGTGAATTGCAATTGCAAAATTTATTATTTTTCATAAATTGCAATGATGAAAATTCAAGCGCACCACAAAGTAATTACTACATGCGTACTTTCTTCCAAGGACAATGTGCATCTGGTTTCAGCACACGAATGAACTCATCTCGGAAAAATCGAAGAAATGGTTGCATAACTTTCGAATATAGCATTTCACAGTAATCAAATTCTGTCGACAAATAGCTATCATATCGATCATTACGTTCCATAGATATATTCACATTCACTTTTGCTGCTGTGACGTTATACGCGAATTTAAACTTAAAGTAGATTGCTGGATGTGGTTTTGATTTGGGTTTTGCGGAACTATTGCTTTGCATTTTTGCAATAGAAGTTAAGCTGCAGTTTACTTCTGAATAAGTATCACTTCCTTTTGGCACTGTAAAGCCGACTAACGTTGCGTAGATGTCCAAAATGCGCTGTTTTCAAAGAAAAAATTAAATATAATGCACGTTTTAAAATATCATATCAATATTGATAAAGATTTATTTTTTTTATACCTTGGTTTCAAACTGACCTCCTTGAAGTGCAAGAATTACAAATATTGCGTAAAATCTGAAGTATTTTCTACTCGGGCATTTGAAATGCGCCATTTCAATCGAATGTTTAATCTGTATGAGCACGACCTTAGCATTTATCTGCTTAAATTTACCAACCTTTTAGCATTCGAATTAATTTGCTCTTAAATATTTATCTTCCATTTATCAAATAGCTACAATTAATTATATTTTATCTGTTATCGATCTGTTAATGTGAAACTAAATCGACCAATTTATGTATAAAGCCCTTTCCACACAAAGTGAAAAAAAAGCTGATGTCAAGAGAAGCTCTTTAAATAAGTTATTTGCGTTTTTAAAATAAAATACTCGAAAGTATCATTTCAAAATATCAATAATATCACTTCTTTTGAGGATTTATTTGTGTATTGGTAAGACCTTGGAAGATGTGGAGTTTGGGATTAAAAAAAATTATCATTTGGTTTATTCTGTTTATCGTTTCATAAAATAACTCTTTAGGTCATTTCAATGTCATTTAAAAAAAAATTCTGAGCCAAATTCTATATTGTTGAAAATGGGAAAAACTTGCATGCATGTCAATGAAGGGTCTGAAGAGGGCTCATTTAATGTATCTGAAGCATTATAGGTTTTTGAATGTTTTTTTTGTGCTTCTCCGCATAAGCAGTCATAATTCTATCGCCATGCTCAAGATTTTTGTGCATACTGGTTGACACGCACAAGGCTTAACATCAACACAAGCAGGGGTTTGTTGCGTGAAGTAACGCCATAGCATAACATCGCTAATAGCGTCCATTGTGACATCAACCTAAAAATTGCCATTACCTGGCTTCGGCTTGTCTATAATTAACGACTTTTTGTTTTTGAACTCCCTTTGCTTTTGAACTTCTCTTTTTATCAACTAGACTTTTTATTTTAAATTTTACAATTAAAGTAATGGTTTTTCAAAATAGTTCAAATATATTGAGCTTATATATGTTAATAACGTGTATGTCGCAATATACGAAATATAAAGTATTCCACTGGTTTCCATATTTATTAACAATAATTCATACAAAAAACATGAAGAAGATGAGAGATGTTGCACTTACTCAATTAGTTAAGGGGCCGTCCATAAACAACGTGAGTCAAAATAACGGGGGAAGGGTCCGGCAAAATCTCATCAAACCTCACCAAGAGGGAGGGGGGGTTTACGAAAATCTCACGTCAACTTTTTAATGCAGAGAGTATACATTATTTTAGCAGATTATATCTAATAAAATATAATTCAAGTCTCACGGAAGGGAAGGGGGTGTCCCGCCAGAACTTACCAAATCTCACTAAGGGGAGGGAATGTCAGAATTTTTAAAAAAACACCTCACGTAATTTATGGACATCCTCAAAGGCATTTGGACATATATACACATGGCTATTAACACATATATGCACATATTCATATGTATATACGAACCCCCGACCATTCCATGAATTATATGTGGACGGCCGCTCAAACACTTGAGCCACGGAGGTTCTGCTGAACGACATGTACAAAGTGCACATTTATAGGAAAGAAAGGATAATATAGTTAAATGTACATGCATTATATTTTTATAATTTTGTACATTTTTTCGATTTTCAATATGTTTTTGAGACCAACCTGTGCTACCACAAATTGCAAATAATAGTTTTTGAGCAGCAGCCATCGTAATTTCGTAGTGTATAGTTCGAACTCAAGTGATGGGAAAATGTTTTTGGGATGCATTTCAAATTGGATCTACGAATATTTAAGGCTTAATGGTGTATTAAATAAACTATTAAAAACAAATTAAGTTTCCACTTATTTAAATAAATTTTTGAAGAGTACAGTTATTTAGCCATTAAGTTAATTTTTTCAAAATTTTTAATTTTTGTGATAATGAACACACTCATAATTATCATTATCGACAACGAACACACACATTTTAACTTTAAACATTTTCATTTTAAACATTTTATTCGTTAAGCTGGTAGATTCTTCATATAATTAGAAATAACCCTAGAGACAGTTTTTTCAGATGCGCCAACTATTTTTTCTATAGTTAAATATTTTAACTCTAGATTTTGCAGGCATGTGGACAAAATAAATTGGCGTGACTTTTTGTTGCTTGCTGGACATCTTTGTCGTTTGAAATGCCATTATGCGCTTGACGACTCTCACCTAAAAATAAATAACTTTCCTCAGGATGCAATTTATCTATTTACTAAGTACAAAATAAGTTCATATAGCTTTAAAAACATATTTTCTTGTTTTGGGTGCGGCATCACCCATTAAAAAAGAAATAACATTAATCAAGAGTCATTCCATCTCCAAATCAAATTTGATCAAAATCGTGAAAAAGTTTTTTCTTATTATGAGCTGCGCCAAATTCACGTGTAAAATGCAGAATTTCTAACTCAACTATTTTCATATGAACTTAGGTACTAATATTTTTAAAAGATTGCATCATTTATTAAAATTAAGTTACAAAAATACGTAAATTAGTTGCAATGCTTTGTAGTGAATTTTATTTTATTATGCAAATGATTTGCTTTTTGCCAAACAAATTAAGACCAAATACGTAAGATACTTGATTTAAATGTTGAGCCATTCAATTTTGCCCATAAGAACAAGAGTTAATGAATAACGTCCATTAAACCATATTTTAAGATCTGCCATCCAATTAAGAGGTGGGGTATAAGCTGGCAGAAAACTGTTTTTCAAAAGAAAATTTTTAAATTCGTAAGATATATTCTAAGGAAGAAAAAAAAAAATAAATATATATTGTTTTTGTCTTCGGTACGTATATGTATGTATGTCAAATACTATATATAAACTAAATGTAATGTTTTTAAATAAACAAGCTTAAATACTTCGAAAAAACTAATGTTCAAAAAAAAAAAAAAACAGTGTAAGAAATGAGATAAAACTCGTAGACTAAAAGCCAGGGCCTGCCAGACATACGTTAAAGTATAAAGGTTGAAATACATTTTATCTTATTCTTTTTAGTGCAAAGTACAATGTTTGGGGGTTATAAACCTTGGCTAATGGTGCTTTCGCCAGGTATCAGGTAATAAGGAGGGTCGGACATACACTCTCTCACGTTAAAGTATAAAAACTGGGATTAATATAGGGTGTTTTTTTTAGAGGTATAGAGCTTCGAATTGAAATAAAACACAAGAAAATCGTTTTAATGTCCATCAATTTGGCTTTATTGGAAGGATAATTTTATGCCATTAATGTTTAAATATGATTTCGGGCATGTGGCCGCCGCGGCTGGCTCGAATAAAGCCAATTCTACAGGTCCAATTTTGAACCAATTTTTCGAGCATATGGGGCCGTATGTCGGCTATAACGCCACGAATGTTGGCTTCCAAGTCCCCTAACGTTTCTGGTTTGTTGGCGTAGACGAGCGACTTCACATATCCCCAAAGAAAATAATCCAATGGTGTCAAATCACACGATCTTGGTGGCCAATTGACAGGTCCATTCCGCGAAATTATGCGCTCATCGAATGTTTCCTTCAATAAATTGATTGTGACGTGCGCTGTGTGGCATGTAGCGCCGTCTTGTTGGAACCACAACTCATCCACATTCATGCCATCCGATTCGGGAAAAAAATAGTCGGTTATCTTGGCTCTATACCGGTCTCCATTAACGGTAACTGACTCTCCAGCATTATTTCGGAAGAAGTATGGCCCAATGACTCCACCAGCCCATAGAGCACACCAAACAGTCAGTTTTTGTGGATGTAATGGCGTCTCAAGGGTCTCATGTGGATTCTCTTCACTCCAAATGCGGCAATTTTGCTTGTTGACGTAGCCATTCAACCAAAAATGAGCCTCATCACAGAACAAAATTTTTCGATGAAAATCAGCATCGAGATCAATCTCATTTTCGGCCCATACACCAAAATCACGACGCATTGCATGGTCTCGCGGCTTTAATTCTTGCACAAGCTTGATCTTGTAAGGTCGCAAGCCAAGATCTTTGCGCAAAATCTTCCATAAAGTTGATGGACAAAGCTCCAATTGCTGTGCACGGTGGCGAATCGATTCATTCGGGTCCTCTTCAACATTTTGCTCTACAGCGGCAATTGTTTCTTCGGTGCGCACTGTTCGACGTCTCTGCGGATGCGTATTATCACATAGAGTAAACGTAGTGCGAAAACGACTCATGGTTAACCGAATTAATTGCTCTGATGGACGATTATGTCGACCATAAAATGGACGGAGCTTGCGGTAAACTTCGCGAACTGAACCATTATTTTCGAAATAAATTTGCACGATTTGCAAGCGTTGTTCTTTTGTCAACCTGTTCATGATGAAATGGCAAACCAAATTGAACATAAATGACATTAGAGTTGCCAGATTTGACCATAAAATGCCAGTTTTATCTCTATTCAAAAAACAAACCTCTAAAAAAAACACCCGTTATAAGCATATTATAAGCTGTTTTTGTTAGGCGAACATTGTAACAAACGATAAACAAAAATATTTCTAATTTTTTTCAGTGTACTCTTTTTTTTATTTTTAAAGTTCAATTATGAGGTAAAAAAGGTCAATTAATGAATTATAAAATCCAGTGGTTAATTCATTTTACCAGACTTTTTTTAAGCTGAATAATGGCATTTGAAGTAGTACACACCTTACGATTTCTCAAATTTTCAAAGACATATATTTTGTAAGCCAGTGTTGCCATCTTAAAAAATATTTTGTTTGTGTGTCGAGGACAGATACAGGTACAACATATTCAAATATATCTGAAATTGGAAACATGAACCACATTCTCCCTGTCCGCTTCGCGTGAAATGAGCGATATGTAAGATTCTAATTCCCAAGAGCTCTAATTTGTAATACGTAAAGTAATTGTAATGCGTTGTACATATAGTATTTTTGTTATTTTATACAAATGATGAGCTATTTGCTGTACCAATTAATGCCAAATATATAATTACTTAAATGTTGATCCATTCAATTGTGCTTATTATAAGAAAAGCCACTGAATAACGTCAATTAAGCCACACTTTAGTATCTGATCTCCAATTAAGTGCTGGTGCATAAGCTGGCAGAAAACTGTTGCTCAAAATTAAGTTATTAATTTCAAAATGAACATTCTAAGGAAAAAAAAAAAATGAAGACTTAAGTGGAGTATATTTTCTGTCTTCATTTATTTTAAGTAAACAAAATTAAATATTTGGGAAATCACCTTCATCCAATCACCTTATGCAAAAGCTATACTTTAAACAAACTTAAATCCATTGAAATGTTTTATTTTATTAACTAGCGTGCTTTCTAACAAGATTAAATCAGTTGAAATAAAACTGAAGAGCATACGGCAACACTAACATCCATGCTCACTTCCATGTACACACACACATTTAAAGCAAGTTCGATGGCATGGCTTGATAACTTGAATAACTGTAATATCGATTTAAGTTTGTGTGATTATTGGTTTGTTGAAGATTTTACAGCAAAACCTTGATTTCGCACTCTTAGGTTAGAATATCTCGAAAACCGGAGCCATTTGAGAAACTCTAAGCTAGGATTCGAATTCAGCGCGTCAGAAACCTTCGCAAAAGTATATTAGAGCTAACGCAACAAAATTATTTCTGCCCTGTGTTATTTTATTTTTTTTTTTTCAAATCAGGACTGCGTTAACAGTAAAAGTGCGCGTTGGTCTTAAATTTTTACTAAAATGGTATATTTTCCACCACGCTACGTGCTGGCTGATTTGACTAAAAGTACGCACTTTAAATTCGCCAACATTTACTGAAATAGCTCCATGTGTGATGATTTTTAAATTTTTATGTGATGCTATTTAATATTTAATAACATTTTAAATAATTCCCTCAGTATAACGTTTTAAACTTTTTATTTTTATGGAGAGTGGCACACTCACTTCCGGATATTCGCAAAGCTCTTATCCAGTGAAAGTTGGCTACACTACCTTAATTAAGCCTCTCAGTATATTATTTTGAAGTTATTCTTGTCGAAATTTGTTAATAACTTTTCCAAGTCATCCTTAGTATTTGTGAGGAGTTTGGTTACATTATATAAAATAACATGCTCAATATATCGTTGTAAATGTATTATATGTATATACGGACGGTAAGCGTTGTTCATGAACCGATTTTGTATATTTTCAATCCCAAGACAAAGTCAAACAGTCATACACAGACAGACAAACATACATGGCTAAATCGACTCAGGTGGTGGTGCTGATCAAGATTATAGTTTTGTAAATCTGCCACACCCGCTTCTATTCATTACAAATGGATTTTTTATTCATTTATTTTTTAAGTAACTTTTTGAACAACATATCAACTTCACGTATTTTTAGTAGCGATACTTTCAACAGCTAGGCCACTTACCAACTTCTAACTTCAATTCCGTATCTATGTCACTTAACAACGCAGTAAATGGGTATATAGGGAATGACACACAAGCAAAGCAGTCTTACACTTTATTGAGAAATTGTCAAGAAAATAACATGGCGCATTTGGTAAACGTAGAAAGTTTTACATTTACAAAAGGTAAAATATAGGATGAATATAAAGATCGAAATGAAAATGCCATAGTCAATGAAGAAAGAAAACGTGCACACAGTCTGGTGTTGGCAACAATGTGTCTTTTGTGTGATAATATTTAAGTTACAACAAAATAACGAAAAGAAAATTTGGTTAAATCATAAAAAAAATTTCAAAAGTATATTTGAAATATCTTTTTGTTAAAAAAACAATTGAACAAAAGAGAAACGAAGTCTGTGAAACAGTAAAATATCAGATGACAGAATTGCCTAAAAATATAAAACATAAATAATTGTTGTTCCCTTACAAACTTTATTAATAAATAGCTATAAATATTTTTCCTTGCATACTTTAAGGGGATCTACTTATTTGTTAAATTTTAGTTAATGTTGCATAAAAAGTTATATGCAATTCTTTTAGATTTATAAACATTTAAAAGTTCCACTTGCATTTAAAACTGCGCAAGCTTTTCTTTTGATAACATAACATTTTTCTCATTTAATTGACGCTTATTCAAATGGAAAATAAAACTTAAATTGGATGAATTCATACGACAAAAGAAAACTGCTTCCGAATGCTCAAATTTCTTTCCAACTCAATCGATTTCAAATAATATAAAATCCCTAGGAATTCTTTACATTATATAAAAATATAAACATACACATATATATATCGGTTTATGTTTGTATGTACCAAAGAAAAATGAGGTATCACGGAGTTAAAATAGAAGCTGTAAATGAAATAAATTGGAACGTCTTTTTATCTTCTTGAAAAATGTTAGGAATAACGTCCAGGTCAAGAGTTGTATTTTAAACGGAAATTTTAAAATTCAAGGCTTTCAAGCAAATTCGAATTTTAAAGAAAAAAGTAGATTTTTTATAAAAAAAAATAATGATATGATTTTAAAGTAAAGGATCCTTCATCTTATTTATTTTCAAAAAAAAAAAAAATGTTCCCCTTTATTTCATAAAAATCCTGCATTTGAACAACGTGATATAACGAGTACCAAAATTACTTTTAGATTTTTTTCAGTAGTAAAAATAAAAGCACAGATAATATTGAAACACGCACTCATGGCATGCGTAAACAAAGGGTTGTTCATTTTTACACTTGAAAAAGTTTCTCTGTTTATGAAATAACGATACAAAGTCTTAAGGGGGCAGGTCTAGTCACAGGCGTAAGTAATAGAGCATTTTCAATATTTTTTTTTGGTACTAATTTAATTTATTTCATAAAAGTGATAATATGGCATCATTACATTATGTTTCAACTTGACTTGACGAAAGTTAAAAAAAAAATTAAAAATAAAAAAAGTTATAGCTGGCTGTGTTGGACCCTGTCTCATACAGAGTGCCTTGCGGTGACCATCACAAGTCCTTGGAAAATCATCTAAAATCAATCGGATGAGAAAAATTAGTTATTAAAATAAATAATCTGTGCCAACAAAATGACGTCCTCAGGAATTTTAAATCCAGATTTTCGGGAAAATACCAATAATTAATTGTTCTAAAAAAAATCGATATTTAAAAAAAAAAATATCCTTCGATCTGGCACTAGCTTTTTACGTTTTTCAAAAACTGTGTAAGTTTCATTGAAATATATCAAGCGGTTCTTGAGTTACAGTGGTCACCAGTTCCGAAAACATAGTTTTCAGAAAAACGAGATGAATGAGAGAGAGAGAGAGCCCTTTGGTTATTGCCGAGTAACTGTAAAAGTAATTGTCGGATTGACTTCAAATTTTCAGGATATATTTTTAAGATATTATTCTAAATGTAAAAAAAAATCGATTTCTTGAAAATTCTGACTAGACCTGCCCCCTTAATTTAAAATGAATTTCTGTTTCACAAAGCTCGAACCGTTGATAAGAAATAGTCAAAGGACGAGGTTCCGCAACTTAAGTAACAATCAAATATTTCCGAAATATCTTACCACTTTAACAAATTTGTGGAAAATATTATAAGACCTCTATAATATCGGTAACAACTCAGTTGATCGAATAGCCTAAATATAGGAATTTATATAGATGCTCTATATACTACTTCGTCCGCGATGATCTGTATTTTTATAAGGTCCAAATCTGCAGTGAGAGGTTAAAGAAAATACTTGAAAAAGAAATTAATGGGCTTAATCTGGGTATCATGCAGCGTAACTCTAAGCATAAACGTATTTTTGAGAGAATGACAAATTTACGCCAGAAGGGCACCGTTTTTCCTTTTTAGTCCATTTAAATTTTACAAGACCAGCGTAATAAATAGAAAAGTGGGCTCCCAAGCGAATAAAAGAAATGTTAAGAAAAAAGCAGTAATTGTTTTGACTTGAAACTTTAAATATCTTAAAATTTCGTCTAAAATTTAAACATTTTAAAGCATTCCATTTTTTTACAGTGTTTAACATCAGAAGGGATGTGATATCTTTTTTTAACTATAAAAGATTTTATCGCTGCTCAGAAAGCAAAAAAGTTTTAAAAATACATACATAAATTAAAAGTTGTATGTTAATAAAAACAAGGGTTGAAAATATGTAGGGTTAAACAAAATACAGTCAATTGCAGAGTGACACTTCTTTTTGTATGTGAATGATTAAAATATGTCAATATTGTGACATCTTTAAATAAAAGCATTTTAATGAATGTGTTAATTTTAAATAATTTGATTTAAAGGTTACATGTATGTGCAGCGTCTTTTGATGATAATTTAAGATTTTTTAGTTATAATGACTAAAAATTGCATCATTTTGATTTTAGATAGGTCCTTTACTTTTAGAATAACTTGATAAATCGAAATTAAACACCAATAAAATGATTTTTTTTAAAGGTTCTACTGGAAACACTTGTTTGGGTAGATACATTTATAGTTATGCCGCGATAACTACAATAATTCTACATAAAATTTGCAGTAAGTGTGCAACTTTTAGCCGCGGGTTAGAGCTTGTATTCTATAGTAATTCCAATCCCGAGTGCTTTCGCAATAAAACCTAATACCTTTTGGTATGCAGGCTAACTTGTTTTGCCTAAAATAAATTTTTGACGGTTAGATGTTCAACTTTAATTGTATACCAAACTTTTTCAAGCACAAGAAGGATCTATCTGGTTAGCTCCTCTGAAAGTTCTGCACCTACTTAGTTGACAATAAGATAGAAATTTAATGAGTCCGCAGTGCCATAACTTAATCCTGCCTTAAATACAATCATATTAATGTAACTTTTGAATTGTAAAAATGGTGTGGCATAACGAAAATTTTTAATATTAAACAACGTGCTGATAAATGTCGCGATAATACTGTAACTTCACTCAAAATTTATATTTTCCTAAAAGTATGTAGTACTTTTTTAAAGTAATGTAAATGATACGGGATCTTGGAAAAGGACCTAAAAATTTTTATGCGGACTATACTACCACACAGTATCCACTAGGTTTTAGGGTGTACTATTGTCAATTTCTAATGACAAAATAAATAAAGTTTTATATTATAACGAATAATATAATTTTATGGTCGTTCACTCTAACGAAAGTGTTCGTTATTTTATAATATTAATTGAAAATTGAGTTGCAATTAACATCCTTAGATATCATTAGTTACTTAAAAGTCTAGTTCAAATCAATTCAGTTTATAATCAAGAAGGTTTTTGTATGTTTTGTCTTAGAAAAAATAGCTGATGGAACCCAGCTTTACTTCACGTTGAGATGTCAAATATAACGCTTTTCACCTTAACGTGAATATGTCAGCCATATCAAGATCCACTTGGTGGTATCTACATCCTCGATAAAACAGTCGTTTAGCGCCAATTTTAGTTCCGGCATTAGAAAGAATTTTCGCGGAGGTAAATCATCAACTTTCCGGATTTTTGTATTCTGGCCGATCACGTCGAGTTCTTGGAACCAAACACCGTTGAAGTTCAAGGTAGGAGTTTCTGTCGTTAATGTTTTCAAGAAACTCGTGGTGCAATAAACTCTTGCTATGGTAGAAGGCGATCGGTATTGCTTTGATTTTAGATGGTACATGACGAGTTTTTTTTTTTTTTTTTGGTTTTCAGTTCTACGGTTATCGTTGCTTTTTCTTATGACTCATACGTTTGTATGGCATTAACGCCTGATTTAGCTTGGAATTTTATGATAGTGATTTGCTATCCACTTTGATTTGCTAACAGAAACTCGAGCTGTCACGCGGAATATCATTTTTCAAGCTAGCGCAGCCAACTTGAGCATAATAAAAAGAAAAAAGTAACACCTTTTCAATGATACATAACTACGGCTGATGGCAATTCGCATTCATGCGAGAAATATGAAGTTTGTGTGGAAATTGTCGCACTGTGTTAATTATATCGAATAGCAAATTTGTTATGAGCGTTTGCTATTAAGAAGGGCTAATTCATTTCTAAAAAGCTTTCGTTATATCGGCATTATTGTCCACTGTATTTGTGAAATTTAGTGCTTTAATGATCTCAATCGCTTTTTCAGAGTTCGGCATCAGGATTGTAACGCTATCAAAAACACAATTAATGGCCTTACAGGAATACATGTTCTTTGTTTTTCAATACTAAAGTTCTTTCAAAATATCCAGAAAACTTTGCACTTTACTTTTAAAAACTCTTTGTTAGGTACCATTATAACACAACATTGAACAGTCAGTTTATTAGATTAAGCCCAGAAAACATTTTCTATTTTCCGATTGTGCGTGAATTCAAATTCTGATACCAACAATAATTAGTTAGGTCGAAAGTGTCCGGGGGGTAGCGACTAACCAAAACGAGATGTAAAAAATATTTATAACGTCATCGGATCTGAAATAATCTTATCCTTGTAATTTTTGCGATATTTTTTTAGTAGTTTTTTTTCTTCGACGTATTCTTATTTATGGTTGATAGTAATTTCAAAAAAAAAAATACAGAATATGGGAAATTCCACACCAAAACGGACACCGATTTGCTTTTGCATTTCTAATTTTTTTTGAAATTCTTTTCTGTCAGTACCAGTTAAGACTAGCATCCATAATCTTTTTTTTTCAATTTTGTTTATCAAGCTATTTAAGAGATATACATTTTAGGAAAATAACGTTACTTTTCTTGAAATGCTCATAACTCTGCCACACTGAATTTGTTTATGTATCAAAATGTTTTTTTTAAACGTAATTTTTACTAAAGATATCGAATTTATTTTTAAAAAAATATTAATAATATTTGGCATATTCGTCACTATATGTTAGGAAACCTCAGTCTCGATTTTGTCGAAAACATTTTTTAAGCACCTTCAAGTTCAAAACTTTTTAAGTTAAGGTTTTTTTTTTGGTAAGATAATGCTAGTTGATTATTGCTTATATGTACTGTCCTCTATAAGAATACATATTTTTTAGTCTCAATTTTCACTTTTGGCACGATAAGATCCCTTGCAATCTTGAGCAGTAATTTTTTTCGAAGAGAATTAACCATTCGCTTCAACAAATCCTTAAAAACTTAAGTTTTCGGAAACTCCACTAATTTTCCTTCTATTTCACCATTGTTTACGTAACAAAGCTATCATAAAACCGCATCAAAAAAAACATTAAGCAAATACTCTTATTTTTAATTATTTTCCATTGTTAGCGCAAATACGCACGAATACGCACAACCCTTATGATAAACTTATTAACTGGAAATACAGCTTTTGATTAGTGAATGGGTCGAAATCTACCGAAAGTATTAAATGAAAACAAGACAAACGCGTCACTCAATAAAATAAAAATCAAAAAAAAAATAAAATTTTTACAAAGACTTAACCATGGCGCAAAACCAGAGTTAACAAAACAAGTGAACAATTTTCCCTCACTCTTGTTAATTTTTCTGTAAATTTTTTATCTCTTTACAAGAAAGCGACATTTTTACAAACAACAAAAACAAATGAAATTTGCATGACATGTGCCATGCTGGCTGGCATATTTAGTTAGTTGTCATTTTGACAGCTGTCAAAAAGACAGTTGCGAGTTTTTCCACTTGTACGCATACAAAGGATTAGATAACATTTTTCTCTTGCCCATTGTTGTTTTTTTTTCTCGTGCTAATGACTTAATTTAATACGATATCAAAAAGCAACAACAGAAACAATTGCAAACAAGTCATATGTCATTATATAAATCACTAAACTCTGACATTTGTCGGAAGTCAGCATGACGCCACGTGGGTTGCGATGTCAATGGATCTGCGCTCAGTGGTGCCAAAACGCAAAGTTGAAAGCACACAAAAAAATCCAATGGCGTTTACGCTGACAGGTGACAAGCGAAAAAGGGTGGAAAACACTGACAGTTAAAAAAAAAAGAAAAAAGAAATGGGATGAGTTGAGGGACATATACTCAGGAGGAAGAAAATATTGCATAAATATGCAAATTAGTTTGATAACATGTCGCCGGTGTCACCGGCATTGTTATTTTTTTAATTTTTTTTTATTTTTGTTGACCGGACATACATTTTTACACCGTGTTAGGGATGTTCAGTGAAGTGTAATAGTTGGGCGGATACCACATGGACATTGGCATGGCCATGAACACATTCGCTTTTCCTTGTTTACAAGAAATAGGCAGCGACAGCGAACACAGCATTTTGTCGTGGGTGTGTCTAGTCATTGGATAATGTGTCATGTGATCATGTTATCCCATGCTGCTGTCAATTGTGACTGCATGTTATTATCGAAGGATGTGGTGCGCTAAATTTTCCTTCTGCCTTCAGGATGGCAAAATGTGTGATTTCAGGCAATGACTAAATTTAATTTTGAATTTATGGTTCGTTTTTAATTAAATATCATGAAGTGTCAATGCAATGATTTAAATTAACACATTAATGTTCATTTTAAACAAATAGCTGCATTGAAAAGTTCAGCAATCATTTAATAGGTTTTGTAACTACTGAGACTTGCAGTTTCAACTTTCTTGACTGATTGGTCACCTTGCATAAATAACTTTTCTCTCCCTCAAAATTCAAAGGAACTTTTTAATTTTTTAGTTCCCTTAAGCATCGCAAAATAAATTCACCCGTATCATGAATAAGCATTCCTTTGAAATTTTGCTTTAATCCACCGTTTTGTGATCGTAAAAGATTTTTGGGAAATGAGAAAAAATTCCCTAGAAAATGAGGTTATTGGCAATACTTTTTTGGGTAGCCTTTTTTGTAATTTTATTTGATAAAAAGATTTTTTTAATATATGTACATAAGGGTGATTCTCATTTTTTTGTAATGTTTGTTTTCAAGGTGAATGTATAGGCAATGAATTATGTTGCCATGCTAAAGGTAGTTTTCTAAAGTAATTTTTGCGCTGAATCCGAATCTGGCCTCATAATCAACCAATGACGTCAGAATTATAGGTTAAGAACCTAAATAATGTGGTTTTTTTTATCTAATTTCGAGGCCGTGTATAGAATTGAACAAATTTGTTAAGCTTATTTTAAATAAAAGCATAATTTAGTAACGTTCTTTTCCTTTAAAATAAGCTTTCAAGTGGTCATCTGCAATGTTTCGTTGCAAAGTTATAGCCCTTTTAAAATGACATAAATTTGATCCCACATAACCCAACAATATTCAAGAACCGGTTTCAACTTGATGTCACCTTAAAATGGCTGTAACTTTGCGAGAAAACATCATAGATGGCAATATAAAAGCTTATTTTAAGGAGAAAGGACGGTATTAAATTATGATCTAATTTAAAAAAAAAATATAGAATAGGACACTCAGATCATGTTTTACAACCGTATCTAAGGTTTAGTCTAAAGGTTGGATGAAAATCAAAATGATTTAAGTGCTATTTTATTGAGCTTACTGTTCGAATAATGAAGAGCTGTTTCATATTATTAATGCATTTACTGAGAAATCACTTTAACATTGACAACGAAAATTGTGCTCAATATATAGTCTTTTAGTTAAAAATTAGATAAGTTGAAATTCGACATCGAAAAACTTACATTAAGGTCAGTATCATTAATCCTATGTCATATGAAATTATGATAATATGGAGTTCGCTTGTGTTTTTCTTGATCATCAAATAATTTCAAAGGACTTATCCGTTGGTTTAGCGCAAGAAAAAACCTTAATATTAAGAAAAATTAATTGTATTTAGGAAATTAGAAAAGCTTCTTGTTAGGATACGATTGAAAATGGTGTGAAGATATAGTAAGTAGCTCAAATTTTAGTACACCAAGCTTATTATTAGAAAGATTTTAGTTAGTTAGTTAAAGTTACAGTATATAATATAACAGATAATATTTTAAATATCCTACTAATCAGAATACTGTATTAATAAAAGTCCAGAGCTATGAACAGTTTTTGGGCTATGGCGAATCAAAACTTACAAAACACTGCTATTAGAGAAGCTGATAATTGAATTTTTTACTGATACAAAAATTATTCAACAAATAAGTTAATTGGGCCTTTCGAACACAGAACGAATCGTTTTTAAAAATTTTAAGTTCAAAATTTTTTTTATTCCTCAAAATTTTTGCGGCTATTCTTTCAAAAAACACTATCGAAATCAACAGCAAATGTGTACAATTTCATTCAGCCTAAAGTACAGAAAACCAAGAACAATGTTGCGGTCTGTGATGCAAAATTAACTTAAAATACCAAGTACCATCACTATGTAGCAGCAACAGCAGTAGCGAGTAGTTCCTTTTCATTTTTTTTTTTCAAGAAATCTTTTCTAATGCCAACAAAATGTGAGTGCAAACTTTAAACTTTGCAAATGTAATTAATTTTTCACAAGAAAGGGCGTTGGTGCCCAAAATTAGTAATGGAAATAGTAGGAGCAATAATGGCAGTACAAGTTGTAAGAATTTAGTAGCAGCAGCTTGTGGTATGCATGCAATTTTAAATTTTTAATTAAAAACTTTGTTCTGTTCGAATTTAAAGAGATCCTTTGTTGATGACGTTAGAAAAGATTTTTAAATGCAAATTTTGTTTTTAAATATAAGAACAAAATTAAAGTAATTTAAGACATATAAACAGAACTTAACATAACTTACTATATGTATAGCAGAACTAAACGCATGACGTCACTTGGCTCAAAAATATTCCATGAACTTACCTGAAAAGAAAGAGAAATAAGAAAAGTCAACAATTATTTTTATAAAAACATTATAGAAATTTTCTTAAAACAAGTGAATCTGATTTGAAAATAACAGCTGAAGACTACTGGAAAACTTAATAAATGTTTAGTAGAGTTACATTATTTATTGGGTCTTCAACAAAAAAAAAAAAAAAACTGCGTCAAAATGAATCTCTACTCTATTTGGATTGGGATAGATGTAACTAAATTTGAATACAAAAACATTAAAGACAACTCAATAGCTCAATTTCAAAATAAAAATCCAAAATAGCTGCATAGTGCATATTGAACTTTATACTGTAGAGTCTACGGTGTAGACGAATAAATTTCGTTCCGTTCATTTCATCTGATGACGGTTGCCTGGGGCGCAATTTAAATTCATTCACCAAAAATAAATATTTATATTTTGGTTTTGAACGTCATCCTTATGAAATATTAATGAAAAGTAAACAAAAACGCACACACACATGCATAGATTGATAGATACATAGGTAGAAAAAAAGGTAAAGTATACACACATACATATGATGTATATGAATATATACATAAGCCAAAATTTCTAGCAAATGTGCACCATGATATATGTATGTGTGCATTGAGAAATAGAGGAAAAAATCCATCAGACATTCAGTCGAAATTTGAAATTGCAAACCGCAAAATAAATGCTGATTTAATAAAAAGAAAACATTTATTTTAAGCAAAAAAAATCTCATAGCAAAATTATATTATGAGAGGAAATCAATTTATCACCCTACCCTGGACATTTTTTTATACTAAAGGGTGATAGCATTCCTCAATGTCACACACAAAAATAAAATAAACTTTCATTGAGTTTTTTTTTTCAAGAACATTTCAGTGATATATACTTAAAACAATCAAAAGCTTAAAACACAAAGTAATTGTGATGATTCTGGCATTCACATGAAACTTTCCTAATTTCAGAATATTTTTTTTTTTTTTTTTGATTTGTTGCATTATTTTTATAATTTTAATAATGCTTTTTGCTCCCACATGTTAGCCAAAATGAACCTTTGCCTCAACTGTAAACAGAAGTTAGTGAAGCACATGCGGTTGAATAAACCAAAGGAATGTTTTTGGCCATTTCCCTGCAAAAAAAAATACCGCATTGCAAAAGATCTGACAGACAAAAATCCAAAGAGAAAAAGCTAAAAAAAATACCAAACTTGAGTTATCTTTGAAGCAGGCGTTGTTTTTTAAAATTTAAGTTACTTTAAATTATTAGAATAAAATGGAAAAGCTCATGGATTATCAGCTATGCCATGAATAATAAAAAAACTAGAGCTTACCCATTGGTTGAAATTCAACCAAGAATATGAAACGGTTTACTGACTATATAAATGTCATCGCTTTCAAAAATCGAAAATTATGATATCATGTTGCTCATTCCCTTTCTAAGGGTTCAATCCATCTTAATTCTCAATTTTATCAAAATTAGTCTTAAACTGAAGCGGCGAAAACATATTTCCTGGTACGCTCATTTAAAAGCAAATATCTTTATAAACTATATTATATTATAGTAACTTTTAATTTTAAGAAAGAACATATTAAAAAAAGTATCGTTCGGATCTATGTTTCGAGATATAGTCATGTGAAGTTCCGGG
Organism: Tricholauxania praeusta; assembly: GCA_949775025.1. Lineage (NCBI taxonomy): Eukaryota > Metazoa > Arthropoda > Insecta > Diptera > Lauxaniidae > Tricholauxania > Tricholauxania praeusta. Next base: position 35,266,799 of record OX459029.1, on the reverse strand, counting down.
CATGGCTTTTCTTAAAATGATTATAAGTTGGAAACTCTTGAACTGATTTTGAATATATTGATGTCATATGGAATTAAAGTCAATTAATTGGGCTATCATAATATGTTAATAATATTAAAGATTAATAGTACAATTCTTAGAGAAAATAATAGTTATTTAAAAAAAATGGTGACAATTTTTAAAAAACCTCCATACCTCGAAACACGTGGAGATTATTTGAAATGTTTGTGCATCAATCACATAGACAGTGAAATGACCTTCCATATGACATCAATATAAAATCCGTTCAGGAGTTTCCAACTCAAAATGATTTTTAGAAAAGCTATATTCGCAACTTCCCATGACAATATCTCAAAAACTAGATCCGAACGATACTGTTTTTGAAGTGAAAGCATTCGCGGCTGAGGAAAAAAGTATAGATTCGCGACACCGACCGTCATCGCGATTCCCCGTCATGAATGAGAGCGATAGTAAAATTTGAATGTTCTATTGTTTCTCTTAAATAAATATTCCAAGTGGAAGACTAAAAGCAAAGCAGACACACTAACTGACACATTCCATTCTCATTCAACGATTGTTATGCTTACATGTTTGTTTCTTTCAAATTCCGCGTTGTTGCATTGACAAATTGAAAATGAGAGCGAGAGTAAAATTTAAATACATATTCCGTTTTTGTCTTCCATTGCATTGCCATATAAAAAAAAACGCACACATACCAACTAACACACTAACTTGCCATTAAAGGATTTGCTATGCTTGCATACTTTTTTCTACGTGTGAAATTAATTTTTTGTTTCAAGTTTTCACTTCTGTCGGCACTCTCGGAGTGCAACCCGCCAGTTTTTTTTTTTTTAATATATTCTTTTTTAAAATTAAAAACCACTCAAGAAAATATAGTTCAAATAAATTGCGGCTCAGGTCAAATTTCACTTCGAAATAGGGTCCGCAAGGGTTAAAGATAAAAATTTTAGATTAATTTTAAAAATATTTTTACCCTTTTTCCAACCAATTGAGCGGGCGTCCCATTTGATTTTCGCAAAAAAAAAAAAAAAAAACAAATAAAAAAAGCCAAATTTCACTTTGAAATAGGGTCCGTAAGGGTTAAAGATAAAAATTTTAAGTTAATTTTTTGTTTTTTTTTTTCGATCCTATTTCGAACCAAATTAGGGGGCGTCCCAAATTTTTTTTTCGTATGAACCACCCTAATACACACATTCCTCTAGGGATAGGTTGGTGTTCTGCATACACGGGAGAGATTCGTTTGTTCTGTGCATTGCCTTGTACAAAAAAATTTTCAGTTGTATGTTAATTTTCAATTTTTTGTAAAGTCAGAATTTTTTGAGTATAATTTTATGATTTAAAAGAGTAGACTCTAAAAACTGCGTTTCATTAAGCACACGAAAACTTTTTGTTGAATTTTTTTACTGCTTCCTAGTAGTAGACCAATTTTAGCTATGGACTAACACTGTTTAAGTCAGAAAATTTACAATCTGCATGACTTTTCTTTAATTTCAGAAAGATGCATGCGTGAATTCCAGCACACATTTCAATATGAAAATTTTTTTGCAAATTGAGTGTAAAATTAGACAAAAGGTTTAATTTTCTATCATTTCATTAGGAGAAATGTTCATTGATTAATTAATTGTTTCTGGTCTTTGGAGAAAATAAATTTAATAATGGGCTATATTATTATTTAATGTTATAAAATTGAACAGAACCTTTTGAGTGTAATATTGAGAAGCAGTCGAAACATTTGAATAACATTATTTATTTTTGCAAGAAGTAAAAATTGTTTTTCTCAGTGTAGAATCAATCTTTGTAATGCTAGAACATTTACATATCGTCGTCCTCGGGTAGAAAGGCCCTATCTAATTAACTATTTTGTCGATCCTAAAAGATTTCCCTTAAATATACGTCCACTCAAAATTTTGACGTGATATTTCAAAACATAGCGGACTTACGCCCAATTGAAGAAAGACACTAATATGAGATTTTGAAGCTTTTTTTTGCAGTTTTTTCGTCCTCCAGTAAAATTGGAAAAACATGAGTTAGGGCCTTTCTACCCAAGAGCGACTGACTTTTGACTGACAAGCGTTGCAGATAGTCTGACGATTGCGATGCTGCAAGTGACGTTATTGCAAAAAGCAGAAACAGCTGCTGCCGTAATCAACAAAAAAGTATATGAATTTTATTGCCACGATAGATAGATTTTTCGCTTTGCAATAAAGTAAAATTATTAAAATGCCCGTAAAATGTTGAAGTTTAAGTGCTATCAAGTTTTAAAATGTTCACGAAAAAAAGTGTAACATATTTGCGCTGAAAAAGGCAGCATTAACAGCAACAATCTGTGATCAAGTGGGTAGACATCCGACATCCTTGATGTTTTATGAGTTGCTGTCGTTGTTGTTGTCTGCGCATTAAAAAAGTAAAAGTTTTTTGCATCACTTTATTCTACGGCCGCCACACGTTTTATCGATTTTTCAGCAGCTCCGGCTGCTGCAGTTGTAATTTTCAACATTTTCACTTTTTCTTGTGCACTTGCTGTGCTGTTGTTGTAATTTTTATTATTTTCAGTTTTTTTTTTCTGGTCTGTAGTAGCCGAAAAAGTGAAAAAATTTCGAAAAATCCCCTAGGACAAGCAAAATATCGTTTTTTTTTCTGGCAATATCCTTGCGATTTTTCTACATCACATTCGCAGTTTCATTCTGTTCACTTTGTTGTAAATAATTTAATGTTTCGCTTGATTGTTGTTGCATTTTTTCAATTTTCAAAACGTAGTGCTTTTTATACCACTCTGTCTCCAGATTTTCTTTTATCTTTTTGTTTGTCTACATTTGTTTGGTCATCCATTCTTGAATTGGTATTGGTTTGAGTGCCATAGTGCGCCCACAGCATTTTAATTGAAATTTTATGTTTCGAAATTTTTGAAGTTTAAATAAATCGATCGAATCAAATTTAAAAACTGCTTGCAATCGATCGATATTTGAATATATCGAGAAAATAGTAAATGTTGTTATTTTAGTGAATACTCGATAGCAACGATACCTGAATATTTTTATATTTATCATTTCGAGACAACGGTCTATGAAAGTATCGATACTTAAACATATCAATGATTTAATGCGTCGAAAATTCAATATATTCGATCCATTAAAGGAATCATTTTTACTGAAGATTTGTACGCAAGTGTTCATTAAGCCGACAAACTATTAAAGAAAAATGTTGACTTTGGTTGGAGCCCTCAAAAAAATTTATGTTTATCTCAAATCAAGCAAGTTGTACAAACTTCTTAAGCTATTGCTTAAGTACAACCAGAAAGTAGTGGATCAGAGATGTGGAACTTATGAAGTATCCAGAATAAGCTTCCGATGAAAACATTTTACCATATAATTAATACATTTGGTCATAATTCATAAATCATTTTTGCATATAAATGTCCACACAAAGAAATGAGATCCTACAAGAAATTGGATTGTATCTGAATCACGATCATCAAGTGCTCAGATCGCAACGGTCATTCAACCTCAAAACAATAAAACAATGCTCGATTCTTTCTATTCATTTGGCTGCTCAACTTCTCAAAATATGAAGAAAAATAAAAACATGAAATGCTATCCCTAATACATTTTTAATTCCAATAATTTTTCAAACCATCGACGTTTTGTGATATCATAAAAAAAAGTCTCAAACAAAAAATGTTTTTTTTTTCAATTTCGAACAAGCTCTCTTAAATTATTCTTGAACACATTTCCGGCGCACAGTGATAAGCGCCCCAATCCCAATGTGTATTTTTGTACTTAACATTATCTGCTCAACTGCATGCTGCGGCATTTGTGGCCAAAGTCAGCTACATTCAGTGAACGCTCTTAACTTTTGGATTTTTTTGTCTCGATACCTTTTTTCTTTGTGTTTTTTTACATTTCTGTGCAATTGAGTTCAGTTTTTAAGGACTATTTTTTATTTTGTTGTTAAGTTTCTGCTTTGATGTCTCTGCCTTTTTTTATTTTGATATGCTGTCTGTTCATTGTTTGTTGTGTCAAGATTTTGAATTTTTAACTTTTAACAATAAGCACACGATGCATTCACCAAATGGTGTTGTTGGCTTTTGTGCCCAGACATATTGACAAAGCTTAAAAAGAATTATAACAACAAATTGGCTAATAAGATTAACTAAGAGATGCCTATTTCTTTGATGTGTACCGGAGAATACTTTTTCCTACATTCTTAAGTTTAGCATCGAAAATTTGATATGAGAGGCCACATAATGGCCTGCACTCAATTTGGTAAAAGTATTTAACGATTTCTCAAAAGGATTGCAAGGAAAAATGCATTGGCCTAGACAAAAAAACTGTACTGTCAATTTCATTAAGTGGGTACTAAATCTGCCCAAGGTCGAAAATCCTTTTTTAACTTCTCTTTATCAAATTGTTCATATTTTTTTATTCTTTTCCGAAAAACTTAGCATTTGGGGAGTCGCAAAGTTGTGCCAGAAATATTTTTCCGGCTCAATACGATATTTGGCCAGCTGAAACTTTGTACTAAAATGCTCTAATGGTCACTAACTTCGAATTCACTGCAGATTTTTTGATGTAGAAGAGCTCAATACAATATGGCCGCTTTTTTATTCAAAGGCAACTTACTTGAAAAGTAGGGCTTAAATACAAATTGTAAAAGTAAACGCTTTTATTTTTAGTCAAGACAATTTCATACGTGTATGAACGTTATAACAAAAGCTATAGCAAACTACTTTTTACAAAAATTGCAGAAGAATCCAACCCTCAATATTCTTAAGGATTAATTGTTTAAATTTTTTCGTATATTTCCCATTTTTTTCAATGTCGAATGATTATTTTACCATACACAAATCTTTCGTGTATATACTGAACTATAAGGTATATTGTGCCCACCCAAAATAATTGAGTTATTCTAAGTAATGTGTAGGTTAATAGGAGTTCCAGCAATAAAGTTTGAATTGGCCTTACATAATGCCGTATGTCCAATGCTTAAAAAGCCCGAGGAGTTAAGGCTGAGTAAAATAGCATAATAAAGAAAATCTGAGTCTTTTCTTACTAAGAATTAACTGTTCCCACGAGTGAAAACCGTGTTTTCTTTAGTAACATAATGGCAATTCGTTAATTGGCCACCAAGATCATGCGATTTAACACCATTGGATTTCTTTTAACACTTTTTCTTGAGGAATAAAGCCTAAGCGGTTATCCGCTTATTCCAAACGCTTAACGACATTCCAAAATTTCTTAAATTAATGATGAAGTTCGAAACTATTACCCTTTTCTATGATTACAAGACGTAAACGTTTGAAGAGCAATTCATGGCGGCACGCACCATTTTCTGCTCTATTTCGTCCCTAATCTTTTTCAAACGCTGCTTGAACCCATCAATTGTTAAGCCTTTTGTTGACCTTACTTTACCTAGCATATGGCCCCATACGCAAAAATCTAATGTATTGAGATCCGGTGATGATGCTGGCCATTCTTCTTCCGCTGAGATGAAATCAGGCAAATTTTTCGGCCCTTTTCCTATTTTAGATACTGCTCCCCACACCTTGATTTTGATCACGTTTTGATATCGCTCAGCAGTCAGTTCATCTTTTGGAGCATTCGAAAAACTTCTTGCGTGCACACGGTTATTCTGCTGGTTGTGACAGTTTTTCATCCGAAAAGATTATTTCATCTCCATCGTGCCAGTCAAGTAGCTCCTTACTTTTTGTAACAGGTAATTGCTTTTGCTTATTAGTTAGCCCACGAAGGCCTTAGCTTTTATAGGTCTTGAGTCATAGATCATTTTTGATAAGGAACTGCTTAGAAGTTTTGGATATTTTCATATCCTTTGCTACAGAACAGGCTGATTGAGCAGGATAAAGTGCTCTCACTTGTTTTATGACGTCATTTGTTCGCACAGTCCGACTGCGTTCAATTGCTTTTAAGTCTTTGAGCTTCCCGTTTCCTTACATCATTTAATTGCCTTAGGTATACATTTTTTTGCTATCCCGAGTGGTTTTAGTGTTGTTATGATGTCACAATTTTTATTCCATGGTGCTTCTGAGTTTGATATAAAGAATGTTTTTTTACCGTGTACTTTCGTTGTGTACAAATATATTTTGAAAAGCAATGCATCCTTAGATTATAAAAAAAAATCATGTTTTCAATTTTTTTCCGAACAGTGAAATTTACTGACAGTTATTATTGGTACATAATTTTCTATTTTTTCCGAAAAAAATATATAAAGATTTCGCACAATTTATATCTTTTGTTGTTCTTGTGTCAAGTGTACTTATGATGCGAAGTGTCACACCAACTTGTCGTGATTTCTAACAGTCATTTGGACTTTTTTCATTTAGTTTCATTGTATTCTGTTGGAAAATTGCCCTTTCATTCCTTTTAAAGACAACTGAACTAAAATTAATACATTTAGTTTAAAACGACGCGAAACATATTGTCTTAGAAATGTTGCACAATGGCGATTTTTAGTTTGTGAGGCATGGAGTTTTCTTCGAAAAATTTTCTCTAGCTTATCCTTCTTTGCTGCCGCCCCTCGAATTGGGGTGCTAAAAAATGATGAAATATGCTGAAAAATGTAACGATTAAGTTTTAAAGAACATTCCAAACAGAAGGATTTAAGGCTATAAGTCCTTTAGTTCCAAAGTTGTAGAGCCTTAGTAAAGAGACATTACATAATGAGGAAATTCGGTCACTGAAAATCGAGAAAATATCAAAACCGTGCGGTAAGACAGCCTTTAGCATTCCGTCTAATGGAAATGTAGGTTTTCCTAAGCTATTGAATTGTCTTTTTTACTTAGTTGTGCTACAAAGTTTTTTGTCAAAGTAAAACTGTGCTACTATAATGGCGTTTTTGAAGTGCTAGGGTAGAAATCATATATCTTTGTTAATGCTTCAAAGTCCTTACTTTGGAAAAGTTAGAAATCTATTTTAATCTCTTCTTCCCAAGTTTCAAGCTCTACTTTCTTTAGCTTGTGTATTTTTGCTCAAGGTTATTGAACTTCCAGACATAGCTAATCAACACAAGAGTTCAACAGAAATAAATATTTTATGGGGTCGGTAACCACTACTATCTAAATCGGTCTGTGCATCTGTTTGTCCGTCCAGCTGTTTCTTGTCGATACCAGTTGTATGTATGGTTTAACCTCATTTTATTGGTGGCGATGTTTTGTGTTGGTGGCGTGCAAATGTCTCGACTTTATCTGTTGATTTCTTTACCAGGAAAAAAAAATAAAAACTTGACAAAAATTAAAGTGGCGAATTTATCGCACTAAATTCACAATGATAAACCTTTTGAAGTGTTTTTATTTTGGAAAGAGCTTTTTCAATATTTACTTCCAGACACATGAGATATCAACATGAAAAAGATGACAAAACAAAACAAAAAAAAAAAAACATTTGGCAAAAAGGAAGTACAAACAAAAGCAACAGAAATAAACAGCTATACCTAAGAGAACTTCGATACTTGCAGTAAGAAGAGGTGAAAAGTGTCAAGAAAGTGTAGAAAAACACTTCTTTTTTTCTCTCTTTCTAAAGTGACTGAATTTTATGACCGGAAAACGCAACAGAAGGGGAACAACAACGGAGAAAAAAACCAAAACAAAATATCAACCTCAAGCACCAACCGACCGAACGAGTCCAAAGCATTACGGTGTCAATGTGCAAAATTTATGACTTTATGCTGGCTGACTGGTGCATGTTGCGACATGTTACGACAATATTTGCTTTGTTGTATGAAGTATGTAGGTAGTTTTCGCTTTTTTCGGTATTTGTTCGTTCACTGTTTTTTTATTATTATGTTGTTTACTGCATGTCAACTGACAATAAGGTGAAAATGAAATGAAAATGTTTTTCTCACCCACCTCCCTTGTGTACTTTTCCGCCTCCCCTCGCTCCCCCACATTTTACCACTACTCTACCACAGTCACTTTTTTACGAGTTCATTTCGAGAATTGTAGGCCCAAATCCTTTTAGAATAAATGAATATTTTAAGCAGTCGTGAAAACGTGTACCTACTCCGCATAAGCTTTTCGGTTGTCATTGACAGTTCGAGTTGTTGATTTGACAAGCGTCGTAAATTTGGTATTTCCTCTTCAGAGTAAAATTTTATTTGCTTTTCTTTGGCAGAGATACATAGCAAGAAGTTATGCATGCAAAAGTCATGAAAAATTCCAGTGTTTCTCTTAATGTACTGCAATAAATTACTAACAACTTAAGGGAAATTTTGGCATTCCACTACTGCAATTTTCAACTTAATTAATTGCCAAATATTTGAAATGTTAGCAGCAGTACCTTATCATTTTATTTTAATTTAAAAGTGGAAATAGTACATGCGATTGAGACAAACTTTGCTATTTCAACTATTTTATTGGCTCATAATGAATTCCCGTTTTGTTGATTTGAAAGTTTTACGAGTCCTGAACGCAGTACTTCCTATGCGCATATACGCAGAAATAATTTATTGTAAGTTCACAGTTCAGGAAGTTAAGTATGCTAAGGGTTAAACTTTATAAATTACCATAGTATCGAAATTGAATTTGAAGACAAATTTTATTGGAAATGAATTTCAAAAATATCATTTATACTACAACTATGCTAGAGTACTTTTAACAAGCAACATTTTAATATCTATCCAATAAATTAATTGACAGTCTGGATTTCGATATTGAATAAATAGAAACCAGGCTCAAACATATTTTTTTAGCATTTGGAATCACAAGCTAATCGTCGTTTGGCACGTGTACTGCATATAAAGCATATAACTCGTTAAAGCAGAAGATTGGCATCGCGCGATTTTCACCAAAAAACAAAACAGAACTGAACTGAATCAGAACGTTGACCCAGCTGTATCAACATCAAAGTTTATTTTTTCAGCTCAGAGTTCCTCACAAAACTCAATAGGACAATTTGATTTTTATCACGGAGTTCGCGGAACTCCCACGATAAAGCTTCTTACCTTCTAAGGTATAAGACAGTGGTGGGTATTTAGTATCCCTATCCGCTCTCATTGCCCGACCCGTTAATCAACGCAGAAGCAAGCAAAAAAAAAAAAATTCGAAGAATTTCAACGCTATCGAGGCACAGCGTTGTCTTGACTTCAAATGAAAACAAAAACAACACACAAAGGCATAAGCAACGGCGCCGCATTGTGTCTTGACGAAGGTAGCAATTGCTTTTGTTTGTAGTGCAATTGGGTTTTTTTTTTTTTTGCTGTTGGCGAATTTGGAAATGACAGCAAAAAAACTTAAAAATTTCGTTTGTTGTTGCTTAATGCTGTTGTTAAGCCCTTATGTTAGATTTCCATGCCCACCACTGGTATAAGAGAATGATGGTTACAAGGTTCTGAAATCCGCTTTATGATGGTTGGACGCCAATGTAAGTCAGATAGTTATATGCAGCTGAGTACCGACAATTTTCTATAAGGCTGTTAGCCAACTTGTGCTCCGATATTCCACTACAAATGATGATGAAGTGCGTATACGAAGACAGCTTGATTTTGCTCAGTAGATCGACTCTGATAGTCATGATATTTCGTGTCTTTAAGTTTTGCAGAAGTTTTCTGATATGAGTTTTGCTTCTGAAGGTACAATCTAAGAGCATTTAAAAATATTTCTGGAGACAAATCGTTAGAAAGGTGAACATCGTTTAACATAACATTAAATCGCGTTTCGCTTCTAGACTTTCAAGTAGGAAGCAACATCATTTAAAGAGTTTTGGCATTGCTTTTTTTCACTTTTGTTTTTAAATTCTCAAATAACTTTTGTAAAGAGGAAAACATATCAGGCTGAGAAATTCACACTTATCGATCACTTAGGATTCCATTTAGTAATGGATGGAAAAAGTCTAACTCGCTTGGCTTTTTAAAGAACCATGAAAAAACCAACAGATGGAACAATTGGAACAATGGTAATTGGTAACCAAGTACAAAATTAATGTAAGTTATAAGTAAACCGCTTTAAAGTACCTGAATGCTTTATCATGTTGGTGAAAGGAAGCGTATCATTGTTATTATGTATTACCAAATTCGTATTGATGCTTCAGTGACATATAGAAATACGTCGACTGTAGAGTGAATTGCATCTAAGCTGGTGCTTTTTCTTCTCAAAAAGATTAAAGAACAGAACGCAAATTTTATGGTATAAATAATTTATTAAGGAAACAAAATCAGAAAAGGATTCCGAAACGCGAGCTCGTAAAATGCGTATTAAAATTCAACAAAAGCAATCATCATCATCCAACGTTAAACTCTCAGCTGTAGCTGCACCGAAATATTTTATCTCTAGTGGATTGTGTCATTTGTTTTTGTTTTAACGCTGGCACGCTAAGTACCAGCAGATGAAGCTACAGCAGCAGCCAACAGAAAGAAAGAAACTTAGTCGCGTATAAACAAAATACAAAAAAAAAGGATTTGAAAGCGTAATGAAGTCTCGATGGCATTAAATATGCATGTGAGTTAGTGGATGGGGGGCGAGTGTCGACTGCCAGGGTAAGTCCGTGCGGAAGAGGAGAAATAAAGCTACCAGTAAGAAGAATTTTCAAAGACCATATTCCTTATCTCGTGCTGCTGCTGTTGCTGCTACTGCTTTGTACACTGACACATGTTGGCTTTTCAGCTTTTTCAGCGTTTAACTTGGCATTATCAACTTGCAGTCAGCTACTGCCCGTTGGTTCGGTATCTACTTGAGACGCATTTATCAAGAGTTTCCTGCTGACGTGTTAGTAACTCTTGGTAGCGATGGGATTGAAGGCAACAATAGTAGAACCAGAAGAAGATGGATGTTGGAAAGTCAGTGATAATGAGATGTCCGTAGTGCACTGAGAGAAAGAGAAAACATATTAGAAGTGTTTGTTCCGAATTCTTGTATTTTCATAAGCTCTGTTTTACTGAGGGTACATGAAATCAGGCTCATTTCCATTGAGTTCTTTTAAGCCATTTCCTTAGAACTTTAACATCCTGCCCGATCTGATAAGCAACACTTCACGTCCATCAATTAAAGCTTTTTTACAAATTGTACACCACATTTCTTCCAATGTACGAGTAATAAAAGGTGTTAAGGGACAACGACAACGGAGTATAAGAGCAATGGCGTGCAGAGTGACATTGAAAAATTTATTGTCAACACCCCAACAGTAGCAGTAGCAATAGCAAAAGCAGTGGTAGTAAAAAAAAGCTGCTGTAACACACAGGAACAAAATAGCAGATAGAGAGGATGAAAGCAGGATTTATTCATGCTTTAAAGGAATCGAATGATTTCACACCCCAAAAAACTTTGCTTGATACCAAAATGAAATTTTTATCTGTATCCATTCTCTCAATGGATATGCTATGAAGCATGAAATCATTGTTGGGAGCAAGTAACTTTCAGGGTGCAGGGTAAACTAAAGTGGAGTCGAGTATCTCTCAAATTAATGCAATTAAATTTCAACACTTCTTTTACGTTATTCATTTGTTTCTGCTACGAATTTTATTCGCATTTAATTCTTCTTTTGTTACTGTACTCGTAAGTAGCAGGTGGTTGAGGGTAGGTTGGGTTTTCATGTAATTTAATTCTTTAAAATTCGCCTTATTTTGAGTTTTTTCTTTTTAATTTGGCGCAATTATCTTATTGAAAGTTGAAACAGCAGAAACATTTTACACTCTTTTAACCTTCCGTTTAGCGTTGTGGTCTGTCAGACCATTTTGAAACTTTTTGTGACTTTTTTTTTGAAAATATTTCGCCTTTCTTAAACTCGATGCATTGAGTCAACTATGATGTTTTTTAAGATAGTAGGCCATGATTCGTGGAACAAAAATAGAGTTCGACTAAAATTTGAACGTTGCTTAGCGTTAATATTTATTTTAGAGACGCAATGGGAGTTCGTAGCATCATCACTAGTAGTTTCGAATGTTTATTTATTTATTTATAACGTCTAAAATGAGCCTCTCTAGAGAACATAGAGAGGTAAATCAGGGCCAAAGAGTGGTAATGGATATGGTTAAAAAGTTCTTCGGAACAGGACGAATAATATCTGCGGACAACTTCTTTTCGTCATTTGAATTAGCAAGTGAATTGATGTCCAAGAACCTGGTTTACGTTGGAATAGTTCGTTAGAACAAAAAATGTTTTCCGCCACAATTAATGGCATCACGTCCACTGAACAGCAGCATTTTTTGCTTACAGCATAACAAATTTGCATTATGTTCATACGTGCCAAAAAAGAATAAGTCAGTCATTCTTATTTCTACTGAACTTTATACATGTAACGTTGCTGGCGAGGTCAGTAAACCACACCAAATATTGGACTACAACAAATACAAGGCAGAAGTAGTAATAAAACAAAATATATAAATTCAACCACTATAGTACAAGATCTGTCTTTTAGTCCTCTGCTTCTTCCGCTTTATCAAATAAAAGTAAGAACTTACAGATACATATATGCGCTTAAACAATACTATACACTGTTTCCGCACATAATATCACTCCTGGATAGACCACACCGCGATTTGATAGTTTATACCTGCAAAATAGATTATGTGGTCTGTCAGACCACAACGTATGGTTTACTGCCTTTTGGGTTACTGCTAAACGGAGGGTTAATTTTAATGATGTTCTACTGTATGCTAGAGGCATCCGAAAATGTTAAATATCGCTGGCATATATATCACTGACGTGCTACGGACAACCATGAGCAAAGTAGTTATAACCGTGAATTTTTGATATAACTAACCGTCTGGTGGGTGTTTTTATGAACTAAGTGTTTTATTTCGTTTGCGTTTCAAAATAAAAATGTAATCTTGCAAATCAGCCCTATCATTTAACTCGAATTTGTGATAAATAAACCCGTTAAAAAATAAGTAGCTCATTTTCAGTACAAATCAAACGTCAAACAGAATAATTTTGGAGATCGATACAGAACTGTAGCTAAAGTAAAACATTTTTAAAGAAACTGAATATAATCATAACCAATTCCGCTGAAGATACATATGTATAACATTAAAACAAAACTAGGTAGAATGTTATCTTTGCAAAAAATTAAATACCCTACAGCGCATTCACAGCAAAAGTGCGCGTAAGCGTTAAATTTTTGCTAATTTTGTTTTCCAACTCATTAAGTGACGGCTGGTTTCATTAATCACAATGCATTTGGGCGTTTTGAGCTTTATGATTCCTAGTCCAGTAGAAATAGGGTTTGAACAACAAAATAATTCGTTACAGCAATCTGACAGCGGAATATTGTTGAACAAGCTCTTGTAAAAGCGGACAAAAAAATCGATCCGACAGCAGCTATCCGGGGTGGAATGGGGTGCATTTTTAGAGGTCGAACACAGTTTTTCACGATTTCTGGCTAAACTGTGCATCATATCAAAAAAAGTTCAATGCAAAAGTTGTAGGAAATAAGAAGATCTACAACTTTTGTACTAATCATTTTCGCCTTAACCTCAAAATTTTTCAAAAAAATGGCTGAAAACCGGTTTTTTGGTTTTTTATTTTTTTCTTTCACAAAAAAGTTTCTATGGAGCTGAAACTTGAGCAAAACATACTTTTCAGTGTTACACAAAGGCAGTAATTTTTTAAGACGAAAATATTCAGAGGTTGTTGTTAAATTTAATTTTTAAACTAAAAAAACCGGAATTTTTAACTGAAATTCCTCTTAAAACTACACCTCTTAAGGAGTTCTGTTTTGGCTCATTTACTCGTTACTGCCACGCCTCCATCTTTCGTTAAAAGCGGGAAGACAATGTGAATATACCCTGAGCGTAGGATATAATAATGCCTTATTGATGTTTTGGTATTGCCAAAGATTTTGCGCATACTTTTTCATTAAAAAAAACAATAAAAAAAATATTGAAGCAAACTAAAGAAATTTATCTAAAAATATATTCTGGTACATATCTATTTAGCATTGAAAAATAAATAAATTTTATTAAATTTTCTCATACCAAGCAAATCCAAAAATTTCTATTGCTCGTATTCCAACGTTTTACGTAAAGTGAAAATTCTTTTTTATACAGACTGGGTAAATAATGAAATTGCATGTTTCAGCTAAAGAATCGCAAAACCGCAAAACCAAAGTGTACAGTAACGCCCATTCGAAACTCCCACACATAATAATTTGCAATTGAATTGTTCAGGTGAATAAGTATTGAGTTTATTATGGGTTATCATGCCAACATATGAGGTTAAAATGAAATTTAATTGGCCAAGAGAGAAGTTGTTGAAAATGGTATCGATACATGGAAAAAGAATTTAAGAAAACGTAATAACTCAATTATTGTAAACGCTGGCGGGCAAAATATAAAATCAATTATTTAGTTGTACTAACTTCTTAAAGCTAAGTCAAAAGGTGAAAAAAAAAACAATTTCTCTAAAAACTTAAGCATGATTTTATATTCCAAGTATAAAAAAAATGGAACCATTAAAAGACTAAATTGCTTTTGACAAATATCTAAATGGATTGGAATTTATTAACAAATTGCGTGCCATTAAACAACCCAGTTTATGCATGGGTAAAATGCATGAATAAATGAATGAGCGAATGACAACTTAACTGGGCATAGTTTTAGGGGCGGCATATTAAAGCAGGAAGCTTTAGCTAATTGGATTTATTCAAATATGTCACAAATTAAGTTGTGACGCAGTGACAAGAACTTAAATGCTTGTAGTTGCTTATTGGCAACAGCTTAGTAGCTTTTACTCGTAACGGCAATTGAATTTAAATTTAATTGCAGCAGAAGCCTGAAAGTGTACTATGTTAAAATGTTGCTAATTTTTCAAGTCTGAAACTTTTTGTATATAAAACTCATATCCGAAGAGGCAAAAAAATGTTAGCAACAAAACAAATAGACTAAGCTTTATGTGCTATAAACCCGTCCAAGAATCACATAAATTCAAATTTTTTGCTCAACATACTTTGCTCAATGTATACTTTTAGGCTGTGGCGGCTTTACCTTAACTTTAACTGTTACATATGCTTTAACTGCTTTTTCATGGTAATTTTGGCAATATTTGTCGTAATTGTCATTAAATCATTTACTTTGTATTCATGTCGTAGTAAAAACGCCTTAATGTTAGCTACGGTTGTGTTTCACTTCCTTTCTAATGAAAAACAGGTAGCGAATACCTCCAAATTTTATGGTTATTTAACATATTCATATCGTCATGACATTTGTTGTGGCAAAATTTTTTTGTCAAAGTTTTTGACAATTCTATGTGCATTACTGAATATCTGTTATGATAAGACTATATAAATGCTGATAAATACTGCAGTAGTAGCACATAAATTTTGAAAATTACTTCTAGAAATGAAAATAATTATTTATTTGATGAAACGAGAAACTTCATTTGTAAAACAAATTGTCAATGAATTTCGGAAATATGAGAGATTTATCCGTACATTTTTATGTAAAATTTTAAATCTTTTACAAAACGACTTTGACATAAAATCTCATATGAAAGCCAATTTAATGAACAATGATGAAGTACATATTACACAGTAATAACAGTTGCTTGTCCCATTCTTTTCTAATAAATCAAGAAAGTTGAACCAACAATTTTTTTTTTCGACTATAACATCAAACCATTTTAATGATATTAACGCTGCCGAGCATATCTATTTCAGCTCTGTAATATTTTCATATAAATTTAAGGATGAGTTATAAGGAAGAGAAATTGTGGAGCCAAAATAGAAAAAGTTTGGAATCAGCAACCCATAATTCATAACAGAGGCATAGTCATATTCTCCCACAATTCGAGGTCCCTATTGTTTAGGGGGTGCGGTGTGTCCCATAAAATTGAAACTTTACCTTCCTTTATCGACTAACTGACTTGAAATAAACGCCCAGTGTAAGCTGCTTGTTTCAAAATTACAAAATTTTGAGAAAGAGACTACCAAAAATTTTCAGTATCCCGAAATGTTGAATATTTTGGAAGTTAAGTCCAAAGGCGGTATGATAACTCCAAAATTAAAACTCACCTTTTGCATACAAGAGATGCATTTTTTCTTTTGACTGAGCAACTAGCGACCAGCGCCTAATTCAAATGAATCACCCCAAATATAAGAATGAGATTCGCAAATAATAGTTATCAACATTTGTTATGAAAGGATTTTTCCATATTCGAGCCCTATAAAGTGTGATGCTTCCCATTTAATTTCAATTTATATTTTTTCAAAAACTTCAACAATAAAAGTTGAAAAATGGTCACCACATTACTAATACATACGTATGTACTTTGAACAAAATTGGATTGAAGAAGTAGGTGTGGCAACTAAATTGAATTCTTATGGTTTTCCAAGGGAATGCAACTGTTCTCGAGACAAGAACACTTCCTATAGTAGCAAAAAAGTTGAAACCATCGTATCACAAAGGAATATTCTAAGGAAGTAGAAACTATAAATTATCATTTACGATGGTCTTTCAGGCAAATAGCTCTGTAAAGATCAGAGCAGTACATGGTGAAAACATCTTTATTGGATTAAAGCATGTAAACTATAACAAGTGGGTGTGGCATCTCTCACGGAAGAAAAAATTATGAATTATCTTATGCTAAGGTAATGCAACGAAACTTAAGAAAAGACTCACTATGTGACAAATGCAATTTTTGAACTTTTGAACGAAAAGCGGTCGGATTTGGACAAAATTACGTGGTGCGTTCCATAGAAGCGAAAGCTGTAATAATTAACACATCTCAAGGGATAACAATGAAACTGAAAACAAACTAACAATTTGATAGCACAATTTTGTAAACGAAAGGCAGAGAATTTCCATGTACATCAGAGATGCACACAAAAACTTTCAGTGGTAGACCCTCAGCGTTTCCGTTTGGGCAAAAAAAATTGTATTGATAAAAATTGCTTAAAAAATAGCAGCAAACTTATTGCATGCAAATAAAAAAAGCAAAAACTAAACGAGCAAGTGACTTGGAAACATGAATTACACAAACAAAAAGCATTCAGCGAAGGTAAACCGAAAGTATTAACGTCGCGTAACGGAAAGAGCTGAATGAGCCGGTGCGCTTTGAACACAAAAAACGCAAGCAAAAAGCATGAGTTCGAGAAGCCCTCGATATTTTTTCTGTAGTTGTACCAGCTGGAAAAACTAAACAACAAGTTGTGATTCCTTGATGTACAAAAAAAAAATAGCTTGAAAGAAAGAAGATGTGGGAAGATGTGAGGTGGGCACTTGCCATCAACTATAGAAAAAAAAAACTTCACATTTCAAATCGAAAAATTTTTTAAGAAAATTGGGAGGCTTTGATCAAGAAAGAATTATAAAGATGGAGATGCAGAAAGAGTCAAAGCTTCAGAAATTTATAGAAATACAGATATAGAAAGCAATAAATCAACTAAAAAGCATGATTAAGCATCTTTGCTTAGAGTGTCGTGTGCAACAGCTACATTGTATCCCAAAACTTAATAATCCAATTGTCAGTATTAACATACAAAAATACCTTATACCATTACGATGTCAAAAAGAATTTTCATTGTAGTATCGAAGGTTTACTGGGTGGCCAAAAAATATTTCACTAATTTTCAACATGCACATGAATGCTTTTAAGAACTTTTAAAGTTCCTTGACTTTGTGACTTTTTCGAAAAATTCTCTTACGCCACCACCGCTATATTCAATGAACTTTCCAAGAAAGAATTTTTGCGCTTAAATAACTTCACAAATTAAAGCAACACGAAAATTTATGTTTTTTCCAAGGTCACACTGTTGTCGCTGCTCTTCTTCGCATTATGGCTTTTTCCTGCCTGCTGATCCTGTTTAACTTTCATCTTTCGTTTTTCAGCCATAAAAAAGAAAAAAATCTGCCAGCCACATGTGTTGCCTATATACGCCTTTATTAATAATTCAATATGACCTACCTCTCACTGCTGTGGCAGGCAGCAGTAACCTGCTGCTGTTGCTTTCAGCAGCTTATTTTAGCGTATCGATAAGGGGATCAAAGAGAAGTGGCTGGCATCCAAAGACGTAGACGCTCGAAATATAATGTTTCCAAATATGGTTTATTAATGCCCAAATACCGTTAACGTAAGCATCCTGCATAAATTATGGAATTTGTTTGGTTTTCTGTTGTTTGTTGTTTTTGTACGTGTTTTATCTTAAGGTTATAAAATAAACAGCAAAAACCATAACATTAAAAAGAGCCAATTTCTTAAGAAGCAAAAAATGTACAATTTGGGGATTTTCAATTTAATTCAATTTCTTTTTTCTGCTTTAAGTGAGCTTAGCTTTAGGAAAAATATTGATTTAGCTATTGAAATTAAATTCATCTTGAATTTTGTTTGTGGCTATAGAATTTCATCGATTTAATATTACACTTAACTTGGCAAAGTTCCTTTTTTTTTTTTTGTTCTCGGCATGAGGTATGAACTTCCTTAGCTATTGCTTTGATTTACTCACAGAATTTCGCCACACAAAATTAACCACAAATCATAAATAATGGAACTTACACATTGATAAAGTCCAATGAAAAGGACACTACGAAAAACTTGCTGCATGTGCAAGAATATTTAACTCACATACATACACACACCTACAACCACAATTTAGCAACAGACGACTACTGACTGATAAAGTACATGCAACAGGACATAGCAACAGGACAATGGTTGAACGCAATACGATTTCGCTTTGAATGGAATGAAAAAAAAAAATGCATAAGGCAGTGGCAAAGGGGACAAAAAATAAAAGCAAAACTAAAAAACTGCAAAAGCAAACGCCAGATAATTTTAATGGTTAAAGTGAATTTATGTAAATTTCTATTAAAACCACAGACAAAGCAGCGAGAAACCGAGAACCTCAGAGGTGTCGTGCCCTGTACCCTGCTACTACGCTGAAATCGCTTTTAAATTAGTGTAAAAAAAACATTCAGTGGACGATGAGTTGTGGTTGCGTGTGCGGCGGCGGCAGCGGTCAAAGGATATTTAGTACAAATAAATAAAAATAAATGTTGGCGGAGAAAAACTTAAAAAGAAGAAATAACGCTGAAAGCAGTCATCTTTGTCGGCGATTAATGTAAACGCACTCATAAAAATATTTTAGTTTGCAAATTAGATTTAACGAGCTTTTAATGTAGTCGAAGCAATAATGGGTTACAGCAAGGACAAATCTTCAGAATGAGTAAGGTAATAAGATCGTGGTATTTAAAAATCAACAGAGAAATGGTATGTAGCTAATAACAAAGTTTTAAGGGAAGAGGTGAGTGTAGTGCATTGTATTCATTAGAACTTATAAGAAACAATCCCAACGTAAGATATTCAAGGCCAAAGAGATTTTTGCTTTTATTCCATTTGTTATTGATCGGACAGAAGCTTAGTCTGAAAAAAAGTTACAGGATAGATAATTTTTATTTTTAGGAGCGATGAGATTAAGTCAGATAAAACAGTGCTGAACTTTTTTGTCACCACAAGGGTTGAATATCAACCAATGGGCGAATTCTACTATCTATAATTGGTAGCTGTTGCTTTGCAGCTTCAGTGGTACAGCTACTAAAGTAAGAGGGGCCGACCACCCCGGCTTGTAAAGGCAAGAATGTTATTTTCAAGTGAAATGATTTCTAGTAGTAAGTTGTCTAGTGTGATGATCAAATGATGTGATGGAACATCATGTGCAATTTCAAAAAAATGTATTATTGACTCTGTAAAAAAAAAAATGTTTTGACAAATTTTATTTAAGGGGGCCCCATAACGTATTGCTCCAACTAGTTTTGTACAACATGGCGTATTTTCTTATTAATACATATGACTTTAAATTTTTAGAATATTATATATTATTCATGATATGATCTACGAAAAGGGGCCACATTTTGTTAGAAGTGAAAGTTTAGCGCTTGGCATTTTCTTATGGAGGTTAAAAGAGCCATAATTATTTATAAAATAATCGATTTCGCTTTAAAAGTTTCCAAATACAAGGTGACAAATCGTTAGTGAGTTTTGAACTGCAGTCTAGTGGATACAGTGCGACCGGATATCCAGCGTCGAATTTCAGCAAAATTGAAACACAACATCGAGAGTTTTAACACTAAACAACCGATATTCTGGAAAGTGTAATTTTTCAAAGGTTCGACAAATCCGGAGTTGAAAAAAACTGAAGAAAGGAACCACATCGACCATATAATTGTTCATTGTAATATCACAAAGTTCTCAGCTGAGCTCTCCCGCATAGCTACTCAAATTTCGTTATAGAACTCAGAAGCTGCTGTATGTTAACAAGTCTAAGGTCATACAGGTCATAAAACTTCAACGAACTAGGTATTATTTATCGTTTCGAAAAAAAGTTTTAATAGTTACTTTTTGTTTGCTTTGCCAAGGTAAAATCCCTTTTTACAAATCACATCACGCAAACTAAGTAACATTAAAAACTTTATTAAAATCAATGATTACTACTTATATTTGATTATAATGCTTAATTTTAAACAATCTATGCTGCATTTTGAACAATCTAGTCAATCAGTTTTAAGGTACACAAATAGTTGCTAAAACTAAAAATCAGTTACTAAGGTCATGATTACGTCATTATCGTATGTTTTCACAACTAAAATTGAAATAGTTGCATACAAAAATAAGCTAATTTCCTTAAACTCAATAAAATAATTTCAATTGTTATATTCTTCTAATGATATTTTCATTTAATTATTACATATTTGCTTAAGCCTTAAGCATTTCATAAGATTTTTCTACATTTCCCACTACGGTGTCATTTTAAAAAAATAACTGAGCACAATGCATAAAACCACTAACATTTTTTTTTTAAATTAATGCAAATTTTTTTAATACTGCAGAGGTCTTATGCTGATTGTTGTTGTTGCTTTTAATCCGCTTACATTCAAATTGAAATTGTAAGTGCATGAATAAAATAATAATATTTACTTATAACTAAAATAAAATGAAAAAGAGAACTGATAATTCAAGAAAAATAGAAAATGCGTGAAGGGAGCTGAAAAGTGCATGGTAGAGAAACTGAAAAAACAAAATAAAAGAAAAACTACATAAAAGGCTTTGTTATATCAGTAAGAAGCTTAAGCGCTTTAATTTAACTTCGCCTTGTCTTTTTTTTTAAAGGATTAAAAACTTATTAATAATTTGAAAAAATAATACAAAACGCAAATGAAAATATTATAATATTGTATAAATATAGGTACATATCTTATATATAATAAATTTTATTGTAAACTGAAGGCTTGTAAATGCATTTGTAAAACTCATTTTAAAAACTACATTCATCAGTCGCACATAAAAATTCCTTTAAATTTATGATAATTAAAATGCTATAGTTGTAAATGCATTGATAGTGTATTAAATTAGCAGCCACCAATATATTGCATCTACTATTATAGATCATATGATTAATTATAGAAATGATTGATTACTATGAGTCTAATTTATATCAAAGCTGCATAAAACATAAGCTTGTTATGAAATTTTTGCTCAACATGGCGTATGAGTAACATTGTTATTAATTAATCATTTCTAAATCTGCGAACTTATGCATTATTTAGCAGTTCTCTTGTCTGTATGCAATTATTATTCAAAGCATCCTTAATCACAGATAATATCAAGCAAATTAAAATTATTTTATGTTTATCCTCGATGACATTTTTCATAAATCACTTACTAACTTATTTTATTTAGGTTTTATTTTTTTTTTATTTAAATTTTATATTTTGGTTTTTTCCATTTTTTTTATGCTGATTACTTTTGTTATTATTCTCGTGTGAATTTACACATATTTCTCACTTAGCAATAAGCACAGATTTTCATTTGCATTTGTTATCCTTGTTGTTGTTATTGTAGTTGGTGGTGTTCCTGTCTTTTGTACATGTGACAAGTGCGCAATGAGTATAGACGATAGCAACAACAACAAAACAACAATATCTTACAATCAACATTTTTTTGCATTTTATTCATTTTTTTCCTTCCATCGTTCTTTGCTGCTTTTATGTGGTATTATATAAAAAAAGTTCCAAAATAAAAATGCAAATAAAGGAAATATGCATATGTATGCACGAAGTCAGCTAGTCAGTAGGAATTAGGAATTACTAACTGTGATTTTGTGGAAAAAAAAAATTATAATTGCTTACCTTTAAAATATCAGCTTTAATATCAAATTATATTATAATAGAATTTGAAATACACCTTTAATAAAAATGGCTTGGGATTCCAGTCGAGTATTGATCCAACGACTGTTGTACTAACAGCCCATGTACTTAGTCACTTGATTACAATTTTTGCAGTAAGAATCAGATTTCTTTGATAATAAATTATTCTCCTTGGCTGTAAATGGATAAGACTATATTCTATTTCAAAACGCGTAGTAAATTTTTTCAAAATAATAAAAATTTGCTGCAAGTGGCTACTGTAAGAAAGTGTTTAGCTTTTTAACTTAAGATTTAAAATTTTTACAACCTAAGCAGTGCCTCTTAATTAAGCGGTCTTCGAGAAAATGACACTTAAAAATATTTTTGTATGAGGGCAAGCCTTAATTAAAGTTTTGTAGCCTAAGCTATGCCTCTTAACATAAGAGCTACGTGGTGTAAATTCGGAGTGAATCGACGAAATATTTAAAAATATTTTTATATCAGGGTCACCCTAAGTATGCACCCTGAATAAATTTTTTTTGACCTTTATGTGTCTCTTAATACAGAAGCCATGTGGTGTAAATTCTATGAGAATCGGTTTGGCGGTCTTCGAGAAAATGATATGTAAAAAATATTTTTGTGTGAGGTCCACCCTAAATAAAAGTTTTGTATCCTTAGCTATGCCTCTTAACATAAGAGCTACGTGGTGTAAGTTCGGTGTAAATCGACTAATCTGTCTTTGTGAAAATGATATTTAAAAATATTTTTGTGTAAGGGCCACCCTAAGTATGCACCCTAAATAAAATTTGTATGATCTAATATGTGTCTCTTCACATAAAAGCCATATGGTGTAAATTTCATGAGAATCGATTTATCGGTCTTCGAGAAAATGATATTTAAAAAATATTTTTGTATGAGGGCCACTCTAAATATGCACCCTAAATAAGAGTTTTATAGTCTATGACGCCCACCTGATTAACCCTAACCTTCCTGACAACATTTATACACGTAGACTCCTGATGAGGGTACCCGGGTACCCGTGAGAGTTTTATATGGGAACATGGAGAGTCATAGATAGGTTAGATAAGCGTGTACTTGCTACTGTGTAGGCCTTGCGTAATGAGTAGGCAATAAAAGGCGATGAGGCTAATTTTTTCATTGGAATTTCGCTGGCTATAAGTATTAATTGAGCTAGCAATGACCTTCCATCACTCTTTGGGGCAATCGCAGCCATCTATTTTACAAAGCTTCGTTGAGTCGCGATATATTTCAGCAAATACCACGCGTAATTCGCTTTGACAATGCGTTTACAAGATCACCACATAAACAAACAGACAAAACCGCCCTCCCACATCCATATTTGGAGTATGCTGACGAAGAATCTACAAAAAAAAATATTATTCGGATGAAAACGTTATAGTGAATATACAGGATTACCCAAAACTTTTCGTATGAGCCAGCAAAATATGGAATCAAAATACTTTCGCTGTGTCACACAGCCGATAATTCCTTCTTTGGAGTGATTGATTTTTATAAACAATTATGGTCTGAATGTGACAACAATCAATTTTTTACTTCACAACCGTCAGGTACGAGTTAGATAAATAAGTTTCATCGGTAACCTTCGACATAACAAAGCTAACATTCCAAGAGAACTATGGCCAAGCCCCACAGAAGATATAGAAACTTCCCGATATGCATTCAACAAAAATGGAACTTTTTATCTGTCGTGACCAAGAGGAAGAAAAGTTCTCCCTGTCAACTAGTTATGCAGAGGAGCCAGCAGTAAATGAAAAAGTGGAAATAAATGACCTGTACAATACAGCCAAAGGTGGAATAAATGTAATGGGCCAGTTGATGTTTAAGCACAGCACCTAATGGAAAACAAATAAATGGCCATTGAGCATTTTTATTTTTTCAACATGCTGGACGTGGTTGCCTTGGGTGCATTTTATTTCTATTCCAGTCTCCATCCAAGCTCCAAAAATTGACATCACTTGGCGTGGAGTTGGCAACGGATAACTGCTGCTCATAAGCGAATAACACGGTACACCCATGTTTGGGCTGTTCTTGGCCTTATGCTCAAAAAAAACTTCTCTGAACCAGTTGACCCAAACTCAGCGGGCTTAACGGGTAGATAAAAGCGAGATAAAACAGGGCGGTTCCCATCGAAAGGCCGTTGCTACATTTGCGTGGGTACTGATTATAAATTTAACCGAAAGACATGCAAGAAATGCAATGGCTGTAGGTGGCCAATGTGCAGCATTCTAACCAAAATTATAACACTACGCTGCATTAGCTGCTGAATTGAGGTTTTTTTTTTTAAATTATTTCAAGTAATAACTAAACAAAGAAACAAACTCAAAAACAAACCGAAAATTGCTGATTATTTTACATTCTTCATACAAAATATATGAAGAAATTTACGGGTACCCGGGTACCCTTATCAGGAGGGTATGGAGTATTCGACTTTGGATCGGCTCCACAGCCGAGAACACGATCCTAGAAAGCCAAAAAATGCGTAAAACGATAGAAAACGACTATTTGTAAGATGTCAGAGAGCCTCAAATTTGTAATTTTTTTGGTTCGAAAAATATTTGACTTCAAAGTCCGTTCGGATACCCAGGTACCCGTGTCAGGAGGGTTAGGGTTAATAGTAACTTACTGTAAAAATTTCATCACGATCGGCTGGATAGTTTCAGCGTCCATAAAGGACAGACAGACAGACAGACAGACAAAAAATGAATTTTATATAATAGATATAGTTTTTATCAATTATTTATTTATTATTTTATTTTTTAGTTTAATTAGTTCCATTAACTTATTACATTTGAATGTACTATAAAAGACCAAGTCTTATTATACAATGATTTGAAATAAATTTAAATCTAAATCGTACCAATTAAAGCAAATTTTACTCTTAACAAATATTTAATTTTTAATATTAAAATAAAAACATTCTTACCAAAAAATATATTTCTGAAAACCTTAAAAAATATATATAATAAAGTTTTCCTGCGGTCCTGCTGCAAAGCAATGGCTTTTGAACTTTTTTAAGTGTTAAAACTATTTGGCATTAAATAAACGTTGAGTCATTTCGGTCATCCCACTGTCATTTTCTACAGAGATATATATATGTATGTATACTTATGTTAGCCTCTAAGCAAATATACTCACAACGACACATCTCAATACACTTCTCATTGTTTCGCATACGTATTTATGCAAGTTAACAAGGATTTAAAAGGTTTTTCTTGTCATCCTCACAAAAGTATGCAGCAAAAGCAAAGTTGCTAAAAAATCAGTTTAGAACTTGCAAAAATTTTAATATTTATTCAGTAAAACGACAAACAGTTGGAAAAAAGTAAATTAAATCATTCAGCAAATTAAATTTGACTTCATGGCAATAAATGAATTTTAAGAAAACAAAACAAAAATGATAATCATGTGATTCAACAAATACAATCTTGTCAAAGTTTTGTCAGACACAAACATTTTTCACTTAAAGATAATATAATTTCAATATGATGTTATTGGTAAGAAACGGACAATAGTTTCATAGTAATTGCTAGAAATCATCTGGTAAGCATTCAAATCTTAGTTTAAAAACACAATATTTTTTTGTCTTCGGATATCATTTGTAAATGACTCCAAATAAATATTTAGCTATAAAAAAACATTAATTCTTGCAAAGATTTTACTTAAATTTCATTAGAATTATGAATTTTTTTTTAAAGCTGCAAGGCACTGAAATACTGAAAGCCTTTGCAAAAAACATGTGCTCTAAGCTATATTTCAGCTTAATTATAGTATTTTAATATTTTACATTATACATAATGGCTAAGGGTTTCATTTAATTTTAAATTTTAAAACAAATTAGTGAAACCAGAAGAAAAAATGTCACAGCGCCTGAAAGTATGCAACAAACCATAACGTAACCGTAGCCAATGCTGAATAAATAAACTCTTGAACTTTTGTTTTTTTTTGCACCTTTTTTACCTATATTAACAAGGTGTGAAATGCGTGATATTTTTTGCGTGTCTATACAATAAATACACACTCAATCATCACACGTACATACATATAAACACAAAGTTTCTCGTTTTTTTTCAAACATTTTTATACACATATTCAGGTAGATGTATTATATACACAAAAATGTCTTTCTATGCAAATAAACGGTGAATCAAGTGTGTGTCTGTGTCGTTGACATGTGTTTGATAAAAAATAAAAAATAAAAAATACTTTTACAATAAAAGAATGAAAAAGAAAACTGCAACCTGTTTGTGAACTGAACGTATCCTAGATAATACAGAGCACTGGCAATACAACCACATATCGATACCGAATATTTCTCTTAAACCAAACTCAATAATTGAAAGTTTAATGATACAGATAGGTATTGGACAAAGTATGGGCTTATTTGGAATATGTGGAATATCAGTGATATCAAATTTAGTTCTCTTAGAATACATTTTTTTTTGTATATTAAATCTAAAGCTAGACAAGAGAAATTTGATTTTAAAACAAAAATCTTTAAATGTTTCAAGCTTCATTTTTCAACACCCGATGTTATAAAGATTAAAATCCAAAAATCCCAACTTAAAAATGTGGAGAATTCGATATACAAGCATATATATAGGAATTTTATTTTAAACAATTTGATTATGACACTCAAAATAAATCAATAAAAATATAAAACTTGAATTTCTATGAGCTGCTCATATCAGAAGGAATCTTATGATAAAAAATATTTCCTTACCAAATTCTCTTTCGTTAGTGCAACAAATATTATTCTGAATAGATGCAAAAATAGGATATAAAGTTTGGTAAAACTTTGTGGAGTAGCGACAAACTAAGCGACCAAATAATGACAAACAGCAAGAAAGCAACAAAGAGGCATGAGGTACGAGATTTGTATTGAAATAAAAATTATACTGTGTGCTCAAAACGTGTCATCTTTTAAAACTTCACAACTCAGAAACTGTTTGAAATTACATCTTTTTTTCTGAACTACAGAAATGTGTGTGTGTTAAGGACTTCAAATTATCTGTTATGAATTTCTCGAAATTTTTAAAAAATATAGTAAACAATTAAATAAAAACTTGAACCTTGAAAACTTGAAACTTGTAATGAAAATTATTTGATCGAATTTACAGTCATTTGCAGTAACCGATATTCAAGTCAAATTTCACAAATAGGTTTATGCTTTATAAGCAAACATAACCAAGATAACAAATAGAACAATTTAACCTGGTAATTGGTGACACATGTTTCGGCTAGTACCTAGATATAGTGATATATATAATACAATCATAAAAAAAGATAAGATTTTCAAAATTCAAAAATAAAAGACAGAAAAAATGTCAGAACATCTTGAACCACGGCTTAAAATTTGCGAAATATAGAGTAGAATTTTGAAAAAATTTTTAAGAAAAATCGAATGTCACAATCGAAGTCGCACTTTTCGAAAATTTCGATTTTAATCTTTAAACGTTAATAACTAACTGATTATTACTCTGAATAATTTTCTCTTATTTTTTTTTCAGAAACTACATTCAAATACAAAAAAAAAATGATACCCTAACGTTAATTGAAAATTTAAAAACCGATTACTCAATAACGGTTTCGAATACAAGGCTGGAAATTGGTGTGCTTGTTGCTTTTAATACGCACTAAAACATATCAAAATTAGCGAAATCGAAAAGGGCCGGGCCAAAACCTCGGTGATTTGGCATGGAATGCCCCATATACAGCTGTTGACAACTAATTGGAAACGAAATCATTTGTTGTGTTATTGGTAGTTTTTCTCATTTATTTTTCTATGTGTACCAAAAAACTTATACATAATATTAATGTGGGACATATAAACTTAAAAAAAAGCAAAAAAAGAGTTTTATGAGATATTTTCTGCTCAAACCTTTGATTTGACTGAGTCAACTAATTAGAAACAAAAAAAAATTATCTCAAAAAAAGTAATTGGCCTTTGCTAAAATGACTGAAAAGATTTATTGAAACAATAGTTTCATGTTTGCATACAACGATATTCTTTATAATAATAATTATTATATTGAAATTTTTGTTTATGCGTCGACAATTTGATCTATCGATATTTTGTGCCATCTCTATTATTGCAAAGGTGTGTCAGTGTTGCATGCTATCACGTGTGTTGCACCAAGACTGCGCTGCTGACATCATAAGAGTTTGGTTGAATATTTTCTGCAATAAAAATTCAATTGGATTTTGGCGACGATGACGAATTGGTTTTCTGGCTGTTTGCATTTTTATTTACGGCACTCAGTAGAATGCGGTTTGTTTTTATTACATTTACATTTGTGTATGGTAGTCATTGTAATAAAAAAATGGCAGAAGTATGTAGCTTAAGCGTAGCATGGGTAAAAGCCACAGGGATCTGGATTTCAAATACTAAGTAAAACGTAGAAGTCAATATTTTACTGCTTTTATGAAACCCATTTTTTTAATAATTTTAAAACTTATTTCAAAGCAAAACTCTCATTTGAGTAAAGCACTTTGAAAAAATCTGCTTTTGATATATGTAAATATATTAGGCTTGAATGATACGATGTTATTTATGTTTAAATTGGGAATATTTTGCAGTACGAATGGAATATGCAATTGAAAATGTGCCAAATAATCATAGCTCAAAAACAAAAATTTTAATGTACTTTCACAGCCTGAAGCTTTCAAAAAACTGATGAACATTTTTATTGCGTATTTAGTATGTCATGAAATAAATAGTTTTACTACATAAGGATATTACTTCCTTAAAAATTCAAAAATAGTATTTGAATAGTGCTAGTAATAAAAAATGTAACATCACCCAGCAAACATTTTCTTATTGCGCGTAGGCATACTTAAATCTCCAAAATAATTGTGCAGAACGCGTGCGAGATCACGTTCTGATGTCAAGCGATAATTTTTTGTGAAAATATGTCCACCGATAATGAAAGCAGTGTACAATCGTTTTAAGTCATAAATGAAAATGATATCACTAACTAAACTTGTGAAACTTAAACTTCATAATATTGGCAATATTTTCTAGAAACAAACGGGGAAGTTATAAAAAAAAAAATTCAGCTTACAATGCGGTGATGTCTCTAAAATATCTTGGTATCGTAATTAAAAAGTTACACATAATTATAATACATTGAAATAAGTAATCCAAGATACACGTGAGCATGAACACACGATTTACACATGTTCACGTGTCTTACCCACATACTGCCATAAAATTAATATTGGACGTTAACTGAGTCGCTTTTGACCAATTTCAGATGGTATGTTGGTTCCGATATTTTAAAAATGGCAAAAATTAATTTTAAATATCCAGGCTTAATTTTGGCAAAAAATTTGTTTGCATTAGCCACTGAAACAAGGACAAATATGGATTTGAAGTTTAATATGAAGCGGTCGAAGATCTTGAAAGCACCATTGATGATCAAAACGAAGCCTTCTCTAGTGATGTCCTAAGTAAATCTTCAACCTATC
Source organism: Tricholauxania praeusta (assembly GCA_949775025.1). NCBI lineage: Eukaryota > Metazoa > Arthropoda > Insecta > Diptera > Lauxaniidae > Tricholauxania > Tricholauxania praeusta. Next base: position 35,237,213 of record OX459029.1, on the reverse strand, counting down.
CCCATCGATTGAACAAAATTTTTTCGAGCAATGGGACAGAATCCATTTTAATTTTTCTCATAAAGCTCATGTTTGAATTTCGGCTTTTACCCATGAGCAAATTTCACAAAGCACCAACTTCTGAACACATCTGTTAAAGCTTAAGGAAAACGAAACATTATGCAAGATATAAATTTCAGTTTAAGTTTTCTAGAAGAGGCCAAAGTTCATCGCATGTAAAATTCTATTGACATATATATTGAAAATGTCTTCCAAATATTGACTGGGCTTATAAAAGGCCCAACTCGTGTTTACTGATATTTAAGCATACATACATTTATGTAGCAATATGTATGTTTTGTTGTTATTTTTGTTCATTTTGTCTTCGTATTAAAATATTTCTCCATTTATATGCAGTATGCATTCACAAAAACAAAAAATTGCAATAAAATAGTTGCTCTCATTTTTTAAGGATACTAAAAAATCAACAACAACAGGAATCATAAAATTTTTATACTACGTCCCAAACATTATTTTGCATTATTTTTCATAAATGATGTTTATAATTTTTTATGACATTGCACGCTTTCTTTCCAAAAATTGGTTGTATGTTATGGCGCAAGGATAAACCACATCATGTCCCAATAAACATGAAAGCCGAGTTGGAGTTCTGGTGGTGTGGTATTGATATTCGAACAGCATATGGGTTGGGATAAATGGGGCACATGTGTGCAATGTGGTTTCCATGTTGTCGCTTTAGATTTTCATTTTGTTAACATAAAATTGTTTTGTTTACTGCCGAAAGAAGTGAAAAATTTAATGTATATTTTTTTTTTTTCGTTCCGAGCGTTTAATTTCTTCCGCTCTTGGCACATTGTTACAACAAATCGTGATGAAAACTTCACGTAGTTTCATTGAAAAGAGCACAACAGTTTTGGTTACAAGTGCTTGCTACATGCAATTAAATGCAAATTGTTTTTTATAAAATTCCTTTTAAAAATTGTTTTTTAGTTTGCCTTTTTTTAAGGAAAAAATGCTTTAAGAGTTTGCAATTTTGCATGAGATTTATGAATTCATGATATATTTTGTCATCATTGTTATCCTTTTCATCTTTTTTTTTCTAATTTTAATAATAATTATAAAGTTTAGCTACAACAGCTATTAGTATTCTTAGCTATCTAGCAAAAAGCTATAAGTAATGTTAATATGTTGAATAAATATCCGGTCTGAATTGTTCTTTTTAAAATATAATAAGTGTGAACATTAGAAACGTTTCTTCAATTTCAAAATTTAACAAATTTAAATCATTGCTTGCAAGTTTTTCAAAACTACCTAACATAACTGCTATACAGGAAACCTGGTTTAAATCAAGTCGAACCCAGCTATACTCTATTCCTAGGTATGGTAATGTTCACTGTTGTAGGAATGATGGATATGGGGGTACGTCGCTTTATGTGAGAAATAAATTGAAGTTTTCTGTGGAGAGTTATAAGAGTAAGAATTTCTGGACTTAATATCTATTACGATAAATAGTTTTCAAATTGAAAAAAAAAAAAACTTTAAAGATAGTGGCATTTTATCGTTCTCCAAAATTTTCGGCTAATGGCTTTGTAACCATTTTTGATAGTTTTATGAATACTTATCAACAAAGTCCTATTATTATAGCTGGGGACTCAAACATCGATTTGCTTCAGAGCTCTCGAATTTCTATTTTTTCTGACTTTCTTCAAAACTATGATTGTCACAATTGCCACAAATTAGTAACAAAGCTTGAGAGTGGAACTTGCACTGATCAAGTCTTTAGTAATATTTTTGATAAAATTTTCGTTGATTCTGTAGAATGTGACCTATCGGATCACAATATGATAAGCTGTAAATTGGAAAGTAATGTTGATTATAGCTGATATGTCGAAAGAGTGAAAACTCATTGTGATTATGCAAAAGCCAAAGTTTACTTGTGACATAAATTACCAGAAATTGACACCTCTGGTAACCCATTGGATTTTACAGAGAAACTTATTAGTTGTTTGAGGGATGCCATGATCAGTTCGACAACGAACTTATTAATGAAAAGGCGGAAGTAGAGGCTACTTAGTAAATATGAAAATCTGTTAAAACGAATAAGTAAAGTTATCAAAATCGCTTGAAAAATCATCGAGGGATAATTATTATTACAATAATTTAAATCAGTTTAAAGGCGATCAAAAAAATCCTGGAAGTTTTTGAACAATGTTCTTGGGAGGGTGCCAAAATAAGTGTTTGATATTGTCACTTCAACGGGTGTATGATTTTGACATGATGGGTCAATTCATAGGCCAGATTCGGATTCGAAAAACGTCGAAAAACGAACCTTTTCAGCTCAACAACACTAATCACCTATTCATTTAGATACCATTTTTGAAAAAAATAATTTTTCCATACAATTTACATGTAAAACTAACAGGCTTCGGCACCACCTTATAAAATTGAGAAACAGAGGTGAATTTTCGTGAACTTTTTCTTCATATCAGAGCTTACTTTTTAAGCAACAGCACCTTAAAAAAACAAAAAAGAAAATTTGAATCACCCTAATGTAATATGTTTTCTAAAAACCGAATGATATTGGCGAATCAAGTGGAAATAAATATCAACGAGGAGTACACCAATGACATGATAGCTACTAATTTAACAACATTTACCCAACAAGCATTTGTTCATTACTTCATGAAAATTATATACACTGCTAGTACTTCAGAGTACTTTCAGTGCAACTGGCTTTCAAAGAATTTGATCTGTGTTGACATTGAATTACATTACATTGAAATGATGCTGAAATCTACATATTTTTGATTGCATACAAACGTACAAAGCTTAAGGAATCATTTATGTAAGCATCCATGTTCCACTATTCATAACTAAAACAGAAAAGTTCCAACAATTAACAAAAGTAAAGATGAATATCATCACTGTTACACTAACACCATATCCATAACTACAATAAAAACACATAAAAGTATGCAATAAATTCTGAACATAAAGCGTAGCATACTTTTCAAGCATAAAAAGCACTCATAAAAGTTTCACTTTTTGGTTAACTTAAGTGTTAAATATTAAACTTTTGTCAGATCAAATATTTATAGCTATGTTTTGCGAAAAAAATATAACGCACTCAATCCCTCTATATCCCTATTGTGCCCTTGCTGTCAGTTACCTTTTCATTTAAATCCTATCATTAAAATCATCAAAATTTTAATAACTTTATTTATAACCAACATAAATATAAAGTTGTTGTAACTGTTGTTTTTGTTTTTAGTTATTGTTGTTGCTGCATTTATCTGCAAAGTCACAAAGTGTTCATTAATGTTGGGCTTTCTGTTTGTACAGCTGTACAACGTATTGCAGGAAGGTATAGCTAAATGTATAGACGTATATATATTATAACGGTAAACATAAACGAAATTGTAATCTAACCTAAAATTAAGCGCGAGTCACGTTTTCCCACAGCGTGTTAGGTAGCTGACTGACTGGTTGGCATTTTCAGTCATTAAACTCGAAGCCTATGGAAAGTGTGAAGTTAATTTCATTGCAACTGTTGATGAGGTTGTGTTGTTGTGATTGTTCTGTGAGGAATTTTAAGCTTAACTTGCCAAAAAACTAAATTATATCGTTTTAATGTTAAGTAAAATTGTAGTAAAAAAAAAGTAAATTTAAGTTAAGTTTCTTATACGCAGGCTAAGTGAAACATAATCAACAAAACAAGAGCACAATTCAGCAATCACAGTGCAGTAAAGTCTAAGTGAATCATATTAAGGTAAAATAAAATTATTCGAAGTTTTAATAAGGAAAACGGCAACACTTTGGACTCATATCCTCGCGCGAAGAAGCTTTTTTAAAGCTTCTGCAACTATGTTTAGAAAATTATTAATACAGTTGCACTTAAAACTAAGTCAGAGCTGTTTCTTGCTGTCAAATAAAATAAAATATTTTATAAGTGTAGCATTACAACAAGATAAGCATTTCGTTAAAGCTAAGAGCTTTTTAGATTTTTCTCTTTCTGAGCTCAAAAAGAAAAATCTGTTATTATATCCTACACAGAGCGTATATTCACTTTGTCATTCCCGATCTAACGCAGAGAAGGGAAAGTGGCAGGTAAAAAAAGTAATTAGGGTTTTGATCAGCGACACCACCCGAGTCAATTTAGACATGTTCGTCTGTTTGTCGATAACATGTGTCTTTTTGTAAAAATCTCGCTTATGGAAAAGCCAAGCAAGGTCATTAAATAAAACTTGAGAGAGTTAGTTGGTTTAGTGTAACCGAAATTCACAAAAATACTAAAACACACATAGACAAGCTCCGAAAAAAAGTTGACGTGGCACTACCAATGCAAGCAAAAACTTCAAAATTATATACTGAGAGAATTATTTAAGGTTAAAAGACCAAATTTTATGCAAATAGTAAATGCTTGGAAAAAGAACTTGACAAACTGAGAAAATTATTTAAGGTAAGGAAGCAACATATTCAGCATAATTCTGCGGATATATCACTCAGACAGTGGCATAGTATGAACATTTTTCGAACGGGACAAGGAGCTAATATAAAGCTTTTGAAAAAAAAAAACTTCCTTTCACCAAAAACAAAAAAGAGTAAATCAAATTGAATAAAATTTGTAAGATTCTTGTCAAAAGACAATTTTGTCGACCCCCTAAGCCTTTGTGCCCGAGGTGAAGGCTCTCTTCTCTAGCTACACTACTGCACTCCGAACACAATCGACTTTTTTTCTCAAAAAATATACATGCGAATCAAAGTTATGGAACAAACACATTGAAAAACTTTTTTGGATCTCAAGCTGACTTAAAAAAAAAATTATTCGGAATCTGAGCTTGCACTGACATTTTTTGACTCAATTCAAAAAATCGAATACATAATATGACTGGAACACCTTGAGACGTGATACAAACATTTCTGTTCAAACATACTATAGGAGAATTTTTGACACATAACATTTTCTTCTTAATACACACAAACAAGTTGTCCTTCCATCAATGAATTTACATTTTATTTTTATTCCTCAAAGTTAGGTTAAAGGTTATTTGCAATTCTCAAAACTTTAAACAAGATAAGAATAACTTAAAAGTTATGCTATGCAACGAACTGATCGAACAAGTTCGAAATTTTGCCATACGCATTGAATCAAATTCGAACAGCACCATTTATTCGACTCAACTCATGTTCAAATCGTTCATTGTCCATATCATACGATTGCTACTCATGAGTCTCAAGCTACTCGATTGTTCGAGTTTTGTTTTTTTTTCCCATTGGACGACGTACTACAATTTTCATTTCTTTTCTTCAAACGACTTGTACGCAGGAGCAAACAGAAGTAAAATAACGAGATGTGTGCGAACACATCGCACTGAGGTGAGCCGAGTTAAACGAACTTGTTTCGAGGCTGAAATTTTGTGAAAAGCTCGTGAGTTTCAAGTTTGCTCGAACGAGATTGGCTCGTTGCACAGCCTAACTTAAAAGCATACTCCGTTCAAAAGTTATTTATGTTTGAATGTATTTAATATGTTCGATATCAAGCATATGCTTGAAAGATTTTTTTACTAAAAAAATAATTATACAATTTTTTGTCAGACTGCATTTAAATATGTTATGTCAAAAAAACAAATTAATTCAAATTAAGGTTAAACTACCTTAAAATCTTGATTTCAGTCACAATAACATAATGCCAACTAAATAACATAATGCTGCGATGAATATTTCAGTAAGATAAAAAAATTTTTCTGAGAATGATAGCCAGCAACGGCGTTATTCTTGTCTACAAAATAATTCTAGACAAATTAAAGGTGTTCCCGAACCCTTTCTAATAAGCAAGCTTGAGGTTTTTGCCCACAAAACCTTTATGATCAGGCCCTCAACATAATATCATTCAACCATTCAAGATTCAAGATATTCATAAAAATAACAAGATATTTATAAAAATGTCAAGATATTAATAAAAATAACAAGATATTTTTATGAAAATCAACTGACTCGACTCCGGGTTCGGCATTGCAATGCATATGGATCCAAAACGGCTGGGCGGACCAATATCAAACTTGGCACGAAGTATAAGCATAATATAAGCTTTTTTTAATGCACTTAAAAAAAAATTTTATTTGGCGAACATTGTAAAAATGATAAAGAAAAATACTTCTCGTTTTTTTCAGTGTACTTTTTTTTATTTTTAAAATCCATTTATGAGTTTGAAAGGGCCAGTTAATGAAGTATTAAATCCAGTAGTTAATTCATTTTACCAGACTTTTGACCTTGCGATTTCTCAAATTTTCAAAGACCCATATTTTGTAAACCAGTGTTGCCATTCTAAAAATATTTTGTTTCTGTGTCAAGGACATATACACGTTCAACATATTCAAATATATCTGAAATTGGAAACATGAACCCCCTTTCCCCTGTCCGCTTCGCGTGAAATGCCCGATATGTATATGTATTTTGAGCACTTCATCTCTACCCATTGAGAAACAAACATTTAGTCTTAATTTCCTACTGAGCAAGCACTAGAAATATCAACGCCTTGCTCTGCGGGCTTAGGCCATTTAAGCACCTGTTCATTCCACCTCAACGATTAACATTTTTAGCTTCATTCCCTCCAACCTACCAACGCATACATCCACCAACATCTTAAGCAAGTGAGTGAGGTTATAAAATTAAGAAACAAAATGGCAGCCAAAAGTAATTTTTGTTACTTTTATTGTTTGCTCCACTTTTATTTGTGTGAATGCGATGTTTGTTTGTTACTTTATCCCAAAGTTTATATACGCAAGAGGTTTTCCTTAACGATTACATACAACCAAAAAAATAAAGGAAACATTTTAATGGGATGACGATGACGCGCTCAAGTTTAATTCATTGCTCGTCGACGACTGTCGTAAACTTTGTCGTTTTTATGTGAATTTTGTGGTTAAAATGGTTTTTATTTGTTGCATTTGTTGTTGTAGTTTTATTTTTGTTGCCTCATTGGTTTACATTCAACAGCAGCAGCAGCAACACTAACACCTTCACCCTCATCCTGTCATCTATGTCAGCGTGTATTCGTGTATTGTACTTACATACGTCATTTATGAGAACTTTGGGGGGTCACAAAAACTTGAGCCAAACACAAATGTATGTTTTGGTGTGTTTTGTTGACATCGTGTTAATAGCATTTTTTTACGATCTTTTTCGTCAGAGTATGAGTGTGTGCGAAAATTGCATTTGTAGTGTTTGGGTGCAATTCTTCGCAGGTATGTAGGTACAAATGTATGTGAATGCTTTTTTATGTTGTTTCCTTTTGTTATGTTATTTTAAGTCCTGGCGGTGTCGTTATAACGAAAATGATTTTCTTGTTTTACAACAAAATTGCGTTTGTTCCTATGTAGGTGAGAAATTTTATTATGATTTTTCTTAAATTGCTTAATTATTTCGAATTTTTTTTTCGAAAGTTGAAGGTGGGTATTATTTTTTTTTTAATGATTTAAACTCAAGTTTAAAATTTAAGCTTTATGAGAACACAAAAGAACATAAAAATTTATTAAGAACACAAAAAGCTTTATCAGTGCCTTAACAAAATAGTGTTCTCTTAATGCAAAAGGAAGTTGAAAGTAAAACAACTCTTTCATTAGCCATAGTGGCGACAGACAGGGCCCGATATAGGGAAGAAATGCGGCAACAGTCCAGGGTGACACTTTTTTAAGGGTGGAGCTTAAGCAAATAAATTGTTTTGCTGATTTTTTCCAAAGTTTTCTTCTTTCAATTAAATTTTTTTTTAATATATGTGGTATACCTTCATATATGTATATGTTCCCAGACTTAATGTCAGAAACACACCATATGTCATTTAATCTTTTCGCATTAATTGAATTTAGAAACATGGCTAATTTTCTTATTTTACTAAGCAAATCTTCGTAATAAGAAACAAAAATAAAATGTTTGAAGACGTACAGCACTGATGAAAGGTTCGTCAATGTTTTAGAAGAGGCCTAAGTCATGGCAGATTAATTTGATACAAAAATAAAATTTTCTTCGCAAAATCTAATTCGACCACGTAAAAAATAAAGTTTTTTTTTTTAGCTCAAGATAGTAATAATAATAGATTTTAGCTACTACATTCATTAGCCTTCGAGAGATATTGTGCGACAATAAGTATTTTTGGAAGATCAATACGTCGAATGCTGCTGCTTACAAAACAACATCAAAGGAACAGACTTGAATTTCCGAATTTATATTGATCGTGCTGATAGCAGATTATAATCATTTTTAACTACAATCTATTTTATTTCCTTAAAAATTAAAAAAAAGATGGTAATTCACATCACGAATGATTCTCAAGTTGGTTATTTCATAAGATTTTCGGGGAGGTTGGGATCTAGGGACGTTATGTTTCGATTTAGTTTACTCAAAATGTTTTATGGCATTGATCTTAATCCTATTTAAAATCGTTGGCACCAGCTAACATAAGACATTATAAGGGACAAAAGTCAAGTCTGGAGGACTAAGACTGGATGGCAAAAGAAGCCTGGGGAAGGATATCCCCAGAGAAATGACAAACATTTATTGCTTCTATTACGAAGCGCTGCAATGCAACAATAGCAAATAAAAATTTTCCAACAAAATTTTCAACAAAACTTTAATTTTTTTTAAAAATATTACCACTTTTTGTAATCGTTCCTAATTACATCGCCATCCTTGTTCATAAGTGATGAATTACTCTTGATTTAAGATATATTCATATTGATGATACTGGATTTTCTTTTTAAGTAGTTTTTGTTGTGTTAATTAAATTGTTTAAAGCAAAAAAAAATTAAAAAATTTCTTTCATTTTAAGAATCAGAACAAGAAAAAGAAATAAAGCTTGAGTGTTCTTAATTAGTCCGCCACCACTGTATTTCCATATTTTCACTTGTCACAGAAAGTAACGTTTATCCTTAGCATCTATTCTCGTATTTTTCGTACTCATTATCTTTTCTTACGTTCAACATTTTCCATTCGTTTCTGATAGATTTTTTTTTCTCTTCTTTGAGACCCAAATTAGATATTGGTTACTATTTTTTTTTTTTAATTTCTTTTTAGTTCCATTTCATAAAAAATAAAAGTCTTAATTAGGTAGTAGTCAACTTTAGATATTTCAAAAGATCAACTTCGAAAAATGTAATTGTTTTATTAACAACGTAAATATGGGACAACACTTTTTTATTGTCCTTTTGATAAATTGTGAAACAAAAAGAACTATGTCAAAACACAGAATGACGATAAAACAAAAAAAGACGAGGGCAGTACTGCCGTACTAAGCGAAAAAGACGTATCTCAAAAAAATTAATTTCGAGATAATTGATGTTTTGTTTATGTCAATTTGTTGAAATACCTGTAAAATTAAGATGGAGGAAATTTTCTTAGTAGATTTTTTATATGATTGAACTAAGATGCCGACATTTGGAGTATTTCATTAGACGCGTAATTTCTTAAGCTATCCGATGCCATAAGAATCTCGGATATTTTTTTTTTTTTAGATACGTCTTTTTCGCTTAGTACGGCAGAGTAGCTTCACACGCAAACGCCCTGAAAAATACACGAAACAAACAAAAATACAAAAGCAAGAACAAAAAAGTTCATATACAAACAATATAACGGTGCTGTGAAGTAAGAAATCAAAACTTCAAAAAAGCAAAAACTAAAAGTACCAGATTTATGAAGACATTTTGCCACACTTTACTTCAACAGTACAAAGACGCATTTAAAAGTAACTACAGCTACATGTTGAATTAGGTCACAGGAACTTATGGCATGGGTGACCAAGTCAGCATTAAAGTAGCAAATTCTGTAAAAATGCCCATGACGATTCGTGTCACATACATTATTTAGCATTGCACGGGTGTTAAATTTATTTTATATATTCAGACTCTTAATACGCTTAAGAAAATTGTAAATTATAGTTTGAAATATCAATGATTTCCTTATTTCAAAACATCAGTCACTGGACGTCACAAGTGTCATCTGTACTAGTATTTCCTAATGGACTTACATTGATGTTTAATTGGAGGCGATAAAACAAAAACGTTTCTGCCTATTGAAGCAGAGATGACATATTGCAGGTGAAATTGTTAGAGAATAAGGTAAGTGTTAATGTGGCCTGGATAAAAAAAATAAAAAGAAAAGCAAAAATAAAACAACTATAATGAAGAAAAGCCCAATGGGACAATGAGAAACTTTAAAAGAATAACATTCACTAGGGAGTTACGCATAAAATGCGACAAAATAAAAAATTAAACGTTACGGAGTGTTGTGTTGATGTGTTGATAAATTCATTCTGTGCAAATTATTATAAGATCACGATGCCTTCAAATTTTCATATCGTCATGGCATATCAACGTATGATATTAAAGTATCATCTTATGATCATATCAATATATCATCCAATAATGATGTCATTATATCATTATGTTATCGTGACTTCATAACATCATTTCATCATATCAGTATGTCATCATCTTATCATATCATTACAACATCGTATCATTATTTCATTTTACCATTACAACATCATATTTCATTCATTTCTTCATTTTTCTTTCATTCTGTCTTCATATCATTATTTCACCATATCATCATTTCAACATATTATCATGTCATCAAATTATCAAATCATCAAGTTATCATATCATGATATCATAGTATTATAATATCAACAAATAATCATATCACTATATTGTCACATTATATCATATGAGTATTACAATATCATCATTTCATTATCATTACAACATCATATCATCCTTTCTTCATATCTTCATATCACCATAACATCATTTCAAAAAATCATCAGATCATCATATCATATTATCAACATACATTCATACGTATATCAACATATCAGCACATTATAGCATCATATCAACATACCATCATGCGAGTATCACTACATCATCATTTCATAAAATTATTATATCATCTTGTCTTCATATTATCATTTCATCATATTACAATTTTAACACGTCACCAAGTCATCGTAGCATCAATTCATCAAATCATCACATCATTATATCGCAAAATCAACATATCTTCATAATATCATGTTCCAATGTTGTCATAGGTTTTCATCAAATGAATATATTATCGCGAGCGATAAAATTTCGATATTTCTGACTTAATCGTAAGTTCCTAATTGCGTGTTGAAAAAATAACTCAACAAAGCAACAGCAACCAAAGTAACAGCAACAACAAGGTCCACAAGGGCATAAAGTCACATAAAAGTGGTACCCACTAATACCATTGCTCAGCCCATCAATAAATCGTGTGGGCGTAAAAGTTGGCACAAAACAAAACAAAGAAATGAACCATCGAAAAAGAAGCCCGCATGGATCAAAAGAATAAAATGTTAAAACAAAAACCAAAGTTAAAGTGATTTTGTGTCAAGGACTTTGTTTTTTTTTGGTACACAATAAGTTAACAATATAATAACTTCAATCACTCCTACACCAACTGGCATCATCAGGCTGAAACTCAGATTCGCTTGAGCTACTGCCGCTATTCTGGATAAAAGTGCACATAGTGGTGCGAAAAAAGTTGTTCAATTTATTTTAACGGCCTCTCTGCTTTGTTGCAACCGCCAGGATACAGGAACTAGAGCTAAGCTAAGCAACATCGACAACGACAATAAGGTCGTTATAGTTGACGTTAAAATGGTCAACTGTCGGTGTTGAAACTTCTAACCAATTTTTGTCTGAAAATAGCAAAAGCAACATTCATAATAAATGAAAGAGCGAGACCAAGAAAGAAAAGGCCCCTCGATACAAATCGAAAGAGTCCCTTACGTGTGGTTACATAAATCAACTTAATTTTGAGTCGAGGTGTTGGTGTAGGTGGAGACATTTATTTATTTCTTCGCCAGTTATTGTGGCGCGCCATATTTTGCGGTGATTTATTTGTTTTGACGCTAAACTTGACGTTTTGTGTTTGTGTGACTCAATGAAGAATGAAGGAAAACTTTTTGACACTTTTACTGACTGTTAGTGCTATTATACAGTTAAGGAGTTAATTAATGAAAATGCTTACATGAAAGTAATGTTTTTTTTGTTTTTGTTTTTAAAAATGACTTATCTGGTAAGATTTATAAGATTATTTAAGATATGCAAAATTTAATTTTTCTTACTAAATATTTATCATTTTTGTAGACTTGTTGTACATACCTGAAAAGAAAAAAAAAACTCAATTTATTAGTTGAAGCTAAAAATTCATTAATTTTATTTACTAAAATTATTTAATGTTATTATCCATAGTAAAGTAGAATTTGAGTTTATTAAATACTTATGTGAGTAAATGACTTTTTTTTTTTTAATTTAAACAGCAGGTTTTTGTTCAACGACTTCTCACTTAATCAGTATAAGGCTATATAAAATTTTTTATTTTTTGTCTGGAAAAGCACTACCAACAAATGTATAAGCCTAATATTCTTCAAAACTTAATTAAAAACTTTCTAAGTTTATTTTCGTGCAACAGCAATTTGCCATAGTCCAATATAAACAACGGAAATCTTCCCTTTGCAAATGTGATGCAAGTGCGATGTTAAGTAAAACTTGTAACATTTACCCCATGGCAAGCGCACCGCACAGTAGTCGATGCAGTTCTTATTGGAAAGTACGACTACGACAGTTCAAAATACTGGTCTAATTTTACCACAAATCTTGCGGAATTACTGCAGAATGACTACTTTTTACGTCAACATGTAAAAAGGCATAAATTATATTAAATAAATTTCGGAATCAAGACAAAATACAATAAAAATTCATTATCTGAAGGATATACCCATACAGCTGCTCTCAAAATAATAGAAACAGGGTGTCATTCATGAATTGAAAGAAGATAACTGACGTTTTTTTCTCCTAATATTTTACAGTATAGTTACTTGATTAGTACACAAGATAAGCACATGACATTTTGTTCCAAAAAAATAACGGTAATTTCTAGGTTTGCTGTTATATTGAGTAATGTGTAATTTCGAGCGGTCAAAATAATAGCAGTGCTCAACTCCTTTTCTACTCAAGACTAGGTATTTACTTTTATTAAAAAAATTTGATACTAAGAAATAAGTTCCATTATTTTTGTATAATACTCAACTGATTTTTTTTTTGAGTTTTTGGCATTTTAGTGGGCCGTGGAAAGCATTCTACGACAGAGCAAATTAAAATATTAAGAATTCCATTTCGCAAGGTGAGACTTTTATGAAAACTTAAAATTTCTTCGAATGTTCATTGGAAATGGTTTAGAAAACGATGAAATACACAAAATCTCTTAAGAATCGTTTTCGAGTTATTCCCCAAAAACCGTTTCTTTGCACTTTTTTCATATATTTGGCCATATTTCCATAAATTTTTTTTCGAACTAAATCAGTTGCACACGATTCAAAAGGTATTATTTTTTCTTACTAACAGTTTGGAGGTAATGGGAATCGAATAAGATTTGATGGAGTTACAAGTGATCAAAGTCCAAAAAATGTGATTTTTTTGCTCATTTTTAAAAGTCGCTAAATTTCGATTGCTCCGTTTAAGTCCAAAAACCTTTTTTTTCCACCCGCGAATTTAAAAGAAATAGAAATTTACAAAAAGTTTTTATTTTCCTGGCAAAAATTCAGCCGACAAGTGTTGAAGCAAAAAGGTGCTTCTCATCTGTCGGGTATATTTGTAACAAATTAAAATCACGTTTGGAGGATGATACACTGAATGCTTTAATATATTTAAGGTCATATAAAAAGAATAGAAAGGGTTTACATGTAATTTTATTTTATAAAAATATTTCCTCATAAAGAAAAGACCTGATTACTTTAGCGTATAGTAACGAATGTATTTAAAAAAATTTGTGATAATGTTGCCACACCTTTATTTATATTAATGATTTATAGAATTTTTAAGTCCCGGGATTGCACTTTCAAATCCCTAAAATCCCGGGATCATGAAAATCCCAAAAATTGGCGTCCCTACAACCAATTAGCCTATCTTTATGTCTGAAGTATATATCTCAAGTCCAGAAGGTGGCTGAAATAAAGATGCTCGCTAAGCTTAGAAAACTAAAACGACACTATCGAAAAACTTTTTTCAAAAAGCCTGTAAATGTACTGAAAATTAGCGAAATGTACTGAAAATGCTCCAAGTGTAGCAAATGTACTAAAACTTTGTGGAATGTACTTACGACGATTTTTCAAGACGCAAGTTTACAGAAAAAATTAAAAATGTGCCGAAAATGCCATAACTGATAGGGCAGTGTTGAAATGTACTTTTAAGATGCCGTGAAAACTTTTTTCGACATGAACATGAAAAAGTTAATTAAAATTAGAAAAATTCAGCTTAATTTTAACAAAAAGGCATAATTTGCTATAAATTTACTTAAAAAAGTTTTAGAAACTGACGAAATGTACTGAACATGTACTGAAAATGGGCCAAATGTACCGAATGCACTGAAAGCTTGTCAAGTAGTCATTACTGATATATTGGCCACTATATATCGTTTAGTCAGAAATTTTCGAGGCTTAAAAATATTTTAACACAATCTGTATGCATATAATTATACGGGGATTTCCAATAAAATTCCAAAATGTATGTCGTGAGTCATAGGTGCAGGCAATTTTAGCTTATGTGCCAGTGCTGTAGCTTTTTCTCGAATTCCTCATTCTTTCGCGGTCATTCCCTTAAATCAAATTTTACTAAAATAGCTAACAGAATAAACATTTTATTTGTTATAAATCAAAATATGGAATACTATTACTTTTACATAGACCTCAGACAATGAAATTTTAGACTGCTGCTATGAAAAATGATTTGCTCTGTACAAAAAATTTTGAGTAGAGGAATAACACCATACACAGCAAAACAGAAAATTCAGGTCTGGATCTAAACAACAAAATTTTCTTTTACGTTCTGATGAAATCTAATTTTTATGTGCTCAATGTGTGCGAAAATTTTTGACATGACTGCATATATAGAAGCACACACAATCGCTGATAGACACAGGTGCACATGACAATGCGCTGATAGCCCTGCAGCTAAATTTAGAACCATTCTAAAAAGAAACTACTTCTACAACAGTTCAAAAAGGTATCTGTTTTGGTTCCAGTGTTATACATGATGCGGTAATTCTCTTTGAATACTATTGGAATAGCAAACTCAGTAGACATTTTGTTAGCAATCAAGACCAGAACCCATAGAGTCTGTCAAGTCCGTTACGTCATAGTATACCACTGACAGCGATGGAAGTGATGGAAGGAGGCGATTCAATGAATACGTCAGCACCGTCATATAAATCTAGTAAAATTTTGGGTGCTACTGAGAACAAACGCTATAGCAATCCAGACTTAGTTCAAAAAAACTTCTGACACTAGCTCCACTTGTTATGAACAGGCAATTTTTTGCTGTTGATATCCTGGAAAGAGACAGTTGTTTACTACTTTTAAACCAACTTTGAATTGGCATATGTATAATGCATAGGTGGATAATTCTTTCTTACTAGGACATCAACATACCAAAATCAGCAGTTTATGACATCCAAAAGGTAGTAGAACTAGTACTAGCTCTTTTTGTAACTTGTTCAAGACTATTCCTGCCTTTGTTCGATTAACTGCTGGGAAATATACGCATTCACATAGCATGTAAATGCAGAGAGAAACAACCATATAAGACCAGGTAATCCTTTGGGAATACAAACATTCCAACTAGTGTCGTTTTGTGTACAGGATATTTTGTTTCCTTTCGTTTTTGTTGCTATACATACTTCCCTCTAAGCATGTGTTACAAGTTGGTTGGTTGCACTACGTGCTTGTGTAACTATGAATGCACACACACACATACATAGATACCTGTGCTCATGTAGGTTTTCTACAATTTAGGGAATCTTCTTAACTTAAATGAAAATGCAAATCTACGAGTTTATCCGCTTGTTTCAATTTCCCAACACAAAGCTGTTGTTCTTCGGCAACGTGTGGTTTGTGTGGTTAACATTTGGTCGCCTATAGGTATGCATCATTATTTCAAAATTTTACATGATTGCGTTTGCCAAAAGTTTTATTTACGGTGGTAGTTGCACGAATATTCGAGTATTTTTGGTACTGTGAGCTGTGTACTGCACTCAGATGCGTTTACCTATGTGTGAAATATATGCATAAATTGTGAAATTGTAGCATACTTTAAGGCTGCATTGTTGAAGAGTTGCATAAATTTTGAGAAGTTTTTTTTTAATTTACCGAACTTAAACTTTTAGGTAAATGTACCAAAACTCAAGAAAAGTAAATTCAAATAAAATAAAAAACATATTTGTGAGAAGATTGTAAATGTCGGCATAGGTACTTTGACATTTTATGACTGCACTTTTAGTAGCAGTAGCACCTGTGACTAAAACGGTCAACACTGGCTGTCGACAATGTTCATGCAACACACACGCACATGACCGCCTACTGAGAGCTTTTAAAATGACGTCGAAGTGTGCAGCTTGGCTTCAAAGAACAACAAATGCTAAGTCAACAAACGAACATAAAGACAGCAATGAAGACTTCCGGCACACAGGGAGCGGCAACTTCTGGTCTAACTGTTGTGTATTTGTGTACTCGCATAAATGTTGGCTATTAGGCAAGAAGCTTCCAACCTTTAGCCATACATACATGTACACTAGCAATCGTCTTAAGTGTTTTGTTTCAGCTAGTCCTGGTGAGAACAAGCGGGAAATAGTGTCGTTTGGGTAAAATGCTGACGTTAGAAAAAGTGTTGCCTACTTTCATGTCAGCTCTTTCAAAAGATGCTTTTCTGTCATTTGGAAAAGCATTTGACCAGCTTTGAGTAACGCTATACTTATTTTTCATTTATGATTACACCAGGCTACCTATTTATATTCTCGAGAATTTTTTTTTCAATTTCTCAATAGTACTCATGGAAAATTCAATTTATAAAGTTGAAAATGAAAAATCAGCCGGACACAAAAAGAAAATTTTGTGAACAGTGAAATGACAGATGTGCTCAAAATAAGGAAAATATCTGAAACTGATTTTTTTTTTAATGGAGATATTTCACTTCAGGCATGTGCGTTAATTTGTACTTTAAATTTTTGTTCCCTTTTTGTCTTAGAAAAATTGACGAAATAGCTAAGTCAAATAATAGATTAAATAAATCTCCAAAAGTTTAACTAATCTCCAAAATGTTGAATTATTATCTCCAAAACTTTTAAGCCATAATTCGTATGCAGTAAGACAAATGCTTTCATAGTATTTTTATGTAAAAAATCACCAGATATATTGTATCCTAAACAATTTTTTGATGATTTTTAGGTGAGAAAAAAAGTTATAAAACTAAAAATATATAATAAATTTTCAAAATACAAAAAATCCAGAAATCCATCACCAGAAATTTTAAAAACGAAAAATTAACTAGAAATTTTTTAGAAAAGAAAAAGTTATCGTGATAGCATACTCGATTTAAAAATTTTGTTAACTAGTGTCAGTTAAATTGTATTATTATGTAGATATGCGACAATATATTGTCTGCTTGAACATAGAATTATTTACGCCTTTGTCGAATGGTCGAAGCCATATGATAGTCTTAAGAATAGCAGCGACTCTTGTAATCGATATGCTAATGCAGATTAAAACAATTAAGTTAAGTACCTATCTATTTAAAATTAAAACTGTTTTTTTTTTTTTCATTTAAGATCTTCTTTTGAACACCGTGTTACTAGTTTTCTATATATATTATTGGTGCTTAAAACCTAAAATGATTAAAGAGTATAAAACTTTAAATTTATTTTCATGTTTTCCATCTCTTCTAGCAAACTATCGTCCAAGTGAAAAAAAAAATATCAGATAAAAATTATATTCTACAAAATTCTGTGTAGCAAATGTGAAGAAAAGTTTTCGTTATTCTCTGCCAATCTGCCAAGTTTACGGAAGGGCGAAAATACGATATGAAATTTAACACAATTTGACCGCAAGAATTTCTAAGTTTCAATGGGCTGAAGGCATTCTCGAAATAATTTTACATTTCCCCTCGTTTTAGAAATGTTGAGGTTTTATACTTTGATGTAAATGAACATGGTCTGTCTAAGTATCAGAATATTAAAAAACTCTGTATCAAAATTTCACCGCTGTGTGTAATTCATAACTTTGAATGCAAAATGTTGTAGTTTGGTAAAAACTGTTCTTGATGAGATCCAATTTAATTTTGTAAAGAACTTTGCAGTTTACAAGATATATCACGATATATAAAGTACTCTAAGGCACAAAAAATAAATTCAGATTCAAATTTTAAAAATCAAAAATATCTAAAAATTCAATCGGATCTTAACATTTTATTATATTTTTCATTTTGAACCACTCTAATGAACATTTTTAAGAAAAAAAAAATTAATCTTTAATCGAACTGCTACCAAATTGCTTTAAAACTTTAAAATTATAATGATCTTAAATTTCACATCAATTGGTTAGTTAATTCAATAAAGCATTAATTTTAACATATTCCAAATATTGAAATAATTGGGATTTATTTGTTAAGACTTTGATGCGAGTATTTTAATCTATGCACTTACATATAATGATGCCTGAAAAGTTTATTCAATATCTTGTTTATACAGGGTGTTGGCGGTGCAACTGAATAATATAAAACAAAATCAAACATTTGCGAATTTATTTTTATGTAAGAAACAACATTCCTCATATGACCAACATTTTCGTGCTCATAATTACAGGCACAGGTAGGTTTTCATTCAGGTACTTATCGATATTAATCTCGATTAATTTCTGAGTCTTTTAAGGTGAAGTTCTAACAATGCCTTCTTAAGTAGAGCGAGAATGGGTGGAGGCAGTTGGAACCTCATGACCACATTGGCGTACAGCCTTCACCACTGAAACAATAGGCACAGTACCTCTACTCGAAATATCGCCGACTGGTGATCTTCTTACAAGCTGGGTTTTTAAGTTCAGAAACATGTTAGTAGCCGGTATTTCCACTGAGTTCGAATATTTGATATATTGCAGAAATCGAAAATTTTAATTTAAGTATTCAAAGCCTGCCCTATAATTAGCAAAAAATTAAAAAGGAATATAATGAAGAATATATGACTTTTGAAAACCCTTCCGTTTTTCAGTGGCAGCCCTGTATCAAAATCATAGTTTATCTTATCAACGCAGAGACATTAATGCAAGATTAACAAAATCAATTGAAGTGCAAATATCACAAATACTTGAGAATAAAATTTGCTTTAATTATTACGTTGTTTTACCTATTGGCTCGATATTTAGCACATAAAATCTTATAAAAAGAATATACATAGGTTGTAAACGGAATGGGAAAGGCCTATACTTCACTAGGAAGGCGTTCTAATAGTGTTTCTTACTTCTGTTTTTGCATATAAGAATGTTTTCCTTTATTAAAATCTGGCAGTCACACGTTTCCAATATCAATAAGTTTTTTTTTTTTATTCTTACTGTTGCAGTTGTTGTCTGTATTTATGACGCTAGTGTTCAATCTTTTGTTTTGCGATTTTGCTTTGCCACGCTATCAATTTATATTCAAATAAACCTATTTTTATGATAGCGATTTCAACATTGAAAATAAAACAGATTCAATGGAAAGCTATGTAGGTGTTATATGAAAGTTAGGTAGGTGTAAAAGTCAATATATAAGAGTGGTTCCCAATAGTAAATAGTCGCCCGTTTGTCGGAATAAATAATAAAAAACTTATGCATTTATATGAAGGACATCGATATTTTTTCAGTTGAATTCTGTTAATAAAAGCTAATTTTTACAGAAGTAAGGACTGTCCCAGAAAAAACTTGCGGTTTGTTATTCAGTTATAATAAAATACCCAATAAACTGTTTGGTCTTTTATTTTTATTAATAACGGATAGTGTTCAGAATATAAATAACTTAAAACTAATTAGCAATTTTTTTTTTATTAAAATTGCTTACTTTTTTCTTGAAGACCTTTTTTTAATTTTGTCCAGTTGTTTCCTCGACAGTACGGAACGATCTTTTCCACTTAAGTCTGAAGTCCTGTAAGTTTTTTTTTGCAGTCTTAGGGGCCGTTCAAGTATTACGTAACGCAATTAGGGGGGAGGGGGGTCTTGTGAAACGTTACGATGCGTTACAGGGGAGGGGGGGGGGGTTTCGAACAACGCGTTACGTAACATTGTTTTAGAAGTGAAACTACTTTAGCGGGTTGTGATTTGAAATGAGGTGTGTATAATGAAACGCTTTCTTTATGTGTATGCTTATTGAATAGCTACAGCCAAAAAATTTTATTATAATGATAAAAGTTGATGGGATCTAGATAATTTACAGCAATAAATGATATGTTAAATTAAAGCACTTATGAAGCAGAATATTCTAAAACTATCATCTTCGAGATTGGTTAACCAAAACCAGAGATGTAAGCGTGGAAAGATTTCCTATTTTTCTCATTTATTGCTGTAGCTGTTCTAGATCCCATCAACTTTTATCATTTTAATAAAATATGTTCGTCTCATTTTTCGCCATTTTAACATATTTTAAGCTTAAGCAAATGTTTATTACATTATGTGTGATTTTTATTAAATAACAATATGAACAAGTTAAGGTGTTATCTTCAGTCAGGCCGAAACTCACATACCCTACACTGCACTCAAAGTAGGTACATATATTTCAGTAAAAAAAGACGTTGAAGAGGTTAAATAATTCGAAAAAAGTGTGAAATGTTTAAGAGGTTGAAAACTGTTGAAAAAGTCGGAAATATATGCAAAATGTTAATGTTCAGAGAGGTTGAAAAAGTCTAAACAATTTAAAATCGATGAAAAAGTCGAAAAAATAAAGAAATTTCATCACAATATCTTGCACGGCTTACGAGATATGGTGGTATAGAGGTTAAAATTTAGGACCGTGCCACGCGAATCTTTGGAAACTTGAAACCTAGCCTAATCTTAATTTAGTTCAAATGTACACCTAATCACCAAGTTTCATCAAAATCGCTGCATTTTTTTCCAAAATGGGATTGGGCAAATATACATAGAGTATGGGCGGTAGGCGTGTCCATGAACCGATTACGTCCGTTTTGAATAGCAAGATGCCTGCAAGACGGTCTGACCTGAGTGTGCTAATTTCTTTCAATTAGCTTTCTTGGTTTTTCCGTAAACCTGATTTGAACAGACAGACAGACGGACATAGCTAAATCAACTCAGGTGGTGACGCTGATCAAGAATATATCTATATACTTTTTCATACCTACCACCGCCCTCTTCTATGCGTTACAAACAAAATGACAAAGTGAATATACCCTCGGTGTAGGGTATAATAAAGAAAATAAACAACATACGCATGTATTTCCGGTACTTTTCGCAACATAATTGTGACTTTTAGGTAAATATGGTCACTTGGGTGTTACGTAACGTTTAAGGGGGGGGGATAGAGGAAAATGTTACGGCGCGTTACATAGGGGGGAGGGGGGGTCAAAAATCTTCGAAAATTGCGTTACGTAATACTTGAACGGCCCCTTACCACTCTTTCGAAGGTTTCTTTTCATTAGAGCCCAATATCACTCAATTGGGCGATAAGACATATAAAAAAATCCTGATTTACCAAATATCTGTAAACTAGAGTAGAACACTGTCAAATAGATGTTAGTAAGTAATTTTAATACTTAAATCCGTAAATTGCTTGCAGTAAGCTATCAAAGGTCTTGAAAAGATCAATCGAAAATGAAGCAAGAGGTCTCTATGTAAAATATACATTTGTTATATTCAAACAAATCGTTTTTCAGTGTACTGTCGACGATTTTTCACGAAGAAAATTTACCGAAAAAAGTACAAATGTACCGAAAATGTCATCACTGGCGATGACTACGTTAAAAATATAGGAGATTATAGGGCAGGATTATGAAACGGGCAGTTCGCTGTCAAAGCCGCTGGTCCATCTATTTATAAATATATAAATGTAAACGAGAATAACCGAGAAAAATTGGTGATTACGAGAGGAGAAAGATACAAATCAAAAATTTTTCGTACGAGAACGAGTACGAGTCATTAAGCATGGGGCGACTACCAGCACGATACTACTATTTTTGAATTATCGTATCGCTCTTGTATCGGTGAAGCACTACTTACATACTACCCACTACTACTAAGTACTTAGTACTAATTTTCATACTTGGCTACTTATTGGATAAACAAGTTCACTCAGCTTATATGCAGTGGATGCATAATAAATAACTCAAAAATAATCTTTTTGTAGAGAAATCAAAATAAATTCTAAAAAGGAATATCAGATTTTGGGCTTTATTTCATAAAAAAAAAATTTGGTTAAAAGTATAATATATATAGTTAGGCGATTTTTTCTAAATTTTTCTGTGCCTACACCCAAGTGTAGTTACGTAAGTAACCTACTAGTGAAGGCGGAAGGAAGCTCACATAAAATAAAAGTAAATTTGCAAACTTTTAACTCCCAGGTAAACGAAGTTGCTACAAAAATGTTCAGTCATAAACGGTTAATCGCGTTCTTCTTCATATTTAAACCACCCGCCTACCCAGGAAATCTACTCTAATGGCCGCATGAAACCTATGCTAAAAAGTTCGTCTGCTACCAAATTGAAAATCGAAAGTTGTAAAATTTAATGGCTCCTTTACTTGGTGTGCTTCCTTTTGTTACCTCAGCTCTGGCCTCTCGCCGCCCACTAACCTACCCAGTTTTTTTGTACTTCCGTTACGTTTTGTTTTCATTGCATGCAATTTTCGTTTTTGTTTTTCATTTTTGCTAACAGTTTTACTTTTCAATTTCGTAAGCAACCGACACAGGATATGCAGCTTAATGCTTCACCGCGTTGTTAAACTTCGTCGTCCTTTTCATACTCATTTAGCAATCGTTATTTGAGTTTTTGTTGCTTTTGTTATTTAACTTAAAATTTTGCTGTAATTGATTTTTAACATTCGTTTCAGAAATGTTCAGTACAATTGATTTTAGGTATTTGTTTTCACTGTAGCAGAATATCATTTTAAGGTAAATATCCTTTTTTATGACTTTTCCACTCAATGTGTCTGCAGTCAATTTCTTTGTTTGTTTTTTTTTTTTTTCAGTTTAATGCAAATGTGGGACATTTAAATGGATTTTGTTTTTTATTCTTTTTTTTTTTTTGTTAATTTTCCACCAAGTTTACGTTTGCATTTATGAAGGCAACGTTATGCATCACTTTATGTCGTTTTACGTTTTATAATGTAACATAATGTAACACAACGGATGTGAAGCAATCAGTTGTATTTTTTTTTCAGTGTTTAATGGTTTGAATGATTTGATTTCTATTATGTTCATTATTTGTTATGGTCATTTCAGTGCATTTGGGGCACGTGTTAGGATTTTCTGAATTTTTTGAATTGGAAAGGCTTTTTCATCAGAAACGAAAGAGATTTATGCGAGAACAGATAAAGTTAGTGACTACTACTGATGACTGACTCTTATCTTTTTGCTATTAGTAGCAAGAAAGCTTTAGAATATTCTATAGTTTAATGCAAGCCAGTGATGTAAGAACATATATCAGAATCGAAAACGTTTGATATTGCGCAGGAAGTAATTACGAACAATACAAATTGCAAATCCATGAAAATGTGTTGTTTGAACCCCTCAGCCGATAAATTTGAAAAAAATACTATGAAATTATTCAAAAACCTCTGAGCTAGTCTTGTAATCATATAAAATGTGTGGCACAACAATAATTTTTCAAGTTATTATGTTCTCAAAATGTTTTTAGAAATCGAATATCGTAAAGCAATGTCTTGAAGTGAAAAGTAGACAAATTTTTGGAATCAAGAAACATTGAACATTAGTGCCCTCAGAAGCGAAAAGGGCGTATCTCAAAAAAATGTGTTTATAGATAATTGATCTTTTGTTTATGTCAATGTGTTGAAATACCTGTAAAATTGAGATAGAGGAAATTTTCTTAGTAGATTTTTTAAGATACCTACATTTGGAGTAAGTAGTTCGTGTAATTTATTTAGCTATCCGATGTTATAACAATCTCTAGCTTTACTCCAATGCATTCTGTCACTTATACGTGAATAGTCCCCAAGAATAACTAGGCATAAGCACATAAAGTTGTTCCTTATTTTCCAAATTCCGATTCTGATTCCAATTTTTTCGAATTTCGATTTAGTCAAATGATGAAACGTTTCCTTAATAATTTCCATATCAAATATTTTTCAATTCAGATTATGTCTTTTGCAAAGTTGGCTTTAGGTTATGATCATCTCTTTTTATTTGTTTTTTTCTGAAGTTAATTTTAACAACTATTGAGTCATATGAGTGCCTTATATTGGAGATACAACTGTTGAAATTGCCGATTATTTTTTTTTTAGTTGGGTGTCCCTAAATCGATTTCAGAAAAACAAAATAATTCAATAGAATATAAAAATTTTACAAAAATGACATATTAGACTCTTAGATTTGCAGACTATGCTCAAGGCTATATAACTTTTTTCAAAAACTAAATTTATTTCCCTTTACTTAATATGAAACTTCTTTCCTTTTATTCATTTTTAAAACAGAGAAAGAAAATATCGGTCAAAGTTTTTTTTTAAATTGCAATGTCTTAAAATTTATATCTTCTTGTGTCCTTTATCTGCTCACGGAGCATATAGTACTTAGGTCTTCCACATAACTCTTCAACCATACGCGATCATTAGCGAGTGCTTTCAACTATATCAAGCATTTTCCCGTATTTTCTGCTCTGCAGAACGTCTCCACAATGATCTAGGGCGGACGCGATTTCTGCTACCCTGAGGGTTCAACTTCAGTGCTTGCCAGCAAACTTCAATTGGTGATTTCCGCAACGTGTGCCCAATTCATTTCCACTTGCGCCGTTTGATTTGAATGGACATTTTTCTTATGAATAAGTAAAGTTATCTACTTCTTCTATGCTGGATTCGCCTATCATGAAACATTTAAACTGTTTTATTATTGTTGATTTTCAGACCTACTTCTTCCGAAGAAGATCTGACGGTAGTGAGATTTTCTCACATGTCTGAGAGCTTGGTGGCGGGGACGCATATGACATTAGCATAAGCAAGGTATACCAGGTGATCGCTAAAAGTTCATTGAATGCCGCGATTTGTAGAGTCTAGAGCTGTGCTGAACGCATCATCACGTACTGTCAGAAATAAGATATATGACAGCAAACAATCTAAGCGCACACCTCAGACGGACCCAATAGAATCAGAAAATTTTCCGCTATGTTATACTCTACATTTAAAGCCTTCGTATTAAGTCTTGATGAGATTAAAGATCAATGATGAGATCAACTCATCCCAGTTGCAACGCAGTACTGTAGTCGATGAAATTTATATGACCAATATAAAAATTTTGTATGCTTTCACGATTATCTACCATTTGATATTTAAGTCGTTCCTTGCTTTTACATATCATGTAAGACACTTACTCACGAAAATAATTCATAGTAACGTCGCGAAGAAATTCGTTATCGCCTTAGGACAGATTTGCTTACCACATCGTGCTTTTCTTTCGCGTTGAAACTTTTCCAAACACAGAAAACCGTACCTAGACGCGATCGAAAGGCAAAAAGGTTGTCTACAAAAATCAAAGAGTCTGGGCAAACAAGGACCACATAAATTTTCTTTCGAAGTCTTTTCTTGTCTAAAGCTAAGAGCTAGCTAGCCTATTAGCCCATTGCCAGAAAACATAAATTTAAATTTTTTCTACTAAGTGATTTATTCCAAATCCGTCTGACTATCCCAAAAGTTTTCTATTTTTGGAAGTAACTTAAGTATAGAAACACAAAATTGTCATACATATTTCATTCAAAAACATTTTTTTTATTCAATGTTATTCAAATTCAAAGCAATTTCTTCAAAAATTATATAAATTTTTTTATTAAAAAAAAAAAACCGCTTAACTTCACTGCGCTCAAGTAAATCAACTAAATAAAATAGAAAAAACAAATTGCCTGGAAACCAAACAAATTGTTATTCTTACAAATCGCAAACATTGCGCTCGAAAACTCAAACCTCAAAATTAAATACTACCGCCATATTTGTCTCCAGCAGGGACCCTACCGAACGGCTGCCTTCGACTTTATCCCTACCATACTTCAACTCATTTCAATTTACTGTTGCAATAAAAATCAAGAATATCAGCAATGAATTTTGTCAACTGTTAAATGCGAAATCGAAAACGATTAAACTACATTTTTATATATACCAGAGTTCTATAGTAAATATACATTTAAACGAATATGCATGTGTTTGTATTTGGTATCCATTCACAAATCCACTATCAAATAGAAAATTCAATTTCCTTGAGTAAAATAAAATAAAATAATCCTTGGAAATTTTTCTATGCACGCGCATTTCCTTTTTTTATCCTTTTACATAAAATGCTTACAAAAATCCTAAAAGTCGTATGTACCAAGGCATTGGCAAAGTAAAGCAAAAATCAACTCATTGAAGAAAATTCACTTCACAATTTACAAAGCTATGAAGGAGGCTCACGAAGGAGCACCGCAATAAAAATGGAAATCGAAAACAATAAAAAAGGAAACTTTTGCCTCTTTCGGTTCGTTCGTTTGGGGTTTATTGCGAGCGAGTGGCAAATGTAAAGCACAAAACTCAAACGTTGCCAATTCGTACCGAACTGGGGCGCGGGTTATGCGTTGGTGTAACGCATAGGTCGGTTACCACCCCGTACTTTAGTATTTCGACAGTTGCAATAGTAATTCCTCTGTCATACTGAAGAAAATACAGTAAGTACACAAAGTGCAGTCAAGTGTATGAAAAATAAATTCCACAATGAAGGAAGTGGGTGAGTAGGCGACAGGGGTGGCAAAAGATTACCTTGAACTAACACCGCAATAATACGTGGCGGCACACGTGTGTCTGTGTCAACGTCTGTGCATATCCGCGCATATCCGCGCATTAGACCAAATTTCCCTCCATCAGTGGTAAAACGTGCAACTTTCGCGCTCGTTCGACTATGGCGACTTCTTATTTCCGTTGGGAGTTTTTCTACAGAAGTTTTTTCTTTTAGTCTGCGTGGCATGGTTTCGCCTGGCAAACTATGGTAATAAAATTCTGCAGCATTTTGTCGATAAAAATGACATGAATTATAAGCGGAAAATATTTCCCCTAAATTTATGATTTTTTTAAGTTTTATATGTTGGCAAATTTTAATACTTATGCAATAAAATTAGGTTAAATTCAGTAAACCTAAAGTGCATTCAAGTGAATAGAAGCATGGATAATGGTTTTTGTTGCAAGTGAACGAAAACAAACATTTTAATACATCTTTATTTCAAGAAATAATTCGTTTAACCCTTAACTGCCAGAAATTCCAAAGAGGCCAACAATAATTTATCATAAAAATTGCCAGAAGTACTCGAATCTTAAGCACATCACAACTTTAAGGCATTTCGTCTCAAGCTTGCAATAAAATAATCTTATGTTGCAGGGTGAATCAAACAATCGTATGTTGCAGAAAAATCGAAACATATATGTTTTTATCATAGTCTTGCTACAGAAAAATTTCGTGCTCGGACGTAGACACGCCATCAAAAAACCTATTACAATTGGTATCTTCATTTACTTACTCTAATTACTTTACTTACTTTACTTACTTTACTTACTTTACTTACTTTACTTACTTTACTTACTTTACTTACTTTACTTACTTTACTTACTTTACTTACTTTACTTACTTTACTTACTTTACTTACTTTACTTACTTTACTTACTTTACTTACTTTACTTACTTTACTTACTTTACTTACTTTACTTACTTTACTTACTTTACTTACTTTACTTACTTTACTTACTTTACTTACTTTACTTACTTTACTTACTTTACTTACTTTACTTACTTTACTTACTTTACTTACTTTACTTACTTTACTTACTTTACTTACTTTACTTACTTTACTTACTTTACTTACTTTACTTACTTTACTTACTTTACTTACTTTACTTACTTTACTTACTTTACTTACTTTACTTACTTTACTTACTTTACTTACTTTACTTACTTTACTTACTTTACTTACTTTACTTACTTTACTTACTTTACTTACTTTACTTACTTTACTTACTTTACTTACTTTACTTACTTTACTTACTTTACTTACTTTACTTACTTTACTTACTTTACTTACTTTACTTACTTTACTTACTTTACTTACTTTACTTACTTTACTTACTTTACTTACTTTACTTACTTTACTTACTTTACTTACTTTACTTACTTTACTTACTTTACTTACTTTACTTACTTTACTTACTTTACTTACTTTACTTACTTTACTTACTTTACTTACTTTACTTACTTTACTTACTTTACTTACTTTACTTACTTTACTTACTTTACTTACTTTACTTACTTTACTTACTTTACTTACTTTACTTACTTTACTTACTTTACTTACTTTACTTACTTTACGTACTTTACTTACGTTACTTACTTTACTTATTATATAGCAATACAAAGTGTTTTAGAAAATTTACCTCCATTCTCCAGCAAAACCGTTCAGACATTAAAAAATGTAAGTTTTTTTCTATTTCACTTCAATTTTATATACGAAGGATGACGGAATCATTTACTTAATGGTCGTCATCTAAAAAATCTTGGGAAGGGGAAAATCTTTTACCATCAGCTTTTCATGAAAGCTTGAGATAAGAAACAATTTCAGGAAAACCTCAATAAATCCATACTATAACATAAAATGTGCTTCGCCAAATTCAATTTAGTTCAATACAAATATATTGAAGCATCTCTAATCTAAGGAAAAATTTTTCAATTCATGACTGTTTCTTTTCAATTTAAAATCTAAATACATAATCAAGTCAGATTCATCTTGTGTCCAATGAAAAACAAAATTTTGATTTAAGCAGACATTATCTTTAACAACATTTTCCCAAGTCAACAAATAAAACTATTTGTCCAGCGCAAAAAATGTCGAAAACAACAACAAATCAACGAATTCAAAAATGGAATTTACTTCAAGGATTCTTAGAATTTATGCTGCATTCACCAACAGAGCAGGCTGCTGCTGCTGCGTCGTTGTCATTTCTTAAATGACAGCTAATGATGTTGATGAAGCCATTTATGCACATAGCAATGGCAAAAGGAAGCGGAAATGTAATACGAGAATTGAAGATCATGCGTAAACATGGCGTCGTTGATGGAATTTTTCAATTTATTTTCATGCAGCGTGTGGAGAAAGAAAAAGTTAACTCAATGAATGTAAATCATAGGAAAAAATATTTACAGCGAAGCATTTTTATGATGCTCATAAAAAATTGTTTTTTTTTTTCTCTTTACCCCATCATAATGCCACTGAAGTTGTTTGCCCACCTTCACATACTCTTTGTAAGCCCGGTATGCTCTCATTGAGAATTTAGCTACTATAAAATGAATCGCCTATTCTGATTCTTATGCGGAACACTTCCGGAATGCTTTTACTGGATTCAATTTTTTTTTTTCACAATTTGATCTAATATATCTCGACAACTAACGAAATATTTTATAATAAAAATTTTGCTACTGTATGATTTAAAAAATCATCTCGAAGACATTGTCTTGAAGCTGCTACTCAATATCATAAAAATCAACTTGGCATTCCCGGTTAAAACTGCTGCCACTGATGATGATGATGATGGCATTTCATCACTTTCTTGTAGCATACACGCGGCGCTACTTTATGTATACTTCAATATTTTACTTCTTCCTGCTCAAGTTTAAGTAATTCAAAAAAAAAAAAAACTTTACAAAAAGTTCAAAAAAAAAATGACGCTAACAACCACAGTTGTCAAAGTCATAGTAACTTGACTTTTCATCCCAATCATCTACTTGATTGAGGGAAAGTATTTTCATTTTTCTCTCAAAAAAATAGGCAACCCCACTGTATAAGAAGACATTTTTGCAATTTTTCTTTATTGACAAAATGTCAATAAAAATGTGTAATATATTGGGTTGTGCGCCTGCTGCCGTACAACCAAACCAAACAGAGTTTTCATTTAAATGTTTTATTTTTCAGGGTCAAGCGGAAGTATTACGAAGAAAATTGAGCTGGCACTTTGATTGTTTTGTAAGATTTCAATATTTAAGTCATTCGGTTTGAAATTGGAAAATAAAATAACTTAAGATTTATGCAAATGTAAAGAATTTAAAATAAACTCAAAAGGCAAGTTGGTCTATTTTAAAATTATTTGCAATAATTTCTTATCTGCAAGTTGCAGAAAACATTCTTTTAAGCTTTTTTGTGAATTCAGTACAAAAGAAGCTTAAAAGAAATAGCATTTTAATAGATAGGAGAATAGAAAATTATTGTCACATAACTTCGTCGAACATTTGTAAGGTTTAAGGTGTTGACACTTAAAACATTTGCAGGGTTTTTTCATTGATATGAACTTTTTTAGCCGTTTGAGCTGTTTAGTTTAGAACAACTTTTTTTTTAAGAACACGCCATTTTCTTTTGTGGTGTAAAAAGATTTTATGTCTGAAAGATAGTTTGGAAAATATTGTGGAAAATTTTTATACAAAAATATTTACAACTTACTGTTACCAGCGACTTTTGACGCAGTGTCTGTTACCTGTTTCAATGCTTTCCATATTTAAATTTTGATTCCAAGCTCCGTACCTTTCATTTTTGTTCTCTTTTCTTCTTTTCATTTCAATCAGTACCTCTACAAACATATCTATTTTTATACCTCTATCGCCATCAAGGCCCCGAAGTTTTTACATTGATGACATGCCTATCTGAGTTCCATTCTTGGAAAACTTTTTAATGTGAATATTTCAGTAACGCACCCCCTTATCGTGATAGTTTTTGTTGAAGGTGAAGACCAAGCGTCTAAGAAATAAAAATAAGTAAATTTGATCAAAATCTATTCAGTAGTTTTTCCTTGATGCGCGCACATCGTCAGATCTAGCTATCATTTTATTTATAAGCAAGCTTGTGCCGCGCTTTTGTACGCGTAGGATGTTTTATTTTGCTCTCTCATCGGCAATTCTCTTTATTTGATTGAGTTTCGTTCTGAAAATCGATTTATAGTAACTTCGGGTAATGTGATATGAGTATTTTTGTATCTTAAATAGAATAGCTTCTACTTCTTTATGTATTATGGCTTGTTGATGCATTGTGCAGTATATTACAACTTCGGAGCTCTATAGCGTATGCCAATCTGAAGCTATTTCAACGAGATGGAAAAAAGCCAGGTGACACCTCTAAATTAAATTGGCGGGTAATGTGATATATAGCGTTCGGATAATGTGATATACCATCATGAAAAGTATAACAAGTATAAAACATTAGGAACTCATAATACAATAACATTACATCTTTCAACAGAATTTCCATAAAAAAGGAAACTAGATTTAAACTGAATCAATAAGCGAAAGGCAGAACATATTAAAGTCAGATAGATGACTTACGTAAAAAATTGGTTGTCGTCTTGGAAGACAATCATTGTGAGTCCCAAGTATTGCAGGCATTCAACTCAGGTCTGAATCTTTGTATCCCTTTGCAAGGATTTGTTGCAAAAAGCACAGGTAATGTCCTTGGGGGTGGACCAAATTGGACTATATCACATTACCCGAATTTCAGTTTTAATATACTCGGGTTATTTTATTAAAATACATTTCAGCAAATATAGAATTCACATTATTTATGACCAAGTATATTCATCTACTAACAAATTTTAGTACTTCGGCTGTAATACTTACTAATATTACGATTAGTAGAATGTTTGTCGACTGTGAATGACAAAACATTCGCTGTTTGTTCTGTCATTTTGTTTTGCTTGATAATTTTTTTTTTGTTTTTATTTGCTGATTCACAGTAACATTTCAAGTATCAATGACGCAGATCTTTCTATTGAGTTTCATGATACCAAAATTGCATAGTTTCTATTAGATCGATGGCTGTGGATCTTATCGCAAACTATTGCTATTTTTACCAATTTTCATATCTTCCACTCAACGACCTATTGGACTTATTTTTTAGAATTGATCTGCAGGCCTATTATATGCTAGTGAAATCTCGCTATTGGTCGCTTCTTAGTGTATGCGTCTTGATCAACTAAATTTTCTTCAATGCAATGCATATTTATATCGCTCTGTATACCTACAACATATCCCTATTCTGCATTCCAGAAGTGCACCATTTGCTGCAGGAAGTAAAATCAATGCCTGTCTTAATGCAAACTGTACACATCATTTGCAACAAAAAAGTTCTTGTATAATTTTAGATTAAGTTTAAAGACATATGATTCATTTATTTTTTAACATTTATTAGGTTTTAAAAAAGTGGTTAGGATTTCGTTTGGTCAAACCCCACATCACTTCTTTTATTGAAAATTTCTAACACTTTAGCAACAAATTCACATTTTTAGCACCTTACAACGACATGGGCTACGCTTGCTTGCTTGCAGCTGAGTACAAAGCTATGCTATAACTTTATCAACACGTACACTATCGTACGTACACACTTGTATGTACATACAGGAAAAACCACCCAGCAAGCATTTGGAAGACTTTTAAGTCCTCCAAATTTATTGCGAAGAATCTTGAAGAGTTGAACACTATCAAATTTCATTACGATTAATAAGCGAACTTCTACTGGTCGGAAAACTAATAATCTAATTTCACGTAGTATAATATCGAAACATTTTTTTTGAATCAACGCTGCGATTATTTGTTGACTCTTTTATAAGATTATTCGATTCGCACTTCCAGACGTTGAGCTCACACCTTATCTAGAAGAGCTCAGTTTGTATATTGGGCATATTTACATACACGGTTAGAAATTTTGGAATAAATTGTAATACTTTTGGGCTTACATATTTGACTACACCAGAATTGTGTTAAAATTCAATACTGCCTAGATATTAAAATTCATTTTTAATACAAATTTGTATTAAAATTTAATAATCGTTTCTTGCTACTTTTTTATCAATTAAATTGATTAATGTATTTGTGCTACGTTCTTAAAAACTTTAAAGGAGAAGTTAAATTTTTCATCTGTCACCGATCAGAATTGAACCTAGATTGTCGTCCTGCGTCATGCCACTGTTCAAATTTGCTCATGTTTGCCAACTGAGCTGCCGTCATCATTTCTTTGAACGACTAAAACTTAACTACTCACTTTTCCGTCAAAATGAAATATTGAACTTTCATTTTACGTTGTTGTCAATTGATAATTTAAATAAACTTTTATCCAACCAAAATATAATACTACGTTGGCTGATGTCGTTAAACTGTTCATGCAACCATTGTAGTAAAAGGGAACCAGGTACGAAGCCCAATTATTAAATATTAAAAATTATAAAATTTAATACAAAACGTTTTACAAAATTTTGTTATCTATTTAAAAGTATTAAATGTAATCAAAATTGTATTAAAATCTTTGTAAAACTTCGCTTGTATTAAAATATATTCCAAGATTTCTAACCGTGAATATCGTCTCCGTAGGACGGATGGTACTATCAACATTTTCATCTTTTCATGTTATGAGACTTTTTGTTTGCACTTTAACAGTTCTAAAATCACATAACAATCAACAACATAGAACTGGTATTATTCAAAAGGTTTGTTTTGGTCATATAGAATTTTTAATGAAAAAATGTGTATTAAAAGCTGAATAATTCGAAAACATGAAAATGAGACTTTTTGTCATACATAAAAAAGTTACTCGATATCAATACGACATCGTTGAATTCATTAAAATCGTCTTATTCGCTCGAAAGTCATAAGTTTTTGCAAAGATTTGATCCCCGGTGGTGAGTAGCCCCGTTCTGTTTTTCCCAAACAAATTATCTCTTGGCATCAAAACAAAGGATTACGCGTGATCGAAACTATCGTTTTGGCGATTTTGCGATTGAAAATGTTTGCTGGGAATAGTCATATAAATATTTACACATTTAATGCCCAAGGACACGTCTATAGCATAGTGCAGAAAATAAGATGCGAAAAAACGTTGCTCTTGTAGCATCAGCTCATGAAGAAGACGCACAAATTGTAGTGCAAATGCGGAAGTCTCCTATCTCAATGGTAATGTGCCAGCTTAAAGCTATGCAAAGCGGCTATCAACCAACTAAGCGCATAACGTTCGCTTGTCTCCTGGCAGCATAAAAGATGCTATGCTGTTTATGTTAAACTATTAAGGACTTTGCATATTGCTCATTTTCTTCTTCTTCTTATTGTGCTTGTGGTTATTCAAGGTACGCTCGTTGACATTGCATTTTTTACTCAGAGGCCAAACTTCGTTGAAGACCTTCAAGTTAGTTTCAGGAGCAAAATCATTATAAAATATTTGCCGTAACGAAAGCAAATGCAGTGTTCGGGTAGACTAATTTTAGATATCCTGCGTACTTGTATGGTTGTGAGAAAAAGGATGAATATGTGTATGAAATATAATGGGTCCGCAATTTAAATTTACTTATATTGTTGTAAGTTTCGAAACATTCTATCACTTCTTCAAACGTAAAATTGTTTTCTCTCAATATTGTGGAATAAAGAAAATCCCCCTTAGACTGATGAATTTTGAAAACGGAATGCCTCCTGATTCGAACGGGTGAAAATTGGGAAAAAACTTTCACGGCAAATTGTAGTGTCGAAGCATTGCCAGTGACCTGCAAGATTGAGAATCTAAATAAAATCATTCTTCACCTGACAGCCGGGGGATCACACGGTTTACAGCCGAAAAATTCCGCGAACGGTATATACATATGTATGTACATGTGAGAGCCAAATGTGACATCATGGTAGTTTTGTTTTTAACCAAAAATTACTTAACACCCTGTAAAAACCATTATGAATACCAGTTGACATTGGTTTTGTGTGTTGTGCTCGAATAGGGAAGGCTTTTAGTACCTTAATTTTAAACTTCCTGGATATAAATTATGTGCAATATAAAGCAATTTTTAAGGCCATTCTTGTCAGAGTTTCAATGAATATCAATTAAAATAAGAAACTTTGGTCCGTTCAACTTCAGTGAATGCCATAAAAATTGCGAGACCTTTTCTGCTATGCAGTCCTCTGCATTTCCTATTCCATCGCTCCGTCATCATTTGTGCTTAATGTGCTTTTTTTGTGCCGATTACCGATATCCTTAGTCTACGTTGGCTGTCATTTTGTTGCTTTGTTTCCGTTTCTCACCTTTTTATGTCTTGTGAGATGCTGACAAAGATGCTGCATTAAACTGAAACTGATAAGTCGTGTCTAGAAGGAAATCTGCAGCAGTTATAAAATGTCTCAAGCGGATGTTAAAATGGCACCTTAGAGGTGTTGCTGCTGTCGCTTCTGCCAACTTGTAGCTTAGAGATATAATTATGCATAAATAAGTAAAATGCGGAGAAGTAGAGACATCTTAAGTTATACCTTTAAAAAGTTTTTTTTTCTTCTTATTTTAATATTAAGGACTTGGAGTGGTTATGTACTTTAAATATACTTGAGTAAAAAAAACATTAAAAACTACAAAAAAAAAAACTTTAAAAAATTATTAAAAAAATTGGCAAATAAACTTGGCAGAAGTTTACGAAATATCAAATATAAATTAATAACGTGCAAGAACTTACGAAAATCTTAGCATATCAGACAAACGGCCATAACGGCTACGCTGGCGTATGTTTTTTAGAAGTTTCCCATGAACATTTTGAATAGTTATATGTAAGTGATGAATTTCGTTGGAACATGAATTAATTTCCTCCCTTAAGGCGTGAGTGGTTGTGGGCTTGTTAGCATTAAGCTAGGAATTCAAAAACCCCAAAAAAGGGGGCATTAAGTTTCATGATCTTGGCGGCCAATTCAAATCACCAAAATGGGAAATTATACAATCAGGAAATGATGCATGCAGTAATTAAACTGTTTCTCAGACTGTAAGGCATGTGCCACCGTCGTGCTGAAGTCACATTTTGTCCACATATACAAATAAGGCGAATTATAATGGATTACTATATCACGATAGTAACACCATTAACTGTTGTTGCCTGATCAGCTGCATTTTCGAAGAACAATGTTCTTTCAACCGTTCAGGGACACACTGTGAATGAATTAGTTTCTCAATTATCTTTTGTGAATTTTCAGAACCCCAAATTCAACAATTTGGATGATTAACGAAACTATCAAGATGAAAATGTGCCTCATTGCTGAAAAGGATTTTGTTCGAAAAATTAACTCCATTCACTTGGCACTGCTCTATAACCCATTTGACGAACTCTCTTCGTTGCTTCTCATCAGTGGGCTTCATTGCTTGTGTTAATTGGACTTTGTAAGCATGATAATTTGTGAGAATACGCTGTATGGAGCTTTTCGAAATGTCCAATTCTTGAGCATGGTGCCGTCTTAATGTTCCTGGACTCTCAGCAACACTCTCGCGAACTGCTTCGATGTTATTTGTTATACGACTTATTGAAGGATGGTCAGAGTGTCGAAGATCACTATTTGATTCAGTCTCCCTGAAATTTTGTAATTATTCTCATCACATTTGTTAAAGTTTAATCACTATTTCGAACATATTTTTTATGGAAATTGCGAACTGTTGCTGCAAAAATATTGCACAACAACGAAAAGGCGTTGTTGTTGTTGTATTCTGTAATGCTCTAATTCAAATCTTGCGTGAATTTCGAAACACCTTTTAGTTGTCATACTCAAGGACTGTGTAATGTGGTACAATATTTACACTTGACTTGTTATAACAAACTCATTTAAGCGTGTTACTTACAACTTAAATATAAACATAAAATATCACATAGATATTAAAAAAAAAAAACGCAATATGGGCTGAAAAATTACCGAGAGTGTTGTAAATGTTTTGTTTTACTTCCCACTGTCAATTTTTAACAACATTCAGCCTTTTGTGAGTAGGCATCAGTGATGTCACTTAGGTTTTGTGAAAATGTGGGTATTAAATCGAGACTTGGAATGTACTATTTTAAGGGCGAATGTATTTTATTCATGTCATGGACACCAAAATTTTCTAATATACAAAAAAGTTTATTAGAAAAAATAAACTCAGCAACGTTTGCAAAAAAAAAAAAAAATTTTGCATTTTTCTTGAAGCTAAGACTATCTTTAATTAATATTCAAGGAGACACAATTAAAATTCAAAGCGAAACATAGTTAAAATTGCATTTAAGTTAAAAAAAACCGTGAAAAGTTACATATAAAGTTAAATAAAAAAAATAACTACCTGAATTTTAATTGAACAACCTTGAATATTAATTCAAGACAGCCTTATCTTCAAGAAAAACTATGGGTAAAAGATTTACTCCAAAAAAAAAAAAAAAAAAAAAAAACGAGGCCAGCTAAAAGGACAATTCCGGTGGATTTGCGCATATGCAGTTTGCCTCATGCATGAATATTTTTCGCAAGATAAAAAATTGTTGGCGATTGTTTAAGCTCACAGGATGATAGTTTATATTCTTCAGCACACTGGTGTTATATGAACCAATTTACATAATATTTTGCTAAATGTAAGATACTCCAATTAACCAAAAAATAACCCAATTATTTTTGATTATAATTATAGCAATTACAATAGATTTTCAATTTAGAAGACCAAACCGTCGTCTACTTTGATCCGAAATTCTCGTTTGACACTTATTTTGAATACAATATTTGAAAAGCTAATTCTCAAATCGAATTTTTAAAGTGAAACTCGAAGAACTTTTTAATTCCTCTTAAATCTAGGAATATTTCTTACAGCTTAGTCAGATATGTAAAGTTACTGTTTTAAGATATGTCACTAAGCCTTATTGAAAATATTCAGCAGTGTTTTCAAAATTATGCTCAATACATACAAGTTGGCAAAATCTTTTTGTACTAATTCATAGCTAGTTAATTACACTAGTTTACACTCAAAATGTTCCATTGGCAAGAGGTTACTTTTCTCATATACTTTTTTCTGCTGAGTTCGAAAAAGAAAATGAAAATTTTTTGAATGGTATAGTTTTCGAGATATTGTGGTTTTTCATTTTTTCGACCTCGTTTCACTTTAAAGTTCATATTTTGAGCTAGAAATGTCCGATTTCATCGTTCTTGGTATCAAATTAAGAGTATTAAAATGACAAACAAACACTTATGATTAAATTTTTACTGGATGAGCTGTTAAAAAAATATCGATGAAAAATTACCAGATTATTTATAATTCAGTGTAATAAAATACAAAATTATCTAATAAAATATCGCATAAGACATCCTTAGAAATTACCAGCAAAATTCTATCCATAACTTCCAATTTATTGCCAAGAAAGAAAACATATTTTTTATATATTTGGCAATAGTAAAATAGAAGAAAAAATCTTTTTTCGAAACAAAATCAAACATATAATGAAAAATCGCCCAAAATTTAAGATTCATTCACTTAATAATGCGACATTTTCGGCTTTGTTACGATTGGATTTTATTTCATTTTTTTTTAAGACTTTATTTCATTTGTTGTTACTTCCTACAGTCTTTTAATTTTATAATTTCAATTTTGTTTCTTTTTTTTGCATATTATTTTAACTAAAATTTCAAGTTGTAAATAAACTTTCTCAAGTAAATTTGCATTTCTCATTTGTCATAACAGTGTCATTTGTTGGCGGCGGCGGCGGCGGCAACTTGCCAACGTTAAGTTAAAACTTTTGGCAACTAACTTTCTTCAACTAAGCAACATGGAAGGTATACCCAAAAATATTGACAACATTTTCGAAATGTCGTTGGTTGGTATAAAACGCCAACAATATCGCCGCTGTTCTTATTAGAAAGTTTCTAATTAAAATGAAAATGCGCCAGTGGTGACATCTTTGTTAAGTCAGTAACAGCAACGCAATTAATATTCCGCAAACATTTGTATTGCATACCTGCAGGGGCAATAAACGGGAATAATTTGTACAAAGCAAAGAATTTTAGTTAACCATGTACAATGCGAAGATGCTTTCATTCATCTGCCACAGTTTGTTTCTTCTTTAAAAGCAACGAAGGACATATTTTCCATTTGATTAAGCAGCACATAAGGCGCGAAAAGAAGCTACGAAGGCATCAAGTGAAGTTGGTAAAGCGGACGATAAAACTCATTAAAGTCACGTCTAAAGTTTTGCAACTTTTGCGACTGTTGCCTTTAAATAAATATTGAAGTTGACTTGGGGTTAACATTATGACCAGTCCCTCAGTCAGTTGGTTAACTTTATTTCTAAAATTTGAATGTAAATTACCATTTGTTATTATTTGGTCAACTTCACCCGCGGTAATTTTTGTTCGGTAAATGATAATGTAATGTTATGTTTGGATTACAGATTCAATAAGAGTACCACATTATTACATAAGCTAAGAATATTATAGCTAGTAGTCATGTTGCGCCTGAGGCTTACAGTAGAATTTGAGTGATGCTGGATGTATGAGACAAGAATATGGAAACAGCAGATGACTTATTATGTCATTGTTCTGACCTTATATGAAATTATTTCCCATAAGAATTTAAAGAGCAAAGCTTTTTCGTCACTAAGATTGAGAAAAAGTGTCTACCGTCTTTGAAAAGTTAGTTTCAAGAAAATCACTTTTAAAGTTTTAGCACTGTCTTTTTTTTCATATACTTACACAGAATCATCGAGAAACAAGACACTGTATCTTCGTCAGTTTTACTCCAATCGACCTTAAATTTCAACAGGATACTTTTGAAGAGTTATACTATTAAATAAAACAACAAAAAAATGGAACAACAAAATTTGGCAAAATCCTACCCCCCTCCCCCCTCTTAAGGAATAATCTTGGTAAACTAAACATTCGCAAAATTGTGTTTGAAAGGTTCAATATAGTGATGCTGCATCATCGTTCAGAAAACTAAAATTTAAATGAAAACATAAGACTATCCCAATAAATGCAAGGTAGTTTACGAGTCTTTGTTTTTTTTTTTAAAATCTTACTTTCCGTTCAACATAAGCCGTGTTTTATTGGGTTTGGTTAAACCAAAATTTCATACACATGCGTGGACCAGCTCAATTTCCAGTTCAATTGGTTGAACTTTTTTGTCGTTGCTAAGGTTTGAAGCATCATAGACACAAACCTAAAATAATCAAAAATATATGGCAACTGTGCTGGAATTTTGAGGAAGCGTTCTAAAGTAACGCGAGGCCGTGCATCCAATCATTGCTAGGCCCAAATATTAAAATAGAAAAACATAACAAAAATAAAAACAGTGATGAAACAACAGAGAACGAAAAGAAAACTTTGGTATTAGCGTCTGCGACACTAAAAAAACAGTTTGAAATGATTTGACTGCAATAATTTGAAAAAAAAAAAATTATTTACTTATACATGAGGCCCCTTACCGCGCTAGGCCCCGTTCAACCACACGACCATAAACCCGGCTCTGATTTTGAAATAGAATTTCTGTCAAACACTGTAATACCACCTGTTGGTCAAATGCAGAATTATAAAATGTTAAACTTATGCGTTTTATTCACTTTTAGGTTTAACCAAAGCGAATAAAACGCGGCTATAATCTGAAACATTTGAGATTTTGATAAAAAATTTCGTTCTTACGAAAACTGAGATAAATTTTTTTTTTTTTGAGTGTCTGTAAGTTTCAAGGCAAGTAACTACATTACTCTCTTATGTCCCGCAGTTTGCAAGTTTGCTAAATTTCCCCAAAGTGTAGTCCCATTGTCCTACATTTTTGAAGAAAACTACTATTAAGACTCAAGTTTCTTGTTTTGGCTCAGCGATGACGTTACTCTGCGAGTGTTCCCTTTTCAATTGAAAAAATTTGCTCACTTTAGGTAGGCACCGTTAAGCTACCATATGTAGATCATTGGTGTCAGCTATGATGATCCAAGCGAATGTGAATAGAGGTGTGGACAGCAATACATATCACTATAAGCTGTTGCAGTTTCTTCCAAGTCCATCCTCGGGAACTAGACAGGCTTGAGAAATAACGCTGAATGTCCAATTTTCTTTCAAAACATATTGCTTTTTTTTCTGATAAGTTTCTTTTTAATAAGGGGCCGAAATTTTCATATATTTATATATCTGTATTTATATCGATATGTCATTTTTAGTACTAAGCATTATATTTTGTAATAGGAATTCCGAACAGATATTCCTTTAACAGAAGAATTCCTTTCGATGACATTTCTTCTGATCAAAATTTTAAGTTTTCATACAGTTTTGGTATATGTATGTCAGACATAAACAACGTTTTTATATGTTCTTTCCGACAGCATTTGCACGAAAACTCAAAATATCGATAAAAACCTTTGGAGAGGTGTAATAGGGTACTGGGGTGGGTTTGGTGGATGATTAGGGGGTAGAAATGAGTTTGGATCGATATTAACAGTAGCGCACCGAATTACCTGCGGATATACATTTATTTTGAATTTTTATAAAAAATGAGTTTTTGACACTTTGGGGGTGCTAGGGGAGAAAAGGGCAACTAAAACTCATTTTTATTGTAATATATTATTTCAGCACACCTAAATACGTAATATAAATAAGGTTTACCTTCTGGATTTTGATTATTTTTTTTTTTTTTGATGGACTTTCTTTTTACGCATTTTTAAAGTGAGATTCTAAGGTTATGTCAAAATCTTAAGGTGATGTGTAAATTCTGACCCCGGATTCGTTTTTAGCACACCAAAAAAACGTATCGTATGGTACATCAACTTTCAACTACAAGACTTTTTTTTTGTGGTCCTGTGTTATTTATTGGAGTTAAAAAAATGTAATGATATTTAAAAAAAAAATTTTTTTCTTAGGCAAGTATGCTCTAGAATTAAAAAAATCTTATCTAACAGACTGTATATAGACCGCTATAAGGTAGAATATTCTTTGTACTTAAAATATGCAGAAATTTTCTAATATAAAAATAAATTTATTCAACAGCGCCAACTTGCACGTCCTTTCACCTTAAAACTTTTTTTTTTCCTACCAAGTTCACTTTTTTGCGTGCTGTCTACTGTGTGCCATGTCGTCCTCTGCACTCCCTGAAGTGATGCACTCAAGTGAAAGGAAATTTTTCTTTCTGTAAATTCATTTGCAAATGTCTGCGACGTAATGCCATACGCACTGCGATGGCAGTGTTGTTTCTTTTTAGTTTTCGTATATTTCGAACCTTACAGTCGGTACCGTTTCTTATGCCGCCGGACACAATGACAAAGAAAATTAAATAAAAATTCATTCACTGACTGCTGGTGTGCTGCTGCAGCATAAATTAATTCAAATGTAATTAGACGAATTGAAATTGTAATGAGTTGCAGGACATTTGCGCGTTGGTAAAGATAAAAGGTTTTTTTAAGTCTGTCTCTCTCTTTTTTTTTAAGTCTGCCTCTATACGTTTTCCTCTTTAGAGCTAAGTATTTTTCTTTCTTGAGAAATAACAAAATTAAGTTTTAAAGTAGAAAATTAGTTTAGGGAGTGCAAAATTCAATTTTAAAAGTCTCCTTAGAACAACAGAAATTAAATTAATGTTAAGCATATTCGTTGTAAACCACAAAAAAGGTAAGTTTTTTCTTATTTTTCTTGAATAATCGTAAAGTGAAAGTTTTCGTTCATTTCGTTGTATTGCGTGCGGCTCATTAATATGCGACAAGCATTGCAACCAAGACAAAATAACAGAAAAACGAGGCATTGGCAACACGGTTATGGCGGCCATCGTTTCCATTAGGGATGTGCTTTTGCTGACACGTTGCATTTGATTAACATTTCTGTCTAACCAATGATGGTAGGGTTGGTATAGATATCGAAAAATTCATTCAGAGCAAGATTTTTGTATGGGAAAAAGGTTTTGTCACACAAATTTCGTTGTAACTAGTGCATACATTACATGTATATATCAACTATGGATATTCTTTACTCACAAATTGCAGATAAAAAAGTTTAGTTATTATGGCTTAAACAAGCTGGATACCACTTTTTGATCAGTATATGTTTCAAAAAAGAACTGACAACAGTAGGCTGTATAGACCAAGACAAGGTTTTGGACCTATTATAGATAATGTTATCAATATTTGCTCAAAAATTTAAAAAAAAAAAAAATATATCTCTGAAAAAACCTCTTTAAAATAAGTTCTAACTGTGATCGAGTCAGAGTGCAAATGGTGCCTTATGCAACAAGAGTTTTTGCGGAAAGTGGTGAAATTTATTTTTTAATAAAAGGTGTTTTTTTTAGTGGTATAGAGCTTCGAATTGAAATAAAACACAAGAAAATCGTTTTAATGCCCATCAATTTGGCTTTATTGGAAGGATAATTTTATGCCATTAATGTTTAAATATGATTTCGGGCATGTGGCCGCCGCGGCTGGCTCGAATAAAGCCAATTCTACAGGTCCAATTTTGAACCACTTTTTCGAGCATATGGGGCCGTATGTCGGCAATAACGCCACGAATGTTGGCTTCCAAGTCCCCTAACGTTTCTGGTTTGTTGGCGTAGACGAGCGACTTCACATATCCCCAAAGAAAATAATCCAATGGTGTCAAATCACACGATCTTGGTGGCCAATTGACAGTTCCATTCCGCAAAATTATGCGCTCATCGAATGTTTCCTTCAATAAATTGATTGTGACGTGCGCTGTGTGGCATGTAGCGTCGTCTTGTTGGAACCACAACTCATCCACATTCATGCCATCCAATTCGGGAACAAAATAGTCGGTTATCATGGCTCTATACCGGTCTCCATTAACGGTAACTGACTCTCCAGCATTATTTCGGAAGAAGTAGGGCCCAATGACTCCACCAGCCCATAGAGCACACCAAACAGTCAGTTTTTGTGGATGTAATGGCGTCTCAAGGGTCTCATGTGGATTCTCTTCACTCCAAATGCGGCAATTTTGCTTGTTGACGTAGCCATTCAACCAAAAATGAGCCTCATCATTGAACAAAATTTTGCGATGAAAATCAGCATCGAGATCAATCTCATTTTCGGCCCATACACCAAAATCACGACGCATTGCATGGTCTCGCGGCTTTAATTCTTGCACAAGCTGGATCTTGTAAGGTCGCAAGCCAAGATCTTTGCGCAAAATCTTCCATAAAGTTGATGGACAAAGCTCCAATTGCTGTGCACGGTGGCGAATCGATTCATTCGGGTCCTTTTCAACATTTTGCTCTATTGCGGCAATTGTTTCTTCGGTGCGCACTGTTCGACGTCTCTGCGGATGCGTATTATCACATAGAGTAAACGTAGTGCGAAAACGACCCATAGTTAACCGAATTAATTGCTCTGATGGACGTTTATGTCGACCATAAAATGGACGGAGCTTGCGGTAAACTTCGCGAACTGAACCATTAATTTCGAAATAAATTTGCACGATTTGCAAGCGTTGTTCTTTTGTCAACCTGTTCATGATGAAATGGCAAACCAAACTGAACATAAATGACATTAGAGTTGCCAGATTTGACCATAAAATGCCAGTTTTATCTCTATTCGAAAAACAAACCTCTAAAGAAAACACCCGTTATAAAGTACAAGCTCTGAGGTTAGAAATAGAAAACAATACAAGGGTCTTTCTATTGCTAAAACTTTTTATCACGTTTTCGCATTCTGATATTGATCTTTTAGTGTTTAAATCAGGGACATAACTATTATAAGATTTATGTCAAAAAATTGGTTTATAACTATTATGAATAAGAGATATTTTATTAGTTGTCAATAACTATTATTTTTCAATGGATTCTTTTTTACGTTGAGTCATAACTGTTATGCATAAGAGATATTTTATTAGTTGTCAATAACTATTATTTTTCAATGGATTTTTTTTACGTTGAGTCATAACTATTATGCATAAGAGATATTTTATTAGTTGTCAATAACTATTATTTTTCAATGGATTTTTTTTACGTTGAGTCATAACTATTATGCATAAGAGATATT
The DNA here is from genome assembly GCA_949775025.1 of Tricholauxania praeusta. NCBI lineage: Eukaryota > Metazoa > Arthropoda > Insecta > Diptera > Lauxaniidae > Tricholauxania > Tricholauxania praeusta. The sequence continues at coordinate 35,192,389 of OX459029.1, read as the reverse complement.
TTATTAGTTGTCAATAACTATTATTTTTCAATGGATTTTTTTTACGTTGAGTCATAACTATTATGCATAAGAGATATTTTATTAGTTGTCAATAACTATTATTTTTCAATGGATTTTTTTTACGTTGAGTCATAACTATTATGCATAAGAGATATTTTATTAGTTGTCAATAACTATTAATTTGGAAAAAATATTTTTTTACGTTGTTTTGAAAAAAGTGTTCAACAGATTTTCATTTTTGTGAATCTTTTTGCACCAATCGATGGGGAGGTGGTTTTTATGACATCACCAGAGGTGGTCATCGGTTCGAAAATGTACGCGATTTTGACTCAATTTTGAAGTTTTTTTTGCTTCAATCAATGAAAAGAGGTCTAAAAAGGATATTGGCCATCACTAGAAGTGGAACCGATCCTTGAAAGTGCTCGATTTAGGTCCATTTTCGAAATTTTTTTTGCAAAAAATCGATGGAAAGAGGTTGACAATGGGCTTTGGCCATCACCATAGTTGGTCCCAACTAAAAAAGTGGTCGATTTTGGTCCGTTTTGAAAAAAAAATTTTGTACTAATCGTTGGAAAGAGGTCGAAGTCGAAAAAAAAGGTACCAAAAAGTGCCCGATTTTGGTCCATTTTCGAAATTTTGTTTGCACCAATCTTTGGAAAGAGGCCGAAAATAGATTTTGGTCATCATCAAAGGTGGTTTCGAGTCCCAAGATGTGCCCGATTTTGGTCCATTTTCGAAATTTTGTTTGCACCAATCTTTGGAAAGAGCTCGAAGTCGAAAAAAAAGGTACCAAAAAGTGCCCGATTTTGGTCCATTTTCGAAATTTTGTTTGCACCAATCTTTGGAAAGAGGCCGAAAATAGATTTTGGTCATCATCAAAGGTGGTTCCGAGTCCCAAAATGTGCCCGATTTTGATTCATTTTCGAAATTTTGTTTGCACCAGTCGTTAAATAGAGGTCGAATATGAATTTTGGACCTCATTTGAGGCGGCTCCGGACCCTGGAAAGGACCGTTTTTGACCCATTTTCGAAAAAAAAACCTCTTTTTTCTGTAATAAATGGGAAAAGGTCGAAAATGGATATTGGACATCACTTAGAGTGGCTTCTGAGTCCGGCCCCGAGAAAGAACCGTTTTTGACCCATTTTCGGAAAATTTTTTTTTTTCTGTAATTGATGTGAAAACGTCGAATATAAATATTTGACATCATTTAGGGTGGCTCCGGGCCCTGGAAAGGACCGCTTTCGATAATTTTGGTAGTTTTCAAGTTCCGGAGCTACTCTAAAAGATATCCAAAACGCATTTTCAACCTTTCATAATCGATTGGAGCAATAAAAAATTTTAGGGTGGTTCATAAAAAATTTTTTTTTTCTTTGAATCGATAGGGAAATGTCGACAATAGTCATTTTCGAGATTTATCTATGCATTGGAGCAAAAAAAAAATTTTTTATGAACCACCCTAAAATTTTTTATTGCTCCAATCGATTATGAAAGGTTGAAAATGCGTTTTGGATATCTTTTAGAGTATTTAGATCAATCTCATTTTCGGCCCATACACCAAAATCACGACGCATTGCATGGTCTCGCGGCTTTAATTCTTGCACAAGCTGGATCTTGTAAGGTCGCAAGCCAAGATCTTTGCGCAAAATCTTCCATAAAGTTGATGGACAAAGCTCCAATTGCTGTGCACGGTGGCGAATCGATTCATTCGGGTCCTTTTCAACATTTTGCTCTATTGCGGCAATTGTTTCTTCGGTGCGCACTGTTCGACGTCTCTGCGGATGCGTATTATCACATAGAGTAAACGTAGTGCGAAAACGACCCATAGTTAACCGAATTAATTGCTCTGATGGACGTTTATGTCGACCATAAAATGGACGGAGCTTGCGGTAAACTTCGCGAACTGAACCATTAATTTCGAAATAAATTTGCACGATTTGCAAGCGTTGTTCTTTTGTCAACCTGTTCATGATGAAATGGCAAACCAAACTGAACATAAATGACATTAGAGTTGCCAGATTTGACCATAAAATGCCAGTTTTATCTCTATTCGAAAAACAAACCTCTAAAGAAAACACCCGTTATAAAGTACAAGCTCTGAGGTTAGAAATAGAAAACAATACAAGGGTCTTTCTATTGCTAAAACTTTTTATCACGTTTTCGCATTCTGATATTGATCTTTTAGTGTTTAAATCAGGGACATAACTATTATAAGATTTATGTCAAAAAATTGGTTTATAACTATTATGAATAAGAGATATTTTATTAGTTGTCAATAACTATTATTTTTCAATGGATTCTTTTTTACGTTGAGTCATAACTGTTATGCATAAGAGATATTTTATTAGTTGTCAATAACTATTATTTTTCAATGGATTTTTTTTACGTTGAGTCATAACTATTATGCATAAGAGATATTTTATTAGTTGTCAATAACTATTATTTTTCAATGGATTTTTTTTACGTTGAGTCATAACTATTATGCATAAGAGATATTTTATTAGTTGTCAATAACTATTATTTTTCAATGGATTTTTTTTACGTTGAGTCATAACTATTATGCATAAGAGATATTTTATTAGTTGTCAATAACTATTATTTTTCAATGGATTTTTTTTACGTTGAGTCATAACTATTATGCATAAGAGATATTTTATTAGTTGTCAATAACTATTAATTTGGAAAAAATATTTTTTTACGTTGTTTTGAAAAAAGTGTTCAACAGATTTTCATTTTTGTGAATCTTTTTGCACCAATCGATGGGGAGGTGGTTTTTATGACATCACCAGAGGTGGTCATCGGTTCGAAAATGTACGCGATTTTGACTCAATTTTGAAGTTTTTTTTGCTTCAATCAATGAAAAGAGGTCTAAAAAGGATATTGGCCATCACTAGAAGTGGAACCGATCCTTGAAAGTGCTCGATTTAGGTCCATTTTCGAAATTTTTTTTGCAAAAAATCGATGGAAAGAGGTTGACAATGGGCTTTGGCCATCACCATAGTTGGTCCCAACTAAAAAAGTGGTCGATTTTGGTCCGTTTTGAAAAAAAAATTTTGTACTAATCGTTGGAAAGAGGTCGAAGTCGAAAAAAAAGGTACCAAAAAGTGCCCGATTTAGGTCCATTTTCGAAATTTTGTTTGCACCAATCTTTGGAAAGAGGCCGAAAATAGATTTTTGGTCATCATCAAAGGTGGTTTCGAGTCCCAAGATGTGCCCGATTTTGGTCCATTTTCGAAATTTTGTTTGCACCAATCTTTGGAAAGAGCTCGAAGTCGAAAAAAAAGGTACCAAAAAGTGCCCGATTTTGGTCCATTTTCGAAATTTTGTTTGCACCAATCTTTGGAAAGAGGCCGAAAATAGATTTTGGTCATCATCAAAGGTGGTTCCGAGTCCCAAAATGTGCCCGATTTTGATTCATTTTCGAAATTTTGTTTGCACCAGTCGTTAAATAGAGGTCGAATATGAATTTTGGACCTCATTTGAGGCGGCTCCGGACCCTGGAAAGGACCGTTTTTGACCCATTTTCGAAAAAAAAACCTCTTTTTTCTGTAATAAATGGGAAAAGGTCGAAAATGGATATTGGACATCACTTAGAGTGGCTTCTGAGTCCGGCCCCGAGAAAGAACCGTTTTTGACCCATTTTCGGAAAATTTTTTTTTTTCTGTAATTGATGTGAAAACGTCGAATATAAATATTTGACATCATTTAGGGTGGCTCCGGGCCCTGGAAAGGACCGCTTTCGATAATTTTGGTAGTTTTCAAGTTCCGGAGCTACTCTAAAAGATATCCAAAACGCATTTTCAACCTTTCATAATCGATTGGAGCAATAAAAAATTTTAGGGTGGTTCATAAAAAATTTTTTTTTTTCTTTGAATCGATAGGGAAATGTCGACAATAGTCATTTTCGAGATTTATCTATGCATTGGAGCAAAAAAAAAATTTTTTATGAACCACCCTAAAATTTTTTATTGCTCCAATCGATTATGAAAGGTTGAAAATGCGTTTTGGATATCTTTTAGAGTAGCTCCGGAACTTGAAAACTACCAAAATTATCGAAAGCGGTCCTTTCCAGGGCCCGGAGCCACCCTAAATGATGTCAAATATTTATATTCGACGTTTTCACATCAATTACAGAAAAAAAAAAATTTTTCCGAAAATGGGTCAAAAACGGTTCTTTCTCGGGGCCGGACTCAGAAGCCACTCTAAGTGATGTCCAAAATCCATTTTCGACCTTTTCCCATTTATTACAGAAAAAAGAGGTTTTTTTTTCGAAAATGGGTCAAAAACGGTCCTTTCCAGGGTCCGGAGCCGCCTCAAATGAGGTCCAAAATTCATATTCGACCTCTATTTAACGACTGGTGCAAACAAAATTTCGAAAATGAATCAAAATCGGGCACATTTTGGGACTCGGAACCCCTTTGATGATGACCAAAATCTATTTTCGGCCTCTTTCCAAAGATTGGTGCAAACAAAATTTCGAAAATGGACCAAAATCGGGCACTTTTTGGTACCTTTTTTTTCGACTTCGAGCTCTTTCCAAAGATTGGTGCAAACAAAATTTCGAAAATGGACCAAAATCGGGCACATCTTGGGACTCGAAACCTCCTTTGATGATGACCAAAATCTATTTTCGGCCTCTTTCCAAAGATTGGTGCAAACAAAATTTCGAAAATGGACCAAAATCGGGCACTTTTTGGTACCTTTTTTTTCGACTTCGACCTCTTTCCAACGATTAGTACAAAATTTTTTTTTCAAAACGGACCAAAATCGACCACTTTTTTAGTTGGGACCAACTATGGTGATGGCCAAAGCCCATTGTCAACCTCTTTCCATCGATTTTTTGCAAAAAAATTTCGAAAATGGACCTAAATCGAGCACTTTCAAGGATCGGTTCCACTTCTAGTGATGGCCAATATCCTTTTTAGACTTCTTTTCATTGATTGAAGCAAAAAAAACTTCAAAATTGAGTCAAAATCGCGTACATTTTCGAACCGATGACCACCTCTGGTGATGTCATAAAAACCACCTCCCCATCGATTGGTGCAAAAAGATTCACAAAAATGAAAATCTGTTGAACACTTTTTTCAAAACAACGTAAAAAAATATTTTTTCCAAATTAATAGTTATTGACAACTAATAAAATATCTCTTATGCATAATAGTTATGACTCAACGTAAAAAAAATCAATTGCAAAATAATAGTTATTGACAACTAATAAAAATATCTCTTATGCATAATAGTTATGACTCAACGTAAAAAAAATCCATTGAAAAATAATAGTTATTGACAACTAATAAAATATCTCTTATGCATAATAGTTATGACTCAACGTAAAAAAAATCCATTGAAAAATAATAGTTATTGACAACTAATAAAATATCTCTTATGCATAATAGTTATGACTCAACGTAAAAAAAATCCATTGAAAAATAATAGTTATTGACAACTAATAAAATATCTCTTATTCATAATAGTTATAAACCAATTTTTAAAATAACTATTAAAATTGGGCAACTTTTTCAATCTGAAAAAAAAAATAACAGTTATTTTGGGTCCCTGGTTTAAATCATTGAGTATCAAGAAGTTTCAATATGTGTCAATTTGTATTGATTATTTTCGAAAAGGTCTGGAGAATTCGAAAATTTAAATGAGTGTTTCAAAATACCATAGTATCAAAAAAGGTAGAACTGAAATTGATTTGATCCGAAAAATTTCATGATACCAAAAATTACCTAAGTTTAGTAGTATTCAATAAACGTCATTTCTCAAAATGTTGAGAAAAAACTAACTTGCGGATATTTCTATAAAAATCGTATAATTTTGCAGTTGAATAGAACTCATGTTTAATGTAAATATATTCATGGGGACAGGCGACTAATCTCTTAAGTGTAATAATAAAATTACACTTCATATGTCAAAATCGGCTCAGTCGCATAGGAGTTGCCATTTTTATTGCTTAAAGGACTGATAGCAAGAAACTGACTATTTCGTGTAAAATCAAAAATTTTTAAATAAAATCAAAAACTAAATTTTTTGTTTCGATTTAAATTATGCAGCACAAAATACACAAAAACTTATTAATATTAAATTTTTTTCAATTTATTCAAAAAAACGAAATTACTTATCGTTAAAAATAACACACCCACTTAGGGACACTCCTTAGACAGAACTCAAAATGTCTAACTTACTAACAAAAATTCTTGTCCCAACATTAAACTCCTTAGTTTATACAGAACCAATTGTTGGCTTTTCGGCAATGTAAAAAAAACATCACAAATTTTGTAGTTTTTCGATTTTGACTAGTCTTCGGCCTCAAAAATATTCTTTAAAATTATTTCGAAAACTGATATCCTTGGAATTGTAAGTATTCCAAAGTATAATTGAAGAAGAAGTTTTTGTTAAAACTTAATTACCTAAAAATATATGTATACTGTTAAGGATAATTTCGAGTGTAATCTTTTTATTCAGGTGGTCACTAGTGGCCCAGAAATGTTGCTTATCTCTTGATAAAATGGCTCAGTATTTTAACCTTATCTAAGTGACTGAGCATAAGAACATTGATGGCAATTGCAAAGCTGATTAATTTTATAAGCAAAGCTCTACTATGCTTCACAAATTCTTCAGGACAAGAAGTATGTTGGAATGACCCATGCTACTTGCACGTTGCTGTTGAAAGATGTTATGTTAACAAAGCAAATCTGGCCTAAGTGAGTTGCTTAACGCTCTCTTTAAATTATTTCCCACATAAGACATAGTGTCTAGTTAGTTATTGCTGTTATAAGTGGGCATTGCCTCATCGGTATCGCAAGGTATTCGGTCCTATGACTTCTGTAGAAGTTGTACGCACTCTAGAAAACTGCACAAAGTACTTGGTTCGTTTATATTTGATGACATGTTAGTATAGGTCAGCTACTTGGATTATTTGAATGAGAGCATTGATACCCTGTGGTATCACAATGGATTAGCAGTTGGTCTAAGTAACTTAGTTTTTAAGCTGCCTGCCACTCCTACCTAACTTAACATATGATGATCCATTGAGGTGCAACATAATAATTATCTTCAAATTGGAATAAAACAGAAATTTTCCTACCAATTATTGCTTGAAAGTATTATATATGATTGATGAAAGTCTAGATATATGTCAGTAACATCAATCTTACAGAAATTCTAGAAGTACCTTTTTTTCTCTATCTAAAACATATTTTTATGACATTTATTTATGTACAAAGAAAAACAAAGTTCTTTCATTTCAGACATGTAGATTTGTTTTACAAAAATCGGTTATGTGGATGCTTTCCTTAGAATGTATCAACACGCAACATTTGTGAATTTATGCTGCATGAAACTTCAACATGTATATAAACAATTTCGTGAAATTTCGTTATTCTAGCTAATATAGTTTTTGAGATATATAATTTGGCGAAGCTAGATTAATAAAAACAAGACACTGTTAGGCAGTCGACTTGTGGGCATTCGACAAAATCCTTATCATTGGAAAAACCATCAGAGAACTTTAAATTCAATTAGCTTAGAAGGAAATCTCAACATTTTCATTTATTTGACAGCGTCCATGGCTGCAGCGTCGGCATCATCTTCAACTTCAATGTGCTGCCAACTTTGAGGGATTAAAATACGCAAAAGTTTTGCGCAGAAAAAACAAAGAAAAACTAAAGTGAAATACTGTCATGAATTTTTCTTTATTTTTTTCTTCGCTTACAACAAAAATAATAAAATATTATTTTTACTTTTGCACGTAGGGCACATAAATCCTTTTAAATAATCGTTTGGCACGTTTTTATTTTCTTGGCGTTGGTTTCTTTTCATTTCTGTTTTCTAAGCGTTCCTTCTTATCCTGCATCACTTTTTGTATTTATAAAGCAAAAGTGTTGAGCTGCACGCGGTTTATCCGCAAAATTTCATTGCATACTTATTCGTTGTATCCATCTTTTTTTTTAATTTTTCACTGTGGCTTAACTTAAGTTATGAAAATTACTTCCAAGATTTTGTGGCATGAATATGAAGAAGAAGAAAAAAGCATTGCTGGCATTGCGGAAAATGCAGCAGAACGGAAATATAAAGCAGCGAGCCATCAACCAAACCGAACCTCAACTCTGTGTTGCAATGCAAATGGAAACGGAACTTAAAATTAATCACGTTTCCTTAGAAAACTTCGAGAGAGGAAGTCGTCTATGTGTGTGAGAAATAAAGCAAATTGATATGAGTGTGGAATATAATTTTTTAGCAGTTTGTTTTTGGCAGATTAATTTGAATAAAAAAATTATAATACCGCATGGGATTGTGAAATAAAGTTTTAATTTGTATCAGAAAAAATAGTAAAAATTTTACTACTTATAATGAATTTCAAACAAAATGGTCAAAAAAGTTCTTAAAAGTTTCTCATTGAATGATGAATTAAATCTTAAATTTTTACAAAAAGCTACTTGCAAAGAAATTTTCTTGAAGAATACTAGAGCCCAAGGAGCAACGGAAAAAATAAATTTATTGCCAACAAAGAATATAAAATTTTCAATTTTAAAATTGAATTGAAAAGCCCTAGTGAAACTCACCGGATTTTCGGTAAAATTTGATTTAGAAACCATTTTTTATTCAATATGTATATCCAAAATTATCCGCTCCCCTAAATCAGGCAATATATGCGCCTTTTCAGCAGTATCTTTAGTCCTGAAAAAGTGCTATGATTTTTGGCAAATTCAGAGAAGATTTTTAGTTCTTCAATGATGTTTGATGAAATTCTTTACCTATTTTACCTGCTTTTGATGTGTGTTACACGCTGTACATTGAGATATTACTTAATTTTAAAATACTATTTTTCAACAAGGAAAGACGAATCCAAATGAATTTTGAAAATGAACAGTAGCTATATCGAATCACATTAATGGTTTCGTAAAACAAATAGACTTTTGGATGCATCATAACCTCAAATATCTCGAAATATCGATCGATTTTCGCACTTTTAGGTTAGAATATTTCAAAAACCAGAGCCATCAGAGAAATTCTGATATATTTTTGAAGTTAAATTCGGTGTGATTTGAAATCAGGTGTGCATACTGAAACGACACTATTTTTTCGCCGTACTTTAACGAGCTTAACAGTCTTTAACTCTATGGTAAGGCTTTGTTGACGGGATCTAGAATAGCTACACCATTAAATTACTTATCAAATTTAAGTACTCATCAAGCAGAGTACCCGAAAACTATCAGCTTCGAGATCGGTGGAACAAAAGCTGAGATATAAGCGTGGAAATATTTCCTATATTTTTATCATTTTTCAAGCATTGCACTGATCAACTGCAAAAGCCTTGTCATAGCGAGGAGAAGAAAAAAAACTTATAACACGCTCTCTCATTGTAATTGTTTCTAACTCTCAATTAAACGTTGTTGTTATTAAAATATCAAAAGCAATAGCAAAAAATAAGTATGTGTGTGTGTAATGTAAATAAGTAATTCCCTTCAGGGAGCTTGCTATGTTCTTAAAATCGCCATTTTTGTTTTTTTTTTTTAACAGTTTAATAAAACATTTTCCTCTCATTCCATTGCAGCTTAGTTTTCTAGAGGTCTCACTTCTACCACGTGTGAAATCCTTACATGATTTTTTTTTATAATCATAGGATCCTAGCGAAAGATCTAGCAATGATCGTCCTCCAGGTACTAGTCGATGAAACTATCAACTGAAATCAACCCATATTGTGCAATTCGACCTAAGAGTTAATAAATTTTTACGATTTTTTCATCTTTTATCTGCTTTTTCATTAATTTCTGTTTTGTTTTGAGCGGCTGTTTTGTCACTTAACAATTTTTATCTAAAGAAAATCTTTAGGTAACTTCTTGTTAAGTTTTGATGGAGAAGTTGTAATAAACTGTTTGTTTCTTGTACATTTTCTTATTTAACTTAATTTCGTTTTGGCTGAAGCTAACTTTCGGCACGTAGACACACACGAATGTTATTTTTAGTCATATCTCGGAAGGTTTTGTAGTGCGAACCAAAACAATGGTCTGACTTGATATCGTTATTTTTTGTATCGAGTTTTTTTTTTTGGGTTTCTAACCTGCTTTACTTAATTGATAAATAAACTTTTATATTTTTCAAACACCCTGCAATGTAATAATGTTGACTGCATAATGAACTTTCACTTTTGTCACATATTGTATTTGTTAAGCTATTAGGCAGTGGGTTTTCTTTAATAGCGTTGAAAACAGACGGTTTCTGCGAAAGTTTATTCTCCCTCAAACTCCACTTACATCTAGCGTCATCATGTTGTTGCTATTTTTATCGTAAAATGCCTCAGACAATTTTTGTGGATTTCACGCTATCTCTGACATCTAAGATGTTACATTGACAGCTCACGTCGCAGCTTGATTGTAACCTTTTAACCTTCTTTTACCACATACAAATGGAGGGAGGAGAATTAGCTCAAAAATGTTTTCTTACTTCCATCAGTGCTTGTCAAATGATTTACTGTCATTGCAATTTATTTCCTTTACAGGAAATGTTAATGTTTTTCTCCCGCTCTATAAAATGCCATTGACTGCCTATGTAATATTGTTGTTGTCTCTTTTGTAAATGCTGTAAAATTTGTCATCTATAGACGATTACATTTGATGCTTTTATCGTTACAAAAATCGATAAACTTTGAATATTTAATGATTTGTTGTTTTCAAAAATTATACGCTTTCTTGTACGCTTGTCAGAACATTAAATTGAGATTCTTGTGACATTAAATGAGTTCAGCATGGTTGTTTGAAATTCTACGATGCTATTTTTATTTTAACATCTCTTAAATTAAATTGGTGGCGAAATTTATAACAGTGGTTAAGTGGTTCTATATAGTTGGAATTGACAATGTTTTGTGTTTTTGAAGTCTGCGGGGATATTTGACTTAAAATAAATTTACTATGACAAACAAAGGAGTGTTTCAAAAGCAGAGATGTCCAGCTTATGCTCGAGAAAAGATGCGTTGCAACTTAACAATGCGCTTAGTGCTTATACGCTTGTCATTGAAGTGAATTCCCATATTTTTATCTCAAATGAGATGCTATTCATACAAAATTAAAACGCTTAGTTACTTAAAGCGGCGTCAATTGGGTAGGGCTAAGGGGGAATGGCCCCCTAAAGGATCTGATACTATTATTCACTACATCGATTCATGAAAACATCTAATCGTGATAGAATTATACACTGAAAAAATTTAAATTTTGTATATTCGTCTAGTTTTTAGAAGATTTACTCAACTAATATACCAATTTTATCGTATTAATTGAAAATGTGAAATACCGCAACTGGCTACTTAGTCATTTATATATGGGACTTTTTACGCCCAATTGGCCAACATTTCGCTTTTGCATCTGATTTTTTTGAATTTTTTTTTTAAGTGCTGGTTGAGGGTATTCTTCAGGGTACTTTAAAGATTAAAATTTTTTAAAATTGACTTTTTTGTTTCAAAATTTTCGTTTAACGTAGTTTTCATAAAAAAACAACAACAAAGGCATTTTTTTCCTGTATTCTATTCCTATATTTACTATTATTATCTTTTATTGAAAAAACTGAACAGTGATAATTCAAAAAAAAAAAAACATAATAATAATTTCCATCGTTTCCACATTCTTTCATACAATTTGGTAAATAAATAACAGTATTTACAAAATAGTTTTTAAGAAAATCGATCAGTACCTACACAGATTGTTAAAAGTTAAGATTTGCTTTTAAAATTAGCAAATCTCATAAAAATATCTTTTTAAAAAACTTTCAATATTTTGTATAAAAATTACTTTTAGAAACGAAACTTGTGAATCAAACAAAATTCAATTTGGCTGAATATTCGCGGAGATATGAACACAAAAAATAACATTTAAAACATCACTTTTCAAAATTAATATTTCAATTCTTTCTTTATAACGTTCAACCAGTACTTAAAAAATAATGAAAATTTAGGTTGCAAAAGTAAAATGCTGTGCGATGTGGTGTGGTGTGGAATGCCCCATATACAAACTTATTATATGGGTAAAACAAACATGCACTCAACAAAATGTGGCCAAAACAGATAAGTGGGTATGGCACCTTCCACATTAAGGCAAACGTAATGAGAAACTCAAGAGAATATCATGCATATATAAAGATTTGCTGACGCTAGGAAGAACTGCATAAATATATGAAAAGACAAGCAAACAATTAAAAATAATTTTTTACTATCGCCGCTGAAGAAATAGAAACTACAAGACTCTTATAACGTGCAAAAGCGCGATCCTTCAATTCACTCCAAAATTTTTTCCCGATTCACGCATTTGCTGTTCTAGGGATCGTCTCCACAATTACTTAGGACGGCCCGTGCTCGGATATCGAGCTCATTATCACCAGATCACGTTTAGTTACAACAACATATGTACGAGCCATCTGTAAAGTCCGTGGGAATCCAAGCCATCAAATTGCAATCCATGTAAGTTTTTTTATGATTTACATATTATAGCGTTTTTGAGTTACACGCTCTAGAGCACTCTTGGAGTCTTGCAATAAAAGTTTTGAGGGTGCTGGAAAGCCGCTATTACTTTTTCATGTTGAATCATATATTATATAAAATAACTTTGATTAAATTGAGCAACTATTTTAGTATATAAAGTATGATTCTAATTGCACAATCGCAATGCAGAGGCTGTTGACACATGTTAGAAGTGATAAAAATAATTTCGAACCAAAAATTTACAAAAATATTTAACTTTTTAACAGTGGGACTTATAGTGTCTTGCATCATTTAGATGTCATTAACCAGTATATTCTGTTTGACATTGAAACACAATTTCAGACTTTTTTTTTCTAAAAACAACTTTAAAATCTAGGCAATGTTTAAAGTAGAAACAAACATAAACGTTTTTAATGTGTGTGTATTATCTTGACTTATTTCATATATAAGATTTTACTTAATTTTAAAAAATAATTGCCTACCTGTTCGGAAGAATTTCTCCGTAGGTAGTGTCACTTCAAAATAGTTCGCATATGAACTATACGAAAATTTGAACTTTGAATAATTGCTTCATTTTATCTACATAAATTGCGTGGATATTAAATGTTGTTTGATTTATATGATGCATTATGTATTTAATTGAAAATAATTACACAGAGCTACTCATTTATATAAAATGAAAAAATTTTTTTGATATGAATAAAAGTACTTAAAATTTCAATTTAACTCTGCTATGAAAGCTCTATATTCATCGCCTGGAAGATTCAACAATCTTCTAAATGCTGGCTGGGTACCTTCATATGCATTGCAAGACATCAACTGAGTAGTTATACTCATGAGTTGAATTTAAAAGCAAATTACCCGCATTTTTATGTGCAAGAGCAGCAAATTAGTGCGAAAAAATTAAAATTTATGCATCACTGCTGATGTTCGATCATGACATATCGCTGTCATCTCATGTTGAAATGGTTGCTGTTGCTGCTGCGGTGAAGCCATAAATGTTGACGACAATGGTCTTGATGATTGTTGATTGCTGTTGCGGATAGTAGTAGCAGCAGAAGCAACATACAGGATATTTAAATTGTGTATGTGATATTTCTTTATGAATATTAATGATGTGGAAATGCAGAAACATACGTAAATATGTGTGGGAAAATATTTTAAAATCTGCACAAAATATGGTGGTGAACCATGCGAGTGCAAATGAATGAAAAGAAAAATATGTTTTTTTTTTTAATTATCAAATTTTGAATTAAAAATCTTTGGTTTAATACTAGAACCGTTACCGTTTAAATTCGATCACCTCTAACTTCACAATTTTTATGAAGCGCCTTGACATTCACCAATATCATGAGCGATTTCACGTGTATAAGGTATTGAAAAATAAAGTTTTCAATAGCAACCCTCGGGTTGCGAAAACTAGAATTTTTTTCTGTTTGTGAATATCAAAGCAGTTACTGCGTCGATCCACCACAACAAACGTCAAAGCATAATATAAGCTAACGAACAGAACGAAAGAGAATTTGCGGGTACGGAAAATTCTGTACACCACCCTTTCATTTTTCCCCTCTTGCCTACAAACAAGGAAACTTTGCGGCAAGAGTTTCCTCGTGTAAACGTTGACATACGAAAAGTAAAATGGAACACGTATCCAAATAGAATACAGAATTTCCTTTAAAATCACTTTGTTGTTTGTATACAATAACGACTAGAGTACCTTCCTTTTGCGAGAAAAAAGTGTGAAGTGACTAAAGAATTTTGTATAATTTTATTTCCCTTATTTGCTCCTCGTTTTATCCTCGTAACTGCAATGTTGCCAATTGAAAATAAAATTATTTGAAAAATGCATTTTTCAACTTTTCATTGATAAACAAATCTTCGGGGGATTTCACATTAGAAGCTTTTGACTTATTATTCGAATAGCTTTGGATAAAATATACTTTATTGTAGTCATAAAGTCGCCAAAGCCAACATTTTCTACGATTTACGTCATTTGTGAATGTATGTTTAATATAAGCCAGTAATGATATTTTAATGAAAGGCTTTAAGATTAAGTTCCAAAAACTACAACATTTATGTTTTGGGTAGAAGTAATATGTTAAAATTTTTCCAATTTTAGAATTTTAATTTCAATTTTTCTTTATCGGAATCGAAACGAGCAAGTAAGAGTTTTGAGTGAGTGACTTTGATTTATATCCTGAAGCAAAAGGTAAAGGGTACTTTACCTCTAATGTTTTATTTATAGAGAAACTGAATCTGTAGAATCTATGCTACAAAATGAAGTAAATGAAAATCTAAAGAATAGGTCTTAGACCAAAGTCTTTTTATGTCAGAACTTAAGGCTAATACATTCTTAAGGTGCACTAAAAAAAAATTTAATATTTAAACCTAAATTTTGAAAATCAAACCATTAAACATAAATGTGTTTTTAATATAAAAAAAAAGTTAAAAAATTACACGCGGCCACTAATTTCTTCGCGCATGAGTTAAGTTTCACTCTCGTAAATTGGCAACACTGTACGCTTCAGCAACATACACACATACACTTTGGGCCAAGGAAGTAAATCAAGTTTAGCTACTTGAACAGCCGCATTTTAGCTGTTTATTTCTCTTTCTTCAATTTCATTGTTTATATTTTACAACTTTATTTTTCTTTTCTTTTTTTTTTTTTTTGTCGACTGCGGCAAACCTCTTCGTTAACGTTAGCGTAACGTTTGCCTACTTTTAGGCGCGCAAACTTAAAGAAATATTAATGCGCGTTATCGCGTACACCAAGTGTTGCCACCGTTACAATAGAAAAAGGAAACCCCAGTAGAAGCTGAAGAAAACGCTGAAGAATTTGCAGTTAGAAGAAAAAAGAGCCGTAAAGTGATTTTGTGGCCAAAGCAACGATGACGACGACCACTTAAAAATTTTTGCTATAAAAATAACAATAACAACAGTGGCAAGAAATTAAAATGAAAAGAAAATGTAAAATACACAAATACCAATGCAATAATACTTTATAACGTACGTGTGAAGGCGCAATACAGCTGCTGCTACTGGAAACTTTGCCTGCATTGCAGTCAGGGCTACCAACATTTAATTTCCATTTTCTTGCAAATTATGGTTTGAAGACTGAGTGTGTGGGAGGAATTTGTATATGCCAGCTGAAGGGTTGAATGGCAAGAAGTTGTTGGAACTTTGTGCCGTAGATGAGACAACGTGCAAATTTCTCAAAAGTGAAGATGATAAATGATGCAGTTGTAAAGACGAAAGTTACAGAAATAGCAAGCAGAGTCTGAAAGGGTGAAATTATGCGGATGCCTGAGTTAAGAAAAGATTGAGATGATTGTTATCGTATTTTATGATTAAAAGTATTTTTATTCAAACTTAAAGTTGGAAAACCTGATTATTCAAATGCGTATATGTATGTTTGTGTATAGTCTGATATAAGAAAAACCACAACAAAAACAAATAAAAAAATCGCCCAGAAAATTTAAGCCCAAGAAATAATCACCTAAAAAATTGAAAAAGTAAATACTGAACAAAATTATGGCAAAAATTTCCTCAAATTAAAAAACGAAATCCTGAATAAAAATTCTTCAAGAGTTGTTAGATTTTTGACGTCTGTTTTCAATAAAAAATCTAGAAAACTAATTCTTTTGCGAAGATAAACTAAAAACTGAAACTAAGAAAGCACCCCAAGTATTGGACGTAAAGAAATTGCTTAGAAAATAGGGAAATAAAGCATTAAGTTAAAGAGGAACTTACTAAATTTAAATTGGAAAAATAAAATAAAGGTAATAATTTCTTAACAAAAAAAAAAAAAAACTTTCTGACGGGTTACCCTTAAGCAAACGGCTTTCTTTTTCCGGCCGAAAATCTGTCATTTTTTTGTGTGACATAAAGCTAAAATATTTCGGAATTATAAAAATAAAAGAAACCTTAAGAGATCGAGTGTCCATGTATTGTACCATTTACTGTATAGTCAAATAGCAATATGTACTAACACAATGGCAATAGTTACTAACACTACGTAGTTTTAAATTGAAGGAGAGTTAGTATATTATATTTAATATATTTAATTTTAAATATCAACTTTTTTTAACATAATTTTCAGATTATTTTCATAAAATTTGGCCCACATAAATTTATTATGAACTTTTAAAATAACTAACATAACATAAATACTTAAATTATACCGCAAGCATTTTACACCAACATTATAATAAAGTGCTAAAATATGAAGCACAAAAATGCATTTCCGCCTATATCCGGTTTTTATTACCGAAAACGCTGCGTGACTTCAGTCAATTAGTTAGGATACAGCAGGATACCAATATTTTTTTATTAAAATATCACGTAGAATGGGAAATATAACAACGGGCTTAAACTACATGCAAATCATATAAAATTATGCGAAATTTATTGCGTTTTGCTTTAGCGCTTAAGAGTTAATGTATTTTAATTAAAAACATACTAACACAAGCAAACTAAAGCAAGCAAATATATGAAAATAGTAGCTGTACATACACTAAAATAATAATGCTTAAAATAAATATAGTGCATATGTTCCCAGTAAACATTTGGTAGCTTTTTAAATTCTCCCTATTTGCGGCAATGAATATACAACTCTTTTAGACTATTCAGAAAAATTGATAACAAATATTTTATAGAAATACATAATTGATTTCACGTCTGATTATTTGGCTTCTCTTCTATAAGATATATGATCTATATGATCCCATCTTCTAGGCAACGAATTTATAAGACTTCGAAAAGAGTTAAATTGGATATTTTGCCATGTAGTTTTTAAATTTCAAACATAAATTATGTGATTTGATATTACTATATTGACATTTGCATTGTACATATACGGCATTAAAAGTATATGGGGCATTCCATGCCAAATCAGACAACATTTTTCTCTTAAATCTCTAAATATTTCGAAATTTTTTTTCTTTTAGTAGATACTGGTTGAGCAAATTTTCCATAATTTTTTTTTTATTTAATTTTTCTTATCAAGCTATTTAAAACGCATAAATTTTCGAAAACCAACGTTTTTTTGAGTTTATTTCTTTTTTAATTGCTTATAACTCTGCAAATAATCAGCCAAATAGCATGTTTTTTCTTTCAAAATTTATGTTTTTAAGCACACTTATGAAAAAAAAAATATCGAAATTTTTTTAAAATTATATTACTATACATTTTCAAGATTCAAAAATGAATCAACTTTTGAACGATGTATGACTGATCGATTTTCTTCAAAATTTTTTGTAAGAAACTGTAATTTTTAAACTAAATGTTAAGTCAGTCTGATAATTCTTCATGTTAATTTTTTTTAGTTATCCGTACTAAATATTTTTCCTATTAAATAAAATAATAAAAGTACTTCTCTGCGATTAAAAATGTTTACTGGGTGCAAGGTATGCATTAAGTGTGCTGTAATATATTGTTTTTAATTAAATATTTTTGAAATTTTGATAATAGTGCTAAGAAGAAAAATATGTTATATTTTAAATGTTATTATTTTCAAACTAATTTAGCATAGATTACAAATTGCTGTAGGCTTTAAAATATCTATTTGCAAAACTGAGAGCTCGCAATGTGAAAATCCACTAGAATTACTTTGTACATGATTATTTTTAAGAAAAATATAAATTTCCATGTTTTACATAAATGCAATTTTTTGGTTCGCAAGTCACGCTTTGGTTCGACTCCACTCTGAGATTTTGAAGATATTATCATATTTTTTTTTACCAGCAATATTACACCTCAAATGAAACATAATTTTTTTACGATCAGGAATACATAGTAAAATATGATTGCATTTTACGTTACTCAATTGAAATATTAGGTGCTTAAGACAAATGTAGATTATGACATTATTTCCTTTACAAAAGACGGAGCCCTAAAAAATATATTTCACATGAAATGTATATCAATAGTAGAAATACACATGTTTTTAAGTTCTCAGGATTTGGACCTACGAAAGAAAAGCAACGTGACACGCCATTCGGAATTTGATATTTATGAATTGGGATGGATGTGCCACAGTATGATTTTTTCATTCCAGCTTGTGATGCAGACACTTAATTTTAAAAATCGGGCATTGCAGTTAGCTAAAAACAAAGCATTACTTACATACATACGTTAACAGTTCAAATAAAAGTTTAACCTATACAGTAGGTGACATTTTGAAAAGCTTATCAACTGGGCTTACCTGAAAATACAAAAGAAAGAAATTTATTAAAATTTTGTTTAAGCGATGAGATCTAAGCTCTTTCAGGGTATTGTTTTTATAATTAAGAATTTTTAAAATACTATTTCATAAAATTATTTACAAAAAAGTTAGATAAAAGTTTTAATAGGAATGACAAGGTCTAGACTTCAATATTTTGGTGCTGATGGAACTGCTTAAACTGCATTAGTTGAATTAAACTTTTAAGAGGCAGAAAATAGTTAAAAAGATCTTGTCAATTTAAGATTTCTTAATCGTTATAGTCTTTGTAACTTAGTGTTCGTAGAGCTCTTGCCAAAAAATAGTCAAAAACATGGCAGGGTTAAAATAACAATTTCGCATGGTTTCGATTTTTTTTTTTTGTACACATCCTTCAAGTATGATTTTTCTTAAAGTTAAGACTATCTTTGATTAATATTCAAGCTGGAACAATTATAGTTCCAAGTGAGACATAGTTAAAATTGAATTTAAAGTAAGAAACATGAATAGTTGCTTATAAGGTTACATTAAAATTATAAGTATTTGAATTTTAATTGTTCCACCTTGAATATTAATAAAAGCTAGTCTTAGCTATGGTTGAAGATTGTGCTCAAAAAAAAAATCGAAACCATTACCGGCCAAAATGACAATTTCACAATTTCAAATGCACATATAAGAACTCCATATATTATCCATCAAATTAGTTCAGATGTTCAAGTAAGTAGTGGACAATTTTTAAATTAGCAAAATCTAATTGATTACTAAGGGTTGTATTTTTCAACTTCTTAAGTTACTTCACATCATTTTAGGACAAGGTGCTAATTTCTTAAATTGTATTACACATACCCTTTCATTTAGTGAAAAAGAACTGGCACAAATTTAATCCCCACGACAAGTCAACCCTTTCAGCAGCTGCAGCAACAATCTTAGTTTTCCTACGTTAAATTCATTCACTGAATTTATTTCCGTACACTTTATCACACTGGTTATTTTGAGCGCTAAGCTCATATGTCAACATTTAACACCATCGTGCTGCTGTTATTGTCCATGCAGTGATGCCAGACTTTTATATAAAAATTAGCGTTACGATTTCATCAAATGAATCGGTAGTTTGAGGAACCCAACATGAACCAAGAAGAGAACCATAACCGACTTCTCCAGAGCTGGAATTGGCTTAGGAAGTACAGTGAGTGTGAAGAAATAAAAAAAAAAAACCAAGAAAATTTCATAAATATATAAAATTTCCTTACTGCTGATTTTCGGAATATAAACCAAAATATAATTATTTTTCGCATTAATTTTCTTAAAATTATTCAGGAAAATCTTTTTAAGACGAATACTTCTCACACCCCAAGCAAAATCTGAACAATTTTTCATGCAAATACTAAATATCCACAAAATGTTAAGAATCTCAAACTCTGACATCACTCTCTCTCTTGTTTCTTTGCATAAGTAATTATTCATTGTCATTGTAATTACCAAAACGAAGCCTCTAAATTCATTGAAATCCATGTGCAAACAAAAATCCAAGCGGCAGTTTCCTTTTCGTCACCGTCACCGTCAACATGGCGTTCAAACAGACGCCCAGGCCGAGTCAAGCCAACTGTTTTGACAAGTTGTGACATTTCCTTAACTCTATTATTTACTCTATTCCTTTTGACTCATTGTCCGTTGGCGGGTCGGTTTCATCGTCATTGACGTCCCAGAGGCAT
This sequence comes from Tricholauxania praeusta, assembly GCA_949775025.1. Lineage (NCBI taxonomy): Eukaryota > Metazoa > Arthropoda > Insecta > Diptera > Lauxaniidae > Tricholauxania > Tricholauxania praeusta. The sequence continues at coordinate 35,172,006 of OX459029.1, read as the reverse complement.
GACCAGATCAGACAATAGCGTTGATGAAAATGTTGATGTGACTCTACACAAAACGGTGCAATACATGAAACTCTATTTGTGTGTTTTGAGCATGGAATTTTGTTTTTTTGTGCCATTTAAGAAAAATGAAATATGGCCAAATAGGCAAATGCTAAAAGGAGTTTAAAAAAAAAGAAGTGATTGTTGCGCATCAACAATATGTTAACAATAAACATTTTTTACGTTGTTGTCTCTTTAGGTATAGGTCAATTTGACAAAAATTTGAGATGAAAAACAAAGGTATGGTGAGTACATTTAACAGTGATGTACTAAAATGCACACATCTCTTAAATATCAGATTTCAGACTTATCAAATGAAATTTGACAGAATATATATCTATATTTTCGTAATAACCTTAATAAACGCTCAGATAAACCTATTTATCCAACAAAAACAAAGTTTTAAACATAGGAGCTTTTTGTGATGTAGACAAACAATAACGAAGAATTTTTTGAAATTTTGATCCTAAATAGGTGAAGCAAATCTAAATCTCAAAATTTTACGTTTCCCGCATAAAATGTCTTTTTTCTTCAACTGCTTGCCCAAGAAACACTAAATTTGAAGTATAATATCACGATAAAAACGTTAATCTCCACACAGGAATTATTTTTTAAAACACGGCATTCAGGTGGAAGAACCTATCAATAATCATATTTTCTTAAAACAATAAGTTATTTATAGACTAAGAATTCACGTTGACCTTAAGCTATGTGTCCCAACATAAAAGTATGGATATTCTTTCCTCAATCACGCCTTAACGGCTGATCGAATTTCGATGAACCTTGATTGATAGATGGTATTTGTCCTGGATTATGAAAATTGCTACTTTTGTGCGGAATACTTCATAGATCTTTAAGGTATGAATTGCTTTAAGTTACTTCCGCAAATAGAGACAAACATAGTGAAGCAGTATTGTTGCTGTTTTCTGCAAATAAATGATGACATAACAAGACTCCTTAGGGTATTCTGCATAAGCGACTGTACTCAAATTATCTTTAAACGCTCTGAAAAACAAGTGCAGATCTCATTAGATATCCAATAGAAAAACTCTGTGGTAGTCTATTATTGCTGTCGTTATCAAATTTGATCTTTGATATTTTCAGAATATACAATTGGCTGTACACGTAGTTTTTTTCATAAATTCAACTGATCTATTTGATATGTGGCTTTTCCACCAATTGAGTTCCTTATACCTTTGGAAAGTGATGAAATATGGTTTCTCCTATGGATAAACATTGAGCATTCATCAGTCCCCAAAACCCCTCTTACTTACTTACTTACTTGGGTGGCCAAAACAACCCGTTACCGGGTTACGGCCGACCTCAAAAGCTCTCTCCAGGCGCTTCTGCTTTGCGCGCGCCTTCTCCAATCATTCACACCAAGCGTGGATAGGGTTTCCTCGGCTTGGTCTTTCCATAGGAGGCATGGTCTTCCTCTTCGTCGTCGCCCAGTGGCTTCCGCATCAAACACCTTTTTCGCCGGAGCTTCTTCGTCCATACGCACAACATGTCCCAGCCAGCGCAGACGTTGGATGGTGATGCGCTTGACTATGTCAATGTCAGCGTAGAGCTCGTACAGTTCGTGGTTCATTCGAATACGGTAGTCGTCGCCGACGTGAACTGGACCGAAGATTTTGCGAAGAGTTTTTCTCTCAAACACCCCAAGCGTGGCTGCATCAGTCTGCGACACAACCCATGCTTCTGCGCCGTAAACTAGCACGGGTAAGATGAGCGTCTTGTAGAGTGTCAGTTTTGTCGGGCGAGAGAGGTCTCTACTACTCAATTCTTACTGAGACCATAGTAACACCTATTAGCAAGAGTTAGTCTTCGCTGTATCTCCAGGCTGACATCGTTTTGAGTGTTCACGGTGGTGCCAAGATAGGTGAATTCCTTGACAACTTCGAAAGTATAGTTGTTCGCAGTAACAAAGGATCCAATACGCCGCGTTTCCCTGTTTGTGGACAGCATATACTTTGTTTTGCCCTCGTTCACCGTCAAACCCACTTTCGCTGACTCTTTTTCGATAGCAGAGAACGCAGCAGTAACATCTCGCTTACAACGTCCAATGATATCAATATCATCGGCATATGCAAGGAGCTGGACACTTTTGTAGAAAATAGTGCCATTACGATGTACACTGGCTCTTCGCAACACCCCTTCCATCACAAAGTTGAAGAGGTTGCAGGATAGTGGATCGCCCTGTCTGAAACCTCGTTCGGTATCAAATGGTTCGGAGAGGTCCCTTCCAACTCTGACAGAGCTGGCTGTGTTGCTCAACGTCATTCTGCAAAGCCTCAAAGTCTTTCACGCAGTACAGTCGACAGGACCTTGTAAGAGATGGCAAGAAGACTGATTCCCCGGTAGTTAGCGCAGATTGTCGGGTCACCTTTCTTCAGTACAGCACAAAGGACACTGAGATTCCAATCGTCGGGCATGCTTTCAACTAGCCATATTTTGCAGATGAGTTGATGCATACACCCTATCACCCAAAACCCCTCTTTTTAAGTAATTTGGTAAACGATACAATATCTCTTTATTAGATATCTTTATCCAATCACGATTGTTTTTTTCCAGACTCTACTCTAATTTCTTGAAAATTAAGTCAATAATATCTGACTTTTGTAGGCTGTGGGCGTCAGTAAATTCACACATCTTACGGTTTCATATATGACGGTTACGTATACGACACTATTTTGTTGGAGTGTTGGTAATTCTCTGACCGTAAAGTGTCTTAACTACATAAATTTATTCAATATAAATTACTCTGAAAATACCTAAAAAAAATCATTCGAGCAATACATTTTCTTACCACTGTAGACATTTTTATTGTGGCGCTAGCAGTAAATACACAAAACTTTCAAACAAAAAATTCTGACAGTCATGGCTAACAAATTACCTGTGATCTGTGAAAAAGTGCATTTTATTGAGCAGTGTAGCTAACACTGGGTGAATGTCAGTGTGTTGACGGAAAGTAAACAAACATTGCACTCTTTTTCAAGTGACATACATAACATACATACGTGCACACATGCAGGCCGAAATTCTCGGTGTGTGTGTTTTGGAAAAAAATGCACAATACAATTGTGAGTATAGCAGAAGATGCCTGCTGTTGTGTGTTTCAAGAATTGTTGAACTCTTTTTTGGATTCTTCTATACATGCCTCAAAATGGACTCAATAAAAAGGAATGACTGGACAAGTATTGACTTATACGGAAGCGCATTCCGGTTTCATTTTATTTTTATTTTTTGTTATTCAATGTTTCTGAAAAGAAGTATCATGCCAGAATGTGTGGTAAAGCCACATGCTAATTGGAATGACAAAGTGAAAAATTGTGTAGCTGATTTTTTGAATTTTTTGGTTTAGTTTGTAAGAGAAGAGTAATTGATGTGACATTTTTTTGAACACTTATAGTAAACAAAACAACTAAAACAACTGCACTTAAAGAACAGGAAAACTGACGAAATGCAGACAAATTTTCAAATACAGAGGAATAAAGAATTTCATAAAATATTATATGATGAAGCTCAATAAAATGTGTGTCCACATTTCTTAGTACTTATTATGCCTCAGAAACTCTAATTACTATTGGGTTTTCATCAAATAAGAAAATAGAGGCAGTGGAGCTAAGTCATTGGGGAATTGAAATAACAAGAAATAGTAAAATGCAATTCGGATTTATTTACAAACAAAATTATATCAAGGGGTGAAGAAGTAAGGAAAACAATACAAAATATCATTGAAAAATGTAAGTGAATCTTGAAGAATTGGCAAGAGATGTCATTAAGAAATAAACGAGGATTAAGTAAAATTTTGACTTGAAATATGTAGGAGATATTCAAAAGTGAAAGTTCTCACAAACACTTTAAATAGTTTTCGCAAACACTTGAAATAGTTCCATCTATATCATTTGTGGCAAAAACTTTTTATTTTGAGTGCAAGAATATCTTCTCCTTCCAGTTTTCAAGGTTCCTGAATACTTTAACACCTTTCCTTATATTCGAAGTGGAGGCAAACCAACTGCTAAAAAATATTTTCTTTTTTATTTTTAACGGAGATGTGTAGAAGCTTTGTTGTGTTTATTAATTATTGTACTACTCCTCTCATCCCACATCTAAGCGAAATGGTTGTCTCTTTGTTCGGCTATGTTGCTTGTACCTTGACACTATAAGTTTCGACAATTTTTTTTTTTTGTTAACATTAAAATGACTGTCTACCACGTAAGTATAGGGATCTCAAATCAACTCAGAAATGAGTGCCTCGTCTTCAAGGAGGTGGCTTTTAGCTTAAAATATTACTCATGTCCGGCCAGCTACCAATAATTAAAAATATTTTAAGTTATTATTCTTGAAAAACTCTCTAAAAGATTTATGTGCTTACTTATGAGTTGTTTCTTTCATACGAGCAAAAAGAAAGATGCTATCATGTTCATCACTTTGAAATGGTGGAAATTATTTTGAAATTAATGTAGGTTTTGATGAATTTTCATACTGCTTACTGTATTACTTATATAACAAAGGAAAAGAAGAAAGTTCACACATGTACTTTAGTTTCTGAATTTCCTTCTCATTCTAAAATTTGTTCACATTTGTCTCAATAGTACTTCTAAAAGTTTTGAAAGAAAACACACAATTTTTATTTTGTATGAGGTTTACTTTTCAAGATATGACCTCCTGAAGAATTAAAGTAAACGAAGAACGGATTTTTTGGGAACTATTTTTCTTGTTAAGAAAATTTACAATAAAACATTCAACATAGTGGTTCTTACAGGAAATTTACTTTTTCAACTATGAAACCAGATTTGAAAGCTTAGTTTTTTTCTTTTAGAAAACCAGAAGCAAACATTTAAAATCAGATTTTCAACAGTAGTAGTAGAACTAACTAAATCATGCTTTTGTTAGAATTAAGCTGAATAATTTTTTTCTCAATCCTTTATATCAGAACTGGTTTTAAGTGGTGCAAGGCTCCGTGCAACCAGTAGTATGAAGTCCAAAAAATTTAAGTCTCATAACATGATCTTTGTTTTGGCTGTGCTTTCATTTTCAATTTTTAATACAACGGTAAATAGTTTTGTTTCTCACCTCCTGTCGTTAAATTTATTTTATATACGCAAAACGAAAATAAGAAACTCTGGTGTTAGCGTCAACGATTTTATAAAACAGTTCAAGAACATTTTATCAAAATGCGTTTGGAGCACCTAAAGCCAGCTTTATCTAAACTCGAAAACAGACACAAAAAAATTATGCTTAAATTGCTTAACGTCAAGTATTTCAAAGTCCTGACGTGATGGGTCGATTCTGAGCTCAAATTCAGTGCAAAATATTACTTTGGAAAAGAAATTCAGCTTCCCAAAAACATGCATGACCCCTTTCTTTGCAGACTTTTCTAATCGAATATAATTTTTCCATGTAATTTACATGCAAAACTAATAGGCTTTAGCGCCACCTTTTAAAATTGAGCTACATAGCTGCGTTAGCGTGAAATTTTTCTTCAAACCAAGTTTTCCCGCAACAGCATCTAAATAAAATAAAAAAAAAAAGTTTGAATCACCCTAATTAGCATGCATATAAACATATGTCCATTAATTTGTATCCGATTTTACATGAATCTTCGGACATCCGCGCGACTTCAGAGTAAACGCTAATGCTATATTTCAACACCTATTCCAGCTAAAATTGTGTTATTCGGCTCACAGATTTTGGTATATTGTTAGCAAATTGTAAGCGTATCACCTTCTATGCAACCGAAACACTTATATATTGGCAAGTTTGGTCGAAATAGTAGAGAAATTTTTCATAACACATTTGCTGATTTAATTAAAATAATCATTTTTCTAAAAGTGATGGAGAAAAGTTTTTTCAAAATTTCTATTTGATGGCAGTAAATTTCACAAGTATTGAATGTTTTATAACAACCTTAATACGCAGCACACAAAAAGTTAATATTCTTTGAAATTCCAATTAAAAGCATTGCAGCTGCCAAGTAAGTCATCAATACATTCGCTCAAGTAAATATTAATCAATCAAATATTCGGTCAGTCTCCATACGGAATTAAATCAGCAGTATCCTTAGATTGTCAGGCGGAAGGAAGCATTGTGCATTTTGTGAAACCAACACAAACACACACACAAAACTATCAACATCATCAAACCGAAATTGCATTGAGCACATAATCAAGGTAATAACAGTTAAAATAGAATTCCTATCAATTGTGTGGTACAAATCCCCAACTACCAATGGGACATTTGTTAAGTTCAACTACAACAAAGTTAGGCGCCATTGCAATTTATGACAAATACAAATAAATTTAATTGCCAAAATTTTCACATATGCACACGCATGCCTCTATCCCTGTGTGTGTGTGTGTGATGACTTGATGGACACGTAGCTATGGTGAATTAAAACAGTTGGCTGAGCATCTAACTAGCAACAGCAAAACCAGGAACAATAAAATAACAAACTGACAAGGTATCAATTAAACTTGCACCAACAACAACAACGATTCCACTACCCCATAGTCCATTTGTGGCAATTGCATTTGAAATGCTGTAAGCTAATGAAACTCATCATGCTACTGCAGCATTAAATGGCATTACTTTGCTAACAACCACCCAAATGTACAAAAAAAAAGAGAAGAGAAAAACTAAATACCTACTCTAACAATTGACAACAACAACAACAAGATTGTGACAGCAGCATTGACTATGCACACATATCTACATACAACATTATTATGCAATACACGAAACAAGACATCAAAAATTTAATCACAAATCCATTCAATGTGCTGCCGCACATCCCACAATGCTGCTAATTTCATTGAAGGTCCTGTCACTACCTTTCAACGCGTTGAAAATCAACCAACATCAGGCATCACTAAAGTTATTGCATACTTTGATGGTGTCGATTTAAATCCCGCAATTAACGTAACGCATCTGTTACATTTCCGTACTCGGACTTCATTGCATTCCTAGGGAATTTATTGAAGTTCATAGCATTGGTACATGAAGAGAAAATAAATCGATGTTTACTTCACGTGAAAATATCCTTCAGTTTTTAATGATTGTTTAGGTCCTTGTTTTTAGAGATTTTGTTTCCATTTAGAATTTTGTGTCCAAATGTTAATGATAACAAATTACACAAATCAAAATCACAAGTAGTGCAATTAAAAATCGCCCAATCATGTGCAAGCTCTAGCAAAAGATGTTTAAAATTCTTGCTTTAGTGGTCATTTCAATTTCAGCAATAGGTGATTTTTCCAAAGGAATGCTCGAAAAAAAAACTTCTGTGCATGAAAGGATATCAATATTTGACTGGACATGATTTTCACATTATAAAATTTCAAACATAAATATCCTTTTCCAATTTTCGCTGAGTGTAACTTCTCTCTATATCGCCTAAAACCAAATTAGCAACAGCTAAGCAATAGAGCTACTTTGCAAAATGTGGTGGTTTTATTAAGGCGTTAATGCGAAGCATTGCAAAATCATATAATTTCCGGCAGCCAAATTGCTGTACGAAATATCTTAATTATGTTTCGATTTGAATTGCAACTGATTCAATTAGATGTGACCGTTCAATTTATTGGAGTTTACCTTATAAATGTGAATCGTTATGAACTGGTAGCTTGATTATGAAATATTTTCATACATATTTCAGACAAATATGTAGAGTAATCAATTTGAATGCATAACGTTGCATGCAATTTAGATGGAAGTAAATTACTTATAGCAGTTTTTAGTTTAATAAATATTTTATTACAGAAAAAAGGGTGCTGACCAGTGATACCTTCAGTACATTCGAGCTAATATACAGTAAGCAGCATAAGTGTTTTTACAAGGAAAAAAATTTATGATTTTATGCTTTTTCTCTTAATAAAAGGTGCTTTCATATGACTTTGTTTATATATTTCAATACAATTTTCTTAATTCATGAATATACCTTCAGTACATTCGAGCCAATATATATATATACATATTTATCAGTGATGGGCACGTAGTGGCCCTATCCGACATCATTGCCCTCACCGTTATTCGACGCACAAGCAAGCGAAAAAAAATTCACAGAATTTCAACGCTATCGAGGCACAGCGTTGACTTGAATTCAAAGGAAAACAAAAACAAAACACAAAGGCATAAGCGACGGCGCACAGTGGCGCCTTTTGCGATTTCGCGTTGCTAAAATCATAACTTTTGAACGGGTAAAGATATTTGAGTAAAGTTTTTTGATTTTGGTTGGTAATTTCTGTAGATATGACATATATAAGATTCAGGTTTAAGGCTTAGCTATTAATACTTTTAAAAAGAGGTGAAATTCCAAATTTCGAAATTTTTGGTTTTTAGTGGTATGAATTCATAAAAAAAAATTTTTTTTTGTATAAATTTTAGTGCGCTTTATTCAATTAATGAACTTTAAATAATTTAAAAATTTTTTAAATACTTTTTTAAAAAAAAAAAGTTTTTAATTTTTACTAATTCATTCAGATGCATTTATTTTTTTTATCTCTTAACATAATTTATAAACAGTCTTTCTCAAAGGCTAGAAAAGTTTTAAAAAAAGGGTTACAGTAATAAATTAGGTAATTTCCTTAAAAAATCAACAACAATCTACAATTCTATAAAAATATCATCATTATTTTGGATATATAAGAAACTTAAAACAGTACTACAGAATTTATCAGTCAGTTCTTTTCGTGACCTAACGTGCCTAAGTGATGAAATCAAAGGATCTGAAGATGCTGAAAGTATATTGAACAAGTCCTCATTCTGTCGAATACGTGAAATTTTACATGTATTGCTATATCTGCACTTCTTATAATCTTTGTTTTTAGACTCTTGGGCTTCTTCTGATAATTCTCCTATGGGTAAGGTTTGATAATTGATAATTTGTCCACTATGAGCTAAGGTATTATGGACAGAGGGGGTCATTAATTTTTGGCTGTATTTATGTTCTAATATGTCTGCAGTTTCCTTGGTATACTTTTCAAATTTTTCTACTTTAACGGGTTCTCTATATGATAGTACATTTAAAATAACTTGTAATCTTTTTATCACGTCCTCATCGACTCTCGTTATTTCTGAAGTTGTTTCTGGTTTCTCAAAAAATCGCCTTGCTGTGTTTCCGTCATATCTACTATAATACCCAATTTTTCTCGAAATTGATCTTGTATTATTTTTTTTTCTTAACTTTTGGACTGAGTTACTGTGGCCGCCACTGATAGCTGTGCATTTTTTTTTAACATAGAATGACATTTTTCAAAGTATTTCTGTAAAAATGAATGGTATTTGGGTATTGTGTATTGTGTTTAATTTGAAAATGCCCCGCACTTTCCTTATAGAAATTCGTCAAAGTAGTTGCAATTGAAGTAGCATGTTCTTTATGATTTTCTGAGCTGCGGATCAAAGCAGCGTACGGTTTTCAGCCTATTTTATATAGTTTTAACGAATTCGATATTCAACCGATTATTTTTTTATGTACGTACTAAAGATATGTTAATTTTTTTTATATAAGAATTTTTGATCAGTAAGTCATAAAGAACTTCATACTAAAATTACACCCAATTTCGCTGGAGCCGATTTTCCATAAGTTTTGTGTGGGGTTCTTCCTTTATATTTAAACACAAAATACTAATTTGGAAGATGTTGCATGTGAAAATGGTAACTCACACTGACTCAATGAACAAAAACTTCATTAACCGGTTTGTAGAATAAACATTGATATAAAACTGAATATACTCTTTTTGGAAGGAATGACGACCTCCATTGTTGGGTATAATTTATGGGTTTACGAGTATTATTGAGTTATAAATGAATCCTTTTCCAAAAGACAAATAAATAATTGATTGAAATTATTTTTTGGCTTTCAAATAATGACTAGCATAGAATTCTTGATTGGTAATTTTTGATTTTATTATATATGAAATTATTTTCCTTTGTTTACAGAGGTGAAAATTTCAACATTTTTACAAATTTCCCGGGGAATTGAGAAAAAAGTACGATCTATCTCCAAAATATAAATTACTACTTTAAATTGAAACCTTTTGCAAAAAGTTCCTGCAACTCTTTATTTTCATGTGACGCTTTCTTTAAACATACATACTACGAAAGCAATAAAAATGTTGAAACAACTTTCTTAATGTTCCCCAATCCAATTTCATCGTCAACACCAAGTGGAGAAGGGGTGTTGTGAAGTTAATTTCAATTTTTTACAATAATTTCTGACATTTCATTAAATTAAACACAGAATTTCTTAACAAAGACATTGAAATATGAACTCAAGCAACGCTATCACATCATCGTAAGTGACTCCACAATTCCAATTCAGATTCCATTTAAACTGACGGAAGACCTGATTGTATGAGGAACAAAATGAAAGATTGACATGCTACCCAATGGTATGAGAACAGTTCGTAAGCAAATGCGTACCTTTAACGCCACCGCTGCCACCGCCTTGAACAGAAGACAGAACACAATCTTAATGAGGGCAATAATTTAGCAAAGTGGTACGCAAAAGAAATTCCCAGCGGTGCGTGTCGGCAGTGATGAGTGAGTGACTTACACTACATACTACAAACTTTCAGTTCGTCATCGATTTGCTTGAGTGATTTGCTCTTGCTTTTGCTGGTGTTGCTGCTGCTACTGAAGTGCTGAAACACTGTCAAGTCGCCTTGAAGTCTCTTTCGTAGCAAAAGTGTCTTGGGTAGTCTCGGGGAAAAGGAAATGCGTCATGGTAGCAAAAGAAAAGAACGCAAAAAAAAAAATTAAAAACCTAAATTTCAATTGAAATTGTCTGCGATGGATGGACAGAGCAGCGAGTAGTGACTGCGTCGAGGGAATTTAAACAAATTAATTAGATAAAATTTAATTAAGATTGTGCCGCAGGTTGAATGTAGCGCTGTAGTAGCTGCCTACCTAACTTCTTGTAATTCTTGTAGCAATATCAAGTGGGAATTTTTGTGGATCATTGTTGTTGTTGATTGTATGTCGCAATAAATGTAGCAATTAGTCAGGCTTCTCTTTTTATTGTTTAATGTTTTTGAAACACCGGGAAGTGATGATGGTGGGAAATACCATTTATATAGTATGTAGATCTTTTGTTTGCTTCTATTATAGCTCGGTTGTTGTTTCACCTTGAGGTGGTCTTGGAGCGTTAAATTTGATAAGAATTGAAAGTGAGTAAACATTGCAGGTATTTTAGTCAAAAAAAAAATTCTTCCAAATCGTTATTGCTTAAAATAGGCATTGTCAAAATAAAAGCAGCAATTTACATGTATTCAGCCTTTGAAAAGCTCTTAGCTTCTAGAAATATTATTTATAAATGTTATGGAAAAGATTAGGACACAAGAAAAATTCTCATTTAGGAGAATGCTTCCAGAGACATTTAAAATCTTTTTAGTGCCAGAAAGTTCAATAATATGCCTGTAACAAATACTTGTAAACTATTATGCTATCGATTTACTCTTACTCACTTGTTCACTACTTGGAATTTTTTAAAATTTTCTAGAAATCAAGGTACTATATCAGTATATAAATCGGAAGGAAACATTTATGTTCATCATTAAGAGGAACATTTTCAATAGAAGCAGTTTTACATTAAAAGTCGCAATTGGTCAAAAAAAATGCCACTTGAATGAAACACTAAAAACATAGAAAGCAGAATACATATATAGAAAGTAAAAAATTTAAAATTACCAACAAAAGTTAATACGAAAAAGAGGAAACTATTAAGAAACTCTTTTACCAAATGGGCAATAAATTTTTGATGACGTTTCCTTGAAAGAAATTATAATATCTTTTTGTTAAGTTTTCGATTTGAATTCTCACGCATTTCTTGGTAGAAGAAAAAGGCCTTAAGGAGGAAATTTTATATAAGTTTATATTAGGATATTTAGTTTTTATCGATGGCAAGTGAACACACATTTTCTTAAGAGAATGTTTGGTATTGGTAACCCATTACAATGCGGACAAAGAAACCAAAAAGTTTCTTTGTATGATTTAATTAGATTTCATCCTAATTTCCCTTATGATTATAAAGTAATACGAGTATCCAACATTAAGCGAAATTAAATTATCTACTTTTGCGGCAGACAACTACCACCAGGCATTTAACCAACCAAACCAATCCCATTTATTACACAACAAATCATAGCGTACACTTTACGATATCACCAGAAACTCTAACTCACACAGAGTTAAAGGCGGAAATCCAATTCAATCAAAACCACAAATTTGAAAAATACAAAAATTTCAAATCCACAATGAATCCATAATGAGCCTTCGTTGTACTTGCACCAAAATCCCTAAATAAATTTGAGATTCGCAAATATAATTAGATTTGAAAAATTTTTATAGCATTAGATGGAGAAAAAAACAAAAAATAAATTAATGGTGGGTGAATAGTGTGGCATCAAAGGCACCAAGGTGTAAGGGCCAGTGTATGTACCATCCACATCACTAACACTGGTATACGCGCAAATTTATGCAATCGACTTTGGCATAGAATGTACACAGCCTCTTTGAATACAACTGAATCGCTGGCTGACTGACTGACTGACTGATTGTAAATGTGAAGATACGTATCGCATGCCTACAGAGGATGATGTACGAAGCGTAAAGGGATGTACGCCAGATTTATGCCGACAACGAGATGAATGGAAGTAATTTTTTACGGGTTTATACCACTGCGGCGTAATAGTGCAATGAACGCACGTGCATGCGATTTTGTTTCGAATTTTAGTATATTGTGTGTTGGAAAAAATTTGCTATTGCTCTTACAGGGTGGTTGATCAATTGGAGTTATGATCAATGAAAGAATGACAAAAACATTGAATGATTAAATGTATTCAATAACTAAAGGATGAAAATTCAGTTATCCTTGTACTCAGCAACATTAAGTAGAAAGTTCGATTAGTTTAAGGAAACTGCATTCATTTTAGTTCATTTTAGAAACTCAAGCCATACTTGAAAGGGATGCAGATCCCAAAGACCAACTTGAGAATACGGATACTCTCAAGATAGACAAATCAATGAGCTAGGTCTGTTTTCCAGGCCGAAGTGTATACATTTGGCCACAGATATATCTACCGTCTTTCTGAGAAACATCCTTGAAAATAGCTCATACTGTTAGGCAAATTTGAAGACCACAGTCTTGTTTCAAGTAGATAAATCAAAGTCTACAGATCGGCAAAATCATATGTGCCGAAAATGTTTGCGAAGAGAGCAAAATAACTGTTGAACTTCAACATAAACTGTACATTTCATACATCACGAGGTATTAAGTATGAAGGTAATTTGCAAAAAAGATCTTTCTTGATTTTACTAAAGACGGGTCTTAAAACATTGTTCCCAGCGCACGCACATGACTACGTAATTAATTTTCATTGAGTTTTCACATATATTTTTTTATATATATTTCCTTCCCAAACATTGTGCCGAATCGCCACTGGATTCTTATGACATTTCAGGGCTAAGAAATACCGCTTGGCACGAAATGAGTAGTGCAGAGTATGCGACGAAGAATTCGAGGCAGCAGACAATACATTCTTAAAGCCATTTGCCTCGGCAGGAGATGAAAAACACATGAGAAAGGAGGGAGATCTCACATTATATCACTGCCCTACATAGTCTGTTAAAGCAAAACTTCGTCACCTAAAGCTTCTATTCAAAACTTCAGCTGACGTTTTAAGAGAGATTCACAGGATATTGAATTTATTATATTGAACCCAATACTTAGGAAGTCGCTATGAGTAAAAGTATGTTTAATACGACTGATGAGGCCGAAGTGACTTGATGGCTGTCTCCCAACTTCTTCAGTATTTCTATCGAAATATGAAACAATTTTATTTAAGTAAAAAAATGATTTGGGGAAAATGTGCCAAGTTTTAGAAGCAGACAATAGCAGATATAGCCTTCCTTGAGAACGATGTTGAAAAAATTGAGCCTGGTGCAGAAATATTAATCCAGGAATGCAAGGTAACTGGCCTTGCAACATCCTCCAAGATATTAAATATTGTGTCACTTGAGAATTTCTTCAACATTTTAATTTCTTTCAAGTGTCGAAGAGATTCATATACGCAAAAGGAGCTCGATCGAGGACGATAGTCGGAAATGTTTCGCTCTAGATGATATTATGCTGGTACACCCATATCAGTGTTCGACGTTACTCAACTGGAGCTGCTTTTTTTAATGCTGAGGAAGCTGAATGAACTCCATGTTTTGCAAAAGGGTTATGTTTTCTCCTTTAACATTAGTGAGCTCAAAGTATTTCCCGACTACTGTTTTACCCAATACCAATAAAAAATAGGCGTTGCTGGCAACCAATATTATATTTTTTATGTACCAAAATTCTTATATATATATTTCTTTAAATCCTATAGTAAAATGGATTAAAAACATAAATTATACATAGTTTTTGATCAATTATAACTTCAAAACCAACACGTACTACACTGAAAATACGCTTGAAAATTATTACTTGAGACCTATGTCGTCAATTATGGCCCAAGCTTTTCTAGCTAAGAAGGACTTTTCCAAATTTTCCGGACAGACTCTTAATTTAACAACGAGAAAACCAAATCCAGAGTCCATTTTTTGATATATATAATTGTCTAGGCTTTGCATTCAAAGTGATGATGTCAGTTGACAAATCTCTTAAATGTTTTTATTGATTTTTCCATCTTTTTATTTTAAACTTTCATTATAGCGCATTTTAATCTAGAAATTTCCGTAATTTTCTCAACAATTATTTATGAAAATATTTAGAAAGAGCATATTAACGCTATACAACAGAGTTTATCAATGGAATGCAACCAAGCAATAGACAATAAATGGTCGGACACAGATGAATTTAATTCTGAGGGAGTTAGTTAAATGTGTTCAACCAATTCAGAGCGCGAAACAAGTTCAAGCAGGCAACTTGTAGATCAAATGCTGAGAATACTCGAAGACTCTAGGGGTTTAATGTGACGCTCGGTGTTCAAGTTTCTTCTTGGGATGAGCTTCAAATGAATTTGATAAGATCGTTGAGTGTTCTGTAAAGACGACACTTATTTTAGGACTTAGAGCACATGACATTTTCCTCAAGGCAATAGACATACGCAAATTGTTAAGTTATAATGAATAATGAAACGGAATTCAGCACCCTGTTTATAATATGATTAAATATGTAGGCCTAAGTATAAAAAATTTTACTATAAAAAATTATGCTTACATGACTTAAGGGCATTTTTATGTAACGGCAAGGATATATCGATCTAAAAAAGTGCGCTTTATACACGAGAACTTGACGTGAGTTCATTACAACATTACGACATACGTGAACTGACAGTTGTGCGATGTTTATTTTTTCGTCTGTCTACAGAGCTTTACGTCTGTCTTTCTATGTCTGGCAAGTGAATTCTTTTAGTAGTGATAACAGATATATTGAAGGCCTGCCAGCTAAATAGAAAAAACCAAGACAGTCAGGCTACGTGAAAAAGTGTAACAAAAGAATCAAATGAAAGTGCCCAGGAAATTGCCAATATATGAGAAAAGTTTCATGTTACATGCAATTTAGGAAAGTAAACTGACAGCGTTGATAAAATGAGCAAAAGAGAGGAGTGGATTAGAAAACTATTTTTGGGGAGATGATAAAAATTGTAGGTTGGCCGACAAATAAACACAAGGAACATATTCTGGATGAGTTAAGGAAATCAAAAAAAATCACAAAACAAAAATTTAAGGAGAAAAAAACATTACAAATACTGCAGAGAAACATGAAATAACAAAGTTAAAATATCGAAAAGAAAATAAAAGACAGAAACCCAATCCGTGTTTCATTATGTTCGGTTCACCTTAATGCAGCGCCGTAGATGTTCAACCACCATGCGACTTAGGGAAAACGATGACAGAATCAGTGAGTGAATGGTTCGGTCGGTCGGTTAGTTGGTTGGGATTCCCAAGGGCATCTTACTACGTGCATTCAATGCTATCAAATGAGAAATGTCGAATTTCATAGCATAGAATGGAAAAGAAAGCTAAAATGGAGAGATAAGCAAATACGTGATTATGTTAGGGATTTACTTAGAATTCGGTTTCAGTTGATGGGGTGAGTTTGGCGTAACCTGGTATATTGTTCGATAAATGTAGTGAAAGCGAACAGATGAATCATTTCAGCAACGCGTAAAGTGGAAAGTTAAAAGAAAGTACGGAAATTTGTGCCCGATTGCATTTTTTCACTACGGAGCATGGCGACGACTACGATTTTCTTCCGAATCATTTACACCCAAGAGATTAATGCAGCGCATTTTTTTTTTATACCCTACTAACTTTGAGGAATGATATATAAAATTTGCTGCTTGGACTTTTGGAGCATCTAATGAGAATGGTAACTGATTGGACTGATTGTGCTTACATACTCGTGTGTATAGCACATATAGATGATGGCGGCCAAGAATATTAGTGCTCGGAAACAAGAAATAAATCCGATCATGCATTGAATCTTCTTGACTAAGCCAAAAAAACATAGCTAAAATTAAACTGGACGAAACTAAAAACTTCGAAGTTGATCGACTATAATTTATTGCTTCTTTTAAATAGTAATTTTGATCATTGCTTTCATGGGTCTTATGAAAATAATGTGTGACACCTAATTAGATTCAGTTAAATCTCCATTTATTTCCACAGCAAAAACGGAATTATTAGATTTTCCATTTCTCTTTTAAAACTGCAAAATAAATTACTTAACTTTTTTGTGGTTTGCATTTGAAATATGAGTAGGTGTTGCAAACGTTTGAACAAAGTGCATTGAAATCTGCTATTTGCCTTAAGGGTGATTTAAGATTACAATGCCATTGCATACATTAAGTCTTTATGTTCTTTATTACGACAGATTTTAAGGGTGCTTTAGTACTTAATTCCTTTGGAAACGCTATTTTAGGGCGCCATTTGTATCATCCTTTAGTAAGGATAAAAATCAGTTGCTTTGCAAGTAATATTTTTCCGATTTAAAAAAACTGTTCAGCTTAGCAGATACACAAACCACTAAGCTTAACGTGATATCTAAAGAAAAATATATATAATAATTAAATGCTGAGTTAAGTATGGAGAAACTAAACTTCGCAGTAGAACTTTCAAACCGTGGTACTTAAAATTTTGGCCTGAGACCTTATCGAATCAAGAGCTACCTAAGATAAAGTCGATAGAGATCGTCCTCTTTTTCAACGTTGATTTTAATAAGCTACCGCATTTATAATACTTTGCTCAAGGATTTCTGTCGCAATAACCTTTCACTCGACTAAAACTGAGTGGAATCATAAAAATAAAGCTGCCACTCGTATCAGGTGCAAAGATTGAGAATTTAATTTTTAATAGGAGCTCCAAATCAAATTTCTCAACAATATGTCGTTGAGTGTTATACCAAGAAATTTCTTTACATGAGACCCATTAACTTGATCAGTTACCACACTTTGCCCAACTCATCATAATTAACGCAAGATAATCGACCAGTATCATTGCAATTTTGTTTATTCCTTCTGACCATATTCTCGTTGTACAAGGCCGACAAAACCTATTAAGAATGTCTGAAAATTATTATTATTTTTTTTTTTTTTGAATTGTTTTTTTAATTATGTCTGTGGTCATGATAGAATATTGCTAGTTAAATACTTAATGACGTTGCAGTGGTGGTGACAAAAGTTGAATTATTCCCTAAAGTTGAGAATCTGACATTCAAATTGAAATTTTTGTGCAATTTAAGCTCTTTTAGTAAAAAACCCAGCACTAAAATGCAGACATAACTAAGCTCGTAGGATTCGATCATAAGTCGTCCATAGTGTACTTAACATGCGGTGCAATGAGCACGGGGAACCAGCTAATTAATGAGATTTCTTTACTTAACTAACTAAAAAATCGTCATCTATATTAATTTTTTCTTCACTTTTTTGTAGGAATAAAGTATTTTAAAAAGACTTAAGAAAGAAACTCATTCTGCATAAAATTCAAAATTAACATATTTCAAAGTGATATTTGACCTTTCTTATTTGGTTTTTTGCGAAAATCAAATGGAACGCTCCCTCAATCGGTTCGAAATAGGGTAAGCAAATTTTTAAAATTGATCTAAAATTTTTATCTTTAACGCCTATGCACCCTATTTCAAAGTGAAATTTCACATAAGCTGCCATTTTTTTCAACTATTTTTTCTTGAGTACTTACTTACTTACTTGGGTGGCCATAACAACCCGTTACCGGGTTACGGCCGACCTCAAAAGCTCTCTCTATTTTTTCTTGAGTGGCTTTTTATTTTAAGAAAGAATAGTATTTTGAAGACAATTGCCAGACAAATTCAGTGAAGGATGGCTTGAATGAAAAATGTACGTTCAGAGGTTAAACAAAAAAACCTGAGTTGAAGTCGCATACATGTACCATAGCGAACAATCATAAATTCTGTTTGCGTAAGCGTTTTTGCTAAAGAAAATGTATGCAATGTGTACATTCTCTTTAACCTGTTCTCTCTTTCGCTCAGGATAACGGCCACTGACCGACTTCCCTCAAAGGCGCACAAAGCTTCAAGGTCAGTTGCGACTAAATTTTATTTTCTGAAGTCGAAAGGGGAAATAAAAAGCTTAGATTTAAGATATTTTGAAAAGTTCTAGAGCTCCGAGTTTAGTGCCCACAGTTATCCAAAAATTACCAAAAAAACAATTTTTTGGGGGGTTTCAACCCCCAATCTTTCAAGAACTGCACGTGATTAACTAGTTGAGATAAAGTTAAATTTTGTCCACTTTTTTAAAATGATTATTTTCTGGAAAATATCTGTTATATAAAATATTAGAGCCAACATTGTACGTCTGCCTTTAATACGTATGAAAGAGTCCTGCAACAATATATTGTCAATATCACATTTTTTCAAGAGATGTGCTTACCGGGAGCAAGTATGACAAGCTGTAATATATGCGATATCAGCTGCGAGAAGAAAGAAGTCTCCTATTAGAAACAATTTTATGACTTGCTGCGAAGGACTTGTGAACTCCATCTGAAGTTTGATATAAAAATTGCAAATAGAAATAAAACAAAAAACTTAAGATGCTTTTCTAAGGACCGCGCCTTAACACGAGTTGGCTTGGTACAACGTCTATTGCCAACAAAAAAAAGTTCGTTCTATGAACTATGAACTGCCGTTTTCTAATCTACATAAAAGTTTTAAGAAACTATTAAATACTGGAGAGTTTTGGCCTCACATGCAAAGTGTGTTTTACCAAATGACCGATATTAATCATCATTTTCTATAACGGTAATTACGTTAATTTTTTACAGCTTTCGCTTACAAAATAGCGAAAATCACAGTTATTTTGCATTATGTACTTAGTAGTCAAGAAGCCTTCAGTTCAGAAAGGTCGTTGGCGTGTTGTACCAACAACAGACTGCATATCACTTTTTGCGACCTGTCGTTGGAATGCGGAAAATTGTAAACAGTGGAAAACCGCGAAATAACAACAACGCAAAACGACAAAACAAAAAAATAAATTGTTGGTAGTAAAATTTTCATTTCAAATACTTTTCCTTTTGGCACAGTTAAAGTGAGAATCAACAGGGTAAAGGAAAGAAAAAAATTTAGACCTGAGGAAAACAAACTGTTAACCCCAATTACAGCACTTGATGTGGCTACAACTTCCATGCTCTTTCCGCCCTTCCGTTTTTTCGCCCATTTTTACCACCCATTTTCCTACTGAGCATGCGAAATAACAATGAAAACATTTTTTAAATTGCCGAGTAGTTGAAAAAAGTAAACTTTTTTTTTCCTACAAAATGATGCCGCAAGCTTTAAAATAATAAGAAAAAGAAATAACAAAATTAAAATCGTACGAAAAGAAAAACTAGGGAATCCATGGAACTCGGTAAATGACAAAAGCAGCGGCGATGGCAACAACCTGTCAAGTTTAATTATGAATAGAGCAATTCTTCTTGCGCTGCTATGCAGGTTAGTGTCCTGACGACGATGATGGTGGTGATGGTCGGTGTAAAAAATGAAACTGAAATGCGAATTGCTACAAAAACTACAACGAACAAGGATATCTTCATTTTCCGTTTTTTTTTTTCGATTGCAAAATATGAGTGAAGTGCAATAATTTGAAACTTCCGCTTAGAAATCGCTTGAGGTGATTTTTAGCATTGAAATAAATTTAAATGATTTTTGTAATATGAAACGATATAAAAATCAAAATAAGTTTTTTTGTTTTTATTAGAATTTAGATAGCATAGTTTGTAATCAATTTGATGGAAATAAACATTTACTTAACTAGTTGGAAACAATTTTTATTTTACTGACATAATTTGAAATGCTGATTTTAGATAAACAGTCGTACTGAATTCCATACGGTTAAAATTATTTTAAGAATTAAGATGTATTTTTCTTGGTTAGGGATCGAAAGAGATGTGCTTATTTGTGACGTTATCATTACTCTGCAGTAGGAACAGTTACTAAAAGCTTAAGCTATATTGTTGGTTTTGGTGATATCCGTGATAGGTACTTAGATGCCAAGGAGCTATGTAGTTACATCAAACCTTCAGAGAATTTTGCTTTCAATTTAGAGTACGAAGGTTACAAATATTCTTGCATGCAATTGAACACTGTGGACTTGAAAGATAATTTCATAGGCTATTAAAAGGATTGAATCTGTGATTTTTACAAAAATCTGCTCAACTTTCAAATTATTAGAAATCGGTAGTTCTGAACAACATTGAGATCCATCTATGTCGCATCCATGTGTTCTTTATTCAATAAAATGTTTACTATTGAAGATGACACAACCAAATATCACCGACTACCAAACTATATGGTAAGCCAGGGCACATTCAAAAGCACCGTTTTCACTAAGATCTCTTGCTCTTATGAATGAGCAATTTTGATGTTAAGTTTTGTCTGATTAAAAGTGAAATTTTGTCGAAATTGCTATTGAATATTTGTTGAAAAAAAAAAAAAATTAAGACACCGGGACACATTCGGTATTTTCGGCACATTCGAAATCTGCAGTCCCATAAAAATTGTTAATACGGGAAAAAAATTCATGCAGTCATGATGAATAAATTGTGTGAGAATGCTCTTTCATATGCAACAGTAAAAAGATAGGGAGCTGATGAATAACGTGATGATCGCCCAAAAACTTCTCAAGAAATAGTTGACCAAATACAGGATATGATATTGGAAAACCACCGAATAACTAAGGATGAATTACTTGTGGCTGAATTAATATGCATTTCACACTGTTCAGTACATGAGGTCTTGACTAATGTTTTGGGTATGAGCTAAGATGGGAATCACATTTTCTAATCTTTATAAAAACGCAAAGCGAAAAAGGTAATGGGGTCAAAATGTTCTAAGAGTTTAAGGCATAATTTTTTCGGGATGCAAAAAGAATTTTATTGACCGCCTACCTTCAAACTGGTAGAAAAATAACAGGCAAATATTGTTGAAACCTTTCGGACTAACTGCAAGTAATAATTTGTAAGACCTGCTTTAGCGAAGAAAAATATTATCTATTATCATAATATTGCACCTGCTCATAAATGTGCTATAACCGGCTCTAAACTGCTCGAAGTAAGGTATTAATTGTTGGAATATTCACACTTTCACCAAATCTGGCTCCCACTTACTTATATCTGTTCCTACACCGTACACACCGTGTTGATTACCGTACACTTTCCGGAATCCTTTTTCAGGAATGGACATTTTCCGGAACGACCAAAAACCTGAAATTTTTTTTCCGGAATATACATTTATAGTAAAACATTTTACTCATGACGCATAAGTTAGTAATTATTATTTTCGGAAAACAGTCGTTCCGGAAAATGTATTTTCCAGAAAACCGATTACGGAAAAAAAATTTCGGGTTCCTGATCGTTCCGAAAAATTACCATTCCGGAAAACAGATTTCGGAAAATATATTTCGGGTTTTTGGTCGTTCCGGAAAATTTCCTTTATGGAAAACGGATTCCGGAATGTGAGTGGAAACGGGTTTCTTCGTGGAAATTGTTTTTCATCGAATGAAGAAGCAATTGTAGCCGTCTAGGGGTATTTTAAATACATTCCATAAAATGGAGAATTACCGAAAAAATTGTATTGAAGTTAAGGGAGATTATATTGAAGAATGAAAAATACATACATACATATATCATATCCAATTTCATAGTCTTTTATTTGATGGTCTGAAATTTATTGAGTAGCCGTACACCGTGATATTGTTTTTAATATTATTAGTTTTTACTATTTGCCAAGGCAATAATAAGTATTTTTATGAAATATGTTTTTTTTGATTTGTTTTCTCATGAAAAATATATTTTTAAATATTTTATGAATGGACTTTGAATTAAAAAACATATGTACATATATTTGCATGCATTGGAATTTTTACTTGCTATTATTGATCGAATAAACTCTTATGCTGAAAGTATCTCTGGCAAAGAGTAAAATGCCACCTGTTCGGTATATTCGACCAGGCGTTGTAAGTCGTATGAAAGATTAAGTAAATATTTTTTCAAGTAAAAATATTAACGTGAATTTCTGCTGCCGAATGTACCCTGCTTCGTCACAAGACAAGGTAGGATATTTTAGAGCAATTGAGTACCCACTTATGAAAATCATACTTTAGCGTTGACTTTATTTAAAAAGAGTCAGCTTTTCGATTAGGGGACGTCCATAAATTACGTGAGGTGTTCTTTTGAAAATTCCGACCTCCCCCCCCCCACTACTCTTGGTGAGATTTGGTGAGTTCTGGCAAGACTCCACCCTCCCTTCCGTGAGACCTTCTATATAATTTTAGATGTAATCTGCTATAATAATGTATACTCTCTGTATTAAAAAGTCGACTTGAGATTATCGTTGACCCTCCTCCCCCTTGGTGAGATTTAGTGAGATTTCGCCGGACCCCCTCTCCACCCTATTTTGACTCACGTAATTTATGAACGGCCCTTTACTTGTGGTATGTAATAACCTGGATGCACGCCATTTGCCCACCAGAAGAACCAAGAATAGCACACCTTGTATTACAGAATCATAAAGAAACTTAGTTAATATTGATCAAAAACTAATGTCCTCTTAATACTCTTGAGTATTGAATTTCTGTCACATCTCTTATACTTGCATCCTTCTTTGTGCAGCTGGTAGAAAATCCAAATTATATTTAAAATTTGTTTTTCCGCATCACTTCCTGTTGACTGATTTTCAATTCTTCTCTCCATTGCTGTTTAACTTTAAAGTTTAAAATTTAAAAAAAAAATTCCAATCTTCTCTGTCGTCATATCTGTCTCCATCTTGGTGATATGAGTAGTAATACTTGGAAATAGAATTACATGCACAAATTCGCGACAAAGTCTAATAAGTTGTGCTGCAGTAAGAAGCTGCTTCAGGATATTTCGCGAAATTGCATTTTTTTTTTTCAAGGAGTCGCTTTGACAGCAGCCATGAAATAGATGCAGTGCGGAAAGTGTTGCTAAGGTGAACGAGGGTGTAAGACAAAACTAAGCCGTAGGTGACTGAATGTCAAGAAAGATGAAATTCCAAGAAGAATAAAGAGAGCATAAAGTTACAATAAAATACGAGGTAGGCAAAACACAATTTTGTCGTGGCATTGAATGAGAGTAGTTGCGGCTATGTGTAAGCAATACAACTTGCTAAAACTTTTACCTTTGGATGATTGGATGGCGCGGCGCGTCTGCAGTTCTAAGGATATTTACTTTAAATTTTAAATAAGCCATGCAAGAATATTTCAATTACATGTTGATTTTATTTTCTTTCTTAGAGCTGAGCAAAATATCGATACTTTGATAATCGATTACTGATACTTGGAAGTATAAATTATTGAAACATTGAAAATATATTTCATATCTACTCGTGTGCCTATGTAGTTAAATAACACTTCGCATAGGCCAAAATGCTGCACGTTTGGAAATTTAACTCGATTTTTTCTTTTTTTTCTTTTTTTTATCACATAAGCAGTAAAATTCAATTAACAGACCAACGCTCATTGGCAAATACCGAATTATCCCTGCATTATCCTTTACGTTTATTACAAGTTCACATACAAAACTTTAGCAAATAATTAAATTGTAAGCATCGGTTTATTGAAGCGACAAAAACATGTGCTAAACATTTAATTTGATTGTTTAATTTTTACACCTATTTCTGCAAAAGATTCTGCTGCAACTTCTGCCACCGCTTTCGAAAATTTAACGCTTTGAGTTGGTGTGAGTCTCGTGTGGGCTGCACCACACCGTTGTGTTTTCCGAATAACTCAATGTAGTACTTTGAACCACACGAGACAAAATCCGCTTTCAAATGCCATTAGTTCACCTGCTTCCCTACAGGCTACTATAATGTTTGCGTGTGTGTGTGTGTATGTCCAAATATGTATGCGTCGATTGCATGCATTTTTTTCTCCGAGGGAATCATTTCTAATCATGTGTTGCACTAAAAAGTCCATTCCCAGCAAACCTTTTAAGTCGCGGAGTAGTTATATGTCAATCTTCGAATCGATTGTTTCGATCAAGCGTTAACTACATTCTGATATCAATCTATAGTTTGTACGGGAGAAATTGTCTGGGGTTAGTGACTCGTATGTGAATCACAAGGAAGTGTTGAAAGCGACTGTTTTTGAAGGCGAAATAAAATATTTAATATGTTATCATCATAGGGACTCGGAACTACTATTCCATTATTTCATCAACTTAACTTGTGTGGTACATATAAAATTACTTTTCTTATGTAACTGAAAATGACTTGACACAACATTATCCACATTTGATGTCGTTTACATATATACAATGCAAATATCAAAAAAATTATATCGAATCATAATGCATTGAAACTATTTTAATTTTAAATTTAACTTCATTGTCAATTTAATTTTACTAGAAGAGTTATAAAGTCATCACCTTGACGAATAGAATAGTCGCTATATAAACAAATGAATTATTTTTATCTTTCTGAAGAGTGCAGGGAGGTTCGTTTATAAGACGAACTAAGTTTTGATCGTATAAAGTTCTTTGTGTCCATCCATTTGTGCAAAAGTGTGATTTTTTGCACTCCACACGCCTTTTCTAATAGAATGCGGGTAAAAAAGAAGATCTACAAAAAAATTTAGTGTTTCTATTGGAAACAGGCCAGTAACATTTGACCCAAAGGCTGAAGAATGAGCTTCAAATGAGTTTTTTTATTTATCGATCTACAACTGTAAAAAAAACGATTTTTGGTGATAACGACTCAGGACATTTCGATGTAAAATTAAATGGCTAATACATCTTTCATACACTATTTTGATCTGTTTGTTTGCGTTCGTGGTCTTAAATGATGTTAAACTCAAATTTTATGAACAATTTTTCCATTTTTATTTTAACGGTCTCCATTAAATATTTGAAGAAGATTAATTTTGTTCCCGTTATCTTATTTAATAGAAAATCTCATTTAGTTTAAGAAAACAATTTTTTTTTTTAAATATTAATTTTTGATGCTAAAAATTCATTTTAAAATGGTTTTTTGACTTATCCACATTAGGGTGACCAAAAAAAAAAAATCGATTTTTCGATTTATATGTAGCTTTTATGATCTGGTATCCGATTTAGGAATTACATTCATTATTTTTATTTGCGAGTGATTATAACTCTTCCCAAAAAACAAGTCTGCATGAGATACGGACTGTTGGCATTGATTCTTATATTTTCGGGTCCGCTGAACACGATGGTGATAGTTGTTTTGCTATACAGTGGCTGTTTATCTTAGTAGCATCGAAAAACTCCCTGAAAACAGCGAAAAACAGCGAAAATTTAGGTTTAAGTGAGTTAAACTCGAGGAATAGATTGTTTTCTTTGTCTAACATTCTTCAGCATTGTAGTCCGAAAACAGACGAAGAGATTCTATCTAGTCTCGATGTTCCAGTATTTTTTCTCAGAAGACCAGATTAATAGAAAAATGAAAAATCCTCGAAAACGGGCCAAAACTCAAGCTTAAATGAGGTAAATTCGGGTAATACATTTTTTAAAGATAGTTTTCCAAAGAAATTTTTTGTATTAAATCCGAATTTGGCCTCAAAGTCACATCAGAATTTTGAAATCAATAGAAACACAAAATTTTTTTTCAGATCTTCTTTTTTACTTCCATTCTATTAGAAAAGGCATGTGGAGCGAAGCAAATAACACATTTTCACATTTCATGGGTGCTCTAATATGTATGTATGTGGAAAATTTAAAAATCCGCCAATCCGTTTGCTGGGATTAGTTGCCGTAACACTTGTTTCTTGTTCGACATGTGCATTTAACTAGCAATTCACAAACATATACATACATAAATGGGTAGGTGTATCTAACCATTAGTGTGTTTGTTTTTTATGTATTACTTAGTTGGAAACTGCTTTATATGACCACTGTATTTTGGAAAATCTTACTAGCGAATTAGTAGTTCTGCCAAAATAGACACCTGATTACTATGGATATCCAATAAATGCTATTCATAGTCAGAATGATAAAAATGTATTTTCGATTGAAAGAAATAAAAACTATATTATTGTTTTTTATTAATAGAATAAAAAATCATTCTGCTGTAAGTGTTAGGTAGGACATTCAGACAAAATTTCAAACGAACTATACTGAAAGTGCTTAAGTTAATATCTTATTAACAAAATATTATTTTAAATCTGAGATTTTGTAACGGGGGGACATAAAATGCACCACCTTCCAAAGTATTGAAAATAAAACCGATCGAGATATCCTTTCAAAAAAATTTTTCATTATTATGTTGCTTGAACATAACAAAATGTGAGCAATCTGACCGACAGCGACATCTATATACGAGTATATGGTATATACATTAGTATCTTGAGTGCAACCCTTTTAATATCCAACTTGACATGGTGGGTACGGAATCATTTTCTTTTAGAAAGACCAGCGTTTTCATCTTTTGAAAAAAGTAGAATAGAAGAAAATATAATATATATGCCGAACGGACAGAGATTTTACACACATCTTTCTTATACGAATCGGCATGTTTTGAGTTCTATTACGTTTCGATGTGCGGTTAAGTAATTTTTTCAGCGCACCCTGGTTTATCCTGTTTGACAAGCAATATATTTTGAACGTATTATTGATCACAAAATAAAGACTTCGTAATACTTTTAATGTGAGTTCCTTCCACATGTTTGTCCTGATTATGGTTCAAAGATTTGGTACATTTTTAGATACGAACAAACAGTATTTCCTATTGGGTTGCAACTATTGCTGTATTTGCTCGCATTTGTTTGTATTTAAGTTACGCTGACATCAACTGTTGTGCTCTATTAACGCTTAGGGCGATTCAAATATACGTGATGTATTTCACGGCTTCCAAATTGCACTTGTAAATGGTTATTTGAGTAGTTTTCTGTGGGGCATAACCACACCCTGTTAATCCCTCAAGTTATGTACAAATTCGACTAGGAAATAACTGGCATACAAACGCACACATGCAAGTTTGTTCTCTATGCACACATACCTATGTATGTACAACATTGCTAATTATGTTTTGAATTCACATTTCACTTTGTTTTCTTATTTGTCCTTTTGTTTATTTTCCTATAACGACTTCCATTAGAAATTCTGCGATTACTTTTTGTATACCGTGAACGATAATTAGGGGTACAAAATGATTTTATAAACAAAATTTATTCGTTATATCCTTTCTGGTAAAGAAACTCAGCAACATCCGAGAAGTTGCTCAGTTGACTCTTTAAAGCTCTTTAAGTGCTGTAATTTTAAGTGCTGAATAACAGGAATACTTCCTCAGATATGCTCAGGATAAAGTGCGGTCAAGTTTACAGGATAAACCTTGAAATGTTGATAAAAACATGCGGCATGTAGAGGCAAGCTGAAAGAGTAGCAAGAAAAGCCGTCATGTCAGTCTGTTTCGCTCAGAAATAGACATTTGTTTTCAAGACTGAGAATTCTAAATGTTTGGGAATTTCGAATTGAGCAAACCCAACTGTTGAAGGGGTATCGATATTATGACACTTTAAGTTAAGTTAAAGAGTTCCCATCGAAATCTTATAACACAATGCTTCAATGTTCTTTATTAAAGCCAATAAAAATTAAAGCCCATTAAAGTTCTAAATTTAATACTTAGGAAAAAGTAGCAAATAAAGAGATAAAATCACAAGAAAAAAGATAATAAAACAAAGACTGACACAAATCTACATACGCCAGTCAGCCTTTTCTACACGATTTCGCTATATTAAGCAGAGTATCGAGGATTTCCCCAAACGTGCAAGCATCAGTGCTCGGGTTGCTTTTCCTTTCAAATTGTAATCTGTAAAGTTTCATTTCTTTTTTTGTTTTTTCTCTCATATTGCGACTTTAACGACTTTTTGTTCTTTTTTTCTTTCTAAGTTTAATTTTATTTTTATACAATTTTTTAAAGATTTTCAATGCACAAATTCAATACACCCACTAAGCGACCTCAGTACGAACATACTAAGAAATTCCAGAGTGATCGAAAACCATTCCACGCTACATTAATCACAAAACGGTTTTCATTTTGCTACTTTTTTATGTTTATCTCTTGGTGTTTTATATTTTTTTCTTTTCTAAGTTTTTCCTTTGGAAAATATTAGAAAAATGTGAGATATAAAAAAAGGAAGGAAGAAAATCTGGCAGAAAAGAGAAAACAAATTTTCTGTGAAAGATAAAATTTCCTTGCTGTTTGTTTTTCCAGCTTTCAAGTTTGTTTCTTTGCTCGCATTGTAAACATTTTTGATGAACATTTAAATTCCAGTTGTTTGAGTTTTAAAATCGTATAGTAATTTTGCTATTTGAAATATTTCCATCATCATCGTTATTGTCATCAACATTACGGCACTCATTGTTGGTTGGCATTTCAATTATGACTTCAATATCATCAAAATGCCAATAAATTGTTAACGAGCATATTTTTGCCATAATTTGGCTGTGCAGTCGTTGAGCATATTCCCAAAGCGCTCATTATTGTTTTTTAATCGTTAATGTTGATATCCTTGGACATCGTAACGTTTTGCAATTACGCTGGCAGTAAAAAAAAGTATTTGCCTTTTAGATAGGCTATCGCTTTTTGAAACTTTTTTTTAGGAGATTTGGATATCTATTGAAATGGAGCGTGTAATGAATTTTAAATGGTGAAATGAAAAGTTTTAAGCTCAATTGAAAAAGCCTTAAAAGGGTATTGATAAATATCCTTAAATGAATATATAAAACCGAATATAGTACACGTACTACTAAATTCTGACTAACATAGGAGAAGTTTAACCTCGACACTAGCTGCTTAAGAAATTTCAGAAATGGATCCGATATTACATGTCTATTAAGGATGTATGACTTTAATTATTTAATGCACACATTTAAACAAAATTACCAATTTAACACAAATGCACTGAGAGAACACAAAAGCAATTATCTGAAAAATTAACATTGAAGAAATAAATAAAGGGAAGCGCGATGGTAACTAATATCGATAAAATAAAAGAAAGGGGCCAAAGTGGTAAATGAAAATTTGGCGCGATTGTAAACCAATTAAAAAAAAGCGTATTACATATTCGCAAAAAAAATCACCCCATTTCTCATTGAACTCGTTTTTGTATTGCGTTTTTAAAAATAGCGTTCACAATGGCACCATCGAGTTTTTGCTGACGTTAGCGTTTTGTTTGATGTTAGCTCACTCCTTTTTGTTGCATTTGTTTGTCGCTGCACATTGAGGAACATACATACATATATTTTTTGGCAAGATAATGCAGTTTTCGCATTGTGAAAAATCTATATCTTATATATTTATATTTGTCCGCTACTTAATAAGCACATCTTATTAAATAGAGCTACTCTTTAACACAAAAATACTTACTTCGCCTTGAGATGACATTTTGTATTTGATTACTTTGTCCGATTTCTTACTTTTGTTTAATTATTTCAACAGCTGTTTGATGAAGAATTTTTCATATTAGTGGGAAAAGTTGCGCCGTTTTTAGCGGAATAATAAATGGCTTTTGTAGAAAACTAACTTATGTTTGACGTTTGAAAAGAATTCTTAATGATTGAATTTTTGCTTAGAAACGAGATAAATGAAAAACGGGCCATTTTTGGCGACAATGTGAAAGCCTCATAAGGCCATAACAAGAAGAGAAATTAAACGGAAACAATTAGTTTTCGATAAAAAAAAGTTACACATAATAAGTATGAAATTGAATACAATGACAGTCTAGTAGAAATAGTTAGGTGCAGCTTATGAGCCCTGACAAATTTCGTGTTTAAAATGTGACGAATTCCAGAGCTTTCCGAGTTGCTGTGATGAGAACACTTACCTCGGCTTTTGGAGTAACTACCGTCTTTACACTTTTCGGTCAAGAGAGACATTTTTAAATCTTTTCAGAAGTAGAGACAATTAAGGACAGCAACGCTGCATTAACTTAGCTGGATCATTGCACAACTTCCAAATTTCCGTACAGATTTAATTGGAAAAATATGTTGTCCAAAGAATATTGCAATATTGTGTTTACTGATGGTTCCATGACAGATAAGAAATTCAGCATAGGAAGTTTCGAGTTGAAACCACCTAAGTAAATGTAAGCATGGGCCTTATTAAATCTATTTTCCAGAGAATGTTCAAACATAAACTGTGACGACAAAAACATCTACTTTCGTTTATTCTCAATTATATTCCGACAATTAACTAAAGTTTCTAATAAGCTTAGGTATTTAATACAGTAATTGTATAATTTGAAGATAAATGAAAAAAAAAAAATTCGTAGGACAATTTTGTTCAATTCTGCTTCATTGTTAGTCTGGCAAACTAGACCTTGTCAGACTGCTGTGTAGTGGCGACTTATGTACGATTCATTAGAAATCTAATGTCTAACAAAGCTAAGTCTCATGAATGTTCAATAATTTTCATTGCCATATCTAAGCTCCTACGACATTAAAATAATTTTTACAAGTTTCTATATCAAAAAAAAGATTAAAACTGCATTAAGTGTTATTGGCTCTAGCATGTTGATGTTATCATTTGTTATTCTGAAGTCTCCCGGAATAAAATTTCAAAAAAAAAAATCTTTGTTTATTTGGCAGACTTTTTTATTGCATTTTAACAGCATTTTTCATGTACAGAAGCTGATGCTGTTGCTACTACAAAAAAAAAACAAGCTGGCAATTTAAAATGCATGAAATTTTCATTGCACACCAGTTGAAACAACAACAAATAAAACAATAACTTATGTATAAAAAACCACACACCAGCGAAAATTGCATTTTCGCGCTGTGGTGAAAATAAAACTGAAAGGCAGTAGTAAAAGAGTGTGGCGAAAGAGGGGGAAAAACATCAACACTGTTTAGCTGCAACTAAATTGCATAGATAAATCATTTCTAATGTTGCACTTGCCCTTGTCCGTGTTACTTTGTATGAGTGTATAAGCCACAAAACAACAACAAAAAAAAAGTGATTTTTTGCTAAATGAACATTTGAAATTTACGGTCGAGGCCAAAGACCAACGTCCAGACACAAAGCCAATCGATACACTTGCCAACGTGTTGGCAAAATAACCGATGTTGCCGCTGCTGCTGTCGACTGTCTGATGCGCTTAATTCGTCACTAAATGAGAAAAAAAATTTTTTTACTTTTCTTTTTTTCATTTCAACAGCAGTACGTTTTCATTGCTTATGGTGCTGAATTAACCCATTGTGCATCGATTTTATTTTTGTTTAAGTTGCTTCGTTTGAAATTCGATAAAAATTGTTTTTGGCATCAATAACTTATTCTTATAAGTTTGACATTACAATCTTTTATGACATAAATGTTGGTATACATACAGCCGTGATCAAAAGTACAAGTATTAGGCATTCTTACATTTTTATACCCTACACCGAAGGTATATTCACTTTGTCTCTCCGTTTGTAACACATTGAAGGGGGCGTGGCGGGTATGGTAAAGTATATATATTCTTGATCAGCGTCACCACCTCAGTCGATTAAGCGATGCCCGTCTGTCTGTCCGTCTGTTGAAATCAGGCTTACTGGAAAACCAAGAAAGCTAATTGAATAAAACTTTCAAACACAGGTCACAACTTTTTGGAGGCATCTTGCTATTGAAAATGGGCGAAATCGGTTCACGTACACGCCTACCTCTCATACTCTATGTATATTTAGCCAGGACAATTTTGAAAAAAAAATTCAGCGATGAATGAAACCTGGTGACTTGGTTATGATTAGGTTGGGTTTCAAGTTTCCAAAAGTTCGTACAGGGGCGTGGCACAGCCCTAAATTGTATCATTTATACTACCATATTATGTAAGATATTGCGATGAAATTTGGTAAACTGTTAAAATTTTTGATTCCGCATATCTCAAAATTGGCTTAAACGATTTTCATAAAAATTTTGGAGATGATGCCGCTGAAAGCTCACCCACTTAACTGAAAAGCTCGCTGAAGGGCGTGGCACCTCCCACAGTAGTTATAAACGTTTGTATGCGCTGTTTTATGTGAACTATTGCAGCAATTGCTATAAAATTTAATACAGAGTTCAGTCTATAGAGTATATCTGAATCAAAAGTGACTGAAATAGTACCAGTGGGCGTGGCACCTCCCATACAATTGAAATACGGTAAGTGGCATATTTATCGAAATATGTGAGCTATCATACTAAAATTTGGTACATGGGCTTTTCTTATGGAAATCTATTACTTTATCAAAACCGGGCTGGATTGTACCAGTGGGTATATCGCAAATTATACAAGCTATTGGCAAAAATTTAATAAGAGGATGTCGATCACGAATATAATTTAATGAACCGAAAGTGGGAGGAATTGGAGAAATGGGCGTGGCACATTTCAAATTTTTCATTTTTTTTTTTCAATTTTTTTCAACATTTTCCACATTTTTTCGACTTTTTCAACCCTTTAACTTTTTCCAATAAATCCCATGTATTTGTTCGACTTTTTCAACCTCTTTCAACATTCTTCATGAGTTTCTATATTTTTTCGATTTTTTCATCAATTTTGAATTGTTTCAAATTTTTTCAACCTCTTTCAACTTTTTTAGAGTTTTTCAACCTCTCTCAACTTTTTTCAACATTTTGCACATACATATTTTTGACTTTTTCAACATTTTTCAACCTCTGTCAACCTTTCTAACATTTCACATTTTTTTTCGACTTATTCGTTCCCAACCCATTTTTATCTAAGCTAAAAGTTGGCATGTTTAACCCTTTGCGCGATGTTATCGTATGTGCCAAGAACGATATTTTGCAGGAGAGGGTTTTTACTACTTTACTGTGCTTTAGCTGGCAATATAAAACCAAATTTTCCATGTCAATTTTTTGGCTTAGCTATCAGAGTTTCAGCTACAATGTTTTACCATCAAAAAGTCATTTTCGAATAAATGGCACCTACGATAATTTCGCGCAAATGGGTCGATGTGTTAAAGAATACCAAATCTGTTAAGACTTTTGAGTTCCTAAAAAAAATAAGCATTGTTATCTTTCAATTTTTGTATTCGAAGTACAAACTGGAGGATATTTATTTTTAGCTAGCCTAAATAATATCTAAAGTGAAAAAGATAATCCGCCAAGATGATGAACAAAGAAACTCTTAAGTTACATTAGAACATTAGTGTCATCTAAAAGATGTTTTTCAAGATCTTGTTGATAACTTAAGGCTTGTTTTATGAATTATATATCGTGATATTCAACTCAAACTTGTAATACTGTTAATATAGTAATTATTAATATGTTCCGTAAAATAAATTTCAATCAAGTTTTTATGTGGTTACAAAATGGGTTAATATCGAAAATATGAGTTTGGTGTTGTATGAGTGTTTTTTTTACTAGTGGCGCTAGGCTACAATAAAATGGAGTCAAAAAATACTTTTGCAATATCAGCGTGAAATTGCAACGCCAAATCGAATCAGTCCAAACGGCAAATTCGATTTTAAACAATCGACTAGCAGCAGAAGAGGCAGAGAGACAACCAAAGGCGGCCGAAACGATAGTCAGCTAACCAGGACAAAATAGCTTCTCGAACAATGTAAGCTTCCAAGCAGAAAATCTATTTTTACGCTGAAAATGGAAAATAAAATCCAAAAAAATAATGCAATGAACAAAGAATACATAACCTACCATTTATGGTTAAAACAAAAATTTCCAATTGCTACAAATGAAAGGATAATTGATGGACTTTATGTTGCTGTTGTTGGGCGAAATTCTATTAAATGGCAAAAACAGTTACCACTCCTACTATTTCCTTTACTACAAAATATTGGCGGGTCAAAATTTGTTTGATATAGGATATATGATGTGATGGTTAAGGCGGTATCATTGGTTGTAGTGAATTGGCTGTGAAAGAAATTGATGTTGGCAACAGTGGTTTTGAATATCGTCTGGTAGGATATATATCGAATACTTACCATTTTCCCATCAATGCAGAGGTAACTACGAGAAGTTGACGGTGTCACAGTCGGGATGTAAAATAGTTTAAAAATACTTTTAAAAATAAATCCTGATGAATGGAGAGAAACACCTAGTTTGTTAGTGGTTTCAAAAATTTTTACGGAATAATTTTTCTTGTGGACATAACTGACCGTACTAGGGGATGGATCTTGTCTTCTAATTCCTTGAAATTGAGTTATAACAGCTAAGCATGATAATGTCTTCAGTATTATTCTGGCTCAATTTGTTGCACAGTTTTGAAAATATCGGAAACATGTCCATGGAGTTCAGGACTACATAGAATTTCATAAAAAAAAAATCGTTATTAACCCAAAAACGCCTACTTGATTTTGGGCTCTGATGAAATGTTTTATCGTGAAGTTAAGGTCAATTTTCACATGGCCAGCCACAAATTGTTTTTTTTTTTTGCAGAAAACTTAACAAACAATAGATAAATGTAAAATAGTTTTCTTTAAAATTTATTACCCACTTTAAATACAGAAAACAAACTAAGTGGGCGCCCTCATTAGAAAAACAAAAGCCTTATGATGGTGTATAGATTTTCAGCAAAGTTAAACAATTGAATTGAATCGTTTAACAAGATCTTTAAAGATATCCACAGATGCAACTGAAAAGAAAAATGTGTGAATCGAACCAAGCGCATGCGCTCAACACAACACGATCGATGATGATCGTGCGCCAGCACTGTTGATCATCAATTATTCCGCCAGCATGTGGTATCGGCTGCTAACATCGATAAAATGTTTGAGTACATATTTTTGTATATTCAAATCAAAGTTTGTTTTTAAGCAGTGCTGCCAGATGTGTAGAATAAAGAGAATTATATTTGCTTAGAATATGTTCAGCTTTCAAATTGAAATTCGAATCAAAACAATACTGCTGTGGACACTACCAACATTAAATCAAAAACCTTCTAAGTCATATAACACTTAAATTACTTTACCTCATTTCAGTTGAAGGTATAACTAACTACGCAGCATGCACAAATGAAGCTTTACGAAGAAATTAAACTACGCAATTAGCATCACAACGCAAAATACTGCGATTCGCATTTGCAGCAAACTTGCTGCGTAAAACTTTACGAAAAAATGCAGAAAGCTTGCTGCTCTTGCACAAAGTTTTGTGCTAGAGTGACATTTTGTGAAAGCATTGGATGCTAAGGCTAAGTACAAAATTTACGACTGACAGCAGCTGAACAACTTTTGCAATCCGTTTATTTTTATTTCTGTAAAACTTACCACTTTGGCAAATGTGCAGCAAACTTCCAATGCCTATTGGGTATTCACTCTCGTTAAACCTTCTCTGACAGTTTTAACTTGGTAGTCGCATTATCTACAGAATATTCTTACAATCTGGCAACCATCATTGATCTCAACTCGATCATTGAACAAAGTCACCAACTGCGCTCCGCAACTTTGGCACAATACAACATTGAGAAATTCCAAAACTCAATCGTTTGGCTGGTTGGTTCATTTTGGAAATGCGTTACAAATTTATTACGCGCCTTCACTTAGCCAGCATATAAATTAAAGCAAATGATCGTAAACCAAATACGATCGGTAAAAAAGTTTATTACTGACTTAACTGTTTAAAGCACGATTTGATACAAAATGAAAAAAAAAAACCCAGAAAGTAATGAGATACAGAGCGCAGATGGCAGATAGCATTTAAAGATACAGTAAGAGATATAAGAGAAAAAATACCAAAAAAAAACATCAATGGTAAAAATATTTAAATAAGAAAATAAAATGTTGCAGCACATAACTCCTGCTGCTCCGGCACGATCGCTTGTACGATCGATCGCATGTGTTGTTTGTTACACTGTCAGCTTAAGAAAAGATTGCGTTTTTGGGAAAATGTTAATAAAATATTAATTGACAGCTTAAGTATTTTATTTAAATTTAAAACGCGTGTAATGCGATACTTTTTTCTTATATACTTTTTTTTGAGTTTATTTGCTCTTTGCTCCCTTTTTTTACTAACAAATTTGTATCGATATTCAATTCAAGTTCTTTGACATCTGCTTGTATATTACGTTAAAGCAGCAACATGTTGTCACCAGAAATTTAATGATTTTTGGATTAAGAGACCTCACAGTAGAAACACACCCTTTTTTTATAATCTAACAAGTTGGAATATCGCAGCAGGGTTCTTACTTTTTTTTTCTTTAAATTATTTATGCCGTACAGGCGCCTATGCCACATTCGGAGTTTTTCATATGATCACACCTTTTTTTTCTAATTAAAATAGAAGATCACTTTCAGGAAATTAATTTGATCAAAAATTTCAATCAATTTCCTACCATTTAAAGCAGACTTTTGAAAGCTTTAAGGTTTCAAAAAACTTCTGTCAATAACATAGTGATTAGCTTTCCTTCATCACAATGGACATGGTGGAGTTATTAAACTAACAAATATTTAAAAATTTTTTTTTTATTGGAATTTGACTTATACGAGCTCCTACGATTTTTTGGCATTTTAGTTTAATGTAAACCAAAAAAAAATTGTTCACTTCCGAAAAGATTTGCGCTCTCTAGCGATTTTTGAACAAAAAATCTCGATTGGGGACTATTGTACGTTGGGGCCATGGTGGACCTCGTTTTACTCAAGACATTCTCAGTTTGATAACTAAAAAAGTAGCACCCACTTAAATTCTTGCTGATAGCGTCCTCTTAAGCTCGGGGTTCCTATTTCAATACGAAGAATTTTTGAAACAATGTGGAGAACTTGCTTTAGCGCAAGATTTTTTCTATAGTTCTATTTGATATTTTTGAGCCAATATTGATGATTTCCATAACTTTCGATAATATTAGACAACACTTTTTTGGTATTTTACACTTTGCGACATTATCAACTTTTGCGATGCAATATTCGGTACTTATTTCTACTATATTAATATATGACCGAATTTGATAAATTTGGAATTCATTCGAATTTTCAGAATAAATCTTTTTCAACCTTCTCGATTATATCATATTAGATATTTTTATTACTTTTGAACTTTTACATTCTTTTCGAAAAATTTTAATACTTTTCAATATTAATCGATTTTTTTAATTTTTGTCAATTTTTCGACTTTTTCAAGATTTTAAAACTTTTAACTTTTATCTATTTTTAACAGAATAAGGAGTTCACAACAGTAATGATATTTCGAAATTTCGCGAATGTGCTGAATTAAGAAACGAAATGTTTTTTTTTTCTCAGTTTTCCTGACAATTTTTTAAACAATTGGTTGCATTCATTGATCAAAATAAAAAAAATGTCTATATGTATTATATGAGAATTAGTTCATGTAAACATATGCACATTAGAGTGACCAAAAAAAATCGAGTTTTCGATTTTGATGTTGCTAATATTAAAAGTACTTAGTGTTATGTAAAAAAATAAGGCATTTAAAATTTTATTAAAAAATATTGATATTTAGAGGTCGCTAATGTCCGATTTATGAATAAATTTCATTCTATTTATTTGTGAGTGATGATAATTCTTCCCAAAAATTTTTTCCGCATGAGATACGGGCTGTTGGTATCGATGTTTTGAATCCCATACATGTCCTCAAAAGTAGACGAAAAACCTAATTTTTAGGTACTTAATCTCAAAAATTTCAGAATTCTGGTGTGATGGGTTAATTTTGATGCCAAATTCGGATTCATCGCAAAAAAATACTTTGGAAAACCATCTTTATAAATGAATTACCCAAGTATATCTCATTTAAGCTTGAGTTGAGCTTGATTTTTGGCCTTCTTACGAGGGTTTTAAATTTTTCTATCACTATGGTCTTCTGATAAAATATACTGGAACATCGAGACTGATCAATATTTCTTCGTCTGTTTTCGGACTACAATGCTGAAGAGCATTAGACCAAAAAAAAATTTATTCC
Source organism: Tricholauxania praeusta (assembly GCA_949775025.1). Classification (NCBI taxonomy): domain Eukaryota; kingdom Metazoa; phylum Arthropoda; class Insecta; order Diptera; family Lauxaniidae; genus Tricholauxania; species Tricholauxania praeusta. Next base: position 35,133,641 of record OX459029.1, on the reverse strand, counting down.
TCAAGTTTACCTCATTTGCACCAAATTGGCGCTGTTTTTTCGCAGAGTTTTTTGATGCTACCAAGATACTCAGCCACTGTATAACAAAACAACTATCACCATCATGTTCAGCAGACCCGAAAATATAAGAATCGATGCGAATATACTTTCAGAAAAAATAACAACTGTATTGAAAATTATATCACTGGTGCATACCGCAAAGCCAGAGTAATATGAAATTTTGAGTTGTTGAGAGTCGAAACAAAAATTTAATTAAAAGGACAAAAACTATACAGATAATTTTGTTTATGAAGTTTCATGACATAATAACAAAAAATGCATTAAAATTATGTTTCGCAAAAATGACTTGAGAATATCTAAGAATAACATTTATTTTTTATATTCTTAAGTAAATCAAATTTTATAAGTTTATTAATATTTATAATGCAATGTACATCATCCTTTTGAGTTACCATTTTGAGCTAAGGGGAAATTTGGTTACGAAATTTTAAATTTATCAATTTCTTTATTTTGTAAAATTATTGAAAGTCAAATATAAAATATAATTGATAATATTATGCTGTGCTTCATAAAAATGAAACTTAAAAAACTTTAGCCCTTATTTTCTATATAAAAATTACATGTAATATCATACTCACTCATTAAAAGGATTACAATTAAAGCGCTTACCTGGAAATACAAATTAAAAATGGAGAATGTTAATTATGTAGTATTAAACATATTTACATTTTTTTATAATTAAAGGTATCCACTTAAGGCAGAAACCATCCAATTATGATATCACAAAATAATTGTACATTGGTCGAAATTAAGTGCTACAATTAATGTGCGTTAAGTGAACTGTTAAAATCAGGGACATAACTATTATAAGATTTATGTCAAAAAATTGGTTTATAACTATTATGAATAAGAGATATTTTATTAGTTGTCAATAACTATTATTTTTCAATGGATTCTTTTTTACGTTGAGTCATAACTATTATGCATAAGAGATATTTTATTAGTTGTCAATAACTATTATTTTTCAATGGATTTTATTTACGTTGAGTCATAACTATTATGCATAAGAGATATTTTATTAGTTGACAATAACTATTATTTTTCAATGGATTTTTTTTACATTGAGTCATAACTATTATGCATAAGAGATATTTTATTAGTTGTCAGTAACTATTATTTTTCAATGGATTTTTTTTACGTTGAGTCATAACTATTATGCATAAGAGATATTTTATTAGTTGTCAATAACTATTAATTTGGAAAAAATATTTTTTTACGTTGTTTTGAAAAAAGTGTTCAACAGATTTTCATTTTTGTGAATCTTTTTGCACCAATCGATGGGGAGGTGGTTTTTATGACATCACCAGAGGTGGTCATCGGTTCGAAAATGTACGCGATTTTGACTCATTTTTGAAGTTTTTTTTGCTTCAATCAATGAAAAGAAGTCTAAAAAGGATATTGGCCATCACTAGAAGTGGAACCGATCCTTGAAAGTGCTCGATTTAGGTCCATTTTCGAAATTTTTTTTGCAAAAAATCGATGGAAAGAGGTTGACAATGGGCTTTGGCCATCACCATAGTTGGTCCCAACTAAAAAAGTGGTCGATTTTGGTCCGTTTTGAAAAAAAAATTTTGTACTAATCGTTGGAAAGAGGTCGAAGTCGAAAAAAAAGGTACCAAAAAGTGCCCGATTTTGGTCCATTTTCAAAATTTTGTTTGCACCAATCTTTGGAAAGAGGCCGAAAATAGATTTTGGTCATCATCAAAGGTGGTTTCGAGTCCCAAGATGTGCCCGATTTTGGTCCATTTTCGAAATTTTGTTTGCACCAATCTTTGGAAAGAGCTCGAAGTCGAAAAAAAAGGTACCAAAAAGTGCCCGATTTTGGTCCATTTTCGAAATTTTGTTTGCACCAATCTTTGGAAAGAGGCCGAAAATAGATTTTGGTCATCATCAAAGGTGGTTCCGAGTCCCAAAATGTGCCCGATTTTGATTCATTTTCGAAATTTTGTTTGCACCAGTCGTTAAATAGAGGTCGAATATGAATTTTGGACCTCATTTGAGGCGGCTCCGGACCCTGGAAAGGACCGTTTTTGACCCATTTTCGAAAAAAAAACCTCTTTTTTCTGTAATAAATGGGAAAAGGTCGAAAATGGATTTTGGACATCACTTAGAGTGGCTCCTGAGTCCGGCCCCGAGAAAGAACCGTTTTTGACCCATTTTCGGAAAAATTTTTTTTTTCTGTAATTAATGTGAAAACGTCGAATATAAATATTTGACATCATTTAGGGTGGCTCCGGGCCCTGGAAAGGACCGATTTCGATAATTTTGTTAGTTTTCAAGTTCCGGAGCTACTCTAAAAGATATCCAAAACGCATTTTCAACATTTCATAATCGATAGAAGCAATAAAAAATTTTAGGGTGGTTCATATAAAATTTTTTTTTTCTTTGAATCGATAGGGAAATGTCGACAATAGTCATTTTCGAGATTTATCTATGCATTGGAGCAAAAAAAAAAATTTTTATGAACCACCCTAAAATTTTTTATTGCTTCTATCGATTATGAAATGTTGAAAATGCGTTTTGGATATCTTTTAGAGTAGCTCCGGAACTTGAAAACTAACAAAATTATCGAAATCGGTCCTTTCCAGGGCCCGGAGCCACCCTAAATGATGTCAAATATTTATATTCGACGTTTTCACATTAATTACAGAAAAAAAAAATTTTTCCGAAAATGGGTCAAAAACGGTTCTTTCTCGGGGCCGGACTCAGGAGCCACTCTAAGTGATGTCCAAAATCCATTTTCGACCTTTTCCCATTTATTACAGAAAAAAGAGGTTTTTTTTTCGAAAATGGGTCAAAAACGGTCCTTTCCAGGGTCCGGAGCCGCCTCAAATGAGGTCCAAAATTCATATTCGACCTCTATTTAACGACTGGTGCAAACAAAATTTCGAAAATGAATCAAAATCGGGCACATTTTGGGACTCGGAACCACCTTTGATGATGACCAAAATCTATTTTCGGCCTCTTTCCAAAGATTGGTGCAAACAAAATTTCGAAAATGGACCAAAATCGGGCACTTTTTGGTACCTTTTTTTTCGACTTCGAGCTCTTTCCAAAGATTGGTGCAAACAAAATTTCGAAAATGGACCAAAATCGGGCACATCTTGGGACTCGAAACCACCTTTGATGATGACCAAAATCTATTTTCGGCCTCTTTCCAAAGATTGGTGCAAACAAAATTTTGAAAATGGACCAAAATCGGGCACTTTTTGGTACCTTTTTTTTCGACTTCGACCTCTTTCCAACGATTAGTACAAAATTTTTTTTTCAAAACGGACCAAAATCGACCACTTTTTTAGTTGGGACCAACTATGGTGATGGCCAAAGCCCATTGTCAACCTCTTTCCATCGATTTTTTGCAAAAGAAATTTCGAAAATGGACCTAAATCGAGCACTTTCAAGGATCGGTTCCACTTCTAGTGATGGCCAATATCCTTTTTAGACTTCTTTTCATTGATTGAAGCAAAAAAAACTTCAAAAATGAGTCAAAATCGCGTACATTTTCGAACCGATGACCACCTCTGGTGATGTCATAAAAACCACCTCCCCATCGATTGGTGCAAAAAGATTCACAAAAATGAAAATCTGTTGAACAGTTTTTTCAAAACAACGTAAAAAAATATTTTTTCCAAATTAATAGTTATTGACAACTAATAAAATATCTCTTATGCATAATAGTTATGACTCAACGTAAAAAAAATCAATTGCAAAATAATAGTTATTGACAACTAATAAAATATCTCTTATGCATAATAGTTATGACTCAACGTAAAAAAAATCCATTGAAAAATAATAGTTATTGACAACTAATAAAATATCTCTTATGCATAATAGTTATGACTCAACGTAAAAAAAATCCATTGAAAAATAATAGTTATTGACAACTAATAAAATATCTCTTATGCATAATAGTTATGACTCAACGTAAAAAAAATCCATTGAAAAATAATAGTTATTGACAACTAATAAAATATCTCTTATTCATAATAGTTATAAACCAATTTTTAAAAATAATTATTAAAATTGGGCAACTTTTTCAATCTGAAAAAAAAAAATAATAGTTATTTTGGGTCCCTGGTTAAAATGAATGAAGTTCGTATAAGTTTATTTAATAAAATAGACCGCAGTGTATCTGTTTGAATTTTAATATAAGTTCGAAGTAAATACGTTAAATTTAAAATGTATATTTTTGCACGGAATAAACCTCCATTTGCTAAAATTTGGCTATTAGACAAGAACAAATGGTATCGACAAGTATTTACTGCAATCGATTTATATTGACTAAAGTAGGATTTTTGTAGCAGTTGAAAAAAAGTATCGTGTGGAATTAAAAAAATAACAATTCAGGTTTGATATATCAGGCTTCAACTGGCTACCTTATTTGGTGGATTTAACCGCATACGAAAGACAATGAAATGCTTTTTCACAATTCAGAAAATTCTGAATAACATTTTTTTCACACATTTCATAAAACTGGACATTTTCAATTGCACTTGAAGGTGTGAAAGTCAAAAATGAAAAACAAAATAATAATAAAAATGCAATAAAAATAAACATTTTTTGTATTTTTCACAGCCGCAGATGTCATGTGCTGAAGGCATATCAAAAATACATTATGAAAACATATTTTTACACGGAAAAAAGGATATGCATAATATGTAATTTTCTCATATTAAACGAACTAAAATTGTATACAAAAAAAATGGGTGCTCCGATTTAGGCCCAAATTGTTTTAAATTTACGTTAAGGACATGAGGTGAGTAATTGAAATTGTTTCAAAGTAGTAACACAAATTAACTATACTAAAAGATAAAGGCATCCTATAGTAGACGTGATGTCATTTATAAGAGAACATTTTTTATTTTAATTTTATTTTAATTTTATTTTTATCCTTGATTATATCGAAAACCCTAGTACATACTTTAGTAGCTTAAGAATAATAATAGAAAAACTGTAAAAAGTATTTTATATTTTCAGCATGAATTGGGTTCTTTAATAAATTATTTTTAAATTAAATATATGAAGTTTTAAATATTCAGTTAAAATATAAAAATAAAATTTTGATTAAAAAAAAAACATTTACATATTCTTTTTTTTTTTTTAAATATGTATTTTGAGTTCAAAATCTTAAACGCAATCAATTTAAAAAAAAAAAATTTCGAATTTGCTACAGACGGTCTGACTTCAGAGTTAAGCTGAAAAAATAAATTAATTTTACGACACTTTTACAAGTTAGTTCTTTCTGTGTAGAGATAAAAGTATGCAAAAAAGCAGTAATGCAATTTATGTTTAATTAACGCATTTTAAATGCGACATAAAACAAACAGAAGACAGCATTTATATAAATTAATTTTTGCATTTGATAAGCGGAAATAAGTGGTATCAATCACTGGATTGGTTGTGTACCACCGGGAAAATGACAGCCAAAAGTGCAAAATAAGCATTTTGATTTTGCGTAACTGAATTAAAGATGAAACCTTTAAAAAAAAGCATTTACAGCAAAGTTTCAATTTTAGGTAATTAGGTTCGTCAACCTAGCAATATCAGCAGATATTCAGATTCAGAAGTGTAATTTACAAATCACACCTCTTCGCTTTCCTGGAGAAAATGGACAACAACGGAAAACGGCTTCACATGTCAAATAAATATCTTCTCAATGTCGATATAATAAAAGGAGTTTTCTCACAGACAGTTAGATTGTTTTAACATAAATTGTATCCCTTTTACCTATGAATCAAAAACACCACTTTAAGCAGTCCGTCATAACTCCAGTCTTAAGCCAAAGCATACAGCAGCACTAATGCGATCTTATATATTCAAAGCACGTTCTTTGTGAATATAAATTTTATTTAACTACAAAATTGATATAAAATTTGACATAATCACGATTAGCTGTAATTAAATTGTCAATTGAATGACTAATACTCGACGCGATATTATCACATGAGCTGCACAGTAAAATTACTTTATTTAAGAACTGAGATGAGGTAGCGCAATTTAAAGACTTTAAAAATTATTTATGAATTTCAATTAAGTCCTTCAAACAATCATTAATTTACCCTAACGCATATGCATTGACACTTTTTAATTTAAGTGAACACACGCGATGATGGAATTTGAAAAAAAAAAAACGAAAAAAATATTTTTACGTTTAGTATTTAGAAGTGAAACTTTACAACCGCTTTTATTCTTCCAAGTAAGACTCTGCTAAAGAAAATTTGTCCCAGTAAATATGGCAGTTGCCCTTTCGTTAGAAACGCCCATAAGACATAGTTCCACGGAAACCGTTTCCGCAAATTCAGGCTTCCTGACACTCTAGCAAATGAATACTTGTGACGGTAAACAAAGTTTGACCAAGTTCTCCATGACTCCCTAATATGGCATCCTTTGTTTTACTCTCGCTTATTTGCGTTACTCAAATATTTCACGGGTTGTTTTTAGTGGAAAGAGATGTGATCAAAGAGTCGATTTCTTTTTTTTAACTTTAGTGTATAAATTCTAAAACAATTATTTAAAGATAAATATATTATAAAGATAAATATAAATATATTATATAAATATATTTCAAAATAAGCATGGTCGAAAAATTTCCGTTTGAATTCTTTAGAAAAAGTAAATTTGTAATCTGTGCTTCCATACAAGCTACATATCTTGTTTAAAAAGTATTCACTATTACTATTTTCGTCAGAAACTAAAATCTTAATTTAATTAAATTATTTTAAAATAATTTCTAATATGCAAATTAACGATTCATATGAATCCTATTTAAAATGTATTTTTAGTAATTAATCTACTTTCAAAATATATTTGCATGAGCCACATTTTAAAGGATCTTATTCGTAGCTTCTAAAAGTGCCGCCAGTGTTACAAGCGCTACAGGTTGCAAAACCGGTCAACACAATACTGATTTCTTGATAAAGGTAAAACACGTAACAGTTAATGAAAATGACAAAGAAGTATCTTATAAGCGCCTAATACTTTTTACAAAGGTTGAAAATTATTATGGTCGGCTTATAATAAAAATAAAATTATTTTCTACTTTGTAGTGCAATACGGTTTTAATAGAAAACCAAATCTAAAAAAAAAAATTTGGATTAATTTAACTTTTTAAACTTATTCCATTATATACCCTTAATCCTTGAGACAGTAAAATTCATAGGATATAAAGAGTTAACAAAATGTTTCGATGACTCAAAACATGTGGAAGAGTACCAATTGTTGTCTAAAATCATTAAAAAGTCAACAAGTACCAAATTGTATTCAAAAGTTTCGAGAAAGTCTGCAAGACCTGATGAGTCGAAAAAATCTATGATAAAAATTGGCGAAAAATATCGATAAGCACCACAATCCGATAATTCGGGTCATTATCATGCAGGAAAATAGATTTCAGCGTTATCGGTGGCCAATAATCCCTTAAAATATTTCTGGGGTTGTTTTACTGCATTCGGGGCAGGCCCACTAGTCTAGATTAACGGTACTAACCAGGACACAACCGTTGATGTAATCGAAGATCATCAAAAAGCGAAATTTTTGGAATATGGTTGCTGGAAGCGATGAATTCAAATTCAACGTATTTGTTAACAATGTTAGACCATATACATATGGGACGGTCTTTTACAAACCGAAAACTTTCGGACGACGCATTTTTGATTTGGCTGAAATTTTTTTTATGAGTTCTGTATAGAAAAATAAGGGATACGTGTTCGAGGATTTTTTTGAAAAAATTTTTTTTTTTTACAAAATAGAGCGAATTTAAATTTTGAAAACTTCGTGATTTTTGGCATGTAGACTAACTTTCAAAAATTCATAGCTGAGGTTGTGTTAAAGCTAGAAAATTGATTTTATTTTCATTTTAAAGCTATGAGAGAGAACTTTTAAAAAAAATTACTTATTAAAAAATGATTAACAAATTAATATTGTTATAAACAATTTAAATGTTTAAATCAATTTTTAATAACTTCTCCAACCCTGAATCAAATTTTTAATACAACCATCGTGTTCTACGTTAAATTTCCTATCGAATACGTATTTTTTTTAATGGGCAAACTATTATTACTATTAGATATAAATTAAATTATGTAGTGCGGCACGTCTTATTAGCGCGTATTCTACACAAGTTTACAAATTTGGGGTTCATCTCGAGATCTGGTTTCTCATAGAATCTTTTCTTTGTATTTTGGGGCGTAGTTTCCAAAAATGGCAACCATTTTCTTTTCTTAAGAATCGTTTTCGTGATAACCCCGAAAAAACCCCTTTTTTGAACGTTTTTCATTAATTTGTACATATCTCCATGAATATTTTTTCGACTCAAAAATGCTTTCCAGTATTCAAAATATATTTATATTCCCTTTCTAACAATATATTGTTTGTCTGAATCGGATAAGATTTGATGGAGTTACAAGCGCTCAAATTCCAAAAACAAACTGGTTTTTTTGGTCTTTTATAAAAATCACTAAATTTCAATTGCTCCATTTGAATGAAAAAATCTATCTTTTTCACATTTTTAAGTTTAAAAATGAAAGACTATTCTTTTGCAAACATTTTAAGTAGAGTTTTGCGGAAATCGAACAAAAATGTAGAAGTTATTCGAGAAAACATTGAAAAACTTGCAATAAAATTAAACGAAATAAAATCAATTTTTTAGCTTTAACAGAACCGGAGTAATGAATTTTTAAAAGTGAGTCTCCATGCCAAAAATCACGAAACTCTCAAAATTAAAATTCGCTCTATTTTGTAACAAAAAAACTTTTTCAAAAAGATCTTGGAACTCGATACGTAAAAACAATTTGAGCTAAATCAAAAAGGTGTCGGTCAATTTTCGTCAAAAGTCGTTCGGTTTTTTAAAGAACGTCCCATATGCGAAGTCCTACACTCAAAAAATTGTGTTCAAAATACACCAAAAAGATTGTAAAACACAATAACACATCCATAATAGTTTTGGGGTTGTTTGACTGCTTCTGAGGTAGATCCACTAGTCTAGACTAACTTATAAGCTGGCGATGTATATATGTTTGTAAGAATATACTAACGGAACACTGACTATGCCAAAAATTAACCGCTGTGATGGATTTTCCAGCATGATAACGATCCAAAATAGTGTTCTGGTAACACAATATCAAATTTTATTACAAAATATTTGTAAATTTCTATTCAAGAATCTTGAAAGATCACAATTGTACTACCACTACACAAACAACTTTAAGAAGCTAGAAGCATTGAGCAAAAACTTTCTGATTATGAACTATTCGCTTATAGGATTAAAACTATTTCAACATTTTAAGCAAACTTTGTTATGAACAAAACAGCTCCATTCATTCTACCTTCAACATTTTAAAAATACTGTTGCTGTAATTTCTGCTTTACTTTGTATGTTTTAGTTTTTTTCTTTAAAATTCTTTTGCTCTTAACTCTTTCGAGTCTTCTCCATCAGTTATTGGAATGCCGTGATACAACCGTGACTGGCAGGGTGGTCGGAATTTGAACGTCATCATCGTCAATGTTGTCACGACAGGGAACCTGACAAGCAGCAACAACTTGAATTATGCAGGTGGCTTCAACTAAATGTCAAGTTAAATAAACGCAACCGACAAGGCAGGCAGTCAGCCAAAACACCATGACTTATTTATGTTTTTACGCAATTATTTCCGTAAAAAGATGCAGAGAGCAAAAAAAAAACGACTGGAAAAAAATACAAATAATTACAACGAGGTACGCAAATATCTTCTTTAATTTGCGGCATGCAGCTGCTGCTCTTTTTTTATGCTACCGCCAGTAATGTATTCGTCAGGTTGTTGGATAATTTTGCTAAAAGTTTAGCCAATATTATGCGGCAATTACTTTGCAACTTGTTGGTGAATAAAATTTTTAGTGCCATTTAGAAAATAGGCTGAAAATACTAAAATAGAACTATGAAAAACGACATCAACATCAATTGAATCACAAGACATTTTCATTATTAAGCGCCTAGGAACTCCGCAGTGACAACTCAAACTCATATGGATTTTTATTTAACTTGGCAAACTCATAACTTGGTTAATCACATCACTATAACAAAAAAAAAAATCAAAATATGTAAGGTAAAGGGTTAAAAAGAATGTCTATTTGTAAGAGGCTAAATAAAAACTACCACTAGAATGTCTCGTCTCATATTTGAGTTAATAAAAAAAATAAAATAATACATAAATTTAAGTAATTTCTACTGAATTTCGTTATCCCATGATAAGTGACATGGACAATGGTTGATGATCAACATCAGAATCAGTAGGCAGTAATTCCCATAATGCGAACATCTACGGTTGGTCATCAAGGAACATTAATTTTTGCTGCTGTTGTTATTGCGAGTATTGTTATCCGCATTGTCAGCCTGTAATTATGATATGAACAACAACAGCAACAACAATAACAATGGCACAAACAACTCATGCAATCTTAAGTCTTACACTCAGTGAGTCAGTCAGTCAGATTTTTTACTGTGCTGTTTGTTGATTCGCTTACTGCCCTTATAGTATTTTATAGGTTATTTATATTTCCAGTGATTTTTTGTACGTTAATCTCTGCTTTTCAAGTCCTTTAATATAATGATGAAGGATCCGCGCTCATTTGTTTTTATGACATTTCATTTAATAAAATTATGATGAAAATGCGTTGAGTGTATCAAGTGAGTCAGCATTGTGTGTAAAGCTATATTAAGTATAGTGTTACCAATACGTTGCAATTTGCAAAAAAAAAAGTGAATTTTTATAAAATTGTTCACAAGTCAAGCGAAATTTTCACAGAAAAAATAATAGTGAGCACAAGGTCATGGATAAAAGGATATCTCCCATTCTCGAAAATGATTCATTTGTGTTCTCTTGTAGAAAGAAGCTGCTGAGCGCGATGGTTTTTTTGTGGCAGTCTATTGAATAGTAATGATTTTTCCAATTTTTGAATTATATCATAAAACAGACCAATGAATAAGAATCGAAACGAAAAGCTACACTAATCGACATTAGTCCAGAAATGCCAGTTTCATATTATTCATGTGATTTGTGTCCTATCGGATCAACATTTTATCAAAATATTTGTACAAATTCACCCTAGGCCAGAAATTTCGTTCCACAATTCTTCAAATAAAGATCTTAAAGAAGATAATAATTTAACTAGTCCTTAAATCAGTAGTGTACCGAGAACATTGCGAGCCCGGGGCAAACACCTTATTTGCCACCCCCTACCAACAGGTAAATACTGAGTGTTCTTCAAATTCAAAAAATTTTGTTTATTAACCCATATAGTACCAAAATATTCAGCATACTTTTTTTTAAAAAAAAAGTTGTAATGAGGTGGTAAATTGAGTGGAAAAAATGGCGGAAAATAAGTTTGAGGTCGATCGGAAAGTACACTTAGCGAAAATTTTTTTTTAATTTATTCAGCCTGACCTAATCGAAAAATGTTATTTCTTCAAGATTTTGAATTTTTTATCGCTTTGCCTACTCAAAAAATTTGACATCATCAAAAATAAAATTTGCCAAACAGCCATCCTGAAAAGTGGCCATTGATTCGTATACGCATCACCATAGTTGAGTGCAATATAAAGCTCACCTAAGCAATCTGGATATATAATTTTTATTGTTGAGAATAACATTAGTCCTTTTGAATCTATTCTGTGTAGGTTTTGTCCACATTTGATCAATTTTAATATATTTGCTTAGTTTTCAAAAAAGTATACAAAACAATTGTTCTTTTTAAACTCCCACTTAATCCTTAAAAGTGGGCGTGGCACGAGAAAATAAATTTTTAAAGAGAATCCAATGCATTAAACTTTAATATAAAAAATAAAAGCTTTCGAATTTTTCGTTATATTATAATGAAAAAAATTTACAAACATGAGCAATTTTCGTTATTCGTTATGGGTTAATAAAAGATCCTCACTTTTGCTCCTCGAAAACTTAAGCAAAATGATATATAAGTAAGTGTTTATATCACATTGAATGCCAAAATGAGCTTCAAATTCTCTAGAATTATTTGCATTTTCTAAAAAAAAGGATTACGTTTACAAAATATCGTAGTTATGCTAAAACACAAAATTTTAATTTCACATAACATTTTGAAGAATTATTAAAAATTTCCTTAAAAAAACAGAAAAGTTGATGAATAAAAAAAAACCTTGGCAACACGGTTTTTATTTGGTTTAAGGAAAAATAAAAATTGCAGCTGTAATACGGTAATGCGATCATCATGGTAGAATGATGTCAAGTAATAAATTAAAAATGATGCCAAGTGATAAATATTTGGACGCACCAACCAGGTATTGTGTGAGGATTAATTTTGAAAAACAGCAGTACGAAGGAGATATTAGCTCTGTAGCAGCGTAAAATTTAAGCTGGATATTTAATTGACTTGCACAACTTGAGTGCAATTTAACAGAGAACAGATGTTGCAGGTGCTTTTCTGGCAATATTATTTACGCATAATAAAAAGTTAAAAATTTCAATAGGTGAACGAACAGTCTCTTGATAATAGCAAATACTTTTATTTTGGCACATGTTGCTGTATGGTAGAAGAATGTTTTAAGATAAAAAAAAAATCTGAAAATACTTTTGTACTTTACATGTTAAGAGCCCTAAACCTGTCAAAATATTGATGGTTACCAAAACACCCTAAGCGCATACATTTCAATCATGTGTGCTACTACTTACAAGCATCCAGAAGTACCTATTTAGATTCAGCTCTGGCAAGTGTAGGCATGCATCATCATCATCAACAACATTAAAGTTTGCAGACATCGATATTTATTTATTTTTTGTATTTATGTATAACTCATTCCACGTTGATATATGTATGTATGTATGTATTTGTACAAATGTTCCTGTGTTTATGCTTGAGTAATATTTGTCTGACTGTCAGTCTATTTGCTTGTTTATCTTTCTACTCTTAATGGTGAAGAAAATGTGATTCGATTTGAGACTTAATACAGCCTAGACAGATACTATAACCATAAAATATACTTGAAAATACATTCATTAAGTTTGTACCGTAGCACACGCATCGATGTGATGTGTTTAATGCAGTCAGTGTTCTTTCTTTATGGGAATTTTATTTTGTTAATTCCAGGAATATTTTGCAGTAAGAAATTTTTGCTTTTATTTTTGTTCTGAATTTTCTCAATAGAAATTGAGTTGGATACATTTTTCTATTATTTTGAGGAATTTAAATTTTATTGCAGTCCAATTTCGATACTTGAAATGTAAACTATTTTATATTTTGATTTGGTTATTATTTTTTATATCTTTTTGTGAAATTTTCAATTATGCCTAGAAATTTTGTTTTATTTTAATATACCTATGTGCACTTTGGAATGTGATCTGTTATTGAAATTTAATTTAATTATTACAATTTTGTAAATGTCTTCATTACTTTAAGCTTTTATACATTTTTTGAACTTAATTCAAATGTCAAATGACACTAACCCCCGTATTACGTAAGGCGGCGCAAGTGAGTGACTGCTTTTCGTTTGCCTATATCTAGAAAATCGAAAATCAGAAAATTTACTATAACGCAAAAAAAATCAGTTTTTCGTTGTTTTGTTTTTTCGTTTTTCATACGAATTGTACTAAAAATCAAAGTAAGTGCGCGGTTCGCGGGTTTGATCTGGGAAGCTGAAATTTTGAGAGAATTCTTCAAATCCGATTCTATTATATAGGCATTAATGACCGCAAATTAAAAAAAAAAAATACCTCCTTCGGGTGTATTTTTTCCGCATTTTTAGTCACACGAAAAATGTGGGCGTGGTTTTACAACAGTGTGTGGCGACCCCTATTCAACTAAAAAAGCCAAAACGCTATATCTTGGCACCTAAAGCAGACTTTTTCTACGTTTTAGTAAGTCGGTTTTTTCGTTAAATTTCAACGGAATTGGACATAAACTCTGTCCGCGCTGTTTTCAGGTTTGAGCTAGGAAGCTCAAATGTTGGGACAATTATTTTTATTCCTCAAGCTATAATATAGGAAAAAATAAGCAAAATCCCTGTCCTAAAGTTTGAAAAAAAACACCCTAATATTTATATAAAATTATCTAACTATAAAAAGCAAAAAACAAATAACCTGAAGGCAAATCAAGCATCGAATTCAAATACAGCGACCCAAATTCATCTAGTCCATCTAGCATTTGTAATTTGAAGTACTGGTTTGAGTGTGGCAACTCTAATGTCATTCGTATTATGAATCGGCGGTATTATTGGGCCATTTTTCTTTGCATATGAGGAAGGAAGATGTGTTACAGTGAATGAAAAACGTTACCGAAATCAGACAGAATTTATTTTCAAGAGGATGATACGCCGTATCCTACAAGCCATGCAACAATCGACATTTTCTGGATAAACAATCGCTTTATTGAGAGAAACGTTCGATGAAAACATCATCTTAAGATATGGTCCTGTTAATTGGCCACCAAGATCATGTAATTTGACGCCATTGAATTACTTTCTTTGGGGATATGTTAAATCACTTTTTTATGTCGACAAACACGAAACTATTGATGCTTTCGAAACCAACATAACTCGTGTTATTCAAGAAATACCGGCCGATATGCTCGAAAGATTTGTCGAATATTGGACCCACAGAATTAACCATTTAAGAACTAGTCGTGGGCAACATTTGATCAAAATAATTTTTACACATTGAGTTGTAGGAACCGAACTATCATTCCAAATAAAAGTTTGCATCAATTCATTGATTTTTATATATTGTGTTTAGAAAACAAAGTAGGAAGCTCTTATTGGATCACCCTTTATTACCAAACGTATTGATTGAATCAATTACATTATTGAAATACACTTTATTTAAAATAAGGCCAAATATTTATTTCGTTTACATAAATATGTACGTTAATCATTACTAAATCTTGGTATATATGTACTATTAAAGTGATTACAAATCAATAAGCTTGTGCGAGATCCAGCGCTGCTAATATATGCTGGATCGGCTTATAATGCTGAAGTTCATTACTCTACAAAAACATTTTCTATTTGTCCCACTAACCAAACAAATATGATAAAAGAGGAAATTCCAGACTTAAGCACAAAGCGCTTAAGGACCAATTACTTGAACAAAGCATTAATTTGAAATTGATTAATGAATTACGCGTTTTTCTATACACCCCAGTAATGTACACATTTAATATTCAATTCGTTATCCTTTCGTTTTTATTTTTTGTAAATATTCCACTTGTATTACTTAAATCCTTCATTCATTTATCTTGCTACTGCATAATACTGCTGCTGCTAGCTGACACTGTTGGTACTGTCTGCACTAGCTATTTTCACCACATACTAAATTGTCTTCCGTGATAACCCTGCTCCCTACAAAAAGAAACTCATTACTCTTCGGTTGGTGTGACATTAATGCTCATGTTTTTCGCTTTAACAAAACGAAATTGCGACAAAAAAAAACATATAAAATCAATAAAATTAATTATTTCATTCGTAGATTGGTTTCCTTTTCGTGTGAATGTCCTTCTATCTCATCATCGTCATTTTAATTGTAATAATGATAATTATAATCATTATTGGATTTTAAGCTGAAAGCGAAAATATTGCTACACATAATTTGTTATTCGTAATCACGCGCAATTGTAGCGTGAGGCGTGACGCGATGCGTTGCAATGCCAAGTGTTTAATAGCCCCCACAGCGATTCAAAACGGGCTGCCTGCTATGCGCGCTATATATCCGGCAGCAACTTCCTCTTCATTCTTCTTACGCTTGTGCTCCATTTCAATCTGTAGCCAATTAACGATTAATATCTTTTATCTGCCCGCGACAAATGTTTTCCAGAAGGACATATTTTAACGCCTGACTCGTTGCAGGCTTAAAAGGGATGCTGCTGCCTTAGCATATACAAACGTATGCATAAATATGTATACAAAATACATTAAAGGGATTAATGATTAAGCTAAAGGATAATTTATTTGTGAATTTCTGTTGTTGTGGCTATGACTGTAATTTTATGTTAGTAGGTGTTAAGCTAAAATTATTGATACATAAAAACATCGATGAAAAGAAATTATGATCGTTATTACAATAACAAGTTATTGAATACATTGAAAGAAAAGTTTTAAGCATTTTTGTAAATAACTTTTTACAAACATTTTTTATCAAAGTCAGAATTTGGAGAGTTAATTTATGTGTGGATGGTGGAAGTGGTGTGACAAGGCTTGATACAAAATTTGATATGACCAAAAGGTCTTTCCTATACATTTTTCCTTTACTAATCTTCGGTTAAGACGTGATTCCTAACACTGAAAAAAAAGCTTCTTCAAAGTTTTGCTTGTAGAAAATACAAACATTATAACACTATTTCTCAACGATATTTTCAATATCTGCAAAGATGTTGAAATGCATGGGTATGCTGACGACCTGTAACTTTATTTATCACGGCCAATCGGTTTAATTGAAGATATCGCATGTAGAGTGAATGAAGATATTGATAGTATTAGCAAATGGGCCTCCATTAATAAGCTGAACTTAAATCCATACAAGTCGCATGTCTTGCCAATCTCTAAAGCATTACTTTCCAATAATGATATGCCTCATATCTGTCTTAATGACAGCAGATTTCAATTTGTAAAAAAGGTTACTAACCTCGGCTTTACTTTAAACTGCTCCCAATCCTGCGAAGACCATATCAATGGTACTCTTAAGAAAGTCTATTACTCTCTACGAAACCTCAGAATGACAGCATCATTTATTCCGCTTGAAATTCGTAAACGTCTTGCTATTCAGTTAGAAATCGCCTTAATAACTTACAGGGGAATTATTTATAGTATAGTTGATGCAAATTCACTCCACAAACTGCAGGTGGCTTTCAATAACAAAACTCGCTATGTGTATGGTTTAAGAAGACTTGGTCATATTTCTGCATTTAGGACAAGCATTCTCAATTGCATTATCATGGATTACATTGACATTAGAAATCTAATATTTTTGCATAAAATTATATATACTAAAAATCCTTACAATCTTTTTGAAAAACTAGTTTTCTGCCAGTCTTCTAGAAGTTTAAATCTTATTCTACCTAATTTTAAATATCTAAATTCGTCTAGGTTGGTTTTTGTTAGTACTATTCGTTTAAGGAATTCTTTACCACGTACCATTAAATGTGTCTCTAACTGCAAAAGCTTTAAGCAATTAATTTTTCAACATCTGTCCTAAATTTTACTATATCTTTTTTTCCTTATCTCTTTTTCTCTATGACTTGAATTTAATTATTATTTAATTTTTATTTTTTTACTTATTTTTAGTCTATATATAAATGGGCAATGTCTAAACGGTTACACCACTTTTTCTCAGCCATAGCACAACATAATCGCTCAATTTTTTTTTGTTGGAAAGGTTGTGAAGAGAAGGGGGGACATGTATACTTTGTTTTTCAATAGTAGGCGGTGCCACGCCCCTAAAGAGGAATAATGTTTCTACGGCTAAACTAATGGACCGATTTTGATGAAATTTTGTTTGAAGATAGACTGAATCCTAAGAAAGATTATTAAAAGCTCTGATTTCTTAAAGAGGGCGTGGCATCGCCCCTAATGGGAAAAAGTGGTGTCACGGCTGTGGCACTACACCGATTTTGATGAAGTTGGTATGTAGATAGATTGAATCCTGAGTAAAAATATTTGTTTTGAGTGAGCGGTACCACGTCCCAAACTGGTAAAAATGTTTTACTACTAAACTAATCGACCGATTTTGATGAAATTTGATACAGAAGTAGATTGAACCGTAACCGAGGTAACGTATTTGCTTTAAAATGGAGGGTGCCTTAACTAATGGTCCGGTTTTAATGAAATTTGGTATGGATATATGTATATTGAACTCTAAGAAGGGATATATGTATATAGGGATAGGAAAACATTTTAGCATAATTTTTATTTAAAAGCGATGACAAAAATAGCTTTTTTTTATAACAGTTTTTTAATACCAAAAGCATTTTTAATGGTTGAATTTCAACCACCGGACGAACTCTAATAGAATTGATTGTTGATTATTTTGTTGTACCTGCTTAAAAGATATATATTCTTATGAACTAATTTTTTGTTAATAAATGAATGAAATGAATAATTTTAGACATCATTCATTAAGCATGCAAAGTAAGTTCTTTGAATCAAATTTTTTGCCTCTTTGATTTTTATACCTCAAATTCGCTGTGTAATTATAGTTAAAACTTAATTACTGTTTTTAATAACTTAATTAATTATGATTGAAAGTGCTGTTTTTCAGAATTTTCATTGCGGCCAATTTTTAATTTAAATCCATTTAATTTTATGTGAATGATTTTTTATTTTTTCAAATTCGCACCACATAATTTGTTAATTGCAGCATTTTTTTAAACGACGCCATTTTGTTTCTTTAATTAAATGGTGGTTTTTTACAGTTGTTTTTTTTTATTTTTTCATTTCAATTTTGTATTCCATAATTACGTGTAGGGCTTGCGGTTAATTGAGATTTTATGAGAATTGACATTTTTGCTTCGGAAATTTTATTTTTCATATTAAAATTCATAATAAAATCGAATTTACTAACTTTATGAATATAAAAGGAAAGTTTGAATAAAAATACAAAGAGAAAAAATAATTTAATTAAATTTGTTATATACGTACCATTCCAACTTCACTTGAATATTCATTTGTTTGTAAATTTCAATTCAAGCGTAAATAAAATGCCGTAAGCCCTCTTAAATAACCGAAATATTTTTTTTATTATTTTTATAAATTTGATTTTTTTTTTTTTTGGAAAAAAAAACGAAACATATGTATTTTGTTTCACATTAAATTATTGATTTTCACTTAGGCAACAACTAAACAAAACAAACAAAATGCTCAGCATGTGCGTCGTCCTTTTAGTCCTTTATGAAAAAAGGAATTATTTGTGTATTTTTGTTTTGCTTAAACTCGTAGTGCATGCATGATGGACGCTTGTCATGCATGATAATCGCCAGTCAAATTTTTTCCCCATTTCTATTGTTTTACAAAATATATGGTTATTTTATATTATTTATGTATGTAAGTCATAAAATGTTTATTTATTAATCTGCATTAGTGATGGCATATGAACTATTCGCGAATGTTCTCGATTCAGAGTTGAATAGTATATTTTATGTGTCGAGCGTACTTTGTTTTTAATTCCTCAAAAAGTAACAAAAAAAAAGAGAACAGTTTTCAGCATTAAAATAATGGACGAAAATGGCAAACCTGTAGAAATTATAGCGTCAGCCTTTTATTTAAAACAATGTTTCATTACACAAAAAAAAGTAAGTGTAAGAGGCAGATCTTTTTGTTACAGCACTTAATACTTGGTAGCTGAATTTCTTTGCTTAATTTTATTTTAAAAAAAATATTATAATTTTTTTATTTAAGTGATTTTTCGTCAGGCAGATTGCGATTATTATAAAGATTATGCCATTAGAAACGAGAGAAACAACATCTGCCACTTCTTTATAGCTACATTTAAAAATTGCAATATTACAAACATGTGAATAAGAAATTGAGTACTAAATTATTTTATCGCGTCTGCCTCTTTGCTGACTGATTCTATTACTTATAAAAAGCATAAGCAAAATTTAGGAAAAATGAAAGCATACGAGCTGATTTTTCGAAGGCAGACGCTTTTTAACACCACTTTATTAATTTAAATTATATTAACAAAGTTTTTTTTTTTTTTTCATTTTGTTATTCATAAAACATCTATACTACGCATGCTCAAATAATATCAGAGGCAGACGCGATAAACTAACTTAATAGTTTTTCCTTTTGCAATTTCAAAACTCATTTTTTTTAAAAATCACTACTTTTAGTTTTTCGAATTTTTATCAATGTGAGCTATATTACATATCAATACCAACGACGATCAAATCATATGTGTATGTACATTGAAACTCCCACCGTCGTAGTATTTTTGTCCGGTTATTGGACCGTCCGGCTATCGGAATTAATTTTGTATGGAAAAGTTAGTGAGTGTCGCTGAAATATGTCCGGTTATGGGAGCTGTCCGGTTATGGGGGCTGTCCGTAATGGGAAATTTCACTGTACCTAAAATGTTCACCAGCTCCTAAATTATATGATTTGGCCAAAAATTGTCTGATTATTAATAATTTAAAGACATTTCCATATTAACAGAAACAACTTCGAAAAATTGTTTTGTAACTTTTTTGGCTGGAATTATCCTTGACTACAAAAATCTGCCCGATAGTATCACTCCAAAATTTGCAGTTGAAGAGAAATAAATGCTTTTTATAACCAGAATATTCGATATTTTCTAAGTGACACCGACTGATACCGACGAAAGTACTGAAAATGCCATCGCAATCAAAAAAATATTTAAACATGTAGCTTACATTGGAAAGTTCTCTCACGCTTCATAAGTGAATAATTTAATAAATTCGTTAAAAAGGTACAATGGCCATATACTTTGCGCTGTAGATCCTTTTCCTCACATACAACTTTTATAAGCATTTAATGGAATGATATTTTGACGCATTTTAATATCTTAGGCACAACCTAAGAAACTATATAAACGTGCAGTAAGAAGCCAAGCAACGTCACTGTAGACATGTTTGAAGTTCTTCTTTTACTAAATAATCTCCTTCATAAGCTTACCCGATTCTTTGACAATTAGCACGCTTAAAAATGTGCTACTTCATGATAGACTAAAATAGACTAAAATTTTTTGTTATTTAGTGACAACAAAAGGAATTTCGTCCTTTCTACGCCCACTCCTAACACATATGTACGTGCGTTACTTAAAAAAACGCGCCATACTACATGCAATTAAGAAAGCAATTTCAATAAGGAAACTAAACAAAATAACACAAAAGATAATTAAACACACTCAAACCTTAGCACAAAGATACACATTCATGTATACACAAAACTACTACATACATAATTGGGAAATTGGCAAAGCTCTATTCAAATGAAGAGCGCGAATGGCGAATTACAAATATACGAAAAAAGAGCGTTACACACTCGCAAATACATGACTTACTAATACAACAATGGCATTGCACGTAAATTCAAATGAATGCAACGCTATCACACAAAAATTAAAAAAAAAGAAACCTTACAGAATGAAGTCAAATACACCCAGTAGTGAAAAGTCCTTGCGAAGGAGCAGTAATTTCGAACTGTATTTTTTTTTTTTCATGTGAAAATATCGCGAAAAAAGCCTTGTAATTTACTACCTTTTGAGTGGAATGTATTAAAGTCGGTCTTCCATGGAAGAGGGGAAAGGTCCGTCACGTTCGTTAAAGTGTTGTCACTTTGCTAGCATTGTAGCTGATTTGCTGCGCTGAAGTCTACATTATTGCACACCTCTAAGTCCACAAGAGTTTTTTTTTTATATAACGCTTAGGCCAAACGTTATTGGTGCCATGTCAAAGCACCCACCAAAAAACGGTTATAGTTCCCAACCATTACTTATGAACATCTTTGGGAGAGAACTCGCTCAATTGTCTACTGGGAAGGAGATTCTTTTTACTAATTGCAATGTGGGAGCCCAATTTTGAGGCTCTATGCTCTGTAAGGAGACAAAGGACACAAGGGATGTCTGGGCTAGGTGTATGCTTAAAAAAAAGAAAGTCAGCCAAGTGATGTGTTGCAGATGCATTGAAGTCAGAATTCGTCGAATTGCATGTGAGTAGGTAACGAAACGAAACGAAATTAAACTAACGCTTTTTTGCACAAATTTTTAGCATGAGTAGCAACAGCATCAAGATTGTTGCCTGCACCGCTTTTGTTGTAATTGTTGAGTCACCAACCAATTCAACGTTGATGTAGCAGGCAACGAACCAGAAGGAGAATTTAGCTTTTTCAAATTCTTATACACGTAGCCACACACACAAACACACACGCCCAGTGACAAAGTGAGTGGGTCGTTCCAATTAAACGTCACCTAAAAGTATGCAATGTGCTGAAAAAAGTGTGTCTTCTGTGCAAAAAATTAAAAAAAAAAAAGCTGAAAAAAAACTTTTAGCAGGTAGGAGCGCGAATTTCTTTCAATTTTTTGCTGTTCCTCAGATTTGAATACCTCATCGCACAGTGATTTGAGCATTATTCAGCCAGTGGGATGAAATGGTAAAGGTTCTTTCAAATGATGCGGGATATCATTAAACTTTTTTTTTTTTTTTATAAATATGTAATTTGAATTCGCCATCTTTTTACATTTTAAAAGCCAACAATTGCAAGTTCTACTCAAATACTCTAAGCTATAGGATTATAATAAAAAATATATCAAACCCTTGTGTAACTAAGCATTCTATCGGGTTAAAGTACGTCTATGTAGACATTCACACAACATGACACTTTTTTCGCATTAAGTCGATTATTATGAAGATTTCCCTCTCCTGTCCCAATATTGTTAAACGCAATAAATAAGATATGTTATTCATAACAACCAAATTAACGATCGTAAACAGATTTGTTTTTACATCAGCAGTTACTAGTTTATACAAAACCCTCGAGTATTCTCGTACAATCTTGAAATCCGCCGAACTTTTCATTTGGCAATGCTAACTTTGTCAAAAATATATCTTGTTCTCCAGTTTTTAGCACTTATTTGACATAGCATAGGTGTCTTGCATTCATCTTAAATAGACTGTTTGCTATTTTGTACGTGATATGCCAAATACTCGCTCTATCTATTGCGAATCTGTTTGTTTGACGTATAGTTCCGCTTCTAAACTATGTTTATATTATTTTGGTTGGTTACTTGCTTACTACTTACCATTTTAGCCCACTTGTTTTTTCATTTATTTTTCGCAAGAAAGTGGACTTAATTTGCTGCTGTAAAATTGAAAGTTTGCTTGGAGCTTACGAGAAGCCTAATTTTGCTGGGGACTATCTTGGTTTATAAACATATGTGCGTTTGTGATAATAGAACATCATAGTGTCTTGGTAAGAATAAAATTGTTCTACAGTGGTTACAGAGAGAGAAAAACCGCCCGTTCTTATTTTGCTATTTGGGGATAGAGTTTATTCTAACCAGCCAGATAAGTCATTCTTCTACTTAATGGTACATATATCACATATATGGAAGTTTAATACGAAAGTATAATATACGGAATGTAAATCCAAATTTAAAGTTAGTTCAGCAAAACTTATTTTTGACCATAACATTCAATATAACAACATTTTTTGCAGCAAATATCAACTAAGTATCATTGTTATAAACTTTCCTTGCTATCAATTCACTGTACAGTAAACTATTCGCTGTTAATTAAAATTGTAACAAGTACAAACGTTACTATCTAACCCAATCTAAACCGTCAACGTTCTTCTTCCTTCCATTCACCATAAAATACAATCAGTTCGTTGACAGTGTGTCGTCTTCTTTTGATCACATGCTAACATACCAGCTGCTTGGTCGCCTGCCTCACTTTCAACCCAAAAAAAAAAAACGTAGTCAAAAGCGCAGTCAACTTAACATGACACAGCATATGAATTTAGAAAGGAAATCGCAGAAAAAAATCTTTTTTAACAATTTAGGAACTCACACGCCCTCAACCTACGCCCCAGCAAACGACCCGGGCGCATTCATTCATTTAATTAACAAACGACTATGATGACATGCAGTTTGTGCACCATGAAGCACAGAGCACAAATACTTCCACATGCATACAACGAAGGCGCGCACTAGAGAGGAATTTAATGGCTGGCTGTGAGTCTGTGAGCAAGAGCATCTTTTCGTCGTCATTCGTTTGCCATTTTTTAGCTTTTAGTTTTGCAGTTTTTTTGCTATTGGGAGCTGCTTTGTTTCCAACTTTAATTATGAATTTAGTGCTGCATGCAAATGAAATAATTATATGAAATTAGTTAAACGTGACATGGAAATACACTCAGTTCAACTGAATGGTAATAATGAATAGTGGTGGAGTATACTTAGCTGCACCAAAGTTCTTTCAATTTTTGTATTCATTGATGTATAGAGGATCAAAAGTACTATTGTTGGCTCCAGCTTTAAAATTTATTTCATGTTATATATTTTGCTCAAGTTGTGAAGCTGCATAACATGTTATTATACATTGAATTAAATTCATATTTACATATACACATACATATAACCAATTTTAGCAAATCTAAAGAAGGTCATACGCACTCTATCAGAAAAAATAAGATAAAAACTTTCTGAAACTAAATAAATGACGGCAAAAGTATATACAGTTTGAAAGATATGCAACTAAGAAGTCATTAGCTATGGTCGGGTCGGTTGCAGAATTGTATTTTGCACAAAGGGACTCTATCTGAAGTTCCCGTATAACAGGCTAGACAATACGACATTAGACGGGCCTACACATGAAAAACTACGAGCTTAGCTTTGATACATGATTTATTTTCCAGCGGCTTGTATCCATTCCTGAAACCATTTTCCGGAAGCTCTTCAAAATACCCAACAGCTGCAAGTGCTTCTTCATTCGATAAAAAACGGTTTTCACGCAGAAACATTTTGAAGTGAGGGTATAGATGGAAGTTGGAAGGAGTCAGATGTGGTGAATAGGGTGTATGCTTCTACAATTCATACTTCATTTGGGTCTGTCGGTTAAAGCACATTTT
Organism: Tricholauxania praeusta; assembly: GCA_949775025.1. Taxonomy (NCBI): domain Eukaryota; kingdom Metazoa; phylum Arthropoda; class Insecta; order Diptera; family Lauxaniidae; genus Tricholauxania; species Tricholauxania praeusta. The sequence goes on along the minus strand of OX459029.1, from coordinate 35,109,010 downwards.
TGAGCAGGTGCATTGTTATAATGATACATGATTTTATTCGCCAGAGCAGGTTTTTCCTTACGAAATTTTACATGCAGCTGGACCAAAAGGTTGAAATAATATTCTCCTATTATTGTTATACCAGTTAAGAGATACTCGAACAAAAAAAATTCCTTTGGCATCCTAGAAAACAGATCTCATATCCATTTTAGAGCCCCCTTACCTGCTTTGGAGCGGAACAACCTCTTACAGTCAACTCAGTTGTTTATTGTCGCGTTTTAGGATCATACACAAACCGATGAACAAAATTAATTTTGTTTTGTGTTAAATGCTTCAAATATTCTTGAGAAAGTTTAACTCGAATACAGCACACATCTTGCCATTAGTTTCTTGTACCCGAAACATTAGTCAAGATCTCATGTACTGAACCGTTTGAAATGCGTATGGTCTCAGCTAGTTCATACTCAGAACGCCGATTACCAGATAAATATTTGTTTCAAAAATATGTTCATATGTACTATAAACAAAATGCAAGAAACAATTAACAAATTGTGTTACATAAATCTTACAAAAAATCAAGGACACTCAGATTATAATCGGCGTTCTACCATTATCAAATCCTTTACTTGGTCATCCATTTTTTGAGAAGTAATGTTATTTAAATGACTTTCACGTCCTTTATCGACAGTGATGACACTGACTTAACGTTTGAAATCAGTTAAATATCCATCCGTTTACTTTTATACATGAAGGGGTATCCTTCCCCATCCTTTCCCTTCGTGAATTTCTTTCACAGATAAACCTTTTTTATACTAATATTTAATCACTGGATGATTTAGAAGTGTTTTCATCTTTTTAAAAAACTATTTGACAGATCAGCATGAAACGTCACATATACATATGAGAAGCTTATGAAACTTATTGCCTAGCTAGATATTAAGTCAAAAGTGAATATATCAACTAATTATTTTCTAGTCCTATGACACGGATAAAAAAGTTCTTAGGCAAGTGACAGGCAAAGAGAAAATCAAATCAATAAAAAGAGAAGCCCAAACTCAAGGCTCGTGCGTGTAAATAAGCTAGCCATAATCACATTTTCAGTTTTGGTTCGAAAAGTTCCAGTTCAGACCCATTCAAATTTTTGGTGAAAGCCGATAAAGCTTGAGAACTAAAACTTCCATAAGAAAAACCTAAGCATCGAATAATCATCCCCAACTAAAACTTTTAAAAAAAATCTCAATAATGCTTTTTTCCATCCATAAAGTTCCCCTTCAAAACAATCCCTTCAAAACAAAAAGTATTCACTTTCGTTCTTCAGTAAAAATTAAGACAAACATTTATAATCGCAAAATGGCAAAAGAGAAAAACACGTGGGTGTCAAAATCTGCTTTCGCAGCACGTCCTGTGATGACAGCTTAGCAAACACACTGCGCGTTGATGAGGCAGACACACAAATGTCAAGCACAAGAACAGCAACGGCAACAACATCAGTAATACAGTAATGACAACATGTAGGAGTATATAATTCCAGCAGACCCCAACAAACAAAACCAAGCCCAAACGCAACATCAGAATCAACAACAAAACAACAATCAAGCGATACAACACACAAAAGCAAGAAATCATTATCTCCCAGACGTAGAGACAGAGTGAGTGGAGTCATAACAACATGACACAACAAACCATGCAAATTGTTCCAGAGTGAAGAAGCAGCAAATCGCCGGTGTGGACGTAAGTAACAACAGTTGATGAAGTTGAAGAAGAGACAGACAAGCATCAGAGATGCATTTAATAATCAAGGTTTGTAACGCAAGGAAAACAGTGTAATCTCGGAGGAACACCGTGGAAGGGGGAAGTAGAAGTGCACGAGTGGTACAAAAGGGCTCAAAGATCAAACTCATAATTTATATAATGGAGAGGATGTAGTGAATAGAGTCAGCGTCACAGCGCAACTATGACTATATGAATTCTATGATGTTGTTGTTGTGACACATATCATGCCCCATATACGTTTGTATGGTGAATGCGAATAGGATTTATATGCGTAGGGAGTATGGAATGGAGTGTTGCAAAAAGAAGCAAAAAATTTTCCTTTAAGTTCAGATTTTGCAATTTTTACTTTTGAGCTTATATTATAGATGGGTGTATCTGGAGGCCGATTTTATCTCACATCTCGGCGAATTTTTTCATTAAATCGCGCTATAGATATAGAGTCAGCCACTCCTTTTTCAGCGCATATAGGCAATTTTCTGCTCTGCCTACTCAACGTCCACTATCTTTGAAATATTCTCCTTATATCTTGCGATGATACAACCAAGGAAGCTAACACTTCTTCTAATTCAATATTTTGAAAAATTAAGAAAGTCATGATCTTCTTTACCTTCATCTTCTCATAAACAGCCAAAATGTTTGCATATTCCTTAGCCAAGAAAAAAATTTGACTTGGAAGGTGGAAACCAGTAAAGTCCTAGTCGTATACCTTGCCAATGGATGTGCCATGTATTCTATGTGAGGAGTCTGCAATCGAATATGTTGTGGCATCTTCGAGAACTTAAAATAAGAGTTACCTTAAGAACTCGTATTGCTTTTAAAGTTCAGCGTTTTAATGTTGAGCCTTTAAAAAGGATTAAGTTTTTGCTCTTGGAGTAAAATTGATTTACTAAGCTAACAACTGGGGCTAAAACACAAGACCTTCTAATTATGTGCCAGAAAGTGAAGTTCGAAGAGAACATGTTTTATGCAGCTTTGCAAAGGAATTTCTCGCTTCGTGGAATTTTTCTTCTTCACGTATGTTGCTGATATTTGAGAGAAGCTTTTTGATAATATATCTTCGGCTTTCACAGTTCATCTAAATGGTCACAAACTTTCAATTGCAACCCATGATTCCCGGAAAGTATACAGCTTATGCAGTCTTTCTTTTCCTCAGTATTTGGTTGGTTTGGCGGTGAAAGATTGTTGTTGTTGACGCTGTGGTAGTTAAGCCTGACGTAGTGCGCCTATATTTATACCAACGCAAATTTCTTTTTAAGTCCTTTGTCAAAGGAATTACCTTTCGTTCTCTTTAAAATGCCAAACAATTTCCTGGGATTTTCAAAAATTGCTGTACTTTTCCATTTGAAATAGGCATCAAACAAGACAGTGTGCACTCACTCGCTTTCGGAACAAGATGTGTACAAACCATTACTATTTCAACGAATTACGTATATGACGGTTGAAAAAAACCTTTTATCTGCCTTGTATATTTTCTCAGATAAATATTAATTTTTCAATCCTACTTATGAAATAAACTATTTTGCACCATTCTACTGAGAAGCAGTAAAACCGTAATCAAATTCAGCGAAAACGACATTGTCGCGGGTACTCTTGCTGATGATAATGATGAACGTACATATGTATGAGCAACGAACGTTCATCACCATGAGGATTACGTACTAAAGGTAATGTACTGCATAGAGCTGCTGTACATGGCTGCTGGAACGGATCTTTGGGCGCGTAATTATTTTCTAATTAAAGACGTGCATGCATGCGAGCCTGGTTGCTCATTCGCTTGGATGTTGTTGGCGGACATTGATGTAAATTATGAGCTCCACCTAACCACAAAATTAACATGAGAAACACAAAGTATAAATAAGACCGGCGCGCAAAATGCGTGTGTGGTCGGATATAGAGATGTGTGGCGTACAGGCACAATCTCTTGTAGCTAAATAGACTAAAAATGTAATGGGGAGCAGCAAAAAAATCAAGCACTATTTAGGTTAGCGTTTAAGTTATGATATGCGCTCACTTTTGTTTGTGAGTATAACAAGAATTTTTAGTTCTACACAAGTAACTTAAATTTTTTCATGTTGAATGTAAAAAATGATGTTTACATAGAGGGTTCTATTTTTGAGAAATGAACATTAAATAGCTTCCAAAATAATGTGAAATTAGCAAAAAAGCCAAAGGAATGTGACAAAAATAGCCTTTAACGGAACCTGCAATATTGTGGTTTATTTCATGAACATAAAGAATAAAAAAAAAATTACATTCGCATTTAGTAAGTAGGTCGTTACATGAACAAAAAATAAACTGCGATATGGAAAAACCATATGAGTATTGCAAAGTCATTGCAACTTTCCATTAGAAATTGAATGTGCTGCATAGTACAAGTATAAAAAAACGAGTCTTTCAAAGATAAACGACCCTTACTTCCCAACTTTAATTAGGCGCAAAAATATGCGCTAATGAGAAGCACTACGAGTACATTAAAATGCGCATGCAAAAATATAAAAGGAAAACTGAAAAAATAATCCGAATTGTAGGCAACAGTTATTGTAACGGATACGGACTGTGTAAATTTGTTAAATGTATAAAAATGTGATAGTTGACTTATGCGTTAAAAGCTTTAATTTATAGCAGGTTTACTAAGTATTTCGAAGTTTAAGGAAAGAAAAAAGTTTTTTTTTTGTTATTTTTCCAAAATTTAAGGTTGATTTGGCTAATTTTAATGAGCTCAACAGAAAAATTATAATGACACTCAGCGCGCTGCGTAAAAAAAAACGATGTTTTTAAGAGTTACAAAAGTTCGTTCATGATTTGTGGTTGCCATTCATATTTTATCGAAAATCAAAATGTATTTCAAGGTATCAAATAGTTTCGAAAATTTTGATACTTCTCGAATAACATCAAATATATAGTATCGCAGAAGATTAAAGAATTTTAGCACTGGGAGAGTACAGCAACAATTTCACTTTGAAAAGTACGAAAAGTATAATGAATTGAACTTAAAAATATTCGGAGGACCGGAAAAAAATGTAAAAATTCCGAAACTGTACTTTAAAGTTGCGAAATCACCCCATATCTTATAGTCGCCGATCACGTGTTTCATAATTTCTAATGTACTGTGATTTGCTTAAAAGAATGCCGTAAATCGAACTCGAGATATCTGCATTTTTTTAAATTAACAGAACTGGCATAATTTGAAATATTCTATAGATTTTTCTATCATTTTCAAAAATTCAAATTATGTCAGGTCTGTTAATTTAGAAAAATGCAGATATCTTGGTCTTGAAATAAGATAATGGGTATGCGGTTTTGGCATTAATTTAAGCAAATAACAGTATATTAAAAATGATGTACCAAGGGATCGGCGGCAACATAATATTTGAGGTGTTGCAGCTAGAAAGTGGAAAATCGGTACTTTTCAACTTTTGTCCGGTCAATTGTCAATTTTTTTATAAGAAAGAAAGAAGAAGAAGAAAAACAAATCACGGATTGGAATTCTCCGATCGATAGTTTCCCGAAAATCTTACCAAATTTGTTGGAAGAATTTATAACGTCTGTAACTTGCACCATTTTTTAAATCAATATTTTGAAAAATGGATTGTCTACATAAAACAGAGGGCAGTTTTCAATACTAATCTTGATCCTAGTAAAAGGCTTTGTACAGACATAAAAGACTACTGTAATACGCTGGATTTTATTTTTTTTTTTTTCCTTTATTATAGCTTGAGGAAAAAAAATAATTGTCCCAACATTTCAGCTTCCTAGCTCAAACCTGAAAACGGCGCAGACAGGGTTTATGTCCGATTTCATTGAAATTTAACGAAAAAAACCGACTTACTAAAACGTAAAAAAAGTCTGCCTTAGGTGTCAAGAAATACCGTTTTGAGATTTTTAGTTGAATGGGGGTCGCCACCCACTGTTGTAAGACCATGCCCACATTTTTCGTGTGACTAAAAATGCGAAAAAAATACACCCGAAGGAGGTATTTTTATTTTTTTTAATTTTCGGTCATATGTGCCTATAATGGAATCGGGTTTGAAGAAAATTCTCCCGAAATTTCAGCTTCCTAGATCAAACCTGCGAACGGCGCATCCATTTTGTTTCCTAGTACAATTCATATGAAAAACGAAAAAGCAAAACAACGAAAAACAAATTTGTTTTAGCGTTTTAGTAAACCGCAAATTTTATTAAAAACGTAAAAACGTTTTTTTCTTACTAGAAGCGTGACATCGCCTACTCAAAAGAAATATCTTTATTAAGGATTCAATCTAGCACCATACCAAATTTTTTCAAAATCGATGACGCGGTTCAGCCGAAACAGCGTTTTTTCCTATTACGGGTGATGCCACGCCCCATTTAAGAATTCAGAGCTTCTAATTACTTTTTTTATGGTTCAGTTCTCCAAACCAAATTTTATTAAAATCGGTTCATTAGTTTATCCGTGGCAACGTATTTTCCGTTAGGGGTGTGGCACCACTTACTATTGAAAAAAAAAGTATACACTGCACTCCCTCTCTTCACAGCCTTCTTACAAAATAAAAATTTAAGTGATTATGATTATGGCGGTTTACCAACTGCCTATTTATACATAGATATCTATATGTAGGCGCCGTGTTATGGTCGCCATTTCCTTAAAATGCGGCATGTGGCCGCCGCGGCTGGCTCGAATAAAGCCAATTCTACAGGTCCAATTTTGAACCACTTTTTCGAGCATATGGGGCCGTATGTCGGCAATAACGCCACGAATGTTGGCTTCCAAGTCCCCTAACGTTTCTGGTTTGTTGGCGTAGACGAGCGACTTCACATATCCCCAAAGAAAATAATCCAATGGTGTCAAATCACACGATCTTGGTGGCCAATTGACAGGTCCATTCCGCGAAATTATGCGCTCATCGAATGTTTCCTTCAATAAATTGATTGTGACGTGCGCTGTGTGGCATGTAGCGTCGTCTTGTTGGAACCACAACTCATCCACATTCATGCCATCCAATTCGGGAACAAAATAGTCGGTTATCATGGCTCTATACCGGTCTCCATTAACGGTAACTGACTCTCCAGCATTATTTCGGAAGAAGTATGGCCCAATGACTCCACCAGCCCATAGAGCACACCAAACAGTCAGTTTTTGTGGATGTAATGGCGTCTCAAGGGTCTCATGTGGATTCTCTTCACTCCAAATGCGGCAATTTTGCTTGTTGACGTAGCCATTCAACCAAAAATGAGCCTCATCACTGAACAAAATTTTGCGATGAAAATCAGCATCGAGATCTATCTCATTTTCGGCCCATACACCAAAATCACGACGTATTGCATGGTCTCGCGTCTTTAATTCTTGCACAAGCTGGATCTTGTAAGGTCGCAAGCCAAGATCTTTGCGCAAAATCTTCCATAAAGTTGATGGACAAAGCTCCAATTGCTGTGCACGGTGGCGAATCGATTCATTCGGGTCCTCTTCAACATTTTGCTCTACAGCGGCAATTGTTTCTTCGGTGCGCACTGTTCGACGTCTCTGCGGATGCGTATTATCACATAGAGAAAACGTAGTGCGAAAACGACCCATGGTTAACCGAATTAATTGCTCTGATGGACGATTATGTCGACCATAAAATGGACGGAGCTTGCGGTAAACTTCGCGAACTGAACCATTATTTTCGAAATAAATTTGCACGATTTGCAAGCGTTGTTCTTTTGTCAACCTGTTCATGATAAAATGGCAAACCAAACTGAACATAAATGACATTAGAGTTGCCAGATTTGACCATAAAATGCCAGTTTTATCTCTATTCGAAAAACAAACCTCTAATAAAACACCCGTTATATTTCTACTCCGGATAAATTAAGAAATAAAATAAGCCTTAAGGAAAAATGAATTTATTTTGACGTATTCACAGCGCTTTGATTTAGTTTTTTTTGAAAATTTTAACACAGTTTCGAACTTTTTCTTTCAATTCTACACAAAAATTGGCTATATTAATGGTTTTACTGCTATGCTGAAAGCAGCATGAATAGAGCCAAAAATGTATATTTCGGCTTGCAATAATGCAGTTTATGAAAAATAAAATCTTTCTCGATGGTTATTTTATCGCTTAGCTACGACCTATCAAAATTTGCCTGGAGGCCAAAAATCAAAAGAGCTTTAGCGAAATACATAGAAAATTTAATCACTCGAAATGTTCATATCTTGCGGCTCATTTGCAAGTGCAACATAAGTCAATCGAAGTAAGGCAGCTCAACAATGCTGTGATTGTGTGGCTAGTTGCTGGCTACTAATCATTGGTTGTGGCTTATTTTCAAGTAATTAGATGAAATTTCACAACTGCAATTTGCAATGGTAGTCAAGGCTCTACAGGTTGGTCAAATGTTGGAATCTAATCTTATGACTGCTGTCAAAATGTGACAGCAATACCACCCACAAAACTCACCATATTTCATTCCTTTATGTTATTACAAAATGGATTAATTTTAAATGAACTAATTTTGCGTTGCATTTGAATTGAGTACTTGCATGTTTGCTCAAGGAATGTCTTGGCAAAATTGCAAGATTTAACAAAGACAATTTCATACAATGTTCTCAAGTTAATTTAGGCATTAATCATGTAAAAGGGTAAGATTCCCTGATGGTGAGGCACACAACACGAAATTCAATCATGTTGTATTTCAAATCCTATTGTTAGGAACTGATTAAATTTTGATTAAGTTCTAAAGGACCTTGTGTTTTCAGGCGCATTTCCTATGTGATTATTTTTAATAATGCAACACTATTATTGTGTAATCTTTGTTTTGTGTTGTTTTAATGCATCTTATAACAGTGTATGATTTCGTAAATAAACAAAATAAGGGAGTAACATATGCTTACATTACAAAAGGTAGCACTGTGCTCAAATAATTTTATATTTTTGTTTCTTTTGGACTAACAAAATTATTTCTTCCAAAATTCAGTTGCCATGGAGTTATTATATTTAAATGTGTGTCCTTGACATATGAGAAATAGACACATTAAGAGACATAGCAGTAGATGAATCCATACACCGCGGTGCACCGACACAAACACAGATTTGTGTGTAATGACGGGATTCGCGGTACCTTCAAATGTATTCGATTGATCCTTGGATTGGTCCCGGTTTTATTGTTTTTTTTTTTTTTTTGTTAATTTAACAATACTTCAGAGTAAGAATTAATCTTTGAAAAGAATTTTAAACAAAAAGGAATAATGTATATGGGGCATTCCATGCCAAATCACCGAGGTTTTGGCCCAATCCTCTTCGATTTCGCTCATTTTTTGATATGATTTAGGACGTATTAAATGCAACAAGCACTCCAATTTCTAGTCTTTTATTCGAAACAGTTATTGAGTAATCGGTTTTTTAAAATATTAAGGTAAAAAACTTTAAATTAACGATAGAATATTAATAAATATCGATATCAATAAAAAAAAAATGATATCGTTTTCTTCGCCTTTGAATGTAGTCTTAGAAAAAAAATTAAAAAATAAAAATATTTGTAGTAATTATCACTTAGTTATTAACGTTTAAAGATTAAAATCGACATTTTCAAGAAGTCTGACACCTCCGATTTTTATTAAAAATTTTCCTAAGATTCTACTCTACATTACGCAACTTTTAAGCTGCAGTTCGAATTGTGATCACAGTTTTTTCTATTTTTTTTTCAAATTTTGAAAATTTTATATTTGTTTTTTAGATAGAATTATCTGAACCATTAGTTTACACAAAAATAGATCCGGTTTCTAAAATACTTTTTGAATGTATTATGGGTCGTAGATTTCAAAAAGTCAATCATTTTTTTCTCTCGATTTATCCCCAAAAACCCGTAGTTTGCACTTTTTTCATTTACTTGGCCATATTTCCGTAAATTTTTTTTTCAAACTCACCGTTGCTCACCGTTTAAAAGGGTTTATTTCTTACTAATAGCTTAAAGCTAATGAGAATCGAATAAGATTTGATGGAGTTACAAGTGATCAAAGTCCGAAAAATGAGATTTTTTGCTCATTTTTAAAAATCACTTAATTTCAACTGCACCGTTTAAATTCAAAAAGTACTTGTCCTTAAAAAATTTTTTTTACATATTTTCATTATGCCTATATACAATGGATTACCCATTTTCAAATAATTTCGTCCAAATATTCCATATATTTATTGTACCAAGAGAAAAAACAAAATGTGATCTTATGAACAATCATGAATTATAGGCATCATCTTCATCTTAATCGTCCAAAAATCGACAAAGTTCCAATTTACCTACCTCAAAATATGCAAATAAAAATACCAAAAAGTACTTGATGCATCTATCCCATTTTTTAAATGAACATGGAACGAACATCGTAAATTGCATGTGCTTCAAGTGAAACTCTTACTCATATTGTGAGCTGAATATGTACAAATGTATATTTTACTTGAAGACTGTCCCCATAAAAATTGTTGTTTTAATATATGGACAATAAAATAGTGGCGAATGAGTATAACCATTTCAACGTCTCAATTATAGCATGGAGTTTGTGCGAGGTATAAGCCAAGGAAAACAATATTTTACTGTCGGACTGAATGAGATTTATGAGCAAAAACTCAAGTGATTTGACATCATCAAATACTCTTAGTCCGCCTTATATCTACGTTTACGAATAGTCTTTGCCACAAGAAATGTTGTGCGAATTTGTGTTTTATAATTTTTTTAATAAAATAGCAACGCACACTTTTTTACATAAAATAAGTCAGAAAAGTGTATAGTGCAGCGTCAAGTGATAATCTTATCAACAATTTACGAAAACAAACACCGGGAGAATCAAACACACCTACATTGTTGAAAATTTCCAACAACCCCACTCTAAGAAATATCAGACTTTCACTACTCGTATATAAAGCTTGATTTTTTGAGTGTCATACTTTCCAAAAATTATGAAACGTCGAAGATTTCATCAAATCTGGAATTGTTGACGTCGTTTGTATTTATTTAAACTTGAAATTTCATCATAAAAAGGTTGACAGCACAATATCATTTTAAAATTTATTAAATTCACTTAACTTCGACTTTAAAGCTTAAACTTAAATTGAAAAAATTATGTATTAAAGTGTGATTAATAAATAAAATGGTATTTTGTGAGAAACTGAAAAAAAAAAACAAGTTAAGGTGTTATCTTAGGCCAGGCCGAAACTCACATACCCTACACTGCACTGAAAGTACCTTTTCAACAAATGTTAAAAAGACGTTGAAGAGGTTGAATAAGTCGAAAAAAATGTGATATGTTTGAAAGGTTGACAGAGGTTGAAAAATGCTAAAAAAGTCGTAAATATATGCAAAATGTTGAAAAAAGTTGAGAGAGGTTGAAAAACTCTAAAAAAAATGAAAAAGGTTGAAACTATTCAATATTGATGAAAAAGTCAAAAAATAAAGAAACTTATGAAGAAAGTTGAAAGAGGTTGAAAAAGTCGAACAAATACATATATATTTGAAAAAGTTAAAGTTTTGAAAAAGTCGAAAAAATATGGAAAATGTTGAAAAAATTGAATAGAAATGAAAAATTTGTAATATGCCACGCCCATTTCAAATTATATTTGTGATCGACATTCTTATATTAAATTTTAGCACAATAGCTTGTATAGTTTGCGATATATGCTGCAGTTAAATTTATACTTTAGGGTGGTGACACACCCACTGGTACAATCCAGCCCAATTTTGATCCAGAAATAGCTTTTCATAAGCAAACCCCCAACACCAAATTTTAGTATGATTGCTCACATATTTCGATAAATATGCCACTTACCGTATTTTATTTGTGTGGGAGGTGCCACGCCCACTGGTGCGATTTCAGCCACTTTTGGTTCAGATATACTCTATAGAAACTAAACCACTTATATTAAATTTCATAGCAATTGCTGCAATAGTTCACTTAAAACAGCACTTACAAATTTATGTTAGCATGGGAGGTGCCACGCCCACTGATGCAAACCCGTCAAAATTCATTTATTTTGAAAGCCTATAGTAATTGACATCTATTCACTAAATTTTATGAAGATTACTCTCATAGCACACTATCTATAACAATAAACGTTTTTTGCTTATATGGGAGGTGCCACGCCCACAGGTACTATTGTACCAAATTTTTGTAATAAGATACTTTATAGCAAGTATATCTACCTCATTCAATTTCATAACGATTACGTTGTTAGTTCTCTTAATATAACGTTTACAAATATTGTGGGCGGTGCCACGTCCTTCAACGAGTTTTTTCAGTAAAGTGTATTGATGACTGCTTTAAGCGGCATCATCTCCAAAATTTTTATGAAAATCGTTTGTGCCAATTCTGAGATATACGGAATAAAAATTTTTAACAGTTGAAAAGTGCCACTCCCACTTTTTCGTTTCCGCCCACTTCTATCTCAATTCAAGATATATTTGATATGTATCCGTTCACCAAATTTTATCGCAATATCTTGGACGGCTTACAAGATATGGTGCTATAAATGATAAAATTTAGGGCTGTGCCATGCCCCTGTATGACCCTTTGGAAACTTGAAACCCAGCCTAATCCTAGTTTGGTTAGCATGTGCACCAAATCACCAAGTTTCATCAAAATCGATGCAACTTTTTTCAAAATTGGCCTGGGTAAATTTACATAGAGCGGTAGGCGTGTCCGTCAACCGATTTCGCCCATTTTCAATAGCAAGATTCCTTCAAGAAGATGTGAGCTGTGCGCGAAAGTTTCATTCAATTAGCTTTCTTGGTTATCCCATAAACCTGATTTCAACAGTCGGACAGACAGACAGACAGACGGACATTGCTAAATCGACTCAGGTGGTGACGCTGATCAAGAATATATGTACTTTTCCATACCTTCCACGCCCCCTTTGATGTGTTACAAACGGAGAGACAAAGTGAATATACCCTCGGTGTAGGGTATAAAAAATATACTCAGTGAAATGTTCTGGAAAACTTAACTATTAAAGTTTTGCTTAACCTCATGCTTGTGAGTCTTGAGCCTATATCAAATTCTAGTAACAAACGAATGTTAGGTTTTTTATTTTCTACTTTCACACACATGTAAAGTATGAAATTCGCACAACGCCAACATTCAATTGCACACAAAATTTTGGGTCATCCAGAATTTCAAGCCATAGGCTCTAACGTCAGTATGCTCGAACAAGTTACATACTTCCATCTATATGAACTGCAATTTAAACAACAGAAATGAGGACAGTACATTTAGTTACCATGTTGATTGTTTGGCTTCTTTTGCCTTCGTTTGGGATTTTTTTAATTTTGCTTCCATCTGTCTGCCTATTTGCTTCACTGCTTGTCCTCAAAGTTTGTTAATCGTTGTGCTGCTCTCTGTTAATTACAGCAAACAACTCATTTTACAGTGGTGTCATAGCATAGCAGTCCATCCATCTAACCATTCATTCAATGAATCCGAGTGTTAGCTGTAAGTTGGCTCTTTTCCACTTTCCATTCGGTCTATGTCTTTGTTTATTTTTTCGTATGTCGGTAAGGGTTTGCACGGAATGTCCTAATTAGATGGCCTATTTAAGGCAAAGAAATGAAGTAGCAGTGATGTTGGATAGCATACTGAAGGCTCTATATGAATGGATGAGCATAAAATGCATTTTGATAGAAGCCACATATCTAATTTCTTCTTACCCTTAGGCTAGGGACTTTTAAGGTGACCAGCAAATACCAAATGTGTATTTATTTTACTATGTTGGTAAATTAAGTAACTTGCTTGAAAGTGAGGTTTAATAAAATCATTCTAGCTGAAATTTGAAAATTTATTAATTGTCATACAATATAAGTACTAAGTATATACTTATGTATCGGTTTTAACGAACTGAAGATTAGTTATTTAAGTTCATGTCAATCGAACACATTGATTTAAAATGATTTCATGTATCGGGCATTTCATGTGACGCAGATAATGACAAATAAATGGGATTTTGAAATTTGTTCATATCCGGCTTTATAGAACTTCTAGAAGGTGTAAGCCCTTAGTTTTTTTATAAAAGGCTTTGTTGCCAATTTATGGACTTCTAAAAACTGACGTAAAATGAAGAATGGATTTTTCGGAAGCAGTTTTTCGAACTTAACAAATTTTTAATAAAATATAACGTATTGTGATGTCTATATAAAATTTACTGCTCTATTTTATTTGAAATTTGAATTTTTTCTTCTTATGGAAAACCGGAAGTGAACATTTCAGCTCAGAATTTAAGTAATTTCGACACATATAATTTTTTTTATTTTTACTTTAAAATATAGCATAAAATATACCGATAATATGCTAACATATTTTTTAATGCGATCTACATTAGCTTACGAGATATATGAATTGAAGTGCATACCTGCCGCACTTTGTTTAAATGATGGCCCTTAAACTTCGCCAATTCTTCAGAAGACCATAGCTCGGAAATTAAGCCTCATACGAAAAAAAAAATTGTGAGTACATATTTATGTCTTCTTGATGTATAACTAACCGGAATATAAACATTTTTCAAGAAATAAAGGGAAAAGAGATTGTTTTAACTATGTATTTTCAACTTCAAAATTTGTGACTTTATTAAATCAAAAATAAAATTTTCTATTTCGAAATGCCATTTTTCATTGAATGTATGCATAACATGCTAAAACTTTTCACTTTTTCCTCTTCATGCAAAATAAACTCAAAGGCTTCCGCTCTGTTCGCTTTGTAATGTCGCCTAGATCAAGGATGCAGAGCTCGAAGCTCGTATAGCTCTTCTAGCTCTTACAACAATTACAAAAAATATCCAGCTCTGCTCAAGCTTTTTCCGTTAATCGAGCTAAATGAAAGTGGTTCTCAATCATCACATGCTTTTTTTGCTTACGTAATTTTTCTTTAGCTTATTGGCTCGACCGGCTCTTGCCGTTACTCAAGTTCGGTGCTGCCCAGAGAACGAGCACGCGCTCAAATAGCGTAAAAATGAGAATGATCAGGTCCTTAAAGAGCGTAAAGAAGCATGCACGTTGCTTGTGGTAGTGGGCACCACTGTAATTTAATAAAAACCAAAAATCCGCCTTAAATGACTACGCTATTAACTTTAAAAAACTCGTTTAATATAAAATAAAAAACGACATTTTTTTAAAAAATTCTGGGATGCATTTCGACTTGCTTTTAAGTCATCCTCAGCCAATCGATTTTATTACACTCCGATTACTAATCAAGCAATTTCTTGTTTATGTAATTTTTGTCAGCTATTGTTATTATGCAATTAGCTTACCAATGTTGTTGTTTCCAGTTTCTGAAGGAGATTTTTGTGTGCATATCTGCTCTAGACAGTAACTTCGAGGAGAAAAACTTTTTTCTATTAACGTATCATGCACAGTGTATTTTCATTCCTCGTCGAACTCAAGCAAACATTTAAGTTCTTGAACCTTTTTTGATGTACATTATTGAGAAAAATATTTACTTTTAAATTAATATAATGAAGACAAGATTTTTCGACACCTGAGAATGTTTCTTGCCAAAAATATAAAATTACGAAAAACTAGTTTTTTTCCAAAAACTATTCAAAACATCTGGTCAACTAAATGAATCTACCAAAAGCACAAATCGAGGTTAAACAAAGTAGAGCTTAGCATCCTTTTTAGCAGGCATAAGCACTTGACGCATCCACGCATAATTTTCCAGGAGACCTACTTTTTTACGTAACCTCACTCTTTCTCTTAAAATAAAACTAGCAAATTCATAATTAAACACTCTCACGCTTAAGTCAAACAACAAGGCAACGTGTCAAAAGTTAAACACCGGGTATCACAGATCACTTGCGCACATAAAAACACTTCATTTTCACACCTTTAACGTGTCAAAAAGTATAAAGAATATATGTAGTAAAAAAGTTCATACCGAATACATGACAGTGCAGCCAATTCAAATACAAGGCAACGTAGACACCGTAGGTTTAAGGAATAGCAGAAATCAACCACCACAAACAATGCGGTGAAATGTAATGTTGCGTTATTTTCAATCTCTGTTAGGTAGCTGACCCCCAGCCAACTCAAAGTATAAGAAAAGAAAAAGGAGGAGGAAAAAATACTAAACATCTCAGCACTCCCTAATTAAGCGCAATCTTCGCATAGTTAACGACATTAATTGACAGTTGGTTACAAATGTCAACTGCAAATTGAATATGGGGAGAAGAAGTTCGGCCTCCGGCGCTATTTTCAGAGTTGTGATGTCTGCTGTCACGTTACACAAATGAGACTTGTGGATGTGTGTATCGGAAAATGTCCCCACGCTAAAATAGCATGTCCATTATGTCCAGTTAAGCTTCGCAAGCATAACGAATTGAATAGCATAAAATGTTCACTGTTGCTTCACAGATGAAGGAAACTGACCCCTAGATCTTTGAAGCACTGTGGTTTCAGCTTCATAAACTGCAGCCAGAGCAATTTCAAGTGACTTCTTTACACGCAGAAAATACTTATTTTTTGTATTGATAAAATGTGCTGTTTTGTGGTAGCTCTACTTTGTTATGGGCCAGAACAATGTGACTACACACAGCATTTCTTTAACTAAGAGAATTTTCAATTCGGATCAGCAAGAAAAGCCTTGATCTAGAAAACTGGAATTATCGCAAATCTCATCGAAACATATGGAAGGCTAAGCAGAATGGTTTGAAGAAGTGATATTTGTTATGGCTATGAAAGATTTCAAAAGTATGAAAGCGGAATTGTGGTTTAACCTCCGCTATCATCCAAAATAATGAAATGACTCCATTACCGAAGACAAAGAAAGATTTTGACTAAAAAATCGTACTCATTATTTCAATCTTTATCTTGCCAAGCAAGGAACAACGAAGGTTTTCCATGGTTTGTTCTTCCTCGGGTTCATGACAATTTCCACACCAGTCGATGGATACTACATCTGAAAGCATAATGCTTTATAAAGCAGCTGCCAGTTATAACCCAAAGATGCATTCACTCTGAGTCTTTACTCAGAGTAATAACGCAGAATAAAACAACAAGTAGCTTCATCCCTAGCCAACAAGGAATTTCTCCACATTCTCTAGCAGAGGTATGGTATATCAGTCTAGCTGTAAGGAAGTTGAAAGATGGAAATTTTTGCGCATTATACACATCATACTATCAAATATACTGACAACTCATCTTAACTGTTCCAAGAAAGCTAGATTTCGTTAAGATGATACATTGTCTTCTGGTGTCCTGAATTGCTTTCAAGATTATTGACATCTCACTGCGTACATGCTGCCAAAACTTTATTCCGATTGAAATATATCAAAAAGAATGGAACTGGTAATGGAGGATAACAAAATCAAGCTCATGCCACTATATTTCTTCACAAACTGAGACAAAGTATTACGTAGAATATCCACAATTTTTAGGAAGTCGAGTAGTTTACCCACCTTGAAGTAAACTCATAAAACTAAGTTGAGATCCGAAACAAAGTAATCATTAGAAACTGTTGAAGTTTCGTACTTTCAAAGCTGCTGCAAGTTTTTTGGCAAATCATAGCATCGAATGTTATATATTTCGTCCTACAAAATATTAAACCGAGATATCTCGTTCTCGGCGATAATGTAGTGTTTATCGTACGATACATCGAAAATGCAACGATACATACGTACGATAAACAGTATCGGCCAGAACTTCCATAATACAAAAACACTTTTAGCTTTAGTAAATTATAATTATTTGTGCTTGCAAAATGTAATTGGGTTCGTCGAGAACGAGACGATAGCGATACAGATTAAAAATTTCTGGTACGAGGACGAGTATGAGACGATAACATTGACGCAACTATGAGCAAGAGAATTTTTGAACTATCGTATCATTCTCGTATCGGTGAACAACTATGTGAAAGTAGTTTGGAAGATAATAGATAGGTTAGGTTAGGTCCTGCATTGGCTCTGACACATCAATCAAATTAAAGACAACATTCTTTTTCAATTCCGAACCGCAAACTTTGAGAAGAGAAACAAGTTCTCTACGTTTCAGGAATCAGATGTTCAGCAAAGTTTGATTTCTGAATCTGCAAAACTCGAAAGATCTTGACTGGGTTCGAAAAAAAAGGAAGAAATATTTTTATTGACGTTTCGACGCTGATAATAATGATAAGATTCATTAAGCTATTTAACGCTAATGCATGCCACGCTAGAATATAATTATATGCATTTAAGATTTAGGTTTAACAAAGTTTTTATAAAAAAAAAAATCTTCTCAATGTAGTCAAGCAAGACTCTACTCTTGTCAAGTATCAACTCACGTAGTAATTGTTTGCTTTCGCATAAATGGTATACACAGAGAAGAAGACGCGTAAAAAGTTAAATACCCACACTCACTTGCAAACACATACATATATAAATCTGGCAAAGACTATGACGATAAGTTGCAAAGTTTTGTGCAAATACTCATCTTCGGACAAACGTATAAAACTAATGACAGCTCTCTAGGCATTTGAGATGCTGTATCCACACGTTGACTCGGTTTGAATCAGAATCTGAGAGGCATTTAAGGACTCAGGTTTTAACAAACTTTTCCAGCTACAATTTAAGAGGTGCTGTCAATTTGTTATTTTAAATTAAACTGAATTTAGTTGCCACGAACTTGGCTTGTCATTTAAAATAATATTTAACAAGATAGAAAGTTGCAACGTAGACATAGCCATCGTTCAGAGAGCTGTGGCAAATAAATACTTTAATGGTTTCTGAAATGATCTCAATTGAAATAAGTTTAAGGTAACAAATCGCTAGCGACAGCAAAATCTATCCAGCAACATTAGATTTAGTAAATTAAGTAAAAGTTGGATGATGTTGGCTATTGGCCTAATGAGCTTTTACATATAAAGTGAATATAATACAAGATATATATACAAGTATGTTTAGTAAATACGCGAGAAGAACGTTATGTTTTACTTAAAATATTTCAACTCAAATTGAAGATTTAATTTATTAATTAAAATTCAAAAGCTATTTCTGCTGCTGTTGTTGCTGTTGCCGCCGATGGTTGGAAAAAAAGCAGAGATATTTATATATCAGTGACTACAATTAAGCCAGTGGCCAACAAATAACTTTACGATGTGCGGATTTTGTGGGAAATGCAATTTGACTGCCTGTTATGAACTTGTTGTAAATTCAACACTATCATAAAAGATAGAATGTCGGGGCAGAGTAGAGTCAAAAAAAGAAGAAAGTCTTTTACAATAAAAATCTGAATTACTTGTTAATGTCAGAACATGAAAAGATTTCGATATTGTTTTTAGGAAGTTTAGGGGAAGTTTCCAACTAGCATTGTTTCCTCATTGTTATTTTTAAAAGATCAAAGGAAGTTTAAAGCCAACATAACTTTCATCAAGTTTCTTTAAAACTGTATGAAGAGGCGATTGGAAAGCCAATTAAGAAGAAAATAAATTTTGTCTTGATACTCATATTTCAAGTGAATTTTATTTCAAAACTCTTTCTCTCATTACTACGCTCAATTTTGTTTCGTTCTTGTTCTCAATATACCAAGCTCATTCTTCCTTTTACGGTTAGTATCAAGTAATATATCAATCTCTCTGAAACAGTCGATATCCGTTCAATACTTTTTTCGGGTTTTTTGAAGGTTACTTAATGGCAATTAATGCTCTTTAATAGATATAACAACAAAATGTTGCATACAAAATTTACACTAAATTTCATCAGCCCGAATATTCTCAATAAATTATATTAGCATGTTCTTTTTGCCTATTCAGATACCGATTCCGACATTAAAAGTAAAGGTAATGCTCATGAAAATCAATGCAGACTTATAGAGCCTGTAAAATGTAGATATAGCCAGATAATGATAAACAATATATGGGGCATTCCATGCCAAATCACCGAGGTTTTGGCCCGACCCTTTTCGATTTCGCTAATTTGCGGACTTTCATTCTAAATATTAAAAATATGAAAAATAAAAATTTTCGGACTTAAACAAAGCAATTGAAATTTAGTGACTTTTAAAAATGAGCAAAAAAGTCACTTTTTTCGGAATTTGATCACTTGTAACTCCATCAAATCTTATTCGATTCTCATTACCTCCAAGCTACTAGTCAGAAAAAATAATACCTTTTGAATGGTGTGCAGCTGATTTAATTCGAAAAAAAAATTGATGGAAATATGCCCAAATAAATGAAAAAAGTCCAAAAAACGGGTTTTTGGGAAATGACTCAAAAACGATTCTCAAGAGAAAAAAATGTTTGGCATTTTTGGAATTTACAACTCAAAATACATAAAAAAAGTATGTGAGAGATCAAATCTTTTTTTGTTTAAACTATTGATGTAGATAATTCAACCATAAAAAAAAAAAAACAAAAAATTTTCAAAATTCGAAAAAAATGAAAAAAATTGTCAGCACATCTTAAACTACAGCTTGAAAGTTGCGTAATATAGAGTAGAATTTAGAGAAAATTTTTAAGAAAAATCAAAGGTGTTGCACTTTTCGAAAATGTCGATTTTAATTTTTAAACGTTAATAACTATCTGATTATTACTTCGAATAACTTTTTTTTATTTTTTTTTTCAGAAAATACATTCAAATACAAAAAAAATCATACCCTATTTTTAATTGATACTTATCAATATTTATTACTAGTCTATCGTTAATTGAAAATTTTTTGCCTTAAAATTTAAAAAACCGATTACTCAATAACGGTGCTGAATACAAGACTGGAAATTGGTGTGCTTGTTGTTTTTAATACGCACTAAAACATATCAAAAAATTAGCAAAATCGAAGAGTTTCGGGCCAAAACATCGGTGATTTGACATGGTATGCCCCATATACTACAAGACTTTTTTAATTTTTAATTTTGTAACGCTTTCTAATTGAATTTAATGGTAGCAAAATCGAGAAATTTTCAAGAATTATCGATACTTCCCATACAAAATGTGTGTCTATACGAGCAGATAAAAGTTTAAATGCTTGCACAAAATTTCTTTATCCAACAGAATTTTAACATCTTGAAAGTACCTGTCTAATTAAAGATTACAGTATTTTGTATTTTTTATACCTATTTTGGCAATTTCTCCTTCACAAACTAAATAGCTCACCTTAAACCAAATTTTTCCTTCAACATAAAAATAAAATTTTTCGCCGAAAAATTGCTTTGCACCAATATCTATGCCATTTTCTTTTTACCTCTATATTTTTGCTAAAAAATTTCATTACTGGAAATTCGTTGACTTTCAATTTAAAACAACATAAAGTTTTGGTATCAAATTTTATGTCCTTCCGTTGCCGTTGGTTCTGTTTTGGTGGTGTTTTCGTAACATTTTGCCACACCTGGTTAAGCAAATCGAGTGCATAGTTTGGTGTTGTTATTTTTTTTTTTTCTTTTTTTTGAGAACTTTGTTTGGTATTTTTTTTTTTTTTTTTTTTTTTTAATTTGCCTTAGTCGTTTGTTACCAGGCTTGTAGCGATTTTTTTCATGGTTTTGGGCGTTGAATTTGGTTCTGCTTTTTGTCTTCAACGTAACATGTGGCCACGAAATGTTTGCACGGTTCTTTCATTTTTCTTTTTTTACATAAACGACATGACTGTGGATACCTTCCGAAACAAGTTACCTTTTGGCAATGCAAACAAAATCATATTTTTTCATTCTTTCTCTCAACTGTTAGGGCAAAAAAAAGTGTGGGCAAGAATTCTTTTTTGGTGAATATTGAATTTGGCTAAAAGAATTTTGTTTTTAAACTTTCAAAATTTCAACGAAATTTTAAGGAAAAGCTAACTAAGCACAGCGATATTTTTTTGTAATAATTCAGAAAACACTAAAACTGATTCGATTGATTTGTGTAAGAAAAAAGGTTTGCTTAATCATTTCCCCATAAAGAAGTAGAATTCTCATTGAAATTATACATTAAGCACTTACTCTTTTTTTTTAATTCTTTATGTCTATCTTCATCTATGTTTAAATTCTCCGTATTTTTTTTTTTTTTACCACCCTATGCCACTTGAACTGGCATAGAGTTTCAATTGTTCCACCCAATTAAATGAAGTCATTAAAATTGTAACTCAGCAAGGGTTGAGAGCTACTGGGGTAAATTCGATAGTAAGCAAACAAGCAATTGAGATTCGAGTTTTTTTTTGCATGCAGATAATGAAAAAAAAAACTTGCAGTCAAAAAAGTTAAATTAATTTAATTGGAATTTAATTACGCTTGCTATTTAATTAAACCAATTGCAATTAAAAACTAAAAGAAAAACAGTAGTGCTAGAAGACCCATTAGACAAACTGAAACTGATTCGATGAAGGGCCTCATATTCAAATATTTTAGTAATTAAAAATGCTTTAATTTAAGGGCAGCAGGAAGTTATCCTATCATGCGCACTCATATTAAGACAAAGTTTTCTATTTGAGAACTCTACTGGTAATGACAAAAAACAAAAGCAGCACTAGCAACAGCAAAAAGTCAACAACACTTTTTTGTTGGCACTTTTATTTGGGCAACACTTGTTAAAGTTTTTATTGAAATAGCGTGAATAAAAAGTTGCTGTTGCTCGAATTTCAATAATTGTCTAGAATTGATTTTTACTGGCTGGTCATTATCGAAAGTGTACAAACTGGGTTTTGCAAAGTGTGTTTGCAAAGCTTTTAATGCGGTGGCTCTGAAATTATAACAAAAAAAGGATATTCTTTGCTTTGCAGTATAGATAGCAGCTGACTTTTCATTTATTTCAATTAGTTTTTTTACGTGTCTTTAAGAGTTGGTTTATGATAGTAAATTCTGTGAAGGGAACTCTCGATATTCTCTTTTGTGCTTTTTGTTTTGCGTTTGGGACAAACGACAAATTTTGTGCTTCGACCATTTCGTTTCTCCTTTCTTGCCAACTAACAAAAAAAAATTTGGAAAATAATTTCTCAGTGTAATTCGTCACTAAGAAAAAATTTGTCAATTCGTTATGGAAAGGATAATGATCGAATCAAATAAGAAGCGATGTCTGACCTCGAATGCAAACATCGTTTTTATTACTCAATGTACAGTGGCGAACAGTGAAATCCGGACAAATAAAAAAATTTTGAAAAAAGGATTATACGGCCCCGTCAACCGCTTTGTTTTGTAGGTATGACATTTTTTTACAGGTATGACGTAGGTAAAGCTTTGTTTTAGAGGATGGACAATATCTTAGTATAAATAGAAGTTTTACTGTTAGTTTTTAATCATTGTGTTATTGTGTTGGAAATGAAGCCAAACTAAAAAAAAATTACAAAGCGGATAAGCGCGAGATTTTGGCGTTTTAAAGCGATAGATAAACGATATGGGAAATTTCTACTAGAGCAGGCTTTATCCTCAGTAGCCGAATTTTTGAAAAAGTATTCTGAAACCGGGTCGAAAAGTCGAGAAAGAAAGAGTCAGAACCTTAAATGTGGTGGAATAGAAATTTTTCCAATGACTATGCGACGAAGGCTCCATGACGCTGGTATATCTCCACATCGCCTCACTAAAAAGCCTTCTTTGACCACTCAAATGCGTCGGAAACGCTTGGAGTGGGCCAACCAGCACAAAGTGTGTACTGCATCTGATTAGGAAAATGTGATCTTCTCAGATGAATCAAAGTTAAACATATCCATCTCCGATGGAATGCTGTATGTGCGCCGAAAAACTGGAGAGCGTTATAGCGATGAGTGCATCCAAAGAAGACTTAGGCAACCGATAAGTAGAATGGTCTGGGGATGCTTTTCTTTTTACCAAGTTGGACAACTGATCTTGACTGAAGGAACTATTAAAGCAGCTAAATAAAAAAACATCCTGAAAGAAAACTTGGAACCTTCTACTGAAGAGCATTTTTCGCGTGTGAACAAAGTGATTTTTCAAGATGATTCTGCGCTTGGCATCGCGCGCTAGTGGTAAGCATTAGTACAACTTTTATCCTTTTTTACTTCTTCTTGTTTTTTTGCAGGTATAGAATTACTTCAATGAACTTGGCATTTCAACTTTATTGTGGCCAGGCAATAGTCCCGATCTTAACCCTATTGAGAATTTTTGGCGTATATTAAAGGTACAGATAGAAAGCCACAATCCCACTAATTTACGTGAGTTAGACAGAATAATTCAAAATTTTTGGTACGGAGGCATTTCGCAAGATCTTTTAAAAAATTTGATCTTCCATGCCACAGCGACTTATGGGGGTCATAAAAGCGAAGGAAGGAACAACAAAATATTGATACCTTTTTTTTTTTTAATGCATAATATTAGTTCTTAAAATAAATTCTGAAAATATTTTAGAATTACTTCCAAAAAAATAAAATTTTATAACATTTTACCAAAATTGTTTTTATTAATAAAGAACATATTTCAATTTTTTGCTAAAAAAAGATGTTTATGGTGTGGTTTTCCAACTTACAGCAAAATATTTTCAGTAGTAAAAATTAATTGCTTCTCTTATACTTGCATCATTTTTTTGATTTGATAAAAAATTTAGATGCTAAAGGATTTTATTATACTTTTTTGGGTTTCACCGGATTTCACTGTTCTCCACTGTATACGTTGCGCGAAAGAATAAATATATTGTCGCAAAGAAATGATTTCGATGAAGCCTTTGTTAAGAGTTGGTATTGTGCATATTAAGCCAAGTAATTTGGCTACAAAAGCCATCATTGTCCTGTACGTTTGATAAGGGTTAATCAACATTGACAACTCATTTTAAAGATGTGTCGATGTATCGATTTTTGGAAACTATGCCCATATTTTTGGGTCTAAGTTTCATTTACAATAAAACAAACGTAATAACATCTGTAGCTGAAATACGTAAAGTTCATATATTGTATTAACTTTTTCTTCCAAATACTATGTATACTATATATTTGTCTAATAGGTAATATAAACTGTCATAAAATCTCATAAAAGCAATTGAAAATAAAAAAACAAAAACATAATAAAACCATTCGTTTTTTTTTGATTAAGGACATTAAAAAGGAAACGAAAAATCAAAAAAGAAATCAATACTTCAACATAATATCGCCCAAGACGTCCGTCGTTTAGTGTGACCTGGTCAAGGTTAACAACATGCAGCACGTCGTTTGATCTACCATCTGTGAGAGCAGCAACATTTTGCCATTGAATCATTGTGGTAAGATACACAAATATTTTAGGATGGAGTTGAAAATTAAGTGCAAGCAAGCAAAAGACCACAAACAAAACAACAGAATAAAAAAAACGCAGAACGTAATGATGATGATTAAGTTGAGAAATCAAGTGAATGGGTTCCTTTGCAACAAAGCACATCACACACAGCAGGTAATAAATTTTATTTTACTTGATATGGGCAATTAAGGAACAATTTTGCAGTTGAATGAGTAATAAATAAATGAGCAAGAATATATTCGCAGAGAAACCGAGATACTATACATACGATATTAAAATGTACAAAGGCGGTCTGGTTTTTCGTTTTTCTGATGGACCTACCGTTTACGACATCAATGAAAAATGATGGTAAATCAAACTGAGGCTTCATTTTGTAGACTGCTATTGAGATAAAAATATTTGCATAATAAATCAAATGATTTGAGAAATGCTGCTGCATGGGAATAACGCTGATTTGATTTCAGTTTTATATTTTTGCAAAAAAATACTTTAAGACTTACTGTTGGTGACGTTCATGTTCATTATATGAGAGAATCTTGTGTCAAGCTTGCAGTTATATTCAATGATTTATGTTGATTTATTTCTTGAGAACCACTGATAACCATTTGTGTTTTGTGCTATGAAATTTGAGTATTTAAATAGAAGGACTTTTTGTTATAGGAATTATAAGACAGTATTCTGATACAAAAAGGGTTAAGTCATTTTGAAGATCTTTGCATATAAAAACCGAAGTAGCATTATAAGCTTTCAATAATATAAGTACATAACATATGTATGCAATGAAAAGAACACATATTTCGGCTAATAGTTTCCTAAATATTTGAGTTATTTTAAGATGTATTGAAAAATTAAATTTCAGCTTATGGTTCATATATACATATTTCGTTTGAAAGAGTATTGAAATAGATCCTTTCAATTTTAATTTCATATAATGAAAACAATGGCTAAATTCGGAAATCAGATTTCACAAAATGTGAAAGATTTTTTGCAATTCAATGACTCCTAAACTAAAACATCTCATTAAGGAGGTGCCTCTTACTGACAATTACATAAAAGTATTTTTTTTTTTAAATTCAACTTTTTGAAAATATTTCGATCCAAAAAAAACGCAGTATTCGACAAGGGCTGTCAGCGAATAAGACAAGGGACCAAAAAAAGAAATGTATAAAACGTTTTTGCAGTCCTGAACTGTTGCAAATTTTGACTCAGGCGATTCTAAAAATTTTTCGAGGATAAACTATATCCTTTTTTTTAAAGGACTAAGGCTCCTTCGTGGCAGCCGTTTTAGTAATCCATTAATGCAGTCGTAGCTAACGTTTTCCAATAGTCAACGTATCGTACGACCACGTACCCTTTTAAGAGTGAAGAAGCGTTTAGCAAAAGATCACGTTGGCTTTCCGTTATTTAGCGTTTTTCCTTTATTCCTACTCATTCACAGTGGGGCAAAATTATGCTACGCACATTTTTGAAAAATTTTGTCTGCCTGTAGCGTAATTCTTTCTTTTTTGAACGAAATCCAAATCAAATAAAGCTAAAAAAATAGCTACACCTAACAATATCGTTAAAATGTCACAGACTTCAGAAATTAAACTACTCAAAAGACAAATACAAAGTAAACGTCAAAGTAGATGTACATGCTAATCGGTGGCTCCTGCAATACGTACAATTTTCTATCAAACTAAGAGTTTAAAAAATACAAAAATCTTGCAAGTGCTTACTTAAGTGAGTGATAGTGCGGCATCACAAAAAAAAATACTACTGAAGCAGCTACACCAGACTCTACTATTATTGTCAAGCTGGAGACTCCTTTTCAGAAAAATCAGTTTTTAAAATCTATTTCAAAATTCAAAAAACAAAATAAAGACAGATTACGGCTTCGTCACATCGGGCTTAACTCTGACGTTGTTTTTTTCGTAAACGAAAATTTGACGAAAGTAAACTACACAATATATCAAGCTGCTGTGCGACTTAGAAAACGTTTCAAATTTTATGCTGTTTTTACATTGCATGGCTTAGTTTATATAAAAATTCATCAAAGTGATGTAGCAATATGCGTAGATAGTCTGAGTGCTATCGAACAACTCAATAATGATCAGCAGCTGCTTTTTCGTGAGTCTGAATAGGATGAAAATCAAACTGTCTCATAATGTATCAATTAAGATTAATCATATTTTATTTATTAATATTTATCAATTTTTTCTCATCATTTTATTATACTATTACACTTACTTAATTATTTTTTGCTTGCTTTTTCATGTTTGTGCCTGTGAATTTGTCTGCGCGCGTTGCCAATTTTACTATTTTAATCTTTCTTATGAGTATCAATGATACTGAAGTTTGCTGTTCCAAAGACCTTACGTATAACTTCATACGAACTTTGACGGGTAGTACATCCGGAATAAAAATTTGCCACTTAAATGCTCAGAGCCTAGTTAAAAAAGTTGATGAGCTCAGGCATATTTTTGTTGATTCTAAAATAGATATTGTGTGCGTATCTGAAACGTGGTTTATGCCGTGTATGCCGAACACCTTGTTTAACATGAACGGATATAAGCTTTACAGAACTGACCGCGTAAGTCATGCTGGTGGCGTAGCTATTTTCGTAAAAACATACTTGCGCTGTAAAATCCTTTTCCAATCCACTCCTGAAAGCTTATGCGAACAACTTTTTTTAAATGTTATGATAGGTAATGATAATATTCTTGTTGGATCAATATACCGACCTAATCGCAATATTGATTTGGGCCCCTTAATTGAGTCTATTGAGCGTATGTGTTTGTCGTTTAAGAATATACTTATAGCTGGTGACTTCAATAGTGACCTACTTACTGAATCTCAGTTACTTTTGAATATGCAATCCCTTGGACTTTTCCCCATAAATTGTACAAAGCCAACACACTTTACAAACTCAAGTGATACTCTTTTAGATGTTTTTTTTGTAAGTGATAGGTCAAAAGTCTTACTTTATGACCAAACCATAGCTCCAGCTTTTTCCAAGCATGATATTATCTATGTATCTCTTGATTTTCATGCAAATAACTCACCTCAAATTTTCACGTATAGAGATTTTAAAAATATTGATTACGACAGATTAAGAGAAGAAATAGAGACTATTAATTGGAACACTATTTTTGGCTTCCCCAGTGTAAATGATCAACTTCATTTTATAGAATACAATGTAAAAGCATTGTTCGATAATTATGTTCGCTTAAAAACTAAAACGATCTCTCCACAAGAACGGCCTTGGTTCAATAATGATATTAAAGCCCTAATTAAAAAGCGTAACTTTGCGTTTGCCCGTTGGAAGCGGTACAAAATTCCATGTCTTTATAAAATTTTTCAGCAAATCAGGAACAGAGTGAACGCGAAAATTAAACTCACAAAGTCGAAATTTTACGAAGCTAAGTTTAAATATGTGATAGATAGCAAGCGAAATTGGAAACTAATCAAAGAAATAGGTATTAACAAGTCTGACAGGATTTCTCAGGATTCTTTTGACTTGGCGAAAGTAAATGAGATCAATCTAAAGTTTAGTACAATATCAATACCACGGGCCAACTTAAATGCTTTTGACGATTACTCTCGCCCGACGAATGTGCCAAGTTTTAGCTTCTGTTGTATCGACCAATTAGAAGTTCTGCGCTGTTTTCTTTCTATTAAATCGAACGCTGTAGGATTTGATGAAGTCCATCCAGTCTTCTTAAAAGCACTGCTGCCAAAGCTATTGCCAATTTTTACGCATATTTTTAATTGTGCAATAACTTCCTCTGTTTTTCCAGACAGCTGGAAATATGCTAAAATAATACCTTTGCCGAAAAATCGTGATGAGTACAGACCAATCGCTATTTTACCTTTCCTTTCGAAAGTTTTTGAAAAAATTATCTACACACAGATAAATGTTTTTATAACAAACTATTCACTGATTTGTAGGGAGCAGTCTGGTTTTAGACATACAAAAAGTTGTTTGACCGCACTTTTAGAAGTATCTGATGATATTCGTTCAGCTTTGGATAATAGCAAAATAACATTTTTAACACTATTAGATCATAGCAAGGCGTTCGATAGCGTTGATCACAGGCTGCTATGCTGGAAACTTAAACACTTGTTTAATTTTTCGAATACTGCTGTCAATCTCTTGAAATCATACTTAGCAGAGCGAAGGCAGGCAGTCGTCATTGGAGATTTGCTGTCCGATTTTGTATCTATTTTAAGAGGCGTACCTCAAGGTTCCATTTTGGGACCTTTACTTTTTGTCATGTATATCAATGATATAGTGACAGTACCGAGAAACTGTAGAATACATTTGTACGCAGATGATGTGCAGGTATACATTTCTACTGAGCCGACCTTGATAACGGAGTGCATCTCAAAATTATGTGATGATCTCAATCTCATTGACGGTTGGGCTAGAAATAATGGATTATGTCTTAATCCGGCTAAGTCAAAATGCCTCGCCATCTTTAAAAAATCTCTTGATCTGTCAGTGATACCGCGAATAAATGTTAACGGCACTGAGATTACTTTCGTCGAAACTGCGAAAAATTTAGGAATCAGGTTCAATGGAACTCTTACTTGGAACAACCACATCCTCGTTACAATTGGTAGAGTTTACAGCCTTTTGCGTGTTCTGTGGACCATACAATACTTTACGCCACTTAAAACAAGATTGTTGTTGGCAAAATCATACTTGATCCCAACTTTGCTATATGGCTGCGAAATATTTGCTAATTGTGATAGCGTCTGCATGAACAAATTGAATGTTCTTTACAACAACATCGCAAGATATGTATTTGGACTAAGGCGGTCTGACCATGTATCAAGATATGCGCATAAGATCCATAATATGTCGTTTAATGATCTTTTAAAGTTTAGAACAATTTTACTCCTACACAAAATAATATACAAAAAGACACCTGTGAATTTATACAACAAGCTACAATTCTCGCGCTCGTTAAGAAATAATGGTATAATTCCAATCCGTTATAGTACTTTGACATCGGATCGTCAGTTTTTTATCCACTCGGTAAGACTTTGGAACTCACTTCCCGTGGATCTTCAGTTAACAGGCAATGCGTCGTTATTTAAAAGTAAGCTCCAAACCCATATGTGTAATGTGTGATAATGTGAATAGTTATAAAATGTTTAATTTTAATTGTTTTGCAATTCATGTTTATAACCTTAAAATTTACATTTTAATTTTAGTATTAAATTATATTATATTAATAGATTAAATTAATTTTTTATATTACTTCTTATAAGATATTTAAATGTTTATTTTTGTTTTCTTCTCAAAAACTGTTATATTTAATTCTTTAACTTTACAATGTTATTAAATTCAAGTTGAATGCACTTCTATGTCTATAGTACATTAGCCATAAGATAATTTATCTTTTTGTACTATAATAACCATTGATTAATACAAATACAAATTATACCTTGAACTTTAAAAAGTCATGAAAATGTAAGTTTCTAGAAACTCATTTTGTATAAAAGAGTAAACATAATAACTTTTATAACCATAAGGTTTCTAAATACTTTTGCTGAAATTTTTCTTTAAAACGTTTAAGAAAATCTTTTTTTTTAACTTTTAAATATAAAAAACTTTGAAAATAAATTTTTTAAAACTTTTTTTTCTATAGATCGAACAAAAACTTTTTTGTCAAAGTCTTAGATAAAAGCTTAGACAAAAGTCGACAAAAAAAAGTTTTTTTTTATGAGTATTATATAAAATTTTTTTTTTGTATTGAATATGCAAGAAACTTCTTAAATAATATCTTGGACAATTTAGTTATGGGTCAATCTTTGAATACTTTTGGTTTACTTTTTGAGATTAATGACCAATTTTTAATTTTTTATTAAAAAATTATTTAATTAATTGAATAGATGAATTGAATTGTTAGATGTGTAAAATCGCGTTTAATTGTTGTAGAAAAATGTTCAAAAAAATATTGTAAAAAAATTAAAAAACTTTAATAAAACAACCCTTTGAAAATGCTGCCAAATAAGTAGCGAAACGTCAGGGAGAAATTTAATATACATAAATAAATATGTCTATTCAATTAATTAAATAATTTTTTAATAAAAAATTAAAAATTGGTCATTAATCTCAAAAAGTAAACCAAAAATATCTTGGACAACTGAAGCAAAGAAATTCAAAGTAAAACATATTAGATTATTCATAATAAAATCAAAAAGAACATTTTTTACAATTTTTTGTCAAAACGAAAAATCAAACTTAATCCCAAAATATAACATTAATATCAATACTTAACTTTAAAAAATAAAAAATAGGTATGCAATAACCTTCAGTAATACAAATATGTTGTTTTAAAAAAGAAATTATTAAAATCGGATCAGTATATTTTGGGCGAAAGCGTTACAATTATTTTTCATGTAAGTCATTTTTTATGTGTTACCGGTAGGTATAACAATCTTTAGTTTTTAATTGTTGTTTTGTTGTGGTTAGTATTTTTTACCCTTTGTGGTATCATCAAATTTATATATGGGCTGATCATGTTAGCAGGAATAACTTGGCCATGTCTGCTTTAAGGAGTAGTAAGTCTTTCTTGAATTTTTCTTTTCTGATGAGCCTAGATATGTCATTAATAGCGAACCAATGATAAATATTAACATGTTGCTGTTGTTCTTTGCTTAACAAAAATGCAGCACTGAATCGAGTTGTAAATTCAAAAAATAAAAATCGATCGTTGCTTACTGATTCCAAGATTATTGTAATTATTTATGCAATTTATAAAACCAAAGCTTAGACATAAAAGTAATTAAATTATGTGTAAAATGTTTTATTTAGAAACAACCTAAGGATGAATGTAAAAATGTGAAAATGTTACTCAAAATTTTTTTGAATATTAAGCTTGATATTCAGCTTCTACTGAAATTTCTTAGAGTGCACTTCTATCATATATTTAACATGCGGCATACTTAAAAGTTAAGTATTATATGTATGTATATAAGTCATTTTGCACCAATAGCAAGTTGATAGAACAGGTAGAAAGGGCATTTTAACCTGTATTATTTACTTTTACATTAAATGTCATCTTCTTTTTTTTTAAGATACAATTAGTTTTATGAATATTTGAATTAGCTAATTGAATGAATTGTAAAATTTTTGTATCAAAAAAAAAAAAATGCATTAATAAATAAATAAATAAAATAAATAAATAAATATATAGTATGTCCCCCAACATTTACCACAAAATATTACTGACCAAATGATTACTTCGTTTTAAGCCCCAAGCAACCCGTCACAACCCATTTTCCTCCATACTAAAAATAAGTTAAAATTACAAGATATTTGAAATAATTACTCACCGGTGTTGAATATGGATGTGCTGTCAATCGTACGCCATCCGTTTCCATCTGTTCGCGCAGCACCAGTTCCAGCTCATTTGGTGGTGTCTCACACAAAATCTCCATGCTACCCGATAACGAATTCGGATCGTTCAGCATAAAATAAACTGATGCGGCACCTTTTTCACGCAACTGACGTATACTTTTCAGTAACTTGTGACGATGTGTCACATTCTCAACACCGATGGCATCCAAATCTGGATCACCGACTTGTTTGCAAATTTCTAAATCGTCATAACCGTTATCAAGAAAACTCTCCGCATATTGGGCGAGTCCGAGGGCGCGAAGCCACTCGCAAACGATATTGCTAACGGCCATTACTATAACGCTAAGCGTTTAGCGCAGTGCACCAGATATTTATAAAAAAGAAAGAAAAATTGCAGCAATTACCGTTACAAAATGGCGTCTATTAACTATGCCAGCGCGCGTTGCGACGTAACGTAGTAAAACGTAACAAAATGATGAAAATCAACAAGCAAAAACAAACCAGAGAAGAGGAAAATGAACACAATTCGGCGAAGCAAAATGCACTCGTTTGGGTTAGCGTTTGCGTCCTTTTGGTTTTTCTTTTATTTTATTTTTTTTTTTTTTTTATTCTTTAAATGTCTTAAGACATGCAATTTCCGTTCACACGCGGCACAGTAGTCGTAGTTTAGGGAGGGCTTACAAATTTCCGTTTCTTTTTAATTTTTTGCGCAATTTTAAATCAATTTTCATTATGCAAAGAATACATTTAACCAAAAACACAAAAACAACTATTTTACAACAATTTACACTTCCGTTTTTCCCTTGCAAAATTTTGTATGCGTTTGGCAACACTTGTTTTCTCAACACTCATAAAAATTTATAACGCATTTTGGTTGTTTTTTATTCTTTTTTCTTATTCACAAATGCTTAAGAGGGGGAACCAGCAGAAATTACGCCAACTTAGAACATTTTGACGTCTTTGTGAATTTCTAAAATGACTCTGTGAGTGAGTGAGTCGTGCTTGTGTTTTAATGTGTGAGTGAGGAACACGTTTTCGTAATTTTAAGTGAAGCTCTGATGATAGCAGCTAATGTAGTTTAAAGGTCCTTCGAGCCAGATTATTTCATCTAATACACTTTTAACGACGTTGCTTTTGTTATTATTGCTGTTGCCATTGTTGTTGCTGTTAATGCTGATGTTGCTGGTATGCATGGTGACTTTAGCTGCTCTTGGTATTGCTAAGAATTTTGCTGACATTTTACGAGCTGCAGAAAGTGATAAAGTTACGCTCCGGTAGTTGCTGTCACTCACACTGCATTCCGTTGGAATATCTCATCTGTAATAAATAAAGAATATAGATAAGAAACTTTCAATAAAAATGCAGTTAAATTGAAAAAAGAAAATCATAAACACAGAAGGAACATTTTTTCTGAAGGGTTCTGTATGGAAAAATTCCTTTTCTGCTACAATCTACATTTTTATTATTGTATTATAGTGAAATTCCCCATAACCGGACACCCACCGTCGCAGTATTTTTGTCCGGTTATTCGAGCGTCTGGCTATCGGAATTAATTTTGTATGGAAAAGTTAGTGAGTGTCGCTGAAATATGTCCGGTTATGGGAGCTGTCCGGTTATGGGGGCTGTCCGTAATGGAGAATTTCACTGTACATATTTTGGAATTTCTTAATAAGTGTTTCACTACTTTCCAAGGAATATAATTTATGTATGACCAAATGTAAAGATTCCACTATGTATTTTTCAAATGTACCAATTGCAAAATTGAGTGCCCAAAAATCGCGCAAGATTTGAATTGAATTTCGACAGC
The DNA here is from genome assembly GCA_949775025.1 of Tricholauxania praeusta. Taxonomy (NCBI): domain Eukaryota; kingdom Metazoa; phylum Arthropoda; class Insecta; order Diptera; family Lauxaniidae; genus Tricholauxania; species Tricholauxania praeusta. Next base: position 35,075,026 of record OX459029.1, on the reverse strand, counting down.
GCGATAGCTGACAGTTCAGAGCTATTAAAAATTGAGCGCTACACGAAAAAACAAAGAGTTTTCATTGTTGAGCAAAAAAATTAATAATCAAAATTTTTGATGTTCAAAGTTCCACTTTAAGCCCATATTAAGCCAGCCAGCCAGCTTTTTATAAAATTTTCGATCACCTCCGAGTCTTTCCTGAGTCCTCTGTCTGATTAAAATGATCATAAATGCGCTCATTTTCTGATCATAAATGATACTTTTGTCGGGAGAAAATGGTACCCTATCCGCGACTCTTCTTGAAGAGTTGTTTATGACCCGTTTTTCTGATCAGTTTCGACTCATTTTCGCGTCTTTATCGAGTCATATTTTAGTCATATATCTTATCACTTGCGAGTCTTTTTCGAGTCATATGCGAGTCTTTTTCGAATCATATTTTAGTCATATCTCTAATCATATTTCTAAGCATTTGCGAGTCTTTTTAGAGTCATATTTTAGTCATATTTCTAATCATTTGCGAGTCATATAACTTAAATTTTTTCGCATTCACGTTCTTTCACATGTCCTCACCGTTCTTTTCATCATCAGTCCTATATGCATAATTTTACTTATTGTAAAAGTATTTGTATATTATCTACTTCTGGTAAAGTTATTATGAACTACAAAACAGAACACAATTCAAAAATCATTTTCAAGAACAAGCTCTAAAGTCATATTGGAATCATTACTTAGATGAAAAAGTGATAATATTGTTACTGTTTTCCTGTGCAATCAGTTTTAGATCATTGGGTAGATCGGAATGTGATTTTTGGAATTTTTTTTTTTCTTAGCTATTACTTACAATCACTTAAATAGAAGTCAAAAATGACTCGTATAGGTGATTTAAAAAAATTATCATCTAAGTGCCAGGTGGGTAAAGCTTTTGCATATAGTTTTTTTTTCCTTCCCTAAGTATTATACGACGATTTTCGTAAATTTTTTTTTTTTTGAATCTAAGGAAGAACTAGAACTAAGGAACTTCAACCTTGACAGAAACTTTAAACGCTTTATGGGATCAAGCTCATCTTAGAGTTAATTCTATAATTTCCAACTAAATAGACAATTATTTTCAATGAAAATGTGTGATTCACAGAAGTCACTTTAAGTGTGTAAGTAAATAACAAAATTCAATGTAGACTATCATATAGACAGCAGGAAATAAATTATAAGAAAATATATTTATGAAGTCGGAACATAGTGCTGCCACATGTAGGCGCTAGAGCTAGAGAGCGTTTTACTCGAAATACTTTCTAACGGCTGTCATTTCAGCTGAAAATATTTAATATCCATACGAACCAGACTTTTCTGGAAATTGCAAAAATTTTAGTAACTTCAAACGCTTGAAATTTGTACACAATAAATTGTAAGCCATTCTAAATGTAAAAATAAAACCGACAGTCAACCTGGTGGGGCATTACATATTGCAAAACTGCATCACACATGTAAGCTAATTTTGTTTGTTTCGTCGAATTTATTCGTTTTTTATGTGTTCCAACTCGTTACTCGTTTTTTCCATCACGTCAAAAGGCAAAATCGTGTCTTAAATTTAGCAAAACCAAATCGATATTATAGCTATTTCCCATAAAAAAAAGAAATTGCAAAAACTCATAAATTTTCTTATTTGAAACAGACAATATATTTTTAAAGACTCTGACTCACCTTATCCTGCTTGATTTGTCGTTTAATAATAATTATAAAAAATTATTAAAAGATCGACACAAATTAATTTGAAATAAGAAACCTTCACGACTTGTTTTTTTTTTCAAATAATCCCCCAACTAAACATTTAGTAATAGTAGAGCTTTTAATTTCTTTTAAAATTTCAATACATAAGCTCCACTCTATTCATTAACACCCAAATTCTTTTAGTAAATTTCTCAATCTTTTTAATTGCTTTGAAATGAATTTTCATTATTTTTTCTTGAAAAAATAGCTTAATTTCACACTATAACCGCATAAATTATGTGTGCATAATAATAATAAAATACGAGAAAAAGTTTTAAATCACAGCATTACTTAAATGGCCCGCATCGTGGCTCATTTTAATAAAATTGCTTTGCCACAAAACAATCAATTTCTTCTGCGCCAACACTCAGCTCACAGTTAATCATCATTCAATGCTGCACCCAGAAATTAATTAAACTCATTGAACGTGTGGCGGCACAGCGCCATCACTGCGAACGAACATCATCATCAACATCATGGTAGCTTGCATGTTAAGAAGCAGTTGCACACACTCCATAAACTATCTGGGATAGGGGTGAACACAAAAGTTTGCCTGATTTCACGCTGAAAAACTGAATGAAATATTTGGAAATTAATAAAAAGAATGAAACGCAATGAAATGCACACGCATATGTGTGATAAAAACTTATCACCGCAATACAATGCTATGTCGATGAAGCAAATTACGACGGATATGAGTATTTCATAAAAATCAATGAGTCCAATTAATTTCGAATATACGGTCATTTTGAATTTCATATTCAATTAAGGGTGTGCGGAGAATTCAGTTTTAATGTATGGGCATAAAATTACCACTATCACCACTAGCAACATCGGCATCTCGTGGGTAATGACTGTTCTCAGTTTCGCTATATTGTTTCTGTGCAAAATTACATGTATTTAATTTTAATTTTATCTACTCTTGTGAAACTGCATTTTTGTTATCCCTTTAGAGCCTGTGAATATCGCCGCTACTGTCTGCATCTTTACATTCTGTAAAAAATCAGTTTCTAAATGAAAGATTTTACAAGTTAAAGTTATAAGTCTTATATTAAAAATGGCATATGAATGCTGTGATTTCAAAAGGTTTTTTTGCAAGCTTGGATTAAGTTAAAGGATTTCATAATATATGTATGTCACTAGCGGCGGACTCAAAGGCTTGCCGCTCTAGGCCGTTATTTTTGTGAAGAATTGTTTACTTTTTTTTTCAAGAATCTATTTTCCTTCTTGTCGTTTTAAAATTAAAAATCCAAAGAAATAGGCGTAATTTTTCTACTTATGGATAAAGAAATAACTCATCAAACGCATAAAAGTTTATCATACGATCACTCAGATATGATCTAATTGTTTTTAACCAACATTTTAATAACTTTCTGATATTGATGTCCAAAACAACGATTTCATCATGCTTCAATATTTGATCTCGCTGAGACTTTCTTATATTTTAAAAAGCCATCTAATACCATCGGACGACATCTTTCATAGCCTTCGGAAACCATCCAAGTCTTTTTTCTAAAATACCTTAGCGACATAGGTATCATTTACATTGCCGACAAACAATAGCAACTTCTTCCAAATTGCGCTGATATTTTTTTTTTATCAAACTACCGTGCGGTTAGTCGCACAGAAATATTTTTGCAGCGTATTATTTTTCAAAAAAGGTGACTACCACACTTAGCTCAGTTTTTCCAAACTTTGCAGTTAAATCATTTTTCTAGTTAGCCATCGATATATTGTCCACATATAAAGAGCGAGAGAGAGAGAGATAAAAAGTGTTTCTGACGCTTATAGGCAATATTGTTTACAAAATAACGAAATAAAAATAATTACGCGTAAATTTTTTTCATAAAAATTAAGGTGATAATTTATATAAAATTTCGTACATCATTTCGTGCATTTTTTGAAAAATGTTGTTTATTTTAAATTGGGCCTTATTTCTATAAAGGAATGATCGTACAAATTTGTGAAATATTTTTTTTGCGCTATATCGTTTTCTTAACTATAGATATATTGCATTCTCGAATATTTTTCTAAGCTTTTCATTGGTTAGACAGTTGAAATACAAAACAAGGTGAGGAATCACAACATTACCAATTTTATTCAAGGCTCTGACGAAAATCTTCCTTACCAGTGACAGCAAAAAATTGAAGCCACTTTACCGAAAGAGCTTCCACCCCAAAAGATCGTGCAGTTAAAAAAAAATACCACTTTTACTATCATGAATCAGGCAGTAAATAAGGGGCCCACAATATTTAACTTTTATCGACCACATAACTACTTTAGATAGCATCGATCGCAATTGCAATTGATTGAATATATGAGTTGTAGCACCCAAGATCATTTAACTCATTAGGCCTCAATTTCAAAGTTTCAAGAAACCTTCGTTGACATAAAGTAAGACAACAAACATAATAATTTGAATAGTCGTAAAGCCTATCCTATTCTGAAATTGCTAAAAAAAAACATTATGTTGTGAAAAATTTTGCACAAAAATTTTATAAAAAGTTATGGCAAAAAATTAGTCAGTACTTAGAGATATTTGTATCCCATGAAAAAAACTTAAGTAATTCTGCGATGACGTCTTTTCTCTAGGGTGCTATATTATTTATCACTGCGAACTCTGCTTTGTTGACTTCGTCTGTCAGCTTGAAATGTTAATTACATTCAAAAACTTCGTGGTTCTTTGGAGTTTAGTCCACCCATATTGTTTTGGGTTCCTAGGAAAGTTTTTCCATTAAATTTCCTGTGCTAAATTACAACTGCAAGATCTTCTATCCATGGACTAAGCCAATAGCGTGTTTCGCGGCACATTCTAGTGGTAACTAATCTACTCTACGAATTGCATTAATATTTGCTTATTTTCTGGGAAGAGACCAAGTATTCACAGTTTTAATTAATGATTTTAAAACTCTATATAAATCAATCAAAAGAAAATGTTCCAAATTCAATAAGATTACAATAAATCGTGTCAATTAAAATGAAAACGCAATTTATTTGTAACACTTGTTTTCTACGCGTATATCAGTCATGCATTTAATAAGACATAAGTTGTGTTTCATCATCACACTTCCATCCAGCATGATTTCAATCAATAAAGTTAACGTTTTTATTTTTATTTTTCATTATGTTTTTTATTATCTTTACTTAATTTCCTGCATTGGTAAAGAAAATTAAGTGATTTTCAATCACTTGCCTACAAATTGAGTTAAATGCGCGTTTGTTTAATGAGAATAAATATTGTACAATATGAATAATGAAAATCAACAAAATAAAAACAATTCAATGTGGAATTTATTATTTACGCGCAATATGTTGCAGAGATCAATGAAATCATCAATCAACGTAAGTTAACCATAATGTAAATGTGGATCAAATCGAGCATAAAGCGCCACTTAATTTATTTTTCATACGATACGTGGTTTTTATTGAAAATAAGAAATAAATCCTCATCATCAAACAAAAAAAAAGCAATTTCAGCTTTCACTTAAATGTTTAATTAACTACTGAAAACAAAAAAAAAAGTTTAAAAATTTATTAGGTCAAGAATGTTAGAGGTAATGCGTAGACTTATGCGTATGTTAGATGTAAAGATTTACTCGGGTCTTCAAAAATTGATAAAGTGGTCTGACGCAGTTGCAACAAGAATTAACGCCAACGCTTTTGACGAATGCACATCGGCAGCATAAAAAAAAATTATTTTTTTTTTTCGTTTCTTTTGATGCATCACATTAGATAATTATCTAATTAGTCGACAAAAATTAATGGTAAAAGAAAGGAAAAAACATCAGATTTTTTATAAATACATCGATCTATGTAAGTAGAGTTCATATAATTTGAAGTGAATTAGTGGATAGTCGGTTTCGCTGAATTTAGGTCAATTTTTAAAAAACTGATGAATTCAAAATGTAGAAGAGAATTTGGAATCTTTGTGAGATTGGGATGATGATGGGAAGATGCAATTTTTAATAGTCATAATAACGAACCAAACGAAAGCTACCATGTATGAGTTTCTATACGGAAATTAGCACATTCCTGAAAGGCTTTGGTGAACTGAAAGTTTCTGCCGATATCATGACGATGAAGTTTTACTTAAAACTCTTCAAAACGAATTGAAAAAAAGTGCTCAGAACTTCGGCTTCACTGACACTTAAAAGGCCGAAACTTCAAGATACAAATTGTATCAGGTCAATAATCTTAAGCTCAAATCGGTCTAATGCAGGATCTAGGTGCTGTATTCTTGCAGTAAAATGATAGGCCAAGGGACCAATATAAGCCCCATCGAAAATTAATTAGCACACTGAAAAAAAAAAGTTGCAAAACGGACTCCAACAAATAAAAACGCTCTAATAAGAGTTATTAAGGAGGAATGAACAAAAATACACCGGAAGAATATGATTTACAAAAACTTATTGCATCTATTCCAAGGAGGATACAAGCCGTGATTGATATTCAAGGTAGACACATCAAGTATTGAAGTTTTTCTTATAAGTTTATTAGTTTCTTCATATGTTCCCTGCATTTTGCAAAGAATTATTTGACACAATTAAATGGCTAGTGTTTTTGTTTTTGTTCCACAAACTTTTGTTTTTGATTATATTAAATAATTTTTTTGTTGTTTCCTAATGAGAAATAAGCCAGAGAATTGAGTACAAAAAAAAATTTCCAAAAAAATTAAAACATTTCTTATTTTTATTCAATATGAAAGTGAAAATTATGTTTCATAATTTATTTTGCAAACAATTACTTGACAGACTGTACTATATACATTTTATAAATAAAGAAGTAAATGATGTACTTAATTGACGGACTCAGATGCAGAGTGTAATGATTCAACTAATTTTGTTTGTAGTTAGCTATGTTTTTTTTCTTTGACAGAGATGGCACCTCTCGTAAATTCAGTTGGTCTAGTGTCATTGTGAATTTGTTGTCGAATTATGCACTTTCACCACTCTTGATCTAAGCCGATCAAAATTAGAACTCTGTAATCGTTGAAGTAATCCGTAAGTTATCTGCTGCCCGCCCATGGCTTGTGCAGAGAAAATTTAAGACATTTTTGTCATTCCTGTTTTTGAACGGTTTTTCTTTTTTTAATCTATTTTTCTGCGTTTTCGGCATTCAGAATACTTTTGTTAATATTTTTTAATAAAGTTTTCTTTAAAAGTGATTTTTACAAGATGCAAATATATGTAATTCAGTGGGCGCTACGATTAGCCCTAATCCAGCATTTTACAGAAATTTCCCGTAGGGACCCCGAGTTCAAGAGGTTCTCAACATATTTTGAAGGGAACGAAAACTTATGTTTTTTTTTCTGTCACACCGTCACTATATAATGCTAAGTCTTAATTCGACGCAAATTCTGATGGTCAGTTAAACTCTGCAGTTGAGTTATCCCGAACAAGAAAAATGCAATGCACAATGCAATTGGTTTCTAAACTAGCGAGTCAAATTAAAATCTTAAACTTAAATTTAAATATCAGAAAATTTGCCAAAAGAAATGATTTTTTCGGTGAAGTCCTTATAAGCTCTAGGTATTTCGAGAGTCATAATTTAAAAAAAGTCTGACATATGGCAACGCAAACACGTCACTTTCAAATGATCACAAAATGTAAACAAATTCAAGTACCGTTATTTTCCAGTTAATTTTGAGCGTTACCATATGGCAACAGGACATTCCAAGGATACTATGTGCAGGATCTATAAACTAATGATGCAGTTTTTTAATTTAAGTCTGGAATAGTATGCTTCTAAAAAATCACTCTTTGAAATTCGAAAAAAAAATTTACTCAGGGTGATTCGGGTTAAGCTATTCCATTAGCAATTTATTTGAATTTTGAAATTCTCATGCGCGAAAAAAAAAATTTCCAAACCCGATTACTTAATCTTACAAGTACTCGCAGAGACCAAGTTTCGAGACAAACATAAAAAAAAAAAAAAAAAAACATTTACCGCGACCTCACGTCAATAACTTAAAACGTGTTGTATTTTATTTGAGTTTTCATTTCTTTCAATTTAAATGCTATGTGTTTTTTGATTTTTTTCTGTCTGGCTGTTGTTGTTTGTTTTACAGTCGGGCACAAAAGTCAAGCATGTAACAATAATTTATTAAAACAGCAAACAAAAACCTTAATAAAATTGAACATGACTAAACCAAAAAATAACAAAACAACACAGAAGAAAACTTAAAAGTATCACGAGTTGTTGGTTTTGACGCACTGGTTTTTAAAAGTTTGCTGACTCTTAACATTTGTCTTAACGGCTCGTAAATAAATGAGTGGAGAAAAAAAAACAACGGCAAATAACAACAATCGATTGGTTTCCCAGCACAATTTTGTATCCATTATCAGTGGCATCAAATCAGCTGTTTATGTTGAGCAACGTTTGATTTCTTGTGAAGGTGTTGCAAAATATGGCAACCATGACAGCTGCACATTTTTAATTAAAGAAAATTTATTTTTGTCAATCACCTTTTAAAAAAGATGCAATTTTCCGATATAGTAGTGTGAAAATTTTGAGTAAGCATTAGTCGTGTGAAAATTTGTGTGAATATTTCGAAAATTTGATGAGTGAACTCAGCAACAAAATTCCAAGTTCTTAAGGAAATGATAAAGAAAGCTTCTCAAATATCTAATGACAGATTCTTAAGTAAAATGCTCATTATGGACGCAAGAGTGTGATATCTTTAAAAAACTAAACATCCACATAAGTTTGAATTTTGATGAACATTTCAAATATTTTTTTAAACAGTGACTGAAAATAACTTTGGCAAATTTATAATTATTTCTAAACGTTCACCAAGAAGGTAAAGACATGATATTTATGATTATTTATTATTATAAAAATGTTTATTAAGCTTTAGACACTTACATAAAAATTGGGCATTTCACGCGAAGCGGACAGGGGACATGAGGTTCATGTTTCCAATTTCAGATATATTTGAATATGTTGTACCAGTATATGTCCTCGACACAGAAACAAAATATTTTTATAATGGCAACACTGGTTTACATAATATGCGTCTTTGAAAATTTGAGAAATCGTAAGGTATGTACTACTTCAGATGCCATTATTCAGCTTACAAAAAGTCTGGTTAAATAAATCAACCACTGGATTTTATACTTCATTTATTGGCCTTTTTAACTTCATAACTGGGTTTTAAAAATAAATAAAAAATACACTGAAAAAAATGAGAAATATTTATATTTATCGTTTTTTTCAATGTTCACCTAACAAAATTTTTTTTTTTAGGTGCGTTAAAAAAACATTATATTATACTTATACTTCGTGTCAAGTTTAATAGTGGTCCGCCCAGCCGTTTTGGAGCTATATGCATTGCAATGTCGAAACCCTGAAAACCTTGATGTCGAAATCTGAAATTGGAAACATGAACCCCATTTCCCCTGTCCGCTTCGCGTGAAATGCCCGATATGTAAAATGACATGTTCAAATTAAGTAATATTAAATTTGGGACAGTCATAATTTATGAATTAAAAATTTTTTTTTTATGGTATATTTTGAAAGTTGTGCTAAGGTACTCATTTGTTGTAACTATGTATCATTCTATCAAGAAGTTAAGCGTCTAACTCAAGGTTTCAAGCCCGGAGCATCCACTTGTAGAGACGAAAATGGAAATCTGGTTACAGATACACAGAGTGTACTGAGGTTATGGAGGCAGCATTTCTCCAACTTGCTTACGGGCGATGATTCCACCAATTCCGCCTAGAGAGAATGCAGTACGATACCACCAATCGATGATAACGCAGTGGAAGTACCATCACATAGCCATGAAGAGGTTCGAGTTGCTATCCAGCGACTCAAAAACAACAAAGCAGCGGGTGCTGACGGCCTGCCAGCTGAGTTGTTTAAAGCTGGTGGCGATGAATTGATAAGGTGCATGCATCAACTCATCAGCAAAACATGGCTAGCGGAAAGCATGCCCGACGATTGGAATCTCAGCGTGCTTTGTCCTGTAATAAAGAAAGGAGACCCGACAATCTGCGCCAACTACAGGGGTATCAGTCTTATTTCCATCGCATAAAAGATCCTCTCGAGCGTATTGTGTGAATGATTGAAGCCGTATACAGAAACGCTGATCGGATCCTATCAGTGTGGTTTTAGATCTGGTAAGTCCACCATAGACCAGATTTTTACACTACGTCAAATCCTGGAGAAAACCCATGAATATCAAATCAACACTCACCATCTCTTCGTCGATTATAAAGCTGCGTTCGATAGCCCAGTGCGGGATTGCCTATACGCAACAGTGTCTGAGTTCGGTATACCAGCAAAGTTGATAAGGCTCTGCAGGATGACGTTGAGCAATAAGTGTAGCTCCGTCAAGGTAGGGAATGACCTCTCCGGAACTTTTAATACCGAGCGAGGTTTCAGACAAGGCGACCCGCTCTCGTGCGATCTCTTCAATTTCATTATGGAGGGGATCGTACGAAAAGCCGGTGTGCATCATAATGGCACCATTTTCTTCAAAGGTGTACGCTGATGATATTGATATTATCGGTCGGAGTAAGAGAGATGTTACTGCTGCTTTCACTGCTGTTGAAAAGGAATCAGCCAAAGTGGGTTTGACGGTAAACGAGGGCAAGACGAAATACATGATGTCTACTAACAACAACAAAAGAGCACGGGATCTAGACTCTCATGTTACAGCGAGCAACTGTAAATTAGAAGTTGTCAAGGAATTCATTTACCTTGACACTGCCGTAACCAGCAACAATGATGTCAGTCTGGTGATTAAGCGGAGAATAACAATTGCTAATAGGTGCTACTACGGTCTCAGTAAGCAATTACGTTGCAGAGCTCTCTCTCGATCGACAAAGCTAACACTCTACAAGACGCTCATTCTACCTGTGCTTCTTTATGGCGCTGAGGCATGGGTGGTTTCCCGCTGTTACGGTCAACATTTGAAAGAAATTATTTTTAAAAAATAAACATAAAGAATAGTTTTTTTTTTGTATAATAACCAAGATTACTCGATGAAATTTTATTTTTTAACTATTCTTATTTTTGAAAAAAAATTACATCTAAATGAATCACCCATTATGATTGATCAAACCAAATTATGTAATGCTACACCAAATATTTATTCCAGCTACATCTAAAATTTTATTTATTACTCATTACAAAACTTTGGTACATAAAATTAAAACGTTTTCTTTTTGTAGCGCAATCAGTCATACTAATTGTGTAACATCATTCCAAGTGAAATATTTCTATTTTGTCATAGTTTATTTTGTAATTTGAAACATTCCTAATTTAACTTCACGCTAGCATCAGTCTTGCTTGGATTTATTTAACTAATAAATCGAGAAATTCCAAAGAACCCAATCAAATTTATCGAGTGTTTATTTATTTTATTACTTTCACGACTGTTTGTCGCATTAATTATTTGTCAACAACAACAGCGTTCCATTAATGATGCCATAAAATTAAAAATATAGAAGAAAAAAAATGTCGTAAATTAACTGTTATTTCAATTAAATCTTAAAAATAGATAAACAATTTTATATGGTTAATTTATGATAAGTATGGCAAGAAGCGTTTGTAAAATAACTTTTTTTATAATATTTTATCACTGTAGTCAGTCATTAAAAAAAGTTAACTTGTCGCGTGTTCAAAAGTCCCTAAAGTTAGTTTTAGCATCGCATAAAACTGCTTCTAATGGAGCTACTTTTCACTATTGAAGCCATAAACTGAATGAGTAACAATGGCAACAACACTGCGGTGGTGGCTTAAACGTTACTCTTGGCAGATGCTTTCTGAAATTTTATTACAGCAACGGCATCAAATGAAATTGCAGTAGCGGAGTAATGATCCGCAGAATAATGCAGAGAGAGAAAAATTGCTCAATTTGTAAAAAAAAAAGATTTATATATTCCTCGTATAATTGCAATGAATAGTTAATTGAACAAAAATTTAAGTCTTTAAGCAGTATTGTTAAAGTGTGGCACATCAGTCTCTTTTTCTTCATATTCAGACCTGTTTTAATTGCGATTTAGTTCGGAAGTGGAATTGAAGTTCAAAGTTGAATGTCGATAGCTCTTCTTAGTGTAATGGTCTAAATTTACCATGGAAATTTTTTGGAAATTCAAACTTGAGCTCTTTATTGATTCAATAACTTGAGAGCTTTTTTTGTTCATGATCCTGAAATAAACTTCGAATGTCAATTTTGTTTCCAAAGCACATCCGGTGCGGAATCAGAACAGGCCTGATAACTATCAGCATTTAATTGAGCAACATTAAAATATTTGTTGTCACATAGTTAATTATTCCGCAGCTCAATCGAACATTTTATTGCCCAATCGATTACTAAGCAATTTAATCAGAACTTGCACTTTTTATACTTTATGTTACTTAAGTATTCACTTTAAACTGGAAGAATGTTTCGCTAATTTTGTAGTTCAGCCTACTTAAGCCACCCCGTCAATGTTTCTCTAGATGAGTGTCGAATAATAACTACTTCGCGAAGACCATAAAAAAATGGCTTTTTGGTTAAAAATTATATTATTCTTCAATGTGGTTATTCTTAAGCACAATTCCATTTCAAATGTGTTTGAAGTATTCAAACCATCCAAACAGTAAGATATCTCGAAGACTAAAGTTTTGTGTTTTTAGCATTTGACTTCTCAGAATTTGAAACAATTTTTTTTTCTCCACGTTGTCATTTCTCAAAAGTTGAAAGAGGAATCACTTATATGGTGTCAGGTCTACAGGAAAGGGTGGATCATGTGGCAATTTGTACCCCAATTCGATAGGAATTCAGTCGCGATCACTTCTCGGATTCTGTGAATATAATATTTCTGCTGTTATAAGGGTAAGGGTCTACGGCTTAATTAGCAAGCGACATGGTTGTGGAACGGAAGCCAATAGTGGCTAAATTGTGTTGATTTGTTGTTATTGGTTGGAAGTAAAAAATGCTGTAGGCACACTCCTTCTACGAGGGCGGATTGATAATGATCCGGTTTAACAATGAAAACACACTTTATTTTTTAAATATCGTTTTATTTTTCAACATAGTCCCCTTTTAGCTCGATACACTAGGTCAAACGATGTTCTAATTTTTTAATGCCATCCAAATAGTAGGTTTTGTCGAACTTCTTAAAATATGAGTTTGTTTCGTTGATTACTTCATCATTTGATGTGAATCTCTTTCCCGCGAGCCATTTTTTTAAGTTTGGAAATGGGAAAAAGTCACTCGGTGCTAAATCTGGACTGTATGGTGGATGCGGCAACAATTGGTAACGTAATTCATGGAATTTAGCCATTGCTTTAGCGTTGATGTGTGTGCCGGTGCGTTGTCTTGAAGAGAGCACTTTTTTCTTCTTTAAATGTGGTCGTTTTTCCTTGATTTTATCGTCCAATTGATCCAAAAGCGCAGCATAATACGCTCCTGTTATTGTTTTTCCCTTCTCAAGATAGTCGATCAGTATTACACCAAGGGAATCCCAAAATACAGTCGCCATAACTTTATCAGCTGATTTCACAGTCCTTGCCTTCTTCGGTGCACTTCCACCAGGTTCTAACCATTGTTTTGATTGATTTTTGGTTTCCGGTGTGTAGTGATGAGTCCATGTTTCATCAACCGTTATTATTCGACGCCAAAAGTCATTTGGGTTATGCCTCATCAAACCTAAACATTGCTTTGAGGTAGTCACACGATTTCGTTTTTGATCATTCGTGAGTAATCGCGGCACCCATCTGGCTGATAGCTTCTTCATATGCAAATGTTCATGTAAGATGTTGAATACACGTTCATATGAAATGCTTACAATGTCGACAATCTCTCTTAACTTCACTCGACGGTCATTCAAAACAATATCACGGATTTTGTTGATAATTTTCTCAGTAGTCACCTATTTGGCCTTCCTGATGGTGGCATTGTTTCAGTGCTCGTACGACCACGTTTAAATTCAGCAAACCAATAAATTACGGTTGAATTCGCTGGAGCAGATGAGCCATAATATTAATCAAGCTTTTCCTTTGTTTCCTTCGCGGTTTTTTCACGCAAGAAATAATGTTTATTCAATGAGCGAAAATCGGTTTTATCCATTTTACAAGAAAAGTTAAAAGTTATCCGACTTATATGGCTATCAAGCAAAAACTAAATGACATATCGTGCCAAAAATTTACATGAAGCCTATTGACAGATTACTCGCGGGGAAAAAAATTACCATATGATACCCAGTGTTGCCATCTGTTGAAAACCGCATCATTATCAATCCGCCCTCGTACTTCCTTTCTTAAAACATTTGGCGTGTCCTTTTTGTATTAATAATTTTTATATAACATCAGTTATGTTGTCACTAAATGTTAATAATTTTTTAATAATTCAAAATACCCTACACTGTCATTGAAAATTGAAAAAAAAAAATAATACCAACTTGTTCAGTTTTTGATAAATTAGTTTTGCTCAGTGTAGCAACTACTCGTACGTACAATGCAATTGTGTCACTAGCAAAACACTTTATGCGATTTTAAAATCAAACACTTGGCCACATACAAACAAACGCCAACATACCATGCAAAAACGCAAGTGCTTTCATTAAATTGTGAAAATATCCGTTAACACTTTAAACGCCCTAAAGAGTGGGCGTAGGCGTCATTGTTGATTTAAATATGTAAAAAAAACTTTATATTTATAAAAATAAAAGTGAATATGTTGCATAGCGCGCGCACAACAGCAACAATTGCTGTCAACATCAGTGATGATATCAATTGCAAGTTTTACCGCAGCAGCAACAAATCACAATGATGATGACAACAATGCAGCAAGCAGTATTTTGTTGTTGCTATTGCTAAAAGCTGTAAAATGAAAATATCAAATTTTTTTTTTTGATTGTCGGCAACTTTGTTTTGGTTTCTTTGTTGCTGTTGCGTGTTGGTTTTTGCTGTTGATGGCTACACTTGCTGCCCAGGGTCGGACTTACACCTTTTTGAATTATAGGTCCAAAAGAATCTACCGCCGCCACCTCTGAAAGAGAGTGAGCAAAAAATGTTCTTAATATTTAAAAAAAAAACCAAATATCGGTGTATGGTATTTGGAAAGTTAAGTTGCTTATTCTTCTACTTAAGTTGCAATTTTTTGCCTGAATCAAACTTGGAAATACGAGTTTTTCAAAAATTTCATATGAACAACCATTGAACAATTTAGGACTATTTTTTTTACTATGTATTTCGAAGGCACCGCAACGTAAGTTTTTAATGCATTTCATACAATTTTCATTTATTTATTGATATCCTTATATAAGCTTAAATCTGCCCTCTGTACCCGAAATCCGGCCATGTTACTTGTTCGCAATAAAATATGATTTTGTTGAGGCGTCTGGCTTTTTGGCAATTTATGCTTAAAAATAAATAAATAATTTTTGTAAATATTGCAAATTATTAAATTCACTGGAAAATATTTATTAATTGAGTAAAATAATCAACCATATTGTTATTGTTGTTGTTGTGGCAACATTAATATTCATTAACTTGGGGGCACTTAAATGAACCTTCCAATTTGCTAATATTTTCAGTTTTTTTTTTTAGACTTTTGCTGTGTGGGCAGTGAACATAAATTACTTTGTTCATAACAATTTAAGACAATGAGCTTTTTTTATTGTAATGTTTTTGCTGTATGATCCTCAGAGATATTCAACACGTAATCTTAAATTTAAAATTGTAGTTAACTATCAAATTATATGATTATATTAAATACCTATTAATTTAAAAAAAAGACTTATACCTAATAGATAATTCAATTTTTCGTCAGCGATAATAATTTTCGCATCTTTTTCGCTTTTTCTTTATTGGAAATCATAAAAAACAACTCCGCCCCGTTTCCGGAATATCAAATGAATTACCTGAAAAAAACGTTCTCTTACATTCTTATCTTGCTCAAATGTTTATTGGAAACAATAACATCGGCTGATAAAACTGCCCTATCACGAACTATTGGCCTTAAAGTTGGTACACCATTGATCGATAAACTCATCAAAGTGACGGAACGTTCCGGATGAAAGGATGGAAAGAATGAGTCGCTTGGAAATAAATCCAATATGCAACGACGATGATGAAGAGGAGGAATTATATACAGGTGTTCGTATTACTTGTCAGAGCGCTGCGGCCTTCTTGCCTGAGTCAAAATTAATCTAGAAAGACGTGCTAGCCGCTTAAAAAAATCTTAGACTTAACGCTATCTGAAATGCAAAGACGATTCATAGAATATTCTGATGTACTTTTGTCCTCAGACTCCTTCAATGATTTTGATCCAGTCAGATTGAAACCATTTAAAGGTATAAAAATCAAAATACTTCACGACAGCGAACAAAAAGTACCTGGAAAACTCCAAAAATGAGAGTAGTACCAAACCACTCAATAACTTACAAGCATCGCTTTCAGTTCGTGAAACATTTGAAGACTCAAATCAATTGTTAGAAGCTTTGGAGGTTTTGGATATTCACCAGTTATTTGCCAATCTTTCACATTCGCTGAAATTCTTCACATTTACTCAAGTCCGGTGTAGCAGCCCCCTCGTGCCATTTTCGGTGTCATCTTACATATTAGTATTTATTCACAAAAATACGAAGAAAAAAACTTTTTAAAATCTCGTATAATTTTCTTATTCGAACTAGTCATTCCTTAGCCATTGTACAGCTTTGGAAATTATTCCTCATTTATTTGCCAAGAATTCAATAAATTTCTAGCACTTCGAACACTTGATTAAGCACGCACTTTATAACAAATTTGATGTGCAATTAGAAGTGAATTTGACAGTTCGTCGCTCAGTCATTCACTAATCCTGTGAGCTCACACGTTCCCACACCCTACACAATATTGCACGTGTCCTTTAAAAGCTTTCCGATTTTGACATCATAGAAAAGAAAATGGTGGATTTTTCTTCTATCGCCCGAGGTTGATTTCAAAACTTCATTTTCATCTTTACCATTTTTGGCGACATTTGGCATTTACTAATGGCTGCTTCCGCAGCTTCCCTCAACTTATCCAAGCATCTCTATCATATTGATTTATTTATCCCCTTGCTTTTTGATTTATTTTTTTTTTTCATTTGCTGGTTAAGTAAATATTGGAAAATTGAAACTTACATTGATTTTGATTAATAAATTTCATCATATTTCATAATAATTTTTTTTTATGTTTTTGTATTTTGGATCTTGTAATAAAAAACTTTGCGCATAAATTGATTTCGTTTTTTTTTTTTTTCTTTTTTGTTGGAACTGCCCCTCTTCTATGATGTTGTCAATAAATTTGTCTCACAACTTCTTAAGTTGCCGACGACAGTTGTTGCTGCTGCCACAGATGGCAATAATTTGTATCTCTTTGACGTTGTCAAGTTGATCAATCAATCGTCTTCAATTTACTGAATTCAACGCTGCGCCGTTCGGTTTCATCTTCATTGATTTCAATGTGTGTGACTAAATTTTGTCAGACTGAATCTTGTAGTAGTTTCTAGTGAATTTCTTTATTACGAGTATTTGCCTTTTTATTTGATGCCAAGTTTTTTGATTCTGATTTTGACTTTGAGATGAGGGTCGTTACCATTTTTTATGTGATTTCACTTGATTTCTTTTGTACTCTTTTTTGTTTTGTTATTCATTTGGAAAATATTTATGATAAGGGTTATTATGTGAAAGCAATAATATCATTTCTTTGATGAATATTGAGATGAACTTAAATTAGAATTAATGCTAAAAACTCGAAAAAACAAGAACAAGGGCTGAGGACTAAAAATTCAGATTTATTCTTTAAGTTAATTTCTCGATAATATCGGATTCGCCACCATTTGAAAAATCTAATAAAATTATACAATTTGATTATTTAAATTATATTTAGGTATGTATTTATAAATATGTAGGTAATTCGGATGCAACGTATGCTAAGTTTTAGCCAAGTATTTCATCTTTTTCAATTAAATTTCATTCCTTTTGGATTTTAAAGTTAAGCTAATTGGAGAATTTGTTTAAGCGTGAAACTTCAAAAAAAGTAAAAATCTATGATCAGTACATAAGTTAATCGTGAAAATATATGCTGAGGACTATTATGAACATTTGTATTAGAACACTGATAGAAAAAAAAAGTAGACGAGCTACTGAAAGAACATTCTTCTTCAGACCTCAGATCGGTTCAGACCTCAGAACAAAGCGTGGCGTTATGAAGTTTTTGAACGTTTCTCAACTAAAAGTTTTGATAAAGAAATTCTTATTTTTAGATTTAGTTTTAGAACACACAATTTCTTTAAAAATTTGTCGTGTCAATATCTTCTGTAAAATGACTCACTCTTCGAACAGAGCTCGCATCGTTCTTCAAAAATTCTCACATTAAATTTGGCAACATTTTACAACATTGTCAGCATGGAATTTTTGAGTTTATTGGAGGTATAACCCCCTTTGTTCAAATGTTTACACTTTTCCATCGGTACTTGCCTAATTCGATGGTAATACCAGTGTGATTATCAGTCAAAATAATACACAGATCATTAATATAAAAGGCAGTTTGCAAGTCGTCAACGAAACTTTGATTTAATTTTCAATGTATCAGGGATACAAAATACAGTTCTGTATTTATTTATATTTTAAAAACCTTTAAATAAAAAACTTAATTCATATCCACTGGGATTTGAACCTGGACATTCCCTGTAAACACAACTGCTGCAAATTTTTTTAATTGCGTAACTTTTATACAGCAAAGGTTTTGGGGATGTTTCAAGGAAAAGAAATTATGATTTGCTTGACAAGATAAGTAAAAGTCGTCCTTGGACTCACCAACATTGTATTATATAAAATAAAGATCCCTCGCTAATCCGTATTATTAAAAAAAAAACTTCGTCTCGATTCCGTTTTTTAAAAAAAAAACAACCACTCCGTCTTGAATCCATTCTATTTAAGAAAAACGAGTCCGTAAAGGATTTGTATATGGAGTCCGTTCCGAGTTCGAGACGAATCCAAAAAAGCAATTTGCGTTTTCGAGAGGAATTTCATACGAAAACGAGTTCGTTTCGGATGCGAAACGTAAGCTGTTTCGGAGAACTCGTTTGCTAAAGAGCCATCATAGCTCAAATTCGAGTTAATTATGCAGAAACAGCAGTCATTTCAAGTGTTATTTTGTGTGAAAAAATCATAATAGTATCTAGTAAACTTGTGTTATGAGAATTGTATGTGGATGAACTTTTGTTCATTTATAATAGAATGTAAATAGTATTCTATTGCAAATTTTAAATGCGTTTTTCTCTAAATACTGGTTGTTTGAGTTATGACGGTCTACCAGCAAACGAGAAGGTAACAAGCAATTCATTGCTCTACTTTAAAACTGCATATACGTTTATATAACGTTAATACAAACCATATGACTTTACAGAGTGGTTGCAGTGGAATATTTACACCACACTGGAGGTGATATGGAGAGGAACAATATAGCATTTCTAAATTAATTCGAGTTCACATAGATTTAAGAACGTTTCAAGCTCAGTTTTTATTTGACTATGCACGATCCAAACTAAAATGGTTCCATAGAACCTCGAACAACATTTAAAATGCCATATCATCATTAACCCAAAAATAATAGGAAAACTCTTCAGACATCAGGTTTTGTAAAGAAATTTTGTCTTTTTTGATGTTGATGCTGATGTAAGTTTCTACCAATATTTGCCGCCCTTTAAATCTTGCTGCCCTAGGCACATGCCTACTTTGACTGTAAGGTTAATCCAGCCCTGGGCAAAGGTATACCCAAAGTATTATTGTGTATAAGAAAATTCGAATTAACTTAACCCAATATATGAAAAAAAAACTGTTTCAAATTTCCCACGATTATTAATATATTTCTTTGTTATTTTTTATTCTGATTTTAAGATTGCAATTTTGGTCAATCAATATTTCCATCATAATTCTGGTTTAGTTATTAAATTAAAATATTTATCACAAACAAGTACTTGTACAAATATGTTGTTATTTTGGTCTGTCCTGGATTACATAAGTTTAAGTATACCAAAATTATTTATCCAAGTGTAGGTTGGACAATCTTGTCACATGCCGCATACAATATCTTAATTGCTATCACTTTATAAAATACTAATACTTCTATAATTAAACAAACTAAATTGCTATGCTGTGCAGAAAT
The DNA here is from genome assembly GCA_949775025.1 of Tricholauxania praeusta. Taxonomy (NCBI): domain Eukaryota; kingdom Metazoa; phylum Arthropoda; class Insecta; order Diptera; family Lauxaniidae; genus Tricholauxania; species Tricholauxania praeusta. The sequence continues at coordinate 35,055,154 of OX459029.1, read as the reverse complement.
AAATTTAAATCTTTTGCAGTGCTATTCAAATGAATCTGAACTCATTTAACATGGACCCAAAAAAAAAAGACCCGCAGTCAAACAGCATGAAATTTTAGCATTAAATCACTCAAAGCACCTGAACAGCAAGAGCAACACCATCCACCAGCTGTAGAGTTAAATGTTGCACATGGAAACATTCGTGTAATTTTGTTTTTTTTTATTACTATCAGAATCAAACAGATGGAAATACATTTACAAATATTGTAGGTATTTTGCCAATGTGGCATGGCGCTGTGCTCGAAATGGTCAATAAAATAAAAAACAAAATAAACTTGTTTTCAAATAAATTTTAATGGCATTAAATTCACTCAATGAAATTCAGAGCAATTTATAAGTTTTAATTAATATTTATGATATGCTTCGAATTCAAGCACGAAACCCAACCCAGAGTTGGATGCGAAAATCCTTATGAGGCTTAAAACTTAACGTCTTCACTTAACACTAACAATTTTGTACATATGAAGCTGAGCATTCATTAAGATGACCACAATACAAAATTCAATTTTATGATGTAATAACTCATCAACATTGATATCATCAATGCATCAGAAAACAGATCAGAGTATCTCTTATGTGTCAAGTGAGTACTTTTGCATACACAATTCAATTCGTATTATCATTACATATTCCTGCATTGGTAAGCTACACTTGAGCACACTGACTTAACCCAAATTCATCAATCGATTCATTTTACCATGTACATAAAGTATCATTCATGAGTTCTTACCGTCGCAATCGGCACAATTGTACTGTGGCGCACAAGATGAAGATGAAAATGCTACATGCTGCAACCACTAGAAATTCTTAAGCTCCGAAATCCACTTAAAACTGAAACTAAATTTAATTTTCAACTTAAACCGTCATCGACCTTATATGTGTGGTAGTGATGGGGTTCTCAATTCATACTACTTGCAAAACTTTTGGTATTATTAAGAGCAATCAATTCTTATCGACGTTTGATGTGGAGTTGTTATGTTTAAAATAATGCATAGTTAAATGCAATCTAAACAGGGTTCTCGAAAAAACTTCATAAAGAATTATTCGTGCACCCACAGTTCCATCACGAGATGAAAGCTTTCGCATGGATAACAAGTTGAGAAATGCGTATAGTTGCCCCCAAAAAAGTGAAAACACTAAATATTCCTTACATACTTAGGATTATCCAACGAATGTCCTTGTTTTTCTGTCTGCACTTTGGTTCAAATGATATTCAAAAACCTGCGCCCAAAAAAGGTGGCTTGTTCATCCTGAAGAAAAATAAAAGCTAAGTATGATACATTTGATTGATTGTTTTTGCTGCATTTATTGCTCATGTTCGTAAACATTTTATTTTCGTTTCTCTACCTTTAGTACAAAAAACATTACAAACTTCAAAAAAAATTTCATTGTATTTGAAATTATTAAGAGTCAGAAATACTCTTCAGTTATGTTTATTTTTTTAGGCAATATCGTCGGTTGTAATACACTCATTGGCAGTATGCTCTGTCCAATTTACGAGGACATCAATTCCGCCAACTACCGATGGATTTTTAACATAAGAAACTGTCATGCATATTGTGAGAAAGATTGAAGTCCTATGTCAGGAGACTGATTGGACCTGATCAGTGTGGTTTCAGACCTCGGCAGATATTTACACTACTCCGAATTCTGGAAAATACCCGATAAAAGAAAATCGACACCCACCACATATTCTTCGACTAATAATAAAGACGAAATCATCGACGAAACATAAAGTAGCGTTCGATAATATGATAGAGATCAGTTATATCAGATCAGACTATATATGAATTTGAGTTCCCTGTAAAGCTCATCCGACTATGCAAGGTGACACTAACTTACACCTCCAACGCGGTAAGAACCACTCTATCTCAAAATGAAGCGAGATATCAGACAAGGTGGTTCCCTAAAATACAACTTCTTCAATTTCATGCTGCAGATTTCAATATCTCCGGCACATGCTGCTCGCGTTCATTGATAATCTTGACATTGTCAGCACCAATGCACAGGCAGTCAGTGCAACATTTTCCAAACTTAAAAAAGAAATGCGTCGAATGGGTCTTGTAGTGAACGAGGGCAAGGCAAAATATTTTGTATCAAAAAACAAAGAGCCCCGACGTCTTGAACAACACGACAATAGATATTTAATGTCAAAGAATTTGTCTATCTTGGTTAACACGAATAATAATAGCAGTCTGGAGATTCAGGGAAAAATAACACTTACCAACAGGTGTTACTCTGGGCTCAGTAGGCAATTGAAAAGTAGAGCTCCCTCTCTCGACGAACAAAAGCAACGTCATGTTGTACGCCGCTGTTGCATGGACGATGACAAACAACGATGAGAACATATTGGAAGCATTCGAGAGAACGACGCATACCGCATGAGATAAAACCACGAGCTGTATGAGCAGCAAGCCGACATGGACAAAGTAAAGCGCAAAAAAAATACAGCCGATGCGCTGGCTGGGTCATGTTGAACGAATATGGACAACAACGCTCCGGCCAAGAAGGTACTCTATTTGGAATGTAATAGTAGAACTCGCAGAAATGGAGGTCTTAATTTCCATTGGAAGGACCAAGTTAAAGAGAACCTCAGAGCGCTTGGTATTTCTAACTGAAGTCAATGCGCATGAAGCAGCCAAGATGATGATTTTCTTTTAAAATCGAATTGGTTTGACAAAAATTCGAACTTAGTTTTGTCAAAATCATCACTTGACATTTTGATAAATTCAGTTCCCATAGGTTTAAGCTAGAAACTTCAGAATTGCGGTGGATTGAAAAAAAAAACCACTGTTTTTACAAACAGAGTCAATAGCTGAAAAATTCATCATCATATCCTTACGATATCTTTTTGAATCGTTAAAGTTGCAGTTATTTCGTGTGGACGTCAAAAATCAAATGTTTAATTTGATGATAATTTTTCATTAAAAATATTTATGAATTTAATTTTATGATTTTTATTGTAACCTCAATAATTTATTAACATAAATTTTTGTCAGTATATCTCTTAAGTGCCCACAGTTATCTAAATATCGCTCGCATTTTGTATTCATTTTATTACAAGTCATTTAATTAACTTCACATTTTCCCCCTTCCAAATGCCGGCACATTTATTCCCATCAAAAAAACCACAACCAATTAAACGAGTTCACGTTCACTTTTATTGAAGTGAAATCGTGTCTTGCCAAAGATGTTTTAATGGTAGCAATTCTAAAATTCTCAGCAATTGGATCGTAAAATACAAGATTTATTCAAGTGTAGTCCTCTTACCAACTTCTGTGCCATGGGAAGAGGGTATAAAGGATATCAACCTAGCGCTCGTACGTGCAAGTGAATCTGTTTTATATTGTACACCTCGGCTTGCAAATTGTGTCACAAGCGCAGTACTTTTGCTTAGGTTTAACCTTCATAGCGTCTTCGGGTCAAATTTGACCCATTTTTGGAGAAAAATGTTTTTTTTTTTCCTAAAATGAGTGGTTTCTATTTTTGTTATTTTATGACTTTTATTTAATTTTATAACTAAATAGATATTTGGAGATTTTGTACAAATATATTTTTCATTATTTGAGTTACAAATTTTTTTACACATAAGGTCTTCGGGTCAAATTTGTCATGGGATAAAAAAGTTAGTTTTTGATAACTTTGATAGCAGTCAATTCACAATAAGCGATCACAGATATTTGTCTCTTTTCATTTCATCATACTATCCTTTTCTTATTCTCTGATATCAGTACAATAGTTTGTTTGAAAATGGGGAATACCCGTGCTATTGGTTTGTATGTAAAAAAAATGCTATCGAATTACTTCATATTTGCTTACCGAAACATTGCTGCAGTCGTAGAGTAAACAAAGAGCAAATAACAAGAGTGTAAAATAGAAAGGGCAAGACGAAATACATGATGTCTACTAACAACAACAAGAGAGTGCGGGATCCAGACTCCCATGTTACAGCGGGCAACTGTAAATTAGAAGTTGTCAAGGAATTCACTTACCTTGGCACTACCGTAACCAGCAACAATGATGTCAGTCTGGAGATTAAGCGGAGAATAACAATTGCTAATACGTGCTACTACGGCCTCAGTAAGCAATTACGTTGCAGAGCTCTCTCTCGATCTACAAAGCTAACACTCTACAAGACGCTCATACTACCTGTGCTTCTTTATGGCGCTGAGGCATGGGTTCGACAACAGACGCTGCCGCTCTTGGGGTGTTCGAGAGGAAAGTTCTTCGCAAAATCTTTGGTCCTGTTCGAGTTGGCGACGACTATCACATTCGAATGAACCACGAGCTGTATGAGCTCTACGCCAACATTGACATAGTTAAACGTATAACAATACAGCGACTACGCTGGCTGGGTCATGTCCATCGTATGGATAAAGAAGCTCCAGCGAAAAAGGTATTCGAAGGGAAGGTCCCCGGTCAATGACAAAGAGGAAGACTATGCCTCCGGTGGATAGACCAAGCTGAGGAAGCCCTAACCACGCTTGGCATTAACGATTGGAGAAGGCGCGCGCAAAACAGATGCGCCTGGCGAGAGCTAATGAGGTCGGCCGTAACCTGGCAACGGGTTGTTATGGCCATCTAAGTAAGTAAGTAAGTAAGATAGAAAGTTGTAAAACATTTATTTTATCGGAAAATGAATGATAGTGAAATCGAGATAATTTTGAATGAAGTATCAGACGAGGAAGAACCTTGTTCAGAAAATGAAGATCTTGTGGAATATGTTGAGCCATCTGATAGTTCTACTGAGAGTGATAGTGAAGTTGCGCCTGTTCAGACAATGACATTAAAAAATGGTCAAATAAGATACTCCAAGGTAGCTTCTACTACTACATATGGAAGAGCATCGATGGAGAACGTTATTAGGATAATGCCAGGATTGACGCGTTATTCTTATTCAAGAATCACAGAGAAAGAAATCTTTAGCTTCCAATTATTTTTCCACCGCCTATAATGAACATCATTCTGAAATATACTAACATTGAAGGTTAACGTGTCTTTGGTAATGATTGGGTTGACATCGACGATACCGAAATGTTCGCATTTATTGGATTACTTCTGTTAGCTAGAGTGTTTCGATCAAATAATGAAAGAAACGAAAGTTTATAGGATTCCGAGAAAGGTAGACCCATATTTGGAGCAATCATGTCAATAAAAAGATTCAAATATCTTTCGAGAGTAATAAGATTTGACAATTAAGACTCTCGAAGTGAACGAATATTGCTGGACAAATTTGCACCAATTCGTGAATTGTGGAATCAATGGGTTGATATATTACCCAAACTCTATAATCCTTCCCAAGATGTAACTATCGATGAGCAGCTGGTGGCATTCAGAGGAAGATGTCCATTCCGGCAGTACATACCGTCAAAGCCAGCTAAATATGGTATAAAGTTCTAGGTTCTATGCGATTCAGTTACAAGTTATGCTTGGAATATTCAACCTTATACAGGCAAAGCAAAAGGAAGTATACCCGAAAGAAATCAAAGTATGCGTGTGGTTCTTGATTTGACAGCTGGTCTAAAAGGCCATAACGTCACTACAGATAACTTTTTCACGTCGTATCAACTTGGGCAGAAATTGCTAGAGAAACAAATCACATTGGTAGGAACTATACGTAAAAACAAGCCTGAATTACCACCACAGATATTGGCAACGAAATGCCGACCTATATACTCTTCATTTTTCTGTTTTACCGAAAACACCACCCTCCTGTCTTATATCCCCAAAAAAAATAAGTCAGTGGATCTGCTTTGCACTTTGCATCATAGCTCAGGGGTTAGTAATCGTATTGACAAAAAACCACAAATAATATTAGACTACAACAAATGCAAATACAAAGATAAAATACATTAGATAAAGTTGTGTCTTGTTATACTTGCAAAAGGAAGACAAATCGATGGCCTCAAGTGGTATTTAGTAATATGTTGGATATATCAGCATATAATGCTTTCATTTTATTTACATTCGATAATCATGGCTGGAACGATATAGTGATATAAGTAATAACTGAAAAAAAAAAAATTAATTCCAAAAATCACATTTCGATATACCCAATGATCCAAAACTGATTGCACAGAAAAAAAAAAGAACATTATCACTTTTTGATCTACGTAATGATTCGAATGTGACTTTAGAACTTATTCTGAAAATATGTATTTTGAATTGTGTTCTGTTTTGTAGTTTACAATAACTTTACTACGAGTAGATAATATAGTACTTTCACAATAAGTAAAATTATGCATATAGGACTAATGATTATGAAAATGTAAAATAAAGTTGGTAATGTTCGTTAAGGTTCGAAATGGAAAATGTAGCCAAATAGAAAAAAAGCCAAAAATGATAGGAATAGTCAGAAACAACTACAAAATAAAGTGCAAAATGGCTAGAAAAAGCTGTTATATATAAGTCAAAAATGACTACAAATGTGAGTGAGAAATGACTAGAAAAACCAATCACATAATAGTCAAAAAAGAAACCAAATATGAGTCATATTTGATCGAAAAATTGGAGAATATTTGATTGTTTTCAATCATACTGCAGAGTCAAATATGACTCTATTTTAATTGAAAATTACGGTCACAAAAGACTCATTATGTGGAGTCATATCTAGGGTACCGTTTTCTCCCGACAGCAGAGTCATATTTGATCGATAAATGAGCGCATATTTTATTGTTTTCAATCATACTGCAGAGTCAAATATTACTCAATTTTGATTGAAATTTTCACAAAATGCTAGCTGGGATGTAACGATAAATAAATTGATAACAAACACTTATAAAAATAAAATTTAATTTTAATGTCATTCATTTGTTTCTTGTATTTATTTTGTAAAATTGATATAAATTTGAAATAAATGCCTTTAAAAAGCAAAGTTTCTCCTGATTATCATAAAAAAAAACATATAAGCTCTAATAATACACTTTAGTATAACAAATAATGATCCAAATAAAAAATTTACTTCTTGGGTCAAATTTGACCCGAAGGACGTTAACGTCAGTAACTTTGAGGATCTTATGAAGGTTAAGTAACTCACTTGATATAGATATACACGCATACGAACGAATGTCACACTATCTCAGCTGGCACTTAATTAATTTATTGAGTTCACATAAATGCACCACCATTACTAAATGTGACGGAGTGTAGGACGTTCTTAACTTGAGAATCGTACATTTTATCGTAGTTGTCATTTCTTCATTATCTTGAAATTAAAAACGAATTATTTTTTTTTATAGTTTTTTCCCTTTTTTTTTTTTTGTTTTTAACTTTCTCAGCAGTCAGCAATGTCCTGCATAAGAAAGTTAAAAAGATGATTGTTAACCTATTTTGTACAAATATTATTTTGGAGAAGTATAAAGTTGTGTTGAAAAAGAATTATCTTAAACAAAAATACAAATTTTAAAATTTTTCCAAATGACTTAAGCAAGAAACCCGTTACTTTTTGGAAATTTTTGGACATATTGAAATTTTCTAATACAATTGACTTTTCTTACAATCAGCTTCGGATTAAGTAAAGAAAAAGCTTTGTACAAAATGGTTTAACTTCTATAGCTTCTTTTGTTTGTTTCGACTTTTTTCTCTGGCGCTTTAAATCCGAATTGGAGTTGGCTTTTGTACGTCTTATTTCTTGCTGACCACGTTTTAACGTTCTCAACAGCAAGTTAATTAGCTTCAAATTTAATGACTTTTTTTTTTTTGATGAGTTTGTTAATGTCAGTTTTTGATTTTGGACATTACGTTGGGAATAATGACGATAGCATAAGAAAAAAAAAACACATTGATTCTCTTGTTGTCGTGTTTAGTACAAAAAAACGCACGTTTGTCGCACATGTGCAACAGACTATAAAAATCCCTAAATAATGTGACAGAAAGCCAAATACAAAAACTATGTAACTGTGTAATTAAATTGTCATAAAAATCAACAAAACTTAATTAACTTTGAATTTCTAATTACTTGCATGGTTTTTTTTTTTTTTGAAGTAATAAAAATTTTAATTAAAATGCATAGTTTTTTAATGCATTTAGTATGATTTGTTAGTTTTCATATGATTTCATGCATTTTTTTTTTTTTTTGTGGAAGTTTGGACAGGAATTATGCAAATATTTGTGATGTCAATGTGTTGTTGGTAATATTTTTTTTATTTCGTTTTAATTTAGTTCAGATTTGGGCAAAAGAATTTTTATTCTAAGCAAAACTATATAACATATATTCTAAGTCAAACAAATTAACTGTTAAAGTGTGCTAAAAATTTACTCGTAAAGCTTGAAAGTATCACACAGTTCTGTATTGAATCTCTTTTTACTTTGAGACTTAATTCAAATTGTAGAACACTTTATAGTTCTCATAATGTTAATGAGAACAATTGCTTAAATAATGTTTTCTTAGAAGACAAATTAGGTACATGCAGTGGAGTAAAGACCAATATACAATACTGCGAGAATGCGTACGGGCGAGTAGCTCTAGCTGTTAAAAAATATTATTTGTACGAGTAGTGGATGTCCATAAATATGTGTAATTTAGGGGTTGCAAATGAAATAAATGTGTGAAATTATTTTGATTTTTTAATAAGCTTTCATAAGCTCTATATATTTTCTAGAACGTGAAATTCATTTTAGAAACTATTAAAAATAATTTATTTTTCTTTGCCCTTGAATTTTCTTTCTCGCAACTTTCGTTGTAGGTTGGAAAATAAATAAAAATTTCCAGGGGCTAGATCGGGACAATAGTCCGAACTAGCGATACAAAGCCGTTTTTGTGTAGAGCTTCCATTGCCACTTTTCTATAGGAAACAGACGCGTTGTCTTGCAGTGTTAGCCAGGGACGTGAACCGGGTGAAAAATTTGGTCGATTCGGTTCAGCGGTTCGAACCGTTTTTGCACTTTTGGATCGGTTCGTCAAAACGGTTTTTTTTTTTTCTTTGAACCAGAGTTTCGGTTCGGTTCAACGGTTCGGGCAATATGGACCATATGGTTATTTTCCATTGCGTACATGTGATGTCCCGTTATTCATGTTCAATATTGACGCCTACTCCTAAGACTTATGTTTGTGCGATTTTAGCCGTTCGGCGAAGACGCATGTTTTTGTTAAATTGTGTTTTGTAAAAAAGTGTCTGGTGATAATTTTTTTCCGGTGAGTAAATTTTATTATTTGACATTTAAGTGCTCGTGTTTTGAAATAAGTGATTTGATTTATAATGCCAGTGAATACCATTTTTAATTTTTAAGGACAAATTAGAAGATTAAGATTAAGTGTTTTAGATAAAAACTCATTTATTTCACCAACACGTGCTGAGGGCAATATGGACCAACAATGTGTAGTCTATTCTGAACTAGTGGTCCATATTACCCACGTTTATTATGACAGTCAATATTGTTTTAGGTTTGGGTGTAATGTGTCATCAGCAATCTTTGGAGTCATGAAGAATATGCTGGATGTGAAAGGGACATTTTTATATGTGATTTTTGTACCAAATGAATATATGTGGTAATATGGACCATATGGTCCATACAACATTCCACTTTTATTTTCTCATCATTTTGACTATTTTTAGTTTATTTAATTTTATTTTTTATTCTGATAAGTTATTTATTTCAAAATAAATTAGAATTATAATGAATTGATTCTTTTATTGAATTAAATAAAATGAAGTGTTTTTAATCATATATTTTGAGTTTTATTTCAAAAAGAAAGATTGGTGGTCCATATATACCGATCTTACTCTATGTAGTAAAAAATGTTTATTTAATAAAAAATTTGACTAACAATAATCAGTTAAGATTGATGAGAAGAATATCTTCTAACAAGTCCTCGTCAATATTTCCCCGCAGATCTCTGAGAGTAAATTTTAGGGTGGAAAATGCTCTATCTACCAAAACCTGGGTTGCTGGAACACCAAAATTAGTTTGAGCTAATTCTTTGTCAGCGTAGTTATTCCAAAAGTTCAAAACATCAACATTAATAATAAAATCTTGGACTCGAAGGAGTTTAGGATTTTATTCAATGCTAAAAAAATGTAACGTTAACTAACTTTTTTAGAATTAACTATTTAGTTTTTTCTTTTCCAAACTACTTCATCTGAAACGCGTTAGGATAAACCAGCCTATTAAGATTTTAATATGTTAGAGTAAGTGGGCGGCCTTTTGCCTGTTTTGCGGCGTCACTTTATGTTTTTTTTTTTTTTTTTAGAAAAATAGAATTATAACTGAAAGAGGCTGGTTGGTATGATAGCTGCTGTGTTGACAAACAATATAGCTATCCATATTTTGAAAATTTTCTGCGATATTTTGTAAAAAGTCTAATAAAGAGATTTTTATTATTTTGTTTTTTATCCCTATTTCAATAGAAACTATTTAATAAAAGCCAAAAACAATAAAAAAATAATAATAAACAATAAAAATAACAATAATAAAAATAAAAATGAAGCAACGGCAAAAGCAAACAATTTTCGGTCGAAATCAAACAAACCAGAGTAAAGATTGGAAAACTGTGCAAATTAACACTTCTGCAATAACACTTGCGATAAATCGCTGGTACTCAATACAAAATCGGTTTTGTACACCAAAGCAACAACAAGAACAGCAACAACAATAGTTACAACCGTGAACAATAGCACAATAAATGTTCCTGAAAAATCCGCAAACAAACAAAAATTCCATGCTTGATGAAAGCAAAAGTCGGTAAATAAAATAAAACAAGAAAAAATATGTAAAGAAAAACATGAAAAGGTAGATCAAAGTCGACTGTGTTACATCCTACAATTTAGCTTAAGTCAAATTATATCAATGCGATCAAGAGTGATAATTAGTTTAAGACAAGAAGAATCACAGCAAATACAGCAAACTAATTTGTTTTATCCCATCGAAAATTTTCAATTACGGGACAGTCACATTTTCATCGCCGTGACAGTTCGTATTCTATTTTCAAGCGATAGTTCGTTCGAGACATATTATCTGCCTTTCGTCACTCGTCTCTTAAATCCAAATTTACAAAACCTAGCTAAAAAAATCTTGATTTTCCCATTGAAAATCAAAAATTTTGATCAAAATTTTAGGAAAAAAATGTGGCATGGTGGACATACTTAGTACATAGATATATATATATGGCTTGGGTAAATTCGACTTTCACAATGTTTTAGTTGTAATAAGAACAAAAATATAAAATAACAACATTGCTCTTTTTTTTAAAAAAAAGCAATACCTGCGAAATTTTGTTTGAGCATATAGAAACATTTTTTCAACATATCTGCAAAATTAATGATTATAGTTTCTTTTCTTACACATTAGACGTATTCTGACCCTTTTCTGACCCAGCTCATGTAGGGTGTCCAAAAATCCAAAAAATAATAAGAATAATCGAAAGCGTTAAAAATAAACAAATGGCTAACAACTTCTCGTTGCAAATAATCAACATAGCAAAAGGGATAATACATATTTTCACTTAACTGATTTTGGTGTTAAAAACGTGAAGGAAACAATACAAGAATGTACAAAGCTGCAAGAGGAAACATCCCTAATAGAAAAAAGTCAGGCCAAAACAGTTGAACGTGCCAATGGAAAAATTTGCAGTTTTAGTCAAAGGCAAACAAACAAAAATAACACAACAACAGCAGCAACAGTAAGGAGTCAAATATTGACAATGCAATGCATACAGAGAGTGTAAATTAGAAAGGACATTCGGAAGGAAGGAAGGAAACATGCATATCAGGCAGCTAAACTGCTAGCCAGTGTTGCCAATTGAACATAAAATAAGACTAAAAAGTTTTTCAACAATTTAAGTTTTGGTTAAAAAATCATCTGAATTTTAAAGAACACCTACTTAATTATTTTTACAAAATATTCAAGAATGTATTGAAATATGTAATGCAATGATTCCTGCTCAAAGGCTGGCAGTTTGTCCCAAAGTAATTTTTTGTGCCGAAATAACATATCACTTTTCTTATGAAAGTGTTGATTCCATTTGAGGAAAATTGTCTAACGTCGAGTGAACGTTCAGTATCCTACTTTGCGTAGGATATATGAGAAAGCACTTGCAAAGTAAGTGCTTTACAATTTCATTATCTTTCGAAAAAGTCCATAAATATAGTTTCATTTAAAACTAAAGATATAGCTCAGCGAAAAATCACCAAAGAGAATTCTGGATAGATTCCGTATATTTTCTTTTATCACTTTGCAAACGTAATAGTTTTGCATAGTAAGTGAATGAGTTTTTTTGGATTTCCTAATGACGAAATGATTTTCTTAGTCTAAGGTACAAAACTTTTTCTCTCAGCTGGTCAAAAGCCTCCTGCTAAGCCCTGAGGAACCCAAAATAAATACGGTATGATATAAAAACTGAAAAATTAGTCTGGCAACACTACTGTTTAATGCCACTATGGATGTTATTTTTTGTTCCACCTGATTTTCTTGCTATTTTGTTAGACGTCATCAGGGATTATTAATATTATTTTATTAGTTTTCTGTTTAGTTTTGCTCATTGCATTTTTCACCCAATCTACTACTCTTCTGTGAGTGTGGCTTTTCCAACCCCCTTTGCTTATTTTCTTCATTTAGCAGCCAGCCTTCTATATACTTAATTCCATAGATTTAACTGCCATATTGTAATGTTTTTATTGTTCGTATTTTGAAAATGTTACTTTCTTGTTTTCTGTTTGTCCTGGCATACATACATTAAGGCGACACATAAAGGATTTATTTCTGTGGCATTCATTTATTTTCTGTTTAATAGCGCTTAGTCCTGTCCTCAACTATTGAGGGTTGCAAAAGGCAAAATATGCTTTGGTATACGAGTTTAATGATGAGCAGTTAGTATCCCTGTAATGTGCTGCTTGTCTCAGCAAAACGGACGCTCATTAATGCCATTCAAGTTACTTTTTAATGCACTCTGACAATTGTAAGAAAAGCCTACAACAACAGTGTTAATGGAAATGTGACTTATACATTATTTGTTTGCAGGGATTTATTAAAGTCAGCAAAAAATCTGATATATTTTATTTTTAAGACGTGCAGTTTTGTGGGAATTTTGTTTTTGAAAAAGGATTTTTGAATAATTTTTGAGTTAAGGTTGAATTGTAGAAAAAATCTGATACATACCTCGTATAGCTAGGGTCGTTCACTTTTGCAAAAGGATGAAAACTTTCTAGCATCCAAATCTTGAAATAAAATTTTGCTATTTGATCCATTTTTATCAACGGCCACCATAATTGCACGCCTCTTTTATAAAAATTTATTTCTTGTAGTAGGACTTCGACGACGTGAATATCATCTCTAAAAAGCCAGAGCTTGCTTCATAAAGATATTTTATATAAAAATCAAACAAATGTTTTATTTGCCAGATTCAGGAGGTCTCGAGAATAGCGTTAAGGATTTGTCTCCAAGCCTCTATTAAAAAAAAAAATTCAGTTCTTTCGGCAATTTAGAAAAAGATCTGGCAACATGAACTTTTTTATATAAATGGATCAGGTTCTAAGACATTTGAAATATTCCTATCAAAGTAAACAATTCTTTCAAGAGACTTAAAAATTATGCTGCCGAATGAAAAGAAGATATTTAATAAATGTTATTACTTTTTTATATAATTAATCTTACCGCTTAAATTAAGATTTAAGGCTGACCAGCTTTATCTACCTTAAATGTTCTTAAACTTTTGGATTTCCTTACAAAATAGCAAAAAATATTTTCCATTGAGACTTATAAGATGGCAGCCACGCAGCTGCTGTTATCCTGACGCCCCTGACACAATTCTTTCTTTGCTTTTGAAAAATGCCGCATATATCATTTATACGGTAGTTACCTGCATCCAAACTATTCCATTTTATTATCATTCCCTTATTGCAACACATGCACATAGTTGCTCTCTTGCCTATAACAAGGACATTTAAAAAATGTCGTGCGTTTTCTAATTTTCTATAGTATTGCCGCAACCAAAGAGAAAGATATAAATTTACTGCAAAAAAAAGCGAAATAGTGAAAAATTGTGTATTGAAAAATTCATTTAATACTCGTACTCAGCAGGAGCAACAACAATAGCATTTCCGATGCGTTTTGCTATCCTGTGCGCATCCTGCAAGCGTGAAATTGCAAAACGAAACGAATAAAGAATTGCAGAATGTTGAGGCTGCATATTAGTTGACATAGATGTACGAGTGCAAGCTTATATCCTCAGCTATGAGTTAGAGTTTACCAGTTTGATTACAATAGGGGAAAGTAGTTATCCTGCGTATTTATAGGTTAGGAAAACTAGGATAAGAGTTTTACATAACAGTTGTTGTACGATGTGAGTTATGAGTAAGTACGCTTGAATGAAATTGCATAAGAATTGGAAATAAAAGTGGTATTTAAGCGGCTTACTAAGGGATTGAACTTTTAATTAAAATTAACTATAAAGCACTATATTGCTTTAAGCTATTGGAAGAACGTTTTACAAAAATAACATGTTACGGTTAGAATTTGTAAAAGCAGGCAATTTCTATTTAATTTATAACTTAAAGAAAAAGCACTGTTGAGCATAAACTTTTAACTACTTAGTACAGCTATCATTTGAATCAGCGCAACGAATAAGAAAAAACTAATGTGGGAAAAACGCAAAGGTTAAACATATTATTTCAAAGAAGCTGGTATACCAGCCAAACTTAATTTGGCACACGGTTAAAAAAAAAGAGTAGATACTTATAAAAAGTACGTTGTATTATCTCCGTACAAAATATATATAAATTTGACAGTGCACCGAGATGCACAACTACGCGACTGCAGCGCGCATAAAATCTTTGTGTTTAGAGCCGGCCATAAGTAGTGCGAAGCAGTGATGGCATTTTCGGTACATTTGTACTTTTTTCGGTACATTTGCTTCCTGAAAAGAACATTCGACAGGTTTTCAGTACATTCGGTACATTTTCTCCATTTTTAGTAAATTTGGCGAATTTTCAGCACATTTGCAGTACAAAAAAGTACACTCGGACTCTAAAAAGTACATTTGAAGTCTCGATTCAGTACATTTTCATAAATCTTAAATGCCATCACTGGTGCGAGGCCCGTGCAATTAGTAGGTACGAGGCTCTGGTTTTATTTTTAATTTTTCAGACAACGGCAATTGATAAAACACGTTCGTATTAGCATCTACGAAGCTATAACAAAAAAAAAGAGTTTTCGAAAAAAAATTTATCCGTGCGGCCCCCTTACAGCACTAGGCCCCGTGCAACTGTTTAAGTTCCGGCCCTTTCGTCTTCAAAATTATATTTGGCGTATTTTGCAAAAAAAAAAGCGCACTTTGTACAACTGAGGCTGACGAATCATAAAAGCTAAACTTTTAAACACAATGTTCTAGAATAATGCACAGAATGATCTGAGTTAAAATCTCAGTTGATATAAATAAACCAAAGCTGGTCTGATGTATTTGGGATAAAAATAATCCATATGCAAGTTCCATTACATCCAGAAAAAATAACTGCTTGGTGTACACTTTATGCTAATAGTGTCGTCGGAGAATATTTTTCCAAAAGTGATGCTGGTAACAACTTCAATGGAATTCGATATAGGGCAATTCGGAATTAATTTTTTTCAGCGAAAACTGTTGAAAATGACGGAAGAATTAAGACGGTGTTGCATGTAATTCAGCTTATGAAACAATGGAATTATTTTGTGGTGAATTTATCAATTAGCCAGCAAGATCGTGTGGCTTAACACCTTTAGATTATTTTTGTGGAGGTGTGCTAAGTCATTGATTTATGCAGATAAACCACGATCGAATAAGTTATAAATGACATTAGTTCAGCTTTACGTGGAAAAGTATTCAAAAATGGAGTTAATCGAGTTGGATTTGTCAAACCACTTTAGGTGGTCATATAAATGAAATGTTGTTAAGCATGTGATAGATAATATAATCTATACATAACATTTTTCAAAATAAAAATAAAAACTTGTATACCATTCATTCACAATTTTTGTTTTATTTCAATTTAATATTGTATCTTGCAGCATGATTCATGCTACATGAAAGACCCCAAAAAAAAATTGATCGGCTTGTTTACAAGACAGCTTTTTATTCAGATTATTGTTTGAATAATTCGTACTACGTTTCACTTGATCTTTTCATGATAATTTAGCACGAAAAGTCTTTCTGAGTCTGACCAAAGTCTTTTGTCGCGCAAAAATATAGATGGTAATAAATTACCTACAATTTCTTGAAAACGTTCAAAGCACAGAGTTGGCTTGGCAGTTGCCAAAATCTTTTAGGTTCTTATTGTTCTTTTTGGATCGGCTAATGCTCATACTACATTTTAACACGACAAGCGGCATTTTTGCCCCCTCTAGCGGCGTTACTGGATATTGATGCTTTGGAAAATAATCTTTATCAAATAATGGGACGTCTCCAATCAGCATTTGCTAGAAAAACAATATATTTGGTTACCCAAATATGGTAATATGATCAGTTCCTGATTAAGGTATAGTATGGTATTTCTTAATACTGTCTTATTAGTTATTAGAATTAGAGCACCATACTTAAAACCTTACTGTTGTAAGTTTGAGACATAATTGTATCCGATGTCCTGAACTAAATCGTAATAAGAATTTATATTTTATTCTGATTCAGTCCGTATGTAATATTCCTTATCAAAAATTTTCGAAGGAGCTAAGTTATTCTTAACATGTTCAATACAAAACCTATATATAAGTAAAATTTAAAGTATTCATATATGAAAAATTTGTAATAGTCATTTATTTAATTACTTAGCAGCATTTAAAAAACTCCGATGGGAATGATCCGATAGTCATTACTACATAATTTACGTTTCTGATCAGGATTTCAGCAGAAAAACTTGATCCCCAAATACCCATGTAACCTTATCCTTTTCTGAAAATAATTTGTGATCAAGACCGGATTTTTTCAGTGGATCCGGTTCATTTCATATGAGGCTTGACAAATGCTGTCATTATCGGTTCCAAAAACCTGACCTGTCCTTGATCATACTCCAAGTAAATCTGATCCGAATTGGATCAAAACCTGAGCTAATTTCTAGTTGGGAAGTTGCTGTCTCCAGTACTGTATTCAATAAAATAAAGTTTTGTTTTGTAACTTTTGCAAAAATTAAGACTAATTCACAGTTTGAAAAAAATGCGACTAATTTTATGAGAAAAAATATGTACTGCAACCATATTGACATCATTTGTGCTCTCAACGGCACCATACCACTTATTTTGACAAAATGAGATTCATTATCCAATAAGAAATAATAGATTAGACGAAACACGTATTATAGGTATAAGCTTGCATATTGCACACCAACTTCAAAAGTGGCATAACTAAAAAGTTTTAATTTTCGAGTTTATTTTACCAACTGTTCACAATGTCTCCTGAACAATCTTTTTTTTTTTGGATTTGAAATTATATTTAATAATTAAGAAACAACTTCATTCTTCACTAGTTTAAAAGTTTTGTTACTATAAAGAAAAGTTTTTGAGTTGTGTTACTTTTGAAGTGGGTGTGCAATAGGTATGTTGTGATGGCGGTAAGCCTATAGGTCTACATCATCCACGGCTTTATCAATCTTTGTAAAACTTTAGTCTTCAACGAATTCCAAACTTTCACTTCATTGCCCTTTTCCAACCCATCCATATTTAGACTTTCATACTGAGTTAACAATTTAAAAACCAATTAATCTTTATTATCCTTTTTTGCAATCAATCCGTAACACTCCGAGATCCAATTAAAATTCATCAAAAAGGCATTTAAGGATTGCGCTTCAAATCTACCGAATAATTAATCATTTTTTCTGTTTTCAATATACTCACACACATTCAAAGAAGTCACATTAATGCGCAAAATTTATGCAACCGAAGCGAAAAATGAGCAACTTCCAAAAACAAAATTCAGCGATTTTGGTTACTTAGCCTGTTATTGGCTCAACGAAGCGTGAATCCGAATTTTTCAAAGTATTTGTTACGGCATTCAAAATTTGACACACTCAAAGGAAAATGCCAAAAGGACTGAAAAATACAAAAGTCTTTTAAAGTTGATGTCTTTTTATGATATTAATTTCGTGAAAGTTGCTTGCAGTTGAATGAAAAAAAAAATGCCCTATGCGAGAGTCCGACAAAAAAAATGTTGATGCAAACCATTGACCATTTTTTGTCAATTTTATTTTTCTCTCTCAATTTTGTATTTAGTTTGGGTCAAAGTTCATAAAATCAGAAACTCAATTATCTTGTATGGCAAGCCAGTTAGACAGCCTTCTATTTATTGCCACCGGTTTTTTTTTTCTATTTTTTTTTTTCTCACTTTTGTTTGCTATTAATTCAGGTCAGTTGTTTAGATCCACAAGGGAGGATGCGTATGGTGACACGTTTTTTATGCTAACTCTCGGTAATTGTCAAATAACCAAGTAACCCTCAACGATTGTGTTGACAAAAAAATTAAGAGGATGACAAAAAGCGAACGATTCCTTGAATTTTTTTTATTAGATTGGTTTTTGCAATGCTTTTAACTACGGAACAATTTTTTAACTTTGATTTCTGTTTTATTTAGATGAATGAAGTAAACATTCATTAAAAGTAACATTCTATGTTTAATTGTATAATTTCTAATCCTGCAATTGGCAAAGAAACCACGCACTCTCTGTTGTTAAATTTTCAAAACTCGAACTTTAAGTATATATAATTCTGGACATAAAAACTGATCATTTATTTAAAGCCATTCCTCATCTGTCAGATGTACTTTTAATTCTATATTTGCGGTATTCTTTATATGCCTATCTTAATGACAGCGCAATGAAAAATGATACCTTAAATATAGAAAAAAAAATATTTTAAAAAACATAGGCATCAGCTGCTGCTCATTTTATAATTATTTTTATTTTCCAAAAAAACAAACCTTCGGGTTTGTCCTCAACACTTGTGTTTACATAAAGGTACCTACCTACCTTCATGCATGCCTTTTTTCATACCCTTCCCGAAAGTCAAGAAAAAAAACAAAAGCAATAAATACTTAATGCGTAATTTGATGTCAGTTCTTGTCTTCAGGTTAGTCCTTTTAACATTTTTTGTTGTTTCTTTATTTTATTTTGTCAAATTAATCGGCATGTGCTGTTGACGAGGATCGTTTTACCTTCTATGAATCATTAAAAAATGAGTATGTGAAAATGTTTGGTTAGTTTTTCTAGCTCAGACCGCATCAGCGGCGACGACATGAAATGTTTTTATTCTTTCGCTTCTTTGACTTTGATCGTGTCAATTGATCCTATCACAGTTTTGACAGCAAAAAGTAGACATTGATAAATTTTCAAGTTGATACGATATAAAAAAACGTGACTTTCCTACAAATAATTTTTTTTTTCCAAACAGGTGCTGTAAGAATTCAGAATTAAAAAATATGTCTCTTGGATTCGTTTTTTTTCTCATGAAGCACAGGTTCTTCACAAAACTATAGCAAAGTGTACGATCAGTAGCGAGTGCTATCAGTATTTCCCAACATATTCCGATTCAGATACATGTATCTTCTTTAAGCGATGGTGTAATTGTGCTCGCATAGATGAGGTCATTAGGTAGAAACGAAACCAAAATCAATAAAATTGAAGTGGTAATAAATATCAAGATGAATGAAGAAATTGCCGATAGCCAAAGTTTCGAGAGAAAAAATATTCTTATAACTTTACCTAGTATAGTAATAACAACAAATTAAATCAAACTTGAAATGATCAAATAATATTCAAGAATTAAGAACACCTTTTCTGTTACCCCCAGGGTTCGATTCCAGTGCTTGGCATCAGATTTCAATTGGTGATTTCTGTAACGAGTGTTCAATCCAATTTCGCCACATAATTTGAACGGAACTCAGATTTTGTCGGCATTTATTGGGCAATTCTACTTTGATGATTGTCCTGGGCCACCAAATGTTCAGAATTTGGTAAATACTATTTTTGGTGAATACTATTTTAACCGAAATCTACAGCCGTACACACGTACTAGCTTAACATTAAACTCAAAGACTTTGTTCGTCGAGATGAATGAAGACTTCCCGACATTACGATGCCTTCGCTTTGTTGATTCTAGCATGGATATTCTGGTACTATGTTAGGGAAAGAAAGACTTTAAAATTTGTATCTCCTATAGCGAATTTCTACTTATCGTAATACCATACTTTTTTGAATTGCATGAAGTGTTGTCCGATGCATTTACTTTCTCGAAAACCTGTTATTGTTCTCGAACTAAGGTCATGTGCCGGTAAGTAATCTCGATTTTTATATTAAAAGGTTAGTATTTTCTTTAATATATGTACTACTTTAAGGACTTTTTAGTCAATCGGGGCAAAAAGTTAAAATTTTTCTGAATTTCTTAGATTTGACTCTTTGTTACTTATTACACTTAAATGTATCGTATTAAAAAGATAGTTTTCCTTTGCAGCGAAATGTTGGTTTAATCTTATTTTGATAGGGAAAGATAAAGAAAAAGTCCTTAATTTTAATTTTTAACTCTCATAATAATCTCATTGTAAAGACTTTAGATGACATGCCATTATAAGCTTTTTTATAAGTACAATTCAAAGAGACAGGAGGTAGCGTGTGCTTATAAAGACATTACGTGACATTTTTCGCATGCTTATAAAGACATGTGGCGGCATGTCTCGTGTGTCTTCATACTTTATACATAAGACTCACTAGACAGTTAAGCGGTTTTATGTCTTTATACTGTCCATTTTTGTCTTTTTATGTAGATTTACCAAGGCAAACTGGAGAAAAAATATGATTCGCTTTTAACGATAATACAATATATCACAGATAGCTTAGTAGATAGTTCGCAGGATTATTGATCGTTGGGCCAAGAGTTGGAGACCGGCACAAAAAAAAGTAAGTTAAATAGCAAGTCGTTAGTTAATTAAAATTAAATATTGGTTATTTTTTACTCTTTCAGAAATCCTTAAAAGACATCTTCTGTGTCTCTGAAAGAACTCTACACAAAGCACTTGTATGCAAACACACATTTTTTAAAGTCATTGTAAGCACTTAGAAAAAATAATTTGCTTGTCTTTAAAATACCTTTAAAAGGATCTATAAAACCTTTTTTTTTTCTACTAGAGATATTCATACATATATGGAGCATAGACATTTTCTATTTGAATTGAAAATTTTTTGTATTTTGTACACAATTTTTTTCTGCAATTAAATACAAACATAACAAGCCATTCTATACACTACAAGTAAATTTTTCTCTGCAATTGTCATGCCATTTAAAAAGCTGTCTATTGCAATATTTAAATTGCTTGTGCTAACTTCGAGTGCAATAGTTATGATATTACATTCGCATATGTACAAATTTAAATACACTTTTTGTATTAACTTCATATGCAAAAAAACTTGCTAAAAGCTATTTCTAAAAAAAAAAAAATTAATAAATAAAGACCCTACAATTGCACATGGACAAAATATAAAAACTTTTTTTTTTTTTTTTTTTCAAAAGATTAACTTTTATTTTAGGCATTTTAGAATATCATAGAATCGTTGTCGTGTGGAGAGGGAACAAATACAGTACCTATGCCAAATTGAAATGAGGTCAACATGCAGCACCCAAACATGCATACGCCGAGTGTGCACCATGCGGTGCATTCAGTAGTGGCGAGCAAATGCTGAACGCCCGCAGTGAAACTTTCAGCAGGTTGGTTTTTGATTCGAGGATTTTGTGTGCCTTGTATAAGTTTCGCTAAAATAAAGTTTGTTCAACTTTAAAATGGTTATGTTTTTGTTTCATTTTTATTATGTATTTTGATTATTTGCTTAAAAGTGTCCCTATTTTTACAAAGTTTTAGAAAAATCAAATTAAAAAAAAAGAGGGGAGTAAAAATTTCCAATTTTTGTTGCTAAATTGTGAACGAACAGACAGGCATTTAACTTGACGCACAAAAAAAAATTATTTCATAGAAATTGTATGTACTTTATGTGTATATTTTAAATTTTTAGTTAGAATACTTAAATGTTTTTTCCAGTAAGTCATTTTGAACAAGAGTTGTTATTCATTAAATGCAGCCATTTGTGAAAAAGCCGAAATGCTAGCAGTATTGTAAAGAGAATATTTATAAATTAAGGCAAATAATTTAAATACGTTAGTGTGTTCTTGAAATGGTTCTGTCTATATTGCCAAATAATTTTTGTGTTACAACAAAAATTAAAATTGTTTTCATTGCCAGGCATAGTAATTCATTTTTGTGTACGTCTATAAATGTTAATTACAGAAAATGCTTTTTAATTAAAGGCATTTCGTTTAATCAACGGCACTACCCTACAATCTGTAAAACAGCAATTAACACATTTCTCGCATTAATGACTCCCTAAATATTATTATGATAGTCGTAATTTTTTAGTTTTTATGTTTTTTATAGCCATTATGCTGTTTGGTCTTTTTAGAACTTACGCACTTTCACACGCAACATACAAATTTTTAGTAAAAATACAGAAATTTCATATAACTTAATGTTTGTGTAGAATAAAATTAGAATCATTCATTAAATAGAATAAAAAAAAGTGCGTTTGCTTCGTTTTTTCGTGAAACCAACAACTCTGCACTCAAATTTTGCAATTGTCGACAACGAAGCAATCGCAATGCTAAAATATTATTGACATTCTTTACAGAGTACAACACATAACGCAATAAAAGACGTTTCCATTGAAAAAAGGTGGAAAAACCAAAAAAAAAATATTATATAAGGAATCTTGTACCACAAAAAATGTTGGAATGCCCTTCGACATATCTCATTCAAAAGATCTTACTGATTTTTTCGTAAATTTACCCAATTTTTAATAAACTTGTGATCACTGCTAAACAAGTGATACACAAAAAAGCCCAAAGACTAAGATCTGCGACTGTAAAAAAGGAACTTTTTTGGGCTATAACTACCTCAATTTTCATTATCAAGCAATATGCCAGCAATTTTTATTAGGCTCCAAATCGGAGTTTGTTCCTGGTTTATTTTCTTAGGCCAGCTACATAGGTATCCTCAAACTACTTAAATATACCAAAGCTGCTAATTCAAACGATCTTTGAGGTCAAAGCACACGACATTGGAGATAATTTTGTCTTGGAAGTTTTATATCAGTAAATCGACTGCTTCATACCCAGTCAGCAAGTTGGACCTGGAACTATATTCTTCTCCATATCAACGCCTTACCGATTCGGGGCCAACAAACCTTTGATGAAATGCATGCTATATACCCGATAGACAGCTGAAAGAAGTAATATTTACTGAATTCTTCTGCATGCGAGCCGCACTATGCAGCACATTACTGAGAATGTAACGGCCGTCTGTTGCATTTTAACATCACTTCAACCCTAAATAGCTAACCTTCGTCATTTTGACAAACATCAGTCAGATATACACCCATTTTGCTTTAACTGTCGCGCCCATCTACATATGCTCCCACGTCGTCACCAAAAGCTTGCTTGTGGTGATAGTGCGTCGTTGGTAGGTATCTTGAATTTTGATATGAAGACAACTTGCTCGTCATTTTGACGAATGGTTAGCTTTTGTGTAAAATACGTTTAAAGGTTGTTTCTATTTTGTTCTTAGAGCTAATAATATAACTTTAAGACAACAATAATTGATATGTTCTTCAAAATGAAGAATGGTTAGCTTTTAGAGAGTATTAATTAAGGCTATATAGGGTTAAACATGATCATTTTGTTTATTGGTGAAACCTTTTTGCTGAAAATTTGCTGCAAAGCTGAATTTGAAATTGGTTTTCAGCTCATTCACCTTAAATACATGAAGGGCTTACAGTAAAGTGCATAAGGTCGTGAAACTGGTAGGACTCCAATATAACTATTATGGAATCAATATAAAGATATTATCGTAGTCCGATATTATGAAATATCTTTTTAACGATGTGCAGAGCGTATGCATTCCTGAAATCTGTAACTTAAATATGGCCAAATTCTTAATTTCAGGAATACAGTTATGGATATAAGGCAGAATGTATAGTCTAAATAAATGCAATTAAATTATGTTTAAGAAAACACTTACGGTAAGAGATCTATAAAAGTTTTAAGTGAAGTCTTACCTGAAATGAAAAATATAAAGAACAGATATTAGTGATGAAGTAGTTTATGTAACTTAATGTTTAAAATAATAAAAAAAAATTGCAGTGCAACAGAGGGTAAACCTTTTATTGCAAAGCAATATCTGTCGAAATGTCAAATTGAAAACGAGTTTGATAAAAAAAAATTAGGTTAATACAAAATCAAAATGAGAATAACAAAAGCGATACGTACATTAACTAATAAGTTATGTCGACTACCCAACAGACTCCAGCTGGTGACATATGAAATCAACAGGCAAAATAGAAAAATGTAAAAAATGTAGTTAAAGAGAGATAAATTCGGCACCAATTGCAAAGCTGCAAAATGACATTCGATTTGTGCTAAATTCAATGTGTCGTATGGTGCAACTTTGTTGCTGAAAAATAATTTTTAATTAAAAATAAATTTGACTTAGATCTACAATTTTTATCAAAATATTAGGATAATGTAGCTGAAACTTGGCTCCAAACCTCACATGATACAAGTTAACCAAAACTTGATTGATGAGGCTATTTATATATGAATATGAATATTTTTATATATGTTTGTAGTAGTAACCGATACATTTGTCACCAATTACCTGATTAAATTGATTCATCTGTTTGTTACCTTGTCATAATTGTTTAAGAAATATCATTGATTGATTTGTAAGTTTACAAGATTATCGGTCTTCGCTGTTAGTGCACTTAATATAATGCTCAAGCTAAAAAACTTTAGCTTATGTAATTTTTTAAGGAAAATATTATTTCTACATACATCCATTTTGCTACATAAAACACATCTAAGCACTAATTATAGCTACAATACATACAATACTTAGGTGTTACAACTCACATCCACAGTAGCCTTTGCAATTACATACCGCAAGCACATACGTGGTCAACCCTTTAAAATAAAACAAGAAAAAAAATAAAGGCGTTCAACCAAAAATAACATACATTTAAAAAGTAATAAAAGTGAAAGGATCAACAAGGATATTAGTGTTTCACAAACGAACTTCTTTTGTTAAATTAAAGAGAAAACATAAAAACAAACTTAAATAAAAAAGGAAAGGAAATAAACTAAAAATACAGGCAACACATTGTGAAATGCTCGTATTTTTACAATCTGTGCAGGCACTTACTCCAACTTACAAACATGCGCTACGTATGTTCAAATAACTATGGAACCTCCACAATTATAGAGATTGTGCCGTAATGAAGATTCTACTTCACGTATTGTATGTATAGAGTTACCATCAGCTGTAAAAAGACAATGTAGAAGAAATATTTCAACAATGCTAATATTTGGGGTACTAAGGCCAAAATTAGTTAATAGCCTTAAAAAATTATTAAAGTTTAAGAGATTTGAGCAATACTGGCAAAGCAAAAAAAAAAAAGTCAAAACATGTACTACGATCTTCTTAAAGTAATCGCAGTGTATCACTTGTGTCAAAAAATGAGTTGACAGTGCGAATTCTAATAAGCCCAGTTATTTTCAGACCCAATACATTCACTTGAGTGAATGAAGCAACCACCTATATCTTCTAAATAATCAAAGTAAAAGTAAAGCAAAAGAAAATAGCTTACAGATTCGAAAGTTGGTAGTGCCAGATAGAAACGCTCAAACCCTCATCCATTTTGGTCGTTTTTGTCAGAGCGTTCAGCGCAAAAAGCTTGACATCTTGCAGCTCAGATGAAAATTAATATACATACTTGGGATCTGACAAAATACACAATAAAAGCGCTGAATATTGTATAAGGTGTTGTAATTCCAGAGTAAGAAAAAAGAAATACTATAGTGGAGGCAGATGCCACGACAAAAATTGCAAAGACCTAGAACAAACGCGAATTCTGCATAATAGAGAATATGTATTATTATATAAATGAAAATCAAATTAGTAACAACAATATCGAACATTTCGTAGGTATGCGGATGAAAGTACAATTATAGAATGTACTTCCGGACCTCCAAAAACACGTCACTATTTCAAGCCTATCTTCCTCTCATCAAGTGACATCACTACACATTCAACAAATTTAGCTAAATAAAGCATAAGAATCCTAATGGCGCAACTACTTTTCTCCATTTCGTTCTTCTTCACGAATCACAATCCTGAGCTCATTCGCTCAGTAAAGTCATTATTAATCTCACACAAAGAAAACTTGTGAAACCACTACACATATCGATCAAAGAGAGGACTTAAGTAAAAGCAAAAAGGATCATTTTCCTTTCGAAAAATAAAATATTTTTAATAAAAAAATACGAATTTTTATTTTCATGCATTTTTTTTTATACTTTTCTGTTCAACTTTTCGACACTTACCCTGGAACCTGATATTCATTTTTATCTATCACGTTCAATTTTTGAGACAAATAAAAGCTTATTATTATATTGTGTTTCCGCAAACGTAAACATTTATTAAAATCATTTGTTAAAATATCGATTCATAAAATATTTCCAATATCGTCAAACCCATATACTGGATGTCGTTGATATTTACGCAATCATAAATACCTACATATTTAAATTATGTACCAAATAGACGATACTTGAGCTGTATTTGCTTAAATATTTTAAGAATTGCATAGTTTCAATTTTTATGAGAAGTGAAGTCAAATAAAAGTTAAAGTTATCAAATATATATTTCATCCAACCAAATCTCTTAAGTCGACGAAACATAATGTTTGTCCCATATCGAATTGAGCATCCTAACTGAGATTCAGGGTCATCAGGAAGAACCGGCTTATGCCAATAAAATGATACCTCTTTCATCAATATCATCCGATATATGACAATCTTACACTTCTCGGCAGTCAGGCTGGCGCTGTGATATTAACTTTCCACAAACTGAAGTAATATCAATATAGATGCTTCCGTAAATATATTGTAGCAAGTAGCTATGACGGTCTTTTAAAAAAAAAAAATCGATACGGTTTTTTTCTTTTCTATAAAGTTGAGCTTTCGTTTGTTACTTCCGAGTATAGACCAGTAACTGAAAAAATGGCATGGAGTTTTAAACTTTGACAAGAAAGTTATGTTTTTTTTTGCAGTTTCCTACCAAATTTTTTCTTCTGAAAAGTGTGTCTTTATTTATATTTAATGGCAACCCTATATACACATTGTACATACATATATACAAACATAGACATCTGTATGTGTCATCAACTGCCATATTAAAACGGATGTCCATTTGCCACAATTAAGTGTGTGCGTCACATTGGACCTAAGTAGTTGTTCGTTTTGTTGTACACATTAAAGGATAGGGTAAACTATGAGCAAAAACGTAATAGTATAAGATGACCATAACAATGGCATGCGTTTGTCGTATTTATAATGCTATTGTTTTTGTTGTTTTAGTGTTATAGTATTGGCCGTCACAAATTGCATGTAGCCGCAGCTGCTGTTTATATAACAGATTACTTTGAATCTATGTTTGGCAACTGTTGTGTAAGGATAATCTGAATTGAAATTAAACCACAACTATTATGAACATCGCTTATTTCTACGAAAAAGTTTCCCAACAAAATTCAAGTTTTCAAGATTCTATTTACATATATTGTTTCATAAATTCTTTCTCATTTAAAAAGTTTTTTAGGTTTTAGTTTCTTCTCTCATAATAAACGTAAAGTCTTATGCTTGAGAAAATGTTGAAGATTTTTATAAATGATAGCTTCCCTTTAAATTGGAAAAATAAAATGAAATTCCTATTATGTACATTTCTTAAAATATTTTTTGTTGAACTTGCATTTCCGTAGCATAATAATTTCAAAGTAATTATTAAACTTTGGAATTCACAGATTTATTTAACTTTAATCCCATGAGTATTGTACTGCTTTTACTTCATAATATTTAAAAAATTTTCAATAAGACACAATAATCATCATTACAGAAATGGAATTAACTTTGTAACTGCTAAGCGAGTCGACGCTTGTTACATTAGCCCCTGAAGCATGCTATTTGTTTTAGCAAATTGTTAAACGCTGTCAAAATATAAAAAAAAAACTTAAATTCGTGCAACGACAAAAGGAAACAAATGCGGTACACAAGTGTATTTCGGTCGGTCTACCCATCTGTTTGCATCGCCCTTATGGGTCGAGAGGCGGCTGTAGAAAATTCATGAATAAAATTGTCAGAAATATTATACATCAAAACTTATGGCAAAAGTCATCCTACGCAGAATTGTCTTTTTTCAATATTTTCAAGGTCAATGTCAGAAAAATGTTTTTTGCTATAATTTCGCGTCCTTTTGATCAGACATAAGTTCAATATGAAAGATATATTCTCATAAATTATTCACGTAAGATCTCAACCGTATTAATAATCAAATGTCATAAGTAAAGAAATGATTTTTTGTTAATATCTCATTTCCTAATTTATTGCATGTTCTACAAAATATTTGGTATTTTTTGACGCAACATGATACCCACTTGGCATGTTGTCAAGAAGGAAGTTTCAGAAACAGTACGCAACGTACCAGAAGTATTTCATTTGAAATATTGCAAGTGGAACATTTTTCTTACATAATGTTATCAAATTTAATGTATCGCATGCAATCATTCTGAAGCAGTTCTGAAAGGTTGCAAATTCAACGATTTCTCAACTTCCAAATGACATAGCAAGATATTCATAAAAATATCAAGTTATTCATAAAAATGTCAAGATATTTATTAAAATAACAAATTATTTTTATGAATATCAACTGATTCGACTCGGATTTCGGCTTTGCAATGCATATAGCTCCAAAACGGCTGGGCCGACCACTATCAAACTTATCACGAAGTATAAGCATAATAATAGCTTTTTTTAATGCACTTAAGAAAAAAATTTTTGCTAGGCGAACATTGAAAAAACGATAAAGAAAAATATTTCTTATTTTTTCAGTGTATTTTTTTTTATTTTTAAAATCCAATTATGTAGTTAAAAAGGCCACTAAATGAGGTATAAAATCCAGTGGTTAATTTATATTACCAGACTTTTTTAAGCTGAAAAATGGCACTTGAAGTAGTACATACCTTACGATTTCTCAAATTTTCAAAGACCCATAATTTGTAAACCAGTGTTGTCATTACAAACATATTTTGTTTCTGTATCGAAGACATATACAGGTACAACATATTGAAATTGAAAACGTGACCCCATTTTCCCTGTCCGCTTCGCGTGAAATGCCCGATGTATGAAATATTTCACATGGAATCATTCTGAAGTGTTCCTGAAAGGTTCCAGATTAATTTTTTTCTGAATTGTTCTATATAAATCTAAATAATGTTTTATGATTCTCTGTTTGACGCTTTGTTAAGTATAATTTAATTTTTTTTAAGAAGCGCAGCAAAAAGTGTCAACATGTTAAGTATTAACGCAAGTGATGATGCGGGTAAAATGAAAGGATAGTTTCGATGGCATAATAAGCTCAAGTGACGCAAAATGTAAAAAGAGCCTAATGACGTGACAATAAATGTTTCTTTTTTACCTCAATCTTTCAATATCTCTGTAGTGTTTAAGAAACGTTTCAAACCAAATCAAAAAGCAGACATTGACACATTGTAAAAAGCTCTCTGAAATGAAAATGAAAGATTTCTGAAACGTAACTGAAAGATATCATGTGAAAGATTTTTTAAAGGTTTACAAAACGTTACATATCGAGTGGGTATGTACTCCACTTGAAGGAGAGGAGAAAAATTATACTACGTCTAATGTACACTTTAACAAATTAAATTAAATTCTTAAATTAAAAACAAAAGAAAACCTCTTTCCCTAGTCTTTCACTCACGTAATAAATGGACATTACCTACGAGTTAAATGCATTTAACTTTTTTCATAAAAAAGTGTCTGATTTATAACTACTTTTTTTTTCAGTTTGAAAAGTGAGGTAATAGCTGATTATTGTGACTTTTGACTTTTAATATTTTAGATAGAGGCAAGTCCTGGCTAGGCCTTAATAGCTACTTAACTTAAATATTAATATTTCCATATAACGTAAAGTGCCCTATTTCCGTCCACACCCTAATTCCGTCCAGTAGCTTTTATGCCAAATATTTAAATTGTAACGAACAATTTCAAATCAAAAATTTTCAAAATATATAGCTGTACTCTTCTTTTTCTTAGTTTTTAGTAGTTTGAACCTTTTGTGACCTTGATTCAGTAGCAATTTGTCATTTAACGCGAAGTTACGTGAAAAGACGTTTTTTTCACAGAAAAATTGTCAAAATCGCGATTTTAGAAAAGTGCTTTTTTTAAAAACCGTTTCGGTTAAAGGTGAGCATAAGTACTATTCAACCATGGTTTAAATATAATATTAGTCATAGTTTTTAATAAATACGGGAAATAAAACAAGTAAAAGAAGTGGACGGAATTAGGAACATTGAAAAATGAGTGGAGTCCTAATTCCGTCCGTTGGCCGGAATTAGGGCATAATCACACATGCAATTTAATTGATAAAAAAAATATTATTTGCCATTAATTAGGCTTCAAAACATTTTTAGCTATTAAATAACATATGTCGTTATCTTAAGACCTAATTCCGTCCTACCTTTAACAAAATAAAAATTAATAAAAAAATGGTTTTTGTGTCTGCAAAGTTTGTTATTCGCTATGTTTTTTTAAAGAAAAGTACTATGGTTCTTAAGTGTATTTTAATAAATAACATTTGTTGAAAATTAATTTAAAATTAAGTTTTTATCAGGCATTATGTAAATATTGATATTATTTAAAAATATTTCAAAATGTTTGCGATGCTTCCGAGATATTCATTATTTAAAAGTGGTCGGGACTTAGGCACTTATTTTTGCAATGTTTCCTAATTCCGACCACGTGGTATAACGCTAATATTACATAGAATAGGAAAATTTTTTAGCAACTTGGTTGGTTTTCATTTTGTTTAGATTAACTAAAACGTACTTTTAACTAAAACGTATTTAGTGTAAATTCGGTGTGAATCGATTAATTTTTCTTCGTGAAAATGATATTTAAAAATATATTTGTATGGGGGCCACCCTAAGTATGCACCCTAAATAAAATTTTTACTATCCAATCTGTGCCCCTTAACATAAAAGCCATACTGAGTAAATTTCATGAGAATCGATTTACCTGTCTTTGGAAAATCGCTAGTTTTAAAATAATTGTGTGTGAGGGCCACCCTAAATATGCACCCTAAATAAAAGTTTTATAGCCTATGACACCCGCCAGATTGATGCTCACACACTGTAAAAATTTCATCAAAATCGGCTGGATAGTTTCCGCGTGCATAAGAGACAGACAGACAGACATACAAAAAATGAATTTTATATAATAGATACGGATAATTGATCTGAACAACTATTGAAATAACAAAAATCTTAATTATAATTATGTTTTTATGAAATTATTTTATTTTTAATTTGTTTTTTTTTATGGCAATCCTTTTTTTTTAACAAAATAGTATTTGAAGTCCTTAAATTAATAAAACTCGATTTTATTAATTATTATTATTCAATTTTATTATCAATTTTTATTTAAGTATATTTAAACAATTAAACAATTGCTTGAATAAAAACAAATTTAATCTTGAGTCCTTTTTTATTTTTGTCTTTGTAAAGACACAAAATCTGAATGATGATGTGGGTGGACGGAATTAGGCATGTCAGTGGACGGAATTAGGAAACTGCAATTTTTGTGGACGGAATTAGGAACATAAAAAATTTTTGATGTGGCGTTATATTTTTGATAATAAAAAAATAATTGTTTATTTATAAAAACATTTTTTATTATATTCAATTAGGGTAGATTTAAACCTTGCATATGACATTTAAAGCTTTTTTATATGATCTATCAATAGCTTAGTATTGCACAAACTAAAAAAATTGCCAAAAGTGGACGGAAATAGGGCACTTTACGTTACATACATACGTCATGAAGATGACATGAACACTTTTTTGTAGCCGCCTCTTGGACTATTAAAAGTCGACATTGCACTGTACAATCATATCTACTCGTGTATACTCATATGTACATGTATGTGCATATGTATGTGCGCACGTCTTTAATGACTTCACCGCGGGGCTTGGAAAAGTAATTTCGGTATGAATATGTTTTGCAAATTGGTTTCCACCGATTTTCATGCATTTAGCCAAAAGACTTGAAATTTAGCATATTTTCACTGTTTATAATGAGTAATGTAATTTTTAATTTTATAAATGTGTGAATATTTAGTTACAGAAGTTGTCTACGAAAAGTTATAACAACTTATGATGGTTAATAGCTAATAGTTGCCGGATAATAAAATTTACATATGGTATTAATATTATGAGGATTCATGAAACATATTAAATAAAAGGTTAAAATACTTCACGTAATTTGGAAATAAGAAACTGCTTCATTTAGATTATATCGCTCGTTAACAGAAAGACCATCATAACTTAAAAAACTTAAATTTGCAGAAAAATACACTTTGGGCATAGTAAGAATGAATTGAATAAAAGCCTCAAAGCAAAAATTACAGAAAGAGCACAGAGTTCAGAAGAACGCACCTAAACTTTTACAAAATCACTTTATCTCAAGTGATTCAGACTTAGGCGTTGTTCTAAAAGATTTCCTTAGTGTGGAATGGTATTCTACATTAACGGACTACTGCATTTTACGTTACTATTCAATTTTGAAGATTGAGGCTTCTGAGGTCTCTCACTTATGGTATTTCAAAATATATTTAAGATTAAATCAGCAACTTAAATTGAAATTAAAATATTTAGCAAAGTGATTAGTAAGTAAATTTGTTCAAAAGCGTTGTATGGTTTCATTTACTGTGGTTATTCCACAATACCCGAACTTACTCTAATGGGTAAAGAGAGAAAATTAATGTATTCTTGCTTTGTTTAATTGTGTTCCCATGAGAGTGATATCTCGAAAAAAAGTTTCCTTGCTAGTTATGGCCTGCCTGAAAAGCCCACTAGAATCAAATACCACTCAATGAATTCTAGCGTTTGTAAATAAAAATTTAAAAATTTCAATTATCTTCAAAATATTACAGAATCTAACACAATGCTAAAAATCACTCACACAAATCTATCCATAAAAATGCTCGTAATGACTTCAGTATAATTACTACAGCTTCCAGAACATAAAACATATGTTGTGGGAAATAAATTAAAATCCATTAAACTGAAGATGAAGCGCCACTGTTGTAAAAGAAGAAGAACTGTGCACTTAAAAAAAAAAACATTGTACAGCATGATATGGTTGTATGGCAAATCCAATACTCTAATTGTAAGACGATTGTTAAAAGTGCAATAAAATAAAGAAATAGACAGACAGCAGCAAAGCAACTTACAGAAAAATTCCGCAGACGCTTAAGTGATTATACAGTAGTTTAAGTGAGGAGAAAAAAATTTAGCTGCTTTTTTTAACTCTTGTAATCTAATCCAATAAAAGAAAAAAATAGAATGAGAGTCATGAATAATATTTTCTTGACTTCCGCAGAAGGTGCTTACTGACCTCATGAATATCATACCATGCAACATTCAACAAAGTTTATAGTGTGAGGATGCTTTAAAAAGATGGCATGTCCAGATACAAGCTAACAACTTGGAAGTTTTTGGATGTTGAGAATCATCTTATATGTCTATCATTTGGCGTTAATGATGCAGCCAAAAGCCATTGCAAGTTTTCTTGAAATTGCAATTAGTGCTGGCAGTGATAAACATTTTTGTACGTCACCTGGGATATTTGCGACTTTTAGTGATGTTGAAAAAAATAATCAGGTTTCAAATTTCTTGTGTGTGTTGCCTACTATTTGGTTGCGTATTCCATGCGAAGAGTTATTTGAGCATCACTAGGTATTACAATTATAGATGTAATGTAGCAGATAGCAAAGCGCTTTCCTCCTGAAGTTACTGCATTGCGTTTCAACATTGTAAGGCGCATGTGACTCAACTATTGCAACTTATCTCTGTGGTGGCGCTGAATTATCATCGGTTTTTCACATCAGCATGGTCGAGACATTAGTGTCAGTGTAGATCACATCTCATATCATTCACATCATTCTTAAAACAAGAAGCAGTATTCTGGAATGCGTGTTTTCTTCAGATTGCAATCTTTTCCACAACTAAGTGCTGCTGCTGGTTCAGATTCAAAATCTTGCAATCTTTAGTTTTTTTTTTGTTCTTTATCTCTAACTATTTTTGTTCCTAAGGTCATAAATTATCTCTGGTTATTCGTACATGCAGCATGGTTCTATAGAATTTTTAATACTTCTGTGTTGAATATAAAAAAATGCATCTAATGATGGTGATATTGGTGGTATTTTTTTGCAACTTTACTGGATCTTGTAGTCGTTAGGAATATGTAAGTTCGCATTGTTTGTGTTTTTCTCTTCAAGAAAATGTATTATTTTCTCAGAGTTGTTCTAAGGCATTTACTAAATTGTATATCTATAGCTAAAAGATCTTAAATAGTTAATAGAAAACTAGTCATACTTTGATTGCAATAGCACATATGTATACAATTAAAAAATTGCTAAAAGCTTATTTTTTACAAAACTGTCTTGTATTTGAAATGGCCGTACATAAAAATTAAAAAAATTTGTTGTAAAAATTTTTCTTGTTAAAAAACTAACTGCACTTCGTGGTGTATAGTTTCTCCAAAACACTACAGACTTTTGCTTTTTTACAGTTAAGAGTAGAGTACTTCAGATTACCTACTCAAAAAAATGCAAGTTTCTTAAATCAAGAAACTTTAAGCAAACAAAAACTTTACCAAAAAAGCAACTATGCACCAAACTTAATGATTGGATAAGCTTTTTTTTTAAAAAAAAAGCAGATTCCTCGAACATGACACCTCAACACAGGTATTAAATCTCTTCAGAATTTAAGATGAAAAAAAATTTAAATAAAACTTGAAAAACCATCTTCAATTACAATTACAAAGTTGGCTATGTTGTTGTTATATCTCAAACTTTTTCTTTTTTGCCTTGGTTGCTGCAGCCATTTACTGTTTAACTAAAAACCGCTAATGAAGAAAAAATTGTAAAAGAAATTCATTGCTTCAGTAAAAATTTTACAAAATTAATTTTGTTGCCGCCAATGTTGTTACTGTTGAGTCATGCAGCAACAACTTTGTCCAGTTTTAAAAATTATGTTGGTTTTGTTGCTGTTTTCCTAAGAGTTTATTTTACGGAAACTTATTTATAAAGATCCCAAGAGCAGCGTAAATACTTGAGCAACAACAGCAGCAAAAACAAAATATGTAGCAACGTAAACAAAAACATGTGTGGGTAACAGCAACAACATCCTTATAGCAGCAGCAGCAACAATGAACAGTGAGCAGCGTGAAACCATCATGACACATTGACACCAAAGAAAACAGCGTTCTCTGACTGAGAATGAGGTGACAAAACAGAACAGGTCAGGCAAACCACAAAGTCTGCAAGTTTTTAGTACCGAAATCTCCTCCTATCGCATGGTCTCGATCTGCGGGGACACAAGTGTCAAGTAGTTGTACACTACTATGGAAATAGGAAAATAATATGATAAATTTTATCTTCCGGGATATGACTTCTGATTTCAAGGATCAAAAGTCTTACGGATATAATGATGAAAAAAATGGGTGGATATACTTTTTCAACACCACCGTAATGAATGGCTGCCTTCCGATTTTGTCACCTCCGTAAAATATTTTTGTTAGATTAATGATTGGCGAATTAATTAATATGCAATCAGATGAATTGATGAAAAAATTAGTAAGCTTTTACAATAATGAACTGATAGACTGTTTGATTGATAAAGTTATAGGCTTAAGAATAAATAGGCTCAAAGACTGATTTATTGATATTTGAATTAATGACAAGACTTTGGCAGGTGTTTTTTATGACTGAAAACTTGTCTATTTGATAGGAATTGATGGATCAATCGATTTATAGATTAATAACACTGTCACGTATGGCTGAATATGGATTGATGTTTTTGCTATGAATGTAACAAATTTAGGATTAAAGAACTGATGTATTGATGATCTGACAAGACAAGGACAAACATGAGCAAATGCGAGGAAGATTTGAACTAAGTTCCATTATATTTAATTACAGTTCTTGGGCGTTTGATTGTTGATTTTTGAAATATATTAATTTTTGACAAAATGGCGGGCGTACAAAGAAAGTTTTAATTTTTTGTGCACAAAATCGAGGTCATTTTAGCTTATAAATCAAAAAATATGTGTCAAAAAAATATATATCGAACGAAGAAATGTTTTCTTAATCGAAAAAATTTTTTTTTTTTTCGGATAAATCGATCTCCAGATATCTTGGTCACCGCAAATTTTGAGGTCATTCAAGGCATTACACTTTTCTAACTTATCGACAAATATTTTTGGACAAAAATGTCAGGCATAAATCTTGAATAGTTAGACTTTAATAATTTTAAAAAAAAAGTTTGGTCTAAAGTAAAATGTAAAAATTTTTAAAAGTGTTTTTTTTACTTTCGAAAAACTATTGGAGGCCCTGAATATAATTTAGAACTTCGAGTAAGCATTAACGTTGTTCAAGAAAAGTCAAGTGATTTGAAAAAAGTTTTTGGATTTTGATACAGATATATTTTTCCCTCTTAAAAATATATTATTTAACAAAACTGTAGTGGAATTTTCACAAAATATTCCAATCGAGCGACATACTGTGCAGAACTCTTTCACCGTTGTCTGCAGATTGTTGATTTTGCTATAAGTTCGCTTGTCCGAAACATTCATTAGATGAAGGAACAAATTGTCCGCAACATTCACATGAGACAGCAGCAGCAGGAGTCACTGATGCGTTATTGTGGCTGCAGCAGTCACATTTTTCCTATGCATCATCTCCCTTTAAACTATGGACTTTTGGCGCACTTTGTTAGGATGGTGCAAAAAAAATTGAAACTTTTACATTTTGTTAATTTGTTTATTTATTCATAGTGTTGTTGCTGCTGCTGCCGTTGTTATTGCTATTTTCAAAAGGTTTTTCGAAAATTTTAAACCTGCCACAAAAACAACAGCAACAACAAAGTTTAGCAACTACAACAACAATATTGCATTAGTTTGAACGCTTAGTTTGTTAACTGTTGTGGTAGCTTTTTGTGGTTTTAAAATTTTAGCCAAGAGAAATTAATTACAAATCGTGAGGTCAATAGATTTTCCTCTTCGCAGTGCCAGCGAACTGCAGCAGCTGTAAGGGTATTCAGAGATGGCTCTTGCAAACTTTTCGTACTTGTGAAATTTTTGCATTTTCAGCGCAAATTTTCTTGTTACTCTACGATAGTTTAGTTTATTTAAGTTTTGCTGCTAAACGAAGTGAATGCTTTTATTAGCATAATTTGCCAGATGCATTTTCTTTTTTTTTTTTTTTTTGATCAATGACTGAGGTTAGAGGTCTTGTAGTTGGACTAGAATTGCAGTGCAGTGGCATATTCATCGTGGGAAAAAAAAATTTGCCAGTTTAGCCTTTTGTATAGCTTTAATGAATAGAGAGAGTAGTCAGATACTCAAAATTGTTCAATAATACAATATATTGATTTAATTGATAAAACGTTTTTTATGAAGAAGTTATTCAAGTTTGAGGTACATAAGATATCAAAAGCCATCAGATCTGTCGAGTATGCGAAACAATTTGTTCAGCACTTAAGTAAAAAACTGTACGCAAAAGAAAATTATTTATTTGAAATATAGAAAATTTGATTTGATCAAAATATTTTCTTAGTTGTCCAAAACCGCAAGACAAATTTAATATTTTCTCTTTCAGAAAATGAAGCATTTATTTCTAAATTTAATATTATTTTTTCTATCAATTATCAAAAACTATGAAAAAATGTTCTCATTTATCGATGTGAACATTGTACCTGTGTCCAAAGTGGCAGTATTATTGGGGATCAATGACTCCAATGATTTGGTAAATCAGTGTTCAATATTTTTTTTCTGGTTCACTATACAGAAATTATTTCCAACTTTTTTTACTTGAAGCATAAAGATATTATTTTTCTTGAAATTAGGAATTAACTGAACTGACTGAAATTGGTAAAGTTTTCTAATTCTTTAAAAATTATTTTAAAGAAAAAATACTAAAAATTAACTTTTTTTCTTGAACTAATCGACAGAACAGCAGGGACACATCTCAAAATTTTAAGCTTCGAGAAAATTAAGAATGAGAAAATCTGAAATTTTCCACAGAATTTGAAGACAGTCATATTTATAGCTATGACGGTCTTGAACTGAAATGAACGCTAAAATTGTTGAAATTCGAATTATATAGGTTTACTATCGGTTTTCTAAAAAAAAAAAATCAAATTTCGAATCTGATTCAATAATTGAAAAAAACTGAAAATTACATTTAAAAACGACTTAGTTTAATATTTTATTATATACTAGCTGATCCAACAATCGATGATCTGTCAATTAATGCAAGAATTTGATATAGATTAAATATTGTTTAGAACCCTCGATAGCTCAGCGCTACTAAAATCACTTCAATTATTATGGAAAAACGAAGATATTTGAATATATCTCTGTATAAAGACCACCCTAAATAAAATTCATAAAGCTTAAT
The DNA here is from genome assembly GCA_949775025.1 of Tricholauxania praeusta. Taxonomy (NCBI): domain Eukaryota; kingdom Metazoa; phylum Arthropoda; class Insecta; order Diptera; family Lauxaniidae; genus Tricholauxania; species Tricholauxania praeusta. The sequence continues at coordinate 35,016,549 of OX459029.1, read as the reverse complement.
AATGGCCTCTGAATATAAGCACCACGTAATGCTAGTTCCATGTGAATCGATGAAGCAAACCTTAAGAAAATGCGATCTTAAAAATATTTTGTATGAGGATCACCCTAAATATTCATTCTAAATATAAAAAAACATAGCTTAATAAGCACCTCTGAATATAAGTGCTACATGGTGTCAATTACATATGAATCGAGAAATGTGATTTCAAAAATATTTTTGTACGAGGGCCACCCTTAATATACATCCTTAATAAAATTTGTTTGATACAAGCCTTGTCCTAACGATTACAAATACAATAGAAAATAAAACAGCCAAATCGGTCGAGCCGTTCCGGAGTGATGCTCCGTCATACAGTGGTGTGCCATATTATTAGACCCATTGCGGAAATTTCCATACAACAACGTTTATATTGCAATAAATCTTAATATATCCATGTAAGTGGTATTCAATCATTTTATTATTAATTATGGAATAATGCGGCAATTGATTTTTATGTATATAAATTTGTTAAATTCGAAAAAATGCTTCCGAAAAATCAGTTTATCATCTTACTTGAATTTTTAGAAGTCTATAACTTGAGAACTAAGCCTCAGACAAAAAACGATATGTGTTCTCATTTGTATTTCTAAAAGATGGGTTGAATATGAATAAATTTCAGAATCTCATTTTGAGAACATACATGTATATTGTTTGTTGACTACTCTCTTCGCATCACTATGAAAATGTATAAGAGAACCCTGCTAATTAATTCGAACACTCACTCGTATTTCAATTAAGGGAAATAAATCTTTTGTTCCACTGGTCAAAGCTACATTTTTTTAACAAGCTTTCATACAAAATATGGGTCTTCGTTTTTATAAATTAAGGCTCTGCCTAGGGATAAGCAACATTTAACGTAAGTAAAAAGCAGTTTTGAATTTCACGAATGGTTTTAAAAATTTTTATTAATTTTTCAATCGAAATTTTAGCGATATTTACACTTACATGATGTTTCAAATTATGTGAAAGCAACTATTAGAACATAAGTGGAGTTGCGTATAACGCCCTATATTAACAAATATTTGAAACTTCAAAATCTCTCTATTAACGTATTAACGCATATGCATCAGTAAATATCGATCTAGTAGCTTAGGAGTTATTTATTTTTAGGTTATTTTTTCAATTATATTCCACTGTCGCACATATGGAATCCAACTAAACATTGAGCACAATTAGTCAACAAATCTATTAACGATATCCATAGATGGGCATAAGTTCTTCTGCAAGTTCTAAATAGAGCGTAATTGAGAGTAACGAGAGAGCATTACAAATGTCAGCGCACAACAACGATTCAGTTCTACTTCAGCCCAAGTTTAACTCCATATGATTGTTGTATTACTACATGGAAACGAAGTTTGCGTGCATGTGTTGGTGCCCATAATTGACGATATCTGTTGCAATATATTGAAAAATCTTTTCATTCATTCTATAGACATCAATTCTGTACGCGCTCAGATTTTCTCACAATCATTTTTCCCGAAAATTCGAAAACGCACAATACATATTATTTAATTAATGCAAAAAGTTTTTTAACTTAAAAAAGTATTAATTTGTTCCATATTTTAGTTTAAAAAAACATGGTCGCCGTTAATATGCCCGCCAACCTGGTTGTGATGCATGTCTGTAATTACTGTTCGCCAAAATTTTAAGCTAAACCCTTTACTTAATAATTACTTTTCTCAACATTTTCAACGACTTAGAACAACAAAGTTTTATCGACAGTAAGAAATTTGATCTGCAATGACATTCACATGAGTAAGAACATATATATATAGGAAAATATTTATCCAAAATTGTGAGATATTATTTCTTCACAAATTGAAAACTTCAATAAGCTCAGCGCTCAGGACATTTTCAAAATTTATTACGGTGGCAACGGAACTAATTTAAAATTAAAATCATTGTGTCTTCCACTTTGACAGAGTTTTTCTTAACAACCTTTTGACCAGAAATTATGTAAATACTATGATTAGCTAGAAAAAACAATTACAAAGAAGGTCCACCTTCCCTTCCAGAAGCTCCTAGCCACGCTTTTTGTATAAGTCGATCAAAAGATAACCATCCCAACTATCTTTGTCCTAATGTAACAAAAGTTCATAGAGAATTTCAAGATCATTGAAATGCTGAAAATATGTTATTTTCTACACACGACCCAATGTGCCTATATTCTACATCCCGCTTCCAAAAGGGAACTCAATGGATAAAGTTTTTGTTTAACAAGAGATGGGCGAAATGAAAAAAGGAACTCAACATAATCAAAATTATTTGCTTCGGCTGAATAAGAACGTCTTGTTAGATCTGAATTACTTTGAAAGTAACTTCTTTGGGAAATAGAAAACTTCTTTGGAAGAAATATATTAAGGATTAAATAAGTAACTGAATTTCTTAGATTAAATGCTATGTTTACGTTATATTTAGCAACATTTATTCAAAGAACTTAAAAATAAAAGCCATTTCAGAAAATTTAGCCCATTATAAGAAAAAAACGGAAACACAAAAAAAAGTAACATTCTTTTCCACAAAAAAAAGAAAATTGTCAATACTTCAGGTGCTACTTGTGCTGACAACAAACACGTAGACTTGTACATGTCACTAACACACGCATATTAAAATGTGCACGCATGACGTAATTTATGGAATTATGTTGGCTTCAATTAAATACCCTTGTTCTAGGATTCAAATCCTTTTTTCTTTACCTACTTCCATAGAGATAGAAAAAACATTGCCACTCACAACCAACACAACTGGCAGAACATGCGACAAAAAGGCTTTAAACATATGCTAACAGCTTGAATGGATATGTGTTAGAGGACTCTCGTGAATTCAGCCTTAACAACAGCAATTTGACACGATAAAAAGCTGGAAAATGTAGAAAAAGTATACGCATGTGCATGTGTGTGTAAACATGTTCCCTTTTAAATCTACATTCTATCACATTTTCTTTTAGTTCTGTACATAAGAAACAAATATGTTGCAAAATTTCAAAAATACTTTGTTACAATGTTGTTCGTTCCATCTGTATAAGAAAAAACTGACTACCAAAATTGGCGCTAATTCATGTAGCCTTCGATCAAGTCCATAAAAATGCAATAAGGCGACTTCTCGTAATTAACAAAATAGGCGGAGAGCCGGCTGTAGAAAAGTCGAGTGTATAAGATTACAGGATGAGATGTATGCCAAATGATAGAGCTCAATGAGCCTAAATAGAATATCTAGGGTTGCCTTGCCAAACCCTGTCCCGATGGCCGAAAATGCCCGAATTTTAGCCAATTTTGTTGTTCTAATTAATACTGTAGTACATAACAGCTTGAAATGTATGCCAAATGATAGAACTCGAAGAGGCCTAAATATAGTAACTGGGATTGTATTGTTGAATCCTGTCCCAAACATGGGTTTTCACCGGTTTTTTAGGTCAATTTTCATTAATGAAGATAGCAGCTTAAAATTCGTGCCAAATGATAGATATCGAAGAGCCTAAATAGAATATATACGGTTGCCTTGTCGAATCATGTCCTAAACATTATTTGACAACCGTTTTTGGGGTCAACTTTTCTTAAATGAGTGGCAACTCATGTTTAGGACAGGATTCTACAAGGCAACCCTATATATTCTATTAAGGCTCTTCGATATCTATCATTTGGCACAAATTTCAAGCTGTTATCTTCATTAATGAAAATTCACCTAAAAAACCGGTGAAAACCCATGTTTGGGACAGGATTCAACAATGCAATTCCAGGTATTATAATTAGGCCTCTTCGAGTTCTATCATTTGGCATTCATTTCGAGCTGTTATGTACTACAGTTTTAATTAGAACAATAAAATTGGCTAAAATTCGGGCATTTTCGGCCATCGGGACAGGCTTTGGCAAGGCAACCCTAGATATTCTATTTAGGCTCGTCGAGCTCTATCATTTGGCATGCATCCCATCCTGTAATCTTATACACTCGACTTTTCTACAGCCGGCTCTTGGACTAAAACCAATAAACAACGAATAATTCCTGTCGCGTAAAATGCTCGTGCAAAAAATATGATATTTTTCTCTAGATATATTGGAGAAATATTTACATAAATATGAAGTCTTTGGTCCAGCAAAGGTTTTATTAACATTTTCAGCATTTTGAGAAAGCTGAAATTTTGTGCAAACATCGTACAAAAAGAATCAGAGAAGATTTTTCTTTCACTCTTCTCAGTTGTGCTTCAGTCTGGTACATTCTAGAATAAAGTCGAGGTACAGAATAGAGCAATGGATTGCTTTAAGCTTTTTAAACTGAAATTCATTATGTGTGTCATTATGTGTGCTTACAACCTGTACAAATTTCAAGCTTTGAAGATACATGCACCCTAACACAAAGTTTACACTCTAAATTGATTTGAACTCACGACTATAACGAAAATTAAATTAAATTTAGACTGATTCACAACCTCTTCTTTTATACGTTATGAAGTAAGAAGTCAGTAGACTCTTTTGCCATCAATCAACCCTTCGTTCATATACAGCAACAACACCACATATTAATAGCGAATTTAACTGCAACGCTTTTGCTACTACACCTTATGAATTCATTCAGCAGGCACATGGAATAGTACCGCACCGTTCAGTTTTTTTTTTTTATTTTATTTATTTAAGTGTGTTTTGCCTCTTATGTTCCCAGTGAGAAAACAGCACTCAAATGGAAAGAGAACTAAAATTGTATTTCTTAAAGTACTCATAAGGAACAAATTCGTAATAGATGTGATAACCCCTTCAAAAATTTCGAAGATTGAACCTCAATTTCAAAAAGGATATGTTAAACACAAATTTGATCAGAAACATAATTTGAAATAGAGTTTTTAATCCCCTGCTTGAAGCCTGTAAAAGAGCAATTCGAGTGAGATTTACCTAAAGCTGCGTTTTCATGTTATCTTTCTTGATCTTCCAAATCAAATTTTTGTAAGAAAGAAAAAGCATGCGAGCAGAACCTAGTGCGCTTGGAGAATACGAGAATGAATAGGCATATACATATGTGCTCTGAGATATAGGATAGTAGATGATCAAGAAATATAACTTGAAAACGCAACTTAACTTAATCAATACGCTAGTAAATTGGGATATCTTTACGAAATTGAAAATCTACCACGCGACGAATTTCTCAAAAAATATCACTTTGAACTTGAAAAAACTTCGACACTCAAAGAAAGATACTGATGGAAGTACTCGTAGCTTATATTTTGAGTTAAATATAAAACAGTATAAAACAACGACCAAATCATATTCATTATATCTTTGAATTTCGTCAGTAAAAACAAGTTAGAACGTCACTACCTAAGCGTTTGTGTTTTCTCTAAGGACTGTACTATCGATTCTAATTTCAGTGGCAAGCGGAGAAAATAGCTTTTCAAAGATGAAATTAACAAAAACGTTTTTTCTATCTACAGCTGTTGACAGGTAATTGGAAACAAATGTATTTTGTTTGCAGTTGCAATACTGCTAATGATCACAGCTGACCTAACGGTACATTATCAGTTTCTATCCCATCTTCCGTTATTGCTTTTATAAAATGCGACGCAAGTTCACTCTATCTAGCAGTAATCATTAAATAAAATTGATTTTTAAGCTGGGTGTTGCGATTTTTTCTGGACAGCTAATTGGAATCAATTTTGATTTACTGTGAAATTTTCGAATTTCTAAATATTTTGAAAAAAATTAGGTGAGTTTTTTATAGTAATTGCTTGTAAGAACACTTTTTAATCGAATTTGCTTATAAGCATATTCTTAGTTATGGGTAGTGGCAAAAGTTGTACACCGGCCATGCGAAAGTCTATTGTTGAGCTTCGAAAGACGGGCATGAGATACCAAGAGATTGCAACACAGCTAAATTACTCCAAAAAGATGATATTTAATGCACTTGATCATTGCAATAAATATAACTCAACAGAAAATGTTCCACGCAAAAAAAACCACAGAGCACAGGATCGCCAGATTGTGCGCAAGGCGAAATTGGATCCTCGTAAGACTGCAGCAGATATCCAACGAGAAATAATTGCTCAATTCGATGCACAAATATCCAGGCAAACTGCTGCTCGTCGATTGGTTGAGGCTGGACTCCATGGACGAATATCACGCAAGAAACCATTGGTGACAATTATGCAGAGAAAAAATCGCATACAATTCGCTAAAGCACATGTCAGTTGACCACTCAATAAATGGAAGTATGTGGTCTGGAGTGACGAAACGAAAATCAACCGCCTTGGCCCAGATGGTAGAAGATATGTAAGACGGCCAAAAGGCGTAGAGCTTAGTCCGAGGCATGTGTCAACGGTCGTAAAACATGGCGGTGGCAAAATCAACGTTAGGGGATGTTTCTCTTGGAATGGAGTTGGTTCAATACACCGCATCGATGGAATTCTCAACAAGGAGAAATATGTTGATATTTAACGTGATGTTTTGCATCCATGGGCGGATGAAAATATGCCGGTCATTTGGAATTATCAACAAGATAATGACCCAAAACATACGGCGCGCCTAACAACACAATTTTTTGATCAGAATCCAATCCGTGTTCTTAAATGGCCGTCGTCCAGTCCAGACCTATATCCTATTGAACACTTATGGGACGACATTAAAAAGTAGTTTCTCAACAAAATATCACAAATTTTGACATGTTATTCGAAAAAGTGAAAGAAGCATGGTATGCAATACCTGTTAGAAGGTGCCAGGACCTCATAATGTCTATGCAACGTCGATGTGGCGCTGTATTAAAACAGAAAGGTTTCCCCACCAAATATTGAAACCTTAAGGAAATCACAATATCGCTCCTGAAATCTTTTGCCAAGTTTTTATATTATTTTTTTGCTAACTATTTTTATGTTTCCAATTAGTTGACTCAGTCAAATCTGAGGTTTGAGCAGTAAATCGCTAATAAAACTTATTTATGTCATGAATTTGAATTAAATTATTTCCTTTTTTTTTAAGCTTATTTATCCCACATTTACACTATGTATAAATTTTTTACTACACAGAGAAAAAAAATGAGAAAAACTACCAATAACACAACGAATAAATTCGTTTCCAAGTAGTTGTCAACAGCTGTACATTGAGTTAAGAACATCTGAATTTCTATTGAGAATAAAATCGTTCAAAATATCGATTTTTCAGAAGTTTTAGAATATTTCGCATTTTTAAAAGCATGGAAAAAACTATATCTTAGTTTCATCGAATTTTGCATTTCACAAACATCAGGACGATCGAACGGAATTTATACCGCTAACTATTAATATCACACAAAATGTATTTAACGATGTAATTCTATTGAATAACTGTTCAGCAGGAATGATATACTTTTTTTTTGATTCAAAATTCCCTCTTCGTGTTATAATTGATGCATATTAGTTAGATAGCTGTAGAAGAAGGGTGCCCAAAAGATCCTGAACATGGCACCAATGACCCTCGAGCCGGCAGTTTTTGTTCCTCGTCACTCGGTAAGTAATTTATATACAGCTGATATTAAATTTATGTTTCATTGAAGTTAATATTCCTTGTTTTTCTTCAATTCACCTTGCTCACAGGGTTAATTTGAATGGAGCACATAAATAAATGCTTTACTTATGCTACTGCTTAAGTTTTCTTCCTCGCTTCTTATGACTGTTTGTTGCTGCTTCAACAGGCAGCGGCAATCGACACCGTTTATTGCTTTGTTTCAATTGTAGATATTCGTACCATCCCGCAGCGTTTTGTAAACACACGCCAAGCGTGTACGTCTATTGCCACATACTGACACTGATGTACCAGAGGCGTATTAAAGTTGCCACACCCTATGTGACGCACACTTCCTTTCGCTCCCTCCTGTGCAAAGGTTCAACTTTTTTTATTATTCTCGAAACGTCAAAGTACAATAGTTTTGCAGCATCATTTGGAAAATTTCATTCACTTGATCTTTGACTTTGCACAGGTAAATTTAAGGTTAAACACAGACCTGATTGGCATCTTTTTACGGATTTCGTTTCCGTTTCTTTGATTCATTCATCTATTCATTCATTCCTTCGTTCGTTCATTCAGTCAGTCATTCTAGCATGAATTATCTGTAATTCGTTGTCTTGTGTTCGTCATTTGCTCCAACAACTTCGGTGGCGGCTTTCGTTGACTGACTGACTGTTATGGCTTATTCTTCTTCTTCAACTTCTTTGAATGCAATTATTCTTTTTCTTCTCACGTCGCGTTGCCTTCCCATCGCCTGCTATTAAAGATTTCAAAGCTTTAAGCGAGTTAACTGTAATTTTAATCTCATTCATAATTGAATAAGCTTTGTGCTGTTGTTGTTGTAATATTGCTGCTGGAATTAAATTGTTTTTGTTGTTGGTTGGCAATGATGGTGGCGTTGGCATTGATGTAGTTCCATTTCTAAAGGTTAATCACAAGTGTAATTTTTACTTTTCAAAGCGGTTGATTGAATTGCGTTGCACTAGCAGCTGCGGTGTTAAAGTTTCCTAACGCGATTTCTTTTGGTATCGTTATGGCGTTATATCTTTGTATCTTTGTACCAATGATTATTATGTTTAAATGTGTGGCTTCCTGTGCAACCCGTTTGGGTGATTAGATGATCGCACGTGATGGACAAAAATATAAAAGGCGGATAACTAGCGGTAAATGGGTTGCGTGTTGTTATCACAATCATTTTTTCAAATCAATAGCCTCAATTATTCAAAATATTACAATAAAAAGGTAAAATTTATTCATATTAATTTTTTTTTTTTAACTTTAACTCAAGGTCTACAATTAATTGTAATCTTACTCCAACTTGAATACTTTCTGCCAGAATTTTACGTAGTTCAGAATTGGCACATTGCAAGTGCGTACTTTTATATCTTGAAAGCGCCTGGGATGAATTGAGGATTTAGTTCCGGACCCGCATTGCATACATCTTTTTTACAAATACCTATGTACATATTTAGATTTTTTATTTCGAATTTTGCACCATTTTGCTGTTTGTCCTTAAGCAAAAAAATCAAAATTTTAAAAGCGAACTATGTGGTCGAAGTTAAATATCGAAGCTTTTGAAAATCTAATATTTATTTATTTAATTTTATAATGATTGTTCATTTTTTGTGGTGAGATATTTCATTTACTTATTTAACTTTCAATTACTTCTTGAAGAAAAACATCGAATTGCCAATGAAATCATAACATGCCATAAATACCAAAAAACTCCAGTGTTACTAAAAACTCTGCCTGATAAAGCATTTCTGACTTCGGATTCGTGTTCAGTTCACCACAAAACATACATAAGACATTATTTTTTAACGAGAAGACTTTGAGGTTGTGCAAAGTCATTAGCTAGTAGGCGCATGGCAAAATAAAAAATCGTTGTTTATGGTTTGTCTGCTATCTAGACGAGTTGTTTTTAGCTCTCACCGAAACAATTCGTCGAAAATTGTTGAAGTATTATCTAATACAATTTACTTTGAAAATATGTTCGGCATATCTTATTTTTGTTAATGAGTTATTAAATCAGAAGCTTACTATGGGGCTAATACCAAAGGATGAAACGGATTCTGCAAATATTTTAGATAGGTATATTTCTATATTGTAGCATTTTTCAGGCAGAACATACTAGCTGAGGATACATTTTTTAACGCAGATAGCTATGGAATCTCTAGACTCGGTATACAATAGTGGAAAAGAAATGTCGCACGTCTTTTAATGAGATGGTTCAGTATTTTAACATTCACCTCATCTGAGTGCCTAGTCATAGTAACATTGATGATACACTATTGTAAAGCAGATGAACTTTCTAGGCAGGAGACTACTACAGAAATTCTTCAGGACAAGGAAGGTTTTGGCATGCCTTTTCCTCTTGAAAGAGGATATTTTAAAAAAGGCTTACACAAGATGGACCCAAGATTAATCTTGCCACATAACAAGGCTGAAATGGGATGCTAACCGCTCTCTAGAACTGATATCCAGCAATAGACATAGTGTCTCGTCAGTTGTTGCAGTCATAGCTGAAAAATGGAGAGATTTGGTGTTTGGTCTCTTGACTTCTGTAGAACTTGTGGGGATGTGAAGGAGGAGGAAAACATTCATCATGCCCCGCACTTGCTAGAAAACGACACATAGCACTTGGTTCGCTTTTATTTGAAAACCTGGATGACCTTGGACACGCAAGTATCTTAGAACCTGGACTCGATTCAATATTGTGATTTTTTTTTGAAAAATGTTACTATCGCAGAAGAAGTAATGAAGTTTTGCGACGTTAATGATAGAACTTTCGTTTTTTTTTTAAAAAAAAAAATAGAGTTTTATTTTGTATACGCAATAAATTAATTTTTTGGTTTTGTTAAGTTGAACAAGTCGAATTCTGAATTATCTCGTAAGATTCAGTTTTTCCGGCATTTTATCCTCTTCGGGGTAAATGTCCACATATGTGGACATAAGTTTTTCTATTCATAACTTTGCGAATTATTCTTTATTTCTCTCAAATATTGGCGCATTATAAAGAGAAAATATTCTATTTCTTTAGCGCTTTTTTATTTTTTCTGCTTACTTTTTTTGGTGCGTTTTTTCATTACATTTTTGCAAAGTTGTCGAGGAAAAAAGCTCCTCATTTTGGTAAGTAAAAAAATTATATTAAATAAAGAATTTATTGCAAAAAAGTGAAAAAATAGTTAAGACCAAACAAAATTGTATCTGTGTACCGTAAAATTGAAAAAAAAATAATGGAAACTGTAAGAGTATTCAATCAATAAAAGCATGTCCACATATGTGGACTGTGGGTGTCTATGTGTATCAGTTATGTCCACGTATGTGTACTTTGGATATTATTGCAAGTAAAAATAGCAAACTTTGTATTGAGTTACTTTGAATTTTTTATGCATAATTAACCATTGTCCACATATGTGGACATTTAAAAACTATTATTTCTAAAAAATTTTTTAAATTTTTTTTTGCAGAAACGAGTTGTTTAGACCCAATTTAGTAAAAATAAGTAGCCATATTAAGCTGGCACAGCACATTCGGCACACTCAAGTGTGAATGTGGTAATAAAGTAACACACATTAATCGCTATTTTAATACCACATAAAAAATTTTTTCGCTAAAATAGTTTTCGAGATACAGTGTGTGTGCTGGCTTAATTCATTAAGCTTGCACACTCCGGTGATTAAATATTTTTCAAATACAGAATGCATGAAAACGATCAGTCGCAATTTAATACCAACAAAATAATCAGTTTAAATGCAATTTGGGCCTTTTTTTGATGTGTGTGCTGGCTTGATTTTCAAGCTGGCGCACTCCAAAAAATTATCATTTTGTAAGTCCTAAAGATTTACTGATGATAACACGCTTCAATCACAAATGGTAATGTAGCGGGTAGGGAACATGCCCCGGTTTTAGAATAGAGTCCAATAATCAACAAAAATTTGAGCGATTCATCTACATTCAATGTTACAAAGAGACGCATTATACTTTTACTATTTAATTATTATTATTACCATTTTAAAATGTATGTAGTTTTCTTAAGTTTTTCTTGATTATCGAACCTTGTTTCCAACCAGGGACAAGTTTCCAACCCGATACATGTAGCTCATTTCATTACTGCATTGATACAATACATTTCGGAACACAGAGTACCGAATGGGCTTCGTAAAATTCGATCATCAGTTTCCATTATCTTTGTGCAGCAATGCGGATGATATGAATATTTGACGAAATAATCTGTGTTTTGTGAATGCATTTAAACTTATTCAGATAAGTAGTTTGATATCAGAATTTCAAAATTCAAAATACCAGATCCAGATGATCAGATGGCTGACAATTTAATGATATTATCAATTAATTGTCTAATGAAAGAGTATATATGGGTTGTTGGGATTGGTGACGATTATTTTAATGTAATGTTCAGAAAATTGAAAAAGGCAGTTCTGTAATAACCGCCATCTTTACGGAAGCCGTCTTTACAAATTTGGAAATAGAGCTTCGACTTTGATCCCATAATGGTCCAGTACCAATTCAGTCCATACAATTTTGTTGATATTTCATGTACGACCTGTTATTGGCTTTAAATGATCATAAAAAATTCAGCCTCATATCTTACTGAACAACTGAGATATTCACTAGGTATTTTTCTACCCAATGGGCCGTCGTGGTTACCATTTTTTTGTATTTTGTATTTTAAGCGCGAGAATTCATTCTGTGGCAATACCTGTCAGCCAAAAATTGCGCCGATTGCTTTAATTGCTTTCAACGGCTGAGATTGAAAACATAAGTTTGCTTTTAAGTAAACGGCTGATTTGAAAATAAGTTTTACATTTTCAGTTGTGATATTGTGCTGTGTGGAGTATATATGATTTGTCGGTGCCGTGACATAATCCCCACGGACATAATCCCCATTTTTGGTGTGGGGGTTATGCCCGAAAAAATAAATTAATGATAACAGTTTTGGGCCTAATGTCCGTTTTTTTTTCGGTCACAATCCCCACTTCGTGTTGGGCTTATAACAACTTCTAAGAATGGACATAGCCGGAGTTGCATATATTCGGGGATGTAAGTCCTCAGAAGCCACCATTGGAATTATGTCCGTATGTTCAATACCGGCTTCGCTAGCTATAGTAATTCCACATAAAAGTTAAGGTAAGTGGGCGGCCTGCGGCCGCAGCTCAGGATTTAAAACTCCCAAAAATCCAACACCGGCTACGCGGCGGCCTTCGGCCGCGGATCAATCTATAAAATATCCAACACCTAGTTTGCTAGCCACAGTAATTCCACATAAAAGTCAAGGTAAGTGGGCGGCCTGCGGCCGCATCTCAGGATTTAAAACTCCCAAAAATCCAACACCGGCTTCGCGGTGGCCTTCGGCCGCGGATCAGTCTATAAAATATCCAACACCTAGTTTGCTTGCCACAGTAATTCTACATAAAAGTCAAGGTAAGTAGGCGGCCTTCGGCCGCAGCTCAGGATTTAAAACTCCAAAAAATCCAACACCGGCTTCGCGGAGGCCTTCGGCCGCGGATCAGCCTATAAAATATCCAACACCAACAGCCTTCGGCGGCCTTTTGTGATCCCACTTACCTTAACTTTTATGTGAAATTACTGTGACTAGCAAGCTAGGTGTTGGATATTTTATAGACTGATCCGCGGCCGAAGGCCACCGCGAAGCCGGTGTTGGATTTTTGGGAGTTTTAAATCCTGAGATGCGGCCGCAGGCCGCCCACTTACCTTGACTTTTATGTGGATTTACTGTGGCTAGCAAACTAGGTGTTGGATATTTTATAGACTGATCCGCGGCCGAAGGCCACCGCGAAGCCGGTGTTGGATTTTGGGAGTTTTAAATCCTGAGATGCGGCCGCAGGCCGCCCACTTACCTTGACTTTTATGTGGAATTACTGTGGCTAGCAAACTAGGTGTTGGATATTTTATAGATTGATCCGCGGCCGAAGGCCGGAAGGCCGGCCGGTGTTGGATTTTTGGGAGTTTTAAATCCTGAGCTGCGGCCGCAGGCCGCCCACTTACCTTAACTTTTATGTGGAATTACTATAGCTAGCGAAGCCGGTATTGAACATACGGACATAATTCCAATGGTGGCTTCTGAGGACTTACATCCCCGAATATATGCAACTCCGGCTATGTCCATTCTTAGAAGTTGTTATAAGCCCAACACGAAGTGGGGGATTGTGACCGAAAAAAAAACGGACATTAGGCCCAAAACTGTTATCATTAATTTATTTTTTCGGACATAACCCCCACACCAAAAATGGGGATTATGTCCGTGGGGATTATGTCACGGCACCGACAAATCATATATACTCCACACAGCACAATATCACAACTGAAAATGTAAAACTTATTTTCAAATCAGCCGTTTACTTAAAAGCAAACTTATGTTTTCAATCTCAGCCGTTGAAAGCAATTAAAGCAATCGGCGCAATTTTTGGCTGACAGGTATTGCCACAGAATGAATTCTCGCGCTTAAAATACAAAATACAAAAAAATGGTAACCACGACGGCCCATTGGGTAGAAAAATACCTAGTGAATATCTCAGTTGTTCAGTAAGATATGAGGCTGAATTTTTTATGATCATTTAAAGCCAATAACAGGTCGTACATGAAATATCAACAAAATTGTATGGACTGAATTGGTACTGGACCATTATGGGATCAAAGTCGAAGCTCTATTTCCAAATTTGTAAAGACGGCTTCCGTAAAGATGGCGGTTATTACAGAACTGCCTTTTTCAATTTTCTGAACATTACATTAAAATAATCGTCACCAATCCCAACAACCCATATATACTCTTTCATTAGACAATTAATTGATAATATCATTAAATTGTCAGCCATCTGATCATCTGGATCTGGTATTTTGAATTTTGAAATTCTGATATCAAACTACTTATCTGAATAAGTTTAAATGCATTCACAAAACACAGATTATTTCGTCAAATATTCATATCATCCGCATTGCTGCACAAAGATAATGGAAACTGATGATCGAATTTTACGAAGCCCATTCGGTACTCTGTGTTCCG